>CM066036.1:343102476-345502476 GCA_033557465.1 Ichthyophis bannanicus | reverse complement strand
CTTGGGGCCCAACTACAAACCTTCACATTGTCTTTTGTGTTTGCAGGGATCTGTCCTTGGTCCGATTCTTTTTAACATCTTTATTAGTGATATAGCGGAAGGGCTGTCGGGTAAGATTTGCCTTTTTGTGGATGATACCAAAATCTGCAATAAAGTAGACACCCAGGAAGGTGTAGATAACATGAGGAGGGAGTCACATTAGACCAAAACTTCACACATAAACAAAACAACAAAGAATGCTTACTTCAAAATGAGAGCCATCCAAAAGCTAAAACCCCTGCTCAACCAAAACAACTTCTGGATGGTCTGCCGGGCAACAATCACACCCATTCTGGACTACTGCAACCTCATGTACGAAGGTCTCCTAAAGCAAGCCATACATCCTCTTCAAATGGCCCAAAATATGGCAGCATGCATACAGGGGCTGCAAGACATGACCACATAACACCCTTCCTAAATCAACTACACTGGATCCCATTGTACTTACACATCAAATTCAAGACTATACTCACTATATTCAAAATCCTACACCACACATCAGCAGACTTCCTACAAACATTGATCTCTAATGACTCTGAAACCAGACTAAGAAAAAGCAATAATAGAAATATGCTTATCATCCCCAATGTCCAAACAGGAACTAAACAAACCACATCCAGAAGGGCATTCTCACTATCAGCACCATCACTATCGAATCCACTATCGGAAGATATCAGGTCCACAAAGCACAGTCAAGTATTTAGAAGAAAACTAAAAACTTTCCTATTCGTAGAACACTTTGGAACAATTGCCTACCCACCATGAACAAACCACACCTTGACAACAGCATTATACCATAACCTTTCTATTTTAACTCTAGTTACTGATGTTAAGTTAAATTCCAAGTTCAATATTATCTCCTATTTTATATTACACTGTAAACTGCTTTGACAGTAGGATATAAGTGGTATAAAAAAAGCATGTTAAATAAATAAATAAATTTGATTAAGGAACATTTTTCTGATATATTATGTCAGTTCAAAGAATATAAGAATTGCTATATTAGGTTAGACCAGGGGTTCTCAAACCAGTCCTTGGGACACACCTAGCCAGTTTGGGTTTCAGGATAACTGCAATGAATATGCATGAGATAGATTTGCATGCACTGCCTCCATTGTATGCAAATTTATCTCGCGCATATTCACTGTGGTTATCCTGAAATCCAGACTGGCTAGGTGTATCCCAAGGACTGAGTTGAGAACCGCTGGGTTAGACTAGTCAACCAGGCTTTGTATCCTATTTCCAGCAGTGGCAAATACAGGTCACAAATACTTGGTAGACTCCCAAAAAGTAACAAGAATACATGCTGCTTAGCCTGGAGATAAACAATGGCTTTCCTAGATTTATCTTAATAACATTTTATGGACTATAAATTCATTTTGGCATTTTATAGTACCTGGAATCAAGGAGCTTTAAAATAAATCTAATAAGGTAAAATGAATCCCTGTACAAAAAAAATTCACAATCTATGCTGATACTAAAAGATCCCTGTGGTAGTTCTGATCATGGTTTCATTGTTCTATTTCTAAGCCTCAGTTCTGCTTCTGTCTATTTGTCCCATCTGTCTACCTGTCTTGACTAGATTGCAAGCTTCAAAGAGTAGAGACTGTCTATTATGGGGTTAACATTCAAAAGATATATCTAGGTGATCATGGAGTTATGGGAACAAATCTATGTCATTGAATATCTGAGTACACTTAACCAACTAAAGAAATCCAATTAACTTTGCCACTCTGGCCCTCTGTGTGTCTTTGTGTCTGTGTGTCTGGCCCTCTGTGTGTATCATACAAATGAAGCAGAATTTGAGCCACTATCTGGCTCATAAACTAACCACTCAGCCAGCTCTTCTCCCTAATGCATCAAATACATTAATTAAAATCAAATAAGGAGAGAGCAAACTAGAAGAGAATATTCCAGTATTTAGTGCCAAAGGGAGGCCAGAGTTAAAATCCCACCTCTCCCACTGATTCTCCATCTGATCTTTGGCAAATTGTTTCACCCTCCATTGCTTTAGAAACAAACTTACAATATACAGTAAGACCTCTTGGGCAGGGAAAATATTTGTATATAACTCACCTTGAGCTCAGATTTGGAAAGTTAAGTATGAAATCTAACAAATATTCCAAAGCCAAACACGTTTATTCCAGGCTGGATTCAAATATATTCAGTCACTAGTTGGTTAACCTGTCATATTTGCACAGAAGGAATCTTAAGGCGCAAAGAACCTTTTTTTTCTCCATTTCATTTGAAAAATCATAAAACTTTCTAGAGCCAACCGAAACACATGTAATGAACACTGAACTCAATTTTAGTCAGCTTTGTGTAAATCAGAGTTCAGAGACAAGATCTCACTTCTAGAGATGGAAGCAGCCAGCTGAGAAAGATGTTGTCTCTTCTAGCAGAAAGGGAGATCAGATTACTCTGTCAAGGCATCCTTTACTGCTCCATTCAGTATATGACAGGAATTCTATATATTGTCCTACGAAAATCACTTCCTTATAGGTCACTTAACACAGGTATAAAACATTTCAGAGCCTTTTCTTCCCACAGAATAAAAAATATGTGTTTATAGCTGGAACAAGAAAAAAAGTTTACTACTATTCTGTGACTCTAAATTAGAAACTTCAGATAAGTAGATACAATGAAAGTTGCTGCAAACAGCCTTTGCATGCAAAATTAGTTATGTGGACATAAAACCCACTAAACTAGATAAATGACTCTGATTATGCTTGAATCTAAATTCAAAGTAGATGGAATTACAAGTGCCCTCTAATTAATGGCAAAATAGGACCTCTGTGCTTAAGAATCAAGTATTAATCCTTAGTAAACAATTTAGCAAGAATTCCCCCCCCCCCCCCTACTATTATCAGCAAGTGAAGAGAAGAATGCATTTGCTCAATTATAAACATTGGGAACAAAACACAGATGTTCATATGCATGGCAAGAAAATCCAAAAGAGTTTGGACTTATATTAACACTCTCCAATGATGTGAACAGGCAAAACATTTTTGATTCATTTTGGGTTTGTTTGATTTTCGGGTCATTTTTTGGGTTGTTTCACACATTGTTTTCATCATTTCTTTTGTATGCATGTTGGAACTTTTAACCATGCAAATCTATGGTGTTTATGTTAATTATAGATTTATATGTACTTACAACTGATTTTGCATGCTCTAAATAGAGAGGCCTCAGAAAAGGACAGTGGGGCTTATGGTTTGGGTATGGATGGTGACTATCCATTGGGTTTTTGTGGCAAGATACGGAAATAGATTGCCAGGCCTTTCTTCTGTGCAGGTAATGCTGGCGTTGTTGCCATTGTCACAGAAATCATCATTCCATTCTGCTGCTGCCAGAGGGGTCGTTTGTCTTAGCCTGGCACCTCAGCTGAGACCTGTTCATCTTGGGATACCCTGCCAATAGTTAAGCTACTGATAGCTTACTGTAGCTCTCAGCTTCGACTTTCATACTTTGGACACATCGTGCGAAGAGAGAGATCATTAGAGAAAGACATCATGCTTGGCAAGGTTGAAGGTCAATGCAAAAGCAGAAGGCCAGCAATGAGATGGATCGATACAATAATATCAGCTATGGATGGCACTTTATGAACAATGAGCCGCCTGACTGAAGACTGGACACAATTTAGGACAACTATCCAGAGGGTCACTATGAGTCGACACTGACTCAATGGCGCTTAACAGCAACAACATGGGTGGTAAGGAGGGATGGAGCTGGCATTTCAATGAGACAGGAAAAATGCAGCATATGGGGGTGGTAGAAGTAAAAGATGCCTGGGACGGGAGCATGAGGACTTGAGGATTCGTTTGGGGAGGAGGGGCATTTGAATGGGGAGTCAGGGACTGGAGAATAGACTGGAGAGCGGAGGGAGCCTTGGGGAGGGAGCTGAGGGGAACTCTTACCTGGTTGCATTTTGCACAATAGATGACAAGTTTTCAGTTTCTCTAATATTGCATGGATTGCATTGCATGCAGTGTTGGTTTACAGGGTCTCCAGTTTTTGTCTGCACGTTTTCTAATTTGTGGTCACATACTATGCATCTGGTGAGTGCATGCCTTTGTATTTTTATTTAATTTTTGGATTTGAGGGAATGGGATTTTGCTAGTGTGTTTTGGGGAGAGAAGTAAGAGAAGATAACAAAAGATTGAGTGAGGAGACAGCAAAGACAACTAATGCAGGAAATATGCAGCTACTATGAGCCTTTTTCTACAATAGCTGCATTCCACAAGATGGCTGCTTGAGTAGGTGGGATAGTTGGCAGAGAGTGGGTGTTTCAGTTTTGAGCAGTTACAGTGGGTGTTCGCATTTTGCAGTAGCAGCACATTCTGCAGGCTTCGCAGATTCAACTATCACTACCTCAACGTGTGACATTAGCTGCATTGGCGAAGCTTTACATATGCGATCCCAGCATTTTTTCTGCAGTATCTGCAAAAAAACACCCCTGCACATACTGCTGGGCTTTTGCAGTTATCGCCTGGCTGTCTGCAGCTATTTCCTGGTGTTAGGTACAAAAGCCATTTGCGATTTAGTAAATAAGAGATTGTAGTTCTGTGGGACACTGAGATCAATAGTGTGAATGAGCATGAGGAGGCAGAGAGAGGTGAAGAGTGTGTAGTGGAAAAGAGAGAGCAAGAGATTGTGTGTGAGGCAGAGGAGATGAATAATCTGAACAGAGCAGGAGTATGAGTATGTCTCTTGGGGAAACTGCTAGGTACATATGACCTAGATTGGCCACTGTTGGAAACAGAATACTGGGCTTGATGGACCTTGGTCTGACCCAGTATGGCATATCTTATGTTCTTATGTTCTTAAGGGTGGGGAGCTGAGAGAGGAATGAGCAAGGACGTGTATATGTATTAGGGGAGGTACAGCAGCAGAGCAAAAGCATGTGTAAGTGAAAGTAGGGAGGGGACACAGAAAGTAAGAGCTTATTTGTAGACAGTGATCTTTGTAATCAGTTATCATTTGGGTAATGCAATAGCGTGGAGGGGTTGGCTAGTGGTTAGTGAGCACCTACCTAGTTCCTAGAAGATCAAGGGATTAATGCCCACTGGCTACTCCTTGTGACCTTGGGCAAGTCAGTATGTCCGCCATTGCCTCAGAAAAAGAGGCCTGGCAATCTACTTCTGGTGATATATTACCAAGAAAACCCAGTGCTTTAAATTAGAATGAAGTTTTTCTGTTAATATGGGGAAAATAAAAGAGGCCCTTCCTCAAACGTTTTCCCATGGCCCCATGGCCCTGAAGGAAACTTTCACTGCAGCAGCATTGATTCAGGGGTGGGAAGGAGGAGAGCCTATAACAACTGACCCAGTTTTAACATGATTTTTCATAAAGGTTATCAAAGGAAAACACATTTATATATTTTCATAAATATCTTTTCTATTCTGTAATTCTACTCAATTTAGGTACAATAGATTAACTTGGAATAAATCCAGTCTTTTGAACCTAGATTAATCATAGTAGGTGCTCATCTCACTCAGCTTTAGCGTAAGTCCAATTCCCTTTGTTTCCTATTGTCTCACCCCTCCTGGTAAAGTTTAGAACTATTAAGGAGAATTTTAATAAATTTTGAGTTTACAAATAAAGGACCATGTTTACTAAATGTTAGCACGTATTTTGTGCTGCAGAACCATTTCATACCTATGGGTACAGTGGCTGACAGCGTGAACTAACATTTAGGGGTATGTTTACTAAACCGTCCTAATGTTACCGGCACTAGGTGCAGCGTTAACGTGCGTGATGCCATATAAGGAAGTGGGCGTTCTGGCATTGAAGTAGCAATGGCTGATTATTTATTTATTTATTTTATTTACATTCTCATATATACCATGCTATTCTGCATCAGTGCAGTTTACATTGAACAAACTGAAATTACATTGAACAGGGCATTATAACTTGGAGATAACTATTTTACAGGGAACATGGGCTATGGAGGGTTAAGTGGCTTGCCCAAGACCACAAGGAGCACCTGTGGGACTAGAAACCCCAGTCCTTCCGGCCCAAGGTTGCTGTCCTCTAGTGGGATTTGAACCCCTGACCTTCTGGCCTGAAGTACCTTGCCCCAACCACTAATGCGTGATAGAGGGCGCCTTGGCTCATTAACGCACGGTAACCTTAATTCCATGCCAGCGCTGCCTTAAAAGCTATAGAGGTGTAGCCCACTGGTTAATACAATGACTGCTGAGCCAGAGGTCATGGGTTTCATCCCTCAGAGGTCTCATCTAATAAGGCTGTTTGAGGCAATCCCTTTTCCTGCCTGTAACACTCAGACACATATCTACAATCTGTGCTGCCAGCAAAAACACCCTCACCTCAGTGTCGTAACCTAAGGCGCCCCATAGGGCACAGTATAAAGTTCCCTGTCCAGGCACACTATAGGGCAACTTATACAGCGCCCTGGCTGACAAGGCACTTTATAATGTACCCTATAGGTTACGGCACTGAGGTGAGGGTGTTTTTGGCTGGCAACACAGATTGTAGAGATGTGTCTAACTGTTACAGGAATTAAAAGGAAATGCCTCAAAAAGCAACATCACTGCAGGATCAAACTCATGACCTCTGCCTCAGCAGTCATTGTATTAACCAGTGGGCTACACCTCTATAGCTTTTATCACAGCACTGGCTGGCTACAGAAAAACTTCAGGTCACTGCACAAACTGTCTGCTGTGGTTACCGGGATAGGGTAAACACAGTAGTACCCATGATGCACTGCACATGCAGAACAGCAGTCTACATCTGATCACAGGATGGAGTATGCGTCTCCACAGCACCTCAGCCTAGTAGGGGGAACTGACCGTGTGTGTTACTGGCACAGAATAGCTACAGACCGTGAGATTGTGCAGTAGTGTGCTTAGCCTGAGGTGAGTTGGGTCGCCCAGCACCAGGTCCGCAGTACCCGGGTTGGCTGAGATAGCCTTTGCTGCAGGTCCCCATCAGTGCCAGTGTGTGGTAGGTATTCCTTGCAGACACACCTAGGATAATACTGTGTTCATCTGCATTTCCCCAGTCATGTCTAGCCCTTGTGAACAATGATGCACTGGGAATAGTGCATATCCAGTGTGGTTACCATGGTCAGCTGTTGTAAGAGCAGGGGTGTGTCTGGACTCACATGTGGATTATATAGCACCACGTATCATACTCTTTGGATCAAGGTGGTGGACAGGATCTGCCCCCAACAGACCCACACTCTATATCTTTGCAATGGATGCAGTAGAGGGACATGAGTAAGGGCTGTGGGACCAGCAACTGCAGTCCAGTTAGTGAATGGACACCATCCATGGCAGATGATGCAGAACTGCACTTATCACATAGGGAACTGGCAGACAATCTCAAGGCCTGACAAAGCTCAGCTGCCCCCCAGCCCAATCTGACATTCACCAGCAGAGAGCACACAGTCAGTCTGCACCCTGCAGGGTGTTGCAACCATACACATGCTAATTGCAGAGAGTCTGCTAGCCAGTACATGTTCCCATAAGAACTATGTGCACCAAGATGTGGGATGTAAGCACAAACACAAAGCAGGCATGTCAGTGATTAAGCCCCAGAAAAGAGAACTCACAAATATCACTGGAGAGAAACACTTTATAGCACTATGTGGGAATCTAGACATGCCATGGTCACTGCTCAGTCAGAGTGAGAGTGACCTCCCAGCATGACATGCTGTGGCCACCCTGTCTGTGCAGGTGGTAGTTGGCCACTACAAGATGTTCGTACTTATATTTATTGACATATCAGCTGCATTCGATACAGTACACCACAGTACACTCATAAACCGACTCGCATCCATAGGTATAACGGGGACTCCTCTGAAATGGTTCTCATCATACCATTTCAACGATGAAAAAGCTGATGCTTTCCCCCAAACCCAAGGCATTCCTCAAGGCTCAGCGCTGTCCTCCCTCCTATTCAATTTATACATAAAACCGGTTTGCGAAATCTTCCAGAAGCACAAGATCAGTTACCACATTTATGCAGACGATCTAATGCTTTATACTCAACTGGACATAAATAAACCAAGCTACAAACAACTAGAAGAATGCCTAAACATGCTTCAAACCTGGTTGCAACAAAACAACATGTCGATAAACCACAAAAAAACAGAGGTGATGTTCATCTTCAGGAAAACGGACTTCATCCCTCCCTCCACAGTCACCCTTAACAACAACGTCTATCACACTAAGCCCGAAATAAAATATCTAGGGGTATTACTTGATAGCAACCTAAAGATGGATAAACACCTCCGGATAACCAACCGGGCCATTTTCCATAAATTAAAAGCCCTTCAACCACTCCGTAATATCATTGATCAATCCGACTTCAGAACAGTGGCGCAAGCTCTCATCATTCCCCACCTGGACTACTGCAACGCCATTCTACAAGGCCTAACAAAGAACATCCTAAACATCTTGCAAATGGCGCAAAACGTTGCCGCTAGAATCATCATGAAAAAAGGCATCACCGAGCACATCACCCCAGTACTAATTGAACTGCATTGGCTCCCCATTACTGCCCGCATCATATACAAAATTCTAGTAACCACATTTAAACTCATACATAACATAGCACCATCATACCTCACCAATCTAATCACCACGCAACCACCCAACAGAAGCAGAAGAACCGTAAACCTCAACACCCTCTGCGTCCCGAATAGCATAAGAACTGTCAAAGCAGATACGAGCAACAGATCATTCTCATACGCAGCACCACTTCTCTGGAACCGACTGCCTCACGAGCTACGACCAACAAGCGACTTGAAAGACTTTAGGAAAAAGCTCAAGACCCACCTATTCCAGACTCATTACAACCGGACCTAGGCAGTGAGCCCTTTCTACTATCTCTGCACCAAAATGATACCGCCCCTTCCCGACCTTATGACAAGGGAAACTGCAATTGTTGACCTATAATATTGTATATATGTACATATGTAAAGATACCCACACTCAATCAAGTGTAAACTCAGTGACCTAACTGCTGTGTTGTGTGCAAATCCTTTTTAATCAAAATGTATATCTTGCAAATTACTGTCCTGTACAGTCCATCCTGATGTGTAAAGTAAACCGCTGCTGATCGTAGGAAGTAGCGGTATACAAATGTCTACTAAATAAATAAATAAATAAATATCCCAGCCATTACCCTATGCCCTGTGCAGATGCATCCTTCCCAGACCGCCCTGTCCGGCCCATACCCACAATACCTTGCTCCTCATTATGCCACAGAGGCAGGTCCTTCCCTGGGGATACTATGACTGTTCTTCAGACAGACCTTGTCTGTTGCACTGCACGCCACCCACCTAAACAGGGCTTTGCCTTAGTCTGCTGTGGGCAGATGCCACTGCCCCCTCTACCACCAGCAGCCCTCCCCCACCGGTGGTACTAGTGGTGAGCAGTCCCAGGCCATCTAGTGTGCCGGTAGGCAGCTGCCTATGGTGTGGGGTCTGGGGTAGGGGTGCCTACATAGACATCCATGCTTCCCTCCAGCACCGTCTGCCAATGTTATGTACCCTTCAGGGTACCTGCTGGGTAATGTCCATTGGGGCACTGTGGGACACACACTCGTGGACATGTTTGCCCTTGGTCACTTGCTGTCTTGCATATTTTTCGTTTCTGTCTTCCTATATGGCACCTAAGCATCTGCCTAGCCCACCCTGTGCCCCAGCTGCCCCACTGCATGTCCCGCCTGCAGCCACCTGTACCCCATTTGCAGCCTCACCATAGTGCCCTTTCGTCATTGGGCACTGTGCTGTTGCTGCACATGTAGCACTACTATCACTTTACTGGGTCTCCCTGCCTTTGCTGTACATTGCTGACTGAAATGGTTTCTCTTTCCTGCAACTGTGCCTCTAACGCGAGGTTTTCAATCATGGTAATGTTCTGCCCTACATTTCATAGCGTTAGTGTGCCTGGAGCCTCTCACCGCCCACTCTCCACCCATTGACCCCTTCTCTCCGCCCTCTGGAAAGACTTACTCCACCCTCTGTGTGCCTTAGCGCTGCCGGAGACGTTATTTCGTGAAACGTAATGTTATCGCGCAATAACGTTAATTTATCACATGATAACGTTGCATATCATGCGATAACGTCGCCGCTGTGACGTTATTACTGTTTAGTAAACATAACCCTTAGTAAATATGACCCAAAATATTTTAGAATATAAAATTAAAAGCTTATCAAATTTTATAAAATCTGTGAAGAGTTATATAATTTGACTTTCCTAAGGGGCCCTTCTTCTGAAGTGCATTAGATTTTTGCACATAAGGCATCTTTAGCACAAAAACGAATGCCTATTAAATACAAAACCTCCATGGTAACTAACAGGGTGTGGCTAGCATGTTTCTGAAAGTTAACACATGGATGCTCACCCTAACGCATGGCATTACTATCATGGATACACTTGTCTCCACCAATCGAGGTGGCATTATATGAACCTGCACTGATGACAACATTGATAGGATGCAATCTGTACCTCTGTGCTAATGTTCTCACAATGCCTACTTTCTGCCTCTAACACCCCCATTTGGCACTCTAACATGCAATTGACAGTTCGAAAATCAACATGCATTAACAATCATGCCTCCATGGTAGCTATTCCTGCAGGCCCAAACACAAATCATGTGTTAATCATGGTAATTGCGGTGACTGGGATATTCAGTTACTGCTGCTGAATATCCCTGGTATCACCGTTAGGCACTACAATGCTAGCCAGCTGGGGATGGCACCCGGCAATATCCAAGCAGCGGCGATATTTAACTGTTACTCAATTATCAGTAAGCAGTAAAAGTTGAGCACCTTAAAGAATGGCCTAACGTTTGCTGCCAAAGCTAACTGGACAGCGGCTGAATATCGCTGTTGCCTGGTTAGCTTTGCCATTATCCGGCTGACCCAAATATTTAATGCTGGTGGCAGATATGACCCTGTCATTGAATATCCTGGTCTAAGTTTCAGTGGCAAAGGCTAGCCACCACTGCCGCTAAATATGGGGTCCACTATTTATATGTGCATGTCAATTCACTCGTATAAATATGCTTTTTAGATATACAAATAACATATCTCTCTCTTAAATTTCCACCATTAAGGCTAATTTTCAGCCTTCCCCTGGTGCTTGCAAGCCAGTTTTCAAATGGCCAGCAGATTTTCTCTTGAAATTTGTCCCCATTACATAATAACATAGTATGTAACAGCAGATAAAGACCAGTATGGTCCATCCAGTCTGCCCAGTAAGGTGGCTAGAATGGTTGACACGCCACTCTGTGCAAGTCACACCCCCTCTATTTATTGAAGTATAAAAGTTATTTAAGTTTGATATGATTTCATCCTCTTGTTATAAAGGAATCCACTGTGTCTATCCCAGGTAATTTTGAATTCCATCACTGTATTTGCTCCCACCGCCTCCATTGGGAGTGCATTCCAAGCATTCCCCACCCTTTCAGTGAAAAAGTATTTTCTAATGTTGCCGCCCCACACTTGGGGGTATGTTTACTAAACTGCGGTAACGTAGCAGCGGCTACGTTAACGCGCGCTATGTAACATTAATGAGTGCTATGTAACATTAACATGGCTATGTAACGATAACACGTGCTATGTAACGTTAATGCACGTTAACCTTACGTTAACGCACGTTAACATTACCTAACGAGTGCTAACGTTACCTAACGAGCATTAGCGTTCTCGGCCGCGGTAAACACTGCAGAGGGTGGAGAGAGGGCAGAGAGAAGAGGTCAATGGGCGGGGAGTGGGCGGGGAGAGGCTCCATTTACACTAACATGGGGAACTGAAGGGCTGAAAAATACTGGGAATGAAAACCTGCCGTTAGATGCACACTTGAAGGAGAGAGAAACAATTTCAGTGTCAGCAATGTACAGCAAAGCCAGGGAGCCCAAGAAACGTGATAGTAGTGTTCCATTTGCAGCAACAGTATAGTGCCCAAATATGAAAGGCCACTATGGCGATGGTGCAAATGGGGCATAGGGAGCTGCAGGTGGGACATGTAGCGGGGGCAGCTGGGGCACAGGGTGGACTAGACGGGCGCCTAGGTGGCACATAAGAACATAGAAACCGGAAATGAGCAAGACAGCAGCTGACAAAGGCCAAACACAATCCACCTACATCTACCTGGTCCACCCTAGCTAACAGCTGCCAGAGCACTGACCTGACATCCCCCCAGCCAACCCTCCCCAAGCGCAAGGGACATACTATTGGTATGCGGTGATGGGGGGATGTGAGGATGCTCATGTATGCCCCCCACCCAGTGGATGGCCTGGGACTGCGCACTACCAGCACCGACAGCATATGGTCATGTCAGCATGGCAGGGGTGTGTGTACCCGTGATGGAGGAGGCAGTGGCACCTGCCTGCAGTGGATCTAGTCCATGCCCTGTACCAGTACGTGGTGTGCAGTGCAACATAAAAGGTCTGTATGAGGAAAAGTACAGGTAGCTCCAGGAACTACCATGCATCTATGGCAACAGTGTGGTGCAGGACACCCAGCCATTGTGTCCAGAAGCAGAGGGTTACAGGTTCAAGTCCCAACTGTGGTTCCTGCAGAGCCTGTCCCTATATTTTACCCTACAATGCAGACACAACAGCAACATGTGCAAAGCCCAAAGCAGCAGTGAACAGGGATACAAACACCCACTCACACAGGCTCCACAATCCAAAGCTGCATGGAGAATCAGGCTGTTGGCCCCAGCACTGAGCTGCAGTTATCACCAGAGCACTACTACTACCTCCTGCAGAGTTTATCAATGTTGGCACTGTGATCAGGACCAGTGTGGCAGGCAGGGTTGCCAACCACCCTTATCTTTGCACAATGCTGCAATAGGATTGTGTGTATGTGTATGTCTGTCTATCCATTGTTCTGTGGCTGCCCACACCTCACTGGGCCCAAAATGTCCCACTGTTACTAGTGTTAGCCTGAATATGTGCATAATGAGGAACAAAGTATTGTGGGTATGGCCCAGACAGGGCAGATTGGACAGGATGCATCTTCACAGGGTGTGGGGTAATGGCTGGGACACTGTAGTGCCCGACCACCGCCTGCATGGACAGGGTCGCCACAGCATGGCTTGCTGGGAGGGCACTAACTGACCGAGCACTGACCATAGCATGTCTAATTTCCCACATAGCACTCTACACTGTCTGCCTCCAGTGATACTTGTGTGTTCCCAGAGCTTTGGACCAATCACTGAGATACCTGCTTACTGCATATAATTTCTCTGTGAGCATGCACTATGGATTGGTTAGTGAACTGTCTGCAATTAGACCCCATTTGGTGATCAGCTGTATACAGCTATTCATCATGTGCATTGCATCATGGGTACTGGTGGGGTTACCCTATCCTGGCACTCAGAGCAGACAGTTTGTGCGGTGACCTGCAGTCCTTCTGCCATTGTTGTAAGATGCACCATGGAGGTATAGCCTACTGGTTAGTACACTGCCATTCTTGGCAGTGTTCTTGGGTTCAAGTTCTCATTGTTCACCCCTTTCATGCCTGTCTTACTCAAATATTTTGCATGCCTGTAGCAGTCATATTTTTTGCAGATCTGTGCTGCCAGCCCATAATACCCTCACCACAATTGCCAACATTCCTTCGGTCCGTTTATCTGTGTCTCTCAGCTGTGTAGAGTCCTGTCTGCCTGTGCATGCTGCCACCCCATGTCCTGCACTGCTACCCTTTCCTGCATTGCGCCTCATCATGCTTGCCTCGTCTGTGCCTGATCTGCATGGCACCACTACTCCTCTGTCCACCCATCATTGTAACTATCCTGCCACCTCCGCCTCCACTGGGGAACATGTATTCCCATCATCTGCCACCCACTGTCTTTTCAGTACTTTACATTGCCAACACCCTGTTCTGTGGTACAGTTGCCCCCAACATGTCTATCAACAGTACTGGCAGCCACATGGGATGCCCGCAGATATGGCAGGTCCAGCAGCTCCCAGCTCTCCCTCCTTCACTCACCTGTTCATTGCCTTTCCTCGGTGCACCTTGCAGCCCTTAGGGCACACTAACCTAGGGCACCGTCACCTTGTTAGGCCACCTTAACCTATGGTTCCAGAACCCAGGGTGCCTTCTAAGGTGCCTTATCCAGGGGTGCCTAAAACAGCACTTAGCCTAAGGAGCCCTATGGGGCACCCTACAAAGCGCCTTATGAGGCACCTTATAAGGCACCTAACAAGACACCTAACAAGGCACCTTATAAGGCACATTACAAGGCACCTTATAAGGCACCTTATTAGGCAACTAACAAGGTACCTTATAAGGCACCTAACAAGGTACCTTATAAGGCACCTTACTTATAAGGCACCTTATAAGGCGCCTTGTAACGTGTGTTGGTCTAAGGTGCCTTGTAACGCGTGTTAGTTGATACGGCTTGCCATAACGATGTACCACCCACGCCTTTATATGGGCATCTGTACCATTACCGCGGAACGTAACGCTGGTGACATCACCACAGTTTAGTAAACATACCCCTTGATTTGCAGCTTGTCGAGCTGTGAGGGCTTATGTGCATCAGTGATGCTGAGGGCTAAGCTATCGGTACTTTAACTACTGGCAGGGTCTCCCAAAATGTCTCTCTCACCATCTTGGACTTTTCCCCATTCCTATCCTTCACTGTTCTCTCTTGCAGACTTGCTCTTTACCCTCCATCTACCCATGCATAAGAACATAAGAACATAAGATATGCCATACTGGGTCAGACCAAGGTCCATCAAGCCCAGTATCCTGTTTCCAACAGTGGCCAATCTAGGACATATGTACCTAGCAGTATCCCAAAGAGATACAGGTTCCACAATGCTTGTATTGGGTCAAGCATTGATATCCTGGGTCCCTTTTTAATAATGGTTTATGGACCTTTCCTCCAGGAACTTGTCCAAACCTTTTTTAAACCCAGCTACAGTAACAGCCCTTATTACATCTTCTGGTAACAAATTCCAGAGTTTGATTACACGAGTGAAAAAAAATATTTTCTCTTATTTGTCTTAAATAGTTTACCCTGTAGCTTCATTACATATCCCCTAGTCTTTCTATATTCTGATAGCGTAAACAATCGATCTACGTTTACCCGTTCTACTCCATTCATTAATTTATAGACCTCTATCATATCTCCCCTCAGCCGTCTCTTTTCCAGGTTGAAGAGCCCTAACCTTTGTAGCCTCTCTTCATAGGAATAGCCTTCCATCCCCTTTACCATTTTGGTGGCTCTTCTCTGTACCTTTTCTAATAATGCTATATCCTTTTTAAGATACGGTGACCAGAATTGCACACAACATTCAAGGTGCGGTCTCACCATGGAACGATACAGAGGCATTATAATATCCTTTGTTTTATTTTCCATTCCTTTCCTTATGATACCTAGTGTTCTATTTGCTTTCTTGGCCGCTGCTGCACACTGGGCGGAGGGTTTTAACATGTTATCCACGATGACTCCTAAATCTTTTTCCTGGGTGGGGGTTCCCAATGTGGAACCTTGCATTGTGTAACTATAGTGTGAGTTGTTCTTTCCAAGGTGCATAACTTTGCACTTGTCCACATTAAATTTTATCTGCCATTTCGATGGCCAGTCTTCCAATTTATCCAGATCCTCACTAGTTATTCCTTTTTCCAGGTCATTTATGAATATGTCAAAAAGTAGCGGACCCAGTACAGATCCCTGGGGTACTGCACTATTCACCTTTTTCCATTGGGAAAATTGGCCATTTAGCCCTACCCTCTGCTTTCTATCTTTTAACCAGTTCCCGATCCACAATAGTACACTGCCTCCTATCCCATGACTTTTTAGTTTTGCCAAAAGTCTCTGATGAGGGACCTTGTCAAAGGCTTTCTGGAAGTCCAGATACACTTTATCAACCGACTCACCTTTGTCTACCTGTTTATTCACACCTTCAAAAAACCATATCTGATTTGTAAGACAAGATCTTCCTTGTCTAAAACCATGTTGGCTGTCTCCCATTAGGCCATGACTATCTACATGCTGTGTAATTTTGTTCTTGATGATGGTTTCTACCATTTACCCCGGTACTGACGTCAGGCTCACCGGTCTTTAGTTTCCCGGATCACCCCTGGAACCCTTTTTAAAAATTGGCGTTACATTGGCGATCCTCCAGTCTTCAGGTATGTCAGACGGGTGCCTGGGTGAGAATGTTCACAGTCTTGGCAAAGGCATATAGCAATATGATTTGCAAGGGATTGTGGGAAATGCAGTCCATTCACACCAGACACAGCCGCTCACAATAATTAGTTGTGCTTGAGTGTAAAGCCAATAAGATATTTATTTATGGGGTTATTTCTCCCAACACAGATATGCTTGGTAGCACATAAAACAGGATACTTGCTTTCAGTGTTAAACTTAGAAAAACAAAATCAGGAAAACAACAGCTGAACTTGTCAGGCAATCAAAACAAAAGAATAAAGACCAGGATGGTAACAGAATGGTCTTTTCTGTAGGCTTTAGCTAATATTTTCTTAGCAGTGCCTCAATCAACAAACAAAACCCACAAAGTAGGGAAAAACTGTTCTTTTCAGGTTAACTTCTTATATCTTCACACATAGACTCAGAAGTGATTCCCTCAGAGCTCACAAGCAATTAGGTAAGGCTCAATTGCTAGCAGTTATCCAGCTGAAACCCCTTAGCTGGCTTATTTTCTACTGCTTGGCTCAAATCCTATTCAGGAGCTTTTCTGAGTAGATTAAAGAACAAGTTTGTATTTCTTTGTGATGGTTGTTGTACTTTGTAACAGTAAATTACCAAAGGAGTTTAGACAGAGAGCAATCCATGTATTCACAGCCTGCATCTACCACCGCTCCCCCTTCTTCAACAATCATGGGTTCAATATCATGGATTGGCACAGAGGAATTTCTCAATGGAGCACTCTCAGGAGAATACTTGTTTCCCTGCTGTCTTTCAAGGGTATAGCTAGGGCATAGATCAGTGTTCATACCTGAGCTTCCATTGCTGTTAGAGTTCCTCTCTAAATAGCCTGGCCAGTATGTAGTCCAGTTCTTATGTCCAGCCTTCCAATCCAGATCCCTGGACACTGGGTCTCTCTTCACATACCTTCTGGCATGGGTCCTAGGGTCCCTTCCAAGTGCAGCCGTCTCCCTCACAGGTACCGTCTGGAGGTTCCTAGCTCTGCAGCACCATTCCTCTGGCTTTCCACAGTCCAATGGTGCAAGCTTGCCTTTGGAATGCCTTCCAGTATACGTACTGCTCTGGACTCCTTTAGACCTCCCAAATGCTTTTCTCTTCTTTCTTCCAAAAGGTTTCTTGCCCTCTCTGTCCGTCCGCTCTGGCTTCTGCTTCTGATGATCCTCCAGATGATGAAGCTGTCCAAGCTGAGGATATCCAAGCTGATTCTGAGGATAATTCTCTGTAGAATAAACTCTACCTTTATTCTGCTTAGATGAGTGCTCCACCCTAGCACAGCACAGCTGTGCTGAATCAGGCCCTGCCCTTTGAGATGAGTGCTTGGGGATTACTTCATAGCCCTCTTGATTGAACACACGTTTCCCAACTTCAGCTCCTCTAATGGCTGTTGGAAACCTGGTGCATTCTGGGACTGGTAGTCTTTTATGAAAAAAAATCTGTTTTCTTATTTCTACCAGAACTGACAGGTTGCTTGTTCAGAGTCACTTCACCTTTTCTATAGCCCCTTCCTGAGCTATGATAAGCTTCCTTATCACAGGTATTACAGATGATTTTAATGAAAGTTCACAGATTACTAATAGCAGATCTGCAATCTCATATTTCAGTTCTTTCAACACTCTTGGGGGTCTGTTTACTAAACATTCCTAACGTGCGGGGCCGTGCTAGTGTGCCTGTGCCATATAAGGAGTGGGCGGTTCAGGCAGAAAATAGAAAAAAAACGGTAGTAAGCAACCGGATGTGTGTGCGTCGCGCTAATGTGCGGGGGTCGACATTAGCGCGTGGAAAGGCAAAGTGGCACGCTGCTGAGTATACAAAACAACAGAGCTGTGGTACAATGGTGAAGACACTGACCAATGGTGCAGGGGCCATGGGTTCAATCCCCCAGTGTGCACAACGACAAAGGTCAGCTGAGGCAGTAATTGTAATGATTAACATTGTTTTAGGAGGCAAATTAATTTGGAACGGCATAAGGCGGCGCACAGTTATTTTTGGGCGGCAGAAGGCGGCGCACAGTTATTTTTGGGCAGCAGAAGGCGGCGCACTGGTCCCCTTGGGCGGCAGAAGGCGGCGCGCTGATAGGCACAAGGCGGCGCGCTGATGCACAAGCACAGGAACAGAGCCACAGCACAATGGTTACAACACTGATCAATGGTGCAGGGATCAGGGGTTCAACACCTCACAATGCCCAGTGAAAAATGCCTGCTGAGGCAGTATGTAGGAGGCTGTATAAATTTATTTTGTTATCACTACTAGCAAACGCACTCTCCCAGCATGTTAACATACGGCGGCCCATAAGGCACATGTTACAGTGCACTGTTCGCCAAGGCACCCTTGAATGACCCCTATGGGGCAGCATGTATGTTGCGACACAGGATAATGTATAGTGCACCCTATAGGGATGGCAACCATAAGGTGGCCTACAGGGCGCCCTATGAAGCACCCTCAGAGGCACCTAATGGGTATAGTAAGCTGAGGGTGGTCTTGCTGGCATAGACATATGTACAGTAAATAAAAATAAAACTGTGGACAGCCCTACCAAAGGGCCCCACTGTGGGTTTGAACCCATGACCTCTGGCTGCACAGGCAGTGATGTAACCATTGCGCTACAGCTCCATAGCTGTAAGCAGGCCCCTGGCTGGCTGCAGATAGCCTACACGTCACCTCACAGACAGTCTGCTGGTGTCAACAGGATAGGGTTAGGCCACCCATACCCATGATGCACTGCACATGCAAATTAGCTGTCCGCAGATGGACACAAGATGGGGAATGCACCCCCACAGCACCTCGGCCCTGTTGGGGGAAGTGACCGGGTGCACCCACACAGCACCTTGGCCTAGTAGGGGGCACTGACCGGGTGTTTTACTGGCACAGAGTAGCCACACACCGTTACATCGTGCGGGTACTGTGCTCACCCTGAGTGTGCAATGAGGTGGCCAGGACCAGGTCAACAACACCTGCCATGGCTGATGGAGGCCAAGCGGGCGTTCCAAAGCAGTGTTAATGTGTAAGATAGCTAGTTTCTGCACAAACACCATGGATATCCCTGTCTGCCGCCATCAGGCACCCCCCCAGTGGCAAACATGGTCCCCATCAAGGGATCCACACTCTACCTCCCTGCAAAGGTGGCAGTAGAGGGCAACATCAACCCCAGTCCTGCTGAGGAACACCACCACCCCCCCCAGGCAGGCAGCTCCATACACAGCCATAACACAATAGCAGACAGACATAAGCCCAGGGTATGGTAAGCTGCACTCCACCACCAGATATTCCCCTGCAGCAAGCCAACAGCCACTGCACCCTGCAAGCCATTATAGCAAGACATTTACCAGCTACAAACAGTCTGCTGGTTAGTCCATAGTGCATGTTCCCAATGGAGATGCATGCACCCAGAACTGGGCTGTCTGCATACACAGCAAGCAGATAGATCAGTGACTGGGCCCCAAAGAGAAACCCATATCTATCACATGAGAAAACTACTATACAGCACTATGGGGGGGCCTAGCCATGCTGTGGTCACTGCACAGTCAGGGTGAGCGTGATCCCCCAGAAGGACATGCTTTGGCCACCCTGTCTGTGTAGGTGGTGGCCGGACACTACAATATCCCAGCCAATGTCCCTGCCAGGGCCCTATGCCCAGTGCAGATGCATCCTGGCCACGCCACCCTGCCCTGGCTATACCCATGGTACCTTGCACCTCATTATGCACATTGACTGGCCAATACTGGCAACAGTGCTGGCAGTGCGGGCTGTTGAAGGGGCTTGCAGCCAACACCCACTGTATAGACAGACACACACTTCCACACCTCTGCCATCATGGTGCTACGATTGAGGGGGTAAGTTGCCTTGCCCACCAAACCGGTCCTGAGCACGGCAAGGCATGGATATGGTACGCATTACAGCTGGTGGTCACTCCCCAGGGTGGTAAGCACCGTCAGAGGCCAGGCCTGGAGCATGCCCCGCAAACACCTAACAGATAGTTTGGATGGGGTCAACTAGCAGTATGTACGTAACGTATGAATAACTGCCTGCCTGTGCTCCTAGCAAACGTCTCCGAGCTGTGTACCGTATACCTCAGGTGTAGGGTGACATTGGTAAGTTATGCAAGTGCTCGTTTTGGGTGCTGCATGCACGGTCCAATGTTCTGCCTTTCCAGGAGACATTGGCCAATGGGGCCTGTGGGTGTGGGTGTGTCTGCCCTTGATGGCTGCTGCTTTACGGCACAGATTCCCAACTCCAGTCCAGGTTTGCATCACACTGTTCGGGTTTTCCTGCTATCCCTCATGAATATGCATGGGCTACATCTACATGCCATGGGGGTGGTGCATAGATATACAGCACAGGCATATGTATGAGTGTCAGCATGGAACTTGACTGGTGTGTGGCCCACCAGGACTGCATTTGGGTGATTCTGCTCTAGGTACTGCCCCTGTTCATGGTGTCTGTGCTCAGTGGGGTAAAGGATAGATGTCTTACCATTGCATATGTCCCCGCCATGAAAGGTGTGTCCTTACTATCACTGTTTAGTTGTGGGAAAAATATGTGGGCAGGATTGGCAGTAGCCCCAGCTGGGCTTTGAACCTGTGACCTTCTGTTCTTGTATGCACTGTCTGTGTGCACTGCACCACTGTGTAGCCACAGATTGGTTGGATTCCCTGGACTGTCCATGACTGTGGATACGGCAGGACCTGTCTGTTGCAGTGGACTGTGCCAGCCTGCACATGGCTAGGCCTCTGTCTTCTGTGGTTAGCAGCCACTGCCCCCTGCACCACATGTACTTGTCCGCCAACATGCTGGCATGAACTTCTCTCAGAAAAAGCAGTTGACCTGATTGCAATGTGGCAGTATGGGACTGCATTTGGGGGACTTGGCTGTAGGTAATGCCCATTGTTGTGGTGTGTGTGCGGTGTTGGGTAAAATATGGGTGTTTTCCCCATGCATACAGGGGTGTCTGCGCTATCTTTATTTAGTGGTGGGTAAAATATAGGGACTGGGCTGGCAGGTGCCCCAGCTGGGTTTTGAACCTCTGCCCTCTGGTCCTAGAGGTAATGACTCTGTCCGCTGTACCACACTTTGGCCACAGAGACAGTGCAGCCCCTGGAGGCAGTAAGCCTGGCAGGATGGAGTCACAAACCCTGCTCTACGCAATTCTACTGTGGGCATATGCACCCTGTCTGGTGACAAACGTGCACATAAACCCCGGAAATGACCACGGAAAATGTGGGACAAAATATCACCACGCTGGGCAACAGTGATATTAATGGGCAACCATAGCAAACACTCCCAGGAAAGCTCCAATACGTGGCAATGTTTTTTGGAAGAGTCTCCTCTCAGAAGACCCTTCCAAAAGTCATTTCTTTTTTCTGGAGCTTTGCTGGGTGTGATTTCTGTATTTGCCCATCACTATAACTGTTCCCCAGCTGAATTACTATTTTTAATAGTTCTGTTGTGGTCAATTTCTATTTTTATTTTCACTTATGTGCTGTGCACATATATCACACTGCTCACGTTTTGCTGGTTTCCCCGGTTTTCCTGTACATTGCTGACGGAAATGGTTTCTCTTCCCTTTAAATGCTTTCTACCGCGAGTGTTTCACTCGCGGTAGTTTTTACATGCAAATTCGGGCCCGATACTGTGCGAGGAGCCTCTCCCCTCCCACTCTCCACCCATTGACCCCGTCCCTCCGCCCCTCGGGAGCCTTCCTCCGCCCTCAGAATGCCTTTCCACGCCTCTATCGGACATTTGCGGGCCGGGTACTTTTGCGGGGCACGTTAGTGCGGCGCGCAATTGTGCGGGGCCCAAGTGCACTTGTGCGGGGCGTTTAAGAGCGTTTCTGAGTGTTTGAGTGCCGCGTTTCCGTGCGCTATTGTGCGGCACGCAATTGTACGGCTTTTAGTAAACATGCCCCTTGGATGCATACCATCTGGTCCAGGTGATTTGCTACTATTCAGTTTATCAAATAGTTATAATACATCTTCCCGGTATAGCGATATTTCTCTCAATTCCTCTGCAGTATCACCTTTAAATACCACTTCAGTCTTGGGTAACATTGCTACATCTTCCTCAGTAAAGATTGAAGCAAAGAATTCATTCAGTCTCTCCGCTAAAGCCTTGTCTCCTCTTACTGCCCCTTTTACCCCTCTATCATCTAACGGTCCAATTGATTCTCTCACAGGCCTTTTGCTACAAATGTACTTGAAAAAGTCTTTATTTCATGTTTTTGCTTCCGTAGCAAGTTCCTTCTCAAATTCTCGCTTTGCCTGCCTTATCAATGATTTGCATTTAACTTGCCAGTGCTTATGCTGTTTCCAGTTTTCATCATTTGGCTCTTTTTTCCATTTCATGAAAGATGCTTTTTTGGCAGCAACAGCCCCTCTGACCTCACCTTTAAACCATGCTAGCAGTTTTTTGGACTTTCTTCCACTTTTCTTTATGCGTGGAATACAGCTGGTCTGGACTTCCAGGATGGTATCTTTAAACAACACCCAAGCTTGATGTAAGTCTTTAACCTTTGCAACCGCTCCTTTTAATTTTTTCTTAACTATATTCCTCATTTTATCATAGTCTCCCTTTCGAAAGTTAAAAGGTAGTACTGTGGATTTCATTACTATCCCTCCTCCACTAATTAAATCAAACACGATCATGCTATGATCACTATTGCCAAGTGGCCCCAACACCCTTATTTCTTGCACTAGATCTGGTGTTCCACTAAGGACTAGGTCCAGTATGGTTTCCCCTCTGGTCGGTTCATGAACCTGCTGCTCCAAGAAGCAGTCATTTATTTCATCTAGAAACTTTATCTCCCTAGCATGTCCTGCAGTGACACTGACCCAGTCGATACTGGGGTAATTGAAATCACCCATTATTATTACTGTGCTGTGACTTTTGTTAGCTTCCTTGATTTCTTTGAGCATTTCATCATCCATTTGTTCATTCTGGCCAGGCAGTCGATAGTACACCCCCACTGCCATCACCTTCCCCTTCATACATGGAATTTCAATCCATAGAGATTCTACAGCAAATTTTTTTTCCTGCAAAACTTTAATCCTTTCTGACTCAATGCCCTCTCTAACATAGAGCGAACCCCTCCACCAATTTGATCAGTTCTATCATTACGATATAGTTTGTATCCAGGTATCACAGTGTCCCATTGGTTATCCTCCTTCCACGATGTCTCTGAGATTGCAATCATATCTATGCACTCACCACATCCCTTCCCCTCACTCATCCCTTCCTTAGACATCTCTCACTCATCCCTTCCCTTAAACTGTGCCCCTTCTCTCCAAGCTGCAGTCCCCTCTTAAGGCCAGCAGGACCCAGAGCCTCCCACTGGCCTCTTCAGGCCATATCCCTGCTCTTCTGGCTGATGGGACTCAAGACCCCACCAACCTTTTCGGGCCACAGCCTTGCTCTTCTGGCTGGCAGGATCTGGGACCTCCAATAGCCTTTTCAAACCATAGCTCTGTTTATTCATGCTGACGGGACTGTGACACCCATTGGCTCTTCATCCTGCTGCTTTGGATGCTGGGTTAGAGCATACGGATATTTGTGTGCACATACTTATTCTTGCACAGACAAACATGCATACGGACTGATAAAAATTCTCTGGCTTGACCTTAGCCAATAACTGATACACTCAAATGAAACACACCTAAAAAAGAAGGAAATAAATGAGAAAAACCTAAAAATGATACAAAAGTTCAAAGAAGGAGAGAAGCTGATATTGTGAGGAGACTAACGGATTAAAGAGCTGTGTCTGCAAAACCTGATGAACCCCCTGCTGCCACACTGAGTACACTTGGGACAAAAATCCACTGAAGGTTAATGATTAGCGTTTTCATGCAAACATCTAAAGAAGAGGGCTAACAGATATATAATTATTTATAATCAATCTCATCATAAGACATACACTATGAGCAAAGAGAGATGTTAGCCCCCTCCCATAAGCATCTCCCACCAAGCTGAATGACAAAGAGAGCAGCGACATACTGCCAGCAGCAGATTAATTATTTGTCAGGGGTCAGCTTCACAGACCTCCAGCAGTTAGTTCAGGTGTTTAATTAAACATTCATAGTAAGGCTGAGATGGCATATTAGCAGGTTATTAATTAAATATGAACTGGGCTGAGAAATAACAAGAAAACAGTTCCTATGAGGGGAAGCCTGTCTTGTAGATGCGCCCGTCTTGGAAGAGTCCCATTTACCTGACAGTCAGGATGCAGAGCAGGGTAGGAGTCACAGGGACAGTGAAGATGGCACTGCTTCTCCTGCTGTGTGGCTCAGGTGCCTGCGGGCAGGATCAATTCAAGGTTTTGAGGCACCCTAGGTGAGCCCCCATTGCTGCCATTGCCACTCCTCTCTGGGAGATACAGCAGCAGCAGCAGCAATGCTATTTAAATGGCAACACAGCGCTTACCCATACTCTCTGGCACTGCATTGTTCTTTCTGCTGTCTCTGACTAGCTGCTTCCAGACCCTCCGACACAGACTTCCTGTTTGCATGGGATGGAAGTGGTCAAAGAAAGCAGAACGTTTGGGTAAGCACTGCATTGCGGTCTAAATGGTATTGCTGCCACTGCAGGTCCCAGAGTGGGGAGGCAGTGGTGGCAATAGGTGCCCTGGGAACCTTGGCACTCTAGGCAACCACCTAATTCAGGTATTGATCACACCAGCACTGCCCACAGGGTCAATCTGGGAACAAGAATCGTTCTCATCCCCATGTCTCAACAATCTTCCTCATCTCCTCCCGATGCCTTTATCACATCACTTCAACGAGATACTCAAAACCCAACAAAAGAAAATCTAAAATTCAAACTGCAGCAGACAGACCCGCAGCTGGACATTGAGCTATGGCCTTTAATTCATGTGTATCACACACTGTTTTGGATCAATGTGAAACACAATTGCATATTTTTAATTTCTGTTCTCTGGGTGAGCCTCCCACCTTCAGGAATTTGAATAGCAATATGTTTATTAGTCTTCAAAACTGTTTGCTTGTGCTTGCTATGTAAGTGGAGTATGTTTATATATTATATAATTTGACTTAAAGTTTGAATATGAACAATCATTTGTCTTGGCATATCTTAGGCCTGAAGGTTTGAAAAGGAATCTTTTATTAAGGGAGAAAATTTTCCTGAACAGTAGGTGCAAGGAATTAGAGCAGAGGGAAAGGGGAACTCATTTGCCTTCATCACCAAGTTGCGTAATAAGGGAGTGGGGCCAGTATTGTTTTCTTTGCAACTTGCATTGCCATATTTGGAAAACAGGAACATGCAAATTCATTTCACAAACTTGGTTGGACATCACGGCGTTTCTGCATGCCAGTGACTTCTGACACTCCGCCAAAAATCCCATCTGTCTCCCAGCTTTCAAAAATAATTCACATTTTAATTAAAAATAAAACACTCAACAAAATCCTGTATCTTTGTAATTAATTGGCCTAACTACATATTTTATTTTAGTGTTTTTCATGACTAGAAATAGAATTGAAGGGTTTATTTTCTGCATCTTCTCTCAAAATCTTTGGAGATATTCCAGTACATCTTTTCAGTCAGAATAAGTTCAATCCATTACTCCAACAAAGTAGGACTAAACAGTAAGTGGAATAGCCTGTACCTGGGTGGATTCCCTTACCCCATTCCCCCAGCTCATGATGCCCACTCTGACCCTTCCCCCCACCCCATAACAAAACATAACAGACACATTGGTGAGAATAAACTGATCGCAGCTTTATTAACAAAACCAAAAAACAGATTAACCTCAAAGACACAGCATAGACAACAGCAACATCAAAACTCCACCCCCCTGTGGATCCAGTATCTCACCCATCATACTACTAGGTGAGACCATCTCCACCCTTCTGCCATGGTAATCCCAGTGGCAACTCACACCCCCATCACTGGCCTTGCCATATTACTAGAAAAGGTCAACAAACTAACAGGTGAACCCCTAACCAGGGGAATCACTTACCCCCAGAATTCCGAGCCGTGATCACCTGATCACAGCCCAACTGAACAACCCCAAGGACTCACCCCAGAATTCTTCCAGGTAACCGCCACCAGCTCAGTGCAAGAATTGACCCTGTGCTGACCCCCACCTCAAAGCTGAAACTAGTGAGGGTCTCCCCGGACAACAAATTCCAAAATCTCCTGCCAATCATTGAGAAGCAAATCCTGTCCCACTGGGGACAAGTGGACTCCATCTCACCTAAACAGGACAGAGCATTCCACCTACACCCATGGGTACAATATCTGATAGCCCCCATGCTCATAAACCCAGCGCCCAATCTGGCGATTAATTTTTACTAAATCCCAAGACTAGCACCTCTGATCCATACAGAAAGGCCTTGGAATAATGTCTAACCACAGCAAAATAACACCAGGGAGTAGCAGCAGCAGCATTTCCATCAAGTCCCTCTTCGAAGTCCGAATGAGCTGATTGCATGTTAATGAATACAAATCATTGCCCCCCAAGTGAATGATGATTCCAGCTGGCCTGCTCCTCAACCAGATGTGATACCTTTGTAAGTGCAAAAGCTGGCTTCAGTGGAGGCCCCATTCCCCAAGCCACACCTCGGCCAAGGTAAGGCGCAAATTAGGACCCACAGGTTGCACTGCAGCCTGCTGACCAGCCCAATGAACAAAGGAATGGCCGCTCAACCAACATTACATGGGTCACCTTGAGGCATCTGAAAAAGAAAAACAGAATTACCATCAGTTCCAAGACCACCTCCCCCCTCATAAATGAATATATCCAGCAAAAGCCTTGGAACGCTGTCTTCCAATCTTCTGTATCACCAGCCAAGACAATCGCAACAGCATTTATTTCCGCACCAATATAAAATGAGTGGGAGGTAAAGGAATGTTCCTCAATTCCCAAGAATCACAGGACCAACCGCAAAACAGCTGTGAATTGAAAGCATGTCAAATGGCAAGAATCTGTATGTACAAACACTTGCCCCTCTCCAGCAGGCCACAAGGCCAAAATACCCCACAAACCAGCCACGGAGCAAGTAACAGGGCAATTGATCACATTTAGCACCACCCATAACCTTTTGCCCCTCCGATCCATCTTGGATCGGGGTATTAGAATTTGTAACTACCCGCCTCCCACTTGCAATTGGTCAAGCAGCATACCCAAACCAGAGGGTGCACGGGTAGAGTTCGCAATAAACTCACTAATCTGAAAAGCACCAAAGATTGCTAAACAATTCTGTTCAGAAAAGGGCTGTCTCGTAAGAGGGTGCTGCTACCTCCAGGAGCCCACCACACAACCACTTCAACAAGTCATGTGAAATCAGGCACCTGTGGTCATGTGGAGTTGGCACAGATTATTCCCAACTCTGCAAGAGTCTCCATACCAAAAATCCCCCACAGGATTACCCCAGTTTGCAGCTCTTGTGAAAAAGGCAAATCCTACCAAGTGCGAGCACACCGCTGACTTCAACATACCTTAGCCTTTAGCAAAAACAATGTACTGGCCCAGTAGCTGCTCAGGCACCTTAACCAACCACCAGCCATGAACTGCCAAGAAAGATACCACCCTAACATAACCCCTACAATAGGAAGACCATATAGCCGGTGTTACCGACCTTTGTAGGAGAGTCAGCAACCCAGGAAGCCAATCTTCTGGAGGTGCACCGGTACTATTGCCCTATCTGCTTCCTCTCCTGGTGCCAAGGTCCAAAACAGTGACCACTTGAAGTAGGAAATAGAGCTGGCAATTCTGTTAACAGAGCCTGGTAATTGTCGAGGCCTGGCCTACACATTCATTCGCAAGCAAGACAGAATGAACACCTGCATGAGGGCCGCCACTCGCATGCAGCATGGAGAATAACAGTTAATCATCTTGACTACTGCTGCATTATTGCACCAAAAGATCACCCTATGGTCATGCAATCTGTCTGGCCACAACTCCAGTGCCTAGTGTGGAGGAGTGGAGGAGTGGCCTAGTGGTTGGGGCAAGGTACTTCAGGCCGGAAGGTCGGGGGTTCAAATCCCACTAGAGGACAGAAACCTTGGGCCGAAAGGACTGGGGTTTCTAGTCCCACAGGTGCTCCTTGTGGTCTTGGGCAAGCCACTTAACCCTCCATAGCCCATGTTCCCTGTAAAATAGTTCTCTCCAAGTTACAATGCCCTGTTCAATGTAATTTCAGTTTGTTCAATGTAAACTGCACTGATGCAGAATAGCACGGTATATAAGAGAATGTAAATTAAATAAATAAATAAACAATTGGGAATAGCTCCAAGAAGGTAATGTTACAGCTGAGCCCCTATTCCAGCCAATCAGTGGGTATGAACCTTGAAAATATATGCCAAAACCAAGGTCCCCCGCAGTATCCATGAAGAGCTGCAAGTCAACATTTGAAACCTCTAAAGACTATAAAACAGACCATTCAAACCTGCTAAGAAGGAATCCCAAACTCAGAAATCCTCATGCATGCATTTAGACACTTAAATGCGAAGGTGTGTCTGGATGACTCCTGACATGGTGACTGAAAGATGCTGGGAAAAAACCCAACCCATCGAGATCACTCTGCAATCAAAATTCAAATATCCCACCAAATCCTGAATCTTGCACAACGTCACCTTGTGGTCAACGCCACAGATGCAACCAACACCCAAAGTTTGCACACCTTGTCCAGAGAAAGACGAGTCACCATTGCCACCGTATCCAGCTCAATGCTCAAAAAAGTGAGCTTTGGCATAGGGCCCTCTGTCTTCCCTGCCACCAAAAGGATGCCAAATTCCTGCAACAAACTGAGAAAATCTTCTAGCAAAAATGCACATGCATCGGAATGCGTAGGTCTCACAAACAGAAAATCATTCAAGTAGTGGACCATGTTGGAAATTCCCATAAGCGGAACTAGCACCCAGTGCAAAAAAGTGATAAACCTCTCAAAATACACACAGGAAATTGAACAACCCATTGGCATGCATTTGTCAAAATAGAAGAGCCCTGAAAGCAGAAGCCCAACAAATGAAAGGTCGTGGGGTGAACCGATATCAAGTGAAAAGCCGATTCAATATCCACTTTCACCAGAAGAATGCTGGGACCACACTGACAAACCACACTGACAAACCACCCTTACCAGATACCACGCTCCCAGAACTAGCCCTCACTGACATTTAGTTCACCCATAAATTAATATCCTGGGTCCCCCAAGACATAAATTTGTTCTCTTCCATCTTATCCCTAAACTTTTCATCACAATTCAACCAAGCCAATCCCTCATGCATCTGGGAAACTTCCAGGATGGAATCGGCAAAAGCCAGCAAAAGCCCATACTGCTCCGGCATATGGTGCCCCCACACACTAGCCAAACACAAGAATGCCCTCGTCCAGTTCACTACATTTCATGAGACCTTCTTGAGCCTGCTAGACTTCTCATCCTCCTTGCTCTTCTTCTTCTTGTCAGACCTCTTCCTACCCTCAAGCAGACGAACAATATCAATATAATGTCTCTTCCGAAATTTTACAGCACCCTGCCTGTGGAACTCCTTCTCACAATACTGAAATGGCTACCAGAATTAGAGCTCCCCCCCCCCCCACCAATTGCACTGACAGAGACTGCCTCAGTATTGCCACACTCCCAAACCTCAGTGGACCCTGAAAACAATGAAGTTGTATCAGACGAGTAGGTCAAAGAGGAATTAGCCCACCAAAAGCAACAATATGAATGTTTGCACTTCTTGGTGGACCTCTGCACTGCGCCCGCTGTTGGATTGCCATCCCGGCCAGCCCCACTACCCTCCCCAAACCACACTCATGCTCACCTGTGGCAGTAGGTACCAAAGCTGGGGCAAGGATCACAGGTCCTGGGTGTTTAACCATCTTGTTGGATGCACTCCCTCCATCAAATGCCTGCTGATCACCAGGCTGAGTCTGCTCCATGCCACCAGCCATTTCATCCCAGATGCCACCCCCAACCACCAGCTGCTGCTGTAGCTCCAAGAAGCCCTGCAGAGAAACAAAAGGGGTAAAAGGGGCAGGGGCATAGCAGCTGGCCACACTGCTTATGCAGTTGCTGACCAGCTGTGCCAAGATGGCCTGGATGAACCTTGCCCACCACCCACCAGTACTTCCACATACCGCCCCCTCCATGGGGGTGGGAGCCACTGGACAAACCCAGTAGTCCAGCAGGATAAACCAAAGGCCCAACATGACTCTAACCCCCCAAAGGATCTGCAGACGAAAATTGTGTGGCCAGCCCAGGGCCCCCTCCAACCCTCAGGAAAACCCAAAATGGGGTAACAGCCCAGCCCCTGAGGAAGCACCCCTTGTTCACCCACCCCAGCAGGCCCAACAGCAGCTCCAGCAGAGCCCCCCACACCTTCCTTGAGGCCTCTACTAGCCTCCTAATTCCCAAGACCAATACCATGAGGAGAAACCAGCACTGGCTTCAATGCCCCATCAATACTCCTTCCCTGCCCACCATATTCCATATGGTCCAACATCTCATACCCAACAAAAACCTATCCACCTCCTGAGAAGTCTGCATGCTTTTGGTCCATCCCCTCCCATGCCCACACAGTGGCCTAGTTACTGCCCTACCTGACTCTGGGCAGGCCCAGCAAGGACAGACCCTAGAGATATGGCCACTGGAGGCACAGCAGCAGCTTCCTTATCACTGACAAATAAAGCTCCTTCCATACTCACCCCAACAGCTGACAGAATGACTCCAGCCATTGAAGGCCTCGCAAGAACCTCATCACTTACAGAAGATGCCACCTCCAATGTAGCCATGGTCGCCTCAGAAGACAGTGCAGCCACTGCAGCAGGAGTCAGGGCAACCATCTTTCCACAGCGTTTTGGCATCACATGCTAAGCAAAGCAGAGAATGGTGCCACAATTACAGAGCACCAGAATTTCAGAGCACGAAGACAGTCCGACTGCTGAACAAAATTGCCTTGCCAAGCAAGACCCCCAGCACTACCACTGTAGACCAGGATAGGAAAGGAGGGAGGTGCCTGTACACTTGCAAGTAATATAACCTCCCGATGGCCTCTCCTGTCGGCATTTGTGACCCGCCAATCAATTTAAAACAAGCGCCGCCAAACTCCCCCTCCCCCCAGACCACTACACCAAGCAACGGCCAAGGCCTCCCTTATCCTTAGCCTTGCCTTAAACCACAGGGCGGGGGGGGGGGGGCACCACAAACCTGTGCCCCACAGCCTATGTCATATGCTGCCAAAACCTGAAATGACATCAAACTATCCAGACTGGTATTGCATTATGACAAACTAGTGTACCCAATTGAGAGGAAACTGGCGCATTCCCAGCTGCCACCCCTGATATGAGTAACCAGAAATCAAAGAAATCACCCTTTATTAATATCAGATACAATTTAACTATGAAAATCTAAATTCTTATTTGAAGCATCCTTCTAGTTTTGGTCACCACCTTGAAATCATCCCAAAATATATGAAACAGCAAATTATGCATTCCCCAGTTGCCAGTGAACACATAATTTGCTTTGAATATTGGCACGTTAATAGTTTGGGTGCCTGAGAACTACAATATGTAAACATCTTCAAAATAACTTTATCAACCTGAAAATGTTCCTTCAGGGTTTTGAAACATTCAGATTGAATATTGTCTGAAAATAGCTGTAGTTGAGATTTTTAAAGTCTGTCATTGATTTTTAAAATTTTCACAGACTCCACTGGAAAAATATTGCATGAATATCCTCAGTGGACCTATATAAATTTTGAAATTTCCTTCTAAGTCAGACCAAAATGAAATCTGCTTAGTTCAAGTTAATTTCATCTACTTTTTCTATCAACTTCCAGTAGTCAAGGAAATATGAGATCAGGGTCCATGCTCCTGACCACAACCTGTGCTACAAGGTGCAATCAAAAAGTATCAAGACTTGTACAATAACACAAGAAGTATAACACTGACAGTTATTGCACTCTGTCTCCTTCAAAGTAGTCCCCTTCTGATAAAAACACTTCCTCCAGTGTTCCTGCCACTGCTGGAAACAATTTTGAAATGCATTCGAACAACTCCCTGGTTGCAGACAGTCAGTCTTCTTTTTGGTCAGGGGACAGGAGTTTCGACACAAAGTTTGCAGACATGTCTCATCTGAAAAATTGACAGCAAGAATGGACTATACTGACCCGAAACTGATATCCATGTCCTCAGCAAGCTCCTGATAGTCAATTGATGATATAAGCATATTATGGCATTCAGCTCCTTCCACTTTGTCTTCATTCCTGCTCGTGGATGGCCTTCCAGAACATTCATCACTGTCAACACTTTAGCGGCCCTCTTGGAAACGTTTGTACCATCCATAAACTCGAACACGACTCATATTCATCACCATACACTTGCTGTAACTTGTCTCTTTGCCCAAATCTCCAAGTTTCTGGCAGAATTAAATGCAAATTCGTTGTTCAATTTTTTCACTCATTGTAATTCTGAAGAACTACTTTTACACGATAACCACAAAGAGAGAAAAGGGAGAATGCTCCACACCACTTACTTCCACTTTCTTAGTAGACGCCGAAGGCATATGTGAGAAGTGCTTGTTGAGGTTTTCAGCTAATGGTGATTGCTTTTTGCATTGTCTTGACTGCCATTGGAGTTTGTTTATGACTGACTCTCAAGAGGCTGACAGCCGAAACGTGGCTGTCGGGTCTTTACCCTTGAAGGTTTTATGCAACAAAAGTTCTTTTGTTTTTAAGTGGTGTGGCCGCATCCTCCCTCCGCTGTCTTTGTGGTTTCTGTGGTTCCCGCAGAGGGCTTTCCTTCCTTTTGCCCTGGTGTTTCTCTTCTTTTACACAATACCAGACATCACTTGATTTTAAAAAGTACAGGTGTGCTGCAGCCATGCTACACTCTGCACATGCAGAGCACATAACTAGGTCACTGCATGCTTAATAGTATCATGGTGCGACATACTGTTATATAGCTACACAACAAGTCTCAAAACCTTTTGATCACACCTCGTATTTTAGGGGTATGTTTATATTCAATGATTTCAATGGGGTTGCGGCTCCGATATCACACTGAAGCTGCTAGCGCCGAATAATAAACATACCCCTTAGATTTCACACAGTCGATTTTTTTTTTCCTTTGCAAATGACATGAAAAAAATGATATGAGCCTAATATTAAATAATTATTTCAAAGTCATCATGCCAGAAGTAATGACGTGAAGCCAAAGTAACAAAAAAGAAAAGAAAAATTGAATTAGTAGAGGGGTCTCTTTTTTGTTTTCATAAGCATCAAGAGCAGTACCAGCATTTTCAAAATAAATCTTGGGATGAACAATACTTCAAATGGATCTTTGTGATTTCTACTAAACTGAAAACTGTTGGATTAGTATGACTTCTTCACTATAAAATTCTTGTGTGACTTTCTGATCCTTAAGAGGGTAGTACCATAAAAAAACCACAGAAGGAAGACATGTGGTCTGAAAGTCTTTTACCTACCTGTAAGTAAATGGCACTCACAAAGTGGTCAGCACAGAGATGTGAATATCCATTCGGACTTCCAACGTACTGTTCATACACAGCGTAGAGACCTTTTTGAAAAAGATATCAATTGAAAAAGTAGTATACATTTTATGCAAAGCAGCCAAGACAAAGTAAAATATAGTGAAAATATTTTTATTATCATTTCATTTTGGACTGTTGGTGGGTAGCAAAACAAGTATTAACACATTTCAAACCTGCTTTTTCCCCTTTCCCTACCTTTTTCTCTATCCATAATTTTATTCATCGCAAACTACTCCGCTGTTCCTGGTGTTGAGCGGTATAAGAACTGTTGAAATACACTAAACTAAAATTATTTTATTAAAGTCCTTCATTATTTTTATTCTACATATGATAAAACCCATTGTACTCATTATTTCCTAGGCAAGTGCATTCATTTTCAAACAAAATGAAAAATGCAATGAAAAAAAGCTATTCTGTTTCATTTTCAAACAAAATGAACCATAGACATCTGCAAAATATTTGTTTTGTTTAATTTTTATTTTACTTCATTTGCCATTCAAGTCTATGGGGCCATGAAAGCCTTTAAAAATTCAGCAGCATTGCATGTTTACTGTACTTTTCAACTCAGCTTGGGGCAAGTGGAGGATGGAAAAAGAAACAGAACCAATCCCTTGCAAGCAGGTTTCCAATTGGCCAATTGCAACTTGTCTCAAAGTGAAAAACTAAAACCACAGCCATCATTTCTGAGTCAGTCACTTGCTTTCAGAGTAAGACCACAGATTGGTAAGATCCTTTCCTCTGAGTTTACAGACACTGAAAAAAATAATTCAGACAAAGGGTAAAGTCTGTCTTTTATTGCATCGGTGCACCAAAGTATCGCTGTTTAATGTGTTCTAGATAGGATTGCCAACTTTTTGAAAGAGAAAAACCCACCATCTATGGCTAGTCATGCTCCACCCATGCCTGCCCCCACCCCACCCTTGTTCCACCCCCTGTCCCCCAAAAAATTGCAGAAAGGGCAATGTGCAAACTGAACAAGCAAGATTGCTACACATTCTTATACAGAAATTCTACACTGACAGAATACGCAGCATTGGTTGTACACACACACACACACACACAATACAGACAGGCCTTCATCAATAAATGAGCACAAAACAAAAAGAGAAATATATAGACAAAAATTAAACTGAAAGCCCAAGAAGCCAGACTCCGCATGCAGTGCAATATCAGATAAATAAGAGATGCAGTTCCCCATAATGTGTAAAATATAAAGGTAGTACAAAGTCCAATTATTAAATTGAAAATAAAATTATTTTTCTACCTTTGTTGTCTGACCATTTTATTCTCTGATCATGCTGGTTCCAATCTGAGGCTTCCATTTTCCTGTCTTCTCTTAGCTCATTTTCTATGGTCTATAGTCCATCTGCCATTTCTTGTCTCTTCTTTTCTTTTTTTCACTTCCTTCCATCAGCCTATTTCCAGTCCCAGTAACCATCCCCAATATCAGCTCCCTTTCCAGCACTCCCCTCCCATTACATTTCAATGTCAATCCCCTTGTGTTCCCAGGACTGCCAATGGTGTCCATTCCCTTCTAGTCCCCCTCCTTCCTCACTGTCCAGCCTTTTCTAATACAAATACCATCCCGGGTATCAGCTCACTTCCACTCCCAGTGCCACCCCCTGTGTCAACCCTCTTCTAGTTACCCTACCTTCTATCCATCCCCCTTCCAGTGCCATTCCCACGTTTCTGCTCCCTTCCAGTTCCAGTACCCCCTCCCTTCCAGCCTCCTCCCCATTACCCAGTCACTTACCAGTACGATCCCAGGTGTCAGCTCCGTTTGAGCCCCATCCTTACTCCCTCTGTCAGCTCCCTTCCAGCCACTTCCTCCCCCCCTGTCAGTCCCTTCCTGCCACCTCCTCCCCCCCCCCTCTTTCAGCTCTCTTCCAACCCTCACCTTCCCTCTGTCAGTCCCTTCTGCCACCTCTTTCCCCTTGCAGCCGGTGCTCCTGTTTCTTACAGAGCAGCGGCTGCAATAAAGTTAACTTAAAAACAAAGAAAACCTGTGCGGAGCCCTCTGGCCCTATGAAACTCCTGCTGCAGTGCCTGCGCTCAAAAGGAAGTGACGTTGCAGTGTTCATGATGCTGTTTGCCACTATGAGCCCAATTACAGAACATGCACGTCAGGCTTGTGGGTACATCCAAATTGAAAACGGGCCCAATTTAAACATGATTCCACAGCCGTGGGGATAGAGGTACCCATGATTTCCGAATTGGGAACATAGATGTTTTTGCCTTGGCACAAACAAAGCACTATGGAGTATGAGACATGTCTGTGTGCAGCAAATGGCTTTATACGTCCCCACACTCACCATATTCTGAAAAGATGGATGTTTCCAATCCCACCTGCCTCCACTATTTACCTGCGAATGGCCACGCCCCCCTGTAAAACGCACATCTCCTAAGCTGCTCCTCTCCCTGACAGTTTGTGCTGATGCAAACTACACATGAATACTGATGAGTGTCACCAGGTGCCCCTAGTGGTTGGTTGGAGTAAGGGCATCTGGCGCATTTAAATTAATTTTTAAGGAGTTATTGACCTAAAGGGCCTAGAGGAGTCTGGTCCTTGTAGTGCAGAACTCCTTATGAAGAACAATTCAAGCCAAAGTGTAGAGTAACAAGGCTTTATTTCCCCGGTCAACGCTGAGGTCCAGTAAGACACAAAGAAAGTAAATACAGTCCTTCTCTTTAACAAAAAGGTTCCACCAACCTTTCAAACAATCAACTGTTGTAGGTTTAACAGTTAAGTGTAAGTCTGGGCTAAGGCTTCTTTTTAAATCAAAACACATTAACATATTAGCAGAGAAATGGTTACAAACTTCACCATCAGCAGAGTTCTTCTCTCTCTAGAAATCCTGCAGGGAATTCATGCTAGCTGCTGAACAAAGATTACATTCCATTGGCTCCTCCTGAGGAATGGGAATACTGTTTTCATATTCAAAGTCCATTGACTCAGGGTCACTGCCCTCCTCAGATAAATAATAATTTTCAGTCCCTGTTAACTCCTCAGAGGGATTCTTTTGCTTCCCATAAGGATAAGGAGAAAGTTTTACGTGCCTATTTTTAAAAAAAGGATGAAAAGTACTGTGGTTAATCGATACAAATATTTCCCGATGTCTCCATAGCCACCCAGATCCGTCGGAAAGCCTTTCTGGAGGTACGTCCGCGGGTCTTGGCTCTGGGGGCATTATTTTACTTGAAGTTCCCCTGTAAATGCCATGTAGTATTTCAGGGGAAACGTTATATTTTTTTTGCTGTTGAACAATTGTTAGACTTTTTGGAAGGCAAGGCTTGATTCATGGAATGCTTTCCTTTAGTTGTATTTCAGGTCTCCTGATTAGTTAAAAGGAATTTTGTTGGTTTTCAGTTCAGGAACTAGTGTTGGGTGTTATTTTTTTCTTTTGGATCTAGAAAATGATTCACCTCCTTAATGTGGGCACCAGTCTTTTATACAAACTTGGACTGGCCCCCATTCTTACGGGTAAAGAATGAGGAGCATGGGGTCTAGACAGTGACAAATCTTCTCTGATTTGTCTCCTGGTGAGCAGCATTCTTGTAAACCTAGACCTAGAATTCAGAGGATGTTCCCCTATATCTTCCGTCCGGGACTGGTTTCGGTTCAGCCTTCCTTCATATTCTGGATTAAGAGAAGAAAAATCATCAGGCTCAAGTGGCTGGAGACCTTCTTCAATTATTTTTCCTCCAGTTTTCTTGGGAAGTGCTTCTTCTCTAGGCGGCCTTTTGCTTCTTCCAGAGTAAAAAGTGCTGCTAGGAATTTTAGAATCTGCCCCATTAGGTACGGCCTCATGACGGCCTCTCGGGAGGTCAGGAGCCGACCTTAGTACTGCGGGCTTCAAAGTATTTGGAACTACTTTACTCTCTGCCCTGTACTGCTCGTACCCTGCAGCTTGGGCTGACGTTCGACAGGGACTACGTGCGTGTTTGGAGGTCTTACAAAACCTCAATGCAAACTTCTTTACCGGTTCCTCCGGTACCTTAGTTTTAGAGCCTTTGGGTTTTCCTAGAAGAGGACTAGGAATTGACATCCCTTTAGAAAGAATGCTTGTAGATGCAAGAGCCTCTCGAGGCGTTAATCCTTCTTCTAATGCTCTTTTAAAGTGTGGCCAGTCTCGACCTAAGACTAACTCCTGTGGTAACTTGGGTACAACCGCTACTAACATTTTTTGTGTTATTCCCAAACCTTTTATAGTTAGGTTATAGACAGGATACAAGGTGGCAGTGCCATGAACACATTTTATTTTTACATGGCGTTCTGGTTGATCCGGTGCGGACTTTGCTCGCTCCTTAATTATGGACCAAAGCTTGCGAGAGATCATTGTTTGATCTGCACTGGAATCAAGTAGAGCCTTGGTTGGAACCCCTTGCACAAACACATGCAAGATTAAACCTTCACACGGTATCTTTTGGTTCTCTCCTAGGAGAGCCACACGTGCTTGGTACTCAGTTCTCACGTGACCGATCTTTCCACAAGTAAAACATGTTTTATCAGCATTCCTTGATACAGCATTATTACATTTTACATTGTGTGTCTTACAATGAGAGAGAGCTCCTAAGGTCTGCTTGTACGCACTGCTTGCCTTTTCGGAAACCTCTTTAGAATTTTGGGTGGCCAAATCCGCCTCCAAATATCTTTCTTTCAAAACAATGGCGTCTGCTGTGGTGCTACAATTTTGTAGAATTAGGAAGCTCTGCACATTGCTGGGCACTGCATGCATAAACCTTTCTAGGACTATTTCATCCATAATCGTTTCAACATTTTTACCAGCAGGTCTTAGCCATTTTTCCACTAAGCTCTTAAGCCTATGGCCTAATACTTTCGGAGTCTCACCCCTCTTAAGGCGTGCGGCTCGCAGCATGTGATTATATACGAGGGGTGTTAGGCCTAAGCGCTCCCGTATGGCTTTCACCACCTCGGTATAATCATAAGAACATAACATAAGATATGCCATACTGGGTCAGACCAAGGTCCATCAAGCCCAGTATTCTGTTTCCAACAGTGGCCAATCTAGGTCATACGTACCTAGCAGTTTCCCCAAGGGACACAGGTTCCACAATGCTTGTATTGGTTCAAGCATTGATATCCTGGGTCCCTTCTTAATAATGGTTTATGGACCTTTCCTCCAGGAACTTGTCCAAACCTTTTTTAAACCCAGCTACACTAACAGCCTTTACTACATCCTCCGGTAACAAATTCCAGAGTTTGATTACATGTTGAGTGAAAAAATATTTTCTTTTATTAGTCTTAAATAGTTTACCCTGTAGCTTCATTGCATGTCCCCTAGTCTTTCTATATTCTGATAAGGTAAACAATCGATCTACGTTTACCCGTTCCACTCCGTTCATTAATTTATAGACTTCTATCATATCTCCCCTCAGCCGTCTCTTTTCCAGGTTAAAGAGCCCCAACCTTTTTAGCCTTTCTTCATAGGAGTAGCCTTCCATCCCCTTTACCATTTTGGTGGCTCTTCTCTGAACCTTTTCTAAAATTGCTATATCCTTTTTAAGATATGGCGACCAGAATTGCACACAATATTCAAGGTGCGGTCTCACCATGGAACGATATAGAGGCATTATAATATCTTTTGTTTTATTTTCCATTCCTTTCCTTATCATACCTAGCATTCTATTTGCTCTCTTGGCCGCCGCTGCACACTGGGCCGAGGGTTTTAACATGGTATCCACAAGGACGCCTAAATCTTTTTCTTGGGTGGTGGTTCCTAATGTGGAACCTTGCATCGTGTAACCATAGTTTGGGTTGTTCTTCCCTAGGTGCATAACCTTGCACTTCTCCACATTAAATTTCATCTGCCATTTTGATGCCCAGTCTTCCAATTTATCAAGATCCTCTTGCAATTTTCCACAATCCTCCTGGGTTTTAACAACTTTAAATAGTTTTGTGTCATCAGCAAATTTGATAACCTCACTCGTTATTCCACTTTCCAGGTCATTTATGAATATGTCAAAAAGCAGCGGACCCAGCACAGATCCCTGGGGTACACCACTATTCACCTTTCTCCATTGGGAAAATTGGCCATTTAGACCTACCCTCTGCTTTCTATCTTTTAACCAGTTCCTGATCCACAGTAGTACACTGCCTCCTATCCCATGACTCTTTAGTTTTGCCAAAAGTCTCTCATGAGGGACCTTGTCAAAGGCTTTCTGAAAGTCCAGATACACAATATCAACCGACTCACCTTTGTCCACCTGTTTATTCACTCCTTCAAAAAAACATAACAGATTAGTAAGACAAGATCTTCCTTGTCTAAAGCCATGTTGGCTGTCTCCCATTAGGTCATGACTATCTATATGCTGAGTAATTTTATTCTTTATGATGGTTTCTACCATTTTTCCCGGTACTGATGTCAGGCTCACCGGTCTGTAGTTTCCCGGATCACCCCTCGAACCCTTTTTAAAAATTGGTGTTACATTGGCGATCCTCCAATCCTCAGGTATTAGAGATGATTTTAATGATAGTTCACAGATTACTGATAGCAGGTCTGCAATCTCAAATTTCAGTTCTTTCAACACCCTTGGATGTATACCATCCGGCCCAGGTGATTTGCTACTCTTCAGTTTATCTAATAGTTGTAGGACATCTTCCCGATGTATCGATATTTCCTTCAATTCTTCCACACCTTTAAATACCACTTCAGTCGTGGGTAACATCCCTACATCTTCCTCAGTAAAGACCGAAGCAAAGAATTCATTCAGTCTCTCCGCTATCGCCTTGTCGCCTCTTAGTGCTCCTTTAACCCCTTTATCATCTAATGGACCAACTGACTCTCTCACGGGTTTTTTGCTACGAATGTACTTGAAAAGGTCTTTATTTCGCGTTTTTGCTTCCGCAGCAAGCTTCTTCTCAAATTCTCTCTTTGCCTGCCTTATCAATGCCTTGCATTTGACTTGCCAGTGCTTGTGCTGTTTCCAGGTTTCATCATTTGGCTCTTTTTTCCATTTCTTGAAAGATGCTTTTTTGGCAACAACAGCCTCTCTGACCTCAGCTTTAAACCATGCTGGCAATTTTTTGGACTTCCTTCCACTTTTCTTAAAGCGTGGAATACAGCTGGTCTGGGCTTCCAAGATAGCTAATGCGGTTGGCATTGCCCGATAGGCAGACAGCGCCTCCCCCGTAAGAGAAGCTGCTAGCCTAATTGACCACTGTTCTTTAGGCCACTTTACTGAACTAGCTATCCTTTCAAAAGAGTCAATAAAGTCACCGATATCATCGGTGGCTGCTAGTTTTCCTATGGTCAGAGAATCAAAGGCGGCTGGTCCTACCGGCCAGTTGCCCAGTCCAGAAACCTGTCCCTGTTGATTGGAGGCTCCCTCCGGCACCTTTTGTTGCTGGGCTGCCCAAGCCTCCATTAGGTGTAAAAAGGACTTCTGCTGTTCCTGCAACGCTAGTATGGCTTGTTGCTGGGTTTGACAGGCAAGTTCTCTCTGTTTCTCATACTGCATCATCATCCACTCTATTAATTCCTTCTGCTCCATATTGAGGGAATTTACCTGGTAGTAGAGTAGACTCGAGCTCCCAGACAAGGTTGCAGCAGCTCCACGACGTAGCCCTCTACGACTGCTGGTAGCCACTGATGACCTCCGCTCCTGGTCTCGTCTTCCTGGTCCTGGTTTTCCTCAAATCCAATCCGGATTTTTCTAGGTCCTGTTCGGGTTTTCCTGGACTCCGGGTTTTCTTTTTGAATCCGGTTTGGGTTTTCTTCGAATCTGTTCCGGGTTTTTCTCTGAATCCGGTTCGGGTTTTCTTCAAATCCGTTCCGGGTTTTTCTCTGAATCCGGTTCGGGTTTTCTTCGAATCCGTTCCAGGTTTTTTTCTCACCCAGTATTAGTGGTTTCTTCCTTTCTTTTTAGCGTCTTAGGGCGTTGTCCCAACATCCTGCCAACTACGCCATTATGTCACAAGGTGCCCCTAGTGGTTGGTTGGAGTAAGGGCATCTGGCGCATTTAATTAATTTTTAAGGAGTGATTGACCTAAAGGGTCTAGAGGAGTCTGGTCCTTGTAGTACAGAACTCCTTATGAAGAACGATTCAAGCCAAAGTGTAGAGTAACAAGGCTTTATTTCCCCGGTCAACGCTGAGGTGCAGTAAGACACAAAGAAAGTAAATACAGTCCTTCTCTTTAACAAAAAGGTTCCACCAACCTTTCAAACAATCAACTGTTGTAGGTTTCACAGTTAAGTGTAAGTCTGGGCTAAGGCTTCTTTTTAAATCAAAACAAATTAGCATATCAGCAGAGAAATGGTTAACTCCTCAGAGGGATTCTTTTGCTTCCCATAAAACTCTCTTACTAAGCTTTGGGGAAATGCTTTTAAAAGGTCAGTTTTACTTCTTCTCCTCTTAGAAAGTTTAACTCTTTGAACAGGGTTTTCATCAGTAAAACTCTCTCTTAGAATTAAGGATTTTTCATACCTTGGCTTCTCTAAGCTGCCACACCCAGAGCTCTCCTTGTAACGTGCTTTCTCAGGCAGACAAGCTGTTCTATGCAGTGCTCTGCTTTCAGGGCTATCAGGCAAACCCAGTATGGATTTCCACCCTTTGTGGTTCTTAGCAAAGGTATCTCTGTAGTAGGAACTTCCCCTCCTTGTTCCTTGCTGGTTTGATACAATGAACTTACTTGGGCTAGGAGAGTTGCTTTTATCAGGCAAACTGCTTCTTCTGTTTGCTTTGCTAGGGACTCCATCCCAATATGTTTGGCCTCTCTGGACTCTATCCCTTTGAGTGAAACTCCTTTGGATTCTGTCTCTTTGAGTTGGCTGCACGTGGAAGCTGTCCTGTTCCAGGTTCCTTTTCCCACAGCTATCCAAATTGCTGCTCCAGGCTGTGCTCCGTCCTGAGCCTCTTGCTGAGCCTCTTGCAGTGATACTTGCTGTGCTTCTGGCTATGTTCCTGGTTAGGCTACTTTCGCCGCTCCTGTTGCTTCCACGGCTCTCCTTGCTGCTTTGCCGGCTCTTACTACTGCTCTCCTTGCTGCTGCCCCTTGCTGCTGCCCTCTGGTTTCCTTTATAAAGGGATTTTTGGTTTGAACATTTTGGGCTTGATCTCAGGTGAAACTGCTTGCTACTAATGCAATCAGTGTCAGAGCACATTGCTTCTGGCTGTGTGGAACTGCTCATACGCCCTCTGGCTGTGCTGCGCTGGAACTGCGCTCTCTACATCTTCTCAGTTCCATGTAAAACAGGGTTTTTTCCTAAAACTATTTCCTTCATAGGTTCCGCGTTATGACATGAGACATAAATGTTGATGCAAACTAGACTATATATACCAGTCTGTTGCATGCCCAGAACACTGCAAAGCAATCTCAGTGCACTCTAAGACAGTATAAAAGCAGGTAGAAAGTGATATGTTTGTCATGACATGCCTGGCATCATAACATACATGGCAGTGGAAGGTGCCCTTAGTTATGCTTGCATTGGTAATCTCTGAAAACAGTCTGTACAATGCTAAGTAAGGATCAGAAAAAACAGAAGAGTTTCCCCATAGTTAAATGCCACTAATAAGGGACCCTCAGAATGGGAGCATTCAACAGTGCAAACAGCACTAATAATGCCCAAAGGCACCATCAGCACTCTCTACAAATCTGCACATTTTTAGAGACCAATGATGGTGCTTATGGCATGTCTTAGTGCCGTTTGCACTGTTGATTGCTCTCATTCTGAGAGTCTCTTATTACTGATGAGGAAATGTTTAGATATTATACTATAAAGAATCTGTTCTGCTTTTTCTGTCTGATCACACAGGTACCTGGTGACACTGTGGTCATCCCTAGTCCAGATACTGGCCAAGCATTCATGTCCCCCCAGATTTGTGGATGAGCACAACTGATCCTCCCATGCAACACTCAAACCACACACATACACACACACATACACACACACACACACGCACAGACACACACGCACACACATGCACACACACATACTCTCATTTGCAGTCACAGATAACCTGCCTCTGCCAAAACCATGTCCTGCACCTATGAACAACTGCCGTGAAGACATAATGGCATGGCGTCTCAGGACACCACATTTGATCTGCATTTCTCAGCCAAACACACTTCTGTTCCACAATACCTCACATGCCATCCCTACATCTAAATTCCCATTGATCCGAACATTGGAATTTTTAGGGAAGCCAAGAATAGCCCCTTTAGCACAAACAGCAAATTTCAGCGTAGCCAGAATAAAGACTGTCGCTGTGCTTTCTATTTCGGTAGGTGTGGGGTTGTTTATTGTATCTTGATGTTACAAGCATCCCTTAGCTGTGCATTTTATTTTTTACAACTGCATCTTGTGTCTTCCCAGACAGCAGACACCAGTTCAATACAGATGTGTCACAGACATTCATCTCTATGGGACGCGTTGAAGATCAGAGCAGAAATTTTTCTAAGGCACTGTGGAATATGGCTGTGGCCTTATTCCACAGTGCTGCTGGGCATCCATGGGAAACAATCAGGACGTTCATGGGCCTTTCCTGAATATGTTTTCCACGTCTCTGCGGGTTGCCACACCCCCGTTCTGCCTCCTCCCGCCCGCATTCTAAGATCCCCTTTCTAGCGCCATTTACATGCAGGGCCGGTGGGTTTTAGAATACGACTCTACATGTTTTAAAAAAAAAAACATCAATCCCGCATGTTTAAACGGCTTATTCATGTTCTGGAATGACCTCTTTGTGCCATGGTATATTTTTGCAACTATTTGGACACTTTACTCTTCTCATGCCATGGGATGTTTATGCTCTTATTCAGGAATGAATTAAATGAAATAAAAATGTGCATCTCTACTAATTTCCTTGTTACTCCTCTTTGCACTTGAGATACCATATTTTTTTTAATTTATAATTTTTATTATTATTTTTCAAACATTTACACATGTTACAGGCCATTTCTTTTAACAAATATAAATATCCATTTCCACCTCTACTCCACTATTATAATAAATGACATCAACCTAAACCTTCACTCCTACTTTACTTTATAATTATAATTAGTTAACCCTCCCATCTCCCCTTCCCTCACCCTTGCCCCCTTCAGCTCCCTACTCCTTTAACTCATCTACTTCTCCACATATTTGTTCCACGCTCTTCCTTCTCCACTTTTCATACCTCTGCCACACTTTTTTATATTTACTAATTCTATGCCTTTGATGTTCTTCAATCACACAAAAACCCCACAGCTGTTCCAACTTACATACCACTTCCTTTAGTGCAGGTACATCAACATTTTTCCACCTTCGTAAGAGACTCATACGTGCTACCAGAATAACATACCCAATAAACCTACCTTGATCTCCTTCCCCTTCTACCTCCCCCTCATTGAGCAATGCCATTCTATTAATAGTCCCGTAATTTCTTCACATAAACATCCTATCTTCCCCCAATAATCTTTCACTTTTAGACATTGCCACATCAAATGCATCAGATCCCCTCACCCACCATACTTATTCCAGCATTCGCTCAGACTTTCAGGAAATATTGCCTGTATTTTTGTTGGTGTCCAATACATCCTAAACCTCACCTTTAAACTATTTTCAAGCATAGGGGTACCTCTGGCCAACTGGTGTGTATGTACATATATGTGCACCCAATGCTCATCATTCCAAACTCCCAAAATATCCTCTTCCCACCTCTGTTGCCATTTCATTTTTTCTCTCCCCTTTTGTAAGAGCATTTTATAAAGCTTTGAAATTACCCCTTTCTGTGTCCACTGTTTCTCCATCATCTCTTCAAATTTTGTAGATTCACTTTCCATATCCGCTTTTACCTCTTTAGAATTTAAAAGATACCACATTTGTATATATGCATATTGATCCTTTTTCTCTAATTTATATTCATGTTGTAACTCTTCAAATTTTTTAATTCCCCCTTCTTTCCCCATCCATTGTCCTAATCGATCTAGCCCTTTTTCTCTCCAACTTTGTATCACCTTAATATCCACCCCAGCCCCTTATTTCCTATTGCACCAATAAGTGTACATCTTGAATACTCCCCACCCCCCAAAAGAAACCCTTTCCACTTTCTCCAAATTTGGAACATAAGCTCCCAGAATGGATTTTCATGCCCTATACACTCTCTCCATCCCCCTGGATCCCAAATTCTCCTCTCCTTTTGCTCTTCTCCCCCTGCTTCCATTTGTACCCAGCTTAAAACCTCTACCCCTTCCTGCCAGGCAAACAAGGCTCTCAATTGTGCTGCTTCAAAATATTTCATCAAACATGGTACTCCAAACCCTCCTTCCTCTCTTACTTGATATAGCGTCTCCCTTGCTACCTTGGGACGCTTTCCTTCCAAAATAAATTGCATAATCATGTTCTGTATCTTCCCTATCTCCTTTCTGGATACTCTACATGGTAAGGATGTGAACATGAACAACAGTCTTGGCAATATATTCATCTTCACAGCCGCTTTTCGACCTAACTAGGACAACCTTATCCCCCCCCCCCCCCACTTCCCTAAATCTACTCTAATGGATTCTATCTACATTTTATAATTCCATTGCTTAATCTGATTTAGCGTTTTTCCCAATTGTATCCCCAAGTATCGAAATTGCTGTCTTACCCATTTAAAATTAAAATGCGTCTTCAATCTTTCCTCTAGGTCTCCTTTCAAATTATACCCCAAAACTTCGGTTTTATTAGAATTAATTTTATATCCTGCTACGCCACTAATTTATTTTATAAGTCTCATCAAGACTGGCATAGTAGTCAGAGGTTGTGTCAATGAAAATATAACATCATCTGCAAAAAGCACTATTTTCTCTTCCTTCTCTCCTACAACTACTCCTTTAACATCTCCATTCTTTCTAATCACTTCTGACAACGGTTCAATTATCAATGCAAACAGGAGAGGTGATAAGGGACATCCCTGTCTCGTCCCCCTCTCTAAATTAAACTGCTCAGAATATCCCCCATTTATTCTAATACGTGCCTTCGGTTGTGCATATAACACCTTTATCCATTTTATATAATTATCCCCAAAACCCATTTCTTCCAAAACATAAAACATATGTGGCCATTCAACTCTGTCAAATGCCTTTTCTGCATCTACCATAACTAACATCGCTTGCTCCCCAGTATTCTGGAGATGCCATGCTATATTCATCACATTCCTGATATTGTCACATCCATGTCTCCCCTTTACAAACCCCGTCTGATCTTTATGAATGATCTTTGGTAGGATCTCTTGAATCCGATTAGCCAACACCTTCGCTAGTATTTTAGCATCCAAATTTATCAAAGAGATAGGTCGAAATGAGCCACACATACCTTTATCTTTACCTGGTTTTGGCAATACTGTAACACCCGCTTCCCTCATCGTCAGCGGAATCCCTTCCTCCTCTAATGCCTTATTAAACACCTTCGTCAAAATTGGTGCAATCAGGTTTGTCAATTTTTTATAGAACTGTGCCGTGTACCCATTTAATCATGGGGCCTTCCCCAACTTCATAGACTTAATAGCGACCTTCACCTCTCCTTCTGTTATTGCTTCCCCTATTTTCTCTCTGTCTTCCGGAGCTATCTTTCTCAACCTACATTCCTGCAAATACTTCTTTATCTCCTCCAATCCCTGTTGCAGCTCACTTTGATAGAGCTTCCTATAATATTCTCGAAACACTTGACTAACTTCTTTTGTACCATATACCATCTTCCCCTTATAATCCCGAATTCCTTCAATATAAGCTGCTTGCCGATGTGCTCTCATCCTACTTGCCAATATCTTACCCGCTTTATTTCCTCCTTCGAAATATTTTTGCTTTAATATATTAAATTGAAATGTACTTTCCTTTCCCCTCAGTTGATTAAGCTCTGCTCTCACTTTTATCAATTTAGCCATTATTCTTTTATCCTTAGTTTGGTGATGTTGTGTCTCCAATTTTTTTATTTGTCCTAGTAATTCTCCTTCCACTCTGTTTTTCCTTCTTACGCATTGTTGCTATTTTTATCAATTTCCCCCATATGACGGCTTTTAACCCATCCCATACCATATGTAATTTTACCTCTCCTGTTTCATTAAAAGTCAGATATTCTTTAATATCAGCTCTTACTTCTCCCACAACACCCTCATCATCTAGCAAAGAATCATTCAATTTCCACTTGAGATACCATATTAAAGATTAATATGAAACTTGTGTTCTCTCTTATTTGATTCTATTGACCTTCTTCGCCTCCTTAATTATTATTATGCAAATTAGTTTTCAATACTTTTTAGGGCAGGGGTCTCAAACACGCGGCCCATTTTCTGCGGCCCGCAACGCCACGGAGTATTGTCCTGCTTTACGTTGCATTTTTGTCCTCCTGCTGTTTCTATATTTTTTTTACCTCGCGTGATTCCCGGGGCTGCATGGTGTTTCTCACGTCCGCGTCACACGCCTGCCCTCCACCAATGAGCGACAGGCAGGAGGAGGAGAAAAAGGAGGAGGGGGGGGCCCGGGCCCAGAAGCAGTCTGAATAGCCACGAGGTACCAGCACCTTGAAGAATCGCCTGCTTGGATCGCTTGGAGGATCGCCAGGGTGCACAGCTCTCCACGGAAGGTAAGGAAGCAGTCTGCCCAGCCCTGCCTCCCTCAGTCCCTCTCCTCTTCGGCTTTCAGAGCCGCGAAGGGAGAGCTTCTCCCTCGCGACTCTGTTAAGCTCGAGGGGGCAGAGGGGAAATTTCCCATAAGCCTCAGCCGGCTTAAAAGAGTCGCGAGGGAGGAACTCTCCCTTCGCGGTTCTAAGCCGAAGAGGAGAGGGACTGAGGCAGGGAGGGAGGGAGGGAGGGAGGGGGGGGCCTGCCTGCCTGCCTGCCTGCCGGTGATTTTTGCCAAGGAGGGAGGGAGGGAGGGGGGGGGAGCCGGTGATTTTTGCCAAGGAGGGGGGGCTGTGATTTTTGCCAAGGGGGGGGGGAGCCTGTGATTTTTGCCAAGGAGGGAGGGGGGGCTGTGATTTTTGCCAAGGAGGGAGGGAGGGAGGGGGGGAGCCTGTGATTTTTGCCAAGGAGGGGGGGCTGTGATTTTTGCCAAGGGGGGGGGGAGCCTGTGATTTTTGCCAAGGAGGGAGGGGGGAGCCTGTGATTTTTGCCAAGGAGGGGGGGGGAGGGGGGAGGGGGAAGGGGGAGGGGGGGAGGGGGAGGGGGGCTGTGATTTTTGCCAAGGAGGGAGGGAGGGGGGAGGGGAGGTGGGGGGCTGTGATTTTTGCCAAGGAGGGAGGGAGGGGGGGGCTGTGATTTTTGCCAAGGAGGGAGGGAGGGAGGGGGGGGGGCTGTGATTTTTGCCAAGGAGGGAGGGAGGGGGGGGGAGCCTGTGATTTTTGCCAAGGAGGGAGGGAGGGGGGGGAGCCTGTGATTTTTGCCAAGGAAGGAGGGAGGGAGGGAGGGGGGGGGCTGTGGGCTGGGGGTTTAGAGCTGGTAATGTGCTGTGGGCTGGGGGGGGGGTCAGAACCATTACCTGTTCTGACCCCCCCCCCAGCCACAGCACATTACCAGTTCTAAACCCCCCAGCACATTACCAGTGTGCTGTGGGCTGGGGGGTTTAGAGCTGGTAATGTGCTGTGGGCTGGGGGGGTCAGAACTGGTAATGTGCTGTGGGCTGGGGGGGGGTCAGAACCATTACCATTAATTTATAGTTTTATTTCTACAGTGCTGAGGTATTCTGTGTAATTCCTATTTGACATTGCTACTTGTTCTCTTTTCCCAGTAGGTCATGTATTCTCTGAAATGTATTTTTGCAGTGTTGCCTTTTGATAGGTAGGGTCTGGTGCTTTGTGAGTCCTGGTAGTGCTGTTATGATACGGGGGGTTTGCTATGGGTTCTAAATGGGCAGTGTTAGTAGTAGTTCCTAATGTGCCTGGCGGTTGGCACTGGATTATAGTAATATAGAAATTTTCTAGTCTTTCTTTATCCATGCACTCATTATGCAACATTACGCAAATATTTATGCAAATATTTATGCAAATGAGGCCCCTTATGCAAATGAGCCCCCCGTGTCTTATGCGGCCCCCGGGTTACTTTAGAAGTCCTCATTCGGCCCTCAAAGCAATTTGAGTTTGAGACCCCTGTTTTAGGGCAATAATGAAATCTTTACCTTTCTCATAAAAATATTTTCTGCAGTGTATACTAGAATATATAAGCAACTGTGCATTGGTCCTAATAGGTAAAGTCAAACTACATTTCAATGGTCTTGGACCTTTACTGAACACATGTCTTCTGTTTCCCATCACTGCTTCTTTTTTCTCTGCCAGATCTGTACAGTCCGTCCTTTTCTTTTCTCTGAGGCATTTTTCCACACTCATTCTGTCTTTAATCATCTCAAGGAACTGTCCGGCCTTCCCCAATATCAGCTACATCAACTACAGTTACTGCAGAACACTGCTGCCCGTTTTCTTATACATCCCACCCACTTTGATCATGTCTCCCATCTCCTGGCCCATCTGCATTGGCTCCTGGTCTGCTACCAATCAACTCTACTCCCCGCTACCTAACTGATCTTATCCATTTCTATCATCCCCCTTGACTCCTACAGTCTGCTCACACTCATCGCCTAGACTTCCTTTCCATTTCGCGGGCGCACCTGGAACGTACTCAAGGCGCTGCCTTTTTTTTCCTGGCCTCGTCCTTTGGATCTCCCTCCCCCTCCCCCTGTGCTCTGAACCTTTCTTCCCCAGGTTTAAATCAGCCCTTAAAACACACCACCAATACATCCCCATTCCTCACAGCTATTTCCCTCCTGAGGTACTGTTAGTCTGTTTGTTTTCTATGGGGTATGTTTACTAAACAGCGCTAACATCGCAGCTGCGATGTTATCGCGCGATACGTGATGTTATCGCGCGATAATGGTGCATTACCGTGCGATAACGTCACGTATCATGCGATAACGTCTCCTGCGGCGGTAAGGTGCGCCGAGGGTGGAGTAAGGCTCCCAGAGGGTGGAGTAAGGCTCCCCAGGAGCAGAGAGAAGGGGTCAATGGGCGGAGAGTGGGCGGGGAGAGGCTCCAGGCACACTATCGCTGTGAAATGAAGCTCTGAAAATTAGCGCCAGTGAAAACTTTGTGCTAGAGGCACATTTGCAGGGGAGAGAGACCATTTAAGTCAGCAATGTGCAGCAAAGGCAGGGAAACAAAAAAATGTGATAGTAGTGATACATGTGCAGCAGCTTCATACTGCCCAAGTACGAGAGGGCACTACGGTGAGGCTGCAAATGGAGTACAGGGGCTGCAGGCGGGACATGCAGTGGAGCAGCTGAGGCACAGGGTGGACTAGGCAGATGCCTAGATGACACATAGGAGTGTAGAAGTGGAAAAGCAGCAAGGCAGCAACTGATCAAGGGGAAACATGGCCATGAGTGTGCGCCCCACAGTGTCCCAGGGGACAGTACCCAGCAAGTACCCCAAAGAGCACATAACAATAGCATATAGTGCTGGGGGAAAGCATGGATGTCTATGCAGGCACCCCTACCCAATATCAGGCACCATAGGCAGTCGCCTACCGGCACAATGGATGTCCTGGGACTGTGCACCAAAAACCAAACAAAACCGTGGATTGCAATGGAAGGAAATGGTTTATTCAATGAATTAAAATCAGCCAAGGCCTTGGCTGATTTTAATTCATTGAATAAATCATTTCCTTCCATTGCAATCCACGGTTTTGTTTGGTTTTTGGTATTGCACGTGGATTTGTGCTGGGCCTTGGCTGATTTTAATTCATTGAATAAATCATTTCCTTCCATTGCAGTCCACGGTTTTGTTTGGTTTTTGGTATTGCACGTGGATGTGTGCTTCCTTGTTGGACTCTGGGACTGTGCACCACCAGCACCACCGGCATAAGGGCATGTCAGCATGGTGGCGGAAGGATGCTGGTGGTGGAGGGGGGAGTGGCATCTGCCCACAGCAGACCACAGCCAAGCCCCATTTAGGTGGGTGCCATGCACTGCAACAGACAAGATCTGTCTGATGAATAGTCATGGTATCCCCAGGGAATGATCTGCCCCTTTGGCAACAGTTTGGTGCAGTACACACAGCCAGTGTGTTCAGGGGCAGAAGGCCACAAGTTCAAGTTCCAGCTGTGCCTCCTGAAAACCATGTCCCTATATTTTACCCAGTGGTAATAACGACGGAACCGTTATTGCAGATAAAAGAAACACGCCATAAACCCCTATATTTTACCCTACAGAGCACAGACACCATACACATGTGAAATCCCTAGAGCAGAGTTTCCCAACTGCCGTCCTGGAGGGCCAAACACCATTCAGGTGTCAGGTTGTCCCTAATAAATATGCCTGTGCTGCATTTGTATGCACCGGCCCCATTGTATGCAAATGTATCTCATGCATATTCATTAGTGACAGCATGAAAACCTGAACAGTGTTTGGCCCACCAGGACCGGAGTTGGGAACTTCTACCCTAGAGTAGCGGCCAACAGGGGCGCAAACATCCACACCCACACCCACAGGCCCCACTATCCAAAGCCTCATGGAGAGTCAGGCTGTTGGGCCCTGCGCGGAGCAGCATCTCCCAATACTGGCACCTTAGCAATGCCGTCCTAAACTTGGGACGTTCCACATATATCAAAAGGTTGCTATTATTAATATCAGATAACATATCCTAGATTAAACACGATTTGTTGACAGAGATTCATCATAGCAACCTTTCTGATATCTGCGGAGTGTGTTTACGTTTTTGCTTCTGGCAGTGTTTACCACCCCGGGGAGTGACCCCAACAGTATTGCGTATCATGGCAATGCTCACACTGTGCCCAGGACTGGTGTGACAGCCAGGGCTGCCACAAACCTCTATAGTTGCACAAAGCTAACATAGGTGTGGGAGTGTGTGTATGTCTATCCAGTGTGTTGTGGCTGCCTACACCTTACTGAGCCCACACTGCTTGCACTGTTTCCAGTGTTAGTCTGCCAATGTGCATAATGAGGGGCAAGGTACTGTGGGTATGGCCTGGACAGGGTGGCCTGGGCAGGATGCATCTGCATAGGGCATAGGGCAATGACTGGGACATTGTAGTGCCCGACTACCACCTGCACGGACCGGGTGACCATGGCATGTCATGCTGGGAGGTCACTCTCACCCTGACTGAGCAGTGGCCACGGCATGGCTAGGTTCCCCCATAGTGTTATACAGTGTTTCATTCAAGTGATATTTATGGGTTCCCTTTTCTGGGGCCCAATCACTGACATACCTGCTTGGTGCGTGTGCTCAATCCCATTTTTGAGTGTGCATAGTTCCTCCAGGAACATGCACTATGTACTAGCTAGCAGACTGTCTGCAGTTAGCATGTGTATGGCTGGAACACCTTGCAGAGTGCAGTGGGTGGAGACTGGCTGTGTCCTCTGCTGGTGAATGTCAGATAGTGCTAGGGGGGCAGCTGAGCTTTTCCAGTGTTCTGCCTGTCTGCTATTGCCTTATGTGATGTGTACAGTCTGCCCTGTAGGGTGCCCATTCCCCAGCAGGACTGGGGATTATGGCCCCCTCTACTGCCACCATTGCAGAGATGTAGAATGTGGATCTCTGTTGGTGGGAGATCCTGTCCCTCCACCTTGAGCCACAGAGGGCAGGTTGACTGGTGCTACATATTCTGCTTTTGGGTCCAAACACCCCCCTTCACTTATAACATGTGACCATAGCACCCACACAGGATATGCACTATTCTGGATGCATCATAGTCCACAAGGGCTAGATGTGACTGGGAAATACAGATGGACACAGGTGTGTCTGCAAGGACTATCTATCATACACTGGCATTGATGGGGACCTGCAGCATAGCCTCTCAGTCAAGCCAGGTACTGCAGACCTGGTGCTGGGCACCCCACCTCACCCTCAGGGTGAACACAGGACCCGCACAATGTCACGGTCTGTAGCTACTCTGTGCCAGTAACACATACGGTCAGTTCCCCCTACCAGGCCTAGGTGCTGTGGAGGTACATACCCCATCTTGTGATCAGCTGTAGATTGCTGATCGGCATGTGCAGTGCATCATGGGTGCGGGTGGGTTTACCCTATCCTGGTAACCACAGCAGACAGTTTGTGTGGTGACCTGCAGTCTTTCTGTAGCCAGCCAGCAGTGTGGTAGTAGCTGTAGAGATGTAGCCCACTGATTACTTCAATGACTGTGAAGGTGGAGGTCATGGGTTTGATTCCACAGTGGTGTTATTTAATAAGGCTGTCTGAGGCTTTTCCTTTTACTTTAAATCAGTGCTACCAGCAAAATGCACCCTCACAGTGCTGTAACTTTAAGGTGCCTCATAAGATGCCCTATCGGGCACCCTATGGGCACATTAGAAGGCGCCTTGGCAGACAGGGCACTTTATAATGTGCCCTATGGAGTGCCTTATGGGGCGCCTTATACTGCACCTTATGTTACAGCACCGTGAGGGTGTTTTTGCTGGCAGCACTGATGTAACTTAAAAAAGGAACTGCCTCAGACAGCACTGATTGAAATTAAAAAAGGGAAATGCCTCAGACAGCCTTCTTACATAACAACACTGCAGGATCAAACCCATGACCGCTGCCTCCACAGTCATTGCAATAACCAGTGGGCTACATCTTTATAGCTTCCAACACTGCGCTGGCATGAACTTAGGGTTAACACACGTTAACGTGCCACTGCGCCCACTATCGCACGATACAGATTCGTGCTACCTTGATGCCGGAACGTCCACTCCTTATATGGCATTCTTCACATTATCGCTGCAACTAGCGCCGGTAACATTAAGACGGTTTAGTAAACATACCCCTATGTCTGTTGTTCTGCCCACTCCCCCTGTCAATTGTTTTCTTTCTTTTTTTTCGCTGTCATTTTTTGTATTCCCTTCTTTCCTTTTTTGATTGGCGTTCTTTTCTTTCTTCTTGCTTTGCAGCCTGTTGGCTTATTGTATTGTAAACTGCTATCATGCTCCGGCCCTAGTGGTATATCAAGTAATGGCATAAATAAATAAATAAATAAATAAATATTACTGTGATCATTTATGCAAATGATTTATACACTGGCAGATACTGAAGATGTACCTTTACCGTCAACAAATTTTAAATAAGTTCAAAATCTTTGCAGAAAGTTTCTATGAAAGCAACTCTAATTATATGATTGCTGGCAACAAGATCATTCACAACCAGTAATTAAACTGATAAATCTGAGCCTTCATTATTCACACCAAAATGGACAGGTCAGTATTTTCAGGAATAAATCTTGAAAACACAAAGCCGAAAGCTCTGCTTGCAAGATAAAAGTGAAAAATGTGCTTATGGTGGGTGTGTTAATATCAGCAACCTAGCAGCACTTCAGAGCCCAATCCATCCCAGGCTTTTCAGTCCTTACACTTCATGTCTCTTTACTCTGACAGCCTTGATTTGATATCTGCCTCTCTGATTGCCTCTCAGTGTCATCAGCCTTAGAAAATGCTGGCGATATCCAGCAAGGAGACTCTTTCAGGCAATTACAGGAGCTCTTACATTCTCGTTCTGGGAAGGTTCTTTATAGCTGGAGGCATGGAGGTCATTTTGTCTCACAAAACATTTCTATAGTTTTCCCAGTTGAACAAAGTGCTCTCTGCTGCATTTTAGAAAATAAGTTGAAAAAAAAAAGTCTCTCTTCTCCATGGTGTCTGTCCATATTTGGAGGCCCCTGCAGTAATACATGAGACATTATTAACAAGAATGTAGAAGCCCTTTCAGTCCTTAACTCTTCTTCCTCTGTCTTGTTGACATATCGATGGTAGCACACATCTAGTTCCCAAGGCTTCCTCAGTTACCCGAGGTCATTGATGTGACCTCCCCCCAACTAAAAATAAGCATATTTATTGACATCTCCCATAACAGAGATTCTCAACCCAGTCCTCGGGATATATCAAGCCAGTAAGGTTGTTAGGATAACCATAATGAATATGAATGAGAGAGATCTGCATATGATAGAGGCAATATATGCAAATCTCTCTCATGTATATTCATTGTGCAAACCTGACTGCTAAATGCATCCCAAGGACTGGGTTGAGAACCACTGTTGCATATATATCAGAAGGGATGAATAAACTGATTTGTTTTTCAATTGTAAGGAGAGAAGATTGGAGTGTTACTCTCAAAATTTACTAAATATAAAATGGTGTACATCGTAATATAAAATTTATGCGACTTTGTGTAACATCAGCTATCTGACCAAGGCTGTAGGATGGGGATTGGAATTCTCCACATTTTATTTTGGGGGGTTTATAAGATATCTCAGGTCAACAGCATCAATGTCAGAGTGGAGGAGAACAATTCCTGTGTAATTAAGCCAATAAATTTCCCATTTCAAGCCCTGAAAGCTAGTCGGTGAATATTTTATGTGCACATCCTTAGTGACTTGTTTAAATAGTGGTTTTCCATTGTAATGATGTTACACTCTTTCGTGTACCCCCATCCCCATCCCACCCACACCTGTCTGGCACTATTCACAAAACTCAGAAGTCTAAAAAAGAGATTGCTACAGGACACAACCAAGTAGCTTCAGTCATCCTCCTATATCTATTTGGCAGAATGAGAAACAAAATGTATTTAAAACATTTAGGGGTATATTAACTAAATGGCGTTAACGTCACTGGTGGTAAGCGCAGTGCTAATGTTACCCACGCCATAAAAGGATGTGGGCGGTCTGCCGTAAAGGTAGCTATGGGCTATTTACCATGCGCCCTGGCCTCATACCATGCTGTACAGGGCACCTTGGCCATATACTGCACGGAACAGGGTGCCCTGGCCACTTATCGCGCGTTAACGTAACAGCCAATGCCAAGGTGACAAGCAGCAAGGCACCAAAGGTGTATAAGGCGCTGCAACCTAAGGTGTCCTGAGAGTTTAATAAGCCCTGAGGGGCTAAGGTGTATGAAGTTAAGGTGCCCCAAGATTGTAGTTGATAGAGCTTTGCCAGCTGATATTGCACTCGGTAAGAGGGATGTGAGCCAGAGCTAAGGTCACTCACTCTACCTATTAGATAGCCTGGATTGAAAAGAGCATGCATAAAATAGCTTACACTGAATAAATGCAAGGGTGCCCGGGGCTGGGCTGAACCCACACACCTTTTGGATGGTATGTGCACCAGCCCAGAAAAAAAATACAGGAAAAAAAAAAGAACATGTGGGAATCAAACCAGCCCTCTGGGGCATCCAAACACAGTACATGAACAACTAGGCTAACTTGACAAGCCGCTTCCAGACCCCCTGATAAGCCATCTGCTATAGCAGGAGTCACCAAGAAAGGGTTCGCATGTATCTGCCAACAATGTAAAAGCAGGTTAATAGATCTCCGTTACCCCTGTAGGGTGTGTCTGCATGTCCAATATATATGCGATGGAGGCCCAGACCGACACACATAGTCAGGTTATGCATCTGCTGTGTTCACATTACTAACACTTTCCAATGGACCACAGCTGAGGCTGCACTCTATGCCTGATGGGTAGCCTGGATGGAGTGCATAATATAGCGCACACTGAATAGATGAAAGGGTGTTTGGGCCAGCACTGAAGCTGCACCCCTTTGTATTGTATTTGCAGCAGCCCGGAATAAAATGAACTGAAAACAACCTGTGGGAATTGAACTTACTCTCCAGCATGTCCAAACATAGTGCTCTAACCACTATGCTAATCTTGCACAGCAACTGCAATGGACATACTTTCCACTAATGGGAACGTATGTATGTATACACATACATACTTTCCACTAATGGGAACGTATGTATGTGTATTTTGTATCTGCCTGCAAGGCTTCAGCTGATTTTCAGCCCATCCTGCTGATACATTTCAGGGAGGGGTGGCAAAGAGAGGTACGGTCAACATGATTATGCCGGAGCATACGTTGGGGAGTGTGGAGATGCAGCAGCTTAGAGAGGTATGTTTCCAACAGGTCCCATGTACATTCACTGCTATGTCCACAGCTCAGCCACAGGACAGATCCTGTCTAGGAGATGGATTGTGTGCATTGTTCACTTTACCCCCCAATGTAGTCCTACGGTCCGCAGGCCTGATTTTCATGAGCGTGTGTGTAGACAGTATGTGGTGTATTATGAGCCAACCAACACTCATCATCAATGACATGCCCTCTATCACATTCATGCCTGTTAGTGTAAGCCTGACAATCCAGCACATGCATACCGTGCAACAACAGTGCAGGTGTATGGAGAGTCTCAGATGAGTTTCAGATGGTGTGTGTACAAGGAGGCGCAAGCGGGGGCTGTCTGTCACACCTCAACCTGGATGTCCAGTACCAAATATGTCATAGGCCATCTATGTCCCTGATAGGCCTTACAGATGGGGATGTAATACTACTAGCACATTGTCCCAGGTGAACCTGGCTGTGGCATACTATTTGTGGATATCATGAAAACAACCCAGGAAGGGATGCAGGAGCTGACATGCAGCTGAACCCGGCCTATAGGCCGCTATAATGTGGCTTTGGCAGCATGGTAATACCAATGTTGTTTTCTGTGCTGGGATCTGTGGCCCATAATGGAGCTGCACAGAGGTGGAGACACCACCCCATAAAATATCCTTTGACATTATGGGGACCTGCTGCATCAGCTGTGAGTCTGCGTGATGTGGACCTCATGGAGATTGTGCCATTGGAATGCATTTTGCATCTGTAAGGCCCATCCTGTACATGTACACACAATGTACACCTGCTGTGTCACTATTGCATCTTTTGCAGTATGTTATGAAGAACAGCAGCTGTAGAAGGTCTGGATGAGTAGCATGCACTGAGTCACTATGTGTGATTCATAGACAATGTGAGGGCAGTATGAAAAACAAATCTATGCAGTGATGTCGTTAAGAAAACATGTAGAATAGACCTCCATTGCCCCTTTATGACATCTGGTATAATACTCAAGAGTTGACTGTATGGGTAAAGCTAATGTTTGAATATATGTGGTGCCCATGTGCACCAGGAGTGCTGCTGACAATCTCACATGTGTTGCAGGGCTACGGATCATGTGCAACAAATAGGTGGGTCAGCTACATTTCAACATAATGTACACATGCCATATAAGCCTCAGACACTGTGTTACCTAGCTGGCAACATTTACATTTTAGCAAGTGATCTCTGAGTGAACCACAGGTCAGAAAACAGTCTTTAAGGCTATGTAGGTGTATGATGTGTATGGATATATGCACCTCACAGCTACCTCTGAGAAAGAACCAGCTGAAAGACAAATGGTGTGCCTCCCCAATGGCTGGGACTCTCTGAACAAACACATTGCTCACACGTCTTGACATCAGTGGCGTGCATCTTTATTTACATGTGCTATCTCACAGATGACTGAACCATGCAGAACATTTTGTTAAACCCTGCTGCTCACAGAAATGTCTGTTAGAAATATCTCCACACTGGCCAATGATGACATCGGTGATCTTGAGATGTTAGTGCGGTGACTGAACTTGAGGGCATGCAATGAAGTGTCCTGCATCAGCATTAGAATTCTCATATCACAGATGGGACATGGCTGATGTTCCAACATACATCCAGTGAATGTGTGCACATGTATGGATGCTATGTGCAGAAATGTTTGGTTCCAAGATTTTAACCTAGGTGATGCAAAGTGATGTGTCTGTGCATTGCATTACCCTCAACTGTTTAACCCTGATGTGAATGCTGTTGTCATATGTGGGCCACCCCTGAAAATCTGGGTCTGCCACACAAACAGGTAGGCAAAGATTAACTTGCTAACCACCCAGATCTAATGCCAGAAAGATATTTTTGGAAAATTAGGGCCAAGCTGCCCTGCAAAGATGGCTATTGGTAGTGCATATAAAAACATTGACGCCCGCCAACCATGTTTATCTGCCCATGCCCTACCACAGAACACTCCTAACACATCCTGATGGCAATCACAAAGCATATGGGCATGTTAAAACAAAGCTTATGGGCATGTTAGGGAGGTACACAGCATTGTAGAGGGCCAGCACCTGAGTAGTTGCCGTGCAAAAATCAGAGATCAAACATGTTGTTGTGGTCCACCTTGTGAGGATGTGCAACAGCATGTCACGGCCAAGTGCAAGGGTGACAAGGAAAGAACACACCACATATACATTTTCCCTCCACTTCTACACACCCAGCTTGATCCTCTTTTGGGCCCAAACATTTGAGGTCATCCATAGAGGCATGGTAGTGATATGGTAAAACAAGCAAAACATAAATGACAGGCAGGAATGGCAGGCCCCAGTTGACAGTGTTGATGCTGCTGGACTGTTAGCTGCCACTAGTCTGTCACCCAAGCTCAAATGTTGTGTGGAGCATCACAGCTCTCTCAAAGTCATTTTCTGCAGCCATGGGTGTCCACATTGAGGTGTGAGGTTTGTTGATGATGATGCAAGAATCCATAGTAAGGGAATAGGAAAACTTTGGTGTGGCAAGGAGTCACGTCACTCAGGCAGTGGATCGTATCACCAGGCTAGTGTACACCCTCTGCATGCACTGATCCACCATGTGAATAGCAATGTCCAGCATAGGCATGTGCTCCTCAACCTAAGTTCCATTACTGTATGCCACCCCTTCTCAGGGATCATCTCATGTTGTTGCTGTCTCCTCCAACATGCGGGTGATGGTGACCGCAGATGCACTGTAGGTCCCTTCGGCTGTGGGTGGGTCATGCTCTGTGAAAAAAGTAATAGAAAGGTAGGTATGCCATTCATCCCACATCATGAGGTACCATCCCAGTGCCTGCAAGTTTAATATGTCAAGTAGGAAACATCTAACATTCAACCATTGCATTCCCATAACACAGCTGCCATTGAAGGTGTAGGACATTCAAAACGATCAGTACAGAGTATGTTCATATCTGCACAGGCACATAGACATGTCCATGGCCACGTGTTATAGGTGTGTCATAGGTCCCCATCATGCCTATCACTGCTGCTGGACACTGACCTCTCAATGAACTCTAAGTACCAAACAAGCAAATGACATACAAGATGTCTGATGATGTTAGTCAAACATCATCCAATGTGGAGGCCATCTGCTGTGTGGTGCATGTAATGGACAGGGACTGGCTACAGATGTCATTGTGTCCAAGCTGTCATCCCATACCCAGAGGTGGTGTTTGAAAAGTGTGACATTAGTCTGTGTGCATGTTAAAACATCATTAACTCTTATCAAAACTATCCCATCATGTGGCAAATATGAATGCTGAAGCATTCAGATTTGCTATCAGACAAAACGTATGACATTTTCCACACAGAACACAATGCATGACATGATCACATCAGTCACAGGCCAGCATCTGAAATGTAGCATTATTACTGTGGTGATCTGTAAAGGACTGATCAGACCTCATCCCAGGAACAAATACTGAACATATACCTGCACAGTGTATCAGTACAATGTGACTCACAATCCACACACACTGCAATGTAAAACACATGTGCACCTGGTAGCATTTCCCCTGTCTGGTACAAATATGAGGTCAGTAGGAGCAATGCCATGAGCCTATCCAAGGCTACATTTATGTTGGCTGCTTCAACAATGCTACAAAAAAAATGCAATGTTCAACACTCCAATTCTTGTCATCTGTGTACACCAACATCTTAGTTGGTAATGTCAGCAAAACTATGGTGTCTAATTACCAATTGCTGAAATCAAGATGGCTATATAGATGTTAAATCATAGACATGAGATATATGTATGTATGCAAAATAGGTTTAGACCAATATAGTTAGGAATACAAAGGAACATCACACATGTCAAATGTTGTCCTGTGCCCTCAATATATGCAGGGCAAGTGACACAACAGCTTCAGCACAGAAGACAGTTATGTTTGTGCAACATATGCATGTATGTGATGTAAAATGCATACCTCTGATGCCACTGTGTATGATGCACCAGTCACAAATTACTGCCATGTTGTTATCTGTATGGAGCTGTAACACAGTCGGCTGCATGTAGATCCACTTTCCCAAAGTAGTTAACTCACCACACCAGTGTGCAGAGGTCCACCCCAGACAGTCTCGCCTCTACAGGCCCAGGGCCATGCTCCAGGGCATGCGTGAGGACCAGGTCATCTCTCTCTTTCGTCTGAGCACAGTTGGTATTAGAGACCTCTATGAGAATCTAAGATCTGACCTCGAGCCTCAGGCTGGCCGGTCTCATGCCATACCAGGGATGGTCAAGCTCCTGAGTGCCCTACATTTCTTTGCCTCTGTCTGCTTCTGGATATCAGTGGCTGCAGTAGGTGGAATGAGTCAGCTCACCTTCTCATGCTGTCTCCACCAGGTACTGCAAGCCATGATCAGCCGGGTAAGGAATTACACCGTGTTTCCTAACAGTAGGCAACAGTGGGGGGCCCTGAACCAGGTGTTTGAGCAGATTGCAGGGATACCACACATGATAGGAGCTATTGATTGCACACATATTGCCCTGGTCCCACCCAGAGACAGGGAGGCAGTGTTCCACAACCACAAACACTACCATTCCCTGAATGTGCAGGTTGTATGTGATGCAAATATGCATATTCTGAATGTGGTTCCTAGGTTTCCAGGGTCCACCCATGACTCCTATATCCTGAATCACTCAGCACTATTCCAACAGTTTGAGAGTGGACAGTATGAGGACTGTGTCCTGCTGGGTGGGTATTTTTTCTGTCTACTATGCACATACTGTTAAGGTAATCTGGGGTGCATGACCACTATAACAGATGGGCCAGGGTCACAGGTGGATTTGGGTGGCACATTTATGTCTGGGTATCTCATGCTGCAAACAACACATGGGCTACTGCATGAGCACTGTTGTTTTCTATGACATTCTACACACTGGTGTTTCTGCTATGGCATATCACAGCACAGCCATAGCATTCATGTCTTTCTGTGGCTGGGAAGCAACTGCACATGGTAACCCCTTGTTTCCTTTTTTAATTTTGGGTGTTGGGTGGCTACAATCTCAGCATGTCACTGTCTCTAGACTGATGTTCACGTCCCTGTTTGTGTCTCAAATAGTGAGGGGATGGGCAAATGATGAGAACAAACACTACACACCTGTGCATTACGCACAGCACACGAGCAGCGGTGCTAATTGGATGCTATAACGGTACCCCCTGCACCCTGTGCAATGCAAAGGCATGGAACACATGTGCGAGGTACCCTGCACATGCATAAGGAGTGGAATGCATGCACAAGGTGCCCTGCACATGCGGAAGGAGCAGAATGTACATGCAAGGTGCCACATGCATGCGTAAGGTGCTCTGCATTCGCGGAACTCACATTAGGCACTTGCAAGGTGCCCTGCATATGCAGAAGGTGTGGTATGCATGCTCAAGGTGCCCTGCACATATGTTCTGTACCTTCCCGAGTTGCAGGGTGACTCACGACTGCTCATGGTCTTGCTGTTCATGTGTTCACTTTGTCGCCTGGTTTTCCCTCTCCCAGCAACTTTGCAGTACTTAATAGCACAAGTACATGTCCGGAGGTAAATAAGGTTTGCATATGTGCAGGGTGCCACACCCATGTGCAAGGTGCCCTGTACGTGTGTCATGCATCCTGTACCTGCGCAGGGCACTCTGCACATGGGTGAAGTGCCCTGCACATGTGCAGGGTGCCCTGCACATAGGCGAGGTTCACTGTATGTATTCAAGGCACTCTGCACATACGGGCTGCGCCCTCCACAGGCGCAGGACACCTCGCAACTGATCATGGGCCTGCTATTAATGTGTTCCTGTCACAGCATATTTGGAGTACTTAAGAGCACTGGCACATGTGAGGACATGCATATTGTTTGCACCGCGTGTCACACCTATAACACGCCTAATTGTGTATGTGGAAGCGCATGGTGCCTTGTGCATGTGGAAGGCGCCATGTACATGTGCAGCACGCATAATACATGTGCAGGGTGCCCTGTGCAGGTGCAGAGTGTCCTCCATGTGCACGAGGCAGGCGCTTTGCACACGCACAGGCCGCTCTCCATGTGCGCAATGTGCCATGCACATGCACATGGCGCCCTGCACGTGCATGAGGTGTGCTGCTCATGCGCAAATGGTATAGGGCATACTGTAGGTGTGACATGCGGTGCAAGTCATTGTTTTATCCAGAGACATGCTAGTGCTGTTAACTATGGAAAACGTGCAGCTAGAGGAGATACCAATCAACCAAGGTACTGAAACACATGAAGAACAGGCCCCTGAGCAGTCTGGTGTCCAGGCCCTAGAAGAGGAACAAGCTGGCCCATCTGGGGTGGTCCGGCATCTGGGGTGGTCCGGCATCCACAACAGCAGCCTGCCAAGCCCCTACCTGGCAAAAGAAAAAGGAAGCGTGTTCCTGTGGAGGTGTGCAAGAGGGCGATGAGATTCACACAGCAGGAAAATGACATCCTCATGGCTAATGTTTTAGAAAATTATGAGGTGCTCTATGGGCACCTCAGTACACAAACACCTCTGAGCACAAGAAACATGATCTGGGAGTAGATCCAGGATGCTATTACTAAGGCCGGGGGACCACCCCAGGACATTGCGAGCCTCAGAAAGAGGTATAATGATATAAAACGTGCTATCAGAGCACAACTCACAGTGGAGTGGCAGCATGCAATGGGCACAAGTGGCGGGGACCCAGTGGGGCCCATATTTCTTCACTTTAGCAACAGTTGGAGAGACTGGGGCCCATCTACATCCATGGACTGCCCCCAAAGTTGGACACAGCCCACCCACATGCCAGTAAGTGTGGAAATGTGAATGCCCACCATGTAAATAATAGCTATATGCACGTGTCTTTCCCCCTCATTACATGTGCCTGTAGCATGTTCTGCTTCTCCACTATGAGATATAGGATTACATTTCCATTATTGGTCTTTGTCCATTCACCCATTGTATACTGTTCTTTGTAAACTGGCCTGGTATAATGATGATGCAGTATAGCAATAGCCCCAATAAACATTACAACAAAGATAATCGTACACATGTGACTCATGTGGCCCATGCAACCCTGTTAATCACGCACACATATCCTGTAGATATGGATGGCCATATGGCCACACATATACTGTGTATGCATCTAGGTACATGTGTGACCCTATGGCCTGTGTGACTGTTGCATGCATGGACCTGTGCAGCTCCCTCAATGTTAACCAAAGTGTCTTTCCACCTTGTTTCTGACCTGTCCTTAGTGGACCTTGGGACAGCATGGCACATTACAATGTTAAACTGGCTTGAGATGGGCATTTACCAGGATGTGAACTGTAATGAGTATATGTCGTCTTTCTCCAGGTGACACACAGCAGTTGGAGGTTTCAGACCAGGATAACGGTGCCATGGTGGAGGTGTGCCACACTAACATCCTAACTGGGGGTGATGGTGCCCTGGTTACAACACCACCAACTGCTGACACAGGGGCTGAGGTACCTGCAGCTATTGCAGAGGAACAACCAGAGGGAGAGAATGTGGGCGAGGAGGGGGAAGATGACATACATCTACACCTCACAGGCAGCAACAGCACTGACGAGAGGGCAAGCACCCAGACAACAGAAACTGAGCCGGGGCATGGAACACGTCCTGCACCAGGGTCATCTGAGGCTGCCACATTCCAAAGCCTGATGAGGGAGAAGATTCAGGAGCTGCATCATTACACAGAGACAACCTATGCAGACCTTGCAGGTGGGTGACAAACCACAATGTGGCATGTTGTAGCACATGGTGTGATAGGGTACAGTTACTGTTGGGGGTGGGTGCGTTTAGTATGCACACGCTACTGTTCCTCCATGAGCAAACATGTGACCTGGGGTTCCTACAGTCAATGTACGTTATTCAGATGTCAAGTTTCTGTCATCCCTGAGCCCCCAGTTCCATGTGTTATCATGGCAGCTGTGTGAACATTGCCTCACTATTCCCAAACATCATTTCACAGGTATCCACCAGGAGCTGCAGGGTCTCCATCAAGACATAGTCCTGGATCGTGAGCAGAACCGCCCAAGGGCCCAGGGGATGAAATCACTGGCTGAGGCTGTCAGGGCCATGATGGCAGCAATTAACCACCAGACGGACATCATGGCAGCCATGTCTGCAGGGTGGCAGCAGCCATCAGCAGCAGCAGCATCTGGAAAGGGTGATAGGGGGGCAGAACAGCATGGTCATGGGCGCCCATTCAGGCATTAGTCCTAGGTATAGGTATGATTGGTGCCATGTAAATAAACATACCCTAATTCAGTACCTCTTGCAACCCAGTGTCCATTGTTGCTGGGTGTTAAATTTATTCCTGTTTCTGCCATATTCTTACCTGAGAGCCCAACCCCTCCCCCCTGGTGAGATTCACTATAGCCCCTTTTCATGTCTTCCACATGTGCCTTGCTCTGTTTGCCTCTCTGTCCTTTAGAAAGGGAAGTACCCCCTCACATAAGTTGTGCCAGAAGGGTGAATGTCACCTGCATCCTGTGAGTGAATGTTCTGGCTTTCTGTGATGTGTGGTCTCACTGTGCATATCAATTTTCTGGCCATTGTTATGGTGCTCCCCTACATCATTGCCCCCAGTTGTGCATATTTTTGTTCAGCTCATCTCAGCAGCTTAACATATACCTCCCCACCCACCCTGCAACTCAACATCTCTTAGAGTTGTCAGCTGCTCATTATCTCACCGACTCACAGGTGTATCTACTCCCTGTGGCCAATCTCCAGCCGTCTGTTTCATCTGGCCTCTGTTTCACTCTCTATCACTCTTCTATGGCTCTGCATCTGATTGTCTGCCTTTTCTTCTTACACCCTAATTGTCCCGCTTCCTACCAGCATCTTCACACCTCCCCTCTATCTCCCCTCTACCATTCTCACTTCCATCTCCATTCTATCTTCTCAGCTATCATCAACTCCTGAGCCTCACCACTTTATCCCTCTCATTCAGTCATCACCTCTCTCTCTCTCCAAGGCAGCCCATCCTCCTTTCCGCTGTACTGTCTCCTCCCTGCCCCAAAACCTGCCACTCCTTCTCTGGCTCAAATCCAGAGATAGCAAACCCAACCATGTCCACCCAGGCCTCTGTCACGCTCTGAGAAGGGATCGTCATACAACATGTATACCATCTGGCCCATGTGATTGCTACTCTTCAGTTTATCTAATAGTTGTAATACATCTTCCCGATGTATCGATATTTCCTTCAATTCTTCCGCACCTTTAAATACCACTTCAGTCATGGGTAACATCCCTACATCTTCCTCAGTAAAGACTGAAGCAAAGAATTCATTCAGTCTCTCCGCTATCGTCTTCTCGCCTCTTAGTGCCCCTTTAACCCCTCTATCATCTAATGGACCAACTGACTCTCTCACAGGTTTGTTGCTATGAATGTACTTGAAAAAGTCTTTATTTTGCACTTTTGCTTCCATAGCAAGCTTCTTCTCAAATTCTCCCTTTGCCTGCCTTATCAATGCCTTGCATTTGACTTGCCAGTGCTTGTGCTGTTTCCAGGTTTCGTCATTTGGCCCTTTTTTCCATTTCCTGAAAGATGCTTTTTTGGCAACAACAGCCTCTCTGACCTCACCTTTAAACCATGCTGGCAGTTTTTTGGACTTCCTTCCACTTTTATTAAAGCGTAGAATACAGCTGGTCTGGGCTTCCAAGATAGTATTTTTCAACAACACCCAAGCTTGATGTAAGTCTTTAACCTTTGCAACTGCTCCTTTTAGTTTTTTCTTAACTATTTTCCTCATTTTATCATAGTCTACCTTTCGAAAGTTAAAAGGTAGTACTGTGGATTTCCTTAATATTCCTCCTCCACTAATTAAATCAAATGCGATCATGCCATGATCACTATTGCCAAGTGGCCCCAACACCCTTATCTCTTGCCCAAGATCTGGTGTTCTACTAAGGACTAGGTCTAATATGGCTTCCCCTCTGGTCAGTTCATGAACCCGCTGCTCCAAGAAGCAGTCATTTATTTCATCTAGGAACTTTATCTCTCTAGCATGTCCTGCCATGACATTGACCCAGTCGATACCGGGGTAATTGAAATCACCCATTATTATTACTGCACTGTAACTCTTGTTAGCTTCCTTGATTTCTAATATTGTGGAACAGGAACTGGTTACAGGATCTAAAGCAAAGGGTAGGACTAAATGGCCAATATTGGCAATGGTGAGAAGTGACTGGGGGAGTACCCCAGGAATCTCTGCTTGATCCACTGCTGTTTGACAGATTCCAACATGACCAGGAAATGGGAATAACGAGTGACGTTCTCAAATGTGCAGATGGAACAGAACTATTCAAAGGAGTTAAGAGCCATGAGGATTGTTGCTAATGGCTAGAGGATCCTGCTAACTCTGATGACTGGGCATCCAAATGTCAGATGAGATTTGATGTTTACAAATGCAAAGTTATGCACCTAGGATAGAAAATCCCAAACTATGGTTGCACAATGTACAGTTCCACATTAGGAGCCACCACCCATGAAAAGGATTTAGGTGTCATTGTGGATAACATGTTATAACCCTCCACCCAGTGTGCAGCCGCAGCCAGGAGAGCAAATAGAATGCTAGGTATCTTAAGAAATGTTACATAACACAAAAGATATTGCACTGCCTCTGTATTGATCCATGGTGTGACAGCACCTTGAATATTGTGTAGAATTCTGGCCACCGTATGTTAACAAGGATATAGCATTATTAGAAAAGGTACAGAGAGGACACACAAAATATGGTAGATGGGATGGGGGATCCCCCTATGAACCAATGCAAAAAAGGATAGGGCTCCTCAACCCGGAAAAGAAACGGCTGAGAGGATATATGATGCAGGTTTATGAATGAATGAATGAATGGAGTGGGACTCATAAACATAGCTTGATTGCTTATGTCATCAGGATATAGTAAGACTAGGGGACATGCAATGAAGCTACAGGGTGTTCCATTTAAGACTGATAGGAGCATATATTTCTTGGATATTGTTGTGGATTCATACCCCCTCCTAGGACATGGGAGCCGTAAATGTGTGGCATATTACATGCAGCTGCATGGGTGTAAACCACAAGCGGGTGTAAACCACAAGCAATGTATGGAATTTCCTTCTCAGGGAAGGGGTGTTGAAAGCCTGGACTGGCCTCCCATTGGAGGTTGTGGATGTACCTCATTGAACAAACCAACAATGACATTGACATGGGAGCAATCCAGTGCATCCCTGTTTGGCAACAGCATGTTATGAAACATACCATTACCATCCTCTTCTATCTGTGTAAGTTGGGGTAACCTACAAGGAGCACTGGGAACACCCCTGAGGTTGGACATGGGTAGGGCTGACCTGCACAGATCAGCAGGCGCACCAACATTAGGCAACTTGCTGGGCCACCAAGCACTGTGTAAAGCCCTGAGGCAGGGCATGGGTAGGGCTGATCTGCACAAATCAGCAGGCACACCTACATTTGGCAACTTGGTGGGCCACGGAGTTGTGATTACACCCGAGACAGGGCATGGGCAGGGCTGACATGCAGAGATCAGCAGGCGAACCTACATTTGGCAACTTGCTGTGCCACCAAGTAGTGTGTGAAGCACTCAGGCATGGCATGGGTAGGGCTTACCTGCACAGATCAGCAGGTGCACCTAAATTTGCCACCTTGATGGGCCACAGAGCAGTGGGTGGAGCCCTGAGGCTGGACATGGGTAGCACTGACCCGCACAGATCAGCAAGCACACCTACATTTGGCAACTTGCTGGGCCACGGAGCTGTGAGTACACCCCTGAGGTAGGGCATGGGTATGGCTGACCTGCACAGATCAGCAGGTGCAACTTCATTTGCCAACTTGCTGGGCCACCAAGCACTGTGTAGAGCCCTGAGGCAGGGCATGGGTAGGGCTGACTTGCACAGATCAGCAGGCACACCTACATTTGTCACCTTGATGGGCCTCAGAGCAGTGGGTGGAGCCCTGAGGCTGGACATGGGTAGGGCTGACCTGCACAGATCAGCAGGCACACCTACATTTGGCAACTTTCTGGGCAGACTAGATGGACCAGACAGCTACATATCTGCCATCACCTGCTATATTACTATGTCACCATGCTATAGATACCTTGTATGGCACATTCGCAGATTGCAGCGGGAAACAGTGACACAACCAAAGGTACCCATCCCTCTCACTTTGTTACCCCTATGTACAGTCAGGTCCATACAGTTGGCCACACAATCAACATATTGGTGTGGTATGTGTCACATGCACAGTCCCGTGTAACCTATATGTGGTTCCATTTAATGACAAGCCCCTTAACTTGTCAGTATACATACAGCTCTAGCTACACTGGGGTTGTTTACAAGCTGTCAGGTAGCCTTGGAGTAGCCTAGTTACACCACTGCACTCAATCCAATAGATAATGTGTGGCATTAGCTGTGACTTGCTGTACACCAAGGCACCACATCATACCTGAGAGTGCTTGGTCAGTTTTGTGCCAGGAATGGCTGGTGCTCACAGTGGCTACATGTGGTAGGCTGATGGTCACAACCCCCAGGAGATATACAGCTGAAAATTGAGGCAACAGGTGGTCCTACCATCCCCAGATGTTTATGTGCACATACATAAATATTGTTAGTGTCACAATAAGGGATGTTTTGCACCCTCTGATTGGAAGGCATGTAGTGTGTATCACATGGTGCTAACCTCCAGAGCCCCATTTTATTTCAAATGTTGTACGGTGACACAAAATCACTGAGACAGTAGGGATGCATGCATTTTCAATGCACTGTGTATGTCACTAATCTATCTCACCCTGCCTGAGGCTTGGGAGTGGGCTAGAGGTTCACCTTCCATTGGTACAGTGATGCTACGCATACATTTTATAACACTTCAATATGACATTGTATATAACCTCTGATGGCCTGTGCCAGGCCACAGCCATCCTCCACATATGACACACTGCCATGGGCTGCAGATTTATGTGACCCACTGTAAGTTACGTTCCCAGGGGTCAGTTTTAAAAACCCAGAGTCTGGATGTGTTGGCCTGATGGGGACATACACCATCAGAATTGCATCTGGTAGCACATCAGTGGTTTCCGCAACAACCTCATGACCATGGATAGCATATACAAATGCATACACCTTTTTTTTGCCTATAGTGCTCATACATGCATCTACGGTACTTACAAAGCAATGGGAACCTTGCACCTCCTAGGTCATGGCAATGGGGGGTACTACACGTGCAGCTATCCCCTTTAGTATTGCAAGCCCATGTAGAGGTAACAATTACCACCCACCTGAGGTCACAACACACTGTTACGCGCAGATGCTCGCATCACAGACCTAAGACTGGACCCTATTTGTCTATGGTGTGACTGGTAAATGATGTGTGTTGCCTATGACCTGCTATGTTGAGCTCCTTTGTTTGTGGTACTTGTTTGTGGTACATGTACTTACCTCTCCTGGGTGGTCCACATGTCCTGCCTGATGCTTGAGGATGGGAAGAGGTGCCATTGCCTGCAGCAGATCAGCCTTCTCAGCAGCTCCAGATCCCCCTCGGAGAAGAGTGGTTTCTGTGAATGGGTGGCCATTTTGTCTGGTGGTTTTATTGAATGACATCATGATGCCATGGTCTCATGGAAGCACCATAATTCACCCTATCACAAGTTTGCATCAGTGTGCAGTATTTTGGCTTATGGTACCTTGCGCAGCCTACAAGGTGCTGTGTGGCACACAGCACAAGGTGCATAGCATACGGCACCTAAAGCCCCATGCCTTGTGTGCTGCATCCGCATAAGGTAGCAGGTATAGAATTCAGCACATACACAGCACATGGGGTGTATGGTGTCATGTGCGAGGCGCATTGCGTCCACACAATGTGCAGGACATGAAGCACCATATGTGCTGCGTCTGTGCTGGGTGCCCTATGTGCTGCCTTATGCAGACACGGCACGTAAGGCACAGGGGTTTAGGCTCTGTCATGTGATGTGTCTGCCTAAGGTGGAACATAAGGTGCCTAGCACAGATGCAACATGCAGGGCACCTAACGCCCTGCACATAGCACGTACGCAGTATACAATGCGCCTCACACACAGCATCATATGCTCTATGCATCTCGTATGTGCTGAGTGCTATACATGCTGCCTTACGTGCCGGGTGGCACATTCGGCAGCTTGCATAGCGGCATGCTCGTACAAGGTATCTTGCATGCCGTGGCACACATTTACAATAGAAAAGGATCTACAGCCGTTTTTTGAGGGGACAATGGGGGACAATATGTTGTGCTTTGCATCAGGTGGCATGTCAGTGGGGATTGAACAGTTGATGTGTGGTTGCTACCCCTAACCACTGGGCTAAAAACTCCACAGCCTATTTAGTTGTATAGCTATACATATATATGCCTTCCTAGGTCCACACACATCTATATGTATGTATCTATATAGGTGTGGGTGGATGGGTGTGTACCTGTGCATACACATGGGGATATACAGTGTGGAGGGTTGGCCCAATGGTTACGGCAACTACCTAGTACACAAAGGATCATGGTTTCAAATTCAATCACCACATCACATTACACTCCTTTGCCTTCTATGACAGGCCTGTGTGTATAGAATATGTTTTGCATTTACTGCATGTCTGTTTATATCACAACATATCCATTTGTGGTAGATAGTACCTCTGTGCCTTACTACATCGGTTGTCAGTGTTTGCCCCTCAGATAGTCTTTGTACAGCATATGGTCATTCGCTGACCACCCTAGACTTCCATGGTGTTCCATGCGCACATCTCCCATCATCCTAGCTGATGTTTCTTTTTAGGGAGAGGCTCCATAGTTCCCTCCTTCCTTTCTGCCATTGGTGCTGCTCTATGTTCTGTTATTCATTCATCCCACCATACCCCATGATGCATTTCACAGTCAAACATACTATATGCATATCCTCCATGGCGAGCAGAGGCTCTGTACCTTCACATGAGGGCAGGAGTTTACAGGCCCTCATGGCCTTCATTAAACATAGGGCATTGGTGACCATTAGCTAGCAGTTGTGGAGGTCACCATGAATGAGAAGTTGGTCACTGGACACCTGGTCCACAAGGTCAGTGGTGCGCTACCTGTACAACTCTGGTTCAGCCACAGATCTATATTACAGCTAATGGGCTGCATGTGTTTGTGCGTGATGCGACTGTGTTGGCATATCCTGTCTTTTCTGGCAGATGGTCCCTTTTCCTCCTAGTTGTTTGACAATGGCATCTATCCCAGTATGGACAGCTATATTGCAGCAACAGGCTCTGATATGGTGTGGCTTGTCATAAGAGGATGGTTAGCAAAAGGGGTGGAGGCCCCATGGTGGATAACAGAGGTGGTTCAGCCACCTACAGCAGCGACCACTGCCATCACTACTCATGTGGTGCATGCCATTGCTGCAGCTTGAATTATTACCACCCCACAGGGCCAATCAGAGACAGCTGCTGACATCAGCCTACCCAGGAATATTAGTTGCATGCTCACCACAGCTATCACAAGGCTGCTGCTGCTGCACACAGAATATTCATGCTCAGTACAGCATATATCTGTGAGACATTCTTACTGACCTGAGACAACAGGTGCAAGACATAATCTATCAGACAGATAACTGCAGCTTTGATCAATTTAATACACAGTGTGGTTTCATAGCCAGTCCAGGGTCACACCACAATCAAGGTGATGGTGGCCTATCAACATTCTCTGCTGTTTGCACCCTAGTCAGGCTGATGGCTATCGCGTTCAACCATCTGTTCCAAGTACATTCCCTCTTGCATATACGCACCCTGTGGCAATGATGCTGTTTCATATATTTCCCAGCATCTTCTCCCCTTTGCATCACATTCTACTGTGGAACTGTGCTGTGGGACTGAGGTGCATAATGGACTGGCTGATGTGCCTCATTCATGCTGCAGATGCATGGTGCATCACAGCAAGCTACATCTTCCACGTTCCCAGATGCTGTGTGGCCCTACTCTACGTTTGGAGATCAGCAAGACACCAGCAACTGTGCCTTTGTTCATCCAGCCTGGTTTCTCCCTGCCACAAGACCATGTTGCCATGGCATGAGAAGCAAATACAACCAGTCCCACTGTGGGTTGTGTGCTGTGCGGTTGACAGCTGGTCACTGTGCCAATGTAGATGTGCTGCTTGCTTGTGTGGGTGTGTATACCCTTGTTGGGCAAATGTTTGGTGGTTGAACATGCTGGTATTATACCTGCACTGTGGTATAAAATGTAGCCATAGGGACAAGATCCACTGCCAGGACACAAACCTGCAACATTTTCCTTCTTGATTCAGCAACTGTGTGGGGTGCACCATAGTGCTGCCACATTGCCACAACCATCCATGCTGGTTGCATGATTACCATCAGATGAACCTTGGCAGATATTGTATTGCACATGTCGTACTGGAAATGGCCAAATAGTTTGTCAAATGAACAGGTTGGTGTTGTACCTACACTGTGGATTATCATGTAGCCACAGGGACATGGTAAATAAACAAGTCCACTGCCAGGACACCAACCCACAACCTTCTACACAGTGACTGTACAGGGTGAAGCACAGTGCTGCCACATTATTGCAAACATTCATGCTGACTGCATGCTTTCCAGCAGATGAATCTTGGCAGATATTGTATTGCACATGGCGCACTGGAAATTGACAAATCTTTTGTCATCCGAACAGGTTGGTGTTTTACGTACACTGTGGGTTATCATGTTGCCACAGGGACATGGTACAAAAATAGGTCCACTGCCAGGACACAAACTTCTACTTCTCTATACAGTGACTGTACGGGGTGCACCACAGTGCTGCCATGTTGCTGCCAACACCCATGCTGATTGCATGCATCACATCAGAGGAACCTTGGCAGATATTGTATTGCACATGGTGTACTGGAAATGGCCAAAGCTGTTGTCAGCTGCACGCAGGTGATACTCCCTCCCGCTTTACCCCCACACCATGCTGACATGCCCATGTGCCATCAGTGTTGATGTGCATGAGTCCAGGCCTCGAAACCTGCAGATAGGCAGGTAGCTAAGGCATGGGCTCCATGTGGGCCAGAGGCATACTTGGTGAGGCACACATCACTACCCTCCACCAATCAGCCTCTCCAGGGTCCCCATCACCACATGGCAGTGTTATCTCTCCTTGACCTGGGTATGGCACAGCTGTGTGGTATTGAGTTTGGGGTATTGGGAATGTTGTCTGCAGTAGCTGAGATATTTGTTATTGAATTGTCTATAGCATCGGACTGCTGTGGGATTAAGGGACATGCACTACGGCTGCTGTGTTGGCCTTTCTGGACCACTATATGAACATATGTTGTCCTTCCACCCATCATCACACCCTGCACTCCATTACCTGCATATGCAGTACAGGCTGCCAGTGTCATGGTTTTCCTGTATTTTTTGCCAGGTTCCTGGGGAGGGTCCCTGGTGAGCGCCACACTTTGCACTGCATGCCCCATTGCAGGCAATGTGTATCATGTGTGTTTTTTGGGGTACCTATGAGGCATCTATGCCATAGATCCTACACTGTTGGTCACAGGATACAGGGCATGATGGACCTTGTTCAGACCCAGTCTTGCATATTTACTGGTCTTCTGTTCATGTGTGCCACCTAGGCAGCCCCCACTGCATGTTCCACCTGCACCCTCCTATGCACCATTTGCACCATCAAGAAAGCACCCTTTCATACCTGGGCACTTTGCTGTTGTTGCAAATGGTGCACTACTATCACTTTTTTGGGCTCACCTGTCTGTACAGCACATTGCATACATTTAAAAAGGCTCTCTCTCCTTACTGTGCACCCTTACTGACAGGTTTTCACTGGCGGTAATGTTCCTGGTGTTAAGATGCCAGCAGTAATGTAGCAGGGCCTGATTCCTGCCCACTCCCCGCCCATTGACCCCTTCTCTCCACCCCCTCTCAACCCATAGAGTGCTTAATGCTGTGTAACATTAGCACACCCTGCAGCGAGCGGTAATATCACCGATGTAACGTTAGCATGCACTAATGTTACACTTGCTACATTACCTCCGCTTAGTAAACATACCCCTTAGACTGCCTATCACAAATTTCTAAGCAGGTACAAACAACACACATATTCTTCATTACAAAACAATCAACAAAACAATAATATAATAATCCAAGAACAGAACATCTGAAAAATAATAAGCTTTAAACTATCTGCGGAACACTAAATAATCCTTAATCGATCACAATAGAGAGGAAGGGCATTCCACAGAACAGGAGCTGCAAATGAAAAAACCCCTCCCCCTTGTAGAAGCATTCCTCACCAATGATATTTACTCAAATAACAATGCAACTCATTTTACATCATTGAACATGGTAATTTAAAAACTACAATGACACATTTAAGCTTAACATGGGACTGCAGCAGTAACCAGTGAAGAAACGCAAAAAGCAGCTGAACCTGATCAGACCTCCATAAATAACCCCAGCAGCAGAATTCTGTGCAACTGCAAAGAGTGAATCACACAATTTAGTAACCCCAAATCAGATTAGAATAATCTAAACTCTGCAACATTAAGGCCTGCACAACCATCATGAAAAACTCAAAATCCAAATAAACTTTCAATGGATGCAACATCCACAGCTTAAAATAACTTGCCTAGTCACTGCAGAAACCTAAAGTTGGAAGGAGGGAGAATGATCCAATAATACATCCATTTACTGCATCAAACTGCAAATTATAGTTTATAGTTTATTGTGCTTGATATAGTTTATAGTTTATTGTGCTTAAATTCAATAAGAGCAGGAAAGGAACTCCATAATTTGTCAGGAAAGTGCCTATGTTAAACAATAAAGGTCAGTAGAGACAAAGAACAACACATAGGATCTTTTGTGTGATTTTGTCAAAGCTAGTCCATCAGTTCACACCACTTCAAATGCTTCTGTAAAATGATGAGTTTTAAGCATCAATTTTAAATTTCTTATAATTAACTTCTAAATGGAACAAAAAGGGAAGACTATTCCAGAGTATGGGGACAATGGAGAAGAATGCAGCTTTCTGAGTTGATTCTAGCATGACCTTCTTAGGGGATGGGGTGACCAAATGGTTTCCATGCAAGGAACACAGGCAGCGAGGGGGGTTGGGGGGTTGGAGTGATATGAATTCTGAAAGGTATGTGGGGGGTTTCGTTATAAGCTAGCGTAAGGATTTTATAATGTACACGGGATAGAATCGGCAATCAGTGGTGCTCCCAGCAACCAGTAATTAGCAATTAGAAAAACCGATGCCCCTAAAATAACCGATTCAGATAGAACATAGTGTCATGGTGTAGATCTATCAGAACCTATGGAGATAGGTAAAACTTCAGAGAATGGATCTGACACTGACAGCTCAGAGAAGCACATGGCCCAGAGTTGCTGTAGGCAACGTATACAAACAATGTCACAAGGTGGGAGATCATGCCCAAGCAGCAAGCAGGCTCAGGATTCATTAGATAATGAAGGGCAGCTGAGAGGGGGAGGAGTTCAGGCAGACACTATGACACACACATAAAACTAACTCACCTGAATTTAGGAGGGGCAGAGCTGATGGAACCAGATGTGGTGGAGCTGAGAGGACGAATGGTGGAACAAGGTGTGGATCCAGGAGAGCTGACAGAGCTGAGAGATTCAGTTCCAGAGCAACCAGGGACAACCACAGAGACTGCTCCAGAGAGCAGCATACAGACAAGCACAAGCTCAGTGACGTTTTCCACGAAGGTAACAGAGAACACGGTCTTGGAGCCAGGCTTAGGAAAGCTGAGGGAGCTAGCCACCCCAGCTGCAGGCACAGAAGGGAAAAGAAGTTCTGGCCTGAAGATATTTTTATATCAGAGGAAAAGCTGAAAGGAAAAGGCAGTAGGAACCTTCCGTCCTGGCCAAGCCCTGTTAACTCAGCTGTACCGAAAAACTCCGGTCTAAGGGAGCTAGAAGGTAGGCTGTTTAATTCTAATATAAGGAAAGCTGAATGCAGAAGTTTTCCCTGCAATTGTCAGAGTTTGTAGGGCTCTCAGAGAAGAAACTATAGAGAATGTGGTAATCTTCCATTCTACTCTGTTACTGAGGAGGAGGGGAAGTCTCAGTGCCGTGAGGCGAGACTGTTTGGCAATAGCACTTTTTACAATCCGAAAGAAGGACAGTCTGAAGGGGAATGTGAGGAAATGCAACTTGATATTCATGGGGAACAACCCTCAGATGATTGCATGGATTGTACACTCATTATTGCTGACCATGTTACCTCTTTATGCTGAAGAGGCTGTTAAGACTTTCTAATAACAGGAGTGAAAGAGAGAAACTTACCTGTTTGTAAAAAGGACTGTTTTGAGCTACCTATTGTTCTGTTCATAGAAGCTGAAGATAGAAGCAATATTTTGGTTCCTGTTTGTTTCCTTTCTTTTGGACCAGAAGTATGGTCTTTTTGTCTTTGTTTCCATTGATATAAAATCCACCCGGAAGGGGAATAAAAGTCCTGTCTAAAGCCTTACCACCCGACTGCAACTCACGTCTTTACTAGCTTGTGGGACTACAACACCCAGAGGGCAGTGCAGGGCCCTCTACACCACTCCCCTTGCTGGTTTAAGATAAGCCCCAGTGAAATACCCATGCCTTTGCCTCTGGGGACCTTCGCTGGGTGACAATAGGCATCATCTTGAAAAAGAGACATGGCTTCACTTGTATTAATCATTAAACCATGAGATAGCATTTAGTGGTTGATAGAATCAAAGGAATGAACCAACTTCGAAGAAGACAGCCCCTCAAAGAGCTGAAATTCCTTAAAAATGACAAGGATGTAATATCTCCAGACATCCAACTATTTATTTTGCTGAGAAATTTTGCAGAGGGGAAGCTGAAAGGTAGATTGAATTGGCCTATGAATATGTATTTAAAAAATAATCTATTGATTTTGCTTCCATTAATTTTGCAGCACATGGTGAAATCTAGTAGTAAGAAAAGAAGATTGAGAACCAGGCAAGCCAATGTTAAAACCTTGCTTTTCCTACCAACTCTCATTCTGACCTTGGGAAAGTCACTTCAACCCTTCCTTTCCTCATGTACAAATAGGATTAGATTTACTAACCTGTTTAATACTGTTATTTAACATCGGCCCCATTATTATCAATGGGGCCTATTTACTAGTAACACAATATATTATCATTGGTTAAGAAATCTCCAGCAGTAAACCCTCTGTGGCAGGGATCTATCAGCTAAACCTTGAGCTCAAGTTTGGAAAGGTGGGTAGTAAAGTCAAAAAAATAAACCCAAACTTTGCAATGCTTTAAGTATATACTATGGTGGAATTAACCTCTTTCCGATAAGTGTCTTGCAGAACAAAGAAGACTGTCCATGTCTGTAATCTAATTGCAGTGAGAAAGTTCATAGCAAAGACAGAATTAATAAGCCATAATATTTAAGAAGGTGACATTTCCTGCATCTACTGGAATCTCAATTTGGTATTTGAACTGGAATATGGGGAACTGAATCTTGGGTTCTTAGGCTAGATTACCATCTCGTCGGCACTTAACTGAAAATGCCTTCCTTCCCCTAACAGTAATAAAGAGAAAAGACTAATTAGCCTTTTTTATAGGTGCAATTGAACTTAAAACTCTGGAGATATTGTCAGCAGTAAACCAGCACTGCAGTCAGTTCCACCATCTGCACCTTAAACTGCAACCACCCAACCAACGAAAAACAAACAAAACACTCTTGCTTCTCATATGCAAAGTTTTATGTCATTAGATTGTTATAATTTCTTCTCTAAATTGTCAGTTTTGCAAAAATAAATATATAAATGAAATAGGCCAATTTTTGAGTCTTTTTCTGCAATTTTTATCTGACAGTTTTGGCTAACTTTTGTGAATAATACTTTGATATTGTGATGGGGTCTGTAAGATAGACCTTCTCTGAACCCTATTAGGTGGCTGCCTAGGGCTTTAAAGTTCACGATGCCTTTCTACCAAAAAAGAGTCTTGCAGTCAAATGGTAAGGCAAAATAATGTCAGGGCTTTATTCCCCTTCCCAAATAGATATTCTTTGGATACAACACAAACAAAACAGCAGAAACAAAAAGAAACTGCTACAAAGAAAAATATCTTCTTTTCCTTTGACACTAGCACATGGCTGCTTTCCACAGGCTTAACATAAAGATATGACATCATCTGAAAAACATATTGTGCAACCCATAGGGACCGGGTCAGGAGTACAGCTGTTATTCTCCCACTGCATTCATTTGGATTCACTCCCGATAGCATAAGGGTCACACTCTTTACATGTGCTGGCTTCCTGAAAACCCTCCTGTGGTGCATAGATTACTTTTCCCAAAAAGTACTCTTCAAACCTAGGGCTCTGAATGCCTGGTATTTTAATAGCTTCTTTCTGGCTTTCCTTTCTCTTCCAACCTGGTGGAATCACTGGATATCTTTCAACATCAAAGTCACTTCCAGTACCACGCCCTTGCCCTTTAAAACACACAGAGCTTTTAGCCTTTTCCTCAGAAAAGCAAGGTTCCCACCTTTTAACTGTGTTTCTGGTCCTTGTTTCTGGGCTCCTGACAGCTCTCTCCCAGACTCTCCAACCACCATCAAACCTAGCAGGCTCCTGGCCACATCCCTGGCTGTTTCCTGCTCTGGGGTCAGATTTACTGTTTCCTTCTCCCGGCAAACATCCTTCAGCATGACACGTGCTCACTGATTGCTTGCTCAGTCCTCCTGAGTCGCTGCCCCTGCTGGCCTTTCCTGGTTCTAGCCAGCAACTTATATGCTTCCCTTCCCTGCACGCTACGTGGGTCTTTGTGAACAGGTGTTCCTGATGAGGCTTTCTGTTTCTAACTACGTCAGGACTATCACCAGGAAAATTCATTCTAATGCCTTTTGGCTTCTCCTGTGCTGAATATATTTGCTGCTCAGCTGTTCCTACATGTACTGAGTTTATTTGCTCCTCAGCTAAATCTGAGGTAAGTTCCTCATTTTCTCTTACCTCCATGTGCTCTATACTGCCTACTGTGTCACAATATATACAGATATGCCTTTTGAGGCAAAGCAACCTATTATTGGGTATATTACTTGATAGTGTAGCACAAGAATGTTCCAAATCTCTGACAGGAAGCTGAATACAGTCTCCTATAGGCTCAAACTGTTTCTTTACCTGTCGTGTTCATTCAATTTTGTGTCTCATGTCTACTTAAATGTCCAACTCATAGAAACTAATGCAACAGCAAGATAAAACACTGTGTCACTCTTCCATGAATATTATCCTGCTGGCACTGCTGGACCTTCCTGAACACTACTAGCTTAATTCAAGCCTCTTCAGATTCCTACTTATCTTGTCTTCTCACGGTCACTCATTTTATTTATAGAGAACTCCCTGCAGGAAGCTCTCATTGAATTTCTTTAACATAATTAAGGGTCTCTTCTTTAACATAATTAAGGGTCTCTTCAAGGTCTGCTGTGTATGCCCAGAGGTTTTATACTTTGTTCACGGTTGTGTGCCACATATTCATATGCTTGAGAGGACATGAAAGCAAAAGAAATGTGTATGAATTAAAAATGCATATAAATTTCAATGTTTTTATTCTCTTGTCTTCTTATATTAAACAATGAGTTCTACAGCTCAGACTAGAATCTGCTCCAGAAGTGCATGTATATATAGGAACTCTAGGTTCAATTCACCTAGAGGCATGATTACTGAAGTGCATGTTGTTAGCATGCGTTCAACCCCAAAAATTAGCATGTAGGCCTCTGGGAACATTTGGGGGTATGTCCATTAGGTTCCCCTGCTATTAGAATTTTGGGACTGTGTTTCGCCAAGCTACCCTTGAGGAGGCAATAAGTGCACCCACAGTAACTGCAACATTTGTGGTAAGCACACACCAATGACACCCCCTTTCACTGTGATGTGCCTTTGCAACAGCCACATTCTGCCCCTAACTCTCCCAGTTCCTGCCCCAGTGCATGCTGTCGGTTAGTATGGGAGTCTTGTCGTGGTGACACATACTATCAGTTGGTATGGCGTTCTTAGTTCATGGTAAACCTTGTCCTAATGGTTAACATAGTTTAATAAACATGCTCCATACAAACACCGGAAATAACAACAGATAGAGCATATGGTAGGGATGTGCAGATGGCAAATATTTTTTCTGAATAAAAGCCCAAATGAACCAATTTTTGGAATTTCTTTGGAATATTTCACACATTTAATAAAAATGTATTGGGATAATGACAGTACATACTTTTCACTAGCAGGTTCATATATTACTTGACAACAGTTGCCGTGCAAGACCTATGCTTAACAGAATAAGAGAACATACCAAAGCACTGGTATTAACAATAGTATCATTCCGCTACTCACTACTTACCAACACACAGTTTCTTTTATGGTTCATGCTCCCCTTCCCTTCCTCCACAGCTTTATTCCCCTCCCCCTTCCCTTTCACACAGCTGCACTTTCATTCCTTGCCCATATCCCCATCCCCTGCCTTTTTCTTTGTGATCCAATCCATCACAAATCCCATCTTTTCTACGTGCTCACACTGTTTTACCTCAGAAAGTTGTGAATGATTCCTCATGCCCCCACATACCTCTTTCATGACCTCTCTTCTGCCTACTTCATGGCCAAAGTTCAATTCTCAATGGTTGCTTCTCTATCCACCACAGCAGCATATGTTTCTGAGCAGTCATCAAGGACAGTGATATGAAAGCCTTGAGCTCCTTTCTCTAGACGTCTGACTCAGATACATCCACCAACAAAAGCAGCTTTTCCTGTTGTGATATGCACACCTCAGTACAACGCTAGATAACTTCTCATATCTCTTCCCAGAAACCTTGTAAGCACTGCCAGCAAAGAAAGTTATATGCAACAGATCCTAGTTCTGTTTTATATTTGCTACAGTTTGCCATTTCCCTCTGCACCCATTCTGCAATGCTTGATATAGTCCATAAAATCATGGTGAATCATTTTGACCTTTATCTCCCAAAGCTTAGCATTCACTGTTGCACTGTGTGCATTTTGAAAGTAACCCTGGATACCTTTGCGGACACATCACTTCCCAGTTCCTATTACCAATATAAGGACATTGCCTCTAACTGCTGCACCTGCTGCTTCTATTCTCTATATGGGGCATGTTTACTAAACTGCGGTAATGCCATTTGCATTAGGTTCCGCGGTAAAGGTATGGATGCCCATATAAAGGCATGGGCGGTGCATCATCACGGCAAGCTGCGTGAGACAACGCGCGGTACAGGGCGCCTTGTGCTAAGGCACGGTACAAAGCGCCACACAAGGTACCTAGCATAAGTGCCCTACAAAGTGCCAAAACCCAAGGTGCCCCAGGTCCAGGTGCTATAATGATTATGCTAAAGTGGCCAAAGATACGGTGCCATAGGGGTAGTAAGGTGGCCCAAGTTGGCAAGCATGAAATGTAAGGCTGAAACACAGATGTAAACCTAACACTGCACCGAGTACCAAGCAAAGGCAATGGACAAGTGATGGAAGGAAGGAGAAGTGGGTGCTGATGGACCCACCCAGTCTGCATGCAGCCTATGTGGCAGCTGGTAAAGTGGACAAACATATTGGAGGCAGCTGTACAGATGCACAGGGTGCCTGCAATGTAAACTGTCACAATGACAGTGGATGGCAGAGGATGGGGATACGTGTCCACCAGTGGAGGTAGAGGTGGCAAGACAAGTGCAATGATAGGAGGACAGAGGAGTAGTAGTGCTATGCTGAGAAGACACAGGAGAGGCAAGCATGAAGAGTCGCAATGCAGAAAAGGGTACCAGTGTAGGAGATGGGGTAGCAGCCTGTACATGAAGACAGGATGCCACACAGCTGACACAGGCATGATAGACAGACAGAAGGCTGTTTGGCAACTGTGATGAGGGTACTATGGGCTGGAAGCACAGATCCACAGAGATATGATTGTCCAAAGGAATGACAAGTAGTTGCATAGGATAGGCATTAAAAACGAGAACAGAAATCAAACCCATGACCAGTGGGCAGAAAGTCAGTGAACAAACCAGCAGGCTACACCACCATGTTGAGTTCCACAGCAATGTCTGCATACAAGAACACTGCAGGACACCACACAAAATGCCTGTTGTGTGCCAGGATAGGGCAACCCCACCAGAATCCATGATGCAACACAAATGCAGAACAGACGTCCACAGCTGATATCACAATCTGTAAGTAGGACAAGAGACACAGATAAACATATGCACATACACCAAGAAATGGAATGCCGTGAACATAGCATGCCAAGGAGTGAAGATCCAAAATAGAAAGGGTGGCGGGGGCTTGCAGAAGGGACAGCTGTGTGCATGGTCAGTGGGCCAGGGCAAAACAGGGAATAGAACCAAAAAGGAGCACATGAGAATCGAACCTACACAAGAACATGTCCAACAACAGCATCACAACAGCACTACCAATCCCCCAAGCCAACTGCTCACTTGGATAGCATAATGATAAGAACCATATGTAACAGCTAATATGTGAAAGATAGGCTGCATAGAGGCCATACCGTGGTGCACAGCAAAGAGAAGGGAGGGTGTGCAGAGAGGTGATGAAGTTGCAGCCATTGCATGGTAAGGTTAGCAGAACACAAAAGGAATGGAACATGCTGGGATCAAACCTACAACCTATGGTGGCCCAATGCATGCCTCTAACCACTATGCCAAACAAACACAGCAACTGCAATGCTAATATGTACCACTAAATGGAATGTGTGTATGGAAGGTAATAGCACCGTGTGAGGCGGCAGATGGCTGGCACACAGGCAACTGCCAGTGGTCTAGGATGGTCAGTGTGGTGATGCAGCAGCAGAGACAAATGTCTGTACAAAATGTCACACCAAAGCCACTGGTCCATCAACAGATGAGGAGCAGGACAGATCATGTCCAGGAGATGCATGGTGTGCACATGTACACAGTGGGTGCTGCATGTGGAGGACCAAACACACAGGAGTCATGAAATGTCCACAAAGGCATACATGCCTGGCAATACAGGACACACAAGCCAGAAAAAGAATATACAGCTAGATGTCTGCTAGTCTACACACAGATATATGTAATGGGTGTCAGAGCCTGGCCATGATATCAAGAAAAACAGTGTACATGGCAACATAACCCTCAGAATGTACATCAAATGGTGGCAATGATTAACTTGACCCCGTCAGAGCAATGCAGGGAATGTGGCCTGACAAATGCTACATGGGAAATTGAATCCTGGTCCCCAGGTACGCAGACCAGTGCGAGAACCATAGTGCCACACCAGCACATAAACAGCTCTGCAATGGATGATGTGTAGACAAGGAGGCAGGCACATATCCAATCAGTCCCGCAGCCACTGCCAGAACTAGTGCCAATGAACACCAATGCCAGCTATGTCCGACACACACATCCCAGGCGGGGATATAGAGGCAGCAGCCTGGGCATGCATGTGCCCAAGTAGTAGAGATGCCCACCCACAAGAAGCCACAATGCTCCAAGGCAGACGACATCCAACTGTACAGGCACATGGGAGAGATGAATGTACCTGGGTTAAAATGGAATATGTATGTGGCCATCAGTGAAACCATCTGTGCGTAGGAATGCAGCAGCAGAACATCCAATACACTACACACATGTTGTGTATGATAGAACACACACATTGGGCAACGACCTGAAAGGTCGACTGGTGACACATTGATGTGAGTGAACCAGATGGCACTGATGTGCGCTGTCTGCATCATCATGGGAATAGCACAGGAACACACAACTAAGAGGTGGCACGGTCCAGGCAGGTGTACCAAGCTGCCCACATAACCAGAAGGTGATGGGGTCAGAACGGAGGATACCTAGATGTAATGCCATGCTGCCATACAGTAATGTAGATCTGCAGTGCACAGGCAAATTCAGAATCATTAACAAAATGTCATATCTCAATGTCCCAGCACCAGCCCTCAACTGTGTAGACTTTATGTGTGTGTGGGTCCCACAGCAGTGTAGATGGCCAGTCAAAAGTCCGTGATGTGCATGAGAATCAGCAGATATCAGTTACGAATGTACAGAAACACCTTTAATGACCAAATGGGAGCAATAACAATTACACAAGGCCAAATGAGGACATGGAAACAAGTAGGAGATGTACATGTTGCCAAAGAACAAACATAGCCGAACCTCACAGACATGGAGGTAGCACCATGCAGAAGGCCTGCTGCAATGGGTGTTGTGGATACAGAAACATCACAGATATTCTAATGAACAGGGGATGCACAACTTAAGGCAGAAAAATGAGACACCCCCTGGCCCACAGCTAAGGTAATGGTGCAATATCAGTGCCACAATGCTATGTCATACGGAGGTTTGGGCACACATGCATTGATGGGGAGGTAAATCAATGTACAGCGGCACATCTGTTGAGGAACCACACATAATAACATGTATGTGGAGTTAGAACAAAAGGACAAAAATTGTGCACTAACCCACACAGAATCCACGTGGGCACATGCACCATTTCAAACCTGGAATCAGGCAGATGCACATGCACTGTGTATGTGAAATCATGACAGAGTGCTTCCCCAGATGACCTGTAACACCCCCTGCGAGGGTCAAACAGCAATCACAGATGGTGGCACGCATCACAGTGGTGTGGTGGCAGTTTGTCATGTCCAAGTACAAGGTAGCCAGACATAGCAACAGGGCCTACAGGATATTCCCCCCATGGCACACACATGGCTGCATGCAACTGTCCACACAAACATATGTAGATATACTGCACTACAGGTCACACACATGGGCCTCACACATCAACACATTGTCAGATAGATGCACAACATACAGTGAGTATGTGACATCCTGCTGTACACATGTCCTTGTACGGCTGTCACAGATCCATGGGCATGCAAGGTTATGTGTGACAACCCAGTGTGCCACAGTAATGCAGACTGTACTACATGTCCATCATGATGACCACGACACACGGCCAGAGTACAGCAGCAATGTTGTGTCAGTTGTCCCTGTTCGGCACAAAGTATTAGTCAAACAATAATGTTCATCATAGGTGTGTGTCCCACTCGCTGAAGCCCATCGCCCAATGACGTATATGTGTGAGTCCAGGCTGTGCACAGTAGGTGACGGCAAACAATCTGTGTTATACACCAACATGGAGGACCACACCAAAAGACATGTGCAGTACAGCAGCGGCACCTGGAAACAGTATAACCTGCACATGTACTGGGATACACAAATGAGCAGTGAGACACATATGGCTGACATAGTTACGTATGGAGACACACAAACATATGTGTCCATGCCCATGTGACAGTGACATGGCATGCTGGAGGACACCGCCCCACACAATGTCAGTGATGCACAACCACAATGCAGGGAGAGACAAGCAGGGGTCATATTTAGCAATGGGACCACATATAAGAGACATCGGATGGGCAGTGATATGCCACAGCGTGACGGACTGTGTCTGTAATGTGTTCTTAAAAAACATCTGAGGTGCAGCATGCCATGTCATGTGTGTCGCAGGGGATATGCAGTTAGAAGGCCTGAATGGAACACCAAAGGTGACCCTGTCATACCTGTGCGAGGTGCAGTGCGCACAGGACACAGAGACAACATGAGAATGTTAGAGATGGCTAATACCCACCCAGCAGGATACAGTCCCCATATTGTCTGGCCTCAAATTGCCTGAATAGTGCCAAGTGTTGCAGGATATGGGAGTCATGGGCAGACCCTGGAAACTGGGGAACCACATTCAGAATATGCATAGTTGCATCACAAACAACCTGAACATTCAGGGAATGGTAGTGTTTGCATTTGCGGAACACCACCTCCCTGTCTCTGGGTGGGACCAGGGCAACATGTGTGCAATCAATAGCTCCCATCATGTGTGGTATCTGCAATCCGCTGGAATGCCAGGTCCAGGGCCCACCTCTGTTGCCCACTGTTAGGAATTGTAATGTAGTTCCTAACCCGGCTGACCATGGCCCGCAGTCCCTGATGGAGACAGGATGAGAAGGTGGGCCTGCTCATCACCCCCCCCCTCCACTGCAGCTACTGACATTTGGAAACAGCCAGAGGCAAAGAAATGTAGGGCAGACAGGAGCTTGGCCAATCCCGGTATGGCATGTGACTGGGCAGTCTGGGGCTTGAGGTCAGATCTCAGATCCTCATAGAGCTCCCTAATAGCCCCTGTGCTCGGGCAGTAGAGGGAGATGACCTTGGCCTCACGAATGTCCTGGAGCAGGGGCCTTGGCCTGTAGAGGCAAGGCAGGCGAGGGTGTGCCTCAGCACGCCTATGGTGTCATGCTAGACATATCTCGGCCTGTGGAGCCTCCACAGCTGCAGGTCTGTGTTGCATCCAGACTTCACCCATGCCCAGTTCCACAGCCCCAAGGACACCATCTCCCTCATCAGGCAACCGCAGCTCCTTGAGTCCCAGCAATGCCACCACTGCACAACCCGCATGGTCAGTGTGAGCTATCATGGACAGAGGCCTGAGAGATGTGAGGAGCTAAATACATTGTAGGGCGTGGCAACTAATCAGAACCAACATAACACAGCTGCAGATGCAGGAATGCACATAAGCAACAGGTTTGCAAACCATACAGTGCATACGGAAGTGGAACGTCATAGCGCGCGTACCACAACACACAAGTGCACCTCGCAATTGGATCATGCAGAGTGCACATAGGAAGGGGAGGGGCATGTGGCATGTCTTCATGTGCGTAGAGATTGTGCAACATGCGCTTGCACAATGTACGCATAGATGCAACGCATGGGGTACCTACGTGCAGCGGAGAGTGCTGTAGCTATGGCATAGCGCACAGAGGAAAACTGCATACCAGAAACGGCAGATGTGAGGTACCAAATATGGAAGAAGACACAGCACCTGTGGATGTAGGGGCAGAAAATGAGGAGGTCCAAACATACAGAAAGTGAAGCGCACAGGTGCATAATGGCATAGCATGCGTAGGAACGTGCGTTACACTCAACACACATGTTGAGTGCGTGCATAGCATAGAGCAATGCCAAAGGGGGGGCAGGTCTCGTACAGCACGCCGTGACACATGCTTGAGCTGTGATGTACGCCACCCCCTATAGGTGGCACAGAGGTAACGCATGGCTGCCCACATAGGAAACGCGTCCTGGGTAGCGGTAACAGGCATAGGAACATGCATAGGAACACACGTTGCACAAACTGAATGTCAGATGAACCACGCACCATGTATTTAAAAGGGGCACAGCAGGTCAGCAATGGCGGCACATGATGGCACAGAGTGGAGCATGAGAGATGACCAAGAGCGAGCCGAACAGCCACCAGGCAGCAGTGTCCCCTACAGATGAGGAGCCTGAGGGGGGCGAGGCAGGCCCATCCAGCCACAGCCAGAGGGTGCAGCAACAGTGTGGAGGTGTGGCAGGTGGCAGCAGACCCACGTGCAGGTGGGACATAGGAATGTGCTCTTGGGTGTGCCAACACACGGGGGTTGGAGGGAGGCCAGGGACAGGTCACAGCCATAGGACCATGCATGGACAGAGGGATAATGTGGCCACCAGTGACAGGAGCAGCGGAGCGGACATGGGTGATGGCGGCAGTGAAGGCCCGTGTGGCATGTCAGAGACATCTCACTGGAGACCTGAGACAGTGATACAGCAACTGAGGGTGGCTGGCACAGGCTGGGCCACACTGGAACCAGGGGGCTATGGGAGGGAGACGTGATGACAGTGCACATGGGTGAGGGTGAGTGGGTGTAAGGCAGCAGGCACAGAGGGGGACAGGCAGGTGCAGGGATCATTGACCACCTATGCACAGTGGAGCCACACTGGAAGGGGTGGGGGCAGCATAGCACACAGTGATGTAGGGTGTGTTGGTGATGGTGTCCCCCTGTACCCACATGCGTGGTGGGTGGTGGTGGTGGGATGGCTGCAATGTGCAATGGCAATCAATGGGGTGGGTGTCCCGAGGTGGGTGGGGCAGGGACAAGGGGGATGCGAGGGCAGCCCAGAATGCTGGAGACGGGGCAGGCCACCATTCATGGGGTGGCATGGGTAGGGTTGTCGGTACAGCCAGGGCAGACCCATGTGGTACACACACATCCATGCACCCACACTGCACAGCCACCCAATGTCGAATGCTGGTTGCACCATCACGGCCCCATACCGCCACAGGGAATGCACCCCTGCGTATGGATCCCTGCCACCACAGGGCACACCTGTCCCAGCAGTACCCCAGCAGTCCCAGCAGTGTACACGGCCCATATCCAGTTGCACACATCCACATCCACCAGTGAGGTGCCGCTGACACCGGGGACACATACAACTGATGGTGCACCACACATCCCTGCCCTGGAACAGTCCCTGGCCACATATACAGAGCTGGGGACGGCCCCGATTGTCCTCCGTATCTCATGGCCCACCCCACCTGGCAGGCCATGATGGGACAGGTACATGTAAGTGGCTGGCCAGGCATGGCACACCTGAGCTGTGTACCCTCACCCTCCACAGGTGACATACATGCCATGGAGGATGCTGTGGAGGTGGAGCCCCCAGGGCCCGGACCGTGTCCCCCGTCCGAGGCGGCCACAGATGTGAAGGTGCTCAAGGAGGATGAGGCAGCACTGGAGGTGGCGGGGGATGCAGCAGTACACCACCTCTCAGAGGACGGCGTGGTGGAAGATGAGGTAGGTGACAGCAATGTCATGGCAGGGGCTGCAGTTGGTGGCGCAGCTGGACCAACATCCCCGGGTATAGCACCTCAGCACTCACAGGCAGTCATTCACCAGGTCATCAGGGAGATGCATTTCCACTCTGAGGCAGCACATGAGGATGCAGAGGGTGAGTGCCCGATCCATCTGGCAGCCATTTCATGTGTACAGGTGGAATGTGAAACCCATGTCTCACGGCTTCCACTGTGTCTCACCCACAGGCATACTGATGGCATTGCACAAGATGGCGGCGGGACAGGATCGCCTGTGGCATGAGGTGCAACACCAACTGCTGGTGCTGTGCAGCCTCCTCGGAGAGGTGCGGACACTGAATGACACAGCAGGGAAGATGGCAGCCAGCATGGCCAGGATGGTGCCGGTGCACGAGTCCATGTTGGCACACATGGGCCAGCCAGTCACAGCAGCACCAGTGGCAGAAGCAGCACCCACCCCATGGGGTGATCGGGGATGTGGCCAATGTGGCAGAGGATGCAGGGGGAGGGTGGTTTTGGTGTGCACATTAAATAATGTTATCACAGGTGTAACTTGTGGCCATGTGTCTATGCTTTCAGCTGAATGGCCCATGTCCCCCTGTCACACTGTGGATGCTCTGGGCACATGCCCCTCACTCTTCCCTGTTCAGGGTGCCCCTTCCCCTAACAATCCCTGATGGTCATGACCCGGGCCTCCCTAGCCCCCCCACCACCCTCACACCCATATCCATCACCCGTAATGGTCATGTCTGCCACCACACCCTCCCCTGTGCCCACCCCTTCAGGACCCCCCAGAACACAGTCCTGTTGTGCACATCCACCCTCCCCTGCCATATCTGTTACATAACCCACACATAGGTCCCTGCCCCGGATGCCCTGTGACCCACTCACATGTGTTCACATTCCCTGCCACTGGCAATGTATCTGAGCCATGGCACAGCCACCACCCTCTGGCACCCCAGCATCACCTACACTCACCTCCGCCACCACCCCCGCCATACCTATCGTCCCGGGTTCACGCTGGCCCATTCTGTCCGCATGGATAGCCCAGCCAGGTGGGGCATCTGTGGCGGCGCCACCCCTGTCTGTCCGATCCACCCCACGTCCATCTGCACCACCTTCACTATCGTATCTGCATACACTGTACTGAGCAGGACCCGTGTCCATCCTGTGGCACCTCTGCTGCTGGCACCCCATGCACATTGCACCCCACCTACCAGTCTGTCCCTGCCCCACAGTCATCCCATCCACCTCTGTCCTCTTCCTCCACCCCTGCCCCTGTGCTGCTGGCATACTGTTCTGCATACAGGTCCCCTGCCATCACCCCCTCCCCCTCATGGCTCCCCCACTGCCCTCCCCGCTGACCCCCCATCCCTCTCCCCACTCCCCCATCCCACACCCAACAGTGGTCCACACCAGGTCGCAGCCCAATCTATGACCTCTGGGGTCTGTGCCCCCAAATGTAGGTCCACCCACACTGCTGTCCCTACACCTGACCACTGATGTTTGGGCTGTCCCCTGGGTCCATCCCCAGTGGATGTTCCCCCTCACTGCCATGATACCCCCTGGTATCGGTACCCCCTGGGGATACACAGGGACATGCACACACCTGGCAATCACACCCCACTGCCATGTTGCGAAATGAGACACTGGTACACGTTGTTCGTGGCAACAACAGAGATTTATTTACATTAGGTGGGTTACATAGGCATGCTGTGTACCTCCAAGGGCCCTGGCCCTGCCACATCCTACCCCACCAGTGTTGTCAGCCCTGGGGCACAGGATGCCAGAGGGCAGGGGTGATGTGGGTCTGGCTGGTACTCACACCCCCTGGGGGCTACCCTGGCTGGTTGGCTGGTCAGCTGTGCCTGCTGTGAGTATGTCACACAGCATGCGCAGCTGGTCAGCCACCACACTCATGGTCACTGCCATCTGCCCCACAGCTTGGCTCTGCTCCCGCAGGGCATATGCCTGCATCCGCATCACCACAGCCATGCAGAGGCTGCATATGCACCCACACAGACACACATTGCCCCTTGTCTGTGTGGTTGCATGTGCGGCCTGCTGTTCCGTACTGATGTGTGCAGGCTCTGCACCTGGACGGGGTACGTCACTGGCGCTATGGGGCAGATGGCATGGGCCCCCAGCGCTCTGTGATGGCCTGTGTCACTCTGGGCTGACCATGCCTCCATGCCCAACCCCCACACCCACACCCACCTCCTCCCCATCCCCCTCCCCCTCATCCCATACCCCCTCTTAACCCTCCCTGCTCTCCTCCTCCCCCTCTCCACTCCCTGCCTCCCTCTCCCTGCTCCCCTCATCCTCCCCCCACTCCCCACTTCCCCCTCCCTGCTCCCCCTCCCCATCCATACTCCCCTCCCCCTCCCCACTGCCACCCCTCCCTCCTCTCCAGCCACTCCACCATCTGCTGCCTCAGGGCTCTTCCGGTCCTCCGGCACTGGCTGGCCATCTCCAGCATCCAGCCCTGCTGGTGCATGGTCTCCAGATGCATCTGCTATGGGGGTAAGACATACATTAGCACCACGGTAATGCATCTGGCACATCATGCACACATGTCCTGTGGACACAATGGCTGCCATCCCACTGGAGCCTGTCATGGCACATGGCACGGCCTGTGCCACTCACCGTCCTGTTGTTGCCGTTGGTCACATAGCACCCGCGCCATGAATCATGGGTACCGTAGCCTCATCTCCCACCCCTTTTTCTGAAGGTCCTCCACCTGTGGGTACAGAAATGGGTGGGACCGTTAGGGGGCATGCATCCCTTTCCATCTGCTTTTGCTCATCACACATATCTGGGTGCAGCAGCTGGCTGAGTCTGCTGTGTGCTATCTGTCTCCCACTTCCTGTTGCCTCTGCTACCCGCATGTGTGCAGGTGCAGCTGTGTATATCTGTCCTTCAACCTATGTGCCATGGGTGTTCACCTCCTGGCCCCCTTTCCCGAGCAGCAGCCTCTCCATGTGTGGCCATGCACCACCATGCCATACATGCCATCATCACACTGTGTGCCATGGATGTCATGCTGTGGGGGCTGCATGATGGCATGCCTTGTGCACAGTGCACGGGGGGGGGGGGGTTGGGGCATCTGCCCAGCCTGCACATATTCACTGTGTTGATATGCCACCTGCACCCAGGGGCCTGTCTGTGACATATGTCCTACACATGCAGAGGTTGTATAGGCAGGTGCCATTGTGCACAGTGGCGGGGGGCGTGGTTCATGTGTCCTACCATTGTGCCCTGGGCACAACGGCAGACACATCAGGGTGTTTCACGGGGATGTGCTGCGACATGCCATCTGGGATACAGGGTCCATGTGCGGACAGTGCAGGCCTGCACACATCAGCAGCTGCAGCCGCCATAGCACCAGGATGGGTAACATTCCTCTGTGTTGAGGCCTGGAGCATCCTGGGGGTAGGGCAGGGCTATGTAGCTGCAACAGGAGCCACCACCATAACACCAGGTTGGGTGACACTCCTCTGTGTTGAGGCCTGGAGCATCCTGGGGGTAGGGCAGGGCTATGTAACTGCACCAGGAGCCACCACCATAACACCAGGATGAGTGACACTCCCCTATAAGGAGGCCTGGAGCATCCTGGGGGTAGACAAAACCAAAAACAACTATGTATCTGTAAGGATAAGCAGGAACCAGGAAATAGATACAAAGGCTGGCAGTGAGTTAATGAAGACTTTCATTAATAACCCCTACGCGTTTCGGCCATTAGGACTTCCTCAGGGGGTAATATACAAGAGGGCAAACCTCAAAAAGATAAAATAATAATGCATAATGTGAGAGATAGTGAGTGATAGCTACCTCATATAACCCTATTAGGCGGCTGCCTAGGGTGTTAAGATTTAAGTTGCCTTTGATACAAAAAGAGTCTTGTGGTCAAGTGGTAAGGCAAAAATAATATTAGAGCTTTATTCCCTGCCCTGATGGGATATTCCTGGGATACAACAAACAATATGAAACAAAAGAACTGTTGCACAGAAAAATATCTTCTTTCCTTTAGGCACCATCAGCTGGCTGCTTTACACATGTTCAACATAAAGATACAATATCGTCAGATAAACAAATTGTACAATCCATGGACACAGGGTCAGAATTATAGCTGCTGTTCTCCCACTGTATTAACTCAGAGTCACTTATGATTACATATTGGTCACATTCTTCACAGCTGCTGTCTTCCTTAAAACTCTCCTGTGAGTCATGGGCTAATTTTTCTAGAAAGGGCTCTTTAAATCCAGGGCTCTGAATGCCTGGTATATTAGGAGCTTCCTTCTGGCTTTCCCTTCTTCTCCACGCTGGTGGAATTACTGTATGACTTTCAGTATCAAAGTTACTTCTAGTGCCACGCCCTTGCCTTTCAAACCAAACAGAACTTCTTGCCTTTTCTTTAGCAGAGCTAGGTTCCCACCTCTTAGCTGTGGTTCTGTCTCTTATCTCTGGGCTTCTGGCAGCTCTCTCCTGGGCTCTCCAACTACCAGGAATCCTAGCTGGGTCCTGGGCACGGTGCTGGCTGTTTCCTGCTCTGCTGCCACACCTACTGCTTCCTTCCCTCAGTGGGTTTCCTCCAGCATAACGTGTGTTCACTGGATGCTGGCTTAGTCCTCCCAGGTCGCTGCCCCTACTGGCCTTCCCTGGTTCTACCCTGCAGCTTTTATCCTTGTTCTCTTTGAATGCTGCCTGGGTTTCTGAGAACAGCTGTTCCTGATTAGCCTTCCTGCTTCTAGCTACGTCAGGACTAGTGCAAGGACATTTTACTCTAATGCCTTTCTGCTTTTCTTGTGCTGAGTTTGTTTGCTGCTCAGCTAATTCTACATGTGCTGAGTTTGTCTGCTGCTCAGCTAATTCTACATGTGCTGAGTTTGTCTGCTGCTCAGCTAATTCTACATGAGCTGGGTTTGTTTGCTGCTCAGCTAATTCTACATGAGCTGAGTTTGTCTGCTGCCCAGCTGATTCTGAGGTAAGTTCCTTACTTTCCCCTAACTCCATGGGCTCTGTGCCAGCTGCTGTGTCGCAATAATTAATAAACAATCATAATAAAAACAATCATAGAAGATCATAAAAAATACATAAGTCTTAAAACATATGAGAACATGAGGAAAACAATCAACAATAATAAATAGGAGACAGACGCACAGCGATTATTATCATAAATGATTGATAATGATAAAAATGAATAAATCACATCAAACAATACCATCTTAAAAATATGAAATAAAACATCATCTAAAAATGATAAGTTAAAAGAAAAGAAAAGAGATGAGGAGGATAAGCATAAAAATGTATATCCATAAAAAGTACTCTAGGAAATGAAAACAATAATTAAATTCAAAAAGGAATGTGACTAAATAAAACCTATATAAAAAAAAACCTATATAAAACAAAAACCTAACACCAGGATGGGTGACACTCCTCTATAAGGAGGCCTGGAGCATCCTGGGGGTAGGGCAGGGCTATGTAACTGCACCAGGAGCCACCACCATAAAACCAGGATTGATAATACACCTCTATGTTGAGGCCTGGAGCATCCTCGGGGTAGGGCAGACCTGCAAGCATCAGCTGTGCGGACTACATTGCTCCTGGTTTTACCCAAAAGAAATGTCCTTTCCGCTTGTGTGTGCTTGATATTTGATGTGGTTGCTGGCTACTGTGTTGCAATCCTTGCTTGGTGTGCCTGTACCCATGCACTTACCTCACGTGGGTAGTCTGTGGCCATATTGTAGCACCTTATGAGGTGCACCCAGGCCCTCCTCACCCTGCTGAGGTCCTGCCGGTGGGAGGAGCCTGGGAACAGGCGCCCCTGGCGGCTGCAGATTTTCTCTGCAAGAAGATATAAATCCACATGGGAGAATGCAGGCTTCCTAGATCTGTGTTCACACAAAAGTTTTTTTGGCCACTGAACGATTATGAAACCAAATAACTAATTTTATCGTTCTATTATTACTTTTGAGAGATCAACACACACTCTTATGACTGGCAGAGAAGGTTTCAGTAAAAAATAACACCTTATACTGCCGGGTTCTCAGCCCAGAGCTTTGAAATGGTGTTTCTTAACATCAATAACCCTCTGTCAGGTGGTGTGCTATTAAAAATCCTTGAAGGCAATTTATAGCTGCTTAGATGGTAACTTTCTATGTAAATGATCTTGAAAGCAATTCAATACTGAAAACGGTATATTCAGCTTCTATGTAGTAGCAGCTTAAGGTCTTCATTAATTTTCTGTGTCCCATACATCCATCTACACCCCCCAATCACTTTCATATTATCTTTTGTCGGAGCGTGTCGAGGGAGGGTAAGGATTGATGTCAAAAAACACCGTCTTGCAGCTTGAGGCTTATTCGAATAAGCCTCAAGCTGCAAGACGGCGTTTTTTGACATCACGGTCGCATTGGTTGGACATATAGACGGGAAGGCACTTGAGACAGGAAATTTCTTTCCGAAACGTGCACATCGTGCAGAATATAATATATTGGAAAACAGTGGCAACTTTATTGAAGAATTTCTGAATTTTGGACAGATAAGTTATGAGTTTAAACTTGATTTAGAGGTGAAATACCTTATATAATAAAAAAAAGTAGCTTGTCGTCTGGAGTGGGTTAGATAATCAATTCTTACCCTCCCTCGACACGCTCCGACAAAAGATAATATGAAAGTGATTGGGGGGTGTAGATGATGAATCTTTTTTAGGTTACTATTTATTCATTCACTATATTAGGTTTGTGTGAATATCTGGGGATTGGATGTGGCACCAGTGACCTTCAGTCCTGATAACGATAGACAGCTGTTAAGGGCTAGTGCACAGGACCCATACATGTGACTGCAGCAGTGGCAGACCAGCCATGATGTGGTGGTGGGCCTGTGCATTCTCCCTTGCTACATATCACCATCTGGCATTCACCATCACACAGCCTTTTTTGACTGCACCTACATACAGGGTGCTCCTATCATGCACAAATTAACTGTAGACAGTCTACTTGCCAGTCCCTGGTGCAGGCTCACAGAAATCACACCTGTGCACCCAGATGTGGTATGTGGAACACACACACATCAGGCTGGCATGTCAGTGATTGGACCCCAGAACTAGGATCACAGATACATCACTGGTGACAAATGGTATAGAGCACTGGGGGGGGGGGGGGGGGTGGACCTAGACATACTATGGTCACTGACCAATCAGGGTGCACTGGCCTCACAGCATTACATGCTTTTGCCCCCCTGTCCATGCAGGTGGTGTTTTGCCATTACAGTGACCGAGCCATTGCCCTACTCCCTGTGCAGCTGACACTTGTCTAATATGCCCTGTCCTGGCCATACCCACAAAACTTTGCTCCTCATTATGCAAATTTGCATTTTAACGCTGTTAACATCTGCACATTGGGGGCTCAGGGCAGTGTGGGCAGCCACAATACAATGGATACACATACACACACACTCCTAACGTGTCACTGTGCACTAATAGGGGTGTTTGGCAAATCTGCCCTGCTCAGAGTGCCGACGTGTCCGGACTGTGCAGGAGGTGATGGTGGTGCTGGGATGCTACCTGCAGCTCCATGCTGGGGCCAACAGCCTGACTCTACATGTGAATTTGGATAGTGGAGCCTGGATGAGTGGGTGTTGGTACCCCTGTTGGCCGCTGCCATGGGGATTGCACGTTTTGATGGTGTATCTACATGATGGGGTAAAATATTTGGTTATGCTGTGTTGTGCCTACACTTGGGGCTTGAACCTGTGACTCTCAACTCCAGGACACACTGGCTGTGTGTGCTGCACCACTGTGTTGCCACAGGGCTACAATGGGCCCTAGGGTTACCTGAATGTATCCTCCGCTAGACCCTTTCTGGTGTTTGTGTTTTATCTACATAGTGGGGTAAATTATCGTGGTGTACCTTTACATCTCCTCAGCCAGACCGTTTCTGGTTTTCTGTTCTATCTATGTGGTGGGGTATATTATTGGGATGGACATTTCCTTCTCCTCAGACTGACCTTTTCTGTTATTCTGGTCTCTGTACATGGTGGGGAAAATTATTGGGATGTACCTTTCCTTCTCCTCAGCAGGACTTTCTCTGGTTTCTGTTTCATCTACATAGTGGGGTAAAATATTGGGATGTGCTGTGCTGGGCCCTGAACCTGTGATCCTCTGCTTAGGGACACACTGGCTGTGTGTATTGTGCCACAGTGTTGCCACAGGGTCACATTGGTCCCTTGGGCTAGCTGTACGTCTCATCAGCCAGAACTTTCATATTGCACTGCACACCACGTACTGGTGCAGGGCATGGCCTGGGGCCACTGCAGGCAGGTGCCACTGCCCCCTCCAGCACAGACACACACACACCCCTCTGTCATGCTGACTTGGGTATATGTTGTTGGTGCGCCATCACAGGTCATACACTGCACGGGTAGGTGGGTGCCTGGGTAGGGGTGTCAGGGGTGAGGGGCATACATGGCCTTCTGCACGCCCCCCCACCCCCATCACAGCCTACCAACAGTTTGCACCTTCCACATGGAGGACGGGTGGCTGGGAGGATGTCCGGTGTGTGCCCTGGCAACTATTGGCTAGGGTGGTCAGGGTATTTGTGGTTTGTGTTTTGCTTTGGTCAGCGGCTATCTTGCTGATTTCTTATGTCTATGTTCCTATGTGTCACCTAGGCTTCCACCTGGTCAGCCCTGTGCCCCAGATGCCCCCACTACATGTCCCGCCTGCAGCACCCTATGCCCCATTTCTACTGTCCCCATAGTGGCCTTTCCTACTTGTCCACTATGCTGTTGGTGCAAATGTAGCACTACTATCACTTTTCTGGGGCTCCCTGGCTATGCTGTACATTGCTGACACAGAACTGGTTTCTCTCTCTTGCAAATGTGTGCTAATGCCAGGTTTTCAGTTGTGTTAGGATTCAGCCCTTAATTTCTCCGCATTAGTGTGGAAGGGGCCTCTCCCCGCACATTGACCCCCTTCTCTCCACCCTCTCTCCACCCTTTTCTGGACTTACTACAGCCGGGAACATTAAGGTGCGTTACGTAACGTTAAGGCGCCTTTACATTACAGAATGTAACAATAAGGCGCCTTAACATTATATAACACGCCTTAGCATAGCTGCTGCTACGTTACCGCAGTTTAGTAAACATGCCCCTATATATCATTGTAAAACTGAGTCCTTCCTGCCTCTCACTTGTCACATTTTCTCAACTAGTTTCCTTTTGCCCCATATGTCTTCTATGCCCCACTTGACATACCTACATAGGGGGCAACTTTAAAAGATACAGCCTAGATTTACGCATGAACAATCTTAGCATTTGAGTCATAAGTGACTGCATGCATATTATTTTTAAGTATAAGCACACATTCAATCATGCATTTTTTCATGGCGGGTGTGAACAGGAGTGGAGTTTGGGCAGAGCATAGGCGGAGTACAAGATACGTATGGAAATGGTAAAATACCCAAATTCACGCATGTTCAGTAGAAGTTTAAACATGAGTATTTAGAGCAGCTCTAGGGCTAATGCCTTAAATTAATATATGTTCTCTGCCACTTACACTCTATTTTCTTAAGTAAAGAACATGCATACCCGACTTTATAAAAAAAAGGCATGAAATACATGCATAAAAACATGTAAATCTAGGCATGATTTATAAAATCACACTTACAGTAGGGCATGTTCAAAGCAATAAAAGCAGTTAGCAGACCTGCTAACCATGTTAATCATGATGAGCGGCATATAGCTGGTTTGTGCTCCTGCTAACCGCATAATGTTAGGGCGTTCTGGAGTTGGTGCCAAAGATAACCAGTCAGCAACGATATTAAAGCAGCTAAAGTTAGGCAGAAAAAAAAAGGCAGCCGTAACTTTAGCTGCTTCAGATAACTGGGCAGCAAATGCCTGGTTAGCTGAATCGCTAATTGGACAACCCAGAAAATCAATGCCGATGGCTGGATATGACTCCAGCATTTAATATCTGTCTTCTGAATATGATCCCCATAGTGTTTTATGTGCAAATGTGCATTAACTCTTGGGAGATTACTTTGAAGGGGACAATGTGTAATTTCTCTGTAGATTTTGTAATAAAACATTTATGGGACAGTCATGTTTCTTTTTTGTCACACCTCGCATTATTCCCTTTTCCTCTGAGTATGCTCAATGTTTTCAGAGTTGTGTATAATTCTGATGTATTTTGGAAAACTCTAAAAATAAATGGAAAAAAATAATGCTCCTGACACTTCACTTCAGATGACCAAAATAAACCGCTTGATCATGATTCCCCCCTCAACCCTGACACTATGGTGACCTATTGGCACCAAATTCTCTACCCTCCCAAACCAGACAAACTACTTTGGTGGCCCAGTGTCTCTACAACCCACCCCCTGAACCTGACAAACTATCCTGGTGACCTGATGGCTCCCCCCCCCCCCCCCCAAACTCCAAGAATGATTCTGATCACCCCTCTTGGTACCTTAAAAGTCTGAGGGTAGGAGCAATGTCCATACACTTCTACCCTTATGCTACCATCTTTCAAAATGGTGGCATGTGACCCCATGCAGTGCATCCTGCTCTATATAGAGGACTTATCCCAAGGGTACATCCTGAGATACATAGTATGTGGTAAGTCTTCTTGCCTCCAACTGTTAAGGTACTGAGAGGAGTGAGTGGAATGTTTCCAGGGATTAAGGGTGGTGGGGCCGCTGGGTTACCTGGGTAGTTTATCAGGTTCAGGGTGTGATGGGTAAGGGCCAACCAGCCAATAGGATAGTTTGTCCTGTTCAAGAGGGTAGCAGATAGGGGTCACTGGACCACCAGGATAGTTTGTTCAGTTTGGGAAGCTAGAGGATTCAGGGCCACCAGGCTGCCATAGTGTCAGAGTTGGGAGGAAATGCAATCTGATGATCTGTGTTGGTCATCTGAAGCGAGGTATCAAACTTCACCTCAGATGATTTTTTAAGCAATCAAGTCCATGAGCTCAGGTGCCAGACTTAACACAGATCCCTATGCACATGTGTCCGGCTTGTTCCCCTTGTTTAATGCTGACTTTTTGCAACATCTTATTTGCATGCTGTTGCTTACAGCAGTGCTTCACAGAAAGTCTGCATTAAACTTGTGTTAGAAAACCCTGTGCTAGATTGCTGCTGTTACTCATTCAATTCATGACAAATTGAAAATGGTTTATCATTTTAAACCGTACTTTGGAGATTTTGAGCTAAGATTGTCAACACAGTCTCTATTAAGTATCCTTGATTATTGTAATGCATTGTATTTGTGGTTTAAAAGCAAGTGGTTAAAAAATACAGGTTACACAAAATGTGATTGTGAGGTTTTTAATAGGTAGAAAGAAAAATAAGAGTTCCCAACTATTGTGGAAGAAATTGCACTAGTGGTCCAATAAGAGATCTGGAGTAGGCTTGGTAAATGACTCTGAAAATACCCTGAGACTTGGTTGCAAAGAATTGTGAGTACGAAACATGCCCCAGGAAGCTAAAAGCACTACTTTTTCAGGTTAGCTTTCAATGAGGCATGCTGATTTGTTGTTATGCTGGAGGAAAATATATGCTTACTGTGTTTATTTGTTTTTGAGGGGGGGTCTATTTGTCTGATTGTGTATAATTTTGTGTATGTAAGGTTATAACCTCCTAGGACAGTGATGGCTAACCTTTTTGAGCCCGAGTGCCCAAACTGCCGCACAAAACCAAAGAATTTCCTCAAAGTGCCAGCACGTCAATTAAAGCCCCATTTGCATAAGGTGCTTCATTTGCATAAATATTTGCATAATGTTACCATACACTAACTTTTAGTAAACATGCCTCTTAATGAGTATATGGATAAAGAAAGACTAAAAGGTTTCTACATTACTATAATTCAGTACCAACCGCCAGGCACATTAGGAAACTACTACAAACGCTGCCCATTTAGAACCCATAGCAAACCCGCCGTATCCTAACAGCACTACCAGGACTCACAAAGCACCATACTCTACCTATCAAAAGGCAACACTGCAAATATTAAACCAATACATCTCAGAGAACAACAATACATGACCTACTGGGAAAGAACAAGTGGCAATGTCAAATAGGAATTATATAAACAGAATACCTCAGCTCAGTTACACATGCAGAACAGACCATCACCAAACAAGGAATCACAATTTAGAAACAGGAAGACAATAATTAAACTGGGAACCCCAAAAGCCAAACTTGGAATATACAACAACACTGTAGAAATAAAACTATATATTAATTTCCTCTTGTACTAAACAAAGCGCAAAAATTAATGATGCACATTTCCCAGAGCTGACATATTCCAGTTAATAAATTCAAAATAAAGAGATATTTTTCTACCTTTTGTGCATTTTTTTTCAGTTGCAATTGTTCCAGCCACTTTCTTCTGGTTTCTTCGTGTCTTCTGCTAACTCTCCATCTGCTGTCCATTTGTCCTTTCTTCTGTCTTCTTGGTTTTTTTTTCCATTCTCTCTCTACATCTGCTTTAACATACTAATCTTTCTCCTTTGGCTCTTTCCTCATTCCTATTTCATCTACTCAAAATTTACCCCTCCATCCTCAATCCCCACTTACTCTCCCAATACCCGGCCAATTGTAGATTTTTTATCCCTCCCACACAAAATATTTTTCCCCTCTCCATTTTACTCTCCCAGCCCCATCCCATTCTAATCCTCCCCCAACACCAGCTCCCTTCTAGTTCCAGCCTCACCCAGCATCCATTCCCTTCTAGTCCCTGCATCAGCCCATTTCCAGTCCTAGCAGCCCCCCAACCCAATACCAGTCCTATCCCCCCCTCATCAACCCACTTCCAGTCCTAACCCCCATCACCCCATTTTCAGTTTAAGCCCCCCCCTATAACCCATTACCAGTCCTAACCCCCCACTTCCAGTCAGCCCCCCATAGCCCATTGCCAGTCCTAACCCCCCCATCAGCCCACAGTCCATTACCAGTCCTAACCCATCAGCCCACCTCAAGTCCTAACCCCTCCCCATCAGCCCACTTCTTGTCCCATCCCCCCCATAGCCCATTATCAGTCCTAAACCCATCAGACCACCTCCAGTGTTATGCCCCCCATCAGCCCATTACCAGTCCTAACCCCAACAGCCCACCTCAAGTCCTAACCCCTCCCCATCAGCCCATTAGCAGTCCTAACCCCCCCCTAGCCCATTAGCAGTCCTAACCCCCCCTCTCTAGCCCATTAGCAGTCCTAACCCCCCCCATAGCCCATTACCAGTCCTAACCCCATCACCCCATTTCCAGACAGCCCCCATCAGCCCACAGCCCATTAGCAGTCCTAACCCCCCCCCTCCTAGCCCATTAGCAGTCCTAACCCCCCCAGCCCATTAGCAGTCCTAACCCCCCCCCTGCCCATTAGCAGTCCTAACCCCCCATCACCCCATTTCCAGACAGCCCCCATCAGCCCACAGCCCATTAGCAGTCCTAACCCCCCCTAGCCCATTAGCAGTCCTAACCCCCCCTCCTAGCCCATTAGCAGTCCTAACCCCCCAGCCCATTAGCAGTCCAAACCCCCCCCAGCCCATTAGCATTCCTAACCCCCCCTAGCCCATTAGCAGTCCTAACCCCCCCTCTCTAGCCCATTAGCAGTCCTAACCCCCCCCCCCATAGCCCATTACCAGTCCTAACCCCCCATCACCCCATTTCCAGAACAGCCCCCATCAGCCCAGCCCATTAGCAGTCCTAACCCCCCTAGCCCATTAGCAGTCCGACCCCCCCCCTCCTAGCCCATTAGGAGTCCAAACCCCCCCCCCCTGCCCATTAGCAGTCCTAACCCCCCCTCCTAGCCCATTAGCAGTCCAAACCCCCCCCTGCCCATTAGCAGTCCTAACCCCCCCCCTGCCCATTAGCAGTCCTAACCCCCCCCTCCTAGCCCATTAGCAGTCCAAACCCCCCTAGCCCATTAGCAGTCCTAACCCCCCCCCTCCTCGCCCATTAGCAGTCCGACCCCCCCCAGCCCATTAGCAGTCCTAACCCCCCCCCTGCCCATTAGCATGCCTAACCCCCATCACCCCATTTCCAGTGAGCCCCCCTCAGCCCACCGCCCATTATCAGTCCTACCCCCCCCTAGCCCATTAGCAGTCCTAACCCCCCCCCTCCTAGCCCATTAGCAGTCCTAACCCCCCCAGCCCATTAGCAGTCCAAACCCCCCCCAGACCATTAGCATTCCTAACCCCCCCTAGCCCATTAGCAGTCCTAACCCCCCCTCTCTAGCCCATTAGCAGTCCTAACCCCCCCCCATAGCCCATTACCAGTCCTAACCCCCCATCACCCCATTTCCAGACAGCCCCCATCAGCCCACAGCCCATTAGCAGTCCTAACCCCCCCTAGGCCCATTAGCAGTCCTAACCCCCCCTCCTAGCCCATTAGCAGTCCAAACCCCCCCCCCCTGCCCATTAGCAGTCCTAACCCCCCCTCCTAGCCCATTAGCAGTCCAAACCCCCCCCAGCCCATTAGCTGTCCTAACCCCCACCCCTGCCCATTCGCTTTCCTAACCCCCCCTCCTAGCACTTTTGCTGTCCAACCCCCCCCTAGCCCATTAGCAGTCCTAACCCCCCCCCCCCCGCCCGCCCATTAGCAGTCCTAACCCCCCCCCAGCCCCGCCCATTTGCAGTCCTAACCCCCCCCCCGCCCGCCCGCCCGCCCATTAGCAGTCCTAACCCCCCCCCCCAGCCCAGCCCAGCCCAGCCCATTAGCAGTCCTAACCCCCCCCCAGCCCATTAGCAGTCCTAACCCCCCACACCCGGCAAATTTAAAAACAGAAAAAGCGGGCTCTGGATGCTGCCGCGGACGCGGCAGCATGCAGTGTCCCGCGGGGCCCCCTCCGCCCGCTAAGCCCCTCTGCAAGGGCTTTCAGATTCGCGAGGGAGACAGCGTCTCCCTCGCGTCTCTTGTTAAGCCCGCAGGGGCTAATGGGAAATTTCCCAACAGTCCCTCGCGTCTAAAGGGGCTGATGGGAAATTTCCCATTAACCCCTACGGGCTTAACAGAGACGCGAGGGAGACGCTGTCTCCCTCGCGAATCTGAAAGCCCTTGCAGAGGGGCTTAGCGGGCGGAGGGGGCCCCGCGGGACACTGCATGCTGCCGCGTCCGCGGCAGCAGCCAGAGCCCGCTTTTTCTTTTTTTGCGGACCTTCACGCGTGCCAGCTGCAAGGCCTTCGCATGCCACAGCTGGCACGCGTGCCATAGGTTCGCCATCGCTGTCCTAGGATATTAGAAATATTTTAAATAAATACATACATTTCATTTGCAGGAGATAAGGGGTCCACAGCTGCCTTGGAGGGCTGTAGTACAGACCCCAGCAGCCAGCATCCCGGAGAGGGGCCCAGGCTATGGGACATTTCATCCCAAGATTACTGTTGCAGGCCAGTCAAACCAGTAGAGAAGTGGTTTGGAGAACACAAGCAGCAGGGCATTAAGGATATCATCAGTGCAGCTAACCAGATGATGGAGGAGGAGGATCCCATGGAGGGGGCTAATTTTCAGCTTCTGCCTCCCTCTCTCTGCAGATAACAGCCAGGACCAAACAAGCACTTGCACTAGTCTCAGCATCTTCTGCCCTGCATTGCACAGGCATTACCTGGCACATTTACAATTTCTATCCAATACACTCCATACCTAGAAATGCCCCCAGAATGCCTTGGGCAGGGGATGTGCAAAGATTGATGTGTCTGGAGCAGGAATGTGCAGCTTGCGGCCTTTCTAGAAACATGTGTCTTCCACATTTTTCTGGCACTACTCACACATTTATTTAGCTGTATTTATATTCTGCTTTTCACTGGGTCAAAGTGGTCAATTGAGGGATACATTTAACATGAGGGGATATGACACACATATGTTAATACTTACAGGGAACATGGGTAATGGAGGGTTAAGTGGCTTGCCCAAGACCACAAGGAGTGCCTATAGGACTAGAAATCCCAGTCCCTCCGGCCTGAGATTGCTGTCCCCAGGTGGGACTTGAACCCCTTGCTCTCTGGCCTGAAGTACCTTGTCCTAACCACTAGACCACTCACTCACTCCCTCCCTCCCTCATGGCTTCTGAAATGACCCCCTTAACACAGTAACATAGCTACAATAAATGACAGCAGATAAAAACCAACGTGGCCCATGTACTCTGCCCAGAAAGGTGTTTAGGGTTGTAAATACCATTCCATGCAAGTTTGAGTTATGAAAGTCATTTAAGTTTTGATTTGAACAGGAATGTTCCTCTTCCTATATAGGGATCCTCTGGGTTTATCCAATATATATTTTTTTAATTCTGTCACTGCTCTTGTCCCTACCACCTCCAATGAGAGGACATTCCAGGCATCACTCACTCTGTCCATGAAAAGATAGTTCTTGATGTTGCTTTTACATTTTCCTCCTTTCAGCTTCATGCCTAGTTTGATAGCTTCCCCGTCTTTGAAAACTATTTATTTGTTCATTACTACCTTTCAAGTATTTAAATGTCTGTATCATATCTCCCTTGTCCCTCCTTTCCTCTAGGACAGAGATTTTCAATGTGGTCCTCAAACCACTCATAGCCAGTCAGATTTTCAGGATAACCACAATGAATATGCATGAGATAGATTTTCATACAATGGAGGCAGTGCATGCAAATCTCTCTCATAAATATGCATTATGATTATCCTGAAAACCTGACTGACTAGGTTGGTCCCAATGACTGGGTTAAGAATCACTGCTCTACAGTATACATATTCAGATTTTCAAGTCTCTTCTCATTTGACTTCCAAAACAAATCCAAAACTGTTCTGGATACTATCACCCCAAGGTCTTTCTCCTGGTCTGTGCACATCATCCTCTCACCCCCTATCGCATGCTGCTCTTTTGGATTTCTGTATCCCAAGTGCATTACTTTGCACTTTTTTGCATTATAACTTAACTATCAAACATTAGATGATTCTTCCAATTTTTGTAGATCATTTGTCATGTCAATTCCCTCTGGGATGCCTACTTTCTTGCAAATCTTCATGGCATCTGTGAAGAAGACAAACTTTTTATTCTAATCCTTCGGCAATGGTGCTTATAAAGATATTGAACAGAATCAGCTCCCAGTGCAAACATTTGAGGCACTCCACTACTCACCTTTCTTCCGAGTAAATTCCATTTACCACTACCCTCTGCTGTCTGTCTGTTAACCCGTTTCTAATCAGGTTCACAAGCTTGGGTCCTAATTTCAATCTGCTCAGTTTATTCATGTGCCTCCTATGAACAAAAATATCAAAAACTTTACTAAAATCCAAGTAGACAACATCCTGTGCATGTCCTCAATCTAGTTCACTGGCCACCCAATCAAAGAAATCAATCAGAGTCATGCAGCACTATCTGCCTTCAGTAAAACCATGTTGCCTGAGGTCTTGCAACCCATTGAATTGTAGAAAGTTCACTATCCTTTCTTTTAGTAGTGTCTTCCTTATTTTCCCAACCACCGAGATAAGGTTTACCAGTCTGTAGTTTCCTATCACTTCTCTGTTGCCACTTTTATGAAGAGGGTCCACATTAGCCCTTTTTCTAATTGTATGGGAGTTCTCCCATCTCTAAGGATCTATTAAATACATACCTTAGAACAGTGATGGCTAACCTTTTTGAGCCCGAGTGCCCAAACTGCCGCACAAAACCAAAGAATTTCCTCAAAGTGCCAGCACGTCAATTAAAGCCCCATTTGCATAAGGTGCTTCATTTGCATAAATATTTGCATAATGTTACCATACACTAACTTTTAGTAAACATGCCTCTTAATGAGTATATGGATAAAGAAAGACTAAAAGGTTTCTACATTACTATAATTCAGTACCAACCGCCAGGCACATTAGGAATACTACAAACGCTGCCCATTTAGAACCCATAGCAAACCCGCCGTATCCTAACAGCACTACCAGGACTCACAAAGCACCATACTCTACCTATCAAAAGGCAACACTGCAAATATTAAACCAATACATCTCAGAGAACAACAATACATGACCTACTGGGGAAAGAACAAGTGGCAATGTCAAATAGGAATTATATAAACAGAATACCTCAGCTCAGTTACACATGCAGAACAGACCATCACCAAACAAGGAATCACAATTTAGAAACAGGAAGACAATAATTAAACTGGGAACCCCAAAAGCCAAACTTGGAATATACAACAACACTGTAGAAATAAAAACTATATATTAATTTCCTCTTGTACTAAACAAAGCGCAAAAATTAATGATGCACATTTCCCAGAGCTGACATATTCCAGTTAATAAATTCAAAATAAAGAGATATTTTTCTACCTTTTGTGCATTTTTTTTTCAGTTGCAATTGTTCCAGCCACTTTCTTCTGGTTTCTTCGTGTCTTCTGCTAACTCTCCATCTGCTGTCCATTTGTCCTTTCTTCTGTCTTCTTGGTTTTTTTTTCCATTCTCTCTCTACATCTGCTTTAACATACTAATCTTTCTCCTTTGGCTCTTTCCTCATTCCTATTTCATCTACTCAAAATTTACCCTCCATCCTCAATCCCCACTTACTCTCCCAATACCCGGCCAATTGTAGATTTTTTATCCCTCCCACACAAAATATTTTTCCCCTCTCCATTTTACTCTCCCAGCCCCATCCCATTCTAATCCTCCCCCAACACCAGCTCCCTTCTAGTTCCAGCCTCACCCAGCATCCATTCCCTTCTAGTCCCTGCATCAGCCCATTTCCAGTCCTAGCAGCCCCCAACCCAATACCAGTCCTATCCCCCCCTCATCAACCCACTTCCAGTCCTAACCCCCCATCACCCCATTTTCAGTTTAAGCCCCCCCCTATAAACCCATTACCAGTCCTAACCCCCCACTTCCAGTCAGCCCCCCATAGCCCATTGCCAGTCCTAACCCCCCCATCAGCCCACAGTCCATTACCAGTCCTAACCCCATCAGCCCACCTCAAGTCCTAACCCCTCCCCATCAGCCCATTTCTTGTCCCAGCCCCCCCATAGCCCATTATCAGTCCTAAACCCATCAGACCACCTCCAGTGTTAACCCCCCATCAGCCCATTTCCAGTCCTAACCCCACCCAACAGCCCACCTCAAGTCCTAACCCCTCCCATCAGCCCATTAGCAGTCCTAACCCCCCCCCTAGCCCATTAGCAGTCCTAACCCCCCTCTCTAGCCCATTAGCAGTCCTAACCCCCCCATAGCCCATTACCATTCCTAACCCCCCTCACCCTCTTTACTGAAAGCCCCCATCAGACCACAGCACATTAGCAGTCCTAACCCCCCCCTCCTAGCCCATTAGCAGTCATAACCCCCCCCCAGCCCATTAGCAGTCCTAACCCCCCCCCTGCCCATTAGCAGTCCTAACCCCCATCACCCCATTTCCAGACAGCCCCCATCAGCCCACAGCCCATTAGCATTCCTAACCCCCCCTAGCCCATTAGCAGTCCTAACCCCCCCCCCCCCTCGCCCTTTAGAAGTCCTAACCCCCCCATCCCATTAGCAGTCCAAACCCCCCCCCAGCCCATTAGCATTCATAACCCCCCATAGCCCATTAGCAGTCCTAACCCCACCTCTCTAGCCCATTAGCAGTCCTAACCCCCCCCATAGCCCATTACCAGTCCTAACCCCCCATCACCCCATTTCCAGACAGCCCCCATCAGCCCACAGCCATTAGCAGTCCTAACCCCCCTAGCCCATTAGCAGTCCTAACCCCCCCCTCCCCGCCCATTAGCAGTCCAAACCCCCCCCCCTGCCCATTAGCAGTCCTAACCCCCCCTCCTAGCCCATTAGCAGTCCAAACCCCCCCCTGCCCATTATCAGTCCTAACCCCCCCCCTGCCCATTAGCAGTCCTAACCCCCCCCTCCTAGCCCATTAGCAGTCCAAACCCCCCCTAGCCCATTAGCAGTCCTAACCCCCCCCTCCTAGCCCATTAGCAGTCCTAACCCCCCCCAGCCCATTAGCAGTCCTAACCCCCCCCTGCCCATTAGCAGTCCTAACCCCCCATCACCCACCCCATTTCCAGACAGCCCCCATCAGCCCACAGCCCATTAGCTGTCCTAACCCCCCCTAGCCCATTAGCAGTCCTAACCCCCCCCCTCCTAGCCCATTAGCAGTCCTAACCCCCCCAGCCCATTAGCAGTCCAAACCCCCCCCAGCCCATTAGCATTCCTAACCCCCCCTAGCCCATTAGCAGTCCTAACCCCCCCTCTCTAGCCCATTAGCAGTCCTAACCCCCCCCCATAGCCCATTACCAGTCCTAACCCCCCATCACCCCATTTCCAGACAGCCCCCATCAGCCCACAGCCCATTAGCAGTCCTAACCCCCCTAGCCCATTAGCAGTCCTAACCCCCCCCTCCTAGCCCATTAGCAGTCCAAACCCCCCCCCCCTGCCCATTAGCAGTCCTAACCCCCCTCCTAGCCCATTAGCAGTCCAAACCCCCCCCTGCCCATTAGCAGTCCTAACCCCCCCCTGCCCATTAGCAGTCCTAACCCCCCCCTCCTAGCCCATTAGCTGTCCAAACCCCCCCTAGCCCTTTAGCTGTCCTAACCCCCCCCCCCCCGCCCGCCCATTAGCAGTCCTAACCCCCCCCCAGCCCAGCCCATTAGCAGTCCTAACCCCCCCCCCCCCGCCCGCCCGCCCGCCCATTAGCAGTCCTAACCCCCCCCCCCCCCAGCCCAGCCCAGCCCTGCCCATTAGCAGTCCTAACCCCCCCCCCCCAGCCCAATAGCAGACCAAACCCCCCCCCAGCCCATTAGCAGTCCTAACCCCCCCACCCCGGCAAATTTAAAAACAGAAAAAGCGGGCTCTGGATGCTGCCGCGGACGCGGCAGCATGCAGTGTCCCGCGGGGCCCCCTCCGCCCGCTAAGCCCCTCTGCAAGGGCTTTCAGATTCGCGAGGGAGACAGCGTCTCCCTCGCGTCTCTTGTTAAGCCCGCAGGGGCTAATGGGAAATTTCCCAACAGTCCCTCGCGTCTAAAGGGGCTGATGGGAAATTTCCCATTAACCCCTACGGGCTTAACAGAGACGCGAGGGAGACGCTGTCTCCCTCGCGAATCTGAAAGCCCTTGCAGAGGGGCTTAGCGGGCGGAGGGGGCCCCGCGGGACACTGCATGCTGCCGCGTCCGCGGCAGCAGCCAGAGCCCGCTTTTTCTTTTTTTGCGGACCTTCACGCGTGCCAGCTGCAAGGCCTTCGCGTGCCACAGCTGGCACGCGTGCCATAGGTTCGCCATCGCTGCCTTAGAAGGTCCACCACTATTGCTTAATAGAGCGCAGTATGGCTTAATAGTATATGACTCAATAATGTGCATTATTTGCCCATTGCTCAATAGTGCACACTATTAATGACAGATGGGAAGTGATGAAATTTCAGGAGGGTTTTCTGCTGTTTCATTCAAAAACAAAATGATAGAGAAAATGTATTGACATTTCCCAATTTGTTTCAGATGAATATACATCCCTATTGCTAAGTACCAGAGAAAATGAAAACTCCATTACCACCTTTCTTCCTCAGGTTTCAAGGAGGTTTCCATGTCCTAGGAAGATGTGATACTCTTTCCCTAGCTGACCTTCCAATGGCACCATCCCACATATCACCTGTACTGTAGCTCTTTGGATGATAAAAGAATCCATAGGTCCAGCTACAGAGGTCAGATTTAATTTGAAAGAGCCTTGATTTCCCTTTTCACAGGAATCATACATCTGCTATCTTTCTCCACGCCCTTGGGAGGCTCGCAACAGAAAAATACCACAATAAAGGGCGAGAGGGAGAGAGTGCTACAATCATTGTCTAGCTTGTGATTTCAACACTTTCTTGGGTTCTTGTGTTTACATACAGTATGAATTGTTCAAATTCTTTTATGTTGTCAGCCCATACTAAAAGAAAAAGTACAAAGCCCCCTTTTGTGCGGTGCTTGGCAACAAGCGGTAACTGAGTAAAATACATTTGCTGATAATATTTGTCTTCCTTTTTTATTTGAGGTTATGAGAAATTATAGATCTTTGTATTTAAGAAACAGGTTACATAATTATATACCTAAGAGAGCACTATGATCATTACAGGATAAATTTTGTGCGGTCCCAGGAATTTCAATTATTCGAAGGATGGTTTGGCAGAAAAAAAGTCATTGTAGTTGGTCCAGAATGCTGGAATATTCTATCCATATTCTTGCATGATGAGAGAAATTGGTTGATTTGTAGGAAAGGGGTTAAGGCATTTCTATTCCCCTGGAAAATATGTTTCTTATTTTAATTCCAATTTGTTATAAAAGTGAATTTAGATTTTTCTGTATTCTCCTACACCTTTTCTACTTTTTTCTACCATTCTAATTTTTATTATTTTGTTTAATTATAAACTAGTTTCATGACATGTCATGAAGATGGTATAAAACATTTATAAATAAATAAATACATGTATTTATTTATAAATGTTTTTATTTATTTAAAACATTTATAAATAATTTTTAAAACATACTGCCTTTCCTGATTGCCTCAAAAAAGTGTCTAGTATTACCAGTGCCTTTCTTTAGCCACTGTATTCCTAGTGATGAGGAAAACAAGAAAATATAAGGAACTGAGTCACAGCTTCATTCTGAGAGTTGGTGACTATTTGAGTTCCTGTAACAATGCCGACATCAATTTTCAGAATGCCCCATTGAGGACTGAGGCTTTTCTGTGCTGTGCAAAGTGTCATAGCCTGTTGTTTTCTGACTGCTTAGTGTTTGAACAAAATCTGGGAAAAGCTAGTTTATAAGGTCCTGAGGCAGTGTCAGATTTATATTCCTTAAACTGCTCTTCATTTCATATATCATTAACATATTTTGTCTTTATGGCATCAGGAACATTCTGTCCTACTGTTTTGTTTTTTGCTTGTGAATTTATTGTTGTTAAAGATGATTGATTGTCAGTGTTGTAAACTCAAGTCAGTCACAGGTAGCAACAGAACAGGCTTTCCATCACTGGTGAAATTTAGTTCTCTGTTGGGATAAAGCATCTTTGATGGCTCCAGGGGCAGGGCCAGAGCTACCCAGTAAGTAGGGTAAATGAGGCAGCAGAGCGCCGGTGTTCAAGGCACCATGTCAAAGTTGCAGTGCAATGGCGCTCAGTGCCAGTGAGAACTGTCTGTACCGTGGGCCAAAGAAGAGAAGAAGGTCACGATCATGGCCATCAGGGCAGTGGTGTTCTGCTCCAGCCCATGAGAGAGGCTGTACCCATAGGTACTAAATACTATTGCACTGTTCTCCTCAATCACAGCCACCTTTTCTTCTTTGGCCTACAGAACAGGCTGTTCCCATGGGTATTGAAGAAGGCCGAGATAGCATCCAAGAGCACAATGATGTTCAGTGCCTGCAGAACAAACTGTCCCATGGACTGAAGAGGAGAAGGCCGTGATTGCAGTCAAGAGCACTGAAGGAAGAGGAACTGGGGCCACAGAAGCACAAGAGGTAGGAGGGACAAATTAAAAGGTATAGTGTGTTTGGGAAAGAAAGATAGGTGGAAAGGAATGGAAGGCAAGAGGTGAGAATGCTAGGGGAGGGTGGAGGGAGAAAGGAAAGGAGGCTGGGAGAGGAACAAAGTTGGGGAGAGGCAGCAGGGGAGGGTTTGCAGCGAGGGGTGTATGATTGCAAGGGTTGGAGGTTGAAGAGAGGGCAGAAAAGAGCACAATGAATATTTGCTAAAAGGTGCAACCCAGACGACACCCCCACACCTCACGCACAGGCGCCTCTCCCCCACACCACACAAGCATATACACAGAGGCACGCTATCCCTGCAGCATACACACACACACACACACACACACACACACACACACACACACACACAAAGGCAACTGACCCATGCAGCATGCACATACACAAAAGCCCCACACCCACACCGCACACACACAAAGGCAGACACCCAACACTGCACCACATGCATGAACACACAGGCACTGCATCCACACACCACATATCACACACTGTCTGAAAAGAGAGAGACAGGTATATAGACAACACTAGTTATAATGATTATTCATACAGCCTCTACTACCATAACGAGATTATAGTAAGTGTGGCCTGTGGTGGGAAGGCACTTTCTTTAAAACACAGAACAGAGGAAACAAAGTCAGCTTTTATTTTTATTTATTTATTTATAAACTTTTATTTATTTATTTTATTTATTTATTTATTTTTCTTATATACCGCGCTCTTCGATATCAGTGCAGTTTACATGGAGGATGGGCGTTATGTGGTCACACCTTGGGGTCCCATTTAGAATTCTTGCTGCAGCGTTCATGGCCAGTTGGAGCGGACTCAGGGTGGATTGAGGGAGTCCTTGGAGGATTGCATTTGCGTAGTCAAGATGAGGGATGGTTAGTGCTTGAAAGATTGTTCTAAAGTTGTTTGGCTGAAGGAGGGGACGTAGATGTCTGAGGGACTTGATTTTATGGTATGTTGATTTTACCATGTTGCTGATGTGTGTCTTCATATCAAGTTTCTGGTCCATTGTAATACCTAGATATCGAATAGAGGGTTTGGATTGCAGTTCATTCTCTCCGATTTTTAGGCAGGCTGGAGGGGAAAAATTGGTGTTTCTGGAGATGAATAGCACTTCGGTCTTTTTGTGTTGTATTCTGAGGTTCTGGTTTTGGAGCCATTTTCCCACTGCGCTAAAACAGTTGATTAGAGATGAGAGGTAAATCTTGTCAATCTGAAATGGTGTGTAAAATAGGACGTCATCAGCATAGATCATGCATTCGTCGTTGAATGATCGTATGAGCTCGCAGATAGGCTGCATATAAATGTTGAACAGTAAGGCTGATAAGGAGGAACCTTGCGGGACGCCTTGTTTCTGGTGGAACGGTTTAGAGGTGGAGGTCTCTGTTTGTACATGTTTATATACTGCCACTTCCATAGATCACTGGTGGTTTACAATGAAACACAACCAAGTTACATTATAACATTCATGAACTTATGTACAAATAACATGTTGAGTAACAAAGTAACTAAACATTGTATCCACTTCATAACTTATTTACAATTAAGTGATGGTGAGATATGTAGAGTCCCCTGAGCAATGTGCATCTTGGCAATTGAGTAGTTCTTAGGAGATTTGAAGTGTCATGATGGATTGTGATGGATATGTTGAGTAGCTGCTGGGTTAAGTTGTTTCTGTCCTAGCTTGTTAAACATCCAGAAGGCTGGTTTCCCTGGCCCTTCCTCCAGCCCCAGTTAAAGTTTCTAATTCAGAACTCCTTTGCCTGGCTTGCCTTGGAAGGACTTCTGACTCCACAGGCCTCTCTCTCTCTCCTGCAGCTTACTGGGTTGTTAACCTCTCCTGTGAGTCACGCCCTCTCAACCCTGAACTCTGGGCTGCAGACTCTCTTAAAGTGGACTGTTGATAATCATTTTGAAGAGGAATGGGTAACATTCTATATACAACAGCATTCAAACAAACCAACTCTTAATTAATATTTAATTCAAAACCATCTTATAAACTACTTCACATTCAAAAACTGAAAGCCAGCAGTGACCAAACATTTGAAAATTAACTATAGCGGGGGGCGGAGCCTGATGTCCAGCGGGTAAGACGCTTCGCGCTGAAGCTCCCGAGAGGCCTACTTGGAATCCTGACTTAATACCTATACAAACTTACTATTTCGCTCCGGGTTGACCGGGGTACCTCGGGGGGGATGGCGGCCCATGGGCCGGCGCGCTTGGACTTCGGGTCTCCTTCTTCTTCTCACGGAGGACGCTCCAGAACAGAGGTGTCCTCCCCACAGGAGATGGTTCCGTTTCGTGAAGGCCCCGAAGTGCACCTGGAGATTTTGGAGGGGCTGCGCGGCGTGGGGGAGTTGGTGCGGTCCAATGGAGAAGCGCTTAGAGCCCTGCGAGAGGACTTTGGAGTGCTCCAGGACCGACTTGAAAGACTCTCATTGCGGCGGGACGGTGTGGCGGGGGTCCTCGATTCGCGCGCGGTGCGCTTGGGCGCACTGGACAGGGCCGAGCGCCAGGTGCAGAATCTGCAAAAGGAGCTAGAAGATAGCAATGATCGAGCCCGTCGCAACAATGTGAGGCTCATTGGAATACCGGAGGGGGCGGAAGCGGGAGATATGGGAGAGTTCCTGCTCGGGATTCTTCCCTCCTTGCTGAAGATCACCTTTCATAAAGAATTGGGAGTCGATCGTGCACACCGTGCTCCTACCCACATGGCGCTCAACCGAACGACCCCTCGGCCTATTATCTTTCGCTTGCTACGATATCAACAAGTGGAACAAATTTTGAATGCTGCCCGGGCGAACCGTCATTTGGAGTTTGGGGGTCACGAAGTCTCCTTCTTCCCTGACTTGGCGGAGCCTGCCGTTGACCGACGGAAGAAACTCCTTGCTTTTCGCCCTCGACTTCAACAGCTGCGGGCTCGCTTTGGCCTGTTGTATCCCGCGAAGCTCCGAGTGACTCTCCACAACCAAACCAGGACATTCGAAGATCCTGATCTACTATCAACATTTTTGGACTCCAAAGAGGCAGAGCAGATGCGCTGGTCCAACGACGTGGACTTTTATTCGCCGGCTCTGTCCGCCATTTTGGGGGGCCCGATGCGGCGGTCATGGTCAAGCACGGAGACTTCCTGGACTTTCTTTCTTTCTTTCTATGACTCTTGTTTTGTGGTCTCCTCTCCCTCCATGATGTGTGCCTCGGTCGGATTCGGAGCACGCACAGTCCTACAGGTTATGTGTTTTTCAATTTTGGCCTTCTCTGGGGCTTCTCCCCGCAGACACATGGTCGCCAGTAATTTTTGGGGTTTTGCTTCTTCTCTACCGCGCTGCGGTTTTTTCTTTTTTAATGTGGGGCGCTTCATTGTGTTATCTAAGCTTAGTTTCTTTTATGCCATGTGTACAGCCTGATACAGTCAATATGAGGGACATTGTGAAATTAGGTGCGCTATCATGCTCAGAATTTTTAACTTGTCTGAATGGCTTTATGTAAAATTTTATCACTCAACGTAAAGGGCATTAATAGTCCAATCAAAAGAAAGAAAATCCTTAGCTATCTTAGCCATGAGCATGCTGATTTAGCGTTTCTTCAGGAAACGCACTTAAACTCTGCTGAAACACTGAAACTCAATGTTAAGCCTTACATGGTGGCTGCCTATTCTCCCGCCGTTTCTAAACGGTGCGGGGTTGCCATCCTGGTTAAGAAATCTTTGCAAGCTACTGTAATTGATACTAGCGCTGACAAGGAGGGCAGATGGGCCCGAGTACATCTTAAGGTCGGAGATAGTGAATTTACATGTATTTGTATTTATGCCCCGAATGTGGACAACCCTGCTTACTATGCAAGTATTGCGCAGTTGGCACAGGCCTCTGCCAATACTCCATTAATACTTGGTGGTGACTTTAATCAAGTGTTAGACCCTCTGATAGATAGACAGCCGCCAAGAACGAGTAGTCCACCCAAGAGTCTTGCTACCCTTACAGCTCTGATGCAAGATCTTGCGCTGGTAGATATATGGAGGCTGCTTCACCCCTCCGACTTAGAGTTCACTTTCTTTTCTGCCCCCCATCACTCCCAATCTAGAATAGATTTCTTTCTCATTTCCAAAGCACTGATTTCTCAAGTAGACACGACTAGGACTCATCCTCTCCATATTTCAGATCATGCTGCCATATCTTTATCATTACGTGTCACTGCGCGGGACGATTCTCCCCGAGCTTGGTTTTTTGATAGATCCCTATTGGGTCAAAAAGATTTTCAGATCGATATAAAGGCCGCTATCCAAGATTATTTTCATTTTAACTCACCCCATGATACGGCGGGCTGGGCTTGGTGGGAGGGTTTTAAAGCATCTATCCGCGCAACTATAACTAGCTACCAAATTCGGCAGGGGAAACAAAGAAAGCAGCATTTACTGATTCTAGAGCAGCAGATACAAGCTGGGGAGCGTCTCCTCACGTCCCGTACTGACCCATGTATTTTACTCCGTTTACAACGCTTGCGTTTTCAATATAATCAGCTTTTGCACACTGCTGCTGTTAAAAATATTGAATCACAACAAGGGCTTTATTATCGGGAAAATAATCGTGCTGGCAAATTATTAGCAAATGCCCTAAAAGGTCGAAAAGAAGCCAAGCGTGTTACCGCCCTCCGCAATCCGTCAGGGGGGGGCTTGGTCACTAAAGATACCGAAATCTTAGAACTCTTTCGTGACTTTTATACTCGGCTTTATCAATCTGAATGTGATTTTGAGCCAGATGTATTTGAACGCTTACTTTCAGGAGTACAAAGACCGACCCTATCTGACGAAGATAGAGTGGCCTTAGACACACCATTTACTGTCTCAGAAATTCATTCTGCTATCAAGAAATGTGCCTCAGGTCGAGCCGCAGGCCCAGACGGTCTCCCCGCTGAATTCTACAAAACCTTTCACGCTGATTTAGCTCCAGTTTTGAAAATTTATTTTTCTGCTCTGGCCGAGGAGGGTTCTCCTTCTGGGTCCTTTTCAATGGCAAATGTAGTAGTTTTTGAGAAAGAGGGGAGAGACCCGCAACTAACAGCTAATTATCGTCCAATTTCCCTCCTAAACGCGGACTATAAAATCTTTGCCACCATTCTCTCTACCCGGCTCTCGGATAGGATGCCTACCTTAATACACCCAGATCAATGCGGTTTCATTCCTGGTAGATCGACTGCTGACAATGCTCGGACTCTATGCCATATATTGACTACTGCAGTTAATCTTGATCGCCCATTTGTTGGCCTCTCACTTGATGCTGAGAAGGCCTTTGATCGCTTAGAGTGGCCCTTCCTATTTGCAGTCCTCCGCTGGTACGGATTCGGGGAAGGTTTTCTCCGTTGTCTTCGCACCATGTACGCTCAGCCTACAGCCAGTATATGTGCAAATGCTTTAAAGTCTCAACCTTTTCCCCTTCAACGCGGCACTCGCCAGGGATGCCCACTGTCTCCACTCCTCTTCGATCTTGCACTCGAACCCTTGGCTTTACTAATCCGGCAATCGGAGGAGATTCATGGAGTCCCCTTCACCCACAGGGAAATCAAAATTTCAGCGTATGCTGATGATCTTATGCTCTTTGTCTCTATAGACTCAGTACCGGCTGTCTTAGAGCAAATTGGTAAATACTCACAACTGTCCGGTTATAAGATAAATTGGACCAAGTCGGTAGCCTTTCCATTAAATCCTCTGCTTCATCAGGCAGATATGCAACCCTTCCCCTTTTTATGGCAACCTCGCATGGTCAAATACCTTGGGGTTCACTATTGTTCTCCTTTGGAAGACACTATCTCCTTCAATGCCAAAGACTTAACCTCTAAAGTCCGGGCGCTTACTCACCGCTGGACTCCTTTAACGCTTACCTGGTGGGGTCGATTAGAAACCATAAAAATGATGATTGTTCCGAAAGTGAATTATATTTAGAAATGGTGCCCTGTCTCTTCCCTCGACGTATATATAAAGATATCGAGGGCCTTCTGACTAGATACTTGTGGCAAAATAAGACACCTAGGATAGCGAAACATAAGCTGCAAGCAGATAAGGAATATGGGGGTGTCAGATTCCCTGATTTCCTGAAGTATCATCAATCTTTTCTTCTCAAACAAGGTGCTCGTTGGCTGGAAGATCCAGTACCGAGTAGACCTGTGTGGCTAGACATAGAAGAGGACCTTTGCAAACCGATTCCTCTTACTTTTCTCCCTGGTATGACTCTCCCATCAGACTCTCACTTCCCACCAATGCTTTTAGACACCTTAGGTGCCTATAATAATCTCATGCAATCTTTAGACTCCCGACTCTGTCCGTTAGACAAACTCCCACTTTGGTACAACACTCGATTTCGAATACAAAATAAGCCGATGGCGTGGAGCCCCTGGTACACTAGGGGCATTTGGATTCCTAGCCAATTGTTCCATGAAGGTCGCTGGAAAACTTTTAGTGAATTGCAAATTGAATTTGGTCTCCCAGCGAAACACTACTTTCAGTTGGTGCAACTTCAGCATTGCCTAAGGAGTGCTAAGGTGCTCCCGCCATCGGCCTCCCCTACACAAGGTTGGTTGGAGACTATCCGATCTATCGGTAGTTCACCGGGTGTAGCATCCAATTTTTACAAAACCTTGTGTAATGCTATAACTAGGGATACCCCTATAGCGCAGAAAGCATGGGAGAGAGAACTGCATGTGACTTTGACCCCGGAGCAATGGAGCCTTGTCTGGAGTAGAGTGACACGGGTCTCCCGATCCGCCTCACTCACTCAGACACTCTTCTTTCTAGCCCACCGGTGTTTTTACACTCCTGACAGATTAGCCAAATGGAACACTGCTCAGGGCAATAATTGTTGGACATGTCATACGGCCATTGGTTCACTACCTCATGTTATGTATGAATGTCCCGCACTACAGTATTACTGGAGTCGGGTCTGGGGCCGTATCCAGTCTATTTTGCACTTTCAAGAGCCCCTTTCTTGGAGGATAGTGGGACTTCGCTCAGCAGCGGGGATCCCCTCTCTTCCAAAAACGGCTTACTTCCTTTTGGACTTTATGCTAGGTATTGCTATTTCCCTAATTACGAAATACTGGAAAAATAGCTCCCAGTTGAGCCCCAATGAATGGTGGAATCATGTCTGTCTCTACAGTAAATATGAACAAATACCTCGTATGTTTGCTTCCCCCATTCAGACTCCTCATCATCGGTCTAAATGGAAGATGCTCAATGATTATGTACATTCTGCTCAATGCTCTCATCTGACTGTCTAAATTTATATATATCTTTGTCTCATGATTATTCTGTATCGCAGATACTCTTTTGATTGTTTTGATGTACAATCACGTTTGTTTGGAAGCGCTCACATGCTGACATAATCAGCTAGAGAAGAAGCGTGGGGGTGGGGGGTAATTGGGTTTACTTTTCTCTATTGTATAATTGTATTGTTTCCTTTGGTGTGTTGTTTCTTTTGTTTGTTGCAAAATGAAAATAAAAGTTTCAAAAAAAAAAAAAAAGAAAATTAACTATAGGGGTAGAGACCTCAGGATGGCTAAAAACCCTTCATATGGCTAAATCATCCACCATAGGGAATAGCGAACAACTCACATTACTGGTCTCCTACCTCCCCCAAAGACCAAAATTTCAAAAAAGTCCTTTAATGAACACTTTATACCAATTATACCAATCAAAATTACCTACATGTACCAAATTATATTAGTCAAAATTATCATTCATTCTCAAATGTAATTAATAGTATCTCTGAACTTTATCGATAGCACAGGTACACTACCAAAAAACTGCCTCCAGTTTTGCAACTGATTCCTATAGATTTTGGGGTGCTGAATCCAGGAAAAATAGCCAAAATGTTCCATCACGTCACGTTTTCTTGCAAAATTAGATTTCTTACCCATATAAGGAATGTTCACATAATTTCTTTTTAGCCGACTGCAGTTTATTTTCTTGGCCCAAAATAGAGGTTGTAATGGTTAACTAACTAGAAACACTCCCTCATGATATTTTAGAGTGTTTTGTATTCATTTTATACATTAACAGGACAATTGGGAGGCGGGGGGCTAAATCCAGTACTCGCGCTGGCGCATGTTCTTTCCTGTTCGCCTCGCCTCGTTCGCTCGCTCGCTCGCTTAAACACGGTGGTTGCGACATGAACGTTCCTGTCAAATTTCAGTTTCTTGCAAGTTCATTATTACCTTTTGTTTGCTCAGTCGTAATCCAGCTTTATTCCGAAGTGGTTCACTACAGTTGTAGTTTGCAGTGCTGTGTATTTGTGATGGCTCACAGAGCCAGAGGTTGCGTCAACTCTCCGGACAGTTTTTGTTTTATTTGTGGGGAATATACCGTGAAAAAGCGGCAGAGGAACATTTCTGCATTTATTAAAACAGTATATTTCGCCTATTTCGGTTTGAAGTTAGGCGATCAAGACAAACCGTGGGCTCCTCACAAAGTGTGCAAGACATGTGAGGAAGATCTACGCTTATGGATGAAAGGTAAAAAACAAGCATTTCGTTTCGGAATACCTATGATATGGCGTGAACAAAGAGACCACAGCAGTGACTGCTATTTTTGCTCTTGCATTGTGAAGGGATACAACTTAAAAAATAAGAACGTAATAAGTTACCCCAACCTTCCCTCAGCAATTAGGCCTATGCCTCATAGCAACGAAGTACCTGTGCCTGAACCACCAAAATCTTTGGATCATATTTGTGTGGACGGTTCTGATCATGATGAGACTCATCAGATGGCTTTTCCCGATGAGTCCAGTACTTCCGAGTTTGAAACTGAATCAGATCCGAAACCTGAACTTTTCTCTCAAGCTGAATTGAATGATTTAGTCCGGGATTTAGGACTCCCAAAAGATGCTGCCCAACTGCTAGGTTCTCGGCTTAAACAGAAAAATCTATTGTCACCAGGAACAACTTTTTATTGGTACCGCAACCGCGAGACACAATTTTTGAAGTATTTCAGCAAAGAGGAAGATTTGATATTTTGCAACGATATATACGGAGTGATGGAAAAGTTTAAACTCAAGTATGATCCTGCTGAATGGCGGCTGTTCATTGATTCGTCAAAAGACAGCATAAAAGGTGTTCTTCTTCATAATGGCAACACATTCGCTTCAGTTCCTATTGCTCACTCTGCTATTCTCCAAGAAAAATACGAGAATTTGGCCCTGATTTTTCAGAAGATTCGTTATGATGAGCATAAGTGGATGATTTGTGGAGACTTTAAAATTCTATCCATGCTATTAGGGCAGCAATCCGGTTTCACCAAATATCCCTGCTTCCTTTGCTTGTGGGATAGCCGGGCCCGCGACCTACACTGGGGGAAAAAAGACTGGCCAATTCGGGAGTATTTGAGACCCGGTGAGAAAAATGTTCTTCATGAGAGCTTGGTACCTCGTGATAAAATTCTATTACCACCTCTCCACTTTAAGTTGGGTCTCATTAAGCAATTCATCAAGTCCCTTCCAAAAGATGGTGAGTGCTTTCGGTACCTTTGCTCAAAGTTCCCCCGACTTTCTGAAGCAAAGCTAAAGGAAGGAGTGTTTGTTGGCCCTGATATAAGGAAACTCATTTCAGATGGAGCATTCGCTGAAACGATGTCTGAGAAGGAAAAAGAAGCCTGGGATTCCTTCAAGGATGTTGTTCTCAAATTCTTGGGGAACAGGCGGGATGAGAACTATAAGGATATTGTTGCCAGGATGCTCAATGCCTTCAAAGAACAAGGCTGTAACATGAGCCTGAAAGTCCATTTCTTGCACTCCCATGTGAACTACTTTCCCGAAAACTTGGGGGCGTACAGTGAAGAACAAGGTGAAAGGTTTCACCAGGACATCAAGGACGCAGAGAGAAGGTACCAAGGAAGATGGAACACCACTATGATGGCTGATTTCTGCTGGTTGCTGCTGCGGGAAACCCCAGATGAAAAATACGCCAAGCAGCACACCAAGAGAAGCATTCGGGGGAAGAAGAAACGGGCCCACCAGGAGAGATTGACCCAAGAATGACTTTAAAATCTAAACTGTGTTGACAAATATCGTGTTTTTACTAAACTTTGAAATAAAAATTTGCTAGTTATTACCACAGTGTCGGATCTCATTTATTAGAATTTTATTTTCACACCATCGGGTGTTTGTCTTCATGTATTGCAATGGTGCGGTTTGCGTTTTCTATTCTTACATACATACCTGTACAACATTTTTTGCACATTTCTTTGCTTTGCTTTGTGTCTAACCTCGCTCTTATATGCTCAATGTTTGTGCACATGTATGTGGCTGTTTTAAGTGCAGACAATTTTTTCTACCATCACAGTGTGTTTTGTTGACATTACTCTATTCTTATGTGCTGCCTTGTTACAATTTTCTTTATTCTTATTTGAATAACTACTAAACAATTAGTATAAAGAATTCATCCAAGAAACTTTTATCTCGATCGCACTCAATCTGAAACGTTCACCTCAAACTGCTAACCCAATGTAGCAAAAAATCTGTACGTGATGGAGCAAATTGGTTACCAGATTTGGATTCAGCGCACCAAAAAACGTAAAAATCAATCGAAACATTAGAGGCAGTTTAAAATACATTTTTTTAGTGTGCCTGTGTAGTCCCCAAGGGAAAACCTCTTCCATTAAGAACTCAGAAAAGGCTCATAGCAGAGCAAAACAACAGATCTCCTTTCACAAGCCCTGTAAACAAACAAGAGTCATGCATTTACAGCTACACAGAGAATATCACTGGCAAAAGTTCTTAATACTTATCTTCACACTCCCGTTGTTTCCACTTGAAAAAGGCTTCATCGGGGGCTTACAGCAACTATATGATGACCGATCCAGGAAGTAGCTTCAGCATCTGACATCCTACCATTTAAATGCTCAGCCACCAATCAGAGTATTCCAGAGTTAATGACGTTTGGGGGAGGAGTAGCCTAGTGGTTGGGGCAAGGTACTTCAGGCCGGAAGGTCGGAGGTTCAAATCCCACTAGAGGACAGCAACCTTGGACCGGAAGGACTGGGGTTTCTAGTCCCACAGATGCTCCTTGTGGTCTTGGGCAAGCCACTTAACCCTCCACTGCCCATGTTCCCTGTAAGTATTAGTGTATGTGTCTCATATCCCCACGTGTTAAATGTATCCCCCAATTGTGTTGTGACCGCTTTGATTGAAGGATAAGGCGGTATACAAAACTGTCTAAATAAAATAAATTTACTTCCACTCATTCCCCTCACTCACTTCACATACACGATAAAGACTAATTTAAAAGCTATTACTAGTATACAATGAAACTCCAAGCCTGACCCCCCAGAAAATCACCCGGCAATACAAGCCTCAGTGTCAAACCTGACAATCCTTCTACCATGCACATGAGAAGATGACAGTGTTAGAAAAAATGGCCATATTAGAAAAATAATGCCCATTCAATTTTGTCGTTCAGACCTTCAGGATCCAAAGTATGCAGTCTAAAAATCCATTGTTGCTCTTTCTGTAACAGCAAACGGTTTTGATCTCCTCCACGTGATATAAACAAATGTGATATGTTATTTTTACAATGTAATATAATGCTTGTATTCCATTCATTCACCATTCTGTAATATAATTTTGTATGTCGGCATCCTGGAAAGAAAGACTACGTGGCTAATAATATGTAGCCTGTCACAGGTGCAGAGGTACAAAGATGATTCACCTTTACTATATGTCTGCATTCTGGGAAGAGAGACTACATGGCTAATAACATTTAGGGGCATGTTTACTAAAAACCGCACAATTGCGCGCCGCACAATAGCGCACTAAAAGGAGCACTTAAGTGCTCTTAAGCGCCCCGCACACGTGCGATGAGCCCCCGCACAGGTGCGCGACACACTAACGGGCCCCGCACAAGTAAGGCCCGCAAATGTCCGATAGAGGAGTGGAAAGGCTAACGGAGGGCGGAGGAAGGCTCCCGAGGGGCGGAGAGACGGGGTTAATGGGCGGGGAAGGGGAGGGGAGAGGCTCCCCGCACATTATCGGGGCCGAATTTCAAAGCAAAAATACCGCGAGTGAAACACTCGCGGTAGAGGGCATTTAAAGGGAAGAGAAACCATTTCCGTCAGCAATGTACAGCAAAACCGGGGAAACCCACAAAACGTGAGCAGTGTGATACATGTGCACAGAACAAAAGTGCAAATAAAACCCAAAATGACCACCACGAAAATGTTTAAAAATCATAATTCAGCTGGGAAATAGTGCTAGTAATGGGCAAAAATAAAAAACACACCCAGGAAAGCTACAAAAAAAAGAAATGAATGTTGGAAGGGTCTACGGAGCGGAGACCCTTCCAAAAATCATTTCCTTTCTGTGGAGCTTTCCTGGGTGTGTCTTTTTATGTGTGCCCATTAATATCACTGTTGGCCAGCTTGGTTATATTTTTTCCCCATTTTCCGCGGCCATTTGCGGGTTTTATTTGCACTTTTGTCGCCAGACACGGTGAATGAGCCGACAGTAAAAATGTGCAGAGCAGGGCTCCCTACACTTTTGATCAGGTTTCCTATCTCCAGGGACTGCACTGTCTCTGTGGCCACAGTGTGGTGCAGCAGACAGAGACAGTACCTATAGGACCAGAGAGTCACAGGTTCAAATCCCAGCTGTGGCACCTACCAGCCCAGTCCCCACATTTTACCCACCACTAAACAGAGATATTAACTACACCCCTATATTGCAGAGTACAGAAGCATGGTGCAAACACCCATATTTTACCCTACACCGCTCACACACCATGACAATGGGCATTACTTACAGCCAAGTCCCCCAAATGCAGTCCAGGAGTGCCACAACTCAATCAGGCCATATGCTTTTACCAAGATAAGGACATGCCATCATGTTGGCGTAAGGGGACAGGTGGTGGGGAGGCAGTGGCTGCTAGCCACCGAAGACAGTGGCCTATCCATGTGCAGGCTGGCACTGTCCACTGCAACAGACAGGCCCTGTCGGATGTACAGTCATGGACTTCCCACAGAATGTAGTCAATCTGTGGCAACACGGTGGTGCAGTGCACACAGGCAGTATGTGCAACAACAGAAAGTCACAGGTTCAAAGCCCAGCTGGGGCTACTGCCAATCCTGTCCACATATTTTTAACACAACTAAACCATGATAGTACGGACAAACCAGGATTGCTGGGGACATACGCATTGGTATTACGCCTATCTTTTTGCACACCGATCACAGACACCATGAACAGGGGCATTACCTAGAGCAGAGTCTCCCAAATGCAGTCCTGGAGGACCACACACCATTCAGGCTCCTTGCTGCCGCTAATACAAATGCCTGTGCTGCATATCTATGCACCACCCCCATGGCATGTAGATGTAGCTCATGCATACTCATGAGGGACAGCAGGGAAACCCGAACAGTGGTAGGCACACCAGGACTGGAGTTGGGAAACTCTGCCGTAAAGCAACATCCAACAGAGGCGAACATACCCACACCCCCAGGCCCCATTGGCCAATGCCTCCTGGAGAGGCAGGACATTGGGCCCTGCGTGCATCTCCCAATACTAGCACCTGCATACCTTAGCAATGCCACCCTAAACCTGGGTATGCGGTGGACAGCTCTAAAACGTTTGCTATGTGTACTGGCAGGTAGACTGTCCTACTTAAAGCACATTTGGCTCTTTGATCTCCAACATAAAAAGCTGTCTGATGTCTGCGGTGCGTGCTTCAGGTCTGGTCTCTGACAGTGTTTACCACCCTGGGGAGTGACCCCCAACAGTACTGCGTAGCATATCCATGCCTGTACTGTGCCCAGGACTGGTGTGGTGGGCAAGGCTGATAAACCCCTCTATAGTGGCACAATGCTGACATACGTGTGGGAGTGTGTGTCTGTCTATACAGTGTGTGTTGGCTGCAAACACCTTCCACAGCCCACACTGCCAGCACTGTTGCCAGTATTGGCCTGACAATGTGCATAATGAGCAGAAAAGTACCATGGGTATAGCTCAGACAGGGTGTGCTGGCCAGGATGCATCTGCACAGGGCATAGAGCACTGGCAGGGACATTGTAGTGGCCGGACACCACCTACACAGACAGGGTGACCTCTGTATGTGCTGCTGGGGGCACACTCCACCCTGACTGTGCAGTGATGCCAGCATGGCTAGGCACCCCCATAGTGCTATATAGCAGTTTTCTCATGTGATATGTATGGGTTTCTTTGTGGGGCCCAGTCACTGACTTATCTGCTTGTGTGTGCTTCCATCCCAGTTCTGGGTGCATGCATTTCCACCAGGACTAACCTTCAGACTGTTCTCAGCTGGTATATGTCTTGATGGAGCGCCTTGCAGAGTGCAGCGGCTGAAGGCTTGCTGCAGGAGAATATCAGATAGTGGTGGGGTGCAGCTTAGCATATCCTGGCCTAATGTCTGTCTGATATTGTGTTATGGATGTATATAGGGCTACTTTGGATGCCCTGTAGGGTGTCTGTTCCCCAGCAGGACAGGGGTTGATGGTCCACTCTACTGCCACCATTGCAGGGTGGTAGAATGTGGATCTGTTGATGGGGGACCCTGTTTTTCACCCGCAGCCTAGGGGGGGGGAATGGTGGTACATAGCCCACCTAGGGGTCCATAAGGGGTTCCACTGACTGACACAGACAGAGTAATCCAGGGTGTTTCTGCAGGAACTACCTATCTCTCAGATTACTACTGCTTTGGAGCTCCGGCATGGCCTCTGTCAGCCATGGCAGGTGTTGTGGACCTGGTCCTGGGCGCATCAACGCACCCTCAGGGTGAGCACTGTACCCGCACGATGTGATGGTGTGTAGCTACTCTGTGCCAGTAACACACCCGGTCAGTACCCCCCTACCAGGCCGAGGTGCTGTGTGGGTGCACACGGACACTTCCCCCTACCAGGTCGGGGAGCTGTTGGGGTGTATTCCCCATCTTGTGTTCATCTGTGGTCAGCTGATTTGCATGTGCAGTGCATCATGGGTACGGGTGGCCTAACCCTATCCTGGTTCCCACAGAAGACTGTCTGTGTGGTGACGTGACGGCTCTCTGCAGCCAGCTAGGGGTTTGCTGGCAGCTGTAGCCCAATGGTTATGTCACTGTCTGTGAAGTCAGAGGTCATGGGTTCAAACCCACAGTGGAGTTCTTTTAGAGGGTTGTCCAATGTTTTTTTTAACTGTCATGTACATATGTTGTTGCCAGCAACAACACCCTCAGCGTACTTTACCCATAAGGTGCCTCTGAGGGTGCTTTATAGGGCGCCCTATAGGGCACCTTATGGTTGCCATCCATATAAGGTGCACTATACATTACCCTGTACCGCAACATATATGGGGCCCTATAGGGGACATTCTAGGGTGCCTTGCCGGACAGTGAACGTTAACATGTGCCTTATGGGCTGCCTTATGTTAACACGCTTTGTGAGTGCGTTTGCTAGTAGTGTTAACTGAGATAAAAAAATTAACCTGCTCCCTACAGCACTCATCCCCATAATACATAATGCCTCTGTGAGCCTTCTTCATTGGGCACCTTGGGGGATTGAACCCATGGCCCCTGCACCATTGGTCAGTTTCGTAACCATTGTGCTGTGGCTCTGTTCCTGTACTTGCATATCGGCGCGCCGTCTTCTGCTGCACAAAATTAGGCTCCCTCATAAAACAATCCTACCCATAATAGGTACTGCCTGAGCCAGCCTTGTTCATTACACCCAGTGGGGGTTTGAACCCATGGCCCCTGCACCATTGCTCAGTATCTTCACCGTTGTACTACAGCTCTGTTCGTTTGTGTGCCCAGCAGCGCGACACTTAGCTTTCCACGCGCTAATATGGACCCCGCACAGTTGCGCGACGCGCACAAGTACGGTCGCTTTCTCCCGTTTTTTTTTCTTTTTTCTGCCTGAACCGCCCACTCCTTATATGGCACAGGCACACTAACGGGGCCCCGCACAATTTCGGAGTTTAGTAAACATGCCCCTTAGCCTGATACAGGTGTATATGTAATGATTTTCTGACTTCCTTTACTGTATGTCTGCATTCTGGGAAGAGAGACTATATGGCTAATAACACATAGCCTGATACAGGTGTATAATTATTATCCAATGAACTATGGACATGCTGAAAGAGGGCGAGTACATAGTCTACTATAAAAGAACTGTGAAACAGAGGATGTGTGTGAATGCTCACTGAAGCATTTCAGCCTTCCTTGCAAGAAAGTGATTAATTAAAATAACTCTGCATCACTGAGAAGTCTGTTATTGTGTAAAAAGTTATGTTTTCTTACACACGTATATTCCAAGGCACATGCTCTAACACAGTGCAACGTAATTCTTCAAAGGCATGTCCCAATGCCATTCAGTGCTTCACAAAAATTGTTTCAATCTTCATTTTAGACAATCTACATTTATGCTCTGCTAGTCTTACTCTCAACAGGCAGATCATCTTCCCAATATACAATTTCTGTCATGGACATCTCAGGCTATAAACCACATGAGTTGTTATATGTGAGGTACACCCTCTTAGGGTGTAAGAGCTGTTACCATGAAGGAAACAATCTCCTTCCTCCACAATGCTACAAAAAGAGCAGCGGCCACACTTCATGTGGCCTCTCTCAGTTTCTGTCACATAGCATAATTTCAGAACAGCAGAGCATAAATGATCTTTAATATTACAGCTCCTACTATATACCATATGAGGCTGGCAATCAGAAAGTTTGGAATGAGTGTTCAATAACTTCCACCACTTACGAATTGACACAGCAATACATGGTGACAATCTTGAATGTTGAAGCACACAAGTAATCAATGTCTCAAAAGAAGAATGCCCACTTTGCGAAGGTAACAGTAACTACTCACGGTGATTAAAACAAGCTCTCTTATATGCTTTTTTAAGTATAGAATTAGGGTATCTTCTTTGCTGAAATTTCATCATCATATCCGCAGCTCTCTGTTTAAATTCAACATCTGATGAACAGATGCGACGGCAATGTAATAGCTGAGAATAAGGAAGGCTTTGTTTCAAATGAGTTGGATGATCACTCGAAAAATACAAAAAAATATTGTTATCTATTGGCTTAGTATAAATTGTTAAAAAGACACATCAGATTTAATAACCTGTACATCCAAAAAATGAATTAAATATTCATGAGCTGACATCTTGAACCTGATATGTTCATCACAGTCATTAAGATAATCAAAAAATTCTTTAAAATATTGTGTGTGCTACCCCACAGCATAAAGATGCCATCGATATATCTATACCATCCCAGAATACAAGGTGCATATGTAGAGGAATATACCTATTTCTCCTCAAAATAATGCATATACAGATTCGCCAATGATGGAGCAAAGGTCGCACCCATTGCAGTATCGGAGATTGCTGAAAAAATTCATTCTTATAAACAAAATAGTTATTTTTCAATGCCAAGTCCGCTAAAGACAAAAGAAACTTAGAAGGAAATTTATGCAGTCTTTGTTTCTCTTTCCATACAGTTAACAACACAAAAAGTGCATCATCTTGCAGTACTGAAGTATATAAGGCTGCAACATCAAACATCACCAGCCACTTGATCTCATTGAAAACCACAAAATCCTGTAATATCCATAAAAAATGGGTAGTATCCTTAATGTATGAGGGAATCCTTGACATTTCATTTTTCAGATGATGATCCAAATAAATTCCTACACGCTCTAATAAAGAATCATTACTAGACAAAATAAGTCTTCCTGGAGGATTGACTAATGACTTATGTATTTTAGATAACATATAAAATGCTGGTACTTTAGGAAATGGTGGATTCAAAAATTATTTTCCTTTCCTGTCAGAAAGCCGGACTCAACTGCTGCCAAAAATCCCTGCAATTCAGCCGTAGGGTCCCTGCAATTCAGCCCTACGTTGTTAGGGTCCCTGCAATTCAGCCCTGCATTGTTAAATCATCCAAAAATCCCTGCAATTCAGCCGTAGGGTCTGAAGGCAGGCGTACATAATGTTGCTCATTATTCAGCTGATGATATATTTCTTTATCATAGTCTTCAGTGTTCAATACAACTACAGCATCTCCCTTATCTGCTCTCTTAATAGTTATAGCATCTGCACTACAGAGCTGTTGCAGAGCTTGAAACTCTACTGCTGATAAATTCCAAGAAGGATTCAGAGACTTTGCTTCTATATACCCCATCACAGAGATCATCTCCCTTTGAACTCTTCCTCCATACACACACACACACACACACACACACACACACACAGATATTAACATATACAGCCCTGTCCCAGTACTCCTCATGACACACAGACAAACAGGCATGCAGCCCCCAACACTGTCCATGACACAGGGCTCCACAAGCTGTTCGGGTGAAGGACCATATAAGATAGGACATTCCAGATCAGATAGAGGGCTGGATGGGGATGGGGTCTGCCTCGGAGAAGAGTCTGCTGAGCATGAAGTGTGAGGGAAGGGGGACTTGTCTGTCCTTTTCAATGACTGAAGAAGGAAGGAGGCTGAGGGAAGATTTCCAGGGATGAAGCAAATACATCTACCTTTTGTTTTCCCCAGTATCCATTCTCTGAGAGAATGGAAGATGGGTGACTAGTGGGCTGGCCCCTATTCCCCTTAACTCACTCACTATTTTACCCCCTTTCCTCTTTTTGCTCCTGTCTTGGGAAAGCTTGGCAGGGATAGAAGGAGCACTAAGACCAAGGCTGGGTTGCCCACAGTCTGCTAGCTGAAAATCTCGTGTTGCAGGAAAGAGGAAAGAAGAAAAAATCTGAATGGAGTTCTGAAGTAGGTCAGGCCAGGTTCTTTTGATTATCGCTCCTAAGAGCAAAGCAAAGATACATCAATACAGGTAGCGGTTACAAGGTACATTTATTAGTACAGGATATATGCATATAGATTACGGATAAATCACCGAAGTGGGCTTTCCCTTCACAGTCCATTTTCTTCAGCTAGGAAAGCCCCACATTGCAGACTGGAACCAAGTTCAGAATATGTCACACTCATCAGTGGAGAAAAGGTGGCTTCCAGTTTGTCTGGGACTCTCCCTTTTTCTTTATACACCTTGACAAACAAGTGACTAACAGTCGGTCGACAAGACTCATCACCTGATATGTCCATATAAAGTCGCATACAAAAATCTTCTTAGGTTTCCTGCCTGTTCCACATCATGCAGCTGCCTGTACTCACCAAACGTCTTTTCCATGCAGCTGTACACCGGCAATATGCCCAGTACACAATGACCCAATTCCTATCTAGTTCAGATATGTTCAATGTCTAGTTTACTGTCTGGTTCAGATATAATTGGATAAAGTTCAATCTTTTCTTCTAATTCTCTCATACATCAACCATCCCTGCAACATTCTACCCTTAGAATCCGAAGAAAGATGGCATTTGAGCTCATTCAAAATAGCTTTCACAGCTCACTTAAAGATATACAGATACAATCCCTGAATCACCTGAATCGGGAGGAAGATGATACATAAGCATACTTTGAATGGCTTTTGCAACTTGCCTAAAGATAAACAGTGCAATAATAACAATTATAAAATACAGCAGTAGCAGAAGGGGACCATCCATAAAAGATATCATACCCATGGTGTTCAGTCACGGATCTAGCATGTTTGCCAACAGATATACTTTCCAGGAAATTCCTCATATTCTCTATTTCAATTTATCATACCCTGATAAAGCTAATACAGCTGTGTTATCTTTGCCTTCAACAACTACTTCTCCCTCTATTGACTGCAAATCTGATCTTGGATATTTTGCCCAAACCTTTGCACCATTGGCCATCCATTGGCCACACGTAGATCCAAAACCAGCATGAGCAGAAGGAGGAAGAGAAGCTGCAGCAGTAACTGAAATCCAGGGCACAGGCTAAACAAACTATTGGGCACATGATCTCCAGCAAAATAACTCTGAGATACTGGAAGTCTAATAGCAGAGTTTTGCATTGGAATTGCAATTATGTGACAAGGAAACAAGAATAAAAGGATAACAATACATAAGATTTAAAAAAATCATTCACAAAAGTCTCCAATCAGTCCAATAGTCCTCCTCCCCTTTTCAGATAAATTGATCCTGCTCCTCAGCAGTTTTTCAGGACTTGTAGTATGTGTCAACTTTCCCTGAAGTTTAAGCTTTGTTTCTCCCAAAGGTTGAAACTCCCATTCTCATAAGTGGTATCTTGACTCTTTGGCAATGTGATGTACGGATCCAAGTAGAGACTCCTTCACACTTGGCTGTAGTGTGTACCAAGTTGGTATGGTCTGTTCCATCAGGATTCTGGGCAAGTCTGTCTGCTGGAATCTCTGGGATTGCAGTCGATGACATGGCTCTAGGCCTCATCCAAAAGAAGAGCAACCGCTTTTAAGTGAAAAGACAAAACACTCTAGATTAGATTTTTCAATAAGACAAACTTAATTGCATTCATATTTACTAATGCCAAATCTTACTCCCTGTCTTGTGAGTGAGCCATGTGAGGACTCCCCATGATAGTAGGAAATACTAGATCAATATGTTTGCACAGTAGCAGTATCTGCCCAGGAAATAATCAGTCACTCCACAGTATTCAAATCCTTGACATTTGAATAATTGGAAATTCAGAAAGTGTCCCAATGGCTATGGCTTGTGCCCTTGATTGGTCTTCACATGTTTACAGATCAGACAAATTGCATACACTTCTTCTGCAATTTTAACAATTTTAGGATTGTATCAATCATCATGCATCATTCCCCTTTTTCCTTCATGTGTCTGGCCAGGACACATGGAGGTAAAATGAGGTAAGAAAGCATCTGGAAGCAACCCATGGCCAGTGTGGGTTTTCCACTTCTCATCAGGATGCAAAGTGCACCCAGCCTGTCCAATTCTTGAGTATGTGTCGGGACTTAGATGACTTCCTGAATTGAAGGTACTGGAGATGGCATAATCAAATATTAGGGTTGTAGAGTAAAATCCAAAAATAAGACTACTCTTTACTGCTTCTATACTACCAAAAATACCTGACAGAACATTATTTTATGTTTTTGTTGCCAACAATGAGAAAAAAAACAGTGTATAGCTTGAATGCTACTTCTGAGCATGCAATGGAACCTTTCCGATTTCTATATAAGACAGATCAAAGCTTACTGATCATCTAGGCATCTGCTAGTCTTTAATGATAACACCCTATCTGATCAGAATAAGGAGGTTTTCTTGAGAAACTTCACCTTGCATACTTGACTGGTTCCCCTGTGTAGTTTTGAAAGAACAATATATCTTATTAGCTTGGAAAAGCAGGGACCTTGAGAAAACAAATAAGAGATAAAGTCTTTGTTTCTTTGTAAAGTAAGTATTATTCCTAACAATTAATACTAGCTCGTCAGAAAAGACTTATTTCTAAGGGTTTTCTCAGTCATTAACCCTTCCTCTGTGAGCCAATTCCCACTTTAAAACACCAAACTAAACATCTTTTCATCCAGCAATTACATATTCTTTTGATACAGGTTTTTTTTTTTTAATTTTTCTGTTTAGCTAAAGCCATGCAACCTACCGCAGCTTCTTCATTCTTCAGTTTGCTCTTTGAAAAAAGTGACCATCTTGCTCACAGTGCCAAATGACTTAGGTCAGGCCAGGTTCTTTTGATTATCACTCCTAAGAGCAAAGCAAAGATACAACACTATACACTACCAGTTACAAGGTACATTTATTAATACAGGATATATGCATATAGATTATGGATACATCACCAAATTGGACTTTCCCTTCACAGTCCATTCTCTTCAGCTGGAAAAGCCCCACAGTGCAGATTGAAATCAAGTTCAGGATATGTCACACTTGTCAGTGGAGAAAAGGTGGCTTCCAGTTTGTCTGGGACTCTCTCTCTATCTTTATACACCTTGACAAAGAAATGACTCACGGTCGGCCGACAAGACTCATCACCTGATATGTCCATATATAATCACATACAAAAATCTTCTTAGGCTTCCTGCCTGTTTCACATCATGCAGCTGCCTGCATCATATCTCTCCTGAGCCATCTTTTCAACAAGTTGAAGAACCCTAACATTTTAAGCTTTTCCTTGTAGAGGAATCCTTCCATCCTCTTTATCATTTTGGCCACTCCTCTCTGTACCTTTTCTGAGTCCATTATGTTCTCTTTTAGATATGGCAACCAGAACTGCATATAATACTCCAAGGTTCAGTTGTACCATGGAGCAATGCAAATACATTATAATATCCTTGGTTTTATTCTCCATTCCTTTCCTTATAATGCCTAGCATTTTATTTGCTTTCTTGGCCACTGCTGCACACTAAGGAGAGGGTTTCAAGGTATTATCCACAGTGATGCCTAGATCTTTTTCTGGGTGGTGATTCCTAATGTGGAACCTCACAATGTGTAACTATAATCTGGATTGTTCTTCCCTAAGTGCATAAATTTACATTGCCCACATTAAATTTTATCTGCCATTTGAATGTCCAGTCTCCCAATTTCTCATGGTTTTCTTGCAATTTTTCACAAAACTCTTGTGATTTAATAATTTTGAACAATTTTGTGTCATCTACAAATTTGATCACCTCACTCATTGTTCCCATTTACAGGTCATTGATTAATATGCTAAAAAACAGTATGCCCAGCACAGATTCCTGGGGTGCTCCACTAGTCACCTTTTTCCATTGAGAAAAAGTGGTCATTTAGCCCTACTCTCTGTTTGCTATCTTTTAACAAGTTCCTAAACCACAATAGTACACTGCCTCCTATCCCATGTCTTTTTAATTTCCTCAAGAGTTTCTGAAAATCCAGATATACTATATCGACCAGCTCACCTTTATCCACCTGTTTATTCACACCTTCAAAAAAGATGTAACAGATTAGAGAGACAGAAAGTGGAAGGCCAGAAAAATTTGCTTCAAGGGAAACATCCAGCCCCCAGGCCTTCATTCGGGGACCCCTAGCCTAGGACATCCAAGAGCTTTGCATCAGCCCTACCCATGATGATTCAATCCTTGACTCCTAGGATCTACAGCTGTGATAGTAATAGTGACATCACAAAGAATCCCTAAAAGACACAACATCCGCTCTATTACAACAACTTGATAGCATTCTATTCTTTATTGATAGGTATGTGCAGGAGCGGCTCTATAATGAGGCGGAGTGAGGCAGTCGCCTCAGGCGGTAAAGTTTTGGGGTTGGCAATAAATGCCCCCAAAACAACCGTCTCACTCCGCCTTTAAACTAAAAAAAAGAAAAAAGGTGAAAAGGCTGCTGCTGCTCAGCAGCGGCAGATTCATCCCCTACCGCCGCCCCCCCCCTCGCCGCCCCCCCCCCCTCGCTCCCATGCCTGGCTGTCAGCGGTCCCGGCTCTGCAGAGCCGTGGGAAAGAACCGCCTTTCCTTTCTTTCCTGTGGCTCTGTTAAAGTTCAGCCTGGCACCGCTGAGGATTAACAACAGCACCGGTAATGCTGTTGTTAACCCCCAGCGGCACCTCCGGGCTCAACTTTAACAGAGCCGCGGGAAAGAAAGGAAAGGCAGTTCTTTCCCATGGCTCTGTAGAGCCGGGGCCACCGACCGCCAGGTGTGTAGGGCCTCCCGTGGGGGTGAGTGGGGCAGCTAGGACCTGAAATGAGCAGATTTGGGGGGGGGGGCTAGCACTGGAAATGGGCAGATTTGGAGGGGGCTGGCACTGGAAATGGGCAGATTGGGAGTGGGCTGGCACTGGAAGGGCAAATTGGGGGACTGGCACTGGAAATGGACAGATTGGGAGGGAGGCTGGCACTGGAAATGGGCAGATTGAGGGGGGACTTGCACTGGAAATGGACAAATTGGGGGGCTAGGACTGGTAATGGGCTGATTTTAGGGTGACTAGCACTGGTAATGGGTTGATTAGGGAAAGCTAGGACTGGGAATGGGCTGATCGAGTGGGGGCTGGGACTGGTAATGGGATGATTAGGGGGGGAACGGGCTGAGGGGGGACTAGTACTGGAAATGGCCAATCGGGGCGGGGGCTAGGACTGGTAATGACCTGATTAGGGGAGGCTAGGACTGATAATGGGCTGATGGGGGGTTAGAACTGGTAATGGACTGATGGGGCTAGCATTGGAAAAGGGCTGATCGGAGGGGGCTAGGACTGGAAATGGGAAGATTGGGGGGGCTAGCACTGGAAATGAGCAGATTGGGAGGACTAGCACTGGAAAAGGGCAGATTGGGACTGGGAATGGGCTCATCGAGTGGGGGCAGGAACTGGTAATGGGCTGAGGGGGCACTAGCACTGGAAATGGGCTGATCAGGGGGGGGCTTGGACTGGTAATGACCTGATTAAGGGAGGCTAGGACTGATAATGGGCTGATGGGGGGGTTAGAACTGATAATGGACTGATAGGGGGCTAGCATTGAAAATGGGCTGATCAGGAGGGCTAGGACTGGAAATGGGCTGATGGCGGGGAGGGGAGGATATTGCTGCTGGCCCTGGAAGAAAACTGAGGGCTAGGGCTACAAATGGGCTGATGCGAGGGGATGGGAGAATGGAACTGAAAGGGAGTGGATGCTGAGAGGAGCTGCCATGGTATATGGACTAGAAGGGCTGTACAATGGGGAAGGAGGGGGACTGGAAGGGAATGGACACCAGTGGCAGTCATGGGAATGCAAGTTGACATTGGAAGGTACTGGGAGGGAGGACTGGAAAGGGGCTGATACTGGGAAGGGTTAATGGGACTAGAAATAGGCTGATGGAAAGAAGTGAAGAAAACAAAAGAAGAGATAAGAAATGGCAGATGGACCATAGACCACAGAAAGAGAGCTAAGAGAAGACAGGAAAGCAGAAGCCTCAGATTGGGACCAGCATGATCAGAGAATAAAATGGTCAGACAACAAACGTAGAAAAAAAATAATTTTATTTTATTTTAGTGATTGGACTTTGTGTTATCTTTATATTTCAGAACGTCTAGCGTTACGAGACTTACGATCTCGTTCTGATTTAGTCATACGTCGTGCAGACAAGGGGGGTGGGATTGTGGTTTGGAGTAGGGACCAATATTTACAGGAAGCTTATAATCAGCTGTCGCATTTGAAAGTTTATACACGACTGGTTGAAAATCCTACGTTGGAATTACGACAGAAAATCAAGAGAATCACTACTCAAGCGCTTCAAAGTAAACTAATTTCTAAAAAAGAATGGCAATTTTTGAATCCGGTTGATAGTACTTTGGCAAGATTCTATCTAGTTCCAAAAATTCACAAGGATTTGCATAATCCTCCGGGACGACCAATTGTTTCAACTCGTGGTTCCCTTCTGGAACCTCTATCTATTTTTTTAGATTCATATCTAAGACCTCGAATAGCATCCATTCCTTCCTACATAAAAGATTTGTCTCATTTTTTACACATTTTATCAAATAACAATCAGTGGGCATCAGAACCGGATCTTCTTCTAGTAACCTTAGATGTTGTGTCTCTTTACACAGTCATTCCTCAGGCCCAGGCTTATTCTGTAGTGATGGCTTCTCTACATCAACGAGGAGATCTTTCTGAACAACAATTGAATCTCCTATCAGAATTTACTTCTCTTACATTATATAATAATTTTTTTGAGTTTGAAGATGCCATTTACTTGCAATGTTCAGGAGTTGCAATGGGTGCAACTTGTGCCCCCTCCGTTGCAAACCTATATATGCAAAAATTTGAACATGATTGGTTGGAGGATTCTCCTTATACGACCTCTATTAAACTGTGGCGACGATACATCGACGACGTTTTTGTCTTGTGGCACGGCACTGCAGAACAATTAATTTTGTTCCATAATTGGTTGAATGATAGAGATGTCAACATTAAGTTCACATTAACTTTTCATACTGAACAAATCACTTTTTTGGACATTTTTGTCAAAAGATCGTCAGCAGGATGGATTACCTCTGTCTTTCGTAAATCCATTGATAAGAATGCAGTATTGCATTACAATAGTGCCCATCCGCTACCTTTAAAGGACAGTTTACCACTGTCCCAGTTTATCAGATACCGTCGCAATTGTTCTGACCTTCATGATTTTAAATCACAAGCGCTACAACTTAAAAACAATTTTTTTCAGCGAGGATATCCTAAAAAAGTGATCAATAGAGCTTATAAAAGGGCATTACATTCCAATCGAGATTTATTATTACATACTCATAATCGTGGGGGTTTGGATTCCATCACACAACCGGTCAATTTGGTTACAAATTTTACTCCTTTAAGTTCTCATTTGAAACACAGTGTCAAACGACACATGAATGTTTTGCATAGTATAGCAGGCTTAGAAAACCATCAAGTTCGATGTGTTTGGAAACGATCTCCCAATTTGAAAGAAATTTTAAGTCCAGCAGCCTTACGGCCCATTTCTTTTACATCACCTAGTTTGACAGCAGGACATGCTAGGTGTGGGACCTGCAATATATGTAGTATTACTTGTGAATTATCTGAATTCAAGCATAAGGAGAGAACATACAAACTTCGATCGGAAACTTCTTGCAATTCAACGCATGTGGTTTATATTATCAAATGTCCTTGTGATCTTTTTTATGTCGGCAAGACCATCCGGCCCTTCCGGGTCCGCATGAACGAACATAAAAGCAAACTAAAATGTCGCCGACGAGAGGCACCACTAGTTGATCATTGCCTTGAATTTAATCATGCATTTGAAGACCTAGCCTGCTTTTGCATTGAACAAATATCAACATCTAAATTTGGTAGAACACGAGATCGAGCATTGTTATATGCAGAACAACGTTGGATCTACCAATTACAAACCTTGATTCCGGAAGGCTTGAACATGCGCATAGAATGGGAGGTGTGTTTCAGGTGAATAAATTCTCCCAAGTAACAGGTGCGATAAGCTGATTTCTAAAACCATTTCGAATGCGCGGTTTTGAGCCACCGACAGTGGCGGCTGAAGCCTGTGAGTCTGAGAATTTTTTTCTATGCACAAATACTTAAAGGTATGTCTGTTTTTCCTAAAAATGATTTTTCCATTCTAGCAATTATGTATGAGGCAACAAGAAAGTTCAGTTTTAACAGACTTATTTGGTTTATAGAGTGTTCAAGAATGAGTTTCCCCTGAAGAAACCACAAGGTGAAACGCTTACACAGAGCGCGCTTGATGGCGTCAGGATTGTGATTCTCACTGGCGGGGCTTCCTTTGAATCAACAATGACAGCAATTTAAAGAGCTAAGTAGCCTTTCATTTGGAAGTTACCAGCTGTATGTTTAAGCAAGAAAGCACGAAACCATTTATATATTTTATATACAACTTAAAAAAAACGGTGGCAGATTGTTTTTTTGGGTCGTTGATGTGTAAAGGGCATGTGTCCGGTCGGCATTATAAATCACCACCGGCAGCCCGTTGAACTCTGAGACCTCTTCTGCTATCGTTCTAGCTAACCAATTGCAAAATAAAGCAACATCGCTCATATTAGAGTAAGAAAGTCCATTAGTCACACTTTCTTGAGTGAATTGAGAGTGTTTTTGTATTTAGATATCTATTTTACTCTCATAACATCAGACCAATATTTTGTATCTTTATATTTTACACTGTATGGGGAAACTGCATATCTTATTTATCTGATGTTGCACTGCTTGAGGAGTCTGGGGTTTCAGTTTAAATTTTGCCTATATATTTTTATTTTTACTTTAGAATGTGGTTATTTATTCTGTACTTGGTGAGGGTCTGTGTTCTGAGTGTGTGACTGAGCCCAGGTATTCTGTTAACATGGAGTTTGTACATAAAGATCTATACTGTACTGTAGCAATTTGACATGTTCAGCTTTTCAAATAGGTGTATGGATGTTCCAGTGCCCACTGTAGTATTTACAGTGACGCTTTTTTTGGTGGGCTCCTTATGTGAGTTTTGGAAGTTGGTGTTGATATGGTATGGTATGGTAGATTTGCTCTATAGATACTCAGTGACATTGTTGTAGGGTTTTATATGGAGAATGTTTGTTGTTATTAGTGAGATGATCAGAATCACATTTTATTTTTAAGCTATTGAGTTCTGTGGGTGAATGTCCTGTTTCTGCTCTGCACCCACTGTTGAAGGGGGTTCTGTGGATGCAAAATATATGTTGAAAAAGAAAATGCAATAACCATAATGCAGTTTATAACAACAAAATAAAAATGAGTTATAATTTAGTTTTATAAACTGCACTGTGGTTCTCACTCTCTTTTAGTTCCTTGGTGTTCAAACATCTTGCATTTCCTCCATATAATCTAATCAGCTTTTTGGTTTGGTTCAGTCCCTGATTGGAGTTTTGAAAAAGCCCCGCCCCCTCTACGGGGGGGAAGGGGGGAAGGGCACCATCTCATCCTTTGCCTCAGGCAGCAGATTGCCTTGAGCCACCCCTGGGTATGTGATCCGAGCAGGGTCAAAAGAAGCAACAGTCTTAAGTTTCCTCTTTTTCCTCTTCTTCATAAGGCAGTTGTTCTGATTGAGGAATTCTCCTTTATGCAGTAATAATGGACTAAATAATAGGTGTCCCTGAGGGTGAGGTAAGGAGTAATTTGGGAATATTAATTTTGAAATGATTGATTTCAAAAGAGAATCAATAAAAATTCAACTAAAATTGCATCAACTGACGAAGTTAAAAAATAGAAAATTTAATATAAAAGTCTGAAAATACTGTAGCAGTTTAAATTAATTCAATTGGTTTTCCATTTTAGAAGAGACAATACTAGTTATATAACAGTAATCTTGTTTGCCTCTTACTGTCTTTATCGGATACAATTTCCCTTGTTTCAAATTACTTTGAAAACTTTCAACTTCTCTAACAATCTCAACTACAGGTACATTTTGCTTTTTTTCTTTACTTTTCTAGACATAAATTCTTTCAAATGTTTGAGTTAATATTTGCATGGGCTCCAGTATTTTTATTATGACTTTTCACTCTTTTTCTACTGTTATTTTCAATAGTTTAAAGTCTTACATCATTTTCTGTTCACAGATTCTATGCTTAAAGATTCAGCAAAATGAAGATCAAACTATCAAAGTAAAACTTAAAGATTTTCACAACTATTTGCCTTTAAATTGAGGAAATAAGAGTCTTTCCTCTAAATTTCTGGTTTAGGTGTTCCAGAATTACCTGAAATTGTCAAAGTGTTTCCAGAAGAGAGCTTATGCTTTTAACAAGTGAATATAAGTACTATTTCTGACCAGAAATAAGAAATTTAAAAATAACTATTTTTATGAAATGTGATGCAAATGCATGCTCAGGTTTATTGGAAGCATATGTGACAAGATGTCCTCTGAATTCCTGTCCAGGATTTTTCTTCCAGGTTGTCTGTCCAGGTCCGCTACTTCCAGTCCTAGTCTAGGTAATTCTGATGCTACCTACTCCCTAACTTTACAAAATCAAAAAGAGAAACCTGCCTATGTTAAACCCGTGCATCTTCTATAAATCTGCCCAAGTCTGTATGTTTCTTCAACCCTCAGGATTCATTACTGTGAATGTCTGCATATAAAATAAAAATAAACTTGAGAATTTCCCTGGTTATTATTTACTCACTCGTGTGAAAAATACATATTCACTTGGCCATGCTGTCTTTATTAACACTTCACACTCCTTCAAATAGAGAAAAAAGTGAGGGTTACTTACCTGTAATGAGGGTTCTTCGTGGACAGCAGGATAAGTCAGCCACACCGGGTGATGTCATCAAATGGCACCATGGAAGAAAATGCTCTCCCAGAGTTCAGAAAAGGAAGTCTTTTTGAGCATGTGCCAGATAACCCTACCGCTAAGCCTGCTCCTACCCAGCCCAGTACATCCCAAAGCAGAGTCCTTGTAGGCTAGGTCAGCAGGTTCTTGACTCCAATTTGAAGGCGATAAGAGGTCATTCTCATCCCAGGGGAAGTGGGTGGGTTTGTGTGATTGACTTATCCTGCTATCCTCAGAGAACCTTCATTACAGGTAAGTAACCTCCTTTCTCCATGGACAAGCAAGAAGAGTCAGACATACTTGACTACATCTGTAGCTGTGGCCTGTGGCTCTATCTTTGATGTGGTGCATTAAAGAAGTGGATAACCAGAAACAAGTTAAGGGATTTTATTAACACAAACTGTTCCTTGCACAATAGGAGTCAAGGTCAAGAGTGCAACAACAGTAAACAGGAATGGATGCTGCAAGCTGTAAGCATCCAGTAACATTGTAAAGGTCATTATGCCAACAAAGGTTCCACAATGCTCATCCTGGGGCAAGCAGTAGATTTCCTCGGTACTCTTTAATATGGTTTATGGATCTTTCCTCCAGGAACTTGTCCAAACCTTTTTTAAAACCATCTACTTTAAAAGCTTTAACTACATCCTCTGGTAACAAATTCCAGAGTTTGATTATGCATTGAGTGAAAAAATATTTTTCTTATTATTCATAAATGGGTTTCATTGTAACTTAATTGTACATCCCATAGACTTTCTACTTTTTGATGGCATAAATAACCAATCTGCATTTATCCATTCCATTCCATTCATTAATTTATTGAACTCTATCATATTTCCCCTCAGCCATCTCTTTTCCAAGTTGAAAAGCCTTAACCTTTTAAGCCCCTCATGATAGGGGTATCTTTCCATCCCTCTACCATCTTGGTGGCTCTTCTCTGCACCTTTTCTAATTCTGCTATATCCTTTTTAAGACATGGTGACCAGAATTGCATATAATATTCAAGGTATTGTGACACCATGGAATGATACAGAGGCACTATAATATCTCTGGTTTTATTCTCTATTCCTTTCCTTATGATTCTTCGCACTCTACTTGCTTTCTTGGTCACTGCTGCACACTGGGTGGAGGGCTTCAATGCATTATCCATGATGACACCCAAATCTTTCTCCTGGGTGGTGGTTACAAATATGGAACCCTGCATCGTGTAACTATAGCTTGGGTTGTTCTTTCCAAGGTACCGTTAGTGACGGGGTGTCCCGACTTGTTGGGGGTCAAAGACAAAGAGCTGAGCTCCCTGGCACTAGTGTTCTGTCCTGTGGATGTAGGTATGCAGGGTGCATACACAATCAAGGATGTGAAGCACTGTTCCTCTCATGACAAGTAAGGTTCAGGGTAGAAGTTAGGCAATTTTATTGTCTGGTTTATGGTATATGGAAAGGAGAGGCCACCTTTGGAATGAATCTGGGGTGGGTTCTGAGGGTGGAGAATCCTGATAGAGTTGGGTATAAGACTGGGATGCAACTAAGGCCTGCAGCTCACTGATCCGTCTGGCAGAGATGATGGCAAGAAGGCAGAAGGTCTTCCAGGTGATGTATTTAAGAGGCATGGATAGCAATGTGTGTGGGGGGGGGGGAGGGGGTCCTGTATGAGTCAATGCAAAACAAAATTGAGATCCCAGGGTGGCACCAGTTGTCATACAGTGGGCTGCAGGTTGGCCAATCCTTTCATAAATCACAACACCAATGGATACATGGAGATGGAGGCATCATTTGAGCATTCATGGTAAGCTGTGGTGGCTGACAGGTGGCACAAAATCAACACCATCTTGAGTCCCACACCGATGAGGGTGGTGTGGTATTGGAGGACTTGCTGGATTGGGCAGGAGATGGGACTGAGGCCATAGGATTTTCTCATGGAGGTGCATCTAGCTGCCACATGACTTGCTGTACTTTCATAGTGAGGTGGAAGGAGGACAGGGTCAACCTCTCAACTTCCAGGTAGTCAGTGCGAGCATTGGTAAATTGTGGTGAGGGTTGTACCCTTGTCCTTTGTGATGAGGTCTGGCACCTGCAGCATTCAGATGGGGGATTCCAGGATCAGATGGTATATGAATGGAAACCACATTTGCCTGGGCCAGTGGGGTGTGATGATGATGATCCATGCCCTGTCCTGGATGATTTTCTGAAAGGTCCCCGAGATCAGCAGAGTGGGGAAGAAGGTGAACAGCAGTAGAAGATTCCCCCAATGAATGGTGATTGCATCTGAGGGACAGGCATTTGAAACAGAAGTGGCTGCACTTCCGGTTCATCTTACTGATGAAGAGGTCCATGTGTGGATGTCCCTGCTTGTGGAACAGTGAACTCTCCATATGGGGATTGAGGGACCATTCATGTGGGTCTAGCTGAGGGTCTAGGAATTCCCTAGAGAGGACGAAGGACCAGAGCTTGGGCACCTCCCTGCAGAGTGTGAGGGATCCCTTGCCCTCTTGCATGTTGATATAGAATATTGCTACCAGGTTGTCCTTTTGGATGGAAGGTCCTCAATGCATATCTGATCACACGCAGATCCAGGAAGTTGATCTGGTGGCTATATTCTCTTGTGATTCAGGCACCTTTGGTGTGGAGGTGCAGCAGGTGGGCACCCCAGCCTGTCTTAGAGGCATCTATAGTGATGGTGATGTTGGCTCTTGACTGCTGGAGTGGTCTTCCCCCCGAGTGGTTGTGCCACTGCACCCATCATGTGAGTGACTCCTGCACCTTTACATCAACTGTAGCACTGAGATGAGAAATAGGACTTCCATGGCTTGGTTCCCTGGAATTTTCAGCTGCTTGAGTTGTGATCCAAACTCTCCACAGTGAGAGTGCTGCAGTGTTTTTTTGAATCGTTAACAGTGTCCTTGACCTTGTCACTAAAGAGGTTATCAGAACAGTGCAGGGAGAACACGGCCAAACCTCTTAAAAACAAAGAAATCTTTTATTTCGTAAAACCTTCAAAGGTACAGACCCGACTTGGCCAAGTTTCGGTTGTCAGCCGATTAAGGATTCAAGGATTCAATGGCCGTAACAAAAATCAGTAGCTGAAAGCTCAATAAGCGCTTCTCAAGTATGCCTTCGGCACAGACCTGAAACTTGGCCAAGTCGGGTCTGTACCTTTGAAGGTTTTACAAAATAAAAGGTTTTTTTGTTTTTAAGAGGTGTGGCCTTGTCCTCCCTGCGCTGTTCTGGCGACTCCTGTGATTTCTGCGAAGGGTTGTTGTTGTTCTTTTTTTCCCTGGTGTTCACAAAAGAGGTTATCCCCTGTGCAGTGGGCATCAGCTATGAGATCATGCATGTCCTCTCTCAGTCTGGACACTCAGAGCCAGGCCAAGTGCCTGGTGGGGATGGCCATGGTGTCAAAGGCATTGAAGGATGAGTGGATGAGGTGTCTGCCACATTCTGCGAGGGTAGCCAAGTTAGTCACCATGGACTCTGGAGGCACTGTGTTGTGTCGTGAAGTGCAAGGTTCAGAACCGATGGAGACAGAGGATTCACTACAAAGTGAAACCAGAACTGTCAGTGCTGAAACAAGCATGGAGGGTTGGCATGGAAACCCTAAACAAAGAACGTCACAGAGTGTTAGGGAACGCCCATCCCCTGAGCTAGCTCCTGCCTCATCAGGGAAGTGGGAACACCTGGTGGGAGGTGTGGCTCAGCACAACGGAGAAAGAAACTTAGATAAAAAGCCTTTAGTTAAAGATAGGACAGAAAAAGAGAAGGGGAAGGAGAAAGAGACGGACATAGTCTCAGATACGGAGACAGAAGGAAAAGGCAGCACAGCAAGCGTGGAGAAAGCTGAAAGAAGGAGAAAACCAGAGAAAGCTTATTCCCCTGATACCAAGCTTTTATCAAAGGGGAGAGAGAAGTTTTACCAACCTTTTTGTAGCCAAGGGAGATTCCTGGGAGAAAGCAATTCTAAAGGCAGACACAGAATTCCCTGTAGCCAAACAGAAGAGGGAAACGTATATCCTTTTAATTACAGAGGGCTGTGTGCACAGGAAGCCAAACACCCAGACTCACAGAGCAGGTTGGGGGAAGGGAACCCTGTAATTGGAACGGAGAGGTTTGCGTGGCAGGCAGAAGAACCCTCTCTAAGAGACCTTAAGGAAGAAGGTGATCTTATGCAGTGGGACCCTTATCAACCCCCTGAGTCCGAAGTGTTTATGGACTGCTCTTATATGGTGGCAGACAATGTGCAGTCCCTTTGTTAATAATACCGGATTTTGCTGAAGGAAGAAAAACAGCCAAAAGAAGTATTTTGGAGGGAAACTGTTTTATTCTTTTTGATTCCGTAACAGCTGAAGATAAGCATTATTTAAGTTGCCTATTTTTGTTTACATCAGGAGTATGGTTTCTTTGTAAATATATTCTTTGTTCATGGTCATCAACATCCAACCCCGGGAGGGGCAATAAATCCTAATTTAACCTGAACCACTCGTGCACAACTTGGACTCATTCTTACTACTGTAGGACTACATTACCCAGGAGGCCTTTCCAAACATCCATTTAAAGTTCACAGTCTAAGAAACACAACTACCCACTTGCCTTGCCCATGCTAAATGCCTCTGGGAGGGTGAGTGGTGACAGTTGATAGCACTTTTTAGCCTGTCCAGCAGGGTATCTTGAAAGAGGATCTGCTGGGACTGATGTGCTGTGATCTTTGCATTTAGCATGGCACTAGGAAAGTCCTCTTCCCCAAATCATCGAGAAGCCTATAGTATTTCCACTGAGGTGTGTTGGAATGAAAATGAGATTTCTTGGCATGCTTCATCACTAATTCAACAATGGACTGGTATGGGAGCTATGGCTTCTCGAATCCTAGTGCTGTCTGCACCTGGTACTTAATTTTAAGTTTCCTGGAACTGGTGAGGGTTTGCCAGATCTTTAGTAGGTTGCATAAGGGCTGCCAGGGTTCATGGGGTGTCCAGGTACTTGAGTATTCCAAGGAGTTAATTCCTTGGGTCCGGTGTGTTGGCCAGGGTGATGGAGAGCTGGGGCACCTGCCTCTGAAGGATTTGGGGTATATGAGGTTTACCGGCAGTGATGGTGACTACGAATATGGTAGAGAAACCTCTGACATAGTACCTGGTAAGCTAGGGAAACAATAGTCTCTTTCCATGGAGCTCTGGGTAGCTGTCTCTTCCCCTTCACTGTCCTTTGTCAAGGGAACTGGTGAGAAACATAGATGTGATGGCGATAGTGGGGGAGGGACATATGCATGCCCCTCAATGGCACCGATCTGGGAGGTGGTCACGCGTTATCTGGAGTGGTGCATCAAGCAGGTTCTTGTGTCTTTTGGGGGGCATGCTACTCCAGGAAGCAGGCAAGGAGGTCCTGGACCACTGTAGATACTTGCTGTGGCTTCTCCATGCTGCTGCAGTTATCATGCTCGCTCATTGGACTGTAGGGTCTACGAACCTTACAAGGTGGGGTGGCTGGGCTGCTTGTGCTGAGGGGTGATCGGTGTCTCCTAGGGATCTTGGATCTGTGGTGCCTTCTGTTGTGGAAGCTTTTGGAATCACTGCTTCTGCTGCTGCTATTCATCCTTCTGTATCTTCTGTGGTATGATCTGCTTCTGCCCCTGCTACTCCTGCAGCATTTCCTGCTGCCACTGGGAGCTTAACTGGTGTGGGTTTGGATTGCAGCATTGTGAGGCTCCAAGGGACTTTCTCCAATGTGGAGGGAAGATGTCCTTGCTAGCACACAATGGCACGCTGACACATGCTCCCTGGTGTCCCTGGTTTCAGCGATCTCAGTGCTGAGAGGATCCAGGAAACTTCCCCAGAGCAGAGGGGTGTCTCTCCATTGACACAGTGATGCACCAACACACATTCCTTGTTTCCATGGCACTGTCCAATGGCTGTGGAGGGGGCAGTGCCATGTTGAGAGACAGAGTTTTTAGTGCCATGGAGGTCTAACTGAGGCAGGCTACATGGAGGAATGCTGTCTGTGGCCAGGGCTGCAGAGGGAGCGGCCAGGTTGCCAATGGCTGGGCCACAGCGGGGGTCTCCTGACATGATAGAGACCTTGTCGGGCACATCCTGTGCTTTTGTAGCATGCTTCTTTGCTTGATGCTTCTTCTTAGCCATGTGGGAGGATGCTAGAATTATAAGGTTTTCTATTATTTTCTTTGAAAACTTAGGAATAGATTTTTCTAACAGACTCTACCATGAGACCATGTTCTAGGCATGTGTGTGCCAAAACATTTTGGGCTCATTTTGGTTCATGAAAATTACTCATTTGATTTGTTTTTGGAAAGCAAAACATTTGTTTGTCAAATTCATCTATGTTAAAGTCTATGGGGGAAGCTTATTTGCAATGCAAGAGACAATTTGCCATCTATTTTCAGTCAGGTTTGCTTAAAAATTGATGGTAGGCATCTTTAACAGCAATATAAGTCATCAATAGTGTCACAAACTCCCAAAGGCACAAGAGGGGCAGAGTATGCAGAGTGGCAGGATGAGTACCAGAAACCACCATCAGAAGGGCAAAGCAGTACAATAAATACAGTGAACAGCTCAAGATAGTGGGAGAGGGCAACACAGTACAGTTGTTAGACGCACATCACGGCACTTTAAGAAGAGACTAGCACAGCAGTCAGTTGGCTGCAAGGCCCTACATTACAGTATGCCTCAAGCATAGTAGACCATCCAGATTGGCTAGAAGGCCCTAAATTATGCCAGAAGGATGATCACAGCCCCCAGAAGGCTGGAAGGTCCTAAAGTATGCCAGAATGCCAGCAAAACATAACATAAAGATTGGTTGGAAGGCCCAAAATTATACAAAGAGAGCCTGTACAGCTGCTTTGAAGCCTGATGTGCCTCACTCTCTTTCTTCACTACTTATGTGTATCTTACCATACTCTAGTCCCCAATTTTGTGTTTTTCATCTTGATTAGATTGCAAGCTTTGATGAGCAGGGACTGTGTCTTACATCTATATGTATAGCGCTGTATATACCTTGTAGCACTATGCAAATGATTAGTGGTAGTAGTAGGATTAGCTGAAAGACTCTAAATTATGCCAGGAGGACCAATACTGACCAGCACCCAGATTTCCTGGGAGGTCTTAAATTACACCAGGAAGACCATCATAGCACAATACTCAGATTGGCTGGAAGGTCCTAAATTAGCTAGGAGGGCCAACACAGCACCCAGAGGAAATCCAACAGACAGCAGAAGAGGTAGAAAGAGCCCAGACGGCAGGAGTGGGATGAGTTTAGCTAAATTGTGTGCCTGCAAATTAGAGTTCTGTAAATGAGGATTTTGGTCCCACATAGGAACCTTAAGGATGGAGAGAGATCCCCCAGGCTGGAAGAAGCATTTATGGAGTGCATAGATGACATACTGAGGGGTGACAAGAAGAATCAGAGGATGCACCATGATGAAAGCCCCAAAAGCAGTGGGAGTGGGGCTGCCACACTGACTGCAACAACCCATAAGAGCCAAGGAAGATCAACACAGCAGCAAAATAGAATGAAAGGCCCTATAATGAAAGGCTAATAGTTGTGTCATAAGACAAAAGGTCAATAATTACAATAATGAAGGATGGTGAATGTGAGGGCAATTTGTCATCCCATGAGAGCTAGGGTAGATCCAGCTATCAGACTGGCTAGGTAGGTGTCCCCTTTCTCTCTCAGCACTCCATTGCTCATCCAGTCTGATAGAAATACTATTCTTCAGTAAACTGTATAACAGTAACTGCTCCATTGCTAAAGCTTCCAAACAGTACAGTAATGGAAATTTGAAAAGAGCTCTCATTGTCTACCCACCATTCAGTTTCTGTTGGTCTCAAATTGTTAGGAGCTGCATGTCAACACTGGTAGCAGAACAGAGGCATATAATGACAAGTCAAAGGGACTCACAAAGATGCAAAGTAGAGGAGGATATGGAGTGGCCCAGAAAAAGCCAAAGCATACTAGTCACAGAGCCACACAGCTAGAGGGGTGGTGACAAACCGGCATGACATTTCAGGAGGGTGAAGATCATACAATGACAAACTTAAAGCACCTACAAAGGTGCAAAGCAGGAGGACATAGAGGAGTAGTCCAGGAAAAACCAAAGTATACTGGTTGCAGAACCATGCAGCTAGAAGGGCAGTGACAAACTCACATGGCATTTAAGGAGAGTGAAATTCTTATGATGACCAACCTAAGTGGTGCACCCACAAAATTGCAAAGCAGAAGGAATGGGAAATTGTGGCCCATAAACAAAAAAAGCAAAGAGGGCATCTAGGCAGAGACCCCCTGGCCTAAGAAGAGCCATTAAAGCTCAACACAAGAGTCATCTGCTGTACTCCAATTTCCCCATCTGCACTGAGCATCTGTACTCACACATCCAACAAAGAAATAAGGGCAGATCGAGGAGGAAGATGGCTGCCACTCTAAGGAGAATCTTTATCCTGATCTAAATAGGATAGAAGTTTGGACCAGTGACAGAGCATTCAGAAAAAGCAGCAGGTAACGACACTGTGGGAAGGTTTTATCCAGATGCATGGCATTAAAAAGTGTGGGGTGAAAGCATATCTTATTTCAGGCTGTGGTAGCCTCCTCCATCAGGCTTTTGCCAGAAGTAATTGAGTCCCCGGGATTTATTATTTCTGCTGCTGTCTAGGAGTATGTGGATGACATCTGGCCAGCTGAATCCAATACAGCAGCGGTAGCAAGGATTCCCAGGATTACCATGTTGTAATCATACCAGAACAACAAGCAGAGATGTTGTAATCATACCAGAACAACAAGCAGAGATGCAGCACTGTCAACAGTGGAAGGATAAAGGTGCTATCAACATTTGAGGATCATTTTAAAAAGTTTAGTTGGATGTCTGCAGATGTCAAAATTACAGATATGTCTCTGTAGCCATCCCACAAATGATATTCTCAGATGTTTCCTGTGTAGGGATGTCCAAATAGGCAAAGGGGTGTGGCGGAGGCATGTTCAGGGAGGAACAATAGTCTTATGCATCCCAGTTCAATTTCAGAAATGGCAGAGGCATCTACAGGCACATCCATGTTTATTCCTGCTCCAGGCACGAATAGGTATCAGGAAAGTGCTTGTTTTCATCTTAAAGCATTCCGAGAGTGTAGAGAAGATGGAGAATTAAGTGACTAGTCTTAGATCAGAAAGACTCATACTGGAATTTGAACCCTGGCTACCCAGCTCTTAAGCAACTATGCTAGTCATTAGCTATTAGATGTCTTGGTTCTGAAATGCTATCCTGGGAACATCTATATAGACATTTGATACATGCATATTTTGGGCATTTCCGACATCGTGCCCTAACTTTCACGTGCCTGCTTTTTTTTCAGACGTTCTGGCTTTGATGTCCCAGATTGCATTTGGACATCCCATTGTGAAACGTGCCTCCATACCTCTACCAGCCTTCCAACCAGCCCCATCTTAACCATGCTCACTCAGGGGACCAGCAGCAGAAGCAATATATGACAGCCTGATACTGGTACTCATCCTGTCTCAGAGCTTATCCTTGGCTCTTGCTGCAGAGTGTGGAGTCTGATCAAGCTGAGAAAGACAAAGATTATTTGGTCTCATTTCCTTCCTAGCAGACCAAAACATATGTCACACAGACAGTTCAACTGTGTGCCTCCACATATTTGTCCCTGGGGCTGGGGGAGGAGCACAGTCACTAAAGATGGTCTCTGGCTGGAGCTCATGGGTCACGGCAGGAAAAGCCACTGAGTGGAGTGGTAGGTGACAGGGTGGTACTCATGCTGGCAATGATGCTTGTTAGCGTGCCTGGCATTTCCCTGCTGCTTCACCACTGCCACTGTTCTCTCCCTCTAGTGCTCCTTTTGCTCCACCTCATCTCCTTCCAGTCAGTGTATTCTGCATTGGAATACACAGATTTTGAAATAGTAACTTCTCCCGCCACTGACTCTGTGTTCTCTCAAAGTGTAAAGGCAAATCTCTTGCAAGCCCCTGATGTGCCAGGCTCTGCATAACAAAAAGGTGGCAAACACACTTTCTGGAAAAAAAAACCCTGCTTGAATGTCTTCCTTTTGTGCTTTTGATGTAATAAGGCAAAGAGATCCCAGGCACAAGTCAGGCTTGAAATAGTTTGCATTTCTCTGCTTTAAAGTCCTCTTTTGCCCTTGATATAGTCAGATGGCAGTAGCCACTAACAAGCTGATATGTTCTGTTTTCTTCTTTGCAGCCCTACCCCAGCCAAAAAAAGAAAAAAACAGCAGGGGTAACATGGATTCCCACAGTTCAATAAAATCCTTTATTAAGCCCAACATAGAAACATAGAAACATAGAAATATGACGACAGAAAAAGACCACATGGCCTATCTAGTCTGTCCTTCCATAACAACTACAACAGTCCACTTTTTGCCTTTAGAGATCCTCTGTGTTGGTCCCATGCTTTCTTGAATTCAGTTACTGTCCTCATCTCTACCACCTCCACTGGGAGACTATTCCACGGATCCACTACTCTTTCCCTAAAGAAATATTTCCGCATATCACTCCTGAATCTATCTCCCTTCACCCTCATCCCATGTCCCCTCGTAGCAGAACTTGCTTTCAATTGAAAGAGGCTCTCTCCCTGAACATTTATGCCACGGAGGTATTTAAACATCTCAATCATATCACCTCTATCCCGCCTTTCCTCTAAGGTGTACATATTAAGATCCTTAAGTCTGTCCTCATATGCTTTATAATGAAGCCCATTAATCATTTTGGTAGCAACCCTCTGCACCGACTCCATCCTGTTCACATCCTTTTGAAGGTGCGGTCTCCAGAATTGCACACCATACTCCAAATGAGGTCGCACCAAAGACTTATACAGAGGCATTATCACCTCCTTTTTTCTGCTAGCCATTCCTCTCCGTATGCACTCAAGCATCCTTCTAGCTTTTGCTGTCGCCTTTTCCACCTGTTTAGCTACTTTAAGATCATCAGACACAACCACGCCTAGGTCCCGCTCTTCTTTAGTGGACAAAAGTACTTCACCTCCTATACTGTATTGCTCCCTTGGATTGCTGCAGCCCAAATGCATGACCTTACATTTTTTAACATTAAATCCCAGCTGCCAAATTCTAGACCATTCTTCAAGCTTAGCTAGATCCCTCCTCATGTTATCTACCCCTTCCTGGGTGTCTACTCTATTGCAGATTTTGGTATCATCCGCAAAGAGGCAAACCTTACCCGACAGCCCTTCCGCTATATCACTAACAAAGATGTTAAAAAGAATCGGACCAAGGACAGATCCCTGGGGCACACCACTGGCAACATCCTTCTCCTCAGAGTGAGCTCCATTTACCTGTACTCTTTGTCGCCTCCCACCCAACCAACTTCTAACCCAAGCAGTAACTTTAGGGTCCATCCCTAGGGTGCTCAGTTTGTTTATAAGTCGCCTGTGAGGAACAGTGTCAAAGGCTTTACGGAAATCTAAATACACCACATCTAGAGCTCTCCCTTGGTCCAACTCCCTGGTCACCCAGTCAAAAAAATCAATCAGATTTGTCTGACAAGACCTTCCTCTGGTGAATCCATGCTGCCTCGGATCCTGTAATCCGCTGGACTCCAGAAACCTCACTATTTTCTCTTTCAGCAGCGTTTCCAATAATTTACTCACCACCGAAGTTAAACTAACCGGCCTGTAGTTTTCAACCACATCCTTACTTCCGCTTTTGTGTAAAGGCACCACATGAGCCTCTCTCCAGTCCTTTGGCACCACTCCCGACTCCAACGAGGCATTGAAAAGGTCAGTCAGTGGAGCTGCTAGAACGTCCCCAAGTTCCCTCAGTATTCTAGGGTGTATCCCATCCGGTCCCATCGCTTTGTCTACTTTAAGTTGAGCTAGTTTCTCACAAACACAGTCTTCTGAAAATAGTTCAAGATGTCCCTCGCTTCTGTTCTTATTTGTGGGTGTTTTCTGAGGTCCTGCTCCTGGTTTTTCATCTGTGAACACAGAACAAAAATATTTGTTAAGCAATTCCGCTTTATCCTTATCAGCTTCTACATATTCCCCCCCTGCACCCTTGAGTCTGACAATACCACTTTTGCTCTTCCTCTTCTCACTAATATATCTGAAAAATGTCTTATCCCCCCATTTTATTGCATTGGCTATTTCCTCCTCCTTTTGAATCTTTGCCTTCTTGACTACTTTGCTAGCTTCTCTAAGTTTTTCCAAATACAGATGCCTGTCTTCTGCTCTCTGTGATCTCTTGTATTTCATGAAGGCCTCCCTCTTTTTCTTCACTTTTTCAGCTACTTCCTTCGAAAACCATAGCGGTCTCCTGTTCCTTTTGCCTTTATTTACCATTTTAACAAAAAGGTTGGTTGCCCTTAAAATACCCCCTTTCAGTTTTGCCCACTGTTTTTCTACATCCCCCAGCTGTTCCCATCCCACTAACGACTCCCTGAGGTATTGGCCCATCTTCGCAAAGTTAGTCTTCCTAAAGTCTAAGATCCTCACCTTGGAATGGATTCTAACAGCCCTAGTCCTAATACTGAACCACACCATCTGGTGATCACTGGATGCAAAATGATCTCCCACTACAACATCAGAAACACTTTCACCATTGGTAAGCACCAAGTCCAGTATGGCCCCTTCACGTGTGGGGTCTGTTACCAATTGCCTGAATAGTTCTCCCTGTAGAGAATCCAGGATCTCCTTACTTCTAGATGATACTGCAGCAGGAATGTGCCAATCAACATCTGGCATATTGAAATCTCCTATCAGTAGCACTTCCCCTTTCCTAACAATGCTGCGTATGTCTTCAATTAACTCTCTGTCCACCTCTTCCTCTTGTGAGGGAGGTCTGTATATCACTCCAATGCAAATAGATTTCTCTTTCCCTCTTTCTAGTTTAACCCACAATGCCTCCTCTCTCCCTTTTAAGCTCTGTAATTCCAAAGCTTTAATAGTAGTTTTTACATATAGTGCCACTCCTCCTCCTCTTCTTCCTACCCTGTCCTTCCTGAATAAAGTATAGCCAGGTATAGTTACATCCCAGTCATTGTTTTCTGTGAACCATGTTTCTGTAACTGCCACTAAATCCAAGTCAGCCACTCCCACCAAAGCTTCAACCTCAGGGATCTTATTTCCCATGCTACGGGCATTAATACACACTGCTTTCCATATGTTACCCCTGTTACCCATTTCCATAAAGGTATTTAATGTATCACCTACCTGGGGGCTTTCACTTACCTGGGGGCTTTCTTCACCCATCCCCATCACCCCATCCATCCCCATCACCCACCCATCCAGAAATTTGCCTGCATCAGGGGCACTTATACAGATAAGACAAGACATAAACATGAATGAGAAATTAGATGTGATGAGAAATATCATGTTGTTAGCAATTGTATGTGTTTTGTTTATTTCTTGTCTTATCTGTATAAGTGTCCCTGATGCAGGTGAATTTCTTTCGAAACACAATATCAATCACACACCACCTCAAATCAGTCAATGTATGGCCTTTCTCAGTTCAATGTTGAACCAAAAGTGTATTCATAATTTTATTAGATATTCTGCTCTTAGATTCAGTGAGTCACAATTTAGCCATGTGCTTCATCCTACCTACCTATACCAGTGGGCAGGGACACGAGGAGCCTGATCCCATAAGGTGCATGTCCAGGCTATCTAGACGGCCAAGCACTGGACGGGCCGGACTATACCCGATTCTGCACCACAGGAGCAAGATGCTCCCATCGTAGCAGGATTGGGCACTGAGATGGCCCGGCGTGCCCCTGCAGCAGCCATAGGAGATGTACAGGCAGCAAGGTGGTCAGGCCTCCCTCTTCTTCCACTGGTGTGCTGGTACTATGGTGTCCTATCTCCATGGCACCAGGATGCCCAGTGGGAACGCCAATGGCCAGACACACCACCAGAACAGTTTTCCCACTGCCTGACCCTTGGCGTGGTCTGCCAGGACCAGGATTGGGCGGCGGGGACTGAATCAGTCCTGTATGTCTGAGTGCCTGGACTGCCTATGCTCCACCCACTATCCAACCCCATGCTGCCCTCATCCAGCTCTCCCTGCACAGAGGATCTGTGCATGCAGGGAGAGAGTTTCTCTGCATTCGGGCCAGATGGCTAGCGGGGCTGCACATCCCACCAAGACATACAGCCCTGCTATTCACCTTACAGAATTGGGCCCATAATGGGATAAATTATGTAGTGCAATCTGACTTCATTGATGTGATCAAATGATGCTAAAAGATGCTAACACTGTTTTGTTCTCTTTAATATATAGTGAAGCAGTAAACAAATCTTGGCTGATAGTAGACTGCAAAAATTGAAGCAGAAAAATAAGTAATGGATCTTTCGAAAATGTGTACTATGTCAAATGCATGCAAATGAATAAATGTAAAATGGATATAAAGGATGAATTAATATAAAAGCTTAATTCTAAAGAGAAATATATGCATGATGGGATACACATACAAGCTGGTTTAAAGATAAAAGGACCAATGATGAAATGCTGAGCAAATGTTAATGGATATATTCTAAATTGCCTTAAATGCACATGGTTTGATGGTCTGCTTAAACAGAGTTATGTGAAGTTATATTGATAGAGAGTTTTGTGTGATTTAGTATACTATTTCTATCTCTGATAGATCATCTTTATAATACTCCATGGATTACAACTAGCCACACATGACAGCCAGCTTCTCTAGGCTGTCTGATACATTCAGCAATGGTAGCATCGTGGAGCCACACTTCTACTGCAACTCGGCCACCATGCTAGACCAACTATGCAGATCAGCAAAGTGAGTGCCAAGAAACATGTTTATACGTCTAACAGGCATGAGAGGGGTAGGATGGGGATCATCCCTCCTCTGAGCCCATTCATATAAATGTATTTCTTGCTGCTGTCCACAACCATTCCTCATCAAGAAACGTTTGTTTCAGTGTATCTTGATGCTTCAATCTTTAGTTTGTAGTGAAGGATTTATCATTTTGGTGCTAATTTTATAATCCTTTTTTGTGCCTAAAATAGAGTTTTAGACGTGCAAATAGGCTCTTATAAGATTAGGTCAAGCATAAAAGTGGACATGATGCAAGGTGGTATGCACTTTTTCATTAGGCATGCAAGGGGGCAGAGTCTGGGAAGAGTGTGGGAAGAGTTGTGATTTTCAAGCATAAGATATGTGTTGACATTTATATCTGCTCTGGAGCAGGCATAATCTGCAATCTAGGCATTATTTCTGCAGGAATTTGTACTGATATGTTATGAAAACAAGTAGGCATCTACTTGTCTATGTAAAATAGGCATCTTTTCTATTACCTTACCTTGGTATCCTCATATAAAATTACCTCTTTTGTGCCTAGGGAAAAAAAAGGAAAATACATCTGGCCCTATATAAGGCATTTTCTAAGGACCCGATTTACTAAGAATTTTCTCCCATTTTGTGTCTGTATGGGGGAAACGTTTTATAAATTCATCCTGAAATCAGATGCACACCAGACGTACAGAGGCAGGGAGGAATTTTTTTTTGAGGGGGAGTTTCTATCCATTGAAACCAGCAGTTCTGATCCTCGCCAAGGATTCAGAACATGGATGCACTGGCATGAGGTTGTTCCTTATCTCCTATAAAGCAGCAAATAGCTCTGGAAAGACCAGTCACCTGGCTTAGCATGCCAGACTTCAGACCTCGCTGATGCCTACCAGCACTGGCTCAGGAATGAAACATACTGTAATCTCTCTTTTTTTTTCATTTTAGCAAGGAAAGGATTATAGAATTCCATGCTATTGATTGGCTCCTGTATATTTATGGCTGTAGTTTAGCAGAAAATATCGTGTTAGCTGGTTGATTGTGTGGGAGAAACACAATAGGACAGCATTTAATGAAAGCCCCATCGGTGGCTAAATTCTAAATCAGAAAGCAAATTTGAACACTGAATGGAAATTACTCTGATGCTGACTGATTTGTTTTTGGTTGTAAACACTCTCTGGATCTAACAGAAAGGTTAATATGTGGAAAATGGCTTATTTACCATGTCTGCAGCAAATTAGCAATGATTTAACTTCAGGAACATGCCACAATCAATCAGCCAGCAGAAAAATGAAGTGACTGCTTGGGATTACACTAATTTGCTGGCTGAAGGTTGACGCACATGGAAATTAAACTGTTCCCTAACAATTAAAAAGCTTTACTTGCAGAAAATTAGGCTTCATGTGGACTGAATGGATGGCAGATTACTCGATCATTGAGGACTCTTCATTCTTCTCGTTTTGATTGCAGCCTCCTGAATCTGCCTGTCTCTTTAAGCACCATACCTGCTGCTAAATAAACTGATTATTTCATTTGTGACTCAGAGTTCATCTAGACCGGTCAGGCAAGGTTGGTTTGATCTTTAGTGGTTCCATTCTAGGCAAAGTAGATCCCAAGGATTCAGGAGCATCTTAATCAAGTTCAAACAGAACTTTAGAGCAACTCACACAGGGTAAATGAATCTCTGACAGGTAAATGAATAGGTACAGTTTTCTTTTAAATCGTAAAGCTAGACAAGTTGTAGTATTGACCTCCAAGACAAAACAACATGAGTTACAAATTTGTGACATCATGTATAAAATTTCATCAAAACCAAGATAAAAGATTGTAAAGCACACTACACATCTACAAACAACAGGGGCATGAGGAATAAGATAATATTTAGTATTTTTTAGCCTAAGAAAATAATTGTATTAATATTTACATCAGTCATAATGGCTTACCATGTCAGGTTTGCATTCTGTGAAGCAATGCCAGCTTTCTTTTATATACAATCAAGAACCTTGGTAAACCTTCACTTATTGAAAAACAAAATCTAAAACATATTTTCAAAAAACCCGTTCGTTGACATAGCTATCAATTAGCTACAGACTGAGGCCTACCAAATCACTGAATAGTATTAGTAGCATAGTTTAATCCATCTCCAGGAGAGTTGTAGGGCAATAAGTTGGATTCTCCCTGGGTATCAATAATTGTTTACTAGTAGGGGTCATTGACTAATAATAGGTAGGCTGAGTTATGTCTAAAAAATTTAGAGAACCTGAACTCTTCTTGGACAAGTCCAAATCAATTTGGTTCTAGACGTTTTCCTCTTATTGAAGAAGTGCAAAATAAGAAAAACAATAAAAGCTAGCATGAAGAAAGCCGGAAACAAATTTGAATACAGTACTTCAGAAGCACTGAATGGCAAAAATGGTTCTTAAGTGGATAGCATTTGTTAACAGTAATTGTTTTCAGTTAGGTTTCAGGCACCCCAATGACAATTATCCTACGACTGCCTTCTCTATATATCCTTGTGATCCAGATAGGCCTAATTTATCATTGACAGCTTGAAAGGATTCCCTGCTTCGACTGTGCTTCTATTCTCATGATGACTCATTAGTGAGCCATGACTTTGCAGGCTGACTGGAGCATAAGGAGCAAATAGGTTTGCATAAATTATTTTCTGTCTTCAAGGAGCTTTGGTACTGGGAGTGAAGTCGTAACAGTAGTTCTTTGTTTCGAACATTCAGTCTTTTTCATTTACGTTTAATCTAATATACACGGGATATTGTCATTAGGAACTGATTGAATGGCTGAAGTAAGCTTATTCACTCAAACACTAAACTTGTGTTTTGCAAGCCAACTTCCTCATAATTACAGATAAGAGTGTTTTGTTTTTTTAGTTGGTCATTGTATTATACATTATTTGATTGTTTTTTTCTGAATTGCAATCCACTTTGAAGTTTGCTTTGATAAGATAGAAAACAAATTAAAATAAATGAATCTCACTAAGCAAAGTATGTGAACAGCCTGTATCTCATTCTCTGTCTTCCTTTGAAAAAGGGAGCTCTTTCCTCATAATTCTACTATTACTTTGCATTATCACTACTCAATCAACTTTTACTGTAGCCAGTAATTGTTTACACTGGACCACTCGTACTGTTGCCAGTAGCCTACATTCTTGCCTTTACTGTTGCCAGTAGCCTGTAGCATTTTGTCCATTTTATTTTGTTACTAGCAACCTGTAACTACCAGCGACTCGCCTCTTCCGAGGCAGCCTGTAACCACCAGTCACCTACCCCTGTGCATACTAAGTATCGTTGCTATCACCAGTCAAACCATAATAACATTGACAACCCAAGCAACCCTAACATGGCCACCTCTTTACTCGCCATACTTAGTTTTTACCTCCTTGCCAACGCAACCCAGAATACCTCTGCTTTCACTTTTACCTCTAACCATATCCCCATCCTACACAGCCTAAGCAGGAGAAATCACACCTATCCCCATCACACACCATCATACATGTCAGACAGTCCCATCTACTCTATATATCCCTTAATAGCATATATAACCCCAAGCCCGAACCCACTCCCCTACATATTAATCTAAAATGCGCTCTCATCAACTCACGCTCAGTCCACAAAAAGTGGCCAGCTATTACAGATCTTATTAATAATTTGAGTTTAGACATACTTATGGTTACAGAATCCTGGTTGTCAGACACAGATACGGTCACCATAAATCAACTTATCCCCCCTGACTACTCAATTTATACCTGCCATAGAACAAACCGGAAAGGAGGTGGAGTACTCATCCTAGCAAGAACTAACCTCCAATTCCAACTACTATCATCCACAAGTCTCACGCACATGGACATAGTTTCTGTGACCAATAAACACATCAGCATAAATCTCATCTACAGAGCCCCTTCTTCACCCCCTGAGGATCTCTCTAACATAATAGAACTCGCTTGCAACACTGGAAGTCCATGTAAACCTAACTGGCTGATTGGGGATTTTAACCTCGCCTCACTACAACCCACCCATGCTAACAGCTTCCTGGATGCCATGTCTGACTTTAGCTACTCACAGATAGTGAAATCTCCTATACACCTCTGTGGAAATACTCTCGATCTCATTTTTGCCCCCCAGTCAGAATCCAACAACAATATCAACCCCTCTTCTACCCCTGTTCCATGGTCCGACCATAATCTAATAACCTTCCAAATCCCACATCAACAAAGCGAAACTCCAACCAGCCAAACAACTACAGCCTCCTCAGGATCGTCAACACGATTCAAAGCCCTAAACAGAGAGGACTTCATTAACCGAGCTCTCCCAATACTCCGTCTACCAGCTCAAAACCTAGATGAGATGATCAACACATGTAACACCACACTGAACTCCTGCTCGCATCCACCATCCTCTAGCAGATCAACAGCTTCCAACAAGTCACCAAAGGAAAGAAAACCAGCCCCCTGGTTTTCTGCTGAATTAAGATCTTCTCTCCAATCTCTAAGAAAGCAGGAACGAAAATGGCGCCAATCCCATTCTGAATCCGACCGAACAACATACAAACACATGCTAAAGCAACACCGTGAGAAGATTGCTGAGAAAATGAGAGAACACCTCACGGAACTTCTCCTCCGCTCTTTAAACAAACCACGTGACCTCTTTAGCATTGTTAAATCATTAACTAAGACACTGTCCCCCAATCAGACGGTATCAATTCAACCTCAGCCCTATGCCGAGTACCTTCAATCTAAAATTATCAAAACAAACGTGGCACCAAATCCCACAACAAACTACACCCCTCAAATACAGCCACATCTAACAAACTTCACCCCTCCTGCAGAGAAATACATTGCTGACCTTACTGCTACCATCAACACCACTACAGCCCCAAATGATCCTTGCCCTGCTCACTGGATCAGAACAATGCGCTCCGACCTCAGCCCCACTCTAGCCCACATCATGAAGCTCTCCTTTGCAGCAGGAACATTCCCAGCAAACATCTATATGCCCACTCCTGAAAAACAGCAAACTCGACCCGACAAGAACAGACTCCTACCGCCCAATCTCAAGTATACCTCTATTAGCCAAACTCATCGAGAAAGTTGTCCAAATACAACTTCAGCAACACATAGACATATCAGCTCCTTTGGATCCCTGCCAGCATGGCTTCCGAGAATCCCACGGCGTGGAGACTCTACTCACCTTACTGACCAACACTCTATCCAGAGGGATTGACAAGATTGAAAACGGCTTTGTACTCATCTTCCTTGATATTGCTGCAGCATTTGACTCTGTTAACCATGAACAACTCCTCTATCGACTTCAGGAAAAGGGAATTCATGGATTGGCCTGGGAATGGTGTAAATCCTATCTAGCAAACTGCTGGCAACATGTACGAATAGGATCCTCAACATCTAAACCATTCCATCAACAGCAGGGTGTACCTCAAGGATCCTCCCTATCTGCTCTACTTTTTAATGTATATATGCAACCGATCTGTGATATCATCCGATCATTTAATATATCCAGTCTGATTTATGCAGATGATTGTTAATATTCACCCCAATTAAAATCAGACACCCCGACCTATCCTCACTAGTAGAGTGCTTTAACGCGATCACTGACTGGCTCTTATCCCAGAATCTACGTATAAACTTCAAGAAAACGGAAGTTTTATTTGTAACTAAGAACAAGAACTTCTCTCCCCCCACATCTTTGAAGGTACGAGATGCAGAACTACCATGTAAATCGGTTATACGCTACCTAGGTGTCACAATTGACCAACAACTCAATTTCAAGGAACACATAAAGAATACCACCAAGGCAATTTACAATAAGATACGGACATTAAGACACCTAAGACCCCTACTCACCCCGGACAATTTCAGAATGATATTTCAAATGCTTGTAACACTGCATTTCGACTACGCTAACATTATCCTACAGGGCCTTCCTAAGAATACCCTCAATCCACTTCAGATGGCAATGAATACAGCAGCCCGCATTCTTTGCGGCATATCCAGAAGAGAGCACATCACACTCATACTCATGGACCTACATTGGTTACCGGTGCAATCCAGGATCACTTACAAGGTACTACTACTAACATTTAAAGCAATTAACCAACTGTCCCCTCTTTCCCTCTCTGAACTTTTGACCATCACTCCTGCAAACAGGCTAAGAAGGTCAGTATCTGTCAATACGCTTACTATACCAATTGAATTCACTAAATGCTTTCAAACAACTAGAAACCGAAGCTTTGCTTTCTATGCCCCTAAATGTTGGAATGACCTCCCACCTCAACTCCAAATAATCAATGACCTTTCACAGTTCAGAAAAGCCCTTAAACACCACTTATTCTGCCTACACTTTATCAACCCTAATCCAACACAATCATTCCACACACCACAACCTACACACAAAGCCTCGAATGCTCCAACAACGTAACCACCGACGAGACACCAAACAGACCTACACTCAGGAACTCCCCTAATGATCATAGATTTTTAAGGTCTTCTCCATTACGAATTACCAAGCAGATAAATAAACTGTAAATAGTTCACAACTATTATTGTTAATTGTATATAGTTTCCCCTGTTACATTCCCAAGTTACAGACCCTGTTACAATGTATGCAAAAGATCCTGTTCTGATACAAGTTTGCAAAAGATCCTGTTCTGATGCAATTTTCTGTTATTTGTAAACCGCACTGATACCAAATAGCGCGGTATATAAGAACTGTAAATAAATAAATCAATGACTTACTAAATGTTATGATGCTGTAACATGTTAGTGTATCATTTATTTATTTATTTATTTATTTATTTATTTAACATTTTTATATACCGCACTATTTATTATCAGCGCGGTTTACATAGAACTACAAAACATCAGATAAGATACATATATCTGTTTTTACATGGAACAGGAGATGGATCTATTTTTGGGTCATAATCATTGCTACTTGCAAGAGCAAGAGTCAAGGCATAGTTCCTTATCAAAATGTGATTTTTTTGTTATACATTTTAAATGCAATATTGCAGTCTTGAAATATTAATAAGGAATATCAATATGCTTGAGAATCATGTTAACAGCATTTTCTAGAACCTATCTAATCTCTTATGTCTACAGAGGGAATTGGAGGGAAGGGAGGAAGGGAGAAGGGGAGATGACCCATAGATTCTTCCTGCTTTTCTGCACTTGCAACTCAATCAAGACTGGCTCCACCATCCAGTCTAGTCCAGCCCATTGTAGCAACAGTATTCTTGTTAAGTGACAAGTTCCCTCCTGAACCAGGCACAAGGGATCTTTTGTGGGCAATTTCTCCAGATGGGTTAATTTTGTACATACCATGACAGTCATGAACCTCATTTGGAAGCCAGAGTATGTGGAGTATGATCTCAGTCTCTCAAATTACACACACCAGCTTTCCTAGTTTTTCTATGCTCGCTATAAACCATCTCATCTATAATCCACTGTCCTGGGCTGCTAGTATCAACCTCTATCCTAAATTTTCAATATACCTCACCTTAACCACTCATACAGTATGTCCTGGTTTGACTGACAAATGGCTCCTTTGGGATATGTTTGCTAAACAACGATAAAGGAGCAAGTGTGACATTAGTGCATGCTAACTGCACATCTGCACCCTTAGCGCATCCAAAAAAGCCACTTTAGTACATGCTAACGGTACCAACCACTTTAGCACACACTAACAGTGCCTGTGGGTGGAGAGAGGGCATGCATGGGATGGAGACTGGGGGTCAATGGGCGGGGGAGTAGGCAGGAACAAGGTTTGCTCCCTTAACGCAGGCACCTTAACGTCAGAAACCCTAACACAACTCAAAACCTCATGGAAAAGGTGTTTTTTGAGGAGAGAGAGCCCATTTAACATCTGCAATGTGATGCACAGACAGGGGAGCCCAAGTGAGTGATAGTAGTGCTCCATTAGCAGCAACAGCATAGTGTCCAAGCATGAAAGGGCACTATGTTGATGGTGCAAATGGGGGCAAAGGAGGTGGTACATAGGTCATGCAGTGGGGGCTGCTGGTACACAGGAGGGGACCAGGCAGCTGTCTAGATGGCACATAGGAACATAAGACTACAAAATATGCCAAACTGTGTCAGACCAAAGTCCATCATGCCCAGTATCCTGTGTCCAACAGTGGCCAAACTAAGTCACAAGTACCTAGCAGTTTCCCCAAAAGACACACAGGATTCCCAATAACTGTAAAGGGGCAAGCAGTGCATAGCCCGGGTCCTCTTTAGCAACGGTTCATGGACCGTTACCCAAGAATCCGTCAAAACATTTCTAAATGTTCAATGTAAAAACAGAAATGCCTTTCTGTCTCCTTAACTGTTATATGTAAACCGCACCTGATCATCAGAAGGTTGCGGTATATAAAAGTTTGTTAAGTAAAATAAAAATAAATAAACCCAGCTACACTGACAGGTTTTACCACATCCTCTGGTAATGGATTGCAGGGTTTGATTACGCATTGACCGAAAAAATATTTTCACCTAGAAGACCCAAATGGGTTACACTGTAACTGCATTTCAGGTCCCCTAGTCTGTCCACAGTCTGAAGGCATAAAAAAGCAACCTATGTTTATCTGTTTCAATCCCGTCAATAATTTATAGACCTCTATCATATCTCCCCTTAGCCATCTCTTCCCCAAGGTGATGAGCCTCAACCTATTTAGTCTCTCCACCAGGGGTATTCTGCTATTTTCAGTACCATCAGTGATGTTCGTCATGATCCCACATTGACATTGACAGCACACAGTCATGCTACTGCTTCAGAAAGTCAGTGTGCCACATGGGGTGGTCCAAGGGTCCTGGCACTCCAAGCAGAGATGCAGGCTGCCCCCCTATTGCCACAGAACCCAGCTGTGGGGGAAAAGGCCGATAGTGCCAGAAACTGTAGCCCCCCAGGCAGCTGCAAAATGCAGGTGCCCAGGAGACTACCACAGCAGTGGCTGTCATCCTCCCCCCAAGACATTTCATTGGCAGGTGGTGATGGAGTCCCTGCAAAGGCATATGGTTAGTGAAAGGGCTGCATGGTCGTCCATGTATGTCTCTGCCCCCCCATCCAGACCATGCGCCCTACGCACTCACCAACCCTCATGTTGAATGGACTGGGGCTGCACACCACCAACACGGTCAGCATACAGGTATGTCAGCATGGTGTGGGGGTATTGGTGGAGGGGGCAGTGGCACCTGCCTACAGCAAACCAAAGCTATGCCCTGGTCCTGTGCACAGTGCACATTGCAACATGTGCCAAGGTCTGTCTGATGCAAAGTATGTCAGCCCCAGGGAGTGTTGAAACCATATGGCAGTACTGTGGCTCAATGTGCACAATGATGAATATATATATATATATATATATATATATATATATATATATATATATATATATATATATATATATATATATTTATGCGTGGAGGGTCACAGGTTTGGATCCTGGCTGTGGATTATGCATTGCATGTCCCTGTGGCTGAGCTTTATCCCACAGTGCAGGTATAACGTCAACATGTGCAACCCCCAATGAATCGGCCAGCAAGGATACATCAGCCACATAGACAGGCTCCACTATCCACAGCTGCATGGAGAGTCAGGCTGACAGTATGGGCACACTGAGCAGTCATTAACATGAGAGCATGCAACTAGCTCTGAGCTCTGACTGGAGGAGGTGGTTCAGTGGTTGGAGTGGGGGCAGAGGAAATAACTAACTGGATAGCACTGATTTTTGATGCTACCTGCTTAGCCCTCTGCACCTTAAATATAGCATTGAAAATTGGTGCTACTCAGCTAGCTTCTGAGGCTCCTGGGATGTGCGGCAAATCCCAGATTTTCAATGCCAGAGTTGCATGACTCCAGCATTGAAAATCCGGGTTGGGCAGAAGAGGGGTGGGCTATGTGCTAACGTGGCGCATAGCGCCACTGAGCTGAAAATCGGGCCCTTAATTCTTTGTAGAATTTTTTCTTTTATTTTGCAAATTCTGTTGTTTTCTTCCCTGTGGTGGTCATTCCCAACCATGAATAGCAGGGTTGGATGTCCGGGTTGGAGTTCCAACCCGCATTTAACCCCAGAATGCTATTCAGTTCCCTGTGCTTCCCACACATGCAGAGGGTTTGTGCAGGGAGCACTGGACAGGGGCAAGAGGGAGTGGAGCTGAGGCAGAGTGGGGGCCTGAGACCTGATTACAGAGGTCTGTAATAAATCCTGTTGGTATGGTAGTTGCTGCTGTTGATGTGTTTAAATCCACCCTACCCCCAGGAGGCCCACACCTGCTTACAGAGGTCTGTTAGTCATCCTGGTGGTATGGCAGTTGCTGCTGTTGCAAGGTTCACCAGGAGGCCCATATCTGATCACAGGGACCATTATAGATGCTGGTGTTAGGGTACCTGCATCTGTTGGGGTTTCACAGCTCTTCCCTAACTCCAGGAGGCCCAGACCAAATCACAGATGTCAATAGCTCAGCTAGGTGTGGTGATCCATGCTCCTGTTGCATTCGCCCACAACTGCCCTATTCACATGAGGCCTTAGTCCTGACCATAGAGGTATAGTAGAAAGCCTGGTGTCATGGTAGTGGCTCCTGGCGATGTGTTCAGGGCCACCCACTTCCCACTCTATCTCAGTACACATCACAAATGGTTTGTAAAGATATCATGGTGCCATGGTGGGTGTGTCGGCTGATGTGTATAGGTCAGGCAAACACATAGGTGTGTACCGGACCACACAGGGAGTTAGGAAACACCTCCCCTGAAGACCAGCATGCCTACCCCACACATGGCATGGTGTTGCCATGTCATGCAAGGAGAGCGTAGGAACAGGGTATAAGGGGTCCGGGGGGTTGCACACAGTACACATAGGTGGCACCCGACTCATGCCCAGACCCACAGCCACATATGCAGGCGGCACTGGCAACAGGTAGTAGAGGACACACTGGCCAGAGCAGCAGCAGCAGCCTGCTGCTCACAGTGATATGTGATATGCATTGGGCACCCACCAGAGATATCTGGCCCCTAATGCTCCCACCCATTGCATCCCCCCCCCCCCCAGGTAGTGGACCTACGGAAAAAGGGACGGGAGTTGCGGCTGCAATGCCAGGATGTCCTTGCCCGCCTCCAAAGGAGCGTGCTGGAGCAAAGTGGCGGTGATTGTTGTGGCCTCTGCAGCGTAGTACAGCATGTCACAGTGGCCCAACAGCCTGTGGGAGGCCACACTATGTTTATATGGTGTGTGAATCACATGATGGTGTGCTAATGACTGTCTTCCCCCACAGAGGATGCTGCTGCTGGTGAAGGCCCATCTACATCAGGGCCCCCCACAACAGGCCCCACAGCTCCAGTCCAGCCGGAGGAGGGGGAGGAGGAGGAGGGGGCAGAGGCCAAAGAGAAGAAGACAACATGGAAGGGGCAGAGGGTGTGGTGGGGCGGGAGGGAGGGAGGGGAGGGGGAGGGTGTGTTGTATGTGGCAGGGGGAAGGAGGGCAAGGAGGAGGAGGAGGATAGCGGGGAGGGGGGAGAGGGACAGGGTGGGTGGGAAGTGTCAGGAGGGGAGGTTGGGGTGTGGGGGGGAGGGTGGCCCTGTGGGTGGGAGGGGACACAGGACAGCACAGGGCACTGTGGGTCCCTGCCAGCTGCCACATGTGTGCAGCGATTGTTGCTGCCTGCGTGTAGCGTCAGCACCCATTGCCACAGACAGTGCCCACACACATGCCATCACACAAACACCGGGCTTCTGGCATGGATGTGGTGGCAGGTGCATCTGGGACCTGTCTGTGGCAGTGGTTGGCGTGCTGCAATGCCAACGGTCCCAGGACCGCACCATCCGGTGGCTGGCAGGCACCATTCAGTGGATGGCTGCCGAGATGCACATGCAGCGTGCAGCTGGTATGGGTGGTGCAACTCGACAGCCATCTCCTGATGGGCGTCCCAGGAGCATTTGAGGGCCACAGGGGTGCCCACACACGTGCCCTGTGCTGTCCTGTCACCCGGGAAACAAAATGGGGTTTGTTGTAAATATTACCCATTGTAAACATTGTTAAAAGTAAACAAGTTTGTAAGTACAGCACAATGTTCACTTGTCTCCCTTACAGACAGACATAAGAACATAAGATATGCCATACTAGGTCAGACCAAGGTCCATCAAGCCCAGTATCCTGTTTCCAACAGTGGCTAATCTAGGTCATACATACCTAGCAGTTTCCCCAAAAGACACAGGTTCCGCAATGCTTGTACTGGGTCAAGCATTGATATCCTGGGTCCCTTCTTAATAATGGTTTATGGACCTTTCCTTCAGGAACTTGTCCAAACCTTTTTAAAACCCAGCTACACTAACAGTCTTTACTACATCCTCCGGTAACAAATTCCAGAGTTTGATTACACGTTGAGTCAAAAAATATTTTCTTTTATTAGTCTTAAATAGTTTACCCTGTAGCTTCATTGCATGTCCCCTAATCTTTCTATATTCTGTAACATAAACAATCGATCTACGTTTACCCGTTCCACCCCGTTCATTAATTTATAGACTTCTATCATATCTCCCCTCAGCCATCTCTTTTCCAGGTTAAAGAGCCCTAACCTTTTTAGCCTTTCTTCATAGGGGTATCCTTCCATCCCCTTTACCATTTTGGTGGCTCTTCTCTGAACCTTTTCTAATAACGCTATATCCTTTTTAAGATACGTTGACCAGAATTGCACACAATAATCAAGGTGCGGTCTCACCATGGAACGATATAGAGGCATTATAATATCTGTTGTTTTATTTTCCATTCCTTTCCTTATGATACCTAGCATTCTATTTGCTCTCTTGGCCGCCACTGCACACTGGGCCAAGGGTTTTAACATGTTATCCACAATGATGCCTAAATCTTTTCCCTGGGTGGTGGTTCCTAATGTGGAACCTTGCATCGTGTAACCATAGTTTAGGTTGTTCTTCCCTAGGTGCATAACTTTGCACTTGTCCACATTAAATTTCATCTGCCATTTTGATGCCCAGTCTTCCAATTTATCAAGATCCTCTTGCAAATTTCCACAATCCTCATGGGTTTTAACAGACTGTTGACGTGAGCATGGGACATGTGTGTAGATCTCTATGTGTATGCGCGGTAGACATAGGTAACATACATGGATCGTCTCCACACTCAGGTGTGGGGGCTGTGCATGTGCGTAGATGTCTGTGTCCCCTGGTGCCCCTGTGATGTACTGATGTGCTGCATGTCCCAGCAGCTATGGTCACATGCATGCTGCCTCTGATATGTAGGCTGCATATCTGATGCACCATGCTCAGGGGGAATGGAGGGAAAGGTTAGCAGGCATGTGACAGGAAGGATAGGAGGGACTGCTATACCCAGTAGATGCACAGGAGGATAGCTGGTGAGGCCGTGACAGGTGGATGTTGGTCAGGGGGATGAGTGATGGCTCACTACAAGCGCTGGGGATGAGTAACCATCTGACTGTAGCTAGATACTTTTGTCTGCCTGTACCTCCGTAAGCATATGTGGGTAAACAGCCATGTAGGTTCTGGGGTGGGCAGAGAGGATGGTCACACATGTGAGTAGACTAATTGATAGCATATGGGGTGTGAGAGAGTGACAGATCTGTAAAACATGCATGTTCCACCATAAAGATATTGCTGGTAGACGGGAGAGGTAGGGTATACCCACACGCATAGGTAGAAGGGCTCACACATGGCACAGTGCATGGCACACAGGAAATGGTATAATGTATGTGCGGTGATTGGTGACAGTGCAGACACCACACCCCTATGGGAAATGGGGAGGCATATGTGGTCAGGGTGACAACATGGGTTGCAGGGTACGCAGGGGAGCACAGTGGCACATGCTGGAGACATACATATATTTATAAATAGACTCTGATGTCTTTATTGTCACAGATGTGGTGACCTGTTCCCCAACCTCACATCCTGCATCTCTTCCCACGTCCACGGTGCCCATGGGCCAGCACACCCCTCTTTGCCGGGTCTGCTGGTGCGGCCTCTGGCGCTGGTGCTGGCTGCTGGGGATGCCGAGCCATGGCCTCCTGGGCATCCGCAATGCGCACTAGCGCTGCTGCCATCGTCTCTGCTGTGGCACACAGCTGTCTGATCTCCTCACAAATGGCCATCAGAGCCTGACGAGTGGCTGTGGGTGAGACACAAGGTGATGTGTGAGACATGTGTTGCACCCCCACGGTGATTCATGCACATGTCTGGCGTATCCCAACAGACTGGTCCGCAGAGCAATCATGCATGCGATGACTAGCAACACAATACCATGTTTACATCTGTGTGTCCCATGATCCATCCTCAGGCCAGGAAATGATCCTGCTGAGGGGTCGTGGGAATCACAGATATGACACATGGTACTGTGTCACAGTTCATTGTGTCACTGCTTGATTTGCGCACTGGTTGTATGGGATAGGCCGGATAATGTGTGGATTCATGGCACACAGATAGATATCTGGGGGGCGCTGTTTGCTCTACACCTGCCGCACAGTACTGATTACCCCGAATATCTATGCTAGGTACCATTAGCCAGGGAGAGGAGTCCGCCGAGTAAGCTGTATAGGTGATCTGGGATAGGTGTGTACCACTGTACATCTCCTTGGGGTATATGGTGGTGAATAGTGGGCGGATGTATGAGCTCATTAACCTGATGACACCAGACGACCCATGCTACAAGAGGGGTGGTGCACATGGCACAGACCCCCACTAAACATATGAACCTACGTGCTATGGTGTCATAATATTGGGGAGCACATGGAATGTCATTGTGGATGTTACGTCAACCCCCAGGGGGCATGTTGTATATTCTGTAACCCACCTTCAGCATCATGCCTTGATGAGGCAGTATGAGCCCGCAGCTCCGCAAGGATGACATCCATGCTGGTGTGTGGGGTGCCTGATGTCCCCAGCGCCTGCATTGTGTGGCGACCCCCCTCCGTCTCTGTGTCCTCCAAAGCCCGTGTGCTGCTGCTACTGGCCCCCACTTGTGTGCTGGCATCTGCTGCCCTGTCCTCTGCCTCGGGCACCACATTGTTTCCTGGGGTCTCCCTGGCAGTGCTGGCTGCGTCCCCAGACTGCACCTACAATGGGGACAGCACATGTGCGTACCGTGTGCTGTACCTGGCAGGGGGGGTATAGCGGCCTCCTGCACTGGTGGAGCTGTGACACATTTGCTGTTGTGTTTGGGGGGATGAGGTGGCGAGTTCCGGGCCCACTATATGCAGCACTAGGTATGCACTATGCGTGTGACCTTGGATGTGGGCTCAGTGCTACATGTGGCCAGGGTGTGTGTGGGAGCCCTGAGTGGGATTGTGGCCTGTCATAGTGTGTGTGAGCAATGTGTATGCATTGGCCTGAGTGGTATGCACGGTATGTGTTGCAGCATGCATCCGGGTCAGCCAGATGTGTGTGGGGACTGCCGCTTTGGTAGCCACTGTTCGGTGTGGGTGGACAGCTATCACATACTCAGTGTGTGTGGTGGGTTGTTTCGGGAAATGGGTGGAGCAATGCTGGGCATGGGGTTGCACCGTAGGTGGGGGTCATGGGAATGTGTCTGTGGCACTGCGGTACCTGTATAAGAGCTGACCCCAGGTGGGGTGGGGGTTTGGCGAGGTGCAGTTGATATGGCTGTGGCAATGTGCACTCCAATGTCTTGTGAGGGTGGGTGGGGGATCCCCGCTGTATGTTGGCCAATGACAGTGTTATGTGTCTGACATCTGTGTGATGTGACGTTGGGGTTTATTTGCATCTACCTCATCATCACAGTGTGATAGGCCTTCCTCTGTCACTGGTCTGAGATATGTCCTTGGACAGGTAATCGCAGGCACACGTCATAGCTGTTATAGGTGGTGTGTGTAGGTCCTCCCAGGACAATGTGTTCTGGCCTAGTTGTATGTCCCTCCTGTCTGTATCCCCCTGTCATATTGTGCTGCGTACCTGACTACAGATGTATGATGTTCTGTGTGACCTATATGTCAGGTACGAATAGCTGCTGCATGTGCTGAGTTCATGGGGTGGAGGGTGTTGGACCCTCCCCATATGCACGATCATCCTCCCCACTCATGCACAGTGGAGGGGGGTGGCACTACGCCTGGCTGAGGGACTGCACCCCCCCCCCTGGTGCTGTACACCTGTGCAGTGCTCTATGTCTTCCAGGACTGTGGCTGTCGTGCATACAGCCCCAGGTACCTGTCACACCCACCCTGTACCTACCCAGCCATGTTTTGCTGGATTTGTGGCCCCCAGTTGCCTGTTTTAGGGCACACATGTTCTCAGGATATAGGCCCCCACCTTCCCATCCATGGCCGGCATGTACTGGGCCATGAGCTGTATGTGTGCTGCATATCTCTGACCTACCTGCCTGTGGATGGGCAGTGTCCAGCGCTTCAGGCAGTCCACACAGGTAGATGGGGCCAAGACAGTCTGTGAGCTCCTGCTCCAGGGGTGTCAGGGTTGGGGCAAAGGGGGCACCCCCTCCGGTGCCCATGGCATGTCGCCTCTCTGCCACCATGTGTGCACGGACACCACGCTTAATGTCATTAAACCTTTTCCTCAGGCTGTCCAGGTCCCTAGTTGGTCCCCCTGCCTGGGCTATGGCCTCCTGTACCTCCTCCCACATGTGTATGCGTGTGCCCACAATGGTGCTGGTGCTCAGCTATCCATAGAGCACCTCATACCATTCCAACACACTGGCCAGCAGGATGTTGTTTGCCTGCTGGCTGAATCTAACAGCCCTCCTCCGTTCCTCGGCTGGTACCGGTATATGCCTCCGTTTGGCACTGGGTGGCCCCTAGGTGGGCTGCAACACACCCGATGGGCCTGCAGCCACCACAACAGGCCCACCTCTCCCTGCCGGTTCTGCATCCCGCTGAACAGGTGTCCCCCCTCCTCCCCTTCTGCCATGTCCTGTTGCTCCATCTCCCTGCCCTCTGTGACCTCTCCCTCCCTGTCACACCTCCTCACCCCTCCCGTTCCTTGCCTAATCTCACCTCCCCTGCCCCTCGGCTCCTCTGCTCCACCTCACGCCTGCTACTCACCTCCCCTCCCCTCCTCTCCCTGCTGCCTGCTCCTCAACTCACCTCCTGTTTCTCTCGCCTGCTCCTCCCCTCCCCTCCTCTCTCTCTCGCCTGCCCGGCAATACACCTCGCCTCACCTGCTATAGTCTTGACCTAACCCTCGCCGCGCCTGCTCCACACCTCGCCTTCTGTCTCCCTCGCCTAAACAAACCCCTCAGCATGTACCACGTGTGCAAGCGTATTTATGTGGTTCTTTTACATTTGCGCATCCTTGCACATGTTGCACATGCGCAGCAGCACGAGCGTGGTGGCTGCACACATTGCACATGCACAGGGGAGATGCAGAAGTTGCGTGCAGGGACAACAGGTTGCGCATGCACTGTACATGTGTGTGAGCGTGAGACGTGCACATGTGCTGCGTGCCATTACGCGCATGTGGCAGGCCTCATGTCACATGTGCAGAATGGCACTCATCACATGGGTCCCACGCACGCACCTTCCGCATCTCCCCTGCGCATGCACAATGCACACATCCGCCATGCTCGTGCTGCTGAGCATGCACAATGCGCGCAAGGACGCGCAGACGTAAAAAACAAAACATAACTACACACGCACACGAGGTACACACTGAGGGGTTTGTGTAGGTGAGGAAGACGAGGTGTGCGGTGTTGGTTGTTGGTGAAGCAAGGAGAGTGTCAGAGGCAGGTTTTTTGTGGAGAGTGGTTGGGTTGGTGAATGCTGGTGGAGTTGTATGGCTGGGTTGGTGAGTGGTGGGTGAGTTGAGTGGCTGGGTTTGTGTGAGTTAGAGGTGAGGGGGTTGAGTGTATGGCGGGCTTTGTGGTTACTGCATGTGCACTGGGAGGTGTGCAGGGGCTGCGGTTGCCTGATGGGGGAGATGGTGTCCATGGGGCTGAGGCACAGGGCATGGGTGCAGTCCCGCTGCAACACAGACCTGCAGCTGTGGGGGCAGGCCAGGCAGGGGCTGTGCCGGTATGGCACAGGAAGCGTGCTGAGTTGCAGGCTCACCAGCCTTGCCTCTAAAGGCCCAGGGCCAAGCTCCAAGACATGCATGAGGACCAGGTCATCCCCCTTTACCGCCTGAGCATAGGGGCTATTAGGGAGCTCTATGAGGATCTAAGACCTGACTTCGAGCCCCTGACTGGTCAGTCACATGCCATACCTGGTTTGGTCAAGCTCCTTGGTGTCCTACATTTCTTTGCCTCTGGCTGTTTCCAGTCATCTGTGGCCGCACTGGGTGGCATGAGCCGCCCCACCTTCTCACGCTGTCTCCACCAGGTACTGCATGCCATGATTAGCCAGGTGGGGAATTACATTGCCATTCCCAAGACTAGGCAACAGTGGGGGACCCTGAACCAGGCCTTTGAGGCGTTTGCCAGGATACCACATGTGATGAGAGCTATTTATTGCACACATGTTGCCCTGGTCCCACCCAGAGATAAGGAGGTAGTGTTCCGCAACCGCAAACTCTACCATTCCCTGAATCTTCAGATTATATGTGATGCAGATATGCATATTCTGAATGTGGTCCCTAGGTTTGCAGGGTCCACCCATGACTCCTATATCCTGCATCACTCGGCACTATTCAGACAATTTGAGGCAGGACAGTATGAGGACTGTATACTGATGGGTGGGTATTTCGCATCTCTGACATGCACATGGTAATCCTCTGACTAACCGTATGTGCACATGTCTGTCTTTGGAGTGTATCCCTAGTTGTGTGTGTGTCTCATCTGTCTGTGTGTGATCTAACTTGGGGGGGGAGTGCCCTCCAGCTCTTCCTTGCTACGGTGCTGTGTGTTGATGGTAGGATGCATGCTAGCATTTGTGTCATGGTTACAGATTATGTTGATTGCAATCCTTACACCTACCCCTTGTTTTGTGTGTCAAACCTTCAAATGCTGCTGCATAGTTGTGGTGTCCCATCATGTGATGTCATATGTTTGTGTCAGAATTGTTTGTGCTTATGGTTTGCACGTACACGCTTTTCGTCATGTGTGTGGACATTAGCTCCTGCTTTAACGTTCCATATTTCTTTCTGCAGGTGATGCAGGATATGGGTGTCGCCCCTGGTTGCTGACCCCTGTGTGTCAGCCACGGACATGTGCAGAGATGAGGTACAATGAGGCCCATGCCTCCAGCCGCTCCATCATAGAGCGCACCTTTGGCGTTTTGAAAAGTCATTTCAGGTGTCTGGATAGGACTGGCGGGGCCTTACAATACACAGCCCAGACTGTCGCAGAGATCATTATAGCCTGTTGCATCTTGCACAACATTGCTCTCAGGAATGATCTCCATGTCCAAATTAATGAGGATCTGGAAGATGATCCTATGTGCCCTCCTGTACATGGCCATGGTGACACACGAGAAGGCACAGCAGTCAGGCGGCGGGTGATTGAGGAGGTCTTCTCATGTAAGTACTGCATATGTTGGGACATACATTTCTTTAGATATGTGTGTACGGAGTGGAGGAGTAGCCTAGTGGTTAGAACACTGGCTTGGTAACCAAGCAACCAGGGGTCGATTCCCACTAGCACTCCTTGTGGCCTTTGGCAAGTCACTTAACCCTCCATTGCCTCAGAAGAAAGGCCTGGCAATCTACTTCCGGTGACACTGCCAAGAAAACCCAGGAGCTTCTGGGTCACCAGGAGTCAGGACTGACTCAAAGGCACACATTGCATTTTGTACTACTACTACTAGTGAACATTTGTATCACAATAGCAGTAAGACGCAACACTGCACTGACATATGAGAGACAATGCCTGGCCATCAGAGCTTACAATCTAGTCATGACTCAAACACAGAAGATGTGAGCAGGGCACCACAGCGGATGGAGGTGGATTATGTGTGTCAGGATTAGTAGGATCGGGGGAGGTGGTAAGCTGTCACACATGATTTGTAGCTGATTGGGAAAGGGGCTGCTGTACAGCCACAGGTAGTTAGTTCCAGCCTTTGGGTGCAGCAAGGTGAAAGGCGTGTAGTCTGTGGTCAGCAGTAGGTGAGCGGGCCGTAGATGGAACCAGTTGCCTAGACGTGTGTGGTTCACATTTGTAATATGAGGCGATTGATTGGATTGTATGCTCTGCTGAGCAGGGACTGTGTGTTACTTGTTTCTGTATAGCACTACATACTCAGTAGTAGTTGTATTAGTGATAGTTGAAATCATCAAGGAAAGGGACTGTAAAGCCACAGTGTGACTGCATGTATAGGTCAGCAGGCGAGCCTTAACATGGATGCGGAGACGGATAGGGAGCCTGTGAGGTGTCATGACAGGGGGAGTATTATTGCCATTATGCGTCTGGCGGTAGATTGGCCATGCAGTGCAGTGTTGCATATTTCCAGGCAGACACAGATGATTCAAAGGTAGATCAGCAAGATGTAGATTACAGTAGGCAAGCCGGGAGCTGATTAAGGGGTGGGCTGGCGTTTTAGTTATGTGTTCAGGGGAGACTGGGAAAATATAGCTGGTGTCATTAAGAAAGAAACCGCAAGCCTCAGCTACAAGCTGGGTATGTGTGGAGAGGAGGAAAGTGGAGTCCAAGACAACCCCTACATTGAGAAAGGAAGGTGTGCCCACCCACACACAGATGTTGTAATGGGAGGGTAGGGTTTAGGTGGAAATATGGGATATCCATTCTTTGCCATTGTCAATTTCATGCAGTGGGGTGACATGCAGCCAGCAATGTCAGGTGGCAAGCAGACATCGGGGTGTGGTTTGGCAGAAATAGCTCAGGCGTGAAGAGATATATTTGCAACTCAAGAGATATATTTGCAACTCATCAGCACGCAGCTGGTAATGTAAGTCAAGGGATGAGATAGCCACACTATTTTATTTATTTATTTATTTAACTCAACCAAAATCATGCTTGTTTTATTTATTAAGGATCACACCTTTTGTACATAGTTCATTGATGTTTCATGCAAAAAAACCAGACTTTTGTACATAGTTCACTGATGTTTTATGTAAAAAACAGACTTAACGCTCTGTCTATTAACTTGTTTTTTATAAACCACACCTGATCTATGGAAAGTGCGGTATATAAGTGATTGTTAAATAAATAAATAAATAAATTTAAACAGATTTCTATACCGCTTTATCCTTCAATCAAGGCGGTCTACACAGCAAACGATCACAAAGTCTTGTGTTTAGTGTGCGCATGCAGTGACCAGTGAGTGCATGTGAGTGTAGGTGATTGTTGATTCGTGGTGAGCTATTTATAACGTGCGCTATCTACAATACTATATACATTGAGCTTTGCTTCAGTACTATGATCTGGATAAGAAACTGGATATTGAGAGAGAGAAAGGAAGAAGCCCCTGGATATATCCCTGTGGTAAAGGAACTAGTAGCAGGGTAGCAGAGGACATGGAGCCACCAGAACACACAATTAAGAGGCAGTGGGAGAGATATGGAGGGCGGGGGGGGGGGCCGCAGTATAGTACAGAGGCCTTAGAGACGAGCAGGGACACGGTAGCGAGGAGATGGTTGTGTTCAACAGTTTTGGAGGCAGCAGAGAGGGCAGGAAGGGGACGGACAGAGTATGGGCCCTTGTATTTTGCCACACACACTTCAGTGAGAACTTTAGCATGAAGCGAATCGGTACAGTGTGATGGAGAACAGCCAGTCTGTAAAGGATCTTGGGGGGTATGAGAGCTGAGGACGTGAAGGTGCTGTGTGTGTTGCACAGCTCCAACATGACATATGTATGTTTCTCTTGTGTTTCTCAATCCACAGGACATCCTTGGTGACCCTCCTGGTGCTATGGTGCAGTGCTAGCTGACTGTACATCATTCAACATGCAGTAGTCTGGGGTAGGTGGACCTACAGGTAATTTGTCTGTGAGGACACTCAGGGGGAGCACATGTCTGAGGTAATCTGTCATAGTGCACATATGTTGTTGTTCACCTCTTTGCCCTGCCCCCCAAACCCCATATGTTGCTGTTGGCAAACATATCCACATGTGTGCCTGGCCAGTTTTTCGTCTCCAGCACTGTCTCTGGGACACATCCAACAGAGCTGCGTGTGTCTGCAGGTCCTAGGTATTCTGGTGGTGGGCTGCACATACACCCTTCCCTGACAATGTAGCATCTGCCAACAGCAGTGTATCATTGCATTTGACAAGCCTTTATCTCCACTAATCTCCAATTGTGCACATACAGGCCGTATGCTACTGGTGACACACTCACCTTAGCATACTGTGTGTGTGTGTGTTTTTGGGTTGGCTGTGTGATGATACAGTCTGCAGGCATTTTGCATTATCATGTGGTGTGAGGGGTCTGTACACCTGTGGAGCAGTGGTGACTGTGCTATCTCTACCTTACTGCTGTTGACCTTGTGAACATTGTGGGCATGTGTTGTGTGTTGTAAGCTGAACTATCTCTTGTGTGCTGACAGACCACTGTGCAACAGCATTTATGTATCACAGATATAGCCATAATTTGGACATGCATCAACAGTGGCTGGACATGGGGACATGGTAATTTTACACATTTCGATGACATTTTCTCCCTTCACTGTGACGTGTTGTGGCCTTTGCCAGCCTCAGTGGATCCCTAAAAAACACTTTCTGCAGACACATGGTAGGTTGCTCCTTGAGTCTTTTGGGAATGACATCAGCCTTTACATGTTAGTGATTTGCTGTTTGTTTCATGGACCTTTCCTGTTGAGTCTCTGTACACCAACGCTGATGCACATGGGGTATAGCTGTGCAATGCCTGTGTGACATGGGCATGGACATGACCATATCTATGTGACACCCTCGTCTGCGGTTCCATTTCCAAATGTCCACAACATGCAGTGTGTTCTGTGTTGTGATCATGTTATGTTTGCCTGTATGACGTTTCATTACGTACATATTGATGTTTGACTCCCTGCAATTTGGCCTGATGTTGCGAGCAGCATACCAATACATTGTTTCTCCTTCTTCTGCACAGGGCAGGGGACACACACAGCACATCTACTATAGTGCATCCGCGGTCACCATCACCCACCTGTTGGTGGACACAACAACACCATGCAACTATCCCTGGGAGATGGTGCTATAGGATGTTTGACCTCTGCCTCAGATGGACATTATTGTTGGACTGCTACTTTGAGCATAACAGGCCTGTCCAACACACTGTTGCTACCATGCTCTGGCTGGGTGTCGTGTTCATCGCAGGAGACACACAAGACCTTTCCAGTACTGTGGCATGCTAGGATGTCACACTTGACTATGCATGCCCATGGTTTCAAGGACAATCTTAACAGGACTTATTGGATTGCAGACACCCTTTGCACTGTGGACACTGTGTACTGGTCCCTATGTGTGCAGCAGGGACTGACATTGTTGCTGTATGTTGTACATCCATCTGACATTGTGTTGGTGTGTTTTGCCCATGTGTGTGACCTGCACCACAGGATACCTTCATCTGTTTAGTTCAGCAGGAGCATACAGCCATGCGTGTGGCACAGGGGGCACATTGGAGAGGTCCTCTTGCCCATGTCGGCCTACCCTCCACTTGGACATCAACACAGTATATGCCACCACACCACTTTACCGCACACCAAAATCTTGGATTGATGTTTGCCCTCACCAAGGGTGTTACAGTGCATGAGTGGCATCACTGTATCATGTTTCAAGGTACACGGTGCATGTGCATGTGACTGAATATGTTGGTGCAACAGATCATGTGACAATATGGCTTCTGTGTGGGTTACTGGAACATGTTTGACCTTTCTTTCAATCTCTATATACAGGTTATTGTGTTTGTTTACTGTACAGATGTGTCGCTCTACATTGATTTACAAAGAGGCAACAAAGAATACAGGTAAATGGAGCTCACTCTGAGGCGAAGGATGTTACCAGTGGTATGCCCCAGGGATCTGTCCTTGGTCCGATTTTTTTAAATATCTTTGTTAGTGATATAGCGGAAGGGCTGTCGGGTAAGGTTTGCCTCTTTGCGGATGATACCAAAATCTGCAATAGAGTAGACACCCAGGAAGGTGTAGATAACATGAGGAGGGATCTAGCTAAGCTTGAAGAATGGTCTAGAATTTGGCGGTTGGCAAACCACCAGCTAACTGCATTAACATGGGTTCACCTAATACCACCTCAATAAATGTGCCCGTGATAGGGGAAAGTATTCCACATTAATTGCTTGGGAAATGCTTTTCACACCCACAACAGTGAATGTGATGGTATTGCACTTAATACACCATTGTTTTGGTGCTTTTGGCACATTAGGTACAACAACATAGCATCCATTAGCTCTGCTATGGTGCATAAAATTGTACATATTAATTTGGATAATGACTTAGCTCTTCTTAGCCAGGAAAACAAGAGAAGTATTACATTCTTCACTGCAAAAATTGTTATATGTCTTTATTTTGTCACGCACCTACTTACCCCCATAAGTAGGAGACCTGAGGGTTTCGGTGAGGCCTCTTCTAATAAGCTGGGACAAGTAATGCCCCCTGGGAGTTGGAGTCCCACTAGCTTTTAAAGAAGTGTAGTTGTGGAAGCGAGCAGCTAGGCTTTTTTTCAAAGAGGTATTTTATTTCCCGTCCCGGGAACTTTTGCAAAACAGGTATCAAAAGGAAAAATAAACCATACTTTTGGCATAACACAAAAAAAGAACTACAAACTAGAAATCATGCTTCTTTTCAGCTCACAAAAACAAACGGGTGAAAAACAGTCCTTGTAATTCTCAACAGCTGTGCACTTGAAATCCGTTTTCCCAAACAGATTTCCCTTCTATACACTTTAGCATAGAGATGTTACCATACCTGAGAAAGCAAGTGTACAGTCCATTTGATAATCCCCCACGCTTTCCTCACAATCCTCACAGTCCATCTGTTCAGGGGCTTCTGTATAATTTTCTTCTGGGGAACTGTAATTAGTGTCAGTAGTGAAGAGGCCCTCTTCTTTCTGAACCGGGCTTCTCTCCTCGTCACTATTGAGGTGAAAAGGCAGGCTACCGTGTAGTTTAGACTTCTCCCTTAGAGGGCCATACACTTCAGGATAAGTGTAGGTGAAGTCCTGCTTTTCAACTGCCCTTCTATTAGAGTGAATTGGACTTTCTCCAGCCTGAGCTCTACCAAGACATGTTAAGCCAGGAAATTGGAAATAGCTTTTCTCTCTTAAAAGCTTTTCCCTTCCCTTTACAGGACGTCTCTCTCAGGGTTTAGAAAACTCCTTGGGGAAACTACCTTCACCCTGCTGGTACCTGCATTCAGGATAATTCCCTTTCACAGCTTCTCTGCGTCTGTTTGCAGGAATCCTCTCCTGAGCAAACTCCTCTATGAAACTGCTGGAATCTTCGTCAGAGGTTTCTAGGTAGGTTTCCTGGATATCACTCTCCTGAATATCTCTGTCCCAGTTAGCATTCCTCCCTCTGGCTTCCTGCTTGGCTCCCCTCCAACTGAGGTGGTCCTGGTTAGCTCTCCCTCTACTCAAGACTGACTCTCTCTTAAATGCGTCATTCTTAGCTTTTCCCCGTGGCTCAAGAGTGTGCAGCTGACCCTGCTTAGCTAATGAGGCATGAGGTAATCTTTTGCTGGGGCGTTTCCCTACACCCTGTGCTAATGTTATTGATGGTTGCTCATAGCAACCCTCAGCCATGTGCTTGGAGCTGCGTGTTTTAAAACTGCCCTGCACTTTCTCTTCTGTTTCTATAGGCACAAACTGCCCTGCACCATGACAGATCCCCCGCCTTAAAATATTATGGGCTGCAGATTTTTCCTGACAGCCCGGAATTCGTAATAGCGCATCCACATTCCCATGTAACCTCGCAGGCCTGTGCTGCACTACAAAGTTAAAAGATTGGAGCGCTAAGTGCCATCGGGTCAAACGAGAATTACTATTACTCATTTGATTTAGCCATTTCAAAGGGGCGTGGTCAGTGACCAAGAGGAACTTCCGGCCAGTTAAATAAAAGAGTAATGCCTCCACCGCCCACTTAATCGCCAGGCATTCCTTTTCTACCGTGGAGTAGTTCCTTTCTGCTTTAGTGAGCTTCCGACTCAAATAGGTCACGGGGTGCTCTACCCCCTCAAATTCTTGAGCCATTACTGCCCCTAACCCTGTTTCAGACGCGTCCGTCTGAACTATAAAGGGTAGGTTGAAATCTACTCCCCTTAGCACTGGTGCTGTGCAGAGATTTTCCTTAAGGAGAGTAAAGGCTTCTTCGGCCTCTGGGGACCATTTTACCGAATTAGGTGCATTTTTCCGCAGCATCTCTGTAAATAGGATACTCTCCTCCGCAAAGCAAGGAATAAACCTGCGATAGTACCCTATCAACCCGAGAAAACTGCGGACCTGCTTTTTTGTTTCCGGACGGGGAAAGTTCCTAACACTTTCCAGTTTACAGGCTAGGGGCCTTACTACCCCCCTCCCAACCATATGACCCAAATATTTGGCTTCTTCTGTGGCAAATAAACACTTGGCCGGGTTTAATGTTAAACCGGCCTTGCGTAGCGCCCGAAGCACGGCCTCTATTCTCGCGAGGTGCTGGGTCCATGTTTTGCTGAAAATAACGACGTCGTCCATATAGGCCAACGCGTACTCCTGGTGGGGTCTCAGGACCTGGTCCACCAAGCGCTGGCAGGTGGCAGCGGCGCCATGTAAGCCGAATGGCATGCGCCGGAATTGAAATAGCCCTATGGGCGTACTGAACGCGGTTTGGGCTTTGACTCTTTTGTTAGGGGTATCTGCCAATACCCTTTTGTGAGATCAAGTGTTGTTAAGTATCTCGCCTGCCCCAATCGATCCAACAAATCATCAATTCGGGGCATTGGGTAGACATCAAATTGTGAAATTTCATTCACCCGGCGAAAATCTATGCAGAATCTGATAGACCCGTCCGGTTTCGGTACCAGCACCACTGGACTAGACCAGGGGCTGCGTGACTCCTCTATAATGCCCAATTGAACCATCTCCTTTACTTGCTCCACTATCACTTTCTTTTTGGACTCTGGCATGCGATAGGGCCGCTGCCTAATTACTCGCCCCGGTGCGGTAATAATTTCGTGGGCGACCACGTGAGTTTCCCCTGGTGTCGTGGTTAACACGTCGGAGAACCTGTCTAGGACTTGGGCTATTTCTTGTTGTTGTTGCAGAGAAAGCCCTTCCCCTAACCTAGGCTTTGACTTGTCCTTCAAATCCGTAATTTGAGGGCCCAGATCTTCTTCCTTAGGTTCCTCTGCTAGGGCCGTCATGATTTTTACTTCACTTTGCCCTGTGGACCCAAAGCCTTTTTCTCCTCTAGTGGTAGATGGTAATGAGGATACTTCCTCTACTACGGGAAACCCTACTCGCTCACAAATTATTTGAGCTATGCGGTCGCCCACTCGGATTTTAAAATCTTCCTTACCAAAGTTGAAGATTAAAACTTTTACACAGCCCCTATAATCGGGGTCAATTACCCCTGCCCCTATGTCCAAAAAGAATTTAAGTGCTAGGCCTGACCTTGGGGCAATACGACCATAGCAACCCTCTGGGATTTTCACTTGTATGCCTGTATCGACCAGGGCCTTGCCCCCTTTTACAACTATGATGTCCTCAACGCTAAATAGGTCATATCCCGCTGCTTCTGGGGTGGCTCTCTGTGGGCTTTTGGCTAATTTTGTCATCTTACAGAACTGGAGCACAAATTTAGATTTTACTAAGGGCACCCCCTTCTTGTGACTCTGTGAATGGACTCTAGTCTTCTGCGGCTTGCCAAACAAGGGGCTCGGTAGTTTTGCAGCCAAGGCTTCTATCTCCCTTCCTTGGGTCCCTACCTGGAGTGGGTTGGACCTCGGGCCAGGTTTGCTAAGTTTCCCCTCCATTTTCTGAAAAAATGGTGGCCAGTCCCGCCCCAAGACAACCTCCCTTGGTAGTTTTGGAACTATTGCCACTAACATGGGTTGCTCGTTTCCTAATGCATTAACCACTACCTGGTGTAAGGGATAGTGTTAGGCTGCGCCGTGCACGCACCTGATACGAACTCGGCCCTCTGCTTGACTCGGGGCGACTGGCGGTGCCCCTCAACGGCTTCCCAGAGCGTTCGTGATATCATGCTCTGGTCAGCCCCCGAGTCAAGTAGAGCCAGTGTGTGAATACCTTCCACTTGAACTGGTATAAGGAACCCGTCCTGTTCCGTCTCCTCTGTTCCTGTCACCAGGACTGTTCTTTCCGGGCAGGACCTTTGAAAATGTCCCTTCTTTCCACAGCTGAAACAGCTCCCTTTAGGTACAGATAAGACATTACTGTTACCAGAGTTCTTTACATCAGACATTTCAGGCTTATACAGTTTTTCATGCAAACATTTTTCTTTTCTGCTGCTGTCTTTTTAACCCGCTACTGGCCAGATACCTTGCCCTGAGGCGTCAGTCCTCTCTGCCGCAAAATAGTGCTCAGCGAGAGTGGCTGCCTCATCAGAGGTTTGGCAGTGCTGTAGCGTGAGAAAAGTTTTTACGCCTCTGGGAACAGCCTGCATAAATTGCTCTAAAACAATTTTATCTAGGATTGTTTCCAGGGTACTTCCTTCAGCCAGCAACCATTTTCTGGCTAAGGTTTTTAATCGCTGCGCCAGGGCCTTAGGGGTCTCTGGAGGCTTCATTAATACCTCCCTGAACATTTGGTGATAATGTAAAGGTGTCAGCCCCAACCTATCCTGGACTGCTTTTTTAACTTCTAAGTAATTAGATGCTAAACTGGCTGGCATGGCTTTATAAGCTGAAAGGGCTTCGCCTGTAAGCGAAATGGCGAATCTAGTGGCCCATTGCTCCTCTGGCCATTTTAATGCAGTTGCTATATGCTCAAAAGCATCAATAAAGTCATCAGGATTATCCTGTGGCCTAAGTTGTCCCAAAGAAAAAGCATTACAAGAACTTAGTCCTGTTCCTGGAATCACCAATGGGACGTCTGCTGCGGCATTCATTGTCCCTTTCAGAAGTGCCTCCATAGTGTCCATCAAGGGCTTCTGTTGCTCTCTTAGGGTTTGCGTCGTCTGCTCTTGGAGATAGTGGATAAGCTCCACTTGCTTGTCCCACTGTGTTTTCATCCAGAGTGCAACATCCTGGGGCTCCATTATCAGCCTCGGTGAACCAGTGGAGAAAGAAAGAAAACAAAAAAAAAACCAAGTGCGATATCGCTACTTTTTCACTTCCCACCGTCTATTTCTTCTGCCCACCAGCGCCCCCTTTCTCACTTTTTATCCTTCCCCACTTAGGACTAGGTAACTTTTACCTGAGCCTTCATGCAGGGTTCAGCTTGTGAGAAAGTTTTTGCTGGGTCCTCAGGATCTGGCAGCAAGAAATCCTCAGCACGGCTTTCTCCCTCTGGAAACACAGTCTTCTCCAGTAGACCGTAGTACTGTGTGTAGTCCTTTTTAACCTTGCGCAAAAATCCAAAAACGTAGCCAATTGTCACGCACCTACTTACCCCCGTAAGTAGGAGACCTGAGGGTTTCAGTGCGGCCTCTTCTAATAAGCTGGGACAAGTAATGCCCCCTGAGAGTTGGAGTCCCACTAGCTTTTAAAGAAGTGTAGTTGTGGAAGCGAGCAGCTAGGCTTTTTTTCAAAGAGGTATTTTATTTCCCGTCCCGGGAACTTTTGCAAAATAGGTATCAAAAGGAAAAATAAACCATACTTTTGGCATAACACAAAAATAGAACTACAAACTAGAAATCATGCTTCTTTTCAGCTCACAAAAACAAACGGGTGAAAAACAGTCCTTGTAATTCTCAACAGCTGTGAACTTGAAATCCGTTTTCCCAAACAGATTTCCCTTCTATACACTTTAGCATAGAGATGTTACCATACCTGAGAAAGCAAGTGTACAGTCCATTTGATAATCCCCCACGCTTTCCCCACAATCCTCACAATCCATCTGTTCAGGGGCTTCTGTATAATTTTCTTCTGGGGAACTGTAATTAGTGTCAGTAGTGAAGAGGCCCTCTTCTTTCTGAACCGGGCTTCTCCCCTCGTCACTATTGAGGTGAAAAGGCAGGCTACCGTGTAGTTTAGACTTCTCCCTTAGAGGGCCATACACTTCAGGATAAGTGTAGGTGAAGTCCTGCTTTTCAACTGCCCTTCTATTAGAGTGAATTGGACTTTCTCCAGCCTGAGCTCTACCAAGACGAGTTAAGCCAGGAAGTTGGAAATAGCTTTTCTCTCTTAAAAGCTTTTCCTTTCCCTTTACAGGGCGTCTCTCTCGGGGTTTAGAAAACTCCTTGGGGAAACTACCTTCACCCTCCTGGTACCTGCATTCAGGATAATTCCCTTTCACAGCTTCTCTGCGTCTGTTTGCAGGAATCCTCTCCTGAGCAAACTCCTCTATGAAACTGCTGGAATCTTCTTCAGAGGTTTCTAGGTAGGTTTCCTGGATATCACTCTCCTGAATATCTCTGTCCCAGTTAGCATTCCTCCCTCTGGCTTCCTGCTTGGCTCCCCTCCGACTGAGGTGGTCCTGGTTAGCTCTCCCTCTGACTCTCTCTTAAATGCGTCATTCTTAGCTTTTCCCCGTGGCTCAAGAGTGTGCAGCTGACCCTGCTTAGCTAATGAGGCATGAGGTAATCTTTTGCTGGGGCGTTTCCCTACACCCTGTGCTAATGTTATTGATGGTTGCTCATAGCAACCCTCAGCCATGTGCTTGGAGCTGCGTGTTTTAAAACTGCCCTGCACTTTCTCTTCTGTTTCTATAGGCACAATCTGCCCTGCACCATGACAATTTTTATCCTTATTTCGTCACTTGATTAACCGCCCATGTGGTAGTGTCAGAGCAGTTTACAAACTAAAAAACAGCCTGCAAGAGTAAGGTAGAAAGGAACACCATTTATGGACAAGAAAGAAGAAATAGGGCACACAGTATAAGATAGAAAACACTCATAAGAGAAAGGCTAAAGATCAGAGATGGTGTTCAATTAACCTGGGGAGAGGAAGGCCAAAGGCAAGATGGAACAAATGGGTTTTTAACATACTCTTGAATTTCTGAAGGGAGTGTTGAGAGCAGAGTGCATCTGGTAGCAAGTTCCAGAGTGCTGGTCCCAAAAAGAAAAATACAGAACGGTGAACTAATTTGAAATGTGTGCACACAGGAGAAGGAAGGTATAGAACGGAGAGCACGGGGAGGGACATGCATATGGATAAAATAAGCGAAATACTGTGGAGTGTTGGCATGGATTACCCTATGGACAATGGTAAGTATCTTATAGGAAAACAAAAATTTGAGGAGGGGCCAGTGTAAATGGACATGCAGCAGAGTCATGTGGTCTGTGTGAGAAGAGTGGGTAAGGAGTCGAGCTACCGTGTTTTGAAGGAGTTGTAATTGATGGAGTTGATATTGAGGTAGACCTGCTGGGATGATATTGCAGTTGTCAAGTCAAGACATGAGAAGTGTCAGCACGAGTATGGAGAGTGAAGAGAGAGAAAGGAATGGACGCACCTCATGTATTTGGTGGAGAGAGGTGAAAGAGTGGCATGCAAGTGAAGAGATGTGTTGATTAAAGGAAAGGGAAGAATCCAGGGTGACACCAAGATACAGAAGGGATGAGGCCAGGGCTATGGATGTGCTGGACAATATAGAGGCTGTGTTGGATTTTAATCCAGTTACAGCAGCTCAGAAATCTGTAATTAGAAAACATATTCTTCAAACTGGAATATGATTTCTATAGACATTCGCATATAATATAATTATGTGACTTTTAGAAAGAAGATAAGATCTCATTTATTGAAATTGCTAAGTTTTATATGGGCGTGGATTTTCATTGAAGGAATGGATGAGTTGTCTGTTTAATATCAAATTATGAATGTATGTTTGTAAGCCGTGTAGACGTGTTTTATGTTCATTATCATTTTTGTCATCTTCCTCCAAGCCTCTTCTAGTTCCACTACATCCTTTTTTTTTAAATTGAATATTTAAACTTCTACATCAAGTAAAAGTAAAGTAAATATACATCTAAAAAGGAAAAAAAACTTCTAACAAAGGAAAAAAAACCTCATCAAAATAATAGACTACATCAAGGAGAGAGTCAGAGTTAGATACTCTAACCAAACAGAAATATTTTATATTGCTAGACATACCTCCCCAAACACATAGGGGTATTTTTACTAAAGGATGTTAAGGTAGCAGGTGCTAATGGCAGCGATAAGGGGTGTTCCATGCAAAAAAGGATCTGGGCGGGTAGGAGGCATTCCGACGTTAAGGGCACAATGGGTCAATTAATGGGCTTTAACAGGATATCAGACATTATGGTGTCAAGCGTGCACCTTAACACCCGAAAATGGCTGTCACTTAATTGCTGGATAAGGGAGCCCCAGCAAAAGCCAATGTAAAGGTGATGAATGGAAGGACAGGTGGGAGCTGAAGGGCCTGACAGATCCATGGATATCCAATGTGCCAGCCAGTAAGTGTGATGAGCATGTGGGAGGCAGCTGTACCTATATACTGGGGAGTACCCACATAAAATGCAGTAATTTCAGTATGTGGCATAGGATGGGGAAGAAGTGTCCCGCAGCGGACTCAGAAATGGCACAATGTGTGCTTTGAAAGGAGGATGGAGCAGGAGTGGCGACAAGAAGATCAGGCACAGAAGAGGTGTGAGTGAAGTGTCCATATGCAGAAAAGAGTACCTGTGTAGGCCATGGTGTAGCAGCTTGCAGAAGAAGACATGACTGCACATAGCCACCAGAGGCTGATGGATGGGCTGAAGGAAGGATGGCGGCAGAGGAGAGTGTAGCACAGGCTGGCAGCACCAATGTACCGAAGGTGCCATCCCCATTGCATTTGTACTGTGTGGGAAAAACATGTATCAGTGCCACATGTAAGGCCTGATACAAGACATGTGAGTCTCATACCTGTCCCAGCCACTCAACCACCATACAACAACTCAGACAAATATGCATACAACAACTAGATAGGAGTCGCTCAAACTGGGCAAAAAGGGCACGTATGGACATGATTTAACACCTACAGATGGCAATCCGAGAGGTAGGATTTGTCTATATGTAATGCAGAAATGTGATGGAGCCAAAGCTATACAATCACAGTCATGATGTCATAGCTGACTCATATTGCACAAATAGGTTACAGCTGTATGCATGTAACTGACTGTTAGTATACCACTGCATCAGTGCAGTCACTTTGGGTTATGTTGTACTGGAAAAGTGGTAATGTCTGATGAAAAACAGCTCCCTTACTCCCCTATAGTAAACAGACTCTATAGATTTAAACAAATAAAACATCCAAGAACTGTTGAACCTGGACAAACTCTCCCAGGTAATTCCCATTCAGCCTTCTGATGGTAACTTATCCTTAACAACATGTTCCAAGGGTAAGGAATCAGAAAAAATACAACCTTTTTAAGATGGAGTGACCATAATTGCATGCATTACCCATTATCTGTGCAAAGACCTTCAAAGATCAGGCCCTTGGTATACAGCACAGGCTAGCAATTTCATGTTTATTCTCTTTCAGGATTCTGGGTTTAATATCATCCATTCCTGGTGATTTGTTGCTCTTCACTTTGTCAATTTGATCTATTTCATCTTCTAGACTTATAGTGATCTGCTTTAATTATTTTGAATCATTACCATCAAAGAAGGTTTCCATTGTATGTAGGACTATGAATATTCTCCTCAGTAAATAATGAGGCATTAAATTTTTTAGTTTTTCTACTATTACCCTTATTTTCCCTGAGTACTCCTTTTACCTCTTGGCTGTGTAGCTGTCCAACTGACTTCCTCACAGACTCTTTGCTTTGGATATACCTGATGAAATTTTAGTATTAGTTCCTCCCTCTAGCATAAGCTTCTTTTCAATATCTCTCTTGGCCAGCCTTCTTACTTATCTCTGTTATCCATGCAACCTTTGGCAGATCTAGTGAACCCCTTTCTTCATGACTCCAAAGATTAAGAGAAATGTAGTGGATGAGTGTTGCCTCCAATCCCCCAGTAAAGGGGACACTCAATGTTTGTTAATCTTTAGGGTTTGGAAGAATTGCCAGACTGCTACAGTTTTCATCATTGGGGTTGGGAAGAGGGGAAAAACTTGTTTGCTATATTTTTTGTATTTTGGGGCTGGAAAGGCAGGAGGATTAAGACCCATATGGTTTATTCCTTTAAGTTAGAACTGCTATTTATGTGGTCCAACTTAAATGGATAAGTTATCCAGAGAGTGGTTGAATATTATCATTCTCCACATGACTTTGAGCCCATACCTCAGAATGTCCAAGTCTCATCCAAATTTTATAAAGGCTTTTCCATGTGTAAAGGATTTTTACAAACAGAAAAGGCCTTTTATAAATTGTGTGGTGGTATACATTCATACAAGTATGAACAATGACAACAATGTGCATACCTGCCACATATAGACATTTTCAGAGACATAGGGGTATGTATACAAAATGGCGCTAAGGGATCCAGTGTGCCGTTAACGCATGCTATTGGCACTCTGGTATCCTTAACACAGTATAAAAGCCACTTTAATGAGCATTAAAGGCTCCAGCAGCATTAAGGTCACAGTAGATGGATAGTGGGCGGTAACAGCATGTGTCCCTTCATGCCTGTTGCACAACATGCCTAAAAACCCTTTAATGCTGGGAACCATAATGCCAAGTAAAACCTTATGGAAAGAGTGTATTTAGAGCCCATTTCTATATCTGCAATGTGATGCATGGACAGGGGAACCCCAGACATTGATAGTAGTGCTACATTAGCAGCATCAGCATGGTGCCCAAGTATGAAAGGACACTATGTTGATGGTGCAAATGGGGCAAAGGAGGTGGCACATGGGTCATGCAGTGGGGGTTGCTGATACATAGGGGGGACCCAGCAGTTGCCCAGGTGGCACATAAGAACAAAAGATCATATGATATGCCAGACTGGGTCAGAGCAAGGTCCATCATGCCTAGTATCCTGTTTCCAACAGTGGCCAATCTAGATCACAAGTACCTAGCCATTTCCCCAAAAGACACACAGGTTCCACAGTGCCTGTACTGGGCAAGCAGTGGATTTCCCAAGTCCTCTTGAATAATGGGTTATGGACATTTCCTCCAGGAACCTGTCCAAACCTTTTTGAAACCCAGCTACACGAACAGCATTTACTATGTCTTCCGGTAATGAATTTCAGAGTTTGATTACGCATTGACTGACAAAATATTTGCTCTTATTATTCTTACATGGGTAACACTGTAGCATCATTGCATGTCCCCTGGTCTTTCTACATTTTGATGGCATAAACAATCGATCCATGTGAACCTGTTCCACTCGATTCATAACTTTATAGACCTCTATCATATCTTCCCTCAGCCATCTCTTCTCCAGGTTGAAGAGCCCTAACCTTTCTAGCCTCTCCTCACTATGGTATCCTTCCATCCGCATTACCATCTGTGATGTCCAGCATGATGCCACAGTGACAGTGGCAGCACACAGACAGTGACAGTGGCAGCACAGTGACACCCCATATGATACATGATGCCACAGTGACAGTGGCAGCATGTATCATATGGGGTGGTCCAAGGGTCCTGGCACCCTAGGCAGAGATCCCAGCTGGCTCCCTTACTCACTACTGCTGAACCCAGCTGTGGAGGAAGAGGCCAATAGTGCCAGCAGCTATATCTCCCCAGGTAGTTGCAACATGCAGGTGCCTGGGGAATTGCCACAGCAGTGGCTGTCATCGTCCCCCTGAGATATATTGGTGACAGGCAAGATGGGGTCCCTGCAAAGGCAGATGTTTGGGAGGACTGCCTGGCCATCCATGTGTGCCTCTGCCCTCCTCTCCATCTGGACCTTGCACTCTAGCACCCACCAAACCCGCACACCACCACCACCACTGACAGCATGCAGGCATGTCAGCATGGTGTGGAGGTGTTGGCAGCGGGGGCAGCGGCACCTGCCTGCAGCAGACCAAAGCCATGTCCTGGTCCTGTGTGTTGGTCACATTGCAGCATGTGTCAGGGTCTGTCTGATGAGAAACATATGAGCCCCATGGCAGCACTGTGGCTCAACACACACAGCGTGTATATAAGCAGCATGGCACCAGGTTCAAGTCTGGGTTGGGAATAATGTACTGCATGTCCCTGTGGTTAAACTTTAGCCTACAGTGCTGGTAGAGCACCAGCATGTGCAACCTCCAATTAATTATCCAGCAAGAGTACAAACAGACAGGCTCCACCATCCACAGCTGGATAGAGAGGCATGCTGATAGTACAGGCACACTGAAAGGACAGAGCAGATATGACTAAAGTTTAAAAACTCCAAAGCACATGGGTCTTTCTGCAGGTCTGGTCCCTCCTTCCTCTGATGCAATGTCAGAGCAGGGAGGGATGAGATCTGCTTAAAGTTAGGTCTGCTCTGCAGCTGCCAGCAACTTGCACATTGGGTACATCCTCCCCCTCTTCCCCATACCTCCGTCCAACCGCTGCCTGCTCTTGCTCTGCTGCCGGCACCACCATGGAGAAAACAGAGGGTAGCAGCAGCAGGGAAAGAGCAGGCAGTGGCTGGACAGAGGTAGGAGGGGGTTGCACCCAATCTGCAAGTCACACAGGGCATGATTCTGGATCAGTATGGCCCTACAGAGCATGCTACTAGTGCCTGCACCATGAGCACATGTTAACAATGCTAGAGCTGATATGGAGACCAAAGTGGCAGGCAGGAAGGCCAACCACCCCAACTTTTGCAAAGTGCGGCCATGTGAGAGTGAGAGAGAGAGAGAGTGTATGTGTGTGTCTCCATTATTCTGTGGCTTTCTGCACTTCACTGTACCTCACATTGCCTAAGCTGTTCCAATATTAGTCTGCAAATGTGCATGATGAGGACCAGAGGATTGTGGATATGACCTGAAGCAGAGCAGATTGGCCAGGATGTGAATGCCTCAGTGGTAGAGTCAATGGCTCAGACATTGTAGTGCCCGTCTGACACGTGTGTTGCCTGGGTGGCCATAGAATGTCATGCTGACAGTGCATTCTCACTCTGACCGAGCAATGACCATGGCACAGCTATGTAGCCACACAGTGTTAAAGGCTGTCTGAGGCTAATGCTGTATGTATAATCTTTGTCCAGAGAGTCAAGTTAATGTTGGGTGTCCATGCGGTTTATCCCAAACCAGAGTGTACATGGTTGCTTTATGCACATGCATTGTGTGCGGACCAGCAGTCCATCTGCAGTTGGTATTGTGATAGGGCTGAAGCTAGTGAAGCTATGAATTTGGAAAAAAACGCTGTCTTTCACAAAGCAGCTGACTTGCAGGAGATGCAATTGCATAGCAACGCAGCTAGAGGGAGCAGGCATGAACCTGCAGAGGCTGAGCGAACACACCCAAGTACTGATTATGCAGGGACTAATCAGATGCACCTGAAGAGCAGGCCAGGAAACTCAAGAGGAGAACGGCTTTATAAGCAGAGAGCTGCAGCCAGACTAGGGAGGGGAGAAAGAGGAGAAGAAGCCAGGATCCAAGGGAGAGAGACTCCAGGAGAAGCCAGGATCCAAGGGAGAGAGACTCCATGCCTAGAGGGAGGCCTAAGCTCACCAGAAGGATTGAGAAAGGAACTTAAAGGTACTGGAAGGAAAGGTCCTGACAGTGGAATCCCCCATACTAGGAAGCAGAGAGGCCTGGATTCGTTACCTGGCCGTCCCAAGCTTCAGGGACGCCAAGCAGTGCCCAGGAGACTCACAGAAACAGTCTGTAAAGGAGACCATATCCAAGGAAGGGTACCTAGTAAGGAAAATACCAGCAGCACCGACTTCAGGAAGCCAAGGTACAGTGGTACTTTAATTCTAAAAAGAGATTTAGCTCCTAGAAGGGCTTTTGAATCAGATAACCATTCTGAGAGGAATGAAAGAAGGCAGGAGTTCTGGAAGCCACGCCATAGAGGCTGAAGAACAAGCCATGTTTCCTACTTGAAAAACCTTGCCCAGCTGGAGGATAGGTGAAGGAAATACTAATTTGCACACTATAGCAGCCAGGGAGAGCTCAAATACAGGAGAAAGCTCAGATGAGCTGGAACCCATGCAAGTGGAGCCTGGGGATTTAGAAGCATTGTCACAGGAGGAATTAATGGACTGCTCTATTTGTGTTGCGGGAAGCCTTGAGTCACTCCCAGAGCTATAGTTTACCAGAACATGCACTAACAATGATTTTGCTTACATTGAGCTAAAGGAGAGCTGGTTTATTTGTTTCACTCTGAAGTTTAGAAAACCCTTTATATTCTGCAAGGAACCGTGAAGCCTGTAACAGTTTTACTTGTTTAATAACACTTTGGCACAAACCTGAAAATAAGGAAAATGTTACTTTTGTTACTTAGCGAACCTCAGTGCTAAAAGGGAAATAAAAGCTTTTTGTTTACCCTCTACTTGGCATCCACAACTCATTTCTATAAGGAGAAAGGACTACAAGGACCAAGGTGCATCTGGCCCAAAAGAGTCTTTTACTTCTACAATTGATTTAAATGCACAACCTGCCCCTGCAGCCACTGGCCACCAGGGGGGGTGGTGACAGTATGTACATGGCTGAAATAGCCCAGTGGTAGACAGCAGGTGCAGTCTGAGTGAGTTTGCTGTGGTGGATTGTTAGTCCTAGACAGTTGGAATAGCAGCTGTTCTTGGCCTACTCACTGTGGTGATAGCAGCACTGCTCTATGTGGACCGAGAAGCCCCCACTGCATTTGGTAGCAGTGGCCACTGGCATACAGTGGTCTAAGAGGGTCCCTGTGCAACAGGGGCTGGACACACTATGCTACAATTGTGCAGATAATGAGGTTACTAGCATAGCATACTGCAGATAATATCTGCCACACACTGGCAGTGATGTGAATCTACAGCTTGGCCAGCAGTGACTATCTTTAGCAGTACAAGTTCTAGAGATCAGGTGCTGTGCACCCATTCTCACCGCTAAAACTGCTCAGTAGAACAGTTTGTAGCTGGTAAGTGATTAAAGTAAGCACTGTTGTACTCAATTGATGTGATGGATCAGTCCATTCTCCATTTGGTAATCAGCTGCAGACTGCTGTTCTGCATGTGCAGTGCATCATGGCTACTGGAAGGGCTAACCTATACTGGCTCACACAGCAGACAGTTTAGGCAGAGACCTGCAGGCTATTTGAATCCAGATATTGCAGTGTAGAACAGTATGGAGATGTAGCATACTGGTTAGTGCCATGTCCCCTCCATAAAGAGGGGGTAAGGGGTCGATTCCTTTTTTGTACATTTTGTGCCTGTGTGTTACTCAGGTCATATCTGTAACAGTCTGGGTTCTGCTGTGACTTGCAGACACTCATCCTTCTACTTTATGTGTTCTGGCCACACTTTGTGTCAGCAAACATGCTATTCCCCATCATGCTCCTCTGAGAGCATGGCTTTCTTGATTCTGCTGCAGCCCATTGCAGGGGGTCAGATATGTTCACCCTGCAGATGTCAGGCCCTTGCTTGGAGGTGTGGCATGATGGCTGTGCTAATGGCTTGGTGACCAAGATACCACAGTTTAAGGCCCACTACTACTTCTTGTGTGACATTTCAGAATGTGTTACTGTTGCATTTTATGTCTGCCACAACCTTCATGGACCAACAACACCTCCTTGTGACCTTGAGCAGATCACTTAACCCACCAATGGCTCAGCTGACTACAAGTCTATATAATCAGACATTACCAATTGACGGTAAGATGTACCCTGACGTGACTGCACTGCTACAGCGGTATGCCAACAGGCAGTTAAATGCATACAGCTGTAATGTACTTGGGCAACATGAGTTATGTCTGACATCTTGTCTGTTACTGTACAGCTTTGGCTCCCTTACATTCCTGCAATACATACGGACACATCCTACCACTTGGATATCAACCTGCAGGTCTAAGCTCATATCCATATCTACTCTATCTGCCTGGTATGAATAACACTTGTGCAGTTGTTATCAGCACATTTGTCTGGGGTGATGTCTGGTGGCTGTGTGGCTAGGACAGGTGTGAGTCCAACATGTCTGATATCAGGCCTTCAAGGTGGCAATGCCACACATTTTCATGCACAGTACAGTTGGCACCTACAGCACATTGGTGCTACCAGCCCATACCACCCTCTCTTCTGCCACCATATGTCCTTCAGCCCATCCATCCACCTTTGTTGGCTGGGTGCAGTCCTGTCTTCTTTTGCAGGCTGCTATACCATGGCCTACACTGGTACTCTTTCCCACAATTTGGGACTGCACACATACCTCTCCAGTGTCTGATCTGCACATTACCACTCCTACTCTGTCCTCCTGTCATTGCACACATCCTGCCTCTTCTGAGTCCACTAGGGGACATGTGTTCCACATCCCATGCCACACACTGACATTGTGCCATATTACATTGACACCCCTGAGCATCCATACACCAGCTTCCCACATGCTCATCCACTTTACTGGCTGCCACATAGGGTGCCCACTGGTCTGGCAGATCCATCATCTCCCACCTGTCATTCCATCCATCACCTTCAGATTGTTTTCCCTACTGCTCCTTTATCCAGCGTTAGGGTTACAGCCATGTTTGGTCATCAAGGTGCTTGCTTAACACCTTAACACCCAATGTCCCGTTACCGCACATTAAATACCCATAGCACCCTTAATGCTGGAATGTCTCCTATACGCCTATACCCTATTTTGCACAGAAACTCCTTTTCTCTGCCCTTAATGCTTGGAAATGCATGCTCCCTTACTGAGGTTTAGTAAATATACCCCATAGTTTGGGTGTACGAGGAGCAGTTGGGATGTGCATATATATTTTATAAAATATGCTAGTAGATGGGCAGAGTAAACTTCAGGCAATCACAATATCATAATCATCATTCAGAGCCTTCTTCAACATAGCATCTCCTTCTTACTACTACTACTACTACTACTACCTATCATTTGTATAGCACTAAAAGGCATATGCAAATTCCAAGTCAATGTCTGCTTCTAACGCCGACTTAGAAGGAGATGCTATATTAAAGAAGGCTCTGTATGATGATTGTGATATTGTGAATGCCTCAATTTTTCTCACAAGCCCCAGATGCAAGAAAATGCCAAAACATTGATGCTGGGCATTGGTGAGAAGTTTCAAAAAGATAAGTAAAAGTCAAGGTAAACATTGAAGTAAAATAGAGTCGGTGAGGTACATAGCATCACTGATTAATACTGTGTCTGTGTGAGCAGTAAGAAATGTATTAAATTAATTGAAAGAGACTGAGAGATAAATGAAGAAAATAAATGGTTGTTGTTAAGTGCAGTCGAGTCGGTGTTGACTCATGGCAACCCTCCTGATAGTTGACCTAAACTGTGTTTGATCTTTAGTCAGGTAGCTCAGTGTTGATAGAGTGACACCAATAGCTGCTGTTATTGTATCAATCCATCTACATAAGAACATAAGATATGCCATACTGGGTCAGACCAAGGTCCATCAAGCCCAGTATAATGTTTCCAACAGTGGCCAATCTAGGTCATATGTACCTAGCAGTTTCCCCAAGAGACACAAGTTCCACAATGCTTGTACTGGGTCAAGCATTGATACCTTTGGTCAATTCTTAATAATGGTTTATGGACCTTTCCTCCAGGAACTTGTCCAAACCTTTTTTAAACCCAGCTACACTAACAGCCTTTACTACATCCTCCGGTAACAAATTCCAGAGTTTGATTACACGTTGAGTGAAAAAATATTTTCTTTTATTAGTCTTAAATAGTTTACCTTGTAGCTTCATTGCATGTCCCCTAGTCTTTCTATATTCTGATAAGGTAAACAATCAATCTACGTTTACCTGTTCCACTCTGTTCATTAATTTATAGACTTCTATCATATCTCCCCTCAGCCGTCTCTTTTCCAGGTTAAAGAGTCCTAACCTTTTTAGCCTTTCTTCATAGGAGTATCCTTCCATCCCCTTTACCATTTTGGTGGCTTTTCTCTGTACCTTTTCTAAAATCGCTATATCCTTTTTAAGATACGGCGACCAGAATTGCACATAATATTCAAGGTGCGGTCTCACCATGGAACGATATAGAGGCATTATAATATCTTTTGTTTTATTTTCCATTCCTTTCCTTATCATACCTAGCATTCTATTTGCTCTCTTGGCCGCCGCTGCACACTGGGCCAAGGGTTTTAACATGGTATCCACAATGACGCCTAAATCTTTTTCCTGGGTGGTGGTTCCTAATGTGGAACCTTGCATCGTGTAACCATAGTTTGGGTTGTTCTTCCCTAGGTGCATAACCTTTCACTTGTCCACATTAAATTTCATCTGCCATTTTGATGCCCAGTCTTCCAATTTATCAAGATCCTCTTGCAATTTTTCACAATCCTCTTGGGTTTTAACAACTTTAAATAGTTTTGTGTCCTCTGCAAATTTGATAACCTCACTCGTTATTCCACTTTCCAGGTCATTTATGAATATGTCAAAAAGCAGCGGACCCAGCACAGATCCCTGGGGTACACCACTATTCACCTTTCTCCATTGGGAAAATTGGCCATTTAGCCCTACCCTCTGCTTTCTATCTTTTAACCAGTTCCTGATCCACAATAGTACACTGCCTCCTATTCCATGACTCTTTAGTTTTGCCAAAAGTCTCTGATGAGGGACCTTGTCAAAGATCTGAAAGTCCAGATGCACAATATCAACCGACTCACCTTTGTTCACCTGTTTATTCACTCCTTCAAAAAAACATAACAGATTAGTAAGACAAGATCTTCCTTGTCTAAAGCCATGTTGGCTGTCTCCCATTAGGTTGTGACTATCTACATGCTGAGTAATTTTATTCTTTATGATGGTTTCTACCATTTTTCCCGGTACTGACGTCAGGCTCACCGGTCTGTAGTTTCCCTTATCACCCCTGGAACCCTTTTTAAAAATTGGTGTTACATTGGCGATCCTCCAATCTTCAGGTATTAGAGATGATTTTAATGATAGTTCACAGATTACTGAAAGCAGTTCTGCAATCTCATATTTCAGTTCTTTCAACACCCTTGGATGTATACCATCCGGCCCAGGTGATTTGCTACTCTTCAGTTTATCTAATAGTTGTAAGACATCTTCCCGATGTATCGATATTTCCTTCAATTCTTCCGCACCTTTAAATACCACTTCAGTCATGGGTAACATCCCTACATCTTCCTCAGTAAAGACCGAAGCAAAGAATTCATTCAGTCTCTCCGCTATCGCCTTGTCCCCTCTTAGTGCTCCTTTAACCCCTTTATCATCTAATGGACCAACTGACTCTCTCACAGGTTTTTTGCTACGAATGTACTTGAAAAGGTCTTTATTTCGCGTTTTTGCTTCTGCAGCAAGCTTCTTCTCAAATTCTCTCTTTGCCTGCCTTATCAATGCCTTGCATTTGAGTTGCCAGTGCTTGTGCTGTTTCCAGGTTTCGTCATTTGGCTCTTTTTTCCATTTCCTGAAAGATGCTTTTTTGGCAACAACAGCCTCTCTGACCTCACCTTTAAACCATGCTGGCAGTTTTTTGGACTTCCTTCCACTTTTCTTAAAGCGTGGAATACAGCTGGTCTGGGCTTCCAAGATAGTATTATTCAACAACACCCAAGCTTGATGTACGTCTTTAACCTTCGCAACTGCTCCTTTTAGTTTTTTCTTAACTGTTTTCCTCATTTTATCATAGTCTCCTTTTCGAAAGTTAAAAGGTAGTACTGTGGATTTCCTTACTATCCCTCCTCCACTAATTAAATCAAAGGCGATCATGTTATGATCACTATTGCCAAGTGGCCCCAACATCCTTATCTCTTGCACTAGATCTGGTGTTCCACTAAGGACTAGGTCTAATATGGCTTTCCCTCTGGTCGGTTCATAAACCAGCTGCTCCAAGAAGCAGTCATTTATTTCATCTAGGAACTTTATCTCCCTAGCATGTCCTGACGTGACACTGACCCAGTCGATACCGGGGTAATTGAAATCACCCATTATTATTACTGCGCTGTAACTTTTGTTAGCTTCCTTGATTTCTTTGAGCATTTCATCATCCATTTGATCATTCTGGCCAGGTGCTCGATAGTACACCCCCACTGCCATCGCCTTCCCCCTTTTATATGGAATTTCAATCTATATAGATTCTACAGCAGATTTTGTTTCCTGCAAAACTTTAATCCTTTCTGACTCAATGCCCTCTCTAACATAGAGAGCAACCCCTCCACCAATTTGATCAGCTCTATCATTACGATATAGTTTGTACCCAGGTATCACAGTGTCCCACTGGTTGTCCTCCTTCCACCATGTCTCTGATATTCCAATCATATCTAACCTTTCATTTAGTGCTATATATTCTAACTCTCCCATCTTATTCTTTAGACTTCTAGCATTTGCATACAAGCATTTTAGAGAATGTATTTTATTCATGTTAATTTGGCTATTCTTAGACATGGGTAAATTGGGATCTTTAAGCTCTGTCTGCTCCATACTTGAAGGCATTTGGGCTACTTTACTCTTTTGTGGAACCTCTCTGCTTTTGGTAGTATCCTTCAAGGATACATTCTTCCGAACCATCCGCTCTTGGGCGACTGTCGGCTTTCCCCTATTATCTAGTTTAAAAGCTGCTCTATGTCCTTTTTAAAGGTTAATGCCAGCAGCCTGGTTCCATCCCGGTTAAGGTGAAGCCAATCCCTTCGGAAGAGCCCCTCCTTTCCCCAGAATGTTCCCCAGTTCCTAACAAATCCAAACCCCTCATCTCTGCACCATTGTCTCATCCACGCATTGAGACTCCGGAGCTCTGCCTGCCTTTTGGGTCCTGCGCGTGGAACAGGAAGCATTTCGGAGAATGCTACCCTGGAAGTTCTGGATTTCAACTTCCTACCTAAAAGCCTAAATTTTGCCTCCAGAACCTCCCTACTACATTTTCCTATGTCATTGGTACTGACATGTACCAAGACAGCAGACTCCTCCCCAGCACTATCTAAGACCTTATCTAGGTGGCGCGTGAGGTCCGCTACCTTCGCACCAGGCAGGCATGTTACCAGGCGATCCTCACGTCCACCAGCCACCCAGCTATCTACATGCCTAATGATCGAATCACCAACTATAACGGCTGTCCTAACCCTTCCCTCTTGGGCACATGGCCCTGGAGAAACTTCCTCGGTGCGAGAGGGTTTTACATCACCTGGAGGACAGGTCCTAGTTACAGGATCACTTCCTGCCACACCAGGGTGATGCTCTCCTGTCACGTGACCTCTCTCCTCCATGGCAACAGGGGTGCTGCCAGACTGGAGGTGGGACTTCAGGACTATATCCCTGTAGGTCTCGTCTATGTACCTCTCTGTCTGTCTTATGTTTTCCAAGTCTGCTACTTTAGCCTCTAGAGAACAGACTTGTTCCCTGAGAGAAAAGAGCTCCTTGCACCTAGTGCACACGAAAGACCTCTCACCAACTGGGAGAAAATCATACATGTGACACTCAATGCAAAAGACTGGAAAGACCCCATCCCACTGCTGGACTGCTGTCTGCATCTTAGTTTTAAGTTTGTGTCTAGATCTTTAAGTTCTTACTTACTAGGGGTTGCTATGGGTATTTATACCAATAAAACTGTACCTAATACGTTTAATATACCTTGTTCACCTGAAGCTTAATTAATCTCAGGTCCTTAGTGTATGACTGATTTGGGTAATGAGTTTCACCTGAAAGCACCTCCTGTCTTTTAAGATGTGTAAGTACCTATAAAGCAGTGATTATCCCAGGGGAGGGTGGGTGTGGGGAGGCAGGGAGGGAAATAACACTTATTAAAAGAGGGCTGCTACACAGTACCCTGTCTTGTGCTGCTGAGGTAAGCTAAATTCTGATTTGATTTAAATGATAGCTCTTAGCTGCTGCTAGGCTCTAACTTCTTATGAAATTTAAACTACAAGCTCTCTGCTGGGTACTAAATTTAACCAGAAAGCTCTCTTCTGTGTGTGTTAAATTTAAACTAAAAGTACTTTGCTGTTACTTGGCCCTGAGTGACTATTAAATTTAAACTACAAGCTCTCTGCTGGGTATGAAATGTAACCAGAAAGCTCTCCTCTGTGTTTTAAATTCAAACTTTAATTGCTGCTACTAGGCCCTAACTGATCCAACAAAAAACAGTGGGTTCACAGATTAAGTAGCTTTAATACAAAGAATTCTTTTTAGAAAATTACCAGAAGTATATACTCACAGTTGCAGATTTTTCTCCAGAAGTAACAGTCCCCCTTTCTAGTCCTTCAAGACAGCCATCTCATTGCTGGCCTTCCTGTTTTGTATTGACCTTCAACTTTGCCAAGCAAGATGCCTTTCTCTAACGATCTCTCTCATCGCATGATGTGTCCAAAGTATGAAAGTTGAAGTCCTGTCTTCTGAACTTCTAAAGAAAGCTTAGGGGGTATGTTTAGTATTTGGCGGTAGCAGCTTCCATGCGATATCGGGGCTGCGGCTCCATTATCGCATGGAAGCAGTTACTGCCGAATTTTCGTCCTGTCTGTCTTTTTCACTGTCCAACTTTTGCATTCGTATGATGTTATTGAAATACCATGGCTTGGACAAATCAAATCTTTGTATGGAGAGAGACATCTCTGCTCTTGTCTAGGTCCTTCTTAGCCATTTTGCCAAGAGTAATAGGTTGTCAGATTTCTTGACTGCTTGTCCTTTCTTTATTGATTGTTGATCCAAGTAGGTTAAGGTAAATATGGCTGAATGTGCCTACCTTTATGCCATTTTTGATGCTTCTTTTTATGTTAAAAGAAAAAGCTTAAGAGAACTGTATGGAGCATATGATTTGTGAAATAATGATTTAAAAGACTACGGGTCCTGTGGAGTGATGTGTAACATGTGGTATAAACCATTTGGGAGCATTAAATGGAATTCCAGTGTTGTTACTTGTCTTTATAGAATGAGATTAAAAATGAGCTTTTTTGGACTTCTCACATATGTATACTCTTATAAACTCAAACCTATAGTTATTTATACAGCCAAAAAAGTTAAGCATTTATCTATCAGGTTATTTTAAGAATAAAACACTTAAGGGCTTCCAGTTACATTAAATGCTTTTGAATATTAACACTAGAATTAAATTTTTAATGCCAGATTTTTTTTTATTTTACTTTACTTTGGATGTAATAAGGTAATGAGATGTATAGTGCACAAAGATTAAAATTGTTTACTAATTCTGAAGTAAACAAAAAGGTGCAATAAACGGGAAGTAAAGTTAACTTTGAAGTTGAATGGTTAGAAAAGGAAATTAAGGGGTATATTTACTAAATTGCGGTAACGTAGCAGCGGCTACGTTAACACACGCTATGTAACGTTAACACGTGCTATGTAACGTTAACGTGCGTTAACGTTACCTAACGAGCATTAGCGTTCCCGGCCGAGGTAAACACCGCAGAGGGTGGAGAAAGGGCGGAGAGAAGGGGTCAATGGGTGGGAAGTGGGCGGGGAGAGGCTCCTTTTACACTAACACAGGGAAATGAAGGGTTGAAAAGTACCGCGAATGAAAACCTGTCGTTAGATGCACATTTGCAGGTGAGAGAAACCATTTAAGTGTCAGCAATGTACAGCATAGGCAGGAAGCCCAAGAACCATGATAGTAGTGCTCCATTTGCAGCAACAGCATAGTGCCCAAGTATGAAAGGCCACTATGGCGATGGTGAAAATGGGGCATAGGGGGCTGCAGGCGGGACATGTAGCGGGGGCAGCTGTGGCACAGGATGGACTAGGCGGGCGCCTAGGTGGCACACAGGAACATAGAAACCGAAAATCAGCAAGACAGCAGCTGACAAAGGCCAAAAACAATCCACCCACATCTACCTGGTCCACCCGAGCTAACAATTGCCAGGGCACTGCCCTGACATCCCCCCAGCCAACCCTCCCCCAAGCAGAAGGGACATACTATTGGTAGGCGGTGATGTGAGGATGCTCATGTATGCCCCCCGCCCCAGACCCCACTCCCTAGGCGACCACCTACCCACACAGTGGATGGCCTGGGACTGTGCACTACCAGCACCGACAACATATGTTCATGTCAGCATGGCAGGGGGGGGGTGTGCCCGTGCTGGAGGGGTCAGTGGCACCTGCCTGCAGTGGACCTAGACCATGCCCTGTACCAGTACGTGGTGTGCAGTGCAACATAAAAGGTCTGGCTGAGGAAAAGTACAGGTAGCTTCAGGGACTACCATGCATCTGTGGCAACACTGTGGTGCAGTAAACCCATCCAGTGTGTCCAGAAGCAGAGGGTCGCAGGATCAAGTCCTAGCTGTGGTTTCTGCAGAGCATGTCCCTATATCTTACCCTACAATGCAGATACAACAGCAACATGTGCAAAACCCAAAGCAACAGCAAACAGGGGTACAAACACCCACTCACACAGGCTCCACAATCCAAAGATGCATGGAGAGTCAGGCTGTTGGCCCCAGCATTGAGCTGCAGTTATCACCAGAGCACTGCTACTACCTCCTGCACATTTTAGCAATGTCAGCACTGTGATCAGGACCAGTGTGGCAGGCAGGGTTGCCAACCACCCCTATCTTTGCACAATGCTGCAATAGGAGTGTGTGTGTGTATGTCTATCCATTGTTTTGTGGCTGCCCACTCCTCACGTGGCCCAAAATGTCCCACTGTTACCAGCATTAGCCTGAATATGTGCATAATGAGGAGCAAGGTATTGTGGGTATGGCCCAGACAGGGCGGATTGGCCAGGATGCATCTTCACAGGGTGTGGGGCAATGGCTGGGACACTGTAGTGCCTGACCACCGCCTGCATGGACAGGGTGGCCACAGCATGGCATGCTGGGAGGGCACTCACTTTGACTGGCACTGACCATGGCATGTCTAGGTTCCCACATAGCGCTCTTTGCTATCTGCCTCCAGTGATACTTTTTATGTTCCCAGTGCTGAGGCCCCCATCACTGGGATACCTGTTTGGTGCACTTAGTTCCTCTGTGAGCATGCACTATGGACTGGTTAGTGGATTGTCTGCAGTTAGACTGTGCATGGTTGGAACACCTATAAGGTGGTTTCTGCTGGTGACTGGCAAACAGTGGTGTGTAGCAGTTGGGTTTTCCCAGACCTGCTGGTCTTCCATTGCCCCAGCCACAGGTATGGCTGTGGCTCACCAACCCTGGAGGGCTGTGTTATACTAGCAGGATGGAGGTTACTTCACCAGGGCTGGGGCACCTCTCCATTACCTACAAAAAGGGTGATGTGGGCCCTTTGGGGTATGTAGTGTATACCACTGTGACCTATAAAGGCACTGCTACACAAACCTCATGTAAGTCTAGAAACCCCTCTGCCCTGATAACAGGTGCTCATGTCAGCCAGACCCTAACACATGGTGCAACTAATCTGTGTGGTGTCTGGTCCCAGAGGGCCACATGTGACTGCAGGATACAGATGGATACCAAATTACCTTCAGCTGCACTGCAAGGAACACCTGTCACACACTGGTAGTGATGGGGATGTATAGCAGGACCTATTTCTAGCACCACATGTACTGTGGACCTAGTGCTGGGCACTCATCCTATCCTTCAGGGTGAACACAGACCCTGCACAATGGATAGTCTGTAGCTACTCTTTGCCAATATCACACACTGTCGGTTCGTCTTTCCAAGCTTTGGTACCGGAGAGGTGCAGACCCCATTTGGTGATCAGCTGTAGACAGCTATTCAGCATGTGCATTGCATCATAGATACTGGTGGGGTCACTCTATCCTGGCACTCAGAGAAGACAGTTTGTGCGGTGACCTGCAGTCCTTCTGTACCCAGTCATTACTATGAGATACGCCATGGAGGTATAGCCTACTGGTTAGTACAATGCTGTTCTCATTTGTGTTCATGGGCTCAGTTCCTCATTGTTCCCTCCTTTCATGCCTGTTCTACTCAAATAGTTTGCATACCTGTAACAGTCATATTTTTGCAGATCTGTGCTGCCAGCCCATAATACCCTCGCCACAATTGCCAACATTCCCTCGGTCCATCTATCTGCATCTGTCAGCTGTGTAGAGTCCTGTCTACCTGTGTAGGCTGCCACCCATGTTCTGCACTGCTACCCTTTCCTTCATTGCGCTTCTTCATGCTTGGCTTGCCTTGCCTGTGCCTGATCTGCATGGCACCAACACTCCTCTGTCCACCCATCATTGTAACTATCCTGTCACCTGTCTATCTGCGTCTGTCAGCTGTGTAGAGTCTTGTCTGCCTGTGTAGGCTGCCACCCATGTCCTGCACTGCTACCCTTTCCTTCATTGCGCTTCTTCATGCTTGCCTTGCCTGTGCCTGATCTGCATGGCACCAACACTCCTCTGTCCACCCATCATTGTAACTATCCTGTCACCTCTGCCTCCACTGGGGGACACGTATTCCCATCGTCTGCCACCAACTATCTTTCCAGTACTTTACATTGCCAACACCCTGTGCTGTGGTACAGTTGCCCCCGCCATGTTTGTCATCTGTACTGGCAGCCACATGGGATGCCGCAGATATGGCAGGTCCAGCAGCTCCCAGCTCTCCCTCCTTCACTCACCTGTTCATTTCCTTCCTGAGTGCTCTATCTAGTGTTAGGGTTACATTTGTCTCTCTTACTCACAGGTCATGCATGTCATCCTGAGGCACCTTGCAGCCCTTAGGGCACACTAACCTAGGGCACCGTAACCTTGTTAGGCCACCTTAACCTATGGTTCCATAGCCTAGGTGACTTCTACGGTGCCTTGTCCAGGGGTGCCTAATAGGTGCTTAGCCTAAGGAGCCCTATAGGGCGCCTTATGAGGCACCTTACAAGGCACCTTATAAGGCACCTTACAAGGTGCCTTATAATGCACCTTGCAAGGTGCCTTGTAACGCGCGTTAGTCTAAGGCACCTTGTAACATGCGTTAGGTGATACGGCTTGCTGTAACGATGCACCGCACATGCCTTTATATGGGCATCTGTACCTTTACTGTGGAACCTAACGCGGGTGACATTACCGCAGTTTAGTAAACATACCCCTAAGTTTAACTAACACTATTAACCATTGAATTGGAGGATCTCTGGGCTAATCCTGAATGTCCTAGGACCCTCAAGAAAGGTAGACTGCCCCAGAACCACAGACTCCCCTCCACACATACACAGAAACAAACATACGCAGACCTCTATCTCCCCACCCCCACCCCCATACACTCCTATCTACTATGTTTGCACACCCATTCAAAATATTCACCACCTACCTCTCTTACCCCCATCAATCTACCAACATCCCATGGATGATGGGTGGCAGAATGGATTGGTTGGTATAGTAAGGGGGTGGGTTGCTAGGCTGGTAAAGAGTTGAGTCGATGGGTCATAGGGCTTATGGGTACTTAGGTAGGTTGGGATGGGTTAGTGAGTGGATGGAAGTTAGCTAAATTTGTAGGGGGTAAGTAATAGGGTAGATAGGAGTTGTGGAGGTCATGTGGTAAGCTGTACAAATTGGCAGTTACAACTCTAACCACCTTACTGGGCAGATTGAATGGACCATTTTACCCTTTGTTTCTATTTTACTTATTTAGCAAATAAGTATTGTGACAGGGAGTGGGAAAACTGACTCTGCAGTAGCCTTGGCCTTGGCCAACCCAGTGAGCAAAATCTTGATCGAGTGGGGCAGGCTAGCCCTCCTTGATCCATTTTTTATCCTCAGAGCAATTTAGTTTAATACATATTTGTGAAGTATCTGGAGTATATTACAAGAATATTTAATAAAAGATTTTCTCAAGTCATTATCTTTCTAGCACAATTAGAAGACAACAGATGAGTTCTATTCACCCAGTGGATGAACTACGTACACTGACTTGCATTTCACAAACTCAAATTCTTCTTGATAGTGTCTCAATACCCTGAAATCAAACTTATTAAATTATCCAATGGCCTTCTGAGTTGTGATAACTCTTACTCATTAACCTTTCTCTACCCTTTGCCACTGAAATACTTTTCAGCAAATATGCAACTATTTTGCCCAGGTGCTATTCCATTGATTTTCATGAGTGCTTATATAGATTATGCAGTGTCAGTATTCAGGAAAAATATATCACCCAGACAAAACAACTAGCTGCAAGAAGTGCTCATTTATTTTATCTTAAGTGGTTCTATTTGTCACAGTAATCCACAATGTTGATGAAAAAGAATTCCAAAAAAGCCCAAAGCTTTTCTCCTGCTAGCTGTAAACATGCAACATTGAAAGGGGAGAAGCAGAGCATTTCTCAGAAAGAATTGTGCCTAGGAAAACATGGACTCAGATTATGTTTTTCCCAAAGAGATATCAAGATATCCTTCAAAAGACCGAAGCAAACCAACTGCGTTTGACTTGAAGTAAAACAATTGACTACTGAGACTTGTACTTTCAGTCTACCACTTCCACAAATATTTCGGGACAAAAGTCTTTTTATGCCACTTAGTTTAAAGCGGAGCTTCTTGTTTAAACCCTGGATTTCTAGAAGCCCCATCTCTCAATCTCCTTCCATAGGATTAGCAACAGATTTACTAGCAGCTGACTTCAGTGGCCTAAAGAGGGTTCCCCAAAGAAAATTTTGCCAAAAGTCCCCCATTGTCTAGGAGGGCACCCCCTCCAGTAAGGTTACCAGATTTTTTACAGGCAAATCTGGGACACTTATCCAAAGTGTGATTGGGGAGGGGCAGGAAGGAGTACCTTAGTTCCAGGTTTGAGCAACAAGGCATGGAGGAAAGAAGTGGAGTCATTACCTCTTCACTCAAAGGGTGATGGATGCTTGGAATGCCCTCCCAATGGAAGTGGTGGGGGCAAACACGGTGACAGAATTCAAAACGGCATGGGACAAACATAGTGGATCCCTTTACAGCAACAAGATAGAAACAAAATAAACGGTACCATCTAACTTCCGAACCATCTAATGTCTCAACAAATAGGGGTGTCCTACATGGAGTGGTGGGTTCACCCCTAAACAAAGACATGGGGAGGGGTGGCCTGCACAAAGCGACAGGTGCACCTACTCTTGCCATCTTGCTGGGCAGACTAGATGGATCATGCTGGTCTTTATCTGCCGTCACTTACTATGTTACTATGTTACTATGTTACCTCCCCCTCCCATCCTTCCTAAAACAGCAACAATCTCACATCCAAGCAGAAATAGAAACAGTGATGCATTTCCCCCATACTGTGCAAAATATAAAGATAATGGATGTAAATTCTAAAAACTCACATATTCAAATCACTAAATTGAAAGTAATTTGTTTTCTACCTCCTCTGTCCCCATTGCTGGAATTGGGGATAGAAGGCTGCCAAACAGGTAGGTGGGAATTGGAAATAGCTCTAAAATTGCGGATAATCCCTGAAGATTGGGGACATCTGACATCCTTATCCTCCAGCAAACTTGCTTTAAAAAATTGCCATGCTGCCTGCCACTCCTTTTCTCCATCCATTGAAGTTTTCAGGCCCAGCAGTCACCACCTCTGCTACCAGCTGAAGTTTTGTGTAATTTGCAAAACTTCAACCCGGCAGCCAGGGATAGATGCTGGGGCTGAAATCTATCATAGGCAGAGAAGACAAGCAGGAGGCACTACAGCAAACATTTTAAAGTAAGTTTTCTAGTCTGCCTTCACCGCTGCCGTGTGGGCCCCCTTCCTGCCTGGGCGCCCCCCCACTGCCCAAATTGTGGGGTGTGCTTAGATGGAATTTATGTCACTGGCTAATCACTTTGACTTCTGTAGCTTTCCAGTAGTTGATACCCATGAGGTCATCAATCATATCTGCTGAGATTTTCAAGCTTCTACACATTTCATGCTCTATAATTTTTCAGTGCTATAGTGTTTGCAAGGCTTAGCAGGAATTGATATGCTGGGGTCAGTATCCTCCATGATATTTATGTATACTGCAAATGAATGTGATCCAGACCTGAGATTATAGGAAAATCAGTGCAGCCGTCTAAGCCCAGCTGGCAAGCCCTGAGTTCTTGCCTGTTATGTAAATTGTGGCTATGGAGAATTATACACAAAGCAGCTTTTCTTTTGAAGATGTCAGAGGGAGAAAAAGAAACCCACATATATTTTCCCTAGACTGACAGCATCCCCTGCAGGCCAAAAGAAGCACATTCACAAACTCATTTAATTTGGTTGATAATGATCAAACGGGAGATTATTTTCAATGCTAGGAACATGGAGAAGATTAGAAAGAAATTAAATTCTTTGATTTAATTTGAACTGGTGTGAGATCCCATGTCTTGGAAGTCTATACCTTCTTTATGATCAGTTTCTGGTTTCCACTGTGGCAGCTAGATAGGGAGGATTAAAACTTTCCTTTTTTAGCTCTAAATAGCATGTAATGGATTTGTAATTGTTTCTCAGAAGCACTATCTCTGGAAAATGAGGCTAATGGCACAAATGCTAGAAAGTGTTTGATTAGACAAATGAACATTCTTTCTTTAGCAATAAGTACAGCACTTTGCTCTACTGGTTAGGCTTCTCTGTACTTATACTTTTCTTTTTTTAAGGCCAGGTATTTTAGCACAGCAATAGAGTAGAATGATGGCAGGAAAAGTCTGATTGATTCATCCAATCTGCCCAGTTATTCCTTTTCACATTGCTAAAGATGCATCCAAGCTCACAGCCATACAAGCCAGAGTGCTTGTAGGATATTGCTCTTTACAAAAAGGTCCTTTTACAAAGTGCAGTAAGGGATTGAATTTATCTCACGTTAACAGCCAAGGTTAAAGTGCATTAAGTACAGACCCTGTGGGGTAAATGCAGGGGGTGTGCCAACCATGTTGTCCTGTGTGCTAGCTGTCACCAGCTGACGTGTACATTCCATCACAATCCCATCACAATCCTACTCCATCATACTAAGAGCAGATAGCACAGGATTTTTACCTTGCTGGCTGCTCTTAGTGCATACTAGCAGTTACCATGGGCCATTAGTGTAAGGTAGACCCCACAGTAATCATTGCCACAGTTTAGTAAAGAAGCTTCTAGGGAGGTGCCATGTCATCGGAGGAGGCAAGATAGCGGCGGTGATCTGCTCCAGGTAAGCGGGCTCCCTTGGAGACGTCCTGCTTCAGCGGTTTTGTGGCTTCTGGAGGTGGTATGTAAAAGAGGAAGCGCAAACAAGCCTCCCTACCCTTGGGAGAGGCTCCTTCCACTCTCTCTGTGCAGAAAACGTTGCTGACATGTGGCTTTGTACTTCCTGGACCATGAGTGGCGTCTTCGGCAGGTTCGGCGTTTTCGCCTGACCTGAGCACATCAGGGGTTCTGCTTTTCCCTGAACAGTGCCCCCCCCCTGCCATGCCCTGGAAGTGTTGTGGCCGCCAACGGAGTGCTTCCCTCTGGCATGAAGACTAGCACGCCGTTGCAGGGAGGTGAAGAGAGCTCCGTGACTGGTTCTGCTCACCTGCTTGGAACGTCCAGGGAAGGAGTGAGAGCTGAGACTGCTTCCTTTTTGGAGGGTAGTCTATCTCAGGCTGTTCCAAGTTCGCTGACCATCGCAGGAGCTGGTGTGTTGGTGAGACCCCCCAAAAGTCACTTTGGAAGTGCTGTGGGACGCTTTTTCAACTATGAATTCCTCCCTTGTGTCTATTGCAGCATCTGTAACTCCTGAAACTGATTCTTTTCGTATGCAATTTCAAGAATTTTCCAGAGTCCAAAAGGAACAGGAGGGAAAGTTGGTTCAGTTGGAAGGAAAATTTGAACAACTTCAAGGTTTACACGGTGCCCATATAAAGGACCGGAGTGTGACCTCTAGGAGAATGGAATATCTTGAGAACCAAGTCCGGAAGAACAATTTGAGACTTATTATTTTTCCTAGGTCTCTGTTGCAGTTGCCTATGGAGATGGTTTTCAGGTATTTCCAGGAGGTCTTGAAGATCTCCGGGGATGACCTGCCACCATTAAAAAGGGCTCAATACCTTTCTGTAGGCCAGAGTAACCGGGGAGTTAGCTGTGAGACTCCTGCAGAGCCCGGAGATCTTACAGGGTTTCTGGAGAGTTTGGTGGAGTTGATCACAGCTCGTAACACTCTTCTTATTACTTTGGCTCTTGAATCTGATAAATCGCTAATTCTTCAATCTTATTTTAGAGATTTCAGTGAGCAGTTTATGGGCTCTCATGTCCGCATTTTTCCTGATCTTGCTAGGGATACCCAGCTGAGGAGAAAGGAATTCCTGGGTTTTAAGCCCAGGGTACTTTCCCTTGGTGGGACTTTTTTGTTGAAATTTCCTGCTAGATGTCATGTTTCCTATAAAGAGAAATTAGATTTGTTTTTTGAGCCTCGCCAGCTGCTGGAGTTTCTTGTGGCTAGGGAGGACCCTGTGGTTGTTCTTGCCTCCCATACAGCTGACACATAAGTCTTGCACAGCTATGATATGCTTATTTTTCCTAAGTTGATAACAGTTTTCCTGGTGCCTCCTTTTCTTAAACAATTTGTGGGATAATTTAGGCTAATGTTTATTTTTCCTTGTTAATAACTTATGCTTGTTTTTAATGATATTTGTTTGCTTTCATTCATCTTTTCTTGAATGTATTTGTATATTCAATAGATATATTAAACTAAAAGAAGCTTCTAAGTTTATTTGAGGTTTTTTTGTATCTTCTTTCACATTGGGTCTCTACCACTCTGGGTAGATAAGCACACAAGTTACCAGTTTTAATGTAACATCCATTTCCTATCCGTCCCTTCAAGGTTTGTATGAATCCAAATCGCTAGTAAAATTAGCTTATTAGCTGTGCACAGAACTGTAAATATAACTTCCCTCTACCACTTACTGGGTCACTTAGCAAATCATTGAATGCCTTGCACTAAAACTTTTATAACTGCATTGCATATATTGATGACTCTCTATATTTAATAAATATTATTAAATGGAGACTTAAAGTGAGACAGATCCCTTCTTCAGTGGCTAGATTTTATTTTACCAATAACATATTTAGTAATCACCAAACATTGCTGATACCAAATATTTATGCAAGGGTTTCCTTTCCTCTGATATCAGAATATGAAAACAGACCAAGCATAACACCCCATATTCCCAAAGATTCTTTACAAGTGAGGTGAGCTTTAGGGGCATGATTATTTATTTTATTTAGCAGGTCTTATATACCGCTTTTTGCCGGGTCAAAGCACCTTACATAGAACAAGGGTTTAAAATACATAGAGCCAGTTAACTTTTGTACAAGGAACAGGTAACTTATATACATGAGTTAAAGCGTGCATACATGTTTTGATAGACTATTTACATTGGTGTGCTATATACAGTGTATGCGCAAGATGTGGTTTGAGGAGGAGCTATTCTGTTTGTTTGGGTTTATGCATTTTTTTTGAGGGGGCTGGAGGTTGTGCGAGGAGCCAAAATGTTCAATGAATAGGTGAGTTTTCAGGTGCTTTCGAAAGGTGTGGAGGACTGATATGTTTCTGACTGGGTCTGGGAGCGTGTTCCAGACAGATGGTGCATACAGTTCAAAGGACTGTGCACACGCTTGCTGGTTGGTTTTTGCTTTTGCGTGTAGGATGATCAGAGTGTTCTTTGTAGATTGTCCTCTTGGCCTGTTTTGCTGCAGAGTCTGGAGTAGAGTGTGCAGTTGTGAGATGAGATGGCAGTGGATAGCCTTGTGGGTGAGGAGGAGACTCTTGTATCTGATTCAGCTTTCAAGAGGCAATGAGTGAGGTGCTTAAGGATGGGTGTGATGTGGTCATGTTTCGAAGCTCCTTTTAGGATGTATGCAGTGGTATGTAGAGCTATGTGTAGGGGGAGTAAGGTGAATTGTGGCAGACCTTGGTAGATGGAGTTATAATAGTCGAGGTGTGGGAGGATCAGAGCCTGGACAGTGGAGCGGAAGTCTGTTGGTTCGAGGAGGGGGTGTAGAAGTGGATTGTTCTGTTGTTTTTGAGTATCTCTGGAATGAAAAAAAGGTGTTGATTCAGGATGATGCCGAGGTATTTGATTTGAGTTTGTTCTTTTATTTATATGTCGTTTAGGGTAAAGGAGGTTGGAGGATTGAAAGTGGAGGATTGAGTGGAGGAGTGGCCTAGTGGTTGGGGCAAGGTACTTCAGGCCAGAAGGTCAGGGGTTCAAATCCCACTAGAGGGCAGCAACCTTGGGCCAGAAGGACTGGGGTTTCTAGTCCCACAGGTGCTCCTTGTGGTCTTGGGCAAGCCACTTAACCCTCCATAGCCCATGTTCCCTGTAAAATAGTTATCTCCAAGTTATAATGCCCTGTTCAATGTAAACCGCACTGATGCAGAATAGTGTGGTATATAAGAAAATGTAAATAAATAAGGTGGTTTCTTTTGTGATGAATAAGGCTTCTGGTTTTTTTGTAGCTAATTGGCAGGTTATTGGTTGTTAGCCATCATGAGATTTTGTTGAAGCATCGTAGGATGTTTGTGAAGTTTGGTTGCTTTGTGCTGAATGGCTGTATATCATGATGTTGTCAGCATAGATATGGAAGTTGATGTTGTGGGATCTGATGACTGAGCAGAGTTGTTGGAGGTAGATGTTGAAGAGGAGCGATGACAGCATGGATCTTTGGGGTATGCCTTGAGTTTGTCGGTAGGGGGTGGATATGTTAGTTCCAATTTTAATTTGTTGATGTCTGTTGGTCAGGTAGGACTGGAACCATTGTAGTACAGTATTCTGGATGCCAGTGTATCATAGATGTTGGAGAAGGATGTCATGATTGACAGTATCAAATGTGGCAGATATGTTGAGGAAGAGCATGATGTATCCTTGCTTGGTGTCTTGAATTCCTTTCACTATGGTGTTTATAAGGGAGACCATCAATGTTTCTACTCCATGGAGGGGTCCAACTCTGTGTTGTTGGGGGTCAAGGAGAGCATTTTTGTTGATGTGGTCCTGGAGCTGAAGTTGGACGGCTCTCTCTATGACCCTGGTTATGAAACAAGGCTGGCAATTGGTCTGTAGGATGCAGGATCAGAGGGGTTGTGGTCGGATTTCTTGAGGGGGGTGTATGGAGGATAATTTCAGGCAGTTTGGCATATGCCCTTGTTACAGTACTGATTGTGTGATTTTTGCAATTGTGGGGCTAGCTTGTTTGAGTGCTTTGATCCAGCTTACTGGGCATGGATCAAGAGGGGATCAAGGGGTTGACCGATGAAATGATGGACTCTATGTTGTCTTCACTGATAGCGTCAAATATGGACCATATGGAGGAGGGGGTGTTGTAGGTGGGGGGAGGGTGGGCAGAGGATTGGAGTGGGATAAAGTTGCTTGTAGTGGCTGGCTAGAAGTTGTGGGCTGATGGGGTTTTTTTTAGAATGTATATGTTTTTGGTTGGTGTGCTATTCTGTCCTTTTTCAATTATGGAGTTCTTTTCCCTTTTTTCTTAATTTTTAATTGATTGTACACTGCATAGACTGCTATGCACTGTTGTGGTATATTAAATTTAATGTAATCATAACCATAACAATGGTGATGTTCATGGTGCTGCTGGAAGGGAGTTTTGTGAGCTGTTTGATTATGTCAAATAGTTCTCTGGGGCAATTTAGAGAGCTATTGATTAGTTTACTATGATATGTGTGCTTAGCATACTCAGTTGCGGTGTGATAATTGTGAGAAGTTTTATAAAGAGAGTTTTATCAGAGTTGAGTGTGGAGTTGCACCATCTGCACTCAAGTCTTCAGAGCTGAGATTTAGGGGCTTGTTTACAAAGCCGCGGTAGCGGTTTGCGTTCGTAATCGGAGCCGCAGCCCCATTGATTTCAATGGGGCCGCGGCTGCGATCGCGATCACGAACCACTACCGCGGCTTTGTAAACAAGCCCCTTAATCTTCAGAGGTTGGGGGTGTACCAGGGTGTTTTGGGTTTATTGTTTGTTGTATGGAGAGAGGTGGTAGTTAAAGTTGCAACTTTTTCGATGATGGTATTCCAGTTGGTTATGAGGGTGTTGGAGTCCATTGTCTCAATGTCCAGCTGGGGGAGGATGTCATTAATGAATTTTTCTTTGTCAAGTGGCTTAAATCATCTGTTTGTTGGGTGATCTGGTTTGGCGAGGCATTGATGGGTAGTGAGAATGTGATCAGAGTGTGGTCTGACCAAGGTACTAGGTGGGTTTGTATTGAGTGAGGGGTACTTGAGCGTGTTGTGTGGTTGTTGACAAAGATAAGATTGAGGGTGTTGCCATTCTCATATGTGGGTGACTGGATGATCTGGGTGAGGTCCATAGCTGCAATAGCTTCCAAGAATGAGGTGGCATGTTTGGGTTGGAATGATGTGCGGTTGAAATCACCTAGAATGAGGAGGTCCTTGACTGTTTTGGTGTTTTCAAGTACTTTTGTTATTATGCTAGATAGATCAGTGGTTGATGCAGTTGGTGTTCTGTAGGTGAGGCAGATGTTGAGTTGCTTGTTGGTTATGGTGAGGGCTGTTTGTGGACTGGCATCAAAAATGGAGATGTGATTTGGCCAAGATTAGCACTCCTCCTCTGTGGTGTGAGTGAGGACAGTGGAAGAGCCATAATCATTGGGCAACAGTTGGTTCATTGGAATGATGTCAGTGTCTGTTAGCCATGATTCTGTTATGTAGACAATGTCCAGATAGTGGGTTGAGAAGAGATCTTTGATTATGGGGGCTTTATTCTTCACTGAGCGTGCATTTATGAGTGTGCATTGGAGTGTTTGTGTGGTTGTGGTGAGAGTCGAGATTGATTGTGGGTGGTTACTTCTGATGGGTACTTTTATGAGGTTCTGTGTGTTTTGTTGTTTCATATGAGGGTGGGGGATGTGAAGTGGTTGGATGATGTTTGTGTTGGCTGGAAGGTGGTGATAGAGAGGGTATGCATGGGTGTATGGTGTGTTGGTAAAGTGAGCTGAGGCTATTAGAGTAAAGGCAAGGAGGGTGTAGCAGTTTGTGTATAGGGGCAGCATATTTTGATTGTAGGTCCAGGGGTCATCAAATATGCAGAGAGTCTGTCTTCTGTAGATCCTTTGCTAGTCTGTTTCAACAACAGTTCCATGTTTTGAAGGTTTCTTTCATGTGCACTGCATAGGCAATAGGTATTGAACGGTGGACATTGCCATTGAGTAACAAGCCAGCTTTCAGGCATAAAAGTGGCAAATCCATAAAAAGGCACCATAGTTGTGGGTTTTTCTTACAATCCAAAGCCGTGAACAACACATCAATATTAGTACAGAAACAGAGTTTGTCAACCTGCGCAAAGAAATTTTTCATAACTTCTTGGTGGGTCCGAAAGAAATTTTTGTACCTGACAACAGCAAACCCCATCCTTGCAATCTTGAACTAAGTAGTTCAGCTTTTGTTTTTGACAGTCCCTCACCAGGTCATTCAATTCTGACTGTGTTATCAGATGGAGCACACCAGACATAAACAGTTCAAAATCTGGGTCCATGTCATTTTCCACGTCAGGCCCGTGTATTGTGGCATCTTCATCTGCCTCATCTAGGCTCCATGTCTCTGATGGCTTCAGTAATGGCATACCTGTCATCATGCGGCACTGGTCTCATGGTTGAAGGCAGACTGGAGTATTCAATAGATTTCTTATTTTTAGCAGAGAAGCCAGATTCATTGGTCAGGCAGAAATAATAGTCCTTCACGTGATCCTTCTGTTCTTGTCATATCATCGGGAGTGCAAATGGCACTGACTTCCAAGTACCTCTGAGCCAAGCTCTGAGTCGAGCCCAGGGCTTGTCTTCATCACCAACTTAATAACTTAAGTAGAGCTCATATGCTTTCTTAAAAAGTGCAGGCGTGCTGCATCTTTGAGATTTAAGCGTATACACACCTCAAATGTTGCTGGTCTCCCGCTGAATCATCTCTCTCCCCTTCAATCTCTTCAATATTCTGCTGTGCAGCTAATCTTCCACCAGCCTCGTCATGCTCATATTGCCCCTCTTCTCAAGTCACTTCATTGGCTCCCTATCTATTTCCACATCCAGTTCAGACTACTCCTGCTGACCTATAAGTACATTCACTCAGCAGCTCCTCACTATCTTTCCTCTCTTATACTTCTCCTAGCCCACCCTTCCCTGTAAACTCTGCTCTTCTGGCAAATCGCTTCTATCTGTGCCCTTCTCTTCTATTGTTAACTCCAGACTTCACTCCTTTCACCTTGCTGTTCCTTATGCCTGGAACAAACTACCTGAGTCTGTACATCAGGCACTTTCTCTGGCCCTTTCCAGGCTAAAACTCACCTCTTTGCTGCCGCTTTCGGATCTTGACTCGCCTGATCTCCTTTGTTTCCTTACCATTCCCCCTAGATGTATCCCATGTCTACAGCTACTGTGTTGTCTGTCTTGACTAGATTGTAAGGTCTGATAAGCAGGGACTGTTTCTTACATGTCTGTGCAGTGCTGTGTACATCTTGTAAAGCTATACAAATGCTCAGTAGTAGTAGTAGTAGTAGTTGTAGGCTGTTGCGACATTGATGAGACATTACTGCTGTAACATCATCATTTAGATGCTGTAAATGCTATTGTTAAGTATACAAACTGATATCAACATCATGCATAGCATCTGTGTATGAAAACTGCTTTTATAGCCTCTACTGCCAGCGTCCATCCTGATTAAGCATGCCCACGCATTCCTGAGTAGTAGCATTTCCATTGCACGTTGTGAGCCTGCACTGAGTGCATGCCCAGGCATGCCTAGACTAAACAAAATAGCTTATTTTCTAAGCAACATATGAGTAGACTTAGAATATGTGAGGAAATCACAAAAATAGGTGATTGCAAAAGAAATGGTGTGTGATAGGAAAATTTCAAGGTGATTTTTGTGATCAGCAACCCAGAATCCATAAGATGCACCCAAAAGTGTTCAGGACGTGAAATCTTCCTTGTCCAGTGTTATCTTTACAAAAAAATAAATAACTAGAAAGAGATAGCTTCGTTTGGATCTGTGGCAGCATTAATTATAGGTCCTCAAATCCCTGGTGGGTCTGGCTACAGAGACTTCCTTAACCCCTGTGCTACAGGTCTAGCCATGCAGGGTGCCACTACTTCAGGAAGTGCTCTTCTGGCCTGTCTAGCACCAGAGGGGTAGGATAAGAAGAATACTTAATTCCTCCTCCTAAGAGTTCATATACTTTTCCTTATATCATGCTGTCGGCATATCCCCTTGAACATGTCACTACTAACGCCACCCAGCATGCAGATCCCAAGATTGGTAAGGGGGGAGGGATCAGATGCCACTGAAAATCTGGCTCACTAATTCCTTGAGACACCTACAAGCATCCGTAGATGCACAGAAGTTATATCTGTGAATAACAGAGGGCACTATTGGGGGTGGGGGAATAGCAATACTCTTACACTGTTATTATCTTTATTTTAGGGAATGTATTTCAAAAACTGCAAACAAAATGCAGTAATCTCAAAACGTAAAAGAACTCAAAAATGTTTAAAAAAGCAACCCTAAAATATGAAGACTAAAAGAGGCACATAGCTTGGCATTCTCACCTCCTAGACCGGTAAAATCTAGATACATCTGAGAAGTGATATGTCACTTCTCCAAGGAGGTAGCTGTTCCTAGCACATCTGGCAGCTACAGAATCAACATTTTAAAGGAAATTGTCAGTGCTGCCAGAAGGGTGTTAGTGCTGGGATAACAGTCAATAACAAATTGAATTCAAACCCTCATCCCTCCTCTCCATTATGAAGCCAGGGAAAAGTGAACTAAAGATTCCTTCACTGATCAATTCAGGCTCTGAGTTCTAAACAAATTCTCTTTCTCATGGAAGCCACAGAAGGCCAGCAGGGTACTGCCACTATTAAACAATGATGTTCCTGCACCAGAAAGATACATGATTGACACGACACAGCAGTTTGTCTTGTAAACATGAGCAGCTGCTAATTTGCTGGTATTGTGACAAGTGTCGAGCGTTTTCTTACCTGCAGTCGCTGTGCCACTACATGCCAGGGATTTAGCTTGGCAGTTTTTGTTTCCATAGCTTTGTAATTGCCATCTCGACTAGTATAATTCCATCTCCACATTGGAAAGCAGCAGGCTATGTTCAGCCAATCAGTTTCTTGATTGGATGGCACACCTCCTACCTGTAATCTCAGTACAGCATCGCCATTTGGAGTGCAGGATATGAGTCATGTCACAGCAGGCCACAGAAAGAGTTTTTCACAGCATGTTTTGAAAGTTAAAATGCATCTTTGTTTTGCTGTTTATATTGAGTTTATATATGTTGTTGGCATTGTCTCTTCATGAAAGAGTGCCACCTTATGCACTCAATTCTTCAGAGCCATGATCTTCTCCTAGCTCTTGCAATGAATGTGTGTGCAGCGACACAGAGAAAATATAGTGGCAAGTAAAGACAATTTGGTTTATGCAGACTGCCCATTAGTCCCTGCTTACTCTGCTGACAGTCATCCTACTCAATCTGTGTTCTTAACATATAGTCAAATACATGCAAATTTCAGCAAGTATATGCAATGACTAATTAGTAGGAAGCTTAACTTGCTTAAATGCTTCCTGTATAACTAGAAACCTGGAACCCTGCTTTCTTTGAGCTGCTTATACTTCAAGAGAGTTTCATTGTCCGATGGTCTAGATTAAGGTTACCAGATGTCCCAATTTTAATGGATTCTCCGTGATTTTAGAGCTCTGTCCCCGACTCTCACCTGTTTGGCAGTCTCCTGTCCCCAATTCCAGAAACTGAAACAGAGGGGGTAGAAAAAATGTTTTTTTTTTTTCAATTTGCTAATTTGAGGGGGGCAGGGTAATGACTCCTTTTCCCTCTTCCATGCCTTGTTTCTCAAACTACTACTGGAAAAGCATGATCTAAATAGTAATAAATAAACAAATCTGGAGCTAAGGTATCCCTCCTCCTTCCCCCTCTCCCACCACCACACTTTGGATAAGTGTTCTAGATTTGCCTGCAAAAAATCTGGGGATCTTATCTAGAAACTGCCTTCCACTGTTGTTCAAGGGTTCTAAGGTGCAAGATAAAAGATTGTTGAGACATGAGAAAAGAGAAACAGTGACCAGTGCTGGAATTACAAAAAAAGCTCTTACACCACAGGAAGCAGTGATGAAGATGCGTGAGTTGGGGATTGAAGGTGTTATGTTGCCGGATACCAAACTCAAGGAAGTCCCGAATATGCGCCAGAAGTGGCAAAAGATCCCCAGATGAGAAGAGCGCAAGAAGCCCCGGGTGGGGCAAAAGAGTAAAGTGACTTGATTAGGGTGCAGCGGGATCAGGTTGGAAGAGATGGAGTTTCAGGTCGAACTGATGGGCTTATACAACAAGGGCCGACTTCTTTTGGACTTTATTTTGACAACTGAGGACTTGATATGTTACAGAATATTGAAATGGTGTTTGCCAGTGTCTGTACGGTAATGGGGCCTAGGAGAGGGAGGGGGATTGAAAGAGTGGGGGGGTTGTGCGGGATATGGATGAGGTATGGAGCTGATATGGTGAAGAGTGGAGGTGTGTGTATGGGGGGGAGAATGTGGGGGCAAAGGGGGGGGAGGAGAAGGATGGTGGGGTGATTGCCTGGGAATAAAATGTGAGGGAGGGAAGTGAAAAGGTGCCAGTAGAGAAGAGGATCTGGTAGGTGGGTACATACTCTAGGTAGCAGGAGGTGGCAGGAGGGTGGAGGGATGTGCAGTAGGTAAAGGGTGGATGGGGGGGATTGGGGGGCTACCAGGAAGTGGAGGGACTGTGGGGTGGAAGTTGTGGGGTAGGATGCTCAATTCACATGATGTCAGTTGGTATCGCTTAATGTAAAGGGCTTAGGGTCCTTACAGATACGTAGCCTATTTGGAACAAGGCGGCTCGCTGGGGAGCAGATGTAATGTTCATTCAGGAGACTCACTATAGAAATGTAAAAGATACCCTAATATGCTTTTGGCTTCCAGGTAGGGGGCACCCAAGAAGAGTAGGATGGGTATTTTGATATCACAAGCACATAACATTGAAGTGAAACAGGAAGCATGGAATAGTAATGGACAGTACCTTATATCGGTGGTGGTGATTTTATTTATTTATTTATACAGATTTGTATACCACCTTATCCTTCAATCAAAGTGGTCACAACACCACTGGAGGGATACATTTAACAGGAGGGGATACAACTCACATATGTAAATACTGTGGTGATTGATGGAGTGGCAGAGGTACTAGTAAATGTATATGCCTCAAATGTGGCACAAGGGTCCTTCTTTAAAGGGGTAATGATCAGACTGATGCACTTCTCCACAACCCTACTGATACTAGGAGGGGATTTTAATTTGACCAGGACACTGAGATTGGATAACTCTAGTGGGCAAACAAGGGGGGGCGGGAACATCAGCATAAACTGAGATTGTTGGTGGACACATTCAACCTGGTAGATAGCTGGAGAGTACATGAGGGGAGAAGAAAGGCATATACTTTTTACTCACATCTCCACCAATGTTACGGTCAGATATGTTTTACTAGACTGCACATGGATGACCTATATTGTACAAGTAGAAATTTGTAGGTTACATGGTCAAATCATGCCCCTATAGGGATGAAGTTGTGGTTGGGGCAACAAGCACCTGGCCTAAAGTTCTGGAAGTTGATTGACTCCTTGCTGGTATGTGAGGCCACTGTACAGAAGGTGGGTAAGGCTACTGAAAAGTACTACCAACTAAAAGGAGAGGGTGGACTGTGGGAGGGCAATCTATGGGACGGTTTGAAGGCAGTGGTGAGGGGGGTACTAATATCTGAAGTGACATATAAAAAGAGGGTGCAGAGTTGAATCGGTTGGAGGGGATATAGTCAAAGAAGGGCAGACAAGGGCTAGTTGATAGGATTAAAGGGCTTCATCTGTAGCTTTTGAGTCTGATGCATAAGGATATCGCGTTCAAGCTGGAACATATTAAACAAACATATTTTGATTGGGAAAATGGAGCGGGCCAGTTGCTGGCAACTAAATTGAAGGCTCAAATCCAACAACAGCAAGTTTTGAAACAAAGGGATGATAAGAGGGTGTTTCTGTTTAAAGAGGAGGAAATGAGAGAAATTTTTCGAAGTACTATCTGGAGTTGTATCAGAGTGAGCAGTGGGCAGGAGAAGAGGACATCTGATGTGCAATGGGCTTGATCACTGAGAATGAGGCGGCATGATCGGATAGGGATATAACCACTGAGAAAGTTTGAGGGGCAATTGCTAGTATGAAAGCAGGGAAGGCCCCAGGGTTTGACAGATATACCACTCATTACTATGAGAAGTTCCAGAATTTGTTGGTAGATAGATTGGTGACCCTCTTCAATGCTATATCCACAGAGAGCCGGGTCCCTGATTCAATGTATATAGCCGGGATCCTGATGATTCCCAAACCTGGGAATGATGGAACTGTCTGTGGCTTATACTGGGCAATTTATTTGATTAACCCTAATGCCAAGGTGTTTACAAAGGTTCTTGCTAATAGGCTGCAGGGGATTATTGCAAAAGGCTTTATACCAGGACAACAAGCAAAGGATAATGTTAGGAAGCTGTTGAATCTGATATGGAAGGCTCAAACACGGGGGAGATTTGGTGTTGGTGGCGGTTGATGCAGTAAAAGCTTTCAACAGAGTGGAATGGGGGTTTATGATCTAGGTACTGGAGAGGGTAGGTATTGGGAGTCATTTTATTGTAAGGATAAGTGCCCTGTACACCAACCCAAAAGTGCAGATTAGAGTTAACAGAGCATACTCTGCGGAGTTCTTGTTGGGAAGGGGGAGGTGACAGGGGTGTCCCCTTTCTCCCTTACATTTTGCTCTTGTTACTGAACCCCTCACGGAGAGGGTGAGGACTAATGGGAGCACTGTGTACATTTGCGCGGGACCGCAGAAGTACAAAATAGGGTTAATTGCAGATGATGTGATTTACACATTGACTGCATCACTGATCTCCCAATCTAATTTGTTGCAGGAGATTTCTATCTATAGCCGCCTCTGAGGCTACAAGATGAATATGGCTAAAACAGAGATTTTGAAGATACATCTGGATGGGGGAATTGGAGGAGAGCTTGAAAGCTGCTTTCCCTTTTAAGTGAGCTAAGGACACCATTCGGTATTTAGGAGTCCATGTGGAAATCAATTGGTAGGAATTAAACAAATTTAACCATGAGAAACTTTGGCTGACAATAAGAGGAGATCTTGATCAGTGGGATAGGGTCACTCTATCATGGTTGGGGCAAATAGCCACAATAAAGATGACTGTGTTGCTTCGATTATTGTTCCTATTTCTCGTCCTACCAGTCCAGATACCAGATGAGATCTTCAGAGTCTGGCAGAAAAGTATATTTGACTTCACCTGGAAGAAAAGACTGCCCAGGGAGGCAGGATACAGTAGTTCCTAGTTCAGGACAGAAGGAGTGGACTCGGTGTCCCGGATTTGATTGGGTATTATGTAGGCACAATGTTAATCGGGGTGGTTGAGTGGGGTAGGGGAGATAAAGGAAAGCAATGGGTGTTGATTGAACATGAATTGGGTGGCCCAGTCCCGCTGGGGAGGTTAGTTTGGCTACTAGGATGGGACAAGTCTCTGGAGAGAATGCCCCTTATGTGAGGAACATCTTCAAGGTGTGGGAATGGTATCCAGAGTGCTTATGTGGGAGGAAATTGTGGTTCTGCAATACTGCTCTCCAGTTCAATGAGAGCTTCTAACCAGGCCATATGTATGGAGCATATCAGGAGTGGAGTAGGGTTGGATTGGATAGTGAGGGCAGAATGGTGAGTTCCAAGGTATTACGGGGTCAATTTCTGCTGGGTGAGGACCAGGAGATTTTTTACACCCAGGTAAAACACTATCAGGTCAATGAAGAAAACTAGTGTGGCTTTAAACACACTTTAAGCACATCTAAGCTAATGTAAAATGCAGAAAAGAGACAGATGCATGGGAAAACAGTGACCGAAAAACTAGCGCACAATTAACACCAAGACTATTTAAATGTAAGCAAATGAACTGCACATACTAAACTAGTATGATGCAGAGACAGATGTAGAGGATTTTGCAACCAGCCTTAGTGGTAATATCTCTATGCTTGGGTCTGAGGTGGCTTAAACACAAGCATGTGCCCTCAATAGTATTTTGATGGCATCGTGGGCGTTCCCCGATGCCTGTATCATCTTCGCCTCGGATGATCCAAGCATCAGGCAAAGCCCCGGATGCCATCAAAATACTGAAAGCCAATTCCTGGTAGCCCCGATCCCACCACCCGACAATAATTTGATGGCATTGGTGGTGATTCAGGCATCGGGAAAAAAGCCCAATGCCATCAAAATACTGTCGGGGACCAGTGCCCTGACAGAAGTGAATCCCTGGTGGCCCAGCGGTCCCCACCCAACTAAAAAATAAAATAATACCTGATGGTCTAGCGGCCCCAAACCCCTCTCCATTCACCCAACTAAAAGATAAAACACCTAGTGGTCTAGTGGCCCTGAACCCCCCATACCCCCCAAAAAATAAAATAATATCTAGTGGTCTAGCAGCCACAAACCCCCCACCTGACTAAATGATAAAACACCTGGTGGCCTAGCAGCCTTAAACTCCACCCCCTCCCGGTACCTTTAGAAATGAGCAGGAGTGCCGCACATATGCTCCAGCTCCTGACCCGCATCTAGAAAAATGGCAGTGCCTGACCCCAGGCGGTGCATCCTAGAATGCACTGGGTGGGGTCAGACTGGCATATAAGCCATATCCTACCTTATATGGCAGTCTGACCTCACCCAGTGCATCCCAGGATGAACCGTGCAGGGCCACCATTTTTCAAGATAGCGGACCAGGAGCGAGAGCACATGGGTGGCACTCCAACTCATTTCTAAAGATACAGGGAGGGAGGGATGGGGGTTTGGGGCCACTAGACCATCAGGTATTATTTTATTTTTTTAATTGGAGGGAGGTTGGGGGGTTCGGGACTGCTAGACTACCAGATGTTTTATTTTTTAGTCGAATGGGGGGTTCGGGGTCCCTAGATCACCAGGTATTATTTTATTTTTTAGTTGAGTTGGGGATCAGGATCACTGGGCCACCGGGGATTGACTTTCTGTTATGGCACTGGCCCCCAACAGTATTTCAATGGCATTGAAGGCTTTTTATGATGCTTGGATCACCTCCGATGCCATCAAAATACTATTGGGGCTGATATGCAGATTAGCAATGCGGTGCCCATTTCTCTGGGAGAGCATGCCAAACTAGCTCTGACTTCTTGTGCGCATGGGTTTGGTTTACTCTCCAAGTTTAACGCTGCCATTTGAGCCCAGTTTAACAAATGGGTAATGTGTGGCTCATTTGCATATTCACCCCTTTCTGCATGCCCACGCTGAAGTCATGTGCTATTGGTGTACTGCAAACAGAAGTAAAAATCTGATAGAGCGCGACTTCAGCCCCGCTTTCTACATTGGCCTGTATGTGCAGTCCAACCAGTGCAGGGCCTTAAGTTTGGTCTCAAGACAGTTTGAAGTAGTGTTTTCTGACTGGGAGGGGTCCTGAGGGCTATTGTCAGTATTCTAGAAAATGATCATCTAAGATCAAAAGGAGGAGCCACAGTTATGTCGTAAGTGGGAGGAGGAGCTGGAGAAAGAGCTGGGGGAGCAGAACTGGAAAGTCATTTTCGAAAATACTAGAAGGCTCTCTATAGCGGCCTCAGTAGTGGAGCATGGATATAAAGTACTCTGCCGGATGTATTGGGACCCTGCTAGATTGCATAAGATTAAGTTGGTGGGGGAAAGGAAGTGCTGGAGGGTTTGTGGACAAGTAGGCAATTTCCTCCATATGTGTTGGGGGTGTCCAAAAGTGGTGAAATTCTGGAGGAGTGTAACAGATTTAGTGGGAGGAATGTCTGGAGCTTGAGCTGGGTTCCAATTTACTAAATTTACCGCTGAATGTGGTAGAGAGAGAGGCACGAGGGCCAGCCAGGATGTGTAATAGCTAAGCATTGGAGGGACAGATCGATGCCAGATATTATTGAAGTTAAGCATAGATTGTAGTGGATATATTGTATGACTGCAGCTATAGCAAGGCAATGCTCCAGAGCAGTACAATTTTATGTGAACTGAAGTATCTACAAAAGATGGCAGCAGACTTGATCTGGTTCATGTGACTGATTGTATTAAAATCATGCGTGGGGGGAGGGGAGGAGAGCTATTGGGACAAAACTGTTGTATTTGTTGTGTTGTTTTGCAGTGATGTATATTGGTGTGTGAATAAACATTTACAAATTTAAAAATAAATAAATATAATGTTACCCTTCATGTACAACACAAACAGGCTGCAGCTTTCTCTCTTGGGGATGGGGCCAAGATGGCATCTCATGAAGGCAGAGGATGGTGAACTCCATTCTCTCTCTCTCTCTCTTCTCTATTGTCTGCTTGTTGATTTGCCCTTCTGTTGTTGTTAAGCAGTAAAGGTAAGAGGAAAAAATGGGCTCATTCTTCAGCATTTGGAGCTTCCAATTAGAAGGGGCAATATACGCTGGAACAATCTGGAGTTTGCCTGAATATGAATGTTCCTGTGACTTCGGACCATCCTTTAGCAGTGGCGGCTTAAGAGCGGAGCACTTATGTGGCCGCATTAAGCCCTAAAGAATGTGCAGCACCTTCTCCAGCTGCTAGTGGCTGTAGCATTATGCTTGCTGAGTCAGAACAGCAGCAAAGAGATAGTGCTGGCTTCCTCTTCCTCCTCCTGGAGTGGAGACATTACAAGGGAGTGGAGAGCTGAAGGTACAGCGAAGGGTCAACATGGGAGTAAGAGTGAGATGGTTGCTGAAGGGGAGAAGCTAAGTAGACTTGTTGCTGTCATTATGGATGTATTGAGGGAAGCTATCCATTGCCTGGACTTGGCCTAGAAGGAAAAAACAGCGAAGATTTTTGATAAAGTGTGTGTGCTGGAGGAGTAGCCTAGTGGTTGGAACACTGCCGTGCTAACCAAAAGACCAGTGTTTGATTCTCATTAGCCCTACTTGTGACCTTGGGCAAGTCACTTAGCCCTACATTGCATCTGAAGAAAGGTCTGCCAATCTACTTCTAGTCACACTGCCAAGAAAACCCAGGAGGTGCTGGGTTGCCAGGAGTCAGTGCTGACTCCCAACTGCTGGAGGCTATGGGAGTTGTAGGGGCAGCACTGAAAAGCCAGGAAGCAAGACTGGTTCAACACAAGAAAACCTGGGGACCTGAAGTTAGCTCAAGTGAAGGAGTATAGCATTTTGCAGTGGAAGATGGAATAACTTGAAAACCGAAGAACAACTTAAGACTACTGAACTTTCCCAGATTGCCATTGTTTTCCCTGATTGAGATGGTTAAGAAATATCTGGTGGAGATTTGAATGCCATCTGAAAATCTTCCCCCAATCGGCTGGCATTCCCAGGGGGAATAAGAGCTATTCCCCAGGGCTTGGGGAAAACTCACGGAACTAAATTAAAAATTATTGGCTTCCTAAAGAATTCTTTGGGATTGGTCACAGGCCGTTCAACCTTGCGAGTTTCTTTTGCCCTGGAGCCCAATCGCAATGCATATTATCTCTTTACTCTAGATATATTAATGAGTTTATGGGTACATTGAGTCATATTTTTCCTGAACTATGTATGTCCCCACAAACCAGGTTTTGGCCTTAGGTGGTATTTGAAGACTGAGATTTTCTTGTTTATGCAATGCAGTCTTGAAATATTATATTTGTTTCTTTGCTGATTCTGTACAAACATTTGATGTCTCATGATATTGCGTATTCTGGCTGCTACAGGACATTTCACTGTCTTATTATTTGGATTTTAATTTCCTAATGGATTATTATTTTTCTTTTCTTGGCCCTTAATAATTGTGGTCAAAATGTGTACTGGAATATTATCCTGTTATTTATTTTTTTCCTTAATATTGTTTTTTTTCCATATTTCTTGTCATTTAAGTACTTTTCTTGAATATTTACTGTACGTTGAATCCAATGCTTCATAGGGCGACTGTCAGCTTCCTGGAAGCTGTTGCAAGTCAATAGAGTATTATTATCAGAGAAAGGTCAAATCATATGATTTCATTAACTGACAAGACCCCTACTGTATCTTTTATTTTATATACTGAGGGGGTCATTCTGTGTTGCAAATAGCGGGGATGTACGTCCTGTCGGGGCGTACATCCCCACTATTCATCCTCCTGCCACTCCGATGCAAAGGCTCCCCATACGTACAGCAGTGCTGTACAGGGAGACATAGGCAAAGCAGGAGGGGCAGTCAGGAGGTGGGGTGAGGGCGGGGCATGGGTGGTTTGAGATCCTGAACATACCGCGCAAGATTCAGTGGTCGGCCCTGTACGTCTGGGGTTGGCCGGGTAGACAAGGTCTTATTCCATCTCTGAGGTGGAGTAAGTCCCCTTGGACATTGGGGAACAGCAGTGGATGGTGGGGATAGACAGGTGAGGGGAGAAGAGGGATCCCCGTAGCCCAACCCTGGCCATGGGAGGCAGGACTGGGGGTCGGACTGCAGGGAAAGGGCATTTTGAGTCGGTGGCCGGGGATCACAGCTCCATAATGGAGCCGCTGTGACATGGCAATGTGACACCATGGCACTGCAGCTCCATTATAGAGTCAGGCTGAGTGGCTGGGTGAGTGGTCGATCAGAATTGGGGCCCGGCCTGCACGTCCAGGTCGTAGACCCAATTCTGATCCCACAGGCAGGTCTAGCCCCCACAGGATCAGAATCGGGTCTACCTCCGTATGCTCCCATTCAGATCGGTCATACAGGAGCTGGATGGCCAGTACAGAATCGGCCTCTGAGCTGCTTTATTTAGGACAGCAGCACTTCAGTGCCAAACCATGAGAATAATCTACCTTTTGGGAACCTGACAGGTACTTGTGACCTGGATTGGCCACTGTTGGAAATAGGATACTGGGCATTATGTACCTTTGGTCTGACACAGTATGGCATATCTTATGTTGTTATTTCTCTATTCAATCTCTGTCTTATTTATTAAGAGTTTTTCCTATGAAAATGACAGCATATTGCTTGGGTCTTCAAGAACTTGGCAATTTTTACACACTGGCAATGTAATTAATCAAAATCTGGCAAAATTTGTCATGCAGTAATTTCCTCATGCTCAAAATATGATCTTGGGGCTGGCTGGAGGGGCTTTTGGTTTTGTCTTCTGTCCAGGAACTTTTGCAGACCTCTCAATTACAAATATTAAGGGTCTGTACAACTGAAGCAGCTCATAGGACAGCCTAACAGTGGGCACTTGTCATGCATGCGGCTACTGAGAGAGAAATTATTTTTTAATTAACATTTATGTTTAACTTTTACTTTACAAATACTGTAATCACAGTGCTAAAAGACAAAATCAATTGGATCAAAAGATTTTTTCCATTGCAAGGGGAGAGGCAGTTTTACCTGCTGTATATGATCAAAGCAGGGAGGCCACTCAGGACATCCCTGGTGGGCAATGGAGGAGGGCAGAATGTGTGCCTGGGCTCCCTATGTGGTGAAAACTGCCCCAAAGTGCCATACCCCCTGCACAGTCATGCAGTGTGGGCATGAGACTAAAGAGGTGTGACCAAATGAGTGCATCCCTTTGGTGCTACTTCGGTGCCATTTTGGAGCCAATTTATTGTTTCTGTTTGTCTGTCATAGGAAGCATAAGGTGGCACTGAAAGTATAATTGAGCAGGGTAACAGAGATGTCAGACCCAGCTACCTGAAGATGTGCAGGAAGAAAAGAAAGGAAACTCAAAATTGAGACTCTCTCTTCTGCAATTACTGTCACAACTAGTGGTCCTATGGATAAATAGGTTCAATGTATATCTGATCTACTGAGAATTGCTGCCAATCAGGAAAAAGTAACCAACTCTTACCAGATGTCTGGAGCCTCCTTGAGTCCTGTTTTGAGAATCCTCCACTTCCACCTACTGAAGCTAAAGGGTGGTCCATGGCACCCTCTCTGAGTGAGCAATTGGTGACTGTATCATCCAGAATTTCTTCTAATACTAGTTTGCCATATGTTACATCAAGCCCTAATGGTGGGAGAGATCTCCTACCTAAAGTAATTTTAATGCTTGTGGGGCTAGGGGCAGTACAGACCCCCCTCCCCCTCCCTGGAGTTTTCAGAGGGGTGGAAGGAGTCCTTTATGGACATCTGGAAAACTGTATCTCATACAGACTAGCTGCTGCAGTGTTTGCTGAACAGATAATATTATTCTCTCAGGAGACTGTTACTAAGCTTCAAGATCATGATAACAAGATGGGGCAAGAGGAAACCAAGCTTTCCTAAATTGAGACCCAGTTCTTGTTTTTAAGGGTGACTGCAGTCTCTCGTATCAAGGCTAACTTAGTTCTCTACTGACAGGGTGTGTTTATTAATCGTTTGAGTAGAGCAAAAAATTTACATTTTTTGATTTTTCCTAAAATTCACCTCCCTTCTCCTTTGATACTGCTTAGGAACTGGAGCAGTAATGGTATGGGGAGCATTGTCAAGGCTGGAGAGAAGAGTGACTGGTTACCAGACCTTGTGGCACTTGGGTGACATCATTGCCCAGAGCCAGAACATCATGTAAAGACTTTTGCTACACTGTGGTTCGTGGCCGCAGGCATGTGGCCTGAAGGAGTGTGCCCTAAGGGGCAGGGTGTGCTCCTTGAGAGTCCTTGTAGCAGCATTGGAGCATGGTATCTATTGTTGACTGTTAATCTCTGTGTGCCTCACAAATCTAGTAAGTGTAAACATAAGAATAAGCTTTTCAGAATACTGGGAAATAAGAAAGTTGTAACTGGTGCTATTGATAAACATCTGATAGTGACCAAATCCTCCCTCTCAGGTAATAAACCGCTCTGTATGAAATGTCTCAGAGATTGCCTCTACTTGATCCTCCTCTCCTTTCTCGATGGCCTCCCCAGTTGAGATGAAGGGTGACCTACCTTCCAGTGCCTCCACACCTTCAAATGGCATTTTATCCCAAGGGGTTGATTTGGGAGCAGGGCCGGCCCATCCATTGTGCGATAATGTTGTTCACACAGGGCCCTGTGCTTCAGGGTGCCCCGTGCGAACACCATTATGGCACACTGGACGGCTTCAGAGGGAGCCGGGGAAGCCTGCGTGAGGCCCCGGCTCCCTCTGTACAACCTGCAGCGTGAAGATCCTTTTCCTTCACGCTGACGGCTGTTTCTGTGAAGCCGCGATTGCTGGGAAAGGTTAAAGGCAATGCCCTTTAACCTTTCCCAGCATTCACGGCTTCACACAAACAGCCGCCAGCATGAGGGAAAAGGATCTTCAAGCTGACGGTTGTACTAGGGTTGCCAACTGGCTCCAGATGCTCCCGACAAGCTTGATCCAGTCCTGGGTCTACCCCATTGCATGCAGGGACATGTAGTCTTGTTTTTCTTATGGAGTGCAATGGAGAAATCAGAACTACATGTCCCTGCATGCAATGGGGTAAACCCAGGACTGGATCAAGCCTGTCGGGCGCATCTGGAGCCAGTTGGTAACCCTAGGTTGTACAGAGGGAGCCGGGGCTTTGCGTGGGCTTCCCCAGCTCCCTCTGAAGCCCCTCAGACAGCTGCAGGGCTGGTGGGGGGGGGGAGGAGGCCAAGAACTGGGTGGGCTGTGATGGGGGGGGGGCTAAGACTGCAAATGGGCTGTGATGGGGGGGAGGGAACCTGGACTGGAAATGGGCTATGGGGGGAAAACCTGGACTGGAAATGGGCTCTGATGGGGGGGGGGACCTGGACTGGAAATGGGCTATGGTGGGGGGAGGGGGGAACTTGGACTGAAATAGGCTGTGATTAGGGGGGCTAGGACTGCAAATGGGCTGTGATGGTGGGGGGGGGGGGACTTGGACTGGAAATGGTCTATGGTGGAGGTGAGTAACTTGGACTGGAAATGGGCTGTGATGGGGAGCTAGGACTGCAAATGGGCTGTGATGGTGGGGGGTCCTAGGACTGGAAATAGGTTGTGATGGGGGGACTTGGACTGGAAATGGGCTGTGATTGGGGGGGCTAGGACTGGAAATGGGCTTGATGGGAGGGCTAGCACTGGAAATGGGCTAATGAAGAGCTGGAATAGGACTGGAAATGGGCTTATGGGGGCTGAAATAGGTCTGGAAGTGGGCTGATGAGGGGGCTAGGATTGGAAATTGGCTGATGGGGGAGCTTGGAGTCGAAATTGGCTGATGGGGGGCTGGAATAGGATTGGAAATGGGCTGATGGGGCTGGAATAGGAATGGAAGTGGGCTGACGAAGGGGCTAGGATTGGAAATTGGCTGATGGAGGAGCTTGGAGTGGAAATTGGCTGATGGGGGCTGGAATAGGATTGGAAATGGGCTGATTGGGGACTGGAATAGGACTGGAAGTGAGCTGATGAGGGGGCTAGGATTGGAAATTGGCTAATGGGGGAGCTTGGAGGGGAAATTGGCTGATGGGGGGCTGGAATGGAACTGGAAAAGAGCATATGTGGGACTAGGACTGGAAATGGGCTGATGAGGAGCTGGAATAGGACTAGAAATGGGCTGATGGGGGGAGCTTGGACTGCAAATAGGTGGTGGGCTAGAAAAGGACTGGAAATGGGCTGATGTGGGGGCATGGGAGAATGGGACTAGAAGGGAGCGGATGATGGGTGGGTCTAGAACTATAAGGGAGCTGATTTTGAGGGAGGACTAGAAGGGATGGGAAATGAGAATGGAGAGGGGAAAATATATTTTGTGTGGAAGAAAATTCTACGATGGGCCAAGTATTGGGAGAGTAAGAGAGGATTGAGAATGGAAAGGGTGAATTTTGAGTGGATGATAAAGGAATAAGGAAAGAAATGGGGGAAAGAGCAAAAGGGAAACGATCAGTATGTTAAAGCAGATATATAGAGAGAATGGAAAACATCTAAAAGAGAAGAAAGGACAAATGGATAACTCGCAGAAGACACGAAGAAACCATAAGAAAGTGACTGGAGCAATTGCAACTGAAAAATAAAATGTCCAAACAGAAGCTAGAAAAATACTTTTTATTTTGAATTTATTAACTGGAATATGTCTGGTCTGGGAAGTGTGTATTGCTAACATCTTTGCGTTTTTGTTTAGTGCAAGAGGAAATAACTTTATAGTTTTTATTTCTCCAGTGTTGTACATTTCATGTTTGGATTTTGGGGTTCCCAGTTTAATTATTATCTTCCTTTTTCTAAATTGTGATCCCTTGTTCTTTGTGTGGTTATGGGCTATGTTCTGTGTAACCGAGCTGAGGTATTCTGTTCATGTAGTTTCTATTAGACAGTCCCACTTGTTCTCTTTCCCCCAGTGAGATGTATTGGTATTCACTAAGATGTATTGGTTTAATATCTGCAGTGTTGCATTTTGATAGATAGGGTTTGGTGCTTTGTGTGCCTAGTAGCACTGTTATGATAGGGTGGATTTGCTATGGATTCTAAATGGTCAGTGTTTATAGTACTTCCTAATGGGCCTGGTGGTTGTCACTGCAATATGGTAATGTAGAAATCTGTTAATCTTTCTTTATCCAGACACTCATTAAGAGGCATGTTTACTAAAAGTACATGTTAATATTGGGGAAAAATTATTGAAATGAGACTCCTTATGCAAATGAGGTCCCTCAATTAATCTCCGCACATGGCCCCGCACCCCCCTTGGGCCGCCCCTGTTTGGGAGGTGTTAGTACTGCCTCCGCTGTGCCTGCACCTAATGCTATTACTATATCATATATATCTCTGCAGCCAGGAGTAGCTCAATTCCCTCACAGGATATTTCTTTAGAAATTATCTGGCAAATGGTGATGAGAATGGAGTCTATGTTGTAAGATTCTGTTTCCAAACTGTGTGTTTTTTCTTTTGAAATGGCAGCAAAATGTTTTAATATACATAACACAATCTATGATGGCAGATAAAAAACAGTATGACCCATCAAGTCTGCCCAGCAAGGCGGCAAGTGTAGGTGCACCTGCCGCTCCGTGCAGGTCACCCCTCCCCATGCCTTTGTTTAGGGGTGTACCCACCGCTCCGTGTAGGTCACCCCTATTTGCTGAGATATAAGAGATAGTTATGTTTATTTTGATTTTATCCTGTTGCTGTAAAGAGATCCACTGTGTTTGTCCCATGCCATTTTGAATTCTGTCACTGTATTTGCCGCCACCACTTCTATTGGGAGGGCATTCCAAGCATCCACCACCCTTTCAGTGAAAAAGTATTTCATGACATCGCCTTTCAGTTTACCCCCTTGCAGCTTCATGTTATGCCCTTTAGTTCTACAGCTTCCCCATCTTTGGAAGAGGTTTGTTTGTTCATTAATGCTCTTTAAGTATTTAAAGGTCTGAATCATATCTCTCCTGTCTCTCCTCTCCTCCAAACATATTTATGTCTTTAAATCTCTTCTCATAAGTCTTCTGACGCAGGCTTCAAATCATTTTGGTCGCCTTCCTCTGAACCATTTCCAGCCTTTTTTATGTCCTTTGCAAGATAAGGTCTCCAAAACTGAACACAATATTCCAAGTGAGGCCTCACCAGCGACTTGTACAGTGGCATTAGTACCTCTTCCTTTCTGCTGGTAATGCCTCTCTGTATGCAACCCAGCATCCTTCTGGCTTTAGCCACCCGCCTTATCACACTGTTTCACTACCTTGAGATGCTCAGAAACAATCACTCCGAGGTCCTTCTCCTGGTCCATGCACACTACCTCTTGCCCCCTATCACATACAATTCCCTTGGATTTCTGCTTCCCAAGTGCATTTCACAGCACTTCTTCACATTAAATATTAACTGCCAAGCATTAGACCATTCTTCCAGCTTTTGTAGATCTTTCCTCATGTTATCCACTCCCTCAGGGGAGTCCACTAGGCTTTGAGCATTTGTGATCATTACTTTCTAGCATTTCTTGACTGGTTTGCCTGTGTCTTGCATGGATTTTGTTCTACACGCCCCTTCCCACTTGCCATTAATGTGTGGTTTAAAAGTATGGCTGTTTCCAATGTCATATTGCTTTTGTTGAGAGTGATGTCTTGAACTTGTCCTTCTACATCCGTCACTCCCTTTCCCTAGCTTAAATGCCTGTCCACATACTGCCTGCATTTTTCACTTAGGATCCTTTTCCTTGTGATGGAGAGATGTAGTCCATCAACACAGTGTAGTCTCTTGTTGATCCATCTGTTTCCCCAGTCGCCTATATATCTAAATCCTTCTTGTTTGCACCAAGTTTGGAGCCATGTATTAAAGTTGTTTATGTGATGCAGCCTTTCTGCCCCCTTACCATGAACAGGTGGTTCTGATCTTGACTCTTGTATAGGTGAAATGGATAAAAAGATTTCCAAGTTAGAACCTACTATTCCAAATAGTTATGCTTCAGTAACTTTAAAATTCCACTGTTAAAGACTCCCTTTCAGTTTCTTTATAGTAACACAGTATATGACAGAGTCATTAAAATCATCTCTAATACCTGAAGATTGGAGGATCGCCAATGTAACATCAATTTTTAAAAAGGGTTCCAGGGGTGATCCGGGAAACTACAGACATCGCCTCAGTACCGGGAAAAATGGTAGAAACCATCATAAAGAATAAAATTACTCAGCATGTAGATAGTCATGACCTAATGGGAGACAGCCAGCATGGCTTTAGACAAGGAAGATCTTGTCTTACTAATCTGTTATATTTTTTTGAAGGAGTGAATAATCAGGTGGACAAAGGTGAGTCGGTTGATATAGTGTATCTGGACTTTCAGAAAGCCTTTGACAAGGTCCCTCATCAGAGACTTTTGGCAAAACTAAAGAATCATGGGATAGGAGGCAGTGTACTATTGTGGATCAGAAACTGGTTAAAAGATAGAAAGCAGAAGGTAGGGCTAAATGGCCAATTTTCCCAATGGAGAAAGGTGAATAGTGGTGTACCCCAGGGATCTGTGCTGGGTCTGCTGCTTTTTGACATATTCATAAATGACCTGGAAAGTGGAATAACGAGTGAGGTTATCAAATTTGCAGATGACACAAAACTATTTAAAGTTGTTAAAACCCAAGAGGATTGTGGAAAATTGCAAGAGGATCTTGATAAATTGGAAGACTGGGCATCAAAATGGCAGATGAAATTTAATGTGGACAAGTGCAAGGTTATGCACCTAGGGAAGAAAAACCCAAACTATGGTTATACGATGCAAGGTTCCACATTAGGAACCACCACCCAGGAAAAAGATTTAGGCGCCATTGTGGATACCATGTTAAAACCCTCGGCCCAGTGTGCAGCAGCGGCCAAGAGAGCAAATAGAATGCTAGGTATGATAAGGAAAGGAATGGAAAATAAAACAAAAGATATTATAATGCCTCTATATCGTTCCATGGTGAGACCGCACCTTGACTATTGTGTGCAATTCTGGTCGCCGTATCTTAAAAAGGATATAGCGGTTTTAGAAAAGGTTCAGAGAAGAGCCACCAAAATGGTAAAGGGGATGGAAGGATACTCCTATGAAGAAAGGCTAAAAAGGTTAGGGCTCTTTAACCTGGAAAAGAGACGGCTGAGGGGAGATATGATAGAAGTCTATAAATTAATGAACGGAGTGGAACGGGTAAACATAGATCGATTGTTTACCTTATCAGAATATAGAAAGACTAGGGGACATGCAATGAAGCTACAGGGTAAACTATTTAAGACTAATAAAAGAAAATATTTTTTCACTCAACGTGTAATCAAACTCTGGAATTTGTTACTGGAGGATGTAGTAAAGGCTGTTAGTGTAGCTGGGTTTAAAAAAGTTTTGGACAAGTTCCTGGAGGAAAGGTCCATAAACCATTATTAAGAAAGGACCCAGGATATCAATGCTTGAACCAATACAAGCATTGTGGAACCTGTGTCCCTTGGGGAAACTGCTAGGTACATATGACCTAGATTGGCCACTGTTGGAAAAGGAATACTGGGCTTGATGGACCTTGGTCTGACCCAGTATGGCATATCTTATATTATGTTCTTATGACAGCAGATAAAGACCAGTATGATCCATCTAGTCTGCCCAGTAAGATGGATAGCACGGTTGTAACTGCTGCTCCGTGCGGGTCAGCCCCCCTCTATGCATGTGTTTGCAGTTGTACCTGCTGCTCCAGCAAGTCAGCCCTCCTCTATTTATTGAAGTATACAAGATATTTACGTTTGCTTTGAATTTATCCTCTAGTTATAAAAGGGATCCACTGTGTCTGTCCCATGCCATTTTGAATTCTGTCACCATACTTGCCCCCACCACCTCCATTGGAGTGAAAATGTATTTCCTGATGTTGCTTTGAAGTTTACCACCTTTTTAAGTTTAATCATATTCCCTCTAGTTTTATATCTTCTCCTTCTTTGAAAAAGGTTTGTTTGTTCATTAATATCCTTTAAGTATTTAAAGGTCTGTATCCCTCAGTATGCATTAAGATGTCTCCAACTCATTCAACATCCCGCTGCTAGATTGATTTTCCATGCCTCCCTCTTTGACCATGTAAGCCCCCTGCTTATCCATCTGACTAGCTCCCCATCCACTTCCATATCAAATCAAAATGCTCACCCAAGTTCATAGGACACTTCATTCCCGCACTCCATAGTATTTATCATCTCTCATTACCCCACATGTTTCTCATTGTTCCCTCTGCTCTATCCATATGAAGGGAGGTTCTGGAGGCCAAATTTAGGCCTTCAGGTAGGAAATTGAAATCCAGAACTTTCAGGGTAACATTCTCTGAAATGCTTCCTGTGCCACATGCAGGCCCCAAAAGGCAGGTGGAGCTTCAGAGTCTCAATGTGTGGATGAGACGATGGTGCAAAGAAGAGGGGTTTGGATTTGTTAGGAACTGCGTAACTTTCTGGGGAAGGGAGGGGCTCTTATGAAGGGATGGGCTCCACCTTAACTGGGATGGAGCCAAGCTGCTGGCATTAGCATTTAAAAAGGAGATAGAGCAGCTTTTAAAATAGATAATAGGGGAAAGCCAACAGTCGACCAAGAGCACATAGTTCGGAAGAATGTCTCCTTGAAGGATACTAGCAAAACAGAGAAGTTAGGGCATCCAAACAGAGAGGTTTCAATAAAGATAAAAGTTACCCAGATGCTCCTAAGTACAGAGCTGAAAGATTCCAAATTACCTCTATCAACTGATAACCAGTTTAATATCATTGAAGTACCTCTAAAATGCCTGTATGCAAATGCTAGAAGTCTAAAAAATAAGATATGCGAGTTAGACTATATGGCACTAAATGAGAGGTGAGATATGATTGGTATCTCAGAGATCTGGTGGAAGGAGAATAACCAATGGGGCACTGTGATACCTGGGTACAAACTATATCACAATGATAGAGTAGATCAAATTGGTGGAGGGATTGCGCTCTATGTGAGAGGGCATTGAGTCACATAAGATTAATGTTTTGCAGGAAACAAAATATGCTGTAGAATTTCTATGGATAGAAATTCCATGTAAAAAGTGGAAGGCAATGGCAGTGGGGGTGTACCGCCTGTCCAGAATGAACAAATTGATAATGAAATGCTGAAAGATATCAGGGAAGCTAACAAAAGTTACAACACAGTAATAATGGGTGATTTCAATTACCTAGGTATCAACTGGGTCAGTGTTATGGCAGGACATGCTAAGGAGAAAGTTTCTAGATGAAATAAATGACTGCTTCTTGGAGCAGCTGGCTCATGAACCAACAAGAGGGGGAGCTATTTTGGACCTAGTCCTTAGTGGCATGCAGGATCTGGTGCAAGAGATAGGGGTGTTGGGGCCACTTGGCAATAGTGATCGTAGCATAATCACGTTTGATTTAATAAATGAAAGAAGGATGGCAAGGAAATCCACAGTACTCCCATTTAACTTTCAAAGGGGAGACTATGATAAAATGAGGAAAATAGTTAACAAAAGACTAAAAGGAGCAGCTGCAAAGGCTAAATATTTGCATAAAGCGTGGGCATTGTTTAAAAATACTATCTTGGAAGCCCAGAACAGATGTATTCCACGCTTTAAGAAAAGTGGAAAGAAGGCCAAAAAACTGCCAGCATGGTTTAAAGGCGAGGTCAGAGAGATTGTTGCAGCCAAAAAAGCATCTTTAAAGAAATGGAAAAAGGAGCCAAATGACGAAAACGGGAGACATCATAAGCATTGCCAAGTTAGATGCAAGGCATTGATATGGTAGGCAATGAGAGAACTTGAAAAAAAGCTTGCATAATAAACACATTTTCAAGTACTTTCGTAGCAAAAAAACCCTCTGGGATAGTCAGTTGGACTATTGGATGATAGAGGAATAAAAGGGGCGCTAAGTGAAGACAAGGCCATAGCGGAGGGACTGAATGAATTCTTTGTTTTGGTCCCCTAGGCAGGGACCCCAGCCACCACCAACCCCCCCCCCCCCCCACCATTGCCCCTGAAGCCAGCTCCAGAGGACGAGGACGATAGCACCAACAGCTGTAGCCAGGGCCGGCCCGTCCATTGAGCAAGAATGTTTTTTGCACAGGGCCCCGCGTTTCAGGGGGCCCCACGCAAAGAACATTCTGCTTTTTTTCAAAATTACATAAAAAAAAAAAAGCTGGCTGCTACCACTGCTGCTGCCGCCGCGGCAGTGGCAGAATGGAGTGTCCTGGGGGCCCCCTCTGCCCGGCTGAGTCCCTCCCTCCCTCCCTCTGCGACAGCTGAGCCCCACTGTGCCGGCTTTCAGATTCGCGAAGGGAGAGTGTCTCCCTCGCGTCTCTGTTAAGCCTGCAGGGGCAGATGGGAAATTTCCCATCAGCCCCTGTGGGCTTAACAGAGACGCGAGGGAGACACTCTCCCTTCGCGAATCTGAAAGCCGGCACAGAGGGGCTCAGCCATCGCAGAGGGAGGGAGGGAGGGACTCAGCCGGGCAGAGGGGGCCCCGCGGGATACTCCATTCTGCTGCTGCCGCGGCGGCAGCGGCAGTGGTAGCAGCCAGCTTTTTTTTTTTTTTAATTTTTCCTTGAGCCAATGGGGGGGGGGAGGTTAGGACTGGTAATGGGCTATGGAGGGGGTTAGGACTTGACTTGAGGTGGGCTGTGGGTTGATGGGGGGGTTAGGACTGGTAATGGGCTATGGGGGGGCTAGGACTGGAAATGGGCTGGGGGGGTTAAGACTGGAGGTGGGCTGATGGGGTTAGGACTGGTAATGGGCTGTGGGCTGTTGGGGGGGTAAGGACTTGTAATGGCCTAAGGGGGGCTAGGACAGTAAATGGACTGATGGGAGGGGTTAGGACTTGAGGTGGCCTGTTGGGGGGTTAGGACTGGTAATGGGCTATGGGGGCTAGGACAGGAAATGGGCTGATGGGGGGGGTTAAGACTGGAGGTGGGCTGATGGGGTTAGGACTGGTAATGGGCTGTGGGCTGATGGGGGGTTAGGACTGGTAATGGTCTATGGGGGGGGTAGGACTGATAATGGGCTATGGGGGGGCTACGACAGGAAATGGGCTGATGGGGAAGGGTTAGGACTTGAGGTGGGCTGGGAGGAGTGGCCTAGTGGTTAGGACAAGGTACTTCAGGCCGGAGGGCCGGGGATTCAAGTCCCCCCTGGGGACAGCAATCTCAAGCCAGAGGGACTGGGATTTCTAGTCCTATAGGCACTCCTTGTGGTCTTGGGCAAGCCACTTAACCCTCCATTGCCCATGTTCCCTGTAAGTATTAGTGTATGTGTGTCATATCCCCTCGTGTTAAATGTATCTCCCAATTGACCGCTTTGACCCGGTGAAAAGCGGGATATAAATACAGCTAAATAAACAGCTAAATAAAAATTGAGGTGGGCTGATGGGGTTAGGACTGGTAATGGGCTGAGGGGGGGGGGTAGGACTGATAATGGGCTATGGGGGGGCTAGGACAGGAAATGGGCTGATGGGGAAGGGTTAGGACTTGAGATGGGCTGATGGGGTTAGGACTGGAAATGGGCTGGGGGGGGGGTAGGACTGATAATGGGCTATGGGGGGGGGCTAGGACAGGAAATGGGATGATGGGGTTAGGACTGGTAATGGGCTGTGGGCTGTTGTGGGGTTAGAAATGTTAATGTGCTATGGGGGGGTTAAGACTGGTAATGGGCTGTGGGCTGATGGGGGCCGTCTGGTAACGGGCTATGGGGGTTTAGGACTGATAATGGGCTATGAGGGGGCTAGGACAGGAAATGGGCTGATGGGGAGGGGTTAGGACTTGAGGTGGGCCAATGGGGTTAGGACTGGTAATGGGCTGTGGGTTGATGGGGGGGTTAGGACTGGCAGTGGGCTATGGGGGGCTGACTGGAAATGGGCTGATGGGGTTAGGACTGGAAGTAGGCTGATGGGGGGTTAGGACTGGTAATGGGTTATAGGGGGCTTAAACTGAAAATGGGGTGATGGGGGGTTAGGACTGGAAGTGAGTTGATGGGGGGCTAGGACTGGTATTGGGTTGGGGGGTTGCTAGGACTGGAAATGGGCTGATGGGGGGCTAGGACTGGAAATGGGCTGATGCAGGGACTAGAAGGGAATGGATGCTGGGTGAGGCTGGAACTAGAAGGGAGCTGATGTTGGGGGAGGATTAGAATGGGATGGGGCTTGGAGAGTAAAATGGAGAGGGGAAAAATATTTTGTGTGGGAGGGATGAAAAATCTACAATTGGCCGGGTATTGGGAGAGTAAGTGGGGATTGAGGATCGAGGGGTAAAATTTGAGTGGATGAAATAGGAATGAGGAAAGAGCAAAAGGAGAAAGATTAGTATGTTAAAGCAGATGTAGAGAGAGAATAGAAAAAAACTAGAAGAGAGAAGAAAGGACAAATGGACAGCAGACGATGGACAGTTAGCAGAAGACACGAAGAAACCAGAAGAAAGTGGCTGGAGCAATTGCAGCTGAAAAAAATGCACAAAAGGTAGAAAAATATCTCTTTATTTTGAATTTATTAATTGGAATATGTCAGCTCTGGGAAATGTGCATCATTAACGTCTGTGCTTTGTTTAGTACAAGAGGAAATTAATTTATAGTTTTATTTCTACAGTGTTGTTGTACATTCCAAGTTTGGCTTTTGGGGTTCCCAGTTTAATTATTGTCTTCCTATTTCTAAATTGTGATTCCTTATTTGGTGATGGTCTATGTTCTGCATGTGTAATTGAGCTGAGGTATTCTGTTTATGTAATTCCTATTTGACATTGCCACTTGTTCTCTTTCCCCAGTAGGTCATGTATTGTTATTCTCTGAAATGTATTGGTTTAATATTTGCAGTGTTTCCTTTTGATAGGTAGAGTATGGTGCTTTGTGAGTCCTGGTAGTGCTGTTAGGATACGACGGGTTTGCTATGGGTTCTAAATGGGCAGTGTTTGTAGTAGTTCCTAATGTTTCTGGCGGTTGGCACTGGATTATAGTAATGTAGAAATCTTTTAGTCTTTCTTTATCCATACACTCATTAAGAGGCATGTTTACTAAAAGTTAGTATATGGTAACATTATGCAAATATTTATGCAAATGAGGCCTCTTATGCAAATGATGCCCCGCACCGAGTCTCCGCACATGGCCCCGTACCCACCTTGGGCCGCCCCTATCTGTAGCACTACAGGCAGCTTCAAAATCCAGGCGCCTAGGGAAATACCACATTCTGTGTCTGCCTGCCTCCCCCCAAGACATATCAGAAGCAGGCAGTGATGGGGTTCTGGCAGCAGTTGTTTGGGGGGACGGTGTATCCATCAATATGAGCCTCTGCCCCACCCATCTGGACCTAATACCCTAGGCATCTGCCAAAGCCGCATGGTGGACAGATCGGTACTGCACACCCCCTCCACCGACAGCATGCTGGTATGGCAGCATGGTGTAGGTATCAGTGGCAGGTATAGCAGCAACTGCCTGCAGCAGACAAGACCCATGTCATGGTCCTGTGTGCCGATTGCATTGCAACATGTGCCCAGGTCTGCCTAATGGGTAACATCAGCCCCAGGAACAGATGCATTAATTTGTTAGCTCTATGGCTCAACAAGCAAAGTCATTGTATATATGAGTTTACGGTCACAGGTTCAAGACTCTTCTGTGGGTCATGTATTGTATGTCCCTGTGGATAAACTTTAGCCTACAGTGCTGGTATAGTACCAGCATGTGCAACCCCTATTGAATTGGCCAGAAAGGGTATAGACACCCATCAACCACACAGACAGACTCCACTATCCACAGCTGCATGGAAAGTCACCCAGATAGCACCAGCACACTGAGCGGGCATTAATGTCAGAGGACACTGCTAGCACCTGCACAATGAGCACGCGTTAATTTCTTGAGCTGATATGGAGACCAAAGTGGCAGGCAGGAATGCCAACCATCCCCACTTTTGCGCAGCAATGTGAGTGTGTGTGTGTGACCAGAGTTCTGTGGCCTTCTGCATTGCACTGTGCCTCATATTGCCTAGGCTGATCCCAGCATTAGTCTGCAAAAGTGCATGATGAAGAGCAAAGAATTATGGGTATGGCCATAAACAGACTGGTTTGCCCAAGATGTGTCTGCATCGGAGGTAGGGTCAATGGCTGAGACTTCGCAGTGCCTGGGTGGCCACAGCGGTTCACACTGTGAGGACACTCTCACTCTGACCGAACTATGACCATAGCACGGTTATGTATCCACATAGAGATTATATAGTATGCTATTCCAGTGATGTGGGTGCACTCCCTGTCCTGGGAGGCCAATCACTGTGCCACATGTTGTGTGTCCCAAACCAGGGTGTACATACTCGTCCTGTCCACATGCAGTGTGTGCTGACCAGCAGACTAGCCCCATTTGGTATGTGCATGACTGAGACAGCCTTGTGGTGGGCAGCAGGTGTAGTCTAGCTGCGATGGACTGGTAGTTCCAGATGGTTGGGACAGGAGCCATTCCTCCCCTGCTCACTGTCGTCATGGCAGGACCAGCAGGATGGTGGCAGCAGGGCTAGTCAGCCCACACTGCAGTTGGTGTGCATGGCACCTGCTGCTGCAACAGTAAGCACTGATATGCACTGTTCTAGGAGGATCCCTGTCCAACTGGGGCAGGACACAGGCCCCAGATGTGACAGCTACTTGGAGCATGCTGCAATTCTGTAGTAAACAAGGTGACAATCATAACGCACTACAGACAATAGCTGCTACACACTGGCATGGATGTGGACCTTCAACATGGTCAGCAGAGACCATCTCTAGCAGTGCAAGTTCTGGGGACCAGGGTCTGGGCGCCCATCCTCACCCTCAGGGTGATTACAGAAACTGCTCAGAAGCATGGTTTGTAGCTGCTTTGTACTTGTATCACACACTGTCAGTGCATCTTGCTAAGCTGAGGTGATGGATCAGTGCATTCTCCATTTGGTTATCAGCTGCAGGCGGCTGTTCTGCATGTGCACAGCATCATGGTTATTGGAGGGACTAACTTATACCGGCACACACAGCAGACATTTTAGGCAGTGACCTGCAGTCTCTTTTGGACAGGTGCGAAGCCCTCATGCCTGGTATCAGGTCTTCCATGTAGCAGTGGTGCACATTTTCACACACAGTACAAATACATTGGGGATGGCACCTATGGCACATTGGTGCTGCCAGCCCATACCTCCCTTTCCTCTAACACCATCCTTCCTTCAGCCCATCCATCTGCCTCTGGCAGCTGTGTGCAGTGATGTCTTCTTCTGCAGGCTGCAACACCATGGCCTACACTGGTACTCTTTTCTGCATTTTGGCTCTTCACGCACACCTCTCCTGTGCCTGATCTGCACTTCACCACTCCTACTCTGTCCTCCAGTCACTACACACATCCTGACACTGCTGACTCTGCTGGGGGCCACATCTTCCACATCCTGTACCACACACTGACATTGTGCCGTTTTACATTGGCCACTCCCTGTGCATTGGTACAGCTACCTCCCATATGTTCGTCCAATTTACTGACTGCTACATAGGGTGCTCACAGATCTGGCAGGTCTATCAGCTCCCACCTGTCCTTCCATCCATCATCTTTACATTGACTTTCCTTGGTGCTCCTTTATCCAGCATTAGGGTTACAGCTGTTTTTTGGATGTTAAGGTGCATGCTTGACACCTTAATACCTGATGTCCTGTTAATGCAAATTAAATGGCCCATAGCCCCTTTTACACTGGAATGCCTCCAACTGCCCAGCTCCCTTTACGCATGTAACACCCTTCATCACAGCCATTAATGCCTGTTACCTTAACATCCTTTAGTAAACATACCTCATGGTCTCCAAAACTGAACATAATATTCCCAGTGGTATGTTTACTAAAGAGTGATAAGGGAGCAAGTGTGCCATTAACATGCATTAGGTGCCCATGAGAGGTTAAAACCACGGAAAGCGCCTATAAGGCTGGATTAACATGCAGAAGCTGGGCTATAGCGTTAAGGTGAAGAGTGGGTGTTAATGGGGCAGAGAGTGGGTGGGAATAGCATGTACCCCTTTAACATCGGGATTTGTTATTGTGCATTAGAGCTCCCTGAGCTGGGAACCCTAACACCATCTGAAAGCGTGCTGTTAGGGCTATTTCTGAGGGAGAGAGCCTATTTAAATGTATGCAATGTGCTCCACCCACCGCAATTCCCAAATCAGTGATAGTAGTACTCCATTGGCAGCAATAACATGGTGCCCTATTAAGAAAGGGCACTATGTTGTTGGTGCCAAATGGCAAAGAAGGTTTCACATGGATAATGCAGTGGGGCTGGCTGTCCCACTAGGCTGATAAGGCTGCAGCCTAGGGGGGTCATCTATGGTGTCTGGTATGACTGCACTGTGGAACTGACAGCACACATACATGCTGCCACAATCAAAAAGAAGTTGTGCCACCCCCATTGCCACCATGCCATGTCAGCATTGTGTGAAGGTGGGGGTGGCAGTTTCAGCAGCTGCGGCCTGCTGCAGATGAAATCTTTGTTCTGGCCCTGTGTGTTAGGTGTAACGCTGCAGTTGTCACTGTCAGTGGAATGGCAAGCATGGCAGCATCAGGTACAGTGGAACACACAGTGATCCCTCCCCACCAAAACCTAAGGCATCAGCATGTGTGCCCACATCCTCCAGTGGAGAGGGGCAGAAGCAGCAAGGTGTGCCTAGCTGCATGTGTGCAACATCAATAAGGCCGCCTGCAGCACTGAAGCGGCAGATGTGCCACAATGGCAGGGAGGGAGGGAATGGCCAGCATGCCACCAGGATCATTGGACCCTTGCACCCGGCTACTTTCCCGAGTGGATGGGCTGGCCCTGGGATCAGGATTGCCCCCCCCCCCTCCCACCACACCTACACAGATTGAGTGGATATGTGCATGTGGGGGGCAAAATATGCCACAAAGGCAGGAATAGTATGCAACATGATAACAGCTCTTGTTGGAGGAAAAATGCCCACACTGCACCCTCACCTGCCAAATGAGGACCATAATCTGCGTGAACCAGTGACCCCTCCATAAGTAAGTCTGCAGTCAGTTACAACCATATGAACCACATGTGAATCCAAAGAAGCTGTGTTGGTCTGCAAGATATGAGATTATTCCATGACTGCCCCACAAGCACACACCAGGAAATGGGAACATTGGTCATTCTGTTTGAATACCCATGGTCTGCAATGTGTTTGTTCATCTATCATGGCCTGCCACTTTGACTGGACAAATCCCATATGTAAGACATGAATGTCAGTTGATCCAGCAGCATAGCAAGGCAGTGCAACATACAAAACTAACAAGATGTCCCTCTCCCACACCTGCCGAACATACCTTGTCAGACAAGCTTAGCAGAGAGTCTGCAGAGATCTAAGCAAACATAGGCATACCTCAACTCTTGCCCGCAAGCATCCTAACAATGACCACATATATACCCACGGAGTGTTGACTCACACTGGGGCTCTGTAGCTCCAAACACATGGCCAATGTTTGTATGTAAGTTTATTGATATTGTTGAAAAATAAAATTAAAAAATATTTTCTTGCTCCATTTTGAGCCTTTTTCCCATTGAATATACCAGGACATTTCCACTGAGAAATCTGGAACAATTTTACTACTACAGCAAAATATTTGAGATGTCAGCTGCAATGACATCTCAATAAAGTGATTAATAGACATGTTTTGCTTATGCAATAGCACCTGTTAGGGAAAGCCCATCCATTTGTCGTTCTGTCCATCCACCTATACTGGCAGGCTTCTCTCCACTTGCACAGACAAACCAATATGTAAGGAGATACTGAAATAGAATCAAGCAGAGCTGCATGGATCTTAGCTCTAGCTACCCAAATACAAATGGGAAGCACAAAAATTGGTGCCACAGGGATCCCATTCCTGCTGGCACCAAAAACACTGAAAAAGCCCTCAGTAGCGCTATTATCAGTGTGCTGCCATGGATCCAACCACCAATGGTGGAGGAGAATGTGAAGCCATGATTGTTGTGAAAGATGGTCACAGTGAAGAAAGACCCTGACTCAGTGGTGAAAGATAGAAATAGGGTCTACTACTGGAGCTCAATATTGCCTTTGCCTGGTTGGCTTCCGGGTTCTGTGGCCAACCTGGATAGTCAATGACAATGGCCGGATATGGCCCCAGCATTGAATATTCAGGTTTAAACTTCCGCGGCAATGGCTAGCCACTTTACAAGCACTAGCTGACAATGCTGAATACCCCCTCTTTGCTTTTAACACTAAAAGATTGAAAAAATAGTCATGGTGGTATGGAGTAATGATGATAGCAATGCAGGTCGGCAGTGAGAACACTGTCTGATTTCAGCCAAAATGTGAGTTCCAATTTTCCCATTGACATTGAAAGTCATTTTGGATACTTACACTTTGGCTGCATTTTTAGGGGAGCATGGTGAACCAACATGAAATAATCTTATAAATACATTTCTCTGAAATAAAATAAAAAAATAATCATTAAAATAATAATAAATATGAATGAGTATGCTATATGGAAGATTGATGAGTGAACAGAAATGACGAAAGTGGCTGATTATGGCATTGTATCACTACAATGTTTTGGATCTAGAGTGCTAGAAATGCTTGTGGTGTTTTTGTGGATTTTCTCCTATTGCACTTATCAGCAGGGCAAGTGCAAGGGTACTGGGTGCCCTAGGCAGTGACAGAAACTTAAACTATGGGTCCCCAAGCAACAATTTTGGAAAATGCCCCCAGAATGAGGGGAATCTGCCTCAGAAGATCTGGGAACAGCTTCTAGTGGGGGGGGGGGGGGGGAGCCCTTGCTCCTTTGAGACTCCTGTACTGTAGGATCTGGTTGAGCAGATTTTACACCACTGGCCCTAAATGAACCTTTAAACTTTCACACCCTTCCTCCCTGAGATTTTCATAGTTAAACTCAATAAGCATGATCACTGAAAACCTACCTCTCTCATAACAATCCTGTACCAAGACAGAATTGGACATCATGGGCCCAATATTCATCTAGGCAGGCTATGCACCGCTACAGTGCATAGCCCTGCCTGCTGACCCCTAACTCTGGATATTCAATGCCACAGCGACATTGCAAAGGGTCATACATGTTCACCCTGTGGATCTATGACACATGAATTGTATATGATTGGAATATTTCATCATAACTGTGACTGAACATCTTTGGCTCCATCACATGTATGCAGTACATGCATGCAGATTCCTCTCCTGGGATGGCCACCTGCAGGAATCATAACATGTCCCTACTTTGGCCAATATGCGAGACACTTGTCTGGCTGTTATATGTACATGTGTCAGGAGGATTATATGGTGGTTAGAAAAGCTGACATAGCTGTCATACCCAAATAGCTGGTATTAGGACTTTCCCATGGCACAGCTAGACTTTTTTCACACACACTACAACTGCATTTGTGCGGTCAGATCAAGTACATTGAGGCAGCAAGGCCATACCGCATGCTCATCTACCGCCATCCAGCCTCCAGCCCACCCATCAGCATATGACCGTTATGTACAGTCATATATTCTCCTGCCAACTGCTACACCATGGCCCACAAAGGAACAGTTTAATCATTTGCATGTATCACTCACACCTCTCCTGTGAATGATCTTCACGTTATCACTCCTACTCGGTCATCCTTTTGATGCACGCATTGTAGCGATGCTTGCTCTGCCAGGGAACACGTCTTCCCATTCCTATGCTACACACTGACATTACAGCAGATTACGTGGGCCCCCCTCACTGATATAGTACAGATGCCTCTCACATGCTCATCGCACTTGCTGACTAACCCATAGTTTACATATGGATCTGAAAGGTTCATCAGTTCTTACCTTTTCTTCCATCCATCACCTAAAATGTGACTTTCGCAAGGGCTCTCTTATCCTGCATTAAGGTGACTGCCATTTTCAGGCGTTACAGTGAATGCTTGACACTCTACTGCCCGATGTACTGTTAGTGCCCGATAAGTGGAGCCAGGCGCCCTTACCACTGGAACACCTACTGCCTGCCCTGGCCTTTACTGCAAGATGACACCCTTACCGCTGCCATTACCACTTGGTAACTAGTGAGCCGTTAATGCTCTTTATTAATCATACCACTTGGAGTAATACTGAACTAGACCAAGGTTCATTGAGCCCAGCATTGGTCTCAGACATTGGTCAGACCGAGTCACATTCACCTGAAGATTCCAAACATTTGATCTATTTCTTAAAGCTCATTTCCAGGGATAAGCATTTTGGTGAAATGACTTTGCATAATTCCTTAAGCACGTAAGTGTACCAAGAGGACATAGATGATAGCGTAGAGAAGAGGAGACATTGTACATTTAAATAACTGCTTTATAGTATATGATAAAAATGTTTGACCAATAAGAGTATTTCACATTTGCACTGCTTCCTCAGATTATAGTGTGTATTCTTGCCTTTCTTGTGTCCTTCTCCCTGTCTTCTACTAAAGGTCTTCGCCAGGATCAATACAGATTGCAAACTTGATTCTAGGCCATTATTTTGCAGTCACTGTAATTTGAGGCTTTGCTTTCATAGACAGTGCATTATGAAGCCTTCTCTTCTCCAGCTGCATTTTAATTTGTGGTTAAAGCCTATAAATAAGATGTAATAAAAATCTGGAAAAAATGGACTGAAGCCATTTAGGAGCTGATTTATTCTATACAAGCTTTACATTGGATTTATGTCTTCATAATTCCTTTCTAAAAATTTCTAATCCTGTAAAAAATGGTCCTTAAAATTTACTTCCCATTCTGACCTTCTATTACATATACTGCACAAAGGGAGTGTGTGAGGGTGGCAGAGAAGAGGGTAGATATCAGTTATCCTGTTATTGTGCTAATACTAAGTTGTAAAGCAGGGTGGCGGCACTTATCTTAATTGATCTAATGGAAAAAGTGACCTGAGCCAAGATGTAGGGAGACTAAAGTGCTGGAATCAACTGGCTTCCCTTAGCCCCCCTTTCTTTGTAATTACAATAACATTTTTGCATTAGATCATTTGGGGGTGAGTACATCTGTCCTGTTTTGCAACTTAGTTATAGTTCTAAGGATGGTGGGGGTCAATCGTCAGGAGACACATTGGCTGCCAGGCTTCTGAGTGTTGGAGGCAGACAAGAGAGAAGGAAAATGGACACAAGAATTTGATATTTATAAATTATTTTTGACAAGTCTTATATTGGATACCTCAGTGTTTTCTAACCTTGCCAATATTTGCTAATCATGTTAATACTAGTTTTGACAGCCATGCTCTTCTGTTATTGCTAACAAGGTCATGTTGCCATGGCGTGGAGAAGTAGCTTGGTGGTTAACTGGACTGTGAAAATAGCAGGTATGATTTGAAACCTCCAATTTAGAAGTTATATGTGAGTGTTCAGCATCACCATCCATATGGATATTACCACTGAATATACAAATGCTTTGTAACCATCTATGTTAAATATTTGAAATTATAAGGGTCATTTTGGAAGCCCTATTTATGTGCTGGATATCTGGAAAAAGGCATGGAGATGTCCAAAACACAGAGACTCTCCAAAGCCATTTTAGAAGCCGGCTCTTGGATGCCCCCTGTGAGAGGACATCCAAGTGTGAACAGGTGGTATGGTAGAGGCACGGCTGGGGTGTTTCCAGGAACCTGGTCTATGTTTAGATCTGTTCCAGGCATCTGAGAAGGCCTAGTTTTGGCTGAAGACATCAAGAGAGCCCATGTTCCCTGTAAGTATTAGTGTATGTGTCTCATTTCCCCTCATGTTAAATTTATCCCCAATTGTGTGGTGACCAATCTGATTGAAGGATAAGGTGGTATACAAAACTGTCTAAATAAATAAATAAAATAACACTACATTTTCCCCAGAACTCAGCACAATGTCAATGATATCAGCAGTAGGATTTGAATCTTGGCGTTCCTGTTTCTAGCCCACTAGTCTAGCCATTAGTCTATCCTAGATATCCAGGTTCTGGAATGTGTTTCTGGGGATGTCTATGTAAACTCCCTCCTGCAGACATCCATATCAGGCACATCCACCGTAGTGAAATTGTGTCTGCACTTAGATGTGCTGCTTTTTTCAGACATTCTGGCTTACATGTCCCAGATTGCACAGATGTCCCTTCTAAAATTCCCCTCCACATGTTTTCTGTGCAGCTAAATGTCATCCTTTTCCTACCACCGTGAGTTACAAATGAAGAGATGTATGCAACTGTAGATGTAAATAAAATACAAGAATTTGAAAAGTGTACACTTACAGTGTGATAACAATGCAACTCCTCACTTGGTTTGCAGCTTGTCGTGCTATGAAGACTTGTGTGCATCAGTGATGCTGAGAGCTAAGTTATAAGTAGCTTACCTACTGGCAGGGTCTTCCAAGATAGACAGATCTAAGCTGAGGTGCCAGACAAAGACAAACCACCGATCTTGGCAGCAGCAGAATGGGTTAGTGTTGTAAGCGGAAGATCACATTTCTGTGACAAATGCAATAACACTGGAATTAACTGCACGGAAGAAGGGCTTGGCAAATCTACTTCTGTATCATGTCACGAAAACCCAATGGATAGTCACAAAACAAATTGCACTATAGTGCTGGAAGATGAGACCTCCAGGTTTGAAGGCACTCAAATGGCTACTGGGAATGAGCTGAGATTTCTCAGAGTAAAGCCAGCATTTATGATGTGGCTGGATCTGCTGATGTAGCTGCGCATGAAAAGAGAGTCAGAAGTTGCAAAGATGTCATACATATTGGGACATGGAATGTACGAAGCATAAACCAAGGGAATCTGGAGGTAGTCAAAAATGAAATGGAATGCATACAACTCAATCTGTTGGGTATCATTGAACTGAAATGGACTGGCTTTGAGCACTTTGCATCTGATGATCATATGGTCTACTATGCTGGAAATGAAAGACAAAGGAGAAATGGTGTTGCATTTATAATTAAGAAGAAACTTGCAAGAACTGTAATGAAATACAATGCAGTCAGTGAACTCTTAATTTCTATTTGTCTATGAGGAAAGCCTATCAACACAACTATAATTCAAGTATATGCCCCAACAAAAGCTGCAGAAGAGGAAGATGTTGATGAGTTCTATGAACAAATACAAGCTGAAATTGACAGAACGTGCAAACAGGATATCCTGATAGTCATAGGTGACTGGAATGCAAAGGTTGGCAACAAAGAAGAAGGCAAAGTGATTGGAAAATATGGACTTGGCAACAGAAACAAAGCTGGAGAAAGACTGATAAATTCTGTAAGACCAATGATCTATTCATCTCAAACACCTTCTTCCAGCAACAGAAGCGCCAATTGTAAATGTGGACTTCACCCAATGGATTGTACAGAATCAAATTGACTACATCTGTGGAAGATAATGATGGAAAAGCTTGATAACATCAACAAAGACAAAACCTGGAGCTGACTGTGGTACAGATCACCAACTACTAGTATGCAAACTCAAGCTAAAGTTGAAAAATAACAAGTCACTCATGAATGTAGCAAAATATAACCTTGAGAATATACCACCGGAATTTTAAAAACGCCTGAAAAATCGATTTACTGCTTTAGATACAAATAACAGAGTTTCAGAAGAGCTATGGGATAACATCAAAAACTGCCTGAAGTGCAAGCAGGATTCAGGAAAGGGCGAGGAATGAGAGACATTATCACAGATGTGAGATGGATCCCTGAAAAGACAAAAGAATACCTAAAGGATATCCTTATGTGTTTTATTGACTACATCAAGGCTTTTGACTGTGTTAACTATGAGAAACTCTGGGCCACATTAAGAAGCATGGGTATACCAAAACACCTGATCGTTCTCTTGCACAAACTTTACATTGATCAAGAAGCAATAGTTTGAACAGAACTAGGAGAAAGAGAATGGTTTAAAATCAACAAAGGTGTACAAGGCTGCATACTTTCCAACTACCTGTTTAATTTATATGCAGAACAAATCATCAGAGAAGCAGGACTATATGAAGACAACCGAGGTGTGAAGATTGGTAGAAGACTCATCAAAAACCTTCGCTATGCTAATGATACCACATTAATGGCTGAAAGTGAAGACGATTTGAAACATTTGCTTCTAAAAATCAAGGAATATAGGGGTATGTTTACTAAACAGTGGTAAGGGAGCATGTTAACGCAGGCTAGCAGCACACTTGCTCCCCTGATGCCAAAAAAATGCTGCCTCAAGATGTAGTAAAGGCACTGGCAGAGTTAAGAACGAAGGAGGTGGAGAGTGAGCATGAACGGGGCGGGGAGTGGGCAGTTTCAGTGTGTGCTCCCGCATCATTGATTGTGCAATGGCCTGAAAAGCCCTTTAACTCTGGGAACCTGATCACCAATTAAAACCTCGCGGAAAGGGAGAGAGGCTATTTAAGCATCAGCGATGTGATGCACTGACAAGGGAGCTCAAGATAGTGATAGTAGTGCTCCATTAGCAGCAACAGCATGCTGCCCAAGTAGGAAAGGGCACCATGCTGATGGTGCAAATGGGGTACAGGGGTGGCATGGTGGTCATGCAGTGGGGGGTAATGGTGGACATGGCAGACTAGGCAGCTGCCCGGGTGGCACAGAGGTGCATAAGAACATAAGCTCACAATAAATTCCATACTGTGTCAGACCAAGGCCCTTCAAGCCCACTATCCTCTGTCCAATAGTAGCCAAACAGGGGCACAGGTACCTAGGTGGGTCCCGAGAGGACAACCATGGTCAAAGAGGCCTGTATTTGGCCAAGCAGGTAATCCTCTGTGTCTCTCGAATAAATGTATAATAACCTTTCCTCCAGGACTGTGACAAACCCTCCCAAAGCCCAACTATATGAGGAGCTGTCACGACATACACTGCCACTGTGTACCAGTGTTTGCTAATGCATTGAATGACAAACTATATGCCCCAATGTATCTGAAATGCATTATACTGTAGCGGCTGTGCCTGTCCCCTAGTCTCCCAATATTGTGATGGCATTAACAACCATTAAGTGTGCCACACCATTCAGTATAATATAGACCCCTATCATATCTCCCCCCAACCATCTCACTAACAGGTTGAGGAGGCCTAACCTTGGTAACCTTCCCATATAGGGGAATCCTTCCATCCACAGCACCATCTGTGATGTCTGTCATGATCACACAGTGACAGTGGTGAAACACAGACAAACTGCTGGTGTGGTATGGTGATGGGCCACATGGGGCAGATAGGTCAAGGCAAGTTTTAGTAAAAAGGAGAAGTGGCCTAGTAGTTGGGGCAAGGCACATCAGGCCAGAAAGTCAGGGGTTCAAATTCCACTAGAGGATAGCAACCTGGGGCCAGAAGGACTGGGGTTTCTAGTCCCACAGGTGCTCCCTGTGGTCTTGGGCAAGCCACTTAACCCTCCATTGCCCATGTTCCCTGTAAGTATTAGTGTATGTGTCTCATATCCTCTCATGTTAAATTGTGTTGTGACCACTATAGTAAATGACAGCAGCTAAAGACCAGTATGGTCCATCTAGTCTTCCCAGTTTATTTTGCTTTTATCCTGTTGTTGTAAAGGGATCCACTGTGTCTGTCCCATGCCATTTTGAATTCCGTCACTGTGTTTGCCCCCACCACTTCCATCGGGAAGGCATTCCAAGCATCCACCACCCTTTCAGTGAAGAAGTATTTCCTGCCATTTCCTTTCAGTTTACCCCCTTGCAGCTTCATGTTAGTCCCATCTTTGGAAGAGGTTTGTTTGTTCATTATTTCTCTTTAAGTATTTAAAGGTCTGAATCATATCTCCCCTGTCCCTCCTCTCCTCCAAAGTGTACATGTTTAGGTCTTCAAGTCTCTTCTCATAAGGCTTCTGACGCAGGCTCCAAATCATTTTGGTCGCCTTCCTCTGAACAGTTTCCAGTCTTTTTACATCCTTTGCAAGATACGGTCTCCAAAACTGAACACAGTATTCCTAGTGGGACCTCACCAGTGACTTATACAGTGGCATTAGTACCTCTTCCTTTCTGCTGGTAATTCCTCTTCGTATGCAGCCCAACATCCTACTGGCTTTTGCCACTGCCTTGTTGTACTGTTTTGCCACCTTGAGATCTACAGAAATAATCACACCAACGTCTTTCTCCTGATCTGTGCACTTCAACCTCTTTCCCCCTATCGCGTACATTTCCCTTGGATGTCTGCTTTTCCAAGTGCATAACACCGCATTTCTTTGCATTAAATCTTAATTGCCAAGTATTAGACCATTCTTCCAGCTTTTGTAGATCTTTCCTCATGTTCATCACTCCCTCGGGGGAGTCCACTCTGTTGCAAATTTTTGTGTCATCTGAAAAAAGACAGACCTTTCCATTCAGTCTTTCAGCCATATCACTCACAAATACATTGAACAGTGCCGGGCCCAGGACCGAACCCTGGGGCACCTCACTAATCACCTTCCTTTCATCCGAGTGAGCTCCATTTACCATCACCTTCTGTCATCTGTCAGTCAACCAATTTCTGATCCAGTTTACCACCTTGGGACCCATCCCCAAGCTACTGAGTTTATTGATGACCCTCCTATGAGGGACAGTATCAAAGGCTTTGCTGAAATCCAGGTAGATGATTTTTTTTATGTAAGCTAGCGTGTATGCATTTTTGTCGGAAGAGCAGCCATGAGGTTAAATTGACCCGACAGTGAAAAAAGTCACTTTTGATTCTTTTGAGCTTTCATCCGATGAATGTGATTATGGGGGACGATCTGAAATGTCTACTTCTTCTAGTCATAGACAAGAGCAGGTTTTTTAGCAAGGCCGCTTTCGGAGCCGAGGGCGGAGTCGTACGTGGAAACCCAGGGATAATTCTCAATACGACCGCTCATGGAAACCGCAAGAAAATTACCAACTAGACAATCTGCAGGGACCGATGACCAAGAACTGGTCCAAACAACAGTAGTTGACATCTCATCAATATCATTAACATTGGAACAACAGTCACTTTTGAATTTGGGTCTTTTATTGTACCGGTAACTCATTATGACCCCTTTCGAATGTGAATTGCTTTGCATTGTCTTTTTAGAAAATTATTGGTGGCCCATTTCTGCACTACACATGACATGGGCACAGATATCTCAATAGTTAGAGCGCCCTCTCGATGGATACCTCCGGATGTTACAGACCCTCTCATTCAAACATATCAAAAGCTAGTGCTTAATGATTTAATGATCTTGGAACGTTCAAACTTGCGGTCTCATTACCATAATTTGTCTAAAAATCAATGGCAAGCTGTCAGGGAACTTCGGGACAATCATGATTTGGTAATACGTTGAGCTGACAAGGGGGGAGCAACAGTGGTGCAATCATATTCTCAATATAGGGTTCATCTTTTGAATCAGTTAAGTGATACAAACCATTATGTTAAGTTACCCTCTAATCCTTTTATTGGTTTGCAATCTGAAATCCATTCTGTTATGCAGCAGGCATTATCCAACAACTGGATCACAAAACGGGAATTTAGATTTCTAGTTTTAAAACATCCAAAAATTCCATTTATCTATACTGTTCCCAAAATACATAAATCGATTAGTGCACCTCCAGGCAGACCTATTGTGTCTTGTCGGGGATCTGTGTTGGAACCTTTAAATTTTGTGTTAAGTTTTTACAACCATGTGCTCAACTTGTCCCCTCATTTTTAAAAGATACTACTCATTTCATTACAAAACTTCAACAAGTTACGGGTGATGTGAATTCTTGGTGGCTTGTTTCGCTGGATGTTACAGCAATGTACACCAACATCAATCAAGATCAAGCCTTATCAGCAATTTCTCAATTGCAAATACCTTTACCTGATCGGATTCCTCATTCGTTTTTTATGCAGCTGTTGAGTTTGGTACTCACTAAAAATTACTTTCAGTTTGAACAACAAATTTACCACCAGTCCAAGGTATAGCTATGGGAGCTACAGTGGCTCCATCTGTAGCCACATTATACATGGCTGAGTTTGAATCGTCTCAAATTTATCCTTCACCATGGTTTAAGGATGTTGTTATGTGGGTTCATTTTTTAGACGACATTTTCTTTTTATGGAAGGGCACTGAAGCTAATTTACATCTGTTTACTCAATGGTTAAATTCATTACGATCGAATTTGTCTTTCACTATGCATCATCATTTTTTTCAAATAGAATTTTTGGATGTTTTGGTTATGAAATGTCAGAATTCTCTTCAGACCACGTTGTTTAGAAAATATATGCAGAGAAATACCCTTTTAACTTTTACCAGGTTTCACCCATTATCCTTGAAGAAGGGTCTTCCGTTTGGACAATTTCTTAGACTCCGACGGATTTGCTCCAACTTTGAGGATTTTCTTAAGCATGCATATGAGTTATCAACTCGCCTTGCCCAGAGAGGTTATCCCCAACGTGTTATTAAGCAAGCATTTTTGAGGGCCAAATATACCCATCGTGAATGGTTGTTTTCTCCAGCGTCTCAAGACTCTACTGTTGATTCTGATACCTTTGTGGGTGTATTACCATATATGTCCTATACTGATTGTATTAGGAAAATTCTCTCCAAGCATTGGCATATTTTACAACTATACCCATGTTTCCAGAGAAGATTACATTATAGGGGTCCCAAACTTCGCAATTTTGTGGGTGCTACCTCTTCCCCTCTGGATAGAATTGGCGTTAATAAGTCTCTTGAGGTGGGTCATTTCACCTGTGCCCCTTGCTTCCACTGTTCGCGGTCTATTTTGGGCAGTGAGTGGCGGGTTCCTCATTCAGATTTAATTCATAAAGCTAGATGGCATACTTCTTGTTTAACATCATTTGTGGTGTATGTTTGATTTGTCCATGCCATCTTTTATATATTGGCAGGACTATTCGTTCTGTAAAAATTTGTTTGAATGAATATGCATCCAGAATTAGGAATGCCACGGTGTCAGCTCCTATAATTCAGCATTGCCTGGATTTTAATCATACATTTTGAGGACTTGGGTTGGCGGGTCCTGGATTATGTACCTGAAAATCCCCGGGGTGGTGATCGAGAACAACTTCTTCAAACATTAGAACAAAGCTGGATATTTAGATGGTCCACTGTTAAACCGCTAGGTCTCAATAAGGAGTTGGATTGGACAAGTATACTTTAACTTTTGACCATCTATAAATTGGTTTGGGATTATCTGCTATATTGGGATTGTTCTTTTTGGATCCCCCGGTAGTATCCTTGGTTCTGTAATGATTGGTTGTCTTGCGCTATTTAAACCATGAATCTTGCTACGTGGTTCAGACCGCTAAAGAGCATGCGCTGGCGTTTTCAAGCAGTGGATTAGCCGGGAGACTGTTTTAATGTTGCAGTTGAATTAAGCGTTGAGACAGGGCACGAATTTGGTATTTGCCCGAAATGCAGTGCTGTGTACTTTCATGTAACTGCAGTTTATACTGTGCGAAGCCTGAGAAGATCTGTGACAGCGCCACTGAGAAAACAGTGAGAGAACAACTAAGATAAGTAGCAGTTCTGATCTTTCTGTTTGGACTTCTGCACAGTTTTTTACAAGACCACAGAATAGTTTGGTTTTATGTAGGTGGCACTTATTTATGGTGTTTTACCTGTGTTCGTACAGCTCCAATGTGGGCTCATTAAAATTTGAGCAAAATGGAAGTATAGTTTTGAGAGGTGGATTTAACCTCGTGGCTAGCTTACATAAAAAAAATATTTTCACTCTATTTTTGGTTTGGGGTATATAGTGTAGAGTGGCAGTTAGTTTGTTATTTTGTGAAATCCAGGTAGATGACATCCATTGCATGCCCTTGATCTAATTCTCTGGTCACCCAGTCAAAGAACTCAATCAGATTTGTTTGGCAAGTTCATCCTTCGGTAAAACCATGTTGCCTTGGATCTTGCAACCTGTTGGTTTTGGGAAAGTTCACTATTCGCTTTTTCAGGAGCACCTCTATTAGTTTTCCCGCCACCGTGGTAAGGCTCACGGGCCTGTAGTTTGACACTTCTTCCCTGTCACCACTTTCGTGTAGAGGTACGACATCAGCCATTCTCCAGTCTTGAGGAACTTCTCCTATTTCCAAGGATCTGTTTAAAACATCCTTTAACAGCCCTGCAAGAACCTCTCTGAGCTCTTTCAGTATCCTGGGATCTATCTCATCCGGTTCCATGGGCTTGTCCACTTTCAGTTTTGCAAGTTGTTCTAACACCTCATCTTCTGTGAATGGTGTGGTATCTACTTCATTTCCATTTTTATATTTGGGAGTCACAGGTGGTCCTTCTCCAGGATTTTCTTTAGTAAAAACGGAGCAGAAGTATTTGTTTAGCAATTTCGCCTTTTCGATGTCACTTTCAACGAGTCCGTTCCCAGCACTAACACAGTGCTGCTGAATATCCCCGCATACCGCCGCTATACATCCCGATGCTACACAGTTAGCATCGGGGCATTCTGGGAGCAGTATCCATCGCTAACCAGTCAGCGGCAACATTGAGCCGCTGCCCGGCTAGCTACCTGTGGGTAGAGATAGGCATGATAAAAGCTAACCTATCTTTACCTATGGGAGCTAACCGGAAGGTAGCTCAATATCGCCGCTTCCGGGCTGTGTGGCTGAACCGGATATTCAATGCCAGGGGCTGGATATGGCCCTGGCATTGAATATCCGGGTTTAACGTTCAGCAGCAACAGCTACATGTAGTCATTGCGCTAGCCGCCGCCACTGAATATTGGGCCCATGATGTCCAGTAATGGATTTCTACAGGATCATTCTTGGAGGATATACTGGAATAATCATGACTGGTGAGTTTATCAAAATCTTTTTTGTGGACCTACAGACATGAAGATAATTAAGGGGCTGTTTTACTAATGGGAGCTAGGGTGTTGCACTTAATATGCCAAAAGTGCTGAAACTATGGCGCATTAGGTGCAACACCATCGCATTAACTGATGGGGGTGTGGAAAGTATTTCCCCAGCAGTTAACATGGAGCACTTTCCCCTAACATGGAAGGCATTAGCGTGGTTGCACGTGACTCCACCTATTGAGAAGGGGATAGGGGGCTAAAGCTGAAGGCCTGTAAACAAGCTCAGACACACTATAGCTTCCTTCCCTAATGCTCTTTAAAACAGTTCACAAACATGGACAATTATTGCCCTGACATAATTCAGTCTCATTCTGCAATGGGACATTTACTGCACACTCTGTTCCCTTTTGCTGCATAAATCTGAAGTTTACACAAACTCTTTTTAGGACATAAGTCTTTAACATTCAAACAGAAATTGATTTTACACTAATTGCATCTTATATCTTAAGCTCTTGAAGTTTTCCATTCTTCTCTGACATCACAAGTTCTTAATATCAATAAACCTTGTCAGCACAGTCCAGTCTGAGCAAAGGCAACCAGGGATTAATTGCCATACAGAATTCCCGTGGGTTTAAAACCAGAGAACTTCACAGTAAAAGCTCCAAGTTACATATTTAATGCATGACAATTAAAAATATGATTTAGATAAAATCATTTCATGAAGCATAATTTCCTAACACCATGTGAATGTTCATATAATTCAGCATCTCGTATCTTCAGATTAAGAAGCACTGGTGTTACATTTAATGGATCTGTAACACACAATAAAATACAATTTAATACATTACCTTTCATGACCAGCATCTCACGGCACTCAGCAATTAATAAAACTTTCCTGTATCTCTGTCAACATAATTACATCTTACATTTAATGGAACAGATAAGAACCATAATTTTATGAAAGAAAATAAAATCCGTGCGAAGTCCAAAATGATCTTGTCCAAAGGCAAAGATCAAAGTTAAGCTTTCCGTTAGCACGCTCAATAAAAATGAGCAGTCTGGGGGGTCCTTTTTTACAAAGACACAATCACTCTTTCACCTGGCAGCTCATATGTTTATGAAATTCCTCCTCAGTATCTATCAGTGATCAGCTGTAGGTAAGGAAGAGCAACTCCTTTCAGTGACTACAAAAGCCTGACAAACATTGCTTAGTGACTTTGCCAAACAGAGGGTGCTAGGAGAGCTGATGTCTAAAGGTTTTTGTTGTTGCAGTTTTTACTAGCAGAAACTGCATTCGTCAAAAGTATTTTAGAAAACAGAAATTTATTCATGGAATAGTAAGAGCATTTGCTTGTTCCTTAGCCTTGAGGTCAGACCAAGATTGACTTCTTCAAATGTTTTATAGACGGGGGAAGATCCGTTTCTGATCAGTAAAGTTAGGATGTTTCCAGATGTAACTAAAGAGAAGTGAAGGAGGCAAAGATTTGTGTTGATTGATAGTGTTGCCTGCTGATTTCTCTTCAGATTCCAGGAGTGGTTTGTCATTCTATTTTCTTTCCTCTTGCCAATAATTCTTTTTGGATTCTCCCATCATTTAAGTGGGCTAGTGTGTATATGGTGATTTTGTCTTGTAAATTAGAATTTCCTTTTTTTCTCATACCATGACATTTTAGGCATAAGCATTGCTTGCTTGCTTAGAGCCCCTTTGACTAATGCTTAGCATGTGCTATCTACGGTACCAGCACACCCTGGTGAGGAGAGGGAACCTCAGTCATTATTCAACAACGACACCCAGTAGGCCAATAATTGCAGGGTTCTGGCAGGAGCCCTGGTTTGTGGTACCCAGCCAAGGAATATCACCAGCTATTAGTCCAAGTGAATTTAGTGGGCTATAAAATGTGTGTGTGGGGGGAGGGGAATTTCTGGACAATTTTGGATGAAAGGTCACAACCCTAACCATCAGCCCCAATTTCAATTGATCTGTAAATCTAAAGGAGGAAGAAGAAACTGCCAGACCAAAAAAAGAAATAAGAACCAAAGCTAACTTGAAGCGATTTTGATTTTGACAGGTCATCTTGATTTTGTGACTATATTTGGGTCATGTCAGCAGAAGGTAAGTATCCATACCAGGCCTCTTTAATTCTAGCCCAGAGGTGTCCTCAGATTAGACTCATCCACCTGTATGTTGATTAGGTCTGGATGTAGGCCAGTGCAGAGTAGGGACAGAGAAGCCTGATAAACTAACAATCAAAATTCTGCCGAACATCTTAAGACTAAAAAAGATTCAAAGAAAAAGTACTGCAAGACTTCAAGGGTATATTTTACAGACAGATGCAGAGATTTCAAGAAATACTTTTAAGGTTAGTTGAAAGGGAAACTGAAAGACATCACATGCTACAGGACCTTGCCCATTTCCACTACTCATTTGTTTTACTCAAGCCTTTGAAAAATGGAAATGTGGAAAGCTGAGAGCTGCAAGACAGCTTCATTAAACCTGTACCGAGCCTTCCTGGCTATGAAGTGACAGCAAAACTATTGTGAGTGATACCTGAATAAGTCTTGACTAACCCATGTATAGGGACCTCTTCTTATGTAAAAGAAGCTCATTTCTCATGGTAAGGTACTCAGTCAGCTTTCCATCTAAGATTTCTGTTTCCTCTGTCTGAACTTAATGAGATGTCGCTTTCAGAAGAAGGTTCTGTTGAAGTAAATTGCATCTTTAATAGCCATTTTCCTCTTGCCTTTCAGTTTCAGAAAGCAGATACTGTGCTTATTGTGGTACTTCTGTAATTTTTATGTAGCCTCTCTTCTGGTACTCATCAGATATAGAGAGCTTGCACATATTCGGTCCCTACTCCACTGAGCTACAGGGAAAACCCCATGTAGATTTGGTGATTTAGAAAGGGATAAGCCACTTCAGAGCCCAAATCATGTTACTTTAGTTAAAGGAGACACCAGGACTGGTACAAGGATATTGGGTGTCTTAGGAGAACCTTCAGACTTATGAGCCCTCCCCACCCCCCAATTTGTATAATTAAACTCAACAATCATAATCATCAAAAACGCCATCCCTCCCACAATAATCCTGTAAAAGCATATTTGGACATCATACTTTTAAATATTAAACTTTGATTTGTATTTATGTGCGAGCCCACTCTCCTTGTAGGTAAAATAATACGCTGATGGCTCTTTGAGCTTGTGGGGTGTCTTTGCTACTCCTTAGAGGCTACTGCCCTAAGCAGCCACCTATGCTTGCCTAGTGGTTGGACTGGCCCTCAGAGACACTGCACACATGGGTGTGGTTTTCCAAAATTAAAAACCTTTACTTAATAGATTCCTTCATATCAAAGAAGTCATTGATACTAATTCCAATGCAGTACACAGAATCCACACAACAAATAACGGGGGAGCAGATCTCATCTCCACCCTTCCGGAAACACTTCTTTCTTTCCCCCCTGGACTGTGGCTTCCTTTGGACTTCTACAGAGCTCCCTGACTCCCCAGGGGCCTGTTTTGCTGCCTGATATTCTAAAGCTCGACTCTCTCCTCTGAAACCATATTAAGGGCAGGGGCGGCCCAAGGGGGGGGGGTGCGGGGCCATGTGCGGAGACTCGGTGTGGGGCCTCATTTGCATATATGTTTGCATAATGCTACCATACACTAACTTTTAGTAAACATGCCTCTTAATGAGTGTATGGATAAAGAAAGACTAAAAGATTTCTACATTACTATAATCCAGTAGGAACTACTACAAACACTGCCCATTTAGAACCCATAGCAAACCCGCCATATTATAACAGCACTACCAGGACTCACAAAGCACCATACCCTACCTATCAAAAGGCAACACTGCAAATATTAAACCAATACATTTCAGAGAATAACAATACATGACCTACTGGGGAAAGAGAACAAGTGGCACTGTCAAATAGGAGTTACATAAACAGAATACCTCAGCTCAGTTACACATGCAGAACATAAACCATCACCAAACAAGGAATCACAATTTAGAAACAGGAAGACAATAATTAAACTGGGAACTCCAAAAGCCAAACTTGGAATGTACAACAACACTGTACAAATAAAACTATAAATTAATTTCCTCTTGTACTAAACAAAGCGCGGACGTTAATGATGCACATTTCCCAGAGCTGACATATTCCAGTTAATAAATTCAAAAGAAAGAGATATTTTTCTAACTTTTGTGCATTTTTTTTCAGTTGCAATTGCTCCAGCCACTTTCTTCTGGTTTCTTCATCGTCTGCTGTCCATTTGTCCTTTCTTTTCTCTTCTAGGTTTTTTTTTTCCATTCTCTCTCTACATCTGCTTTAACATACTAATCTTTCTCCTTTTGCTCTTTCCTCATTCCTATTTCATCCACTCAAATTTTACCCCTCCATCTTCAATCCCCACTTACTCTTCCAATACCCGGCCAATTGCAGATTTTTCTTCCCTCCCACATAAAATATTTTTCCCCTCTCCATTTCACTCTCCCAGCTCCATCTCATTCTAATCCTCCCCCAACATCAGCTCCCTTCTAGTTCCAACCCCACCCAGCATCCGCTCCCTTCTAGTCCCCGCATCAGCCCATTTCCTGTCCTAGCCCCCCATCAGCCCATTTCCAATCCTATCCTAGCCCCACCATCATCCCATTTCCAGTCCTAGCTCCCCCATCCATTTCCAGTCCTATCCGAGTCCCTCCATCAGCTCATTTCCAATCCCAGCCCCCCATCAGCCCATTTCTAGTCCTTTCCTAGCCCCACCATCAGCCCATGTCAAATCCTAGCTCCCCTCCACTCAGCCCATTTCCAATCCAAGCCCCCTATGAGCCTACTTACAGTTCTAGCCCCTCCATGAGTCCATTTCAATCCAAGCCCCCACCACAACCCATTTCCAATCTTAGCACCCCCCAACAGCCCATTTCCAGTCCTATCCTAGCCCCTCCATCAGCCCATTTCCTATCCTAGCTCCCCCTACTCAGCCCATTTCCAGTCTTAGCTCCCTCCCCTCGCAGCCCATTTCCATTCCAAGCCCTCCTCCCCATCAACTATTTGCAGTTCAAGCCCCCCTTCCACTCAGCCCATTTCCATTCCAAGTCCCCCTTTCCCATCAGCTATTTGCAGTTCAAGCCCCCCCTTCCGCTCAGCCCATTTTCATTCCTAGCAACTCCCCAGCCCATTACCAGTCCTAGCCCCCCATAGCCCATTACCAGTCCTAAGCCCCCCATCAGCCCACTTCCAGTCCTAAGCCGCCCATCAGCCCACTTCCAGTCCTAACCCCCCATCACCCCATTTTCAGTCTTAGCCCCCCCCCATAGCCCATTACCAGTCCTAACCCCCCATCAGCCCACTTCCAGTCCTAAACCCCATCACCCCATTTTCAGTCTTAGCCCCCCCATAGCCCATTACCAGTCCTAACCTCCCATAAGCCCACTTCCAGTCCTAAACCCCCATCAGCCCATTTCCAGTCTTAGCCCCCATAGCCCATTACCAGTCCTAACCCCCCCATCCGCCCACCTCCAGTCCTAACCCCCCATCAGCCCACTTCCAGTATTAGCCCCCCATAGCCCATTACCAGTCCTAACCCCCCTCCTCCCATCAGCCCATAGATTTTAAAAAAACTGGCTGCTGCTGCCGCTGCCGCCGTGGCAGCATCAGAATCAAGCGTCCCGCGGGGCCCCCCTGTATAGTATAGTGTATAGTGCTACAAGATGTACACAGCGCTGTACAGAGACATGTAAGAGACGGTCCCTACTCATAAGAGCTTACAGTCTAGTCAAGACAGACAACAGTTAAAGTAGGAAACACAATAGTGAAGCCTAATGGTTAGAGCACTGGCTTGGGAACCCAGAGACCAGGGTTCAATTCCCACTAGCACTCCTTGTGGCTTTGGGCAAGTCACTTAACCCTCCATTGCCTCAGAAAAATCCAAGTTATCAATGCACTTTAACAAATTTAAGTTACAGTGTAACTTTGATTGAAATGATAAAGCAGTATATAAAACCTCTTAAATAAATAAACAAGTGCAGACTAGGATATATCTAGGGGAATGGTAAGGAAATACATAGAAGGTAAACAAGAAATTAGGGGAATGGTAAGGAAATACATAGAAGGTAAACAAGAAATTAGGGGAATGGTAAGGAAATACATAGAAGGTAAACAAGAAACTAGGGGGATGAGGATCCAAAAGTAGCCCCAAAGAAGTAAGCTTTTAGTGTGGACTTGAACAGAGCCACAGATGGAGCCTAACGTACCAACTCAGGAGCAGCAAGATAGAAAGATCAGAGTCTGAATTTTGCAATGGAAGAGAAGGGCATAGATAGAAGGGATCTGCCAGCAGAGCGGAGTGTCCGAAGAGGGGTGTAGAGAAAGATAAGAGAGGAAAGGTAGTGAGGAGCAGCCAAATGAAGGCACTTACTGTGTAGGTCAGTAGTAGACATTTGAACTGGATGCAGAAACAGATAGGGAGTCAGTGAAGTGACTTGAGAAGATGGGTGACATGAGCAGAGGAAGGCATTTTCATTGCTTGCCCTGACTCCAATATCAAATGCCCAGGTAGGGCTAGTAGTGATGGATACATGCAAAAATAGTAGCATGTAGTCATAACCTTCCATGGAAGGAGGGTCAAGCTCTGCCATCCCATATCACACACATTGCTGGCCTGCAGCATGTGCAAGGTAATCTTCAAGGTATTTTTCATTGGCAGTGCCAAACTATGTGCTGGGGATGTGATAAACCCATATATCATAAGACAAGTCATGCATCTAACATACAGTCATGAGAGGGATAGATAGATGTGTGTGTAGGTCACATAGCTGGCCCCATGCTCCACTCTGCCTAAATGCCATAAAAAAAAATGCCAGAAAAAAGAAGAGCAGTCACAAAGGCTAAAGATTTGCCGCTGTTGCATGTGAATAACTCTTTCTCCCTAAACTAGCAAGTCATGATAGCACCCTCATGTCCCACCCTGCCCCTTTTTCACCAATAGCCTCCATCCTTAATGCTTGTAGGGTGGAACAGTGGACAGATACAGACATTCATGAAACATCTGAGTGAATTGCTACAACCACACGAAGAGACACATAGAGTGCATCATCGCAGGACACCATACAGAATATCACTGCGACAACTTAAAATGAGATGAGTCTGCACCACACTATCCCAGTAAGACTACATGTGTGCTAACCAGTGTACCCAGCTATGCTTCACATATCACTTCAAAGGTATGACACATTGTCCTCAAAGTTGAGTGAAGAGAGTCAGAAGATTGTAATTGCATGCCTCACCATTGGTGTAAAGGTACAGAGGAAGGGGCAGCAACATGTGCATGAACAGGAAGAGAAGGATTTGGATAATAAGGTGAGTTAGAGATGCCTACTGTTGTTCTGAGCCTGGAGATATCCATCTCCCAAACTCCTATCAGAGCCTCTTCATCTATGGTCTCCAAAGTGTTCCTGGTTTAGAAATGAAAAAGATAAGATGTGTTTGGAAACGAGGGCGAAATCTAAAGGAATATCTGAGCCCGGCGGTACTTCCCTCTACCATGATTAATCAAATAGTTGAAAAACAAGGAGGCCATAGGAGCTGTGGTAACTGTGACATGTGTAGCATTATGGTAGAACAAACACAGTTTTCACATCGGGGTATAATGTTCCATCTTAAAACAAGGACCGCATGTGATACTACAGCGGTGATTTATGCTATTATATGCCCATGTGGGCTATATTACATCGGTTAAAACGATCCGATCCCTGAGAGTTAGGTTGCGAGAGCATAGGAGTAGACTAAAATGCCGCCGGCTAGAAGCCCCGATTGTTGCACACTGCCTCTCCTTAGGGCACACTTTTGATCAACTTCGCAGTTTTGTGATAGAACAAATACAAACATCAAGGCAAGGTAGGACATTGGATGAAACCCTGTTATTACGAGAGCAATGGTGGATACATAAATTACAGACAGTTATTCCGAAGGGTTTAAATGTATCAATAGAGTGGTCAACTTGTTTCTAAATAAGTTTAAAACATTGTTTGGGACAAGGTAACATGGAATGCGAAAACACTACTAATGTTTCAATGAAAATATTCCTGTAATGGGGTATATTAAGTATTAACCTAGAACTGAATGTTAGTAGTTGTTAGCAATCCTTGCACTTTAAAAATCAATGGAATCAGGTGGGACCAATTCCTCCGTTGAAGCCCTTCCGGGATATTCAGGGGTTTAAAAGTAGAGAGAGGATTACCATCACACATGCGCGGCGTTCCTCCAAAGTTGAAAGAAGGAGGATAAACGTGGGCAGCATCTTAGAATGTAAGTAGTGGATATTTTTAGACAGATAATGTAGGTGATTTTAGTGTGTATTTATGAGAGTCACAGTTTAAATATTGTTCTATAATTAATTTGTAGGATAAAGGTCTCCTGAAGAAAAAATGTTTTGAAACGCCATAGAGGCGCCAGAGTTGAGCGTTGAGACCCGAGACCCTGGAGATTAAAGTTATAAATTAACACTTTTTAGCATACTACAGTTTACCTGGGAATCACTCTGAAGATTAGAAAGAGTTGCACATTAAATATTGAATGATATGTTCCTTTGAAGAAAAACCTGGGATACACTGTGGTTTCAACACACGTTGATGAAATTTTAGAATTAAGAGAAAACCTAATAAAGCTATTTCTTACATAAGTTACTTTTTGGACGTATCACTTTTTTCAATATATACTGTAGCATAGTTTGCCTCCTAACCAAAATCCCACATCCCAAAAGCCCCACTTTTTAAGTAGCTAAATATATCCTACAGAAGAATTAGGCTATCTAGCCAATTAACCCTGTGGTTAGATAGTTAGTCCCCTTTCTAAAATCTCCCCTTTATATGCAGAACAGTGGAAGTCTCTGACAATCCACAGAAAGTGGTCAAGTTTCCAATGGGCACCATAGATTATTTTCAAGTATTCTGCAGCCAATTTGGTGATTTATGATGGCTAAGAAGTAGCTGATTACAAATATATATGCTTACATATTTTCAAAAGCATTTTCTTCCCATTTTGTGTGTATGTCAAAACTTGATGACAAGGTCCCATCTGAATATGGGAAAGTTTGTGCAAAGATATTGAATATTCTTATTTATTGGAATAGGGGAGCATTAAACTACCTGCTATAAATTATGATAGTGGGTGGATTTTTAAGTCAATATATTTCCTCTTACTGCCTGATGACAGCATTTACTCTTACAGCAAATATCTGTGAAAGATAATTTCAGTTCTGATTTCAGAGACATGTACGGAAGCTGTACTCAGGTAAATGACATCTAAGGGGGTTTATGCTCTACTTTTATCTTAGAGCTATCAAAGAATATCATTTAATTACTTTGAGAATTCAAAGTACAAATAATTACTCAGCAATGGTATGTGATGTAAATGCTAAAAAGCACTACCATACCTGTTCTGATAAAGGAAATTCATTAGTTTGTTTAATCAAGTTCAATTGCCTAAAACTAAATTTTTCCTTTGTGCATGTATTTTGGTGCAAGTTGAGCGTTCTCATTTAAATTATAGTGTATCAAACTTTTATTATACAAAAGACTTGAATCAATGACATGCTCTTACCTGTGTTTTTTTGAGTCCTTTAGCCTACATTCAGAACAAGTCGCTCATAGGGTCAGCTCCTGATGGCTTACGGTTTCTTAAGTTATTGATCAGATGGTATACAGCCCACGGGTGAGAGTACAAAAAATCAAAGGTGACAAAATCCTCTTTGTGTATACACTGATAGCTGGAGCCAGAACCAGAAATAAATGTGGACAACTCCCAAATTGTGTTTCCAGTTTGTCTGACTTTTATTTACATAGGCACATATTAGCAAGCTGCTTCACAAGAGTAATGTGAGTGTACACATTTCTAGAGTTATTTTTATACTGAGCAAAGCTCCAATACACAGATGAAAATATTTTATACCATTTTATTTCTAGATAGGGTTCTCATGGAAAACCAGGGGATATCAATGTGTGCTGCTGCTTTCTCCAGCCTTCCTGAGATAACTTCTTAAAATTCACTCTCCAGTACAAGCTGGAACTAGATGATCATACCTTAAAGTTCAAACAGGGCTAGCCCAGGGGTATCTGACATCCTAGGCAAGCCTTCAGCTGTGTCCTCCCCCCTCACCCAACAATGGGTGCAGAACAGAACTAAGACATTTCCCCATAGAATTCACCATACCAAAACAAAATGCTTGATTCTGGTTTCATCTTAATAGAAGCAATGTATTCTGGTTTCATCTTAGTAACAGCAATGTAAACACTCTCCAGTAACACTTTATGAAGTAATTCGTAACCCTACAAAAGTCACTCATGACTAGAACACACACAACAAGGAGACTACCCAGAAAGGCAGTACTGTAAATATTGCAATGGGCTGTAGAGCATCAATACAGCTACTGGAAAAACTAAACAAGACAGATTACTACAGATCCTTACTTAGAAACTCCATGTTAACAGAATACCTAGCCTCAATCACACATGCTGACCGCCAAAAGACCTTCACCAAGTACAGAATCACATGACCACAAATTAAATGTAGAAATATGTAGACACAAATTAAACTGGAAATTCCAAGATACTACGCTATGTATGCAGTCCAATAAGTGATGCATTTATCCCTGTAGGGTGCAAATGTATATAGAGGGCAAATTTATATTCCAATCACCAACTTAAAATAACATTATTTTTTCTATCTTTGTTGTATGGCCATTTCATTTTTCAAATTGTCTTGCTCTCTGTCTCTGGTGTCTGCTTCCCTCTGTTTTCTCTTAACTATTCACAGGTTCTCCTGTCCTTTTGTCATGCGTTTTCTCTCCTCCTCTCTTCACTTCCTCCCATATGCCATCATAGACCACCAAATTGCTGCAGAATACTTGAAAATAATCTATGGTACCCATTGGAAACTAGACCTCTTTCCATGGATTGTCAGAGACCTCTACTGATAAGTGTACTCTTCCGCATATAAAGGAGAAATTTTAGAAGGGGGAATAATTACCTAGCTACAGTGTCGATCTCTAACACTGAACTTTCACTTTCAGCTTTTTTTCCATTTAGTTTTCTGTTCTTTGTCCACTCAGATTTCACCCCTCCTCACCATTCTGCCTGCAGTCTCTCTTTTTTCCACTGCATCTACTTATAGCTTCCATCTCCCTCACCCCAGCCCTGAGAGTGAAGCTCTGGCATTTTTATGTAGGTACCTTCTCCCAAACTTACTCAAGAAAATGATCTTCTGAGGGAAAAGTGGTGAGTAGGATGCTGGAGGTTATACAGTAAAGAGCATGTGCTTTTAGCACCACCATTCTCTGAAGAAACTATTGGATCTATTCCACTGTATGCCATCTCTCCCACAGGATCCCTCATTGTCACTTGGGTGATTTGCCATAGCTAAAAGGAGTTCTGGAGATATGGAGATTCATCTAATAAAGTTAAGACAACAATGCACAAGGTAGATTATAGGAACATGATGTCATCAGTGCCAGAACGTCTAAACATTGATGGCTGAGGGAGGAAGAGTAATAACCATGTAGCCTGGGAGCAGACTTTGATATTGTGTCTTTCCTAGTGAAGAAGAAGCTGCTTTACTGTGAATCCACCTCCCAGACCCTGTTCTCATCCAGAGATGAAGTAACTTACCCGACCACTCTGCCATTATAAGTGCTGGGAATTTTGAGCAGTGCTAGCTGAGAGCAATGGGTTGCTGCTGGAGATAACCTCCACTTAGACAATCTAAAGGAAGATTCTTTGGGGATGACCAGGAATACTGGGAATTATTGTTCTTGGGCTTTGTTTCCTTTCAAGAAATTTTGATGTTAAGTGAGAAACGTGCATTGGGGTTTTAGTTCCCTGTGTTCCATGAGAAGAAAGAGGGGTATAGAATTGGAAATATTTTTTTAGAAAATGTTACTGTTGATTATATTGGAAACCAAATGATACTGGGTGTACATGCAATTAAGCTTATATCTTATTTTAAATAATCTATTTTCAAGAGAAGCAGTCTAATATTCCTCAGGATATATGCATTAAAAGTGTTCCCTTTTACGCACTGTTCCAGATTCTTATTACTCATACATTCTTATAGGTAGGACTATGTACTCCTCCCAGGAGCTCAGGGCTGCACTAGATGATTTTCCAAGTTTCCATGGTACTTTCCTCCCTTCTGAAAGTATCTCTTTCTTAGCTCCATGGGCAGCTACTCTCTCACACTCTTTAATCTACTACTCCATTTTCACACACACTGAATTGAACTGAACATGTTTCAACTCGAGCATGCTTACAACATCTCTTGGAGAATTGCTATCAGGAACCAGGTCACAGGGCCTCATACTTTTCATGCGACATACTATGGGGCACAGTGGCCAGTACATATCAATTTCAACAGCATAAGAGCAATAAGAAGGGAGCATATTGAAACAAAGACCAATTAATAGTGAATAAAATCATTATGGCCAGTACTAAGAAAAGCTGAAATCTCAGAATAGCATGAATTGACTATAAGAAAGCCTTTGATAGCATCCCACGCTCTTGGATAATAAATTGTCTTGAAATGTATAAAATATGCCTTGAGTTGATCAAGTAAATTAAGTTCACCATGAAAACATGGCAAAAACCACACTCTTTTTGAAGTATATAGATGGACTGTTTGTCGTTCTTAACATCAAGATGCAGCAAGGAATATTTCAGAGAGATTACCTGTCACCATTTCTGTTTTGTATGTTAGTTAATTCACTGAGTACTCTCATCGATTCTTTATTATTTAGTCTTAATCTTAAAGAAGGTGACATTTCCTGTTTGTAGATGACCAGAGACTCTACAGTTCCAGTGAACAACAATTAACAGAACAACTCCTTGTAGTGAAAAGCTTTTCAGATGACATCAAGATGACTTCTTTCCTTGAAAATTGTGCTAAAGCTACAGAGGAAAATTGAAGAAAACTGAAAGCATCTCCCTGACTGAAGATTGTGATATTAATATCATCTACCAGAGCCTACCAAAGCAATCACTATACACCCTACAAATGGCCAAGAATACAGCTGCCTGAATCCTTCACAATGCCACATGATCAGAGCGCATAACTCCCATTCTGAAGTAGCTTCACTGGTTACCCATGGCCAGCCACACCAAATACAAAGTACTAACAACAATATTTAAAATTTCATAAAACCTTTTATTGAGTTACTCCAAACCATCATACACAAGACCCCCAAGAACAGGACAAAGAGATATAGTAGGCAAAATATCACTCACTTGGTTTTCAGCATGTCGTGCTGTGAAGGCTTATGTGCATCAGTGATGCTGAGGACTAAGCTAATAGTAGCTTAACTACTGGCAGGGTCTCCCAAGATGGACAGGTCTCAGTTGAGGTGTCAGACCAGAACAAACCAATCATCTAGGTGGCAGCAGAATTGGACAGTGTTGGCGGAATTTCTGTGACAACGGCAACAACACTAAATCAAACAGAGCGGAAGAAAGGCCTGGCAATCTATTTCCGTATCTTGCCACGAAAACCCGATGACTAGTCAAAACAAAACAAATTGTACTAAAGTGCTGGAACATGAGACCCCCAGGTCAGAAGGCACTCAATTGGCTACTGGGGAGGAGCTGAAGTCTTTTCAGAGTAGAGCCAGCATTTATGATGTGGTTGGATCAAAGCCCTTGAGATGTCTGACTGCTCATGTAGCTGCACATGAAATGAGAGTCAGAAACTGTCTTACATATTGGGACATGGAAAGTACGAAGCATGAACCAAGGGAAGTTGGAGGTGGTCAAAAATGAAATGGAATGTGTACAACTCGATCTGTTGGATGTCAGCAAACTGAAATGGACTGGAATCGGGCACTTTGCATCTGATGATCACATGGTCTACTATGCTGGAAATAAAAGACAAAGAAATTATGTTGCATTTATAATTAAGAAGAAACTTGCAAGAACTGTAATGAAATACAATGCAATCAGTGAACCCTTAATTTCTATTTGTCTACAAGGAGTACCCATCGACACATCTATAATTCAAGTATATGTCTAACAACAGCTGCAGAAGAGGATGAAGTTGTTGAGTTCTATGAACAAGTACAAGCTGAAACTGACAGTATGCAGACAGAATATCATGATAGTGATGGGTGGCTGAAACACAAAAGTTGGCAACAAAAAAGAAGGCAAAGTGGTTGGAAAATATGGACTTGGCAACAGAAATGAAGATGGAGAAAAACTGATTCTGTAAGACCAATGATCTATTCATTTCAAACACCTTCTTCAAGTAACACAAACGGCGACTGTACACATGGACTTCACCCAATGGATTGTACAAAAATCAAATTGACTACATTTGTGGAAGTCAATGATTGAAAAGCTGTATAACATCAAGAAAGACAAAACCTGGAGCTGACTGTGGTACAGATCACCAACTACTAGTATGCAAACTCAAGCTAAAGTTGAAAAAGAGCAAACCACTCATGAATGTAGCAAAATATGATCTTGAAAATATACCACTGGAATTTAAAGACTGCCTGCAAAATTGATTTGCTGCTTTAGATACAAATGACAGAGCTCCAGAAGAGTTATGGGATGACATCAAGAAGGTTGTGTTGGAAGAAAGTGAGAAATCTCTACAAAAGATGAAAAAGCAAAAACAGTCAAAATGAATGACCAAAGAAACACTGAAAATTACCCAGAAACACAGAGAAGTTAAAGCCAGGGCAGAAAGAGAACTAATCACAGAACTCAACAGAGATTTCCAACATGCAGCAAGACAAGTCAAGGAGAAGTACTAGAATGATGCATGCAAGGAAATAAAATCAGAAACTATTAGAGGAAGAACAAGATTGGCTTTCCTAAAGCTACGAGAGTTAAAGAACAAATTCCAGCCTTGAATTGCAATGTTACAAGATGCTCAATGATCCATGTTGAATGATGCTGAGGAGATTAAGAAAAGGTGGAAAGAATATACAGAGCTATTATATGATAAAGATCAAGTGGACCAACGTCCATTTCAACCTGTATTTTATGATCAGGAACCATTGGTGATGAAATAAGAAATTGAAACAGCATTTAAAGCCTTATCAAAGAACAAAGCACCAGGCATTGATGGCATTCCCAATGAAGTATTACAACAATCTGATGCAGCTGTTACCATACTGACAAGGATATGCCAGGAAATTTAGAAGACAACATCATGGCAAACTGACTGGAAAAGATCTGTGTTTATACCAATACTAAAGAAAGGTGACCCAACTGACTGTGGAAATTATTACATAATTGCTCTGATCCCACATGCCAGCAAGATTCTACTGAAGATTATTCAGCAGGGACTACAACCATACCTAGAACGAGAACTGCCTGAAGTGCAAGCAGGATTCAGGAAGGGGCGAGGAACAAGAGACATCATCACGGATGTGAGATAGATCCTTGAAAAGACTAAAGAATACCAAAAGGATATCTATATGTGTTTTGTTCACTACAGCAAGGCTTTTGACTGTGTAAACCATGAGAAACTCTGGGCCACATTAAGAAGCATCAGTATACCAGAACACCTGATATTTCTCTTGCACAACCTTTACATTGATCAAGAAGCAACAGTTCGAACGAAACAAGGAGAAACAGAATGGTTTAAAATCAGCAAAGGTGTACGACAAGGCTGCATATTTTCCCCCTACCTCTTTAATTTATATGCAGAACAAATCATCAGAGAAGCAGGACCATATGAAGACAAAAGAGGTGTGAAGATTGGTGGGAGACTCATCAATAACCTTCACTATGTTGATGATACCACATTACTGACTGAAAGTGAAGACGATCTGAAAGATTTGCTTCTCAAGATCAAGGAATATAGCCTTATAATGGGCCTGCACCTTAATGTAAAGAATACAACTGGCAAAATCAATAAGTTCATCATTGATGGAGAAGAAATTGAAATAGTGGACAACTTTAACCTAATTGGATCAACTATCAATAAAAAAACAACTAGCCAAAAAATCAGACAACGCATTGCTCTTGGTAGAATGGCTATGAAAAACCTAGATAAGATTCTCAAGAGCAGAGATGACTCTCTCCATACAAGGATTCGACTTGTTCAAGCCATGGTATTTTCAATAACGTCATATGGATGCGAAAGTTGGACAGTGAAAAAGATAGACAGGAAGAAAATTGATGCCTTTGAATTATGGTGCTGGCAACGAATACTGTGTATACCGTGGACTGCTCGAAGAACAAGCCAGTCAGTACTAGAGGAGATCAAACCTAAGCTTTCTTTAAAAGCTCAGATGACAAGACTTTGACTTTCATACTTTGGACGCGCCATGTGAAGAGAGAGATCATTAGAGAAAGACATCATGCTTGGCAAGGTAGAAGGTCAATACAAAAGAGGAAGGCCAGCAATGAGATGGATCAATACAATAACAACAGTTATGGATGCCAGTCTGTCAACAATGAGCTGCCTGATTGAAGACTGAACACAGTTTAGGACAATCATCCAGAGGGTCGCCATGAATCAATGCTGATTCGACAGCACAACAAGAACAGGCAAAACACCTTCACTGTCCCTGTCATAAAGACCAGAAACAACCAAGCAACCTGTTCTAGAGCATAACCCGGGGCATGCCAGACTGGCTTCCAGGCCCCTTCCGTTTTTCCCTTCCCCCCGCCTGCATCCCCCTTTCCCTTTCCTGCTTGCACAAAATGGCCCACTCCAAAATTTCACAATCACCTTTATTAGTAGATTTCAAGGACCACATATTGCAGAATACAGTAACAGTGTTGGATACAACCATAATTGCAGTGCTAACAGTCATAACTACAACAACCACACCACAATAAAATAACAACGATAAATGACACTAACCTGACTGATGTGGACCACTGCTCTTGTTGCCTAATTTGGTGGCCTTGGCCTGCACCGTGGCCAAGGCCTCACCCTTTTCACCCCCATCCCCAGCCACTCTGTGTTGGTGCCCAGGTGCCCTGCATGTTCTGTGGTCATAGTAACCGGGGCCAGGCACCCCTGAGCCAAGTACCTGTCCCCCCCTTTACCCGGGCCCAGGCACCTCCTAGTTATACCTGATCCCCCTTTTTCTCTCTGTGGTACTCCTCCCACCTCTTTTCAGTGAGGTCCCACCACCAGGAAGGCCTGTGGCCCAACTCATCCCATAATGAGTACAGAACCAATGGTGCACCACAAGCCCTTATTGAACAATTCCAATCCAATCTTGTTCAAGTTGATCCCATCCCCTGAGTATACTGCTGCTCCTCCCAGCAGTATGCCCTCGTGTTCCACCACTAACCCCCAAATCCCGCACAAAGTTCCCAATTTCCTTGTTCAGCTTCCTCCTGCTCTTCTCAATACCCTTCGGCATTTCTGCCCCAGCCACTTCTGCCGGGGAATGACCGGCAACCATGTGACGCCCGCCCCCAGCTCGGCGCATATCCAGGCCATGTCCACCTTGATCTTAAGAACATAAGAACATAAGATATGCCATATTGAGTTAGACCAGGGTCCATCAAGCCCAGTATCCTGTTTCCAACAGTGGCCAATCTAGGTCATACGTACCTAGCAGTTTCCCCAAAAGGCACAGGTTCCACAATGGTTGTATTGGATCAAGCATTGATATCCTGGGTCCCTTCTTAATAATGGTTTATGGACCTTTCCTCCAGGAACTTGTCCAAACCTTTTTTAAACCCAGCTACACTAACAGCCTTTACTACATCCTCCAATAACAAATTTCAGAGTTTGATTACACGTTGAGTGAAAAAATATTTTCTTTTATTAGTCTTAAATAGTTTACCCTGTAGCTTCATTGCATGTCCCCTAGTCTTTCTATATTCTGATAACGTAAACAATCGATCTACATTTACCCGTTCCACTCCGTTCATTAATTTATAGGCTTCTATCATATCTCCCCTCAGCCGTCTCTTTTCCAGGTTAAAGATCCCTAACCTTTTTAGCCTTTCTTCATAGGGGTATCCTTCCATCCCCTTAAACATTTTGGTGGCTCTTCTCTGAACCTTTTCTAATATCGCTATATCCTTTTTAAGATACGGCGACCAGAATTGCACACAATATTCAAGGTGCGGTCTCACCATGGAACGATATAGAGGCATTATAATATACTTTATTTTATTTTCCATTCCTTTCCTTATGATACCTAGCATTCTATTTGCTCTCTTTGCCACCGCTGCACACTGGGCCGAGGGTTTTAACATGTTATCTACAATGACACCTAAATCTTTTTCCTGGGTGGTGGTTCCTAATGTGGAACCTTGCATCGTGTAACCATAGTTTGGGATGTTCTTCCCTAGGTACATAACTTTGCACTTGTCCACGTTAAATTTCATCTGCCATTTTGATGCCCAATCTTCCAATTTATCAAGATCCTCTTGCAATTTTCCACATTCCTCTTGGGTTTTAACAACTTTAAATAGTTTTGTGTCATCTGCAAATTTGATAACCTCACTTGTTATTCCCTTTTGTAGGTCATTTATGAATATGTCAAAAAGCAGCGGACCCAGCACAGATCCCTGGGGTACACCACTATTCACCTTTCTCCACTGGGAGATCTTGATGACAAGATCTATGTCCTTACAGGATACTAGATCATTACTACCCAAGTGTAGGACTATGAAGTCTGACGGTGACTTCATTTGTGCCAGCCATCGAGTGTGGGCCTCAGCTGGTCCTGCCACATCCCCCTCTTGCCCATCCACTGTATACACATGATGTCTGGATGGAAACCAAGTTGCTTGCTGAAACATCTCCCCACAGCCTTCTGTCTTGCCCAGTAGATAAGGAATGACCTACTATGTAGACAGAGATCCCTTCTCAAGCTAATAGGCAAGGCGAAAACAGCACTAGTTAGCTGCTGTCACTGCCAAATGTATATCTTATACCTATTTGAAGCCCATCTCCCAATAGCCTGTCTTTGACCCACCTTAAAGCTCAAGTTGTATGCTGTCATTGCAGCACCTATTCTGAAGGAGTGTAGAGTCAATACAGTAAGCTCGAACCTTGCCTCTCCTATTGTCTTCAGCCTCATAGCCCTAAACTGTTATTGGGATAAACAAGACCCGTTCAGGTGCCACTGTCTCTTTACAGTTTTTACTCTATTCTTTCCTATTATGTTATATTGGCATTCCTTTTTCTTTTTCTAGCAGCTCTTTCCAAATTTTTTTAAATTTTTAAACTTTTAACTGTATTTGTAAACCGCTCAGATGCTGTTGTGATGGACGGTATATTAAGTGACTAAATAAACATAAACATAAATAAACATCCCTCTATCAGCGGGCACACCTGCTGGTACTAGCACAGGGCAGACATTGGTCATAATCCCGCACTGCTATGGCATTCAGCCATACTATTCTCTCTTTCCTGAGCTGGTCCATATTAGATTAAGCCAGGAACAGGCTCACCCATCACCTATTAAGGCAACATCCTCACCCACATAGTGGTGCCTGCCATGTCCAACATGGACAGAATCTTGCACCAAAGAACATCAGCAATGAAACAAGCCTGAACAGTTTTTCTTCAAAATCACCAGTGGCAACATCTGCTGCCCTCAGGATGACCCCTTTTAGCATGGGCATGGTCACCAGCCTTCAACTGTCAGGCCATGGTGTGGCTTCCCAGGTCCAGGCCTCAATCACTTTCATAACCATGAACTGCTTCATCACGTCCTTGTTCCCCCCAACTTGAGAAAGAAGGTGACCACCACTAGCATCAGCTTGGCCTGTCTGCTCGAGATTCCTTCAGCCCACAAGTGTGTCAAAAACTCTATCAAGGACTCAGTGGTCACCCCTTGCATGACGTTGTAGCCCTGCTGCCTGACAAAGCACTGCAGCTGGACCCAGGCTCTCCAGAAAGCCTTCCAGGTACCAAGCAACAGTAATGCCATCAGCATTCTGCTGGTGCTCAGCATCCAAAGGTCCACATCTCCTCAGGCATATGTGCCGCCTTGGATGCTGCATTTGGGGTGAGCTGCCTGAAGCTTTGGTGCTGAAAATGGGAAAAAGCATCATCTATCTCATTGCTCTCTTCCCGGCACATGGCTGGTTGTGATAATAGCATTCAATTCCAGGCTCAGAAACACCAACTTCTTGACTAACATCATCACTCTGCCTGCCTGCACTGATTGTTTATTGATGGCGAACACCACCGCCACATTGTCTGAATGGAAAACTATCCTATTGGTGAACTGCTTCCATATGATCATCTCCTATTATAAATTACGGTCCACTTTAGTAGGGCGTGAATAGATCTCAAATTACAAAAAATAATCAAGAGACATAAACCACTTTTAGGAATAGTTCCAGGATTAGCAATGAAGAACATTAGATATGTTTGGAAACGTGGACAGAATTTGAAAGAATATCTAAGCCCGGCAGTACTTCCCCCACTGTGGGATTTAGAAACAGAACATAATAGGTCAGGACGAGGGGGCCACAATAAGTGTGGAGATTGTGATGTGTGTGGAATAATGCTGGAACAGACACAGTTTTTTTATGGAGGCAAAACATTTTTTCTTCGAACTAATACTACCTGTAATACAGAAATGGTGGTGTATGCTATACTATGTCCCTGTGGTCTTTACTACATTGGTAAGACTATCCGGTCTTTGAAAGTGAGGCTACGGGAGCATAGATGTAGGATTAAATGCGGTAGGCTAGAAGCCCCTATAGTTGCTCATTGTGTGTCTGTAGGACACACTTTTGAGCAACTTCGCAGTTTTGCGATTGAAACAAGTTCGAACACCGAAATCAGGTAGGACACAGGATGAAACTTTGTTAATTCGAGAACAGTGGTGGATACATAAGTTGCAGACTGTTGTTCCCAAGGGTCTGAATGTATCCATCGAGTGGTCCTCCTGTATATGAGGCTTCTGTATTGAATCAGGGTAAAATTTCAGATTCGAGTACCGTGGTTTTTTCATTAACTTTTTAATAAGTAGGATAAGTAGGTACGTAAATTAGTGGCAAGAGTAGGTATGTAATTCTAATAATGACGTGTTTCCAATGATTCACTTCCGGAAACCTAACGGGGGATTTAAAAATGGAGTAGAGATTACTATCCCGCATGCGCGGTGTTTCTCTGTAATGAATTGAAAGAGGAGGAACGCGGGCAGCAGACTAGAATGTAAGTAAGATTTGATAATGCATGGTTTTTAGATATAAGATGGTTTTAAATTAACTAATATTTCAAATGAGTTTATGTAATTTATTTATTATAGGATAATGGTCTCCTGATGAAAATAAATTTTGAAACGCCTAGAGGCGCCGAAGCTGTGCGTTGAGACCTGAGACCTAGGAGAGAAAATGTTCTGATGGTTTTAAATGGTGGCACATAGTTTCCCTAAGACTTTTTACAAGACTAAATACATTGAACAGTGAAAGTTACCGAAGAGTAAATACATTGAACGTTGAAAATCACTGAAGAGAAATTCAATAAGTGCCTGACTATTGTGGATGATATATATAGCATGTGAAAATTTTGAAAAACAGAGAAAAATGAAAATAAGTGAAAAGGATTAATAAAATATATTTCTTACATATATGGAGAGTTTTGGACGTATCATTTTTTAATAGAGATCCATATGATCATAGCAACCACAATCGGAAACATCTCAAGGAATGTGATATCCTTGGTTATTCTGAGTTGATGCCACTCCGCTGGCCATCTCTTCTGGCACCACTGTCCCCTAAAATAAATCCCAAAGCCAACCCCCCCCCCCCCCTGCATTCGTAAATAGTTCCAAGTCTCTATTGAAAATGGGAGGCTCCCTCCAGATGTTCCTCCTGTTATACTGTAGCAGGAACTGTTGCCACACTGCCAGGTCCTCCCTCATCGGAGTGATGATCCTAATGAAGTGATGTCTCCTATGGACCCTTTATCTAGAATCTGCTAGCTGCCAGATGAATGCCCTACTCATGGGCATCACCCGACAATTGAGGTTCAAATGGCCTATCAGAGACTTCATTTGCCATAGTGTGATCTTATTTGTGTTAATTGACGTTCAGATCGTAGCCTTCAAGGCTGCCACTTTGTCCACCAGCAGGCGTGTCACCATTTCTTCAGTGTGAATTTCGATCCCCAGAAAGGACAGCCATTGAACAGGCCCTTCTGTCTTCCTGTCCACAAGTTGTACCCCTAATTCTGCTGCCTTCATTTGAAATTTGTTCAAGTTGTGCTGGCAACCCTGAATGTTCCCCGCCAGTATTAAAAAATAAGCCAGGTAGTGTATGATTTTCCCCCGGCCTATCTCCTGCTTAATCATCCATTATATGGAGGAGTTGAACTCTTCAAAATAGGCACAGGATATGGTGCAAACCATTGGGAGGCATTTGTCCACATAATACCGTCCCCTGAAGTGGAATCTTAGCAGATGAAAGCTATCAGGATGTATCTGCAGCAACCTGAAAGCCACCTCCACGTCAGTCTTTGCCAACCATGCCCCCCCTCCCCAGGTCTGGAGTAGCTCCAGGGCCTGGTCCATGGAGGCGTACTTCACGGAGCAGGCAGCCATGTCCAAATTATCATTTACTGAGTCACCGTTGGGGTATGACAGTCGGTATATGAGCCAGTACTCCCCCAGCTCCTTCTTAGCAATCCCATAAATTTGCTGGTAATAAATAAATAATAAAACCCCCATTCAAACTTGCCATCCGTTACCCAACCCTGCACCCACCCACCCCTCCCTCCCTCCTCCCTTCCCACAGCATTATTCTAAAGCAAGTAACTAAATTGTTCATACTCACTCCTCTGTCCTGGTTCTCCTGGTATGGTTGCCAAGCTCACACTCACCTCCCTGTGGCTGGAATAGTGAAGAAGATTATTCCGTGCCACCGGTTTCTGATATAACTTGGTACAAATGTGAAGCTGGGAAGCTGATCACATTTGTACCAAATTATATCAGAAACCGGTGGCACAGAATAATCTTCACTATTCCAGTCATCATCCAAGGAAGCTGAGGAATGGTTTATTATTATTATTATTATTATTATTATTATTAAGCATTTATAAAGCACTGCAAACATACGAAGCGCTGTACACACAAATAAGAGAGACAGTCCCTGCTCATCAGAGCTCACAATCTAGTCAAGACAAAAAAAATTACAGATCAACAGGACAAAATATACAACTGATGTTAGAGAGAGCAAACATAGCGTATATAAAGTAGTCATATCACAACAACACAAGAGTCAAGAATGAAAAGCAATAGTGAAGAGGTGGGATTTCAGCCTGGACTTGAAGATGGCCAGGGAGGACGCCTGGCGTACAGAGACAGGTAGACTGTTCCAGGCGAAGGGTGCAGCAAGGTGAAAGGAGCGAAGTCTAGAATTAGCAATACGAGTGAAAGGCATAGATAAATGAAGACTATTAGAAGAGCGAAGTAACCGAGAAGGAGTGTAAAGAGAGATAAGAGACGAAAGGTACTGGGGGGCAGAAGAGTGAATACATTTATAGGTCAAGAGGAGAAGCTTGAATTGGATACAGAAATGGATGGGGAGCCAATGAAGTGACATGAGGAGAGGAGTGATGTGGGAAAAACGAGGCTGGTGGAAAATCAGTCGAGCAGCAGAATGTTTGATAGACTGATGGGGAAAGAGGTGGTTTGCGGGGAGACCAGCAAGGAGAAGGTTACAGTAATCAAGGCGGGAGGTGATTAAAGAGTGGACAATCATTTTAGTAGTGTTAACAGAGAGGAAGGAGCGAATTTTGCAGATATTGTAGAGAAAGAAACGGCATGACTTAGCAATGAGTTGGATATGTAGAGAGAAAGAGAGAGAGGAGTCAAAGATAACACCAAGGTTACGTGCTGAAGAGACAGGAAGGATAACAGAATTATCCACAGAGACAGAGAAAGGGGAAAGGGGAAAGAGGAGGGGAGGCATTCGGGGGAAAGATATGGAGTTCAGTCTTGGCCTTGTTCAGTTTTAAGCAGTGGAGGGACATCCAGCTAGCAATGTCAGATAGGCAGACCATGATCTTAGCCCGGATTTCTGGAGAGATAACAGGTGTAGAGAGGTATATTTGAGAGTCATCAGCATAGAGATAATAGGGAAAGCCATGGGAAGAGATAAGGGCACCAAGGGACTGGGTATAGAGAGAGAAGAGGAGGGGTTCCAAGATGGAAACCGGAAGTACACCAACAGGTAATGGGGTGGAAGAGGAGGAGGAGCCACTGAAGCACATGCTGAAAGAGCGATGGGAGAGGTAGGAGGAGAACCAAGAAAGTTCAGAGTCCTTGAAATGTAGTGAGTACAGGATGGTAAGAAGAAGGTTGTGGTCAACAGTATCGAAAGCAGCAGAGAGATCAAGAAGGATGAGGACAGAATAAAAGCCTTTGGATTTTGCCTGGAACAAATCATTAGTGACTTTGGTAAGAGCTGTCTCAGTAGAATGTAGGGGCGGAAGCCAGATTGTAAAAGATCCAGGAGAGCATGAGAAGAGAGGAAGTTGAGACAGTGATGATAGACTGCACGCTCAAGTAGTTTAGAGATGAAGTAGTTTAGTGATAAGAAGAAGGTTGTAGTAAACAGTATCAAAAGCAGCAGAGAGATCAAGAAGGATGAGGACAGAATAAAAGCCTTTGGATTTTGCCTGGAACAAATCATTAGTGACTTTGGTAAGAGCTGTCTCAGTAGAATGTAGGGGATGGAAGCCAGATTGTAAAGGATCCAGGAGAGCATAAGAGGAGAGGAAGTCGAGACAGTGATGATAGACTGCACGCTCAAGTAGTTTAGAGAAGGGGTGTGACCACAGCGTGCTTGATGTCAGAAGGGAAAGTTGCGGTGGAGGGTGATAGGTTGAGAATATGAGAGATGGAAGGGACAATAGTGGAGGAGATGGAGCTAAGGAGGTGGGAGGGGATGGGGTCAGACGAGCAGGTAGTAAGTTTAGAGGAAGAAAGAAGGAGTGAAGTTTCCTCATCAGAGACCATAGGAAAGGAAGAAAGGATAGCAGAAGTGAGGGAGGAGAATTGGGAAATAGAGGGGGGGGTAGTAAGGGTGGTGGGGAATTGGAGGGTGATCTTGTGGATTTTGTCATGAAAGTACTCAGCCAAGGTTTGGGCAGGAAGGGAGGGAGGAATCAGAGGTGGAGGCACACTGAGGAGAAAACTGAGTGTGATAAAGAAATGACGAGAATCAGAGGCAAGAGAGTTCATCAGATGAATGAAGTAGACTTGTTTAGCAAGTGCAAAGGCTGATTGGAAAAAGAAGAGAATGAATTTAAAGTGGAAAAAGTCAGCATGGGAGCGGGATTTGAGCCAGGCACGCTCAGCAGAGTGGGCACAGGAGCGCAAATAGCAGGCAGTGGGTGAGAGCCAGGGTTGGGAAGAAGAGTGCCTAACAGGACGTGGGGTAAGGGGAGCAAGAGCATCCAGAGCAGAGGAGAGTACAGCGTTATATGAGGTCACAGCCTCATCAATGGATTTGGATAACAGAATGGATGAAAGGGGTGAGGAAATAATGGAGGAGAAATCTAAGGGATCAATAGCAAGAATGTTTCTAGAAAGGTTAGTGGAGACAGGACGAGGCTGAGGTGGGGGATGATGAATAATAAGACTTAAAAGGTGGTGGTCAGATAAGTGAAGGACAGAGTTACAGAAGTTGGAGGGTGAGCAGTTAGAGAAGAAAATCAAGTCAAGGCAGTGACCATGTTGGTGAGTAGGGGCAGTGGATCAGAGTTGAAGGTCGTACGAGGAGGTAAGGAGAGGAGCTTTAAAACATGGGGGTCAGAAGGGACATCAACATGAATGTTAAGATCCACGAGAATAAGAGTGGGGGAGGAGGGGTTAAAAAAGGTAGACAGCCAAGAATCAAAGTCAGAAAGAAAAGCAGAAACAGAAATGTTGGGAGGCGGATAGATAACAGCTACCCAGAGTGGGAGAGGAATGAAGAGGCGGATGGAGTGGACCTCAAAAGAGAGAGATGAATGAGATTGAGGTAGGATGAGGGTCTGGAAGTGACAAGAGGGGGAAAGAAGAAGCTCAATACCCCCGCCATGTCCAGTGGGACGAGGAGTGTGGGAGAACTGAAAGCCCCCATGACAAAGAGCGGCAATAGAGGAAGAAGCCAGGTCTCAGTTAAAGCAAGGAGGTGAAGTGTGTGAGAAATAAAAAGATCATGTATAAAAGCAAGTTTATTAGAGATAGAGTGAGCATTCCACAAGGCACATGAGAAGGGAGAGCAGAGGGAGAGAGGAGAGGAATATGAATAAGGTTGGATAAGTTGTGAAAAGGCCTTCTCTTAATGTGAGAGAAATGTTTAGGGAGGGCAGGGAAATCCAGAGAGTGAGGGGTAAATCTAGGGAGACCGGGATTAGGGAAGACACAGATAAGGTTAGCCAAATTACGTGAAGGCCTCATCATAACATGGGATAAAAGAAGGGCCAAGGATGGGGTTTAAATTACCAAAAGAAGAGGAGGAGGGAAAGCATACAAGGTAGGGAGAATAGAGAGAGATGTGGAGCACAGAGTGAAGAGAAAGGCTAAACAAATGTTATAATAGAAGCATACTATACGCTTTGGAGCTATAGGTTCAGTAGGCATGCAGCAGGTGATAAATCAACAATGGAGAGTAAACAGATCCACTTATCAGGTAAACGAGAGTGGATGCTGTCCTCAGATCAAGAAAACGTCGTGGCCTGTAGCTGAGGTCACACGCCTAAGGGCCACACCAAAGGGCCCTTTGGCGAGGCCCTTAGGCATGGGCCCTTAGGCGCGGGCGCGCCCGTTGGCATGTAGAGTTCAAAGGATGTCGCTCAACTGATTGGGAGGAGGGCTGTGCTCGAGGAGGGAAATCCCCTTCAACTCCCCGTCTGCTGCCAATCAGCCCAGGTTTACCCATTAGTCAAGTCCTGTGTTTATGCCGGATTTGCTTTAAGCAGGCTAATTGCATTTATGAATCTAAACGTTTGTTTATTAAACATCAGGAACATGGTTACCCATATTCTGTAATGAAAAGTGCTTTTCTGCATAGGTTGTATGCCCAATGAGTATTATTGTTGATGGAAAAGTCGTCTGGTTCTGAGTTAGTATCTGAACCTCTGGTCTGCTCTCTATCTTTTTCAGTTGCTGTTCATCGGATACCCTCTATTGTATACCAACACTGGGCTATCCTGCAACTACATGATTGTTTTAAGGAACCTTCGAAGAATATAGCTGATTTTATCAGCCCAGTCTGTGACTAGGCCTTTACCGGGGAATACTGCTAATCCAGTTGATCATTTTGCCTGTGGGGAAAGCTCTTTTTGTATTTCCACCATTGAAGGTGCTGCATGGCAAGATCCGGGATCTCAAAAAATATGTCAATCTAATGGCTATGCCACCTGTGATACCAAGTATGTAGTATACTGCATTTTGTGCCCTTGTTTGAAGTTATATGTTGGGCGTACATGCCGTTCTATAAAAGTATGGCTATGTGAACATAAATCACGACTGAATACCCGAACTTTGACTGCCCCTGTGGTGGAACATTGTATACATTATGAGTATCCTTCACAGATTTACACTGGCGTATTTTGCAACATATCCCTCAGAATTGGCGAGGTGGCGATAGGGATGCACTACTTCATAAAAAGGAGCAATTTGGGATTTTTTTTAAAATGCACTTTCTCCGCATGGGTTAAATGCACAAATCGACTGGTACGCTCTTTGTTGAAGGACCTCCCCCCCTTGCGTCATTGAGTTGGTGGACTATTTTTTGGGTTTTAAAAAAATGCCATGGCCATATTTGCATTCATAGCTAACAGAGCTCCAGAATGGATTGTTAATTCCATCAAATGTTTAATGAAAAGAGAAGATATGGAACCCATTCCTGATTAAGAATACCCTGAAGCATTAACTTTATTTAGATAAGTTTGAAACGCGCTGGTATTTTGGGGTTATATGATTTTTGCACTGTAAGCACATTTTAAAGAGAAAAATAGACTATCAGGGGGAAGCTGTTCAATAACGACCTCAATTAAATGTCCAACAAAAAATCACTTTTGTAAGTGGGATGTTATGCTGGAGTGACTATTACTATAGGATTTAGGATTATACAGTATGGGGTCTATTCTGAACCGGAATCGGGTCTGGGCCTGCATGTACAGGCACCTGCCTGGCTAACTCAGGCAAGGCTCCTGAATGGAGCTGTGGTGCCATGGTGTCTGGTTGCCATGGCACCGCAGCTCCATTCAGCAGCTGCGATCCCCAGCTGCTGCCAACTTAATTCATTCCCTGCAGCCCGACCCTGGCCTTGGGATCAGAATCCCATCTATCTCTGAGTGTCCAGTTCTGACCGGACAAGAACACAGAGGGAGCTACCCTCACAACCAAGAGCAAACAAAAAAGAGTGAAGGTATGGAGCTCACAAGTGCTTTATTTGATTAAAAAGCCCCGACGTGTTTCGGCTTATGCCTTCATCAGGGGGCAAGGAACTACAAAACAATTCAAAACAGGTAAAAAGTAAATGTAGTAAAAACAAATTATTACACATATTAAAAAACATAAAAAATAACATATAGAATAACATAAAATTTGTGGCTAATAAAAAAGAGTATAAATGGAGATAGACTGTTATAAAACAAATCCACTGACAAAAGAGTAAAACAGGTAGAAATTTCATTAAAAGAGACATGGGAGGAAAAGGCACAGTAATATTTACTGGGAAAGTGCAGATGTCAAGCATCATGAATTGACAGAAGTAAAAGCTTCAAAACCCTATGGGTAAAAAATAATCCATAAAAAACAAAAGAACATGAAAAAGGTTATGAAATGTGCATGATGTGTTACCATAAAAATTAAAATGAACAAACACACAAACCAATGAGCATACCAGAAAACAGTATAAAAATTCATATATGGTAAAATTATAAAAATGATACTGATATCGAACAAAGATTAAAAGCATATCAGATTATAAATAGTATAAATAAGTAAATCAAAACACTACTAATTCATTAAGATTGTACTTAGAAAACATGCATAATTGAAAAAATGAAAAAATGATTCAGCAGACAAAACTGAAGTACTGAGAAAAGACCGGTTAAACATGGGTAAAAAGGTATAGAACACTTATTAGGAATGTATCTCATTGTTTGAAAAATATAGCCATTATGTGAAATAAACTTTTTTTTTTAAAAGGGGAGGAAACTCCGGAATCAAAAAGATGATCAGAAAAGATGTGTAGAAAGTAACGAATACTTAGTGGAGGTTTTTCAATGAGAATGTCAGCACATTCAAATATCAGAAATGGCGCTGCAAACCTGACAAAGTCAAACAATGAAAACTTTGTCAAAAGTGTGTGTAGTAAAAGAAGGAGAACTGAGCACAACTTTAGCAAAATAACGTACATACCAGCGTGTATTGAGCAAAGTAAACGGAGCACTCGAACCGTAGGGGGATGCCCGAATTTACGTGCCTGATATAGAACTGAAATTTGCATATTTTGACGTCACAGACATAACTCAAGAGCATGCAGGGTAATGTAATGATATGTATGGAGAATAAAACACAGCTAAACCATCTATTTAGAATAATAAATAACTGATGGAAAAACAACGGTGTGAGTATTTAAAAAAGAGGGGGGGATAGAACATCTAAAAACTATAGTATCAAAGCGTTTCCTTTTTTGGCTTAAGGTTTTTTTTGGGGGGGGGGTTCAGTTCTGACTGGACGCACAGAGGCCGGGACGTCCACAACAGAATAGGCCTCCAAGCAAATATTTATGCAAATGAGGCCCTGTAATGAGTCTCCGCACATGGCCCCGCATCATCCTCGGGCGGCCCCGCATCATCCTCGGGCGGCCCCTGAATGTTTTATCTTATGAACTCCAGAAAGAGGCTCTCTTTTGCATAATACAAGTACTACAATGAGCATTAACAGTAAATTTGAGAGATTAAGAGCATACTCTAGACTTAGGAACTAGGTTCATTAATGTTATGGTATGCACAAAACTAACCCATTTGGAGAAAATGCTCCTGAAGCAAATATTATAAAACAAGAACTGTTACACTGGTAGGACAACATCCAAAGCCCTTTCTGCAGGTTAAAAAGTATTTACACCAAATATAGGTGTTTTGAATATTGCCCAACTCATCCAAGGGTAAAATAATGCATTGTTCAACAACTGACGAAACAATCCTGGGGGAAGAAAGAGATGAGTGATTAGAACAATGAGCATAGTTCTGATTAAAAACTATGTGCATTATTTCTGATGGAAAAATTACCCTAAGAAAAGCAGGTGCAAATTACTCTGCATACGTTTTCCTTAGGTAATAATGAAAGCAAACCCCCTCACCCCCCCCCTCCCATTGTGCTTTCATTATTGATGCAAACCCCAGGCTTTAAAATCATATGTGGGTTTTGCAGCAGCCTGTAGACTTTTGATTATTACTCTCTCAGTTTTACGAAGAGTCGTCATCATTTAGAGGCAGCAATGCTCTGCTACCCCAGAAATGCAGTAGACGAGGCAAAGGCAGGAATGATTTATTGGTTCCAAGGGTACTGTTACCCAATTATATCCTCCAGCTCCTCCATTCAACTCGTAAAAGTTCCAGCTGCATCTCTACATGCAATATTGAAAGCTCTTCCAGGAGAGACTTAACAAGAGAAAACAAATGAGCCCATTAAAGTAGAAGAAGTTCTAGAGGGAAAACAGAAAACAAAAAAGAGAGGCAGCTGACAAGTTAGCACACCTGCCCTGTGAGGATACCATTGCTAAGGACCATGGCCACGCTTTAAAATTAGAATAATGATACGCTTTTCACTTTCAATCACTGCTTGATTTGCTCTGCCCTTCTGCAACCAGCTGCATTCTTGCAAGGATTTCTCTAAATGAGCTCATGAGACAGGAGCTTATGATTAGACTACTCAGAAATGGTCATGAGAGATCTTTGATAATGCCTACTGACTTATAAAGAGTGGTGATGTGATGCCGGGTCACTGACCTGAAACCTTTGTGTGCTTCTTTCCTTTTTCCTATTGCAATTGAATGGGAAAGTGAAGGCTGTTGCTGGCCTCAGCCTCTAATTTTTCACTATTTTAGAAAATTATCACTGCTTGTAAAAAAAACAGTAGATAAACAAATAAATTACAGCCCATGCTAGGGTAATGTTTTAAGACAAAATTGCAGTATTAAAACTTATGGGCCTGATTTTCATGTGGGCGGTGCAATGTGTCGCATCTGCGCATAGCCTACCCGCCATCCGTCTAACCCAGATATTCAATGCACATCCCGGAAGCCGAAGGAGCTAGCCGGGTAGCAGCAATTTTTGATGATACCCATTTAGCTCCTCGCCTATCTTTAAGGTGCAGAGGACTAAGCGGGTAGCATCAAAAATCGCTACTGCCATTTAGCCCTTTCCTCCACCCCCACTCTGCCCCAGAAAACCCCCATGTAGATGCCTTTTTAAAAATCCCAGATAAGGCATTTACATGTGTAACTAGGGCAGTTGCCCATGTAAATGCCTTCAAAAATGGCACCCTACAAGACTAGGCTGCTGAAAAAGATGCTTCCAAGGCAAATGTTTCACCAAAACATACTACATCAAGGGTTATGTTCCCAAAAACTATCAAAATACACAACATGGAGCTAGAAACCAAGCAGGAAGTGAAATACCTGTGCATAAAAATCGACCAACAGTTCACCTTCACCCCTCATATCACCAAGACCACACAAGTGATATACCACAAAATAAAAATACTCCGCAACCTTCAACCTCTACTAGTAATCTCAGATTTCTGTTCTGTACTCTAGATGCTCATATTCCCCCTACTGGACTTCTGCAACAGTATATACCAAGGACTTCCTAAACATGCTCTTCACCAATTACAGATAAAAGCACTGCAACACGCACCCTAGCAAATGCAAAAGAGAAGGACTATATTACATCTATTTTAAAAAATCTACATTGGCTACCTGTATACAGCAGAGTCAAATATAAATCAACCATGAACATATTGAAAACTTTACATGATCAATCATCAACATATCTAGAATCCCTCATTTGCACATCAACTATCAACAGAACAAGGCAAAAATGCAACATGAACCACATCAACCTACCAGCAGAAATAACAAGGATAAGAACATAAGAACATAAAAAATGCCATACTGGGTCAGACCAAAGTCCATCAAGCCCAGTATCCTGTTTCCAACAGTGGCCAATCTAGGTCAAAGTACCTAACAGTTTCTCCAGAAGACAGAGTTTCCACAATGCTTGTATTGGGACAAGCAGTGGATTTCCCGAGTCCCCTTTAATAATGATTTATGAACCTTTCTTCCAGGAATTTGTCCAAACCTTTTTAAAACTCAGCTACACTAAGGGGGATGTTTACTAAAAACCGCAAAGGTGCGCGCCGCACAATAGCGCACGGAAACGCAGCTCCTAAACGCTCTTAAACGCTCTTAAACGCCCCGGACATGTGCGATGAACCCCCGTGCATGTGCGCGACACACTAACGGGCCCCGCACAAGTACGGGCCCGCAAATGTCCGATAGAGGCGTGGAAAGGCTAACGGAGGGCGGAGGAAGGCCCCCGAGGGGCGGAGAGACGGGGTTAATGGGCGGGGAAGGGGAGGGGAGAGGCCCCTCGCACAGTTGCGGGGCCGAATTTACAAGTAAAAAATAGCGCGAGTGAAACACTCGCGGTAGAGGGCATTTAAAGGGAAGAGAAACCATTTCCGTCAGCAATGTACAGCAAAAACGGGAAAACCTGTAAAACGTGAGCAGTGTGATACATGTGCACAGCACAAAAGTGCTATTAAAAATAGAAAATGACCAGCACAAAAATATTAAAAACAGTAAGTCAGCTGGGGAACAGTGATAGCCATGGGCAAATATAACAAATACACCCAGGAAGGTTCCAGAAACAGGAAATGAATTTCGGAAGGGTCAACGGAGCGGAGACCTTTCCAAAAAACATGTCCGTTGTTTGGAGTTGTCCTGGGAGTGTTTTATATGGTTGCCCATTAATATCACTGTTGCCCAGCATGGTTATATGTCATCCCCCTTCTCTTGTGGTCAATTCCGGGGTTTATTTGCACGTGTGTCACCAGACAGGGTGAATGAGCCCACAGTCAAAATGTGCAGAGCAGGGGTTGAGACTCCATCCTGCAAGGTTAACTATCTCCAGGGACTGCACAGTCTCCGTGGCCACAGTGTGGTGCAGCAGACAGAGCCAGTACCTCTAGGACCAGAGGGCAGAGGTTCAAATCCCAGCTGGGGCACCTGCCAGCCCAGTCCCTATATTTTACCCACCACCAAGCAGAGATAGCACAGACACTCCTGTATTGCAGGGAACATAAGCATAGTGCAAACACCCACATTTTGCCCTACACTGCACACCCCCCATAACAATGAGCCGTACCTACAGCCCAGTCCCACAAATGCAGTCCCGGAGTGCCACAACGCAAGCAGGTCATATGCTGTCCCTGAGAGAAGGACATGCCAGCATGTTGGCGGACGAGGACAGGTGGTGGAGGGGGTAGTGGGTGCTAGCCACAGAAGACAGTGGCCTAGCCATGTGCAGGCTGACACTGTCCACTGCAACAAACAGGCCCTGTGGGATGTACAGTCATGGTCTGCCCAGGGAATACAGCCTATCCATGGCAACACGGTGGTGCAGTGCACACAGACAGTGTATGCAAGAACAGAACGTCACCGGTTTAATGCCCAGCTGGAGTAACCGACAATCCTCTCCACATATTTATCACACACCCACACCGTGGTAGTGAGGACATATGCTACGCATTGGTAATACCCCTCTATTTTACCCCCCTGAGCACAGACACCATGAACTGGTGCATTACCCAGAGCAGAGTCTCCCAAATGCAGTCCTGGAGGGCCACACACCATTCTGGTTCCATGCTGCCCCTAATACAAATGCCAGTGCTGCATATCTATGAAACACCCCCATGGCATGTAGATGTAGCTCATACATATTCACGAGGGACAGCACTAAAATACGAATAGTGTGTGGCATACCAGGACTGGAGTTGGGAACCCCTGCCGTAAAGCAGCAGCCAAGAGGGGCAGACACACCCACACCCACACCCACATGCCCCATTGGCCAATGCCCCCTGGAGAGGCAGGACATTGGGCCCTGCATGCATCTCCCATTACCAGCACCTGCATACCTTAGCAATGCCACCCTATACCTGGGTACACGGTACACAGCTCTCAAATGTTTGCTAGGAGTAATGGTAGATAGACATTCCTACATGAAGCACTGTTTGCTCTCTGAGCAACATCAGAACAAAATACTAATACAGCTGGGGAACACTGATACTATTGATGGGCAAAAACTAAAAACACACCCAGGAAAGCCCCAGTAGAAGGACAGGAGCTGTGGAAGGGGCTATGGAGCGGAGACCTGACCAAAATTCACTTCCGTGCGTCTCAGCTGTCCTGGGAGTGTCTGTTATGGTTGTCCATAAACATCACTGTTGCTCTGCTTGGTTACATTCATTCCCCCTTTGTCGTGGTCAGTTGGGGGAGTTATTTGCACCCTTGTCACCAGACAAGGTGAAAGACCCCACATCACAAATGTGCATAGCAGGCATGTTGACTCTGTTGGTCAGGTCTGCCATCCACAGGGACTGCATTGTCTCTGTGGCCACAGTGTGGTGCAGTGGACAAAGCCAGTACCTCTAGTTTCTGAGGGTCACAGTTTCAAATCCCATCTGGGGCTCCTGCCAACCCAGTCCCCATATTTTACCCACCGCTAAACAGAGAGAGTAAAGACATACATTTATTGCAGAGAATATAAGAATGGTGCACACACACATTTTGTACCCAACACTGCACACACACCATAACAATGGCCATTACCTAGAGCAGAGTCTCCAAAATGCATTCCTGGAGTGCTACAACTCACACATGTCATCAGCTTTTCCAAGATAAGCACATGGCAGCATGTTGCCGGAAGGGTACAGGTGGTGAAGGGGGCAGTGCCTGATAGCCACAGAAGACAGTGGCCTAGCCATGTGCAGGCTGGCACCGTCCACTGCAACAGATAGGCCCTGTCGGATGTACAGTCATGGACATCCCAGAAAATCCAGCAAATCTGTGGCAGCACAGGGGTGCACTGCACACAGACAGTGTGTGCAAGAAAAGAAGGTCACAGGTTCAAAGCCCTGCCAATCCTGCCCACATATTGTTTCCACAACGAAAATGTGATAGTAAGGATAATCCTTTATTGCTGGGGACATATGCATTGGTCATACGCCTATCTTTCACCCCACTGATCACGGACACCATGACCAGGGGCACGACCTACAGCAGAGTCTCACAAATGCAGTCCTGGCGGACCACACACCATTCCTGTTCCATGCTGCCACGCATAGAAATGTTTGTGTGTCATATCCCTGCACCACCGCCATGGCATTTAGATGTAGCACATGCATATTCATGAGGGACAGCAGGAAAACCAGAACAGTGTGTTGTAATCCTGGCCTACATCTGGGAACCTCTGCTGTAAAGCAGCAACCAACAGGGGCAGACACACCCACACCCACACCCACAGGCCACATTGGCCAATGCCTCCTGGAGAGGCAGGACATTGGGCCCTGCGTGCATCTCACAATACTAGCATGTGCATTCCTTAGCAATGTCACCCTACACCAGGGTATATGGTACACAGCTGTCAAATGCTTGCTATGAGTACTGGCAGATAGATAACCCTACGTTACGCAAATTATGCTCTGTGAGCTCCATCATGACAATCATTCTGTTGTCTGCAGTGGGTGCATCAGATCTGGTCTCAGACAGTGTTTACCACCCTGGGGAGTGACTCCCAACGGTATTGCGTACCATATCCATGCCTGTACTGTGCCCAGGACTGGTGTGGTGGCCAATGTTGACAAACGCCTCTATAGTAGCACAATGCTGGCATACGTGTGTGAGTGTGTGTCTGTCTATACAGTGTGTGTTGGCTGCAAACACCTTCCACAGCCCACACTGCCAGCACTGTTGCCAGTATTGGCCTGCCAATGTGCATAATGAGCAGCAAGGTACCATGGGTATAGATCAGACAGGGTGGGATGGCCAGGATGCATCTGCACAGGGCAGAGGGCACTGGCTGGGACACTGTAGTGGCTGGCCACCACCCACACAGACAGGGTGGCCTCTGTATGTGCTGCTGGGGTTGTACAACACCCTGACTGTGCAGTGACGACAGCATGGCTAGGCCCCCCCATAGTGATAGATAGTATCTCTGTCATGTGATATATATGGGTTGTGTTTTGGGGCCCAGTCACTGACCTATCTGCTGGTGTGCACGGCCATCCTAGTTCTGGGTGCATGCATTTCCAACAGGACCAACTAGCAGACTGTCCTCAGTTGGCTTGTGTCCTGATGGAGTGCTGTGCAGCGGGTGATGGCTTGCTGCGGGAGAATATCAGATAGTGGTGGGGCCCAACGTAGCATATCAAGGCATACTGTCTGTCAGATATTGTGTCAGGGATGTGCATGTCTAACAGGACTAACTAGCAGATTGTCCGCAGCTGGTCTGTGTCCTGATGAAGCGCCTTGCAGGGTGCAGTGGCTGATGGCTTGCTGCAGGACAATATCAGATAGTGGTGGGGTGCAACCGAGCACATACAGGCCTAATGTCTGTCAGATATTGTGTTATGGATGTGTATACAGCTGCCATGACTGGCCTGTAGGGTGTCTCTTTCACAGCAGGACTGGGGTTGATGGTCTACTCTGCTGCCACCATTGCAGGGAGGTAGCATTTAGAGAGGAGACCCTGTGTTGCAAACGGGGGGGAGGACAAATGGTGGTACCTAACCCACCTAGGTATCCATAAGGGGTTCCCCAGACTCAGACCGACAGAGATATCCAAGTTGTTTCTGCAGAAAGAACCTATCTCACAGAGTAATAGTGCATTGGAGCTCTGCCATGGCCTAAATTTGCCGTGGAGGGTGTTGTGGACCTGGTCCTGGGTGCCTCATCGCACCCTTAGGGTGAGCACAGTACCCGCACAATGTGACGGTGTGTAGCTACTCTGTGCCAGTACAACACCCACTCAGTACACCCTACCAGGCCGAGTTGATGTGTGGGTGCACACGGGCACATCCCCATTCCAGGCCTGGAGCTGTCGGTTGCAGTCCCCATCCTGTGTGCATCTGTGGACTGGTGATTTGCATGTGCAGTGCATCATGGGCACGGGTGGCCAAACCCTATCCACCTCACAACAGCAGACTGTCTGTGAGGTGACGTGCAGGCTTTCTGCAGCCAGCCATGGCTTTTGCTTACAGCTATAGTGCTGTAGTCCAAAGGTTATGTCACTGCCTGTGTAGCCAGAGGATATGGGTTCAAAACCACAGTGTGGTAATGTGATAGGGTTGTCCACAGCATTATCCATCTCAAATCCACCTATTTTTATGCATGATAAAACACCCGCGGCATACTGTACCCATAAGGTGTGTCTGAGGGTGCTTTATAGGGCGCCCTATAGGCCACCTTATGGTTGCCATCCATATAGTGTGCACTATACATTATCCTGTGTGGCAACATATATGGTGCCCTATAGGGGACATTCTAGGGTGCGTTGGCGGACAGTGCACTGTAACATGTGCCCTATGGGCCGCCTTATGTTAACATGCTGTGAGAGTGCGTTTGCTAGTAGTGATAAAAAAAGAAAAAAAGCCACCTACACCACAACACAACACAATACATACTGTTTTAGCCAGCCATGTTCACTGGGCACTGTGAGGTATTGAACCGCTGATCCCTGCACCAGTGGTCACTGTTTCAAACATTGTGCTGTGGCTCTGTTCCTGTGCGTGGATATCAGCGAGACCCCTTATGTCGCACAAAACGCCCATAATTAACAGTACGCCGCCCATAATAACAGTGCGCCGTCCAAAACGCACAAAATGTACAGTGCGCTGCCCTATGTCGTCCAAATGCTAATATGTCTCGTAAAACATATACCCATCAAAGGTGTTGCTTCAGCTGGGCATTTCTGTTGCACACAATGGGGGATCGAACCCATGGCCCCTGGACCATTGCTCAGTGTCATCACCGTTGTACCACGGCTCTGTTGTTTTGCATGGCCAGCAGCGTGCCACCTAGCCTTTCCACGCGATAATGTAGGCAGCGCACATCGCCGCGCACAAGTCCGGCCGCTTATTCTCGGTGTTTTGTGTGTTACCTACCTGAACTGACCACACCTCATATGCCACATGCCCAGTAATGGGGACCCGCACATATTAGGTGTTTATCAACACACCCCTAAAAGTGTTCATTTCAACATGAGAAATACATCGGTGCTATCTGTGGCTGCAGAGGTCAATAGACATACAGTTGTTCACACACTACCCACTGTGTATGAAAGCAGCGTGCATGTTCAATGTGCATATTCCCCGCACGCAGACATGCGGAACGTTGCTATGCGCCTATCTCGTTCACGTAGCCATGCGCCGCGCATGTTCGGCAAACGATGTGCGCAAATGCGGAAGATGAGTTGTGTGCGTCACGGCTGCTACACGTGCAAAAAAGAAAATGGCGCCCCGCACAAGGAAGCCTGCCTTCTCTAGAAGAGAGGTCCGTGAGCTGGCAATACTAATAGGGCCAAAACAGGATAAGCTCTTCCCAGGAGCCTCCAGGGGAAGCGACACTGCAAAGGTGCTGAGGGCCTGGGAACGCATCACACACGGCGTTTCAAACCGTGTGGCTGAAAACAAACGTGAGGTAAGGGTATGGCAGCATATAACAATAGCCATATACAAACACTGGGGTGATTGCAGGTGACCATGCAGCTGTGTGTAGGTGGTTTACAACAGAAATGTACAGCAGCTACAACCGCATGTAGATATCTCTATGTATCACATCTGAGTAGTATTCCATGTATGCAGGTGTTGCTGGATATGGTCACATAGGGCATGATGCAATCCTGCAGTCATGCAATCTGCCTCTGTTGAACAGATAAAACATATTGTAACACAGCTAGGCCAGAGATCTTGCTAAATAGTCTCTGGAAACATCATGTGCTGATGCTGGGGTCTGCATCTGCAGGCTAACACATATGGCCAATCCTTAGTGCTAGCGAAATCTGCATCACATGGTCTGTCTTACACCATGCAGCCCAGGGGTTCTGCGCCAATGTTGTCAAACGCAACTAGCCTATTCACAGGAGCCATGAGAGGCCATCAGAGTTGGCCCTCAATCACCCTGGAGCTATGGGGATCCCCACTAATGTTGCCTAAGCCATCGCCCCTATCCCCTGGAGTACAGAGAACCCTTCAAAGTACACTCACACTCACCCTGCAGATATGGGGATGTTTGCTAATGTTGTTTAAACCACCATCCCCATCCCCAGGAGTACAGAGAAGCCTTCAAACTGGGCCCTGTGTCATCCTGTAGATATGGGAATGTCAAATACTGTTGTTTAACCCATCCCCCTTATCCCCAGGAGTACAGAGAAGCCCTCAAAGGGGGCCCCCTGTCATTCTGTAGATATGGGAATGTTTACTAATGCTGTTGTTTAACCCCACATCCCCATCCCCAGGAGTACAGAGAAGCCCTCAAACTGGGCCCTGTGTCATCCTGTAGATATGGGAATGTCAAATACTGTTGTTTAACCCATCCTCCCAATCCCCAGGAGTACAGAGAAGCCTTCAAACTGGGCCCTGTGTCATCCTGTAGATATGGGAATGTCAAATACTGTTGTTTAACCCATCCTCCCAATCCCCAGGAGTACAGAGAAGCCTTCAAACTGGGCCCTGTGTCATCCTGTAGATATGGGAATGTCAAATACTGTTGTTTAACCCATCCTCCCAATCCCCAGGAGTACAGAGAAGCCTTCAAACTGGGCCCTGTGTCATCCTGTAGATATGGGAATGTCAAATACTGTTGTTTAACCCATCCTCCCAATCCCCAGGAGTACAGAGAAGCCTTCAAACTGGGCCCTGTGTCATCCTGTAGATATGGGAATGTCAAATACTGTTGTTTAACCCATCCCCCTTATCCCCAGGAGTACAGAGAAGCCCTCAAACGGGGCCCCCTGTCATCCTGTAGATATGGGAATGTCAAATACTGTTGTTTAACCCATCCCCTTTATCCCCAGGAGTACAGAGAGGCCCTCAAACTGAGCCCTGTGTCATCCTGTAGATATGGGAATGTCAAATACTGTTGTTTAACCCATCCTCCCAATCCCCAGGAGTACAGAGAAGCCTTCAAACTGGGCCCTGTGTCATCCTGTAGATATGGGAATGTCAAATACTGTTGTTTAACCCATCCTCCCAATCCCCAGGAGTACAGAGAAGCCTTCAAACTGGGCCCTGTGTCATCCTGTAGATATGGGAATGTCAAATACTGTTGTTTAACCCATCCTCCCAATCCCCAGGAGTACAGAGAAGCCTTCAAACTGGGTCCTGTGTCATCCTGTAGATATGGGAATGTCAAATACTGTTGTTTAACCCATCCCCCTTATCCCCAGGAGTACAGAGAAGCCCTCAAAGGGGGCCCCCTGTGTCATCCTGTAGATATGGGAATGTTTACTAATGCTGTTTAACCCCACATCCTCCCATCCCCAGGAGTACAGAGAGGCCCTCAAACTGAGCCCTGTGTCATCCTGTAGATATGGGAATGTCAAATACTGTTGTTTAACCCATCCTCCCAATCCCCAGGAGTACAGAGAAGCCTTCAAACTGGGCCCTGTGTCATCCTGTAGATATGGGAATGTCAAATACTGTTGTTTAACCCATCCCCCTTATCCCCAGGAGTACAGAGAAGCCCTCAAAGGGGGCCCCCTGTCATCCTGTAGATATGGGAATGTTTACTAATGCTGCTGTTTAACCCTCATCCCCATCCCCAGGAGTACAGAGAGGCCCTCAAACTGGGCCCTGTGTCATCCTGTAGATATGGGAATGTCAAATACTGTTGTCTAACCCATCCCCCTTATCCCCAGGAGTACAGAGAAGCCCTCAAAGGGGGCCCTCTGTCACCCTGGAGATATGGGAATGGCAGATAATGTTGTTTAACCCATCCTCCCTATCCCCAGGAGTACAGAGAAGCCTTCAAAGGGGGCCCTCACCCACCCTGGTGATATGGTGCAGTGTGCCTATGCTGTTTAATCCATTCTCCCCATCTACAGGAGTCCTGACACCTGTGTATGGTTGTCATTTAAACGACCTACGTAGATGATGCATTTCCCTGCTAAGGTGCTGTAGGACACACAACACCCATGGGGCTGGAAAGCGGACTGTAACGGAGGGTATGTCTGTCACACATGTATATCAGCTATGTTGGATAGTCTACACATCTCATACAGTCTATGGGTCTGTGAGCTTCACAACACACAGCAGGGGATAGGCAGCAGACAGATGGTGGTCACAATATTCTATGTCCATGTCGTGCAATCACGTGTTTAGGCCGGAATGTTGTTTCCCCAACCTATGTTTGCATATCCACAGGTGGAGGACCTGAGGAAGAAGGCCCGTGAACTGAGGCTGTACCACCCGGAGTATCTTGAGCGTTTCAGCAGGGGGCCGGGACAACACCAAGATGGTGAGTTATCCCAGGAATAACTTTCATCAACAAATGTCACATTGACCTACCAGCCGGTGTGTTACCTGCATATGTACAGGTGTTATGTGACACACATGGACGGCCTGTAATGTATGTAATCTTTCCCATATATAGACCACAGCAGTGATGGACCCGGAGACTCCCCACCCACCCTCAGACGGCCCACCACACGCCGTGGACGGGAGAGAGAGGTGGCGGAGGTGCAGGAGGAGGAGGAAGAGGAGGAGGCGCAGGTGTCGATCTGCAGACAGAGGATGTGGAGGGGTCAGAGGATGCAGATGAGGAGGAGGGGCCCAATGAGGACGATGTGGTGCTGGTGCAGGACTCTGACGTGGAGGGGGAAGATGGGGAGGAGGGGAATGTGGGCCACCATTCACCAGCGGATGGGCATGTTGTGCAAGGTGTGGGGGATGCGGGGGATGGGGGTGGGGGGGCATGGTGGGGATGTCCCAGCGGGGGTGTTAGCATGGGTGGAGGGGTGTTGGGGGGGAGTTTGGGGGGGGGAACAGGCAGGGCGGGGGGTTTGGGGGAACACAGCACAGCACAGGTCTCTGTGGACCCCCGTCAGACACCACAGGCAGGAACATGGGACAGACATCGTAGTGTCACCGCGCCATCCACTGCCACCAACATATCACATGCACATGCCAGCACACAGACCACCGAGACTGTTTGTCTGTGTGCTGGCAGGTGTATGCACGATGTGTTGGTGGCAGTGGATGACGTGAGACGCGACATCCGTTTGGTGTATCATGCACTGCAGTGTCTGACGGGGGCTGTCCAGCAGGTGAACGCTGATGTTGCACAGCTGCAACATCAACGTTCATCTGCTGGAGACCGTCACAGGCAGCATTGATGGCACCTGTGACGGCCACATGTGGCCTGTGCTGTGCTGTGTTACACAAACATACAGGCTGTGGGTGTTTGTTGTATGGCATGTTGCCATTTTGTTTTTACTTACTCCAATTAAAGTTGGACGTTGTTTTCTGGACACAATGGTCATGTGTTTCCCTTACACACTCACCATGGATGCAAGCATGGGATATGTATGTGGAACAGGATATGCATTGACAGTTGACATGGATGTCATATGTGGACTTGCTCTAAATGCATTCATGGGGTCCTATCCATGTGTGCGGGTGTGTGACACCTTGGTAGGCGTATGGGTTGTTGCGTCGGAAGGGATTCCCGGGAACATCCATGTCACATGGGTGGGCGTGACATCCACAGATCTGTCAGTGGTCATATGGCAAACACATATGCATGCCACCCATGTCTGTCAATGCCACATGCATGCCATGGTGTTGTTTGCGCAGCCATGTTATCAGTGTTCCAGCCAGGGGCAATGGTCACACATATGCGATCAATGTATGGTGTATAAGGGTATGCAAATACTGATGGGTGTGAGTAGTCATCATGCAAACCCTGAGCAGTTCCCCAGCCACCACATCGGGGTGTGTGTAACGGGGCATGCTACAGCCAAGGGCCAATGAACACACTCTGTGCAGGTGACACACGACAAGTGGTGCCATCTGTGTAGATGTACCTGCCACTGCAAACAGGACAACAGGAAACTGCTTGGGTGCTGGTCAGATGTTCAGCAGCAAAACATGCATGCACACACTACATAGGGGAGCACAGGGACAATGATTGTATGCACACGTTGCAGCTATGTAATCATATACATTTATTCACACAGATTTACATTTTCCGCCGTGGCCTCCCACGTCTGGGCCGTCCCAGTTCCCCCTCCCCTGTTGGGGCACGCCCCTGCTGTGCATGTGGTGGTGGTGGAGGTGGTTCCGAGCGTTGCAGCAAACCAACGATGCTCTCCAGGGCCACAGCAATTCGTTCTGACGGCATGGCTCTCACATCATCACGCAATCCCCTAAGTTCCTGCCGTAACAGGTCCACAGAATTGCAAATAGCTGCAGCTGCCTGACGATTGCCTGTGGGTGGAACAAAGGGTGGCCATGAGACACATCCCGAGTAAACAACCATCACATACAACAATGTTACGTATGTAGCACCACATTCTCCTTGTGATTGGACATTCCATATTGAATACATGGACATATTAGCAGAAAAACCTTGTCAGCAATTATACTGTCCCAGCCACACACAGCACATTGCTCAGTTGTGTGATGTGGGGGTGAACACAGGTATACACTGGATGCGCAAAAACGCCCACATAATGCGTACTTTACAATAGGCCCAGGAACAGATAGCAGACACATGTCCACTTTGTACGGGGGTGCAGCAAGTGCGCTGGACAACATCCACACCTGGGGAGTTGCATTGGTGATGCTGTTTGTTTGAGGACAACTAGGCCAGGTGGCGCCACACTTGTATTAATATGTGCAGCATGGACAGGTCACAAATCAAGCAGATGTGACTCTGCAAGATGCGCTGGCAGCACCAGCATTAGCAGCCTTACATGGCCAGGTCCACTGATGACACATGTGTCTCTGAACACAGAGGTTTACTTGCACCTAGGGCCAACAGAGAAAAAGGTCTCATAACAATGCACGTACACCTCCATACACATGTGGAGGTTGTGGACAGAGCATGGGTAGCACCAGATGATGCAGCACAGGGGGACAGACGGCACGATTGAACACACATGGTTATGATGTGCAAACACCTGCACATGATAGCCACTAGGGATGTGTGCTTAGGGACAGAGCTGGGGGGGGGGATGTGTGACCCAGGTTGGCAGCAGGGGTATCACCTGTGTGGTGTATATTCATTCCAAGAACAAAAGGGGCCAGGAGCTGAGCTGTGTGATCAGGTGTGTGGGTCACAACCCATGGTATTGTGAAAGACATTGTTAGATCTAGAGAGGAATGGCACATGCGGATAGCCCTGTCTGGATGTCTAGCAGCATACCTTTGTATTGTACATACAGTGAGTCTGCAAGGACCTGTAGGCCACCCAAACCATACCTACATGACCAGTCGCCCTGTCAGTTCTGTACACTGTGCAATATGTGTGTCAACACACATTTGAACTGCTAATGCCACATCGTATGATTGTTTTGCACCAGAAACACAGACTGTAGGGTATGGGGTCGTTGTGACATAGCAGTACACACACTGTTCAGGTTTGCATATGGTAGGTCGGATTCGCAATGGACTAGGGGACATTGGGCATTGTTTCACCTGGCACACGCCTGTGCTGCTGTGATGAGGCTGGCTGTTGCTGTTCCAATTGGCGTATTGAGGTTATGACCCATAACATGCTGCAACATAAACAACATCTCACTTATGTGTGCATCTGTAGGTGTGAATGTACCATAGGCTGTTATGTTGTGCGGCACAGTGCGATGAGCTAACATACACTGTGCCGTTCTGTTGTTCAATATGTCTACAGTCTACACGGTAGGCAGACATGTCACAGCTGTGTATGGTATTCTCTGACATCCACCACACACCCCCCAAACAGGGTCTAATGGTTTGTGTGTGGTGGTTGTGCCAGACCTTGGTCACCACTGTTGCCTCTCATCTGTGCGCATGTGTGTGGGGACACATCTTTGCACGCCTTAATAACCACGTCATGACTGAGTGCACAGAAAGTGTGTCTCTGATTAAGATCAACATCAACACATATTTGTTAAACTGTACATGTTATGCTGTATGTCAGCATTGCAGAGGTGCTAGGTTATGTCCCAGTGAAGTTACTGTGTTGCACATGCGGAATCCTGACATGTGGTATAGTGTTATGTCATGTAGGTAGGCCGGCCATTGTGTGGAGTGGATCACATATAAGATACTCCCATACGATGCACAGCTGATATTGTATGAACACTCAGCATACAAAACATTGGGGGTAACAATGTTTTGCACCCACCTTCTGCATCTTGACGTGCAGATCTGCCATGTGCTCTCAGCTGTGCCAGCAGCACATCCTCCCCACACACCTCCTGGCTTGTTGGATGTCTTGCGGCTGGTGAATGAGAACCCATCGTCGTATGGCGCATCATGTCTGCCTCCACGGGCCCCTCGGCAGAGGTTATGCTGTCACCAGACACACCAACCTCTGGATCCTCCATGATGTGTGTCGCACGCATCGCAGCCCCCTCCGCCACCTCCTCCTGCTCCTCCTCCTCCTCCTCTCCCCCCTCCTCATGTGTCATCATTGTACTGTAGTCACCTGTATTGTGGGCACAAGATGACAACACACATATGACTGTGCAATACAGCTACGTATACGTGTGTGTTGCAGAATACACATACCTGCTGGTGTGGGGACCCAACACGTGTGCTGCAGACAGGGCCCCCTGCACACTCACATACCTGTCTCTCTGCAACATGTACCTGTACCAGGGAAACAGGTGTGTGTGTACCCTCTGCACACCTTGTGTGTTTGCCATGCCTCTGAGTCTGCTCTAATTGTGCATTTAGCCCCCACCCCATTTCTCAAACCACCTGGCCAACATATGTGCACACACGGATGCACATAACTGACAGGTACACCTGTAATTGCATACACCGGTGTGGGTGTGCCTGCCATCTTGAAGGGCATATCACATTGGGACATACTGTCATCACAGTGCTCCATGTGTTTGTCTCCAACATACAATGGAGGTAGCTACCAATGTAAATCAACACTGGGCCATTGACAGGCACATGCAGCACTGTGCGTATAGTATGGCACATAAACATTCACATCTCACAGGCCACTGCAATATGACAGCTGAGGAGAGGCAGTGTTGTGGGTGGAGGTAAGGGGTTGTTAGACGTAGACATGTCTGGGACAGGTTGGGGGACTGATAGGATGAGGGACACATGCTGAATGTGTCCCTGGAACATGGCAACAGAACATGGTGACACAGGCCAATACACAGATGTCTGCAGCTCTGAGGATGTACAACATGTTTAACTCAGGACAGATGTCATCGTCCCAACACAGGCCATGTTTTCATGTCCCCACAGGGTCAGGTGTTGTATGACACATCTGCCCTTACCCCATGGGCATACGTGTATCACTGCACCTTGACAAGTCATTGTCAGACACATGTGATAGGGAAGGTTACCAGACACCATGCTGCACTCGGTACCTGCTGTGATGCCAGGCGTACATGCACTGCTCTTGAGATACGCTCCTTATGTCATACACTGTGGTCTCTCAGTCCTTTCCAACAGTCACATATGTCCACATTTGCTTGCCGTGTGCACATGTGACTGTGAGGTGACAGACGGCGATAGCACAGTCACAGATCTAACGCGTTGTGTGATGTGCATGACCTCTACGCCTGCCAGATCTGCAGTGTCCAACTGCTCCATATTGTGGAGTGACCTACCCTGTCACACACTGTGTAACGTTAGTGGGCAAGGTGTAGTCCCACTGGTATTTTGGAGGGGGAGGAGCACCTTATAGGGACACCTATTGCCCCCGTGGCTGACACCACAACCCAGCCTATGTTGGCTACGTGACATATGTCTTTGAGAACACTATTCAGCTGTCCCCCTGTGTATTGCACCTCCTGGTATTGGCTTGATGTAACCTTTGGGGTGTGAGTGTTCTGTTTCTGTTTCACAGAACAGGGTATGAAGGTGTAGAGCACACACCTCTGACAGCAGCATAGTTAAATGCTAGCACAGTTACATACCTGTAAAAGGTGATCTCTGGGAAAAGCAGGAATCAGTCTCCACATATGGGTACATCGGCAACCAATGGAGCCTGCACAGGAATACCTACCCGTTTCCAAACAGTAAGCCTTGGGCAGCATACCTGGGGCCTGTACACTGACGTCCCGCCCTCTCCAGAGCCTCTCTCCATTAGGGTTCCCAAGCTGAGACAAGGGTGAGTTGCGAATAGGAGGATAGCTGAAAGGATAAAACTCATGGGGAGCTGGGAGGGTTGTCCAGACTACTACGTGCTGTTCACAGACATCACCTGTTACACCTAGCTCCGGAAACAAGCAGGAATGTGTGTTCACATATGTGGACTCCCTAGCTATGGAGGCCAGGGGAAGCTCCCTGAGATTTGCAGTGCCGAGGCACAGGTGGGCATCAGTCCCTCACGTATCTCCACCATCCCATGTGGGATGGAGGGTGGGATTTGGGATGAATGGACCTTCAATGAAAGACAAACAACTCACCGAAGGACTACTGGGGGGGGGGGGGGGAGTCCGCAGTATGCATGATAAGTGCATTACACATATCAAATGAACTCACATATATAATGTTTACGGACTGGATTTTAGGGGTGGAGGGCAGGATGGGGTCTGCTGGATACGTAGTGACGGGATTGTCACGGCGACATCACAGCAGTGGGGATGACGGGCCTACCTGGAGCGAGCAGGTGATCCAGGTGTCAACTGGTTTGGATTGTGATGGCACGTCCCCAATGGCAAGCATTATGGGACACAGCTGGGACCTTCTGGAGACCCATCCTCCGAAATAATTAGGTATGACAGACGCAGACCGACCGACTGAGACACCTATCCCAGTCCTTGCGGGGAGAGCGGTTTTGGGGGTAACCTCATTCCCTAGTAACATAGATGTGTCATCAAAAGGGAATACATGTACACTGTCTGTCCAAGCTGCTAAGAGATATGAAAGACATATACGCACGAAGCTTCAAGGGTAGGGAAACCTAAGTAGACATGGATGCTGATAGCATCATACTGCATCATAGTGCATAACAGGCTCTTCATACTGAAGAATAGTGTGCGGATGGGGATATACACTGTCTGATACGTCAGTCAGTTCACTCTCTTACATGGACAGTGAGGTGAACGTATGTAACATATATCAATCCCTACGAGGTATCCCCACAGACACATATCTAGGTACAGATATACGCACATATCTGTATTTCAGGATATGTTTGGAGACATGTGTGGACATATATACATAGGCAGCTATATTTATATGTTTGTATATAATGTTCATAATAAAACACATATCTATATGTATCCATCTATCTATCTATCTATCTATCTATCTATCTATATCTCTCTCTATCTCTATCTCTATATCCATATATATCTATGTATAGCTAGATCTATATCTATATCTATATATACACACATTTATCTCTATATATATGTGGGCCATGAATATGCACCGGCAGCAAATTGACATATGTATGTAGAGTTATGAGGACCTATTCACATACATGACTATATTCTTGACGACACATGTCTGCCACTGAGCCCCACAGTTAGTTTGGGATGGGGTATGTGAGTGTGAGACATTCTATTCGTAACAGGAGGCCAAGCCCACCTGACAGATACAATGATCATCAATCTCCATGGCATACAGGGATGCAGTATTGCAAACAGCGAATCACCAGGATGGTTGCGTGACAACAGGGGATAAGCCCAGTCTGTGCGGACATGGCTAACATCTGTTAGATATCTAACATGGCAAAGGTACAGAAATCCAGCCGACGGATACCAAGGGGACACACTGGAGGGATATGGCGGTACTATGCGTTCCCAGTAGCCGTGGATAGTCATGCATGAACGTTCCACCCTCTATACAATACAAAACCAGAGGTTGCAGTAAACCCACACAGACCTCTGATGGGGTCATAAACCTTGTCTAGCCATATAGCGTCGCCCTATGAGGATGGTGTTCGCTCTATATCAGGGCCCTCATAGTGGATGGGCTCTCTGAGAGTGCAGAGAGCATATGGAGGTTGAATTTGAATGAACTGTCTGTAAGCAGATACAGTGCCATATCCCCTGGAAGGAGTTGTCCAGAGATAAGAGGTGTTCAGCCTACAATGAGTGAAAATAACCATGGACTAGCTTGGAACCACTACTACGGTTGAACAGGAACTGTGAGATAGAGAAACTGGAACATGTGGGATGTGTCTGCAAGGCAATCACTGTGCCTCCTGCAGGCACAGCAGCTGTAGAAATAGATGGGTGGCGGACATGGGCAATGAGACAAAGGACAGGGGATGGTCCTGTCCCTGTCTACTGAGTTATCCAGCACATATGTTCATGGCAGGACAAGCAATACCCTGAAAAGGAGGCTAAGGAGCATCTTAGTAAGGTAACCCTCAGCCTAGGAAAGTCCTGGATGAGAGGGTGTGGAATGTAGGTAACGGAGGGGTGACGTACCCATAGGGGACGTCAGCTGATGGCACAGTGCTCATGTTGTGACAGACACTATTATGGGATAGTTGTAACTCCTCCTCTCAGTGATGAGAGGAAGACAGATCTATAACCCAGAAACAAGGATATCCCGACATCTTAACCTCTTGAGAAAGGGTATGCAGTGTAGTCTCCTGGGGAACACCAGTGCGGCACCTATGAGAATACACTAACTGTATGTTACAGTTCCCCGACACCTAAGATTTGTGTGAATGCTGCGGCTGCCTAGACTTTGTAAACATCAGACCATGCTGAGGTGTTCCTCGCTGTGCTACATCTGCATGATGGGCAGGAGACCTGACAACTCCTCATTTCCAAAAGAAAGAAGGTCAGGTGGGACATTTCCTACCTCCTGACACTGATGGTGGATTGGAATGGCCTGTAGCCCTAGGGACGTCAGATGAACAGTGGGCAAATTGACGTACAACCTCCTTGTTGATGAGGCTTTCTCCAGTACATGGTGATTGTGCCACAGTAGGTTGAGGCCATCTATTCAGACCTGCAACCTCGAGCCAACCCTTGCAACGTGCTACAATGGGAGTACCAGTGGATATGCCTACAGACCCACAAGGGTCAACATAAGCACGTGAGAGAATTATGATATACCATGCCTAGGACTTAGAAGTTATGAGTAGTCAGCTACCTTTGACTCTGCCACGAAGGGCCTCAAACGGGACAGGTTTTGTGTGACCTCCTGGAGGGCGTGACTCATATAACACATATGGGATATCATCCGGGATGGCAGCATAGACGTTTGGACGTTGTGACGTCCAAAAGCATCATGTGCTTTAGAAGCACGACCTGGCAGACAGGATGACTGCTCCGTTTAACGTTTGACCTTCCGCATTGCTGATTCCACTACCAAGGAATGGTGGGGGGGTCGGGTATTATGAGATCCTGGAGAGGGTGCCACCTCATACAGAGCATCAGTTGCTGAGGCAGGGGGAGGAGGAGCCCTCCAAGGTGATATCCACATTTCCAGGAGGCAGACCTGCAAAGAAGGATTTATAAGAGACGTTAGGTTGTCCGTTCCTGCAGTGGCGCCAGTGGTAAGCGGAAGGTCAGGAATGGGAATAGCCAGATAGGTTGCCATGTCAAGGTGGAATGTCTGAGACGAAGGTCATCCAAGGGAAAACATCCATGGCAAAGGTAGGTTTGCAGTAGCAGCCTCAGCACCAGAGGGTGCAGACTGATTATGAACAGAACACCTAGTGGTGGTGTGGAGGCACTTGCGATCAGGAGACAATGCAGGAGGTACTGCATTGATCACTCCGGGTATCAACTCCACACTGGGTATCAATAGTACAGCCCTTGATGTTGTCATCGGGGGCTGCTGAAGCGGCACCAGGACAACTGGCGTGGCATAGCAAGTCTCCGTAGACGTGCGTATCCTGAAACAACAATGTGCAGTTTCAAAACACATCGTGACCCAATCCTCAGGAGTACATATCGGTCATGGAGTAGGCATCTAAGAGGGTGACTCGATCGAAGTATGCGTTGATGGTACGGACATCGGTATCAGCAATGCCAACACACAGAACCCGGTCTGAGTGTTATACATTGTTTTGGACGGTAACAAGGACATGCAATGACATGCGTCGGGGGAGGGAGAGGCACTCCATACCGTTGCTAGTGACACGATATCGGTACTGCTCGGAGCGGATATCTACGGCAAGCATGGCTGTGGTATGTTCTGTGAGGGGTGAGGCCCTGGAACAAACTGAAACCCCTTTGATGCTTTGGGGCCAGGTGGCTCCCGCAGCCTATGTGAGGGCAATGTTTGTTTGAGGGTACGGACGGAGCCATCCCCATGCTGGCCATGAGGCGTACCACGCAAGCATTAACTAGTCCTCAGAGACGTTGTGTGGGTTACCTGATCCTGTAGAGTGGGGACAGCTTGTACCCCATGTGGCATGGGACAAATGTTATCGAGGGAGACTTGAGGACGTCATGCTTCCAGCACCGTGTTTGGACAAGGCAATGCAGGCGGGAAATGGTCATGACCTATACTGGTTGGACAACAGTAAATGGAGTTTAAGCAGGAAACGTTGTTTCCACAGTCATAGCATCCCCTCAGTGACGTTGGCTCCATGATGCAGAGGCCTTGTGCCCCAAGAGGTTGGGACATGAGGATGCGGAAAATGTTTATCACGATTCTGGACATACACCCCCAGGGGTACCTGTGTCGGTGGCACATACAGCCGCACACACACGATAACAAGGGAGATAGGTGTTGACATCATTTTCACACAAAGGTTTCTGCGGTGACAGGAGGACGTCCTTCGGGCTCCATGGAGGCCTCAAACACTGAAGGGAGGCTCTGGAGAAGGAGGCAGTTCAGCGCGCAGGCGCAAGGGATGTTGCCAAATACGTTATGATCGTTAGCTGGGCAGCATTCCCGTGCAGGCTCTGTCGGTACTGACAGTCACATATGTGATGGCTCATTCCTGCTTGTACCTGTAGATGCGTCTCGGCAGATAGCAGACAATCCCAACTGCACTCACATAACTATCTACACAATGGTGATCCCATGGGGGTCATGAGTCGTAATGGATATGCGTAGCATACATACCTGCCTGTGTGTGTGCGGTGTCCAGGGCCGTAGGCAGCCCATATGTGTAGACAGGACCGAGTCTCTGTGCAAGCTGCTGCTCCAGGGGGCTGAGCATGGTTGGTAGGGGGCCGCCGCCACCTGTGCCACGTGCATGCTGTTCTTCCTCACACATGTGCTGGCGCACACCTCTTTTGATGTCGGAGAACCTCTTTTTGAGGCTCTCTATGTCCCGCGGGTGTCCCCCTGCCTCAGCCACGCTTCTGCTTACCTCCTCCCACGCCGCATTCCGCCCTGCTGTTGATGTCCGTGTGCTCAGCCTGCCAAAGAGAACCTCGTATTGCTCTAGCACCATGGATAGGAGGTTGTGGTTCTCCCCATCTGTGAACCGTGTGGCCCTCCTTCTCAGGCTTTCAGGCACAGGGACCCTCTTCCTTTTCCCAGTGTGTCTGCTGGGAGCAGGCTGGCCCCTTGCTGATGGCTCACCCTCCATAGGGCCTGCAGGTCCTGGCCCCAGTGGCACTGGTGGGCCCACCTCCCACCCCCTCACCCTCACCCTCTCCCAAACTCGCCCTCCCCCTATACTTCTCTCTATCCCTCCCTCTCCCCCTCCCTCTCTCCCTCTCTCTATCCCTCCCTCTCCCCCTCTCTCTCTCCCTCTCTCTATCCCTCCCCCTCTCCCTCTCTCTGTCCCCCTCTCTATCCCTCTCTCTATCCCTTTCACTCTGCTCATCCATCACCCTCCTCTCACATGTCCGCTCCCCACTCCCCTCCTCACCGCACATCATCCCTTCTGCCTCTCCTACACCACGTACAACACAGACACAACAGCTATATACTCAATAGCAATAAACCAACACAGTAAACGGAACAATACACCCAACACTACAGAGACAAATGACAACAACAAACTATTTGGCTACAGATACAACACACCTCCTACTATGAACCCTCACCAACCTATTCCTCCACAACCTATCTCTCACAAAACTATACTTCCTCCAACAACCCTCAACGTTTTCCAGGCGTGTAGTGTTTTTATATTTGTTTTTGCACGTTGGTTACATTGCGCATGCGACATTGTGCGACGGTGCTGCTTGTGCGCGGTGCGTAACTGCAATTACGCATAGGCGTTCGTTGGTGGGTTTGGTTGTGTGCGAGGCACGCATGTGCAACTCTTTGCGCATGTGCGTTTGTGTGTGCATCGTCACGCACAGGCAACGCATCCGGACAGGCATAACGAGATGCACATGGGCGCCGTGCACAAACCAACAAACATAAGCATCAAATTGCACATGCGCCTCGCACACATCCACACGCACATGCGCTATCATTTGAACGTGTGCGGCGCGCACAGGCAAACGCCCATGCGTAACGGATTGCACATGCGCAAACTGTTGTACAGGGGCGCCGCGCACAAGCGGCGCCGTCGCACAACGGCGCATGCGCACTCTACGGACATCCATTTACCTATATAAAATGATGCCGAACATTTGGCCACATTGAGGGTTGTTTTGTAGGCGCGGCGAGTGTTGTTTGGGAGATAGAGAGAGCTGAGAGCAGGTGTTGTTACTAGTGTTGTTTGTAGTGTATGTAGTGTTTTACTGTTGTCTGTTGTGCTTGTAGTGCATGTACTGCTGATTGTAGTGGTTTCTGTAGCGTTTGTAGTGTTGTATTGTGGTATGTAGTGATTGTAGTGCTCATTGTAGTGTTCTTTGTTGTGTTGTCTGTAGTGTCTGGTCTTGTGTGGCTAGTGTCTGTATTGTTTTGTAAGGTGTCCAGTGTTTCGGGAGGTGTGTGTGTGTGTGTGTGTGTGTGACCACAGTGGAGGGATTGATGGCGGAGATATATGTTGTTGCATGTGCCCGAAGACGTGGGCGGATGCTGCGGTTGCTGGACAGGGGATATGGTGTCCATGTGGCTGTGGCACAGGGCATGGGTGTGGACCCGCAGCAAATCAGACCTGCTCCTGTGGAGGCGGCACAGAGATGTGCTGTGCGTAGACGGCGCAGACGGCGTGCCGAGGTGCAGGCTCGGCAGACTCGCCTCTACAGGCCCAGGGCCCAGCTCCAGGGCATGCGTGAGGACCAGGTCATCTCCCTTTACCGACTAAGCACAAGGGCTATTAGGGGGCTCTATGAGGATCTAAGACCTGACCTGGAGCCCCTGACTGACCGGTCCCATGCCATACCGGGTTTAGTCAAGCTCCTTGCTGCCTTACATTTTTTTGCCTCTGGCTGTTTCCAGTCATCTGTGGCCGCAGTGGGTGGCATGAGCCGCCCCACCTTCTCACGCTGTCTCCACCAGGTACTGCGTGCCATGGTCAGCCGGGTGGGGAATTACATAGGCCTTCCCCACAATAGGCAACAGTGGGGGACCCTGAACCAAGCCTTTGCGGCGTTAGCCGGGATACCACACGTGATGGGAGCTATTGATTGCACACATGTTGCCCTGGTCCCGCCCAGAGACAGGGAGGTGGTGTTCCGCAACCGCAAACACTACCATTCCCTGAATGTTCAGGTTGTATGTGATGCTAATCTGCATATTCTGAATGTGGTCCCAAGGTTTGCAGGGTCCACCCACGACTCCTATATCCTGCATCGCTCAGCACTATTTCAGCAATTTGAGGAGGGACAGTATGGGGACTGTATATTGCTGGGTGAGTATTTCCAAATATATCATGACATCATGCATATATGTGTGTGTTTGAGTAACATCTCTCATATAGTGCGCCGTTTCCTCTATGTGCAGTTGGATATTGAACTCACATTCAGCAGACAGAGGAATGTTATGAGTTTACATCCTTAGGGGGTTGTACACGTTGAGTAACAGGGGACATGATTGGACATGTAACATCAGTTTTGAAACAATATCTGTGATAAACGTGCTGATGGTGGTGTTGGAACTATGCACCTGTGCAGATGTGTATCCTGGTTGTAGTTTGCTACCTGTGTGTGTATTTCATGTGGCCACAGGGAGGGGGAGGGGGTTTAGTGTCCTTCTCACCCAGCTGTGCATACGTGGCTTTGGATTAGAACTGCGGTATGTCCTGTAACATTTATGTCCTTGACAATCAATGCACCTAACACTTGTCATGTGTGTGTGACGGCAACACACTCACTCAGTACTGTGGTTGTTAGCCATTTCATGTTAGCTAATGGGGGGGGGGGGTTGAGACGTATGATGTATGTTCCTGACCTTTGCAAATGGGAGTACATGTTTGCATCGGAATGTTAATGGTTTAGGCCTGTGCCATGGCAGGGGGGGCAAATAGTCTAGGGTTTGCATTACCTTGGGCCACTGCAGATGTGTGGTACGTAGGCATCATTGTATGTGATTATCCTGCTGTTACTCAGCATTTGGTAAAGGTGACAGCAAGGGCAAGGGGCCAACTTGGGGCCATACAGAGAGGTATTGGTAGCACATACACAGGAATGTAGTCAAACTCAGTAACTGTGATATTGGTAGGCTCATGTGGGCTACAGTGTGCAATTCTGTGGAGCGCTGATCAACACGGATGGGAACATGATGGGGACAATGCCCAGGGTGTCTACTAACATGGTTGGTGGTCAACAAGCAACAGCATATGGCGTCAGGCTGCTATATGTAGATATGTAGACCTTTCAGGACACGGGGTGTGGAGGTGAGCTTGTGTTGATCTTGTCAGACCTCCAGGTCAGACATGTTGTGTGTTGGCACCTACATTGCCTCACAACACATTATTGTGGTGTTTAGTTTGCTAACATATACTTTTCACATGTTATCTGTGTATTGGTGGTTTAGTCTAACCTTGGTGGTGGTAGTGATTATAACATTAACTGCATAACAAGACGCATGTGCTACACATAGCGTATCTGTGGAGGCACAAATGGGACTGTGGTGTTGTTTGGCATGTCTGCACAGAATCAAGAGGCCCTTTGTTCCATTTCTATCACCAGAGGTCTTATTTTGGCAAATGTACATTTCTGCTGTCAGAGCTTTCTGTCATGAGGTGTTATGCATTTGTTTCTCACGTCTATACCTGTGTCAATTTGTGCTGGCATGCGTCCATGTATTCACCTGAAACATTTCGTTTTGCAGGTGATGCAGGGTATGGGTGTCGCCCCTGGCTGCTGACCCCTGTGCGTCAGCCACGGACACGTGCAGAGCGGAGGTACAATGAGGCCCATGCCTCCAGCCGCTCTGTCATAGAGCGCACCTTTGGCGTGTTGAAAAGTCGCTTCAGGTGTCTGGATAGGACAGGTGGGGCCTTACAGTATGAGCCAATGACTGTTGCAGAGATAATCCTAGCCTGTTGCATCCTGCACAACATTGCTCTCAGGCATGATATTCCTGCAGAGATTAATGAGGATCTGGAGGAGGATCCACCGTGCCCCCCTGTACATGGCAGTGGTGACACACAGGCGGGCACAGCGGTCAGGCGGAGGTTGATTGCAGAGATATTCACTGGTATGTATTGCATATATTCCCACATATATGTGTTGTTGTGTGCGTGTGATGGTTATCACGGGTGATGTTTCTGACCATGTAGCTATCTGCTGCAACACTGCATTGTCATTACACTGAACATCCAATGGTAGCATATAGCCATGAGTGTGTGATGGACACTGTGCACAGGGCACAACAGCAGCTGTTGGTGTATTGTGTGGGTCGGTGTGGATACACCTTTCGGAGCTTTTTGGGCTGACAGTACCAGTCAGTGGCTGTTTGTGTTAACAACTGCTGTGCTAACCCAGTTATGTCTTTTTCTTGTGTGTGTGGAGCACGGTGTCAGGCATATGGTACGGGGTTCACTGTGGGAGGGAGGCACATGTTTGTGGAGAGCTTTCCTGCGGGCTCTTTGTTCATCTCCTACAATCTGTAGGTGCTTGTGTGTGTGTTATGCTCCGGTGCGCTGGCTATGTGTGTATGTTTGTTAGGTATGGTGCAACGTGTCAGACATAGCCCAGTACACATGCGCATGACTACGTTCCCATGATGTGATTGCTTACTTGGGACGGGTGTTGGTGCAAACACACATTGTCCCGTACGGAATACCTCCTCACGTAGCACAGACATGGATATGGTGAGTCATGTGGACATGTGCAGTGTGGAGCCAGGGGTCCATATCATTGATACTGTTTTTTTTGGAGATGAGTCATTCATTGCAGTATTTTACATGTCGACACATACAGAGGTTCAGCGGGTCAGATCACCAAGGGGTGAATGACTGTAGCCAACGGTGACACTGCATGTGTGGGTGATGTTTGCGGTTTGCAGTTTTTTCATTTGCCGCATGGCATATGTAGGTGATACTATCTCAACATTTGCCTCCTGGCTCTGGGACATGTTGTGTGTAGGGCAGGATAGCACAGTCCACATCCACAGATACCTTGTGGACACTAGCAAGGGATGTTATGTCCGCATACACACACCGACCTAGATGGGAGTTATTTAGAGCAGATGCACATATAGCCTATCCATGGTTTAACATTCTCACTGTCACACAGTGGGATGAGATGTAGCCATCATGGTCAGGTGACAAACAGACATGGGGGTATTGTTTGACAGGCATGGTGCTTACATTGTCATGTTTGTCAACACATGCGCAGCACACAACTGTCAGTATTATTTGGTGTAGGAGATGTACACTGCAGAAGATGCATTTGCACAGTGGATACAGGAGGTGTTGATGCATATTTCCGGGTGTCACAGCTATTTAGACGGGGATGACACACAACATTTGGAGAACACTACACATGGAGATGGGGTATTGGTGTCAACATGGGTGACACAGTCAAATAGTGTCACCTTGGGATGCGCCCCAAACATGGTGGGTGCAGACACGTCTTTGGACCAGTGCGCGGAACAACAGAGGGGGAGGGGAGGCGAAAGTGGGATTCTGGGGACCTTCACTTAGCATCAGACATCTACATGCTGCCCTCCCATGTGAGATATCAGTACAGTGTGAGAGTGAACAGTCATTCGGCAGGCCATGTTGTGGTGTCTGACAGCTGGGGACAGTGATTTGCAGTGTGGGATTCACAGCTAGAACATGTCATATTGTTTCTGTCTGGTGTTTTGTCCACTCCACAGGACATCATTCCTGAGGATGCTGTTCCTGTGTGGCATTTGCACGTGACGGTACATCAGCCAAGATGCTGTGGTCCAGGGTATGTGGATCTTCAGCTACATTGTATGTGTGTGAGGTCAGGGGGAGAACATGTCGTCTGGGATGTGTCATATTGTGCAGATGTTGTTGTTCATTTATTTTCCTTGAGCCTCCCTGACCCATATCTTGCTGTTGTCACACATCTCCCCATGTGTTTGTGTACAGTATATCCACTGGACAACTTGTTCAGCCATATTTACAGCAGAGCTACATGTGTGTGTTTAATCTTGTTTGCTGAATCCAACACTTGCTGCCTCCAGCAACATAGTTCGATCAGACATCAATAGGGTATCTATGCATGTGACTGGGCGGTTATGTGCACAATGTTGCACTTGTGCACATACAGGCCATGTATTACAGCTGTCCCGCTGACCTACGCATACTGTGTGGGTGTGTGTTTATGGGTTAACTAAGTGGTGATGCAGTGTCCTGGCATGGTACATTATCATGTGCGTTGAGGGGTGTGGGTACCCGGGGGGCATTGTTGTGTATGCTACCTCTACCGTACTGCTGTTTACCTTGTCATCATGGTCAACATGTGTTGTGGGTTGTGAGCAGAACTCTGTTGTGTGTTTGGTGGGACGAGTGTTGAACAACTTTTCTTTCTCTCATATATAGGCATAATGTGGAGATGCATCACGAGTGACTTTACATGCTGATTCTACATGTTTGGCTGACATTGTCTCCCTTCACTGTGACCAGATGTGGCTATGGAGTAGCTGAAGGAATTGATGACATACACATGATGCACAAACGGGGTATGTTGTACCTTTCTTATTTGGGGATTAAATCTGGCTGTACCTGTTGTTGGGTTTCGTTTCATCTAATGGACATGTCATGTTGCATCTCTGTGGACACATACAGATGCATATAGTGTGTTGCTGTGAAATGGCTGTGTGACATGGAATTGTAACTAACCATAGACATGTGAGACCCGTGTATGCATTGACATTTACTGATGGCTATAATCTGATTTAGATTTGATGTCCATATCCTGTAATGTTTGCCTTTGCATCCCTTTATTCCCTATTTTGTGCGTTTTGGATTTTGGCAATTTGTGGTGTTTTTGCACAGTGTCTAATAAGACCATACTTATCCTCTTGTGACACAGGACAGGAGACATAATGGACCCATTTCCTCCGGTGCACCTGGGCTCGCCATCCAACACCTGTTGTGGGACAGACCACCATGTACGTGTTTCTGGAGATATCTGCCATTGGATGTTTGACGTTTGAGAGTGGAACACAGGCCTGTGATGGACATTTTTCCTCTTGGACTGCTGGTTTGGCCATGACTGACCTGTACAACACACAGTTTGTGCCATGCTGTGGCTGAGAGTCATGCTGATTGCAGGGACACAGATGACCTTTCACGGAGTGTGTCATATTGGAATGTGCCACCTTATTATGCATTCCCATGTTTGCAAGGGATGTTTTGAACTGCTCAGTTGGATTGCAGAGACACCTTGCTTTTGGGACACTGTGCGCATCAGGGACTGACATTCACTATGTATTTTGGACATTTCTCCACAGTTGGTTGGTGTATTGGTTTTGGCCATGTGTGTGACAGGGCACACAGGATACGCTCATCTGTTTGTTTTAACTAAAGCATACAGGCATGTTTGTGGCATAGAGGCACAGATGGAGCAGTCCTTTTGTCTATGTCCAATTGCCCTCCACCTGGACATGATACAGGCTTTGACACAACCACATGTTCATGGCCACCACCATCCTTGATTGATGTTTGGGGTGGGCAAGGGTGATTACATGCATGTGTGGCATCACTGTATCATGTTTGTGTGCGAATGGTGATTGTGCTTGTGACTAACTATGTTTGTGAGACACAGAATGTGGATCTATGGCCTCTGTGTGGTTCATTGTAAGATGTTTGGCCATCATTTGCTTATGAACATGCTGGTTATTGTGTTTGTTTACTGTGCAGACGTGACACTCTGCATGTGTGTACACACCTTGCATTGCATGTCTGCACAGTCCTGTTTGTCCCCTGCAGTAACGTCAATCTCATTGCACCATTACATTTGGTGTGTGTCAGTGTGGGTGTCCATTGTCCTCCTGCACTTCTGCAGTCCATGTACCATGCTATATATGTCCAGACACTGTGTACCCACATAAACATGCAGGGTGTACCTCCTGCATGGTATTATGTCTGTAGCTTTCTGAAGGGTTTTTGATGTCTAGTCTCTCTGTGTTCATGTGCCTCTGCTACCTGTTAGCATATGGTCATTCTGCTTGTGATGATATTTGGGGTGTGCATTGTAGCATATCTGTCTTGAGGATCAGCCATTATGTGGTTCTGGAACATTACGTTCAGAGCTTTTTTTGTCACATTACAACATTGCCCCAGCATCTGTTTTCTTCATTTGTGTGCCTCCTGTGTTGGGTGATGGCTATGTTTCGGGGGTCCGGTGATTTTTGTCGTTTCGTCATCATGCAACGCCTACAGTCTCCATGCACTGATATCTGCGACACACAATTGAGCCATGCTGCAACAAGTGGGGTGTGTGGGCCTGTTACCCAGGGCATAGCATGCACCTGATGCACATTATGTCTCATGTCTTTCATGTGTGCTCAGGGCAGTGACCTTTATGTAGCATGTGGGTTTTTAACCTGCTACATATGTTTCCATCTTTCACCATGGAGGGACTCACCTTGATATTATGATTGCAGTGTCTAACGTATGTGTGAGGAGCGACCATAATAAATATGTGTATTTGACAGACATTTGTCTCTTTTACTACTTGATCATGGTGACAATCATGCAACACAATGGGTGCCTTTGATTCAATCATGACTCCTTGTGCCCCAGGGACTCCATGGTTTCCTTGACGGTGTCCCTGCAGTGACTTGAACAAGGCACATGTAGTGCCAGTGTGAGATGAGGCCTGTTTGGTTTGTGTCCAAGACAGCTTTGTGCGCACTAGGCTACTCCTCCACTCTTTGTGCACATTTACACTTGTGTCTACTGATTTGCTGGTCATGTCCACAGCCCACCTGTGCTCACATCCTTGTACAATGGCAGCTGTATATGTGTCTGCTGTTTGGCACATCACTGGGTATGATACGTTCCCATACAGACCCTCCCTTTGGACTATTACTTCTGCATTGTGCTCATTGTGTTCTTTGTGGGTGTGTTTGGAGGCATGTGTTTGAACTCATTGGTTTGCAGGTTTTATCCCCACATTTGTATTTATAGTTTTTCGATTATGATAACTGAGCCATCATTAAGCAGCAGGTTCATCACCTATACACACACCCTTGTCTGTCGTCATTGTACAGCAAGGTGTGCACTCAGTGCTCCCTAGCCATCATATATTATCTGTTATATAGGTCTCTTTTGTGATGGTCTTTACAGTGCAGTGCACCTGGGGGTTCTGTTGTGTTGCGGTTCTGGTGGTGTGTGTTAGAGCTGTCGTCATGTTGAGTTGTCTCCTGTCATGCCCGAGATTGCTACCCAGCTCCACCAGGCATCCTCTGCTACCCTTGGGGTTTGGTTTCTTTCCTCTTTTGCATGCTTTATCGACTGCATAACATCTCATTGTGTGTGTGTGCATGTGTCCATGGAGCCAAATACAGACTGGGATCTGATCTGTAAACACCAGATCTGCATGTGCATTTGTTCATGTTTCTTCTTGGGGGGATTCCTGTCCTTATAACCAGCATGCATCTTGTGTGATGGCTTGGACTATTTCTGTATGCAGCCTTTGCTACTGCGCTCACGTTGGTGGTGTGTCCTAGCGTTTTTTCCATTTGCATTTGTGGTAGTGGTCGTAGGTGTGATCCCTCTCTGTTCCCTTGGATGTGTGTGCTTGTCCTGAAGATGTGGTTTCGATTTGTTTTACGGTCATATGTCAGCAGATTGGTGTTGTGAGCACATTGTACCCTCATCTGAGTTGTGAGCCATGCTTCTGTCCATCTTCTGTCTGCCAGCTGTTGTGCCATCCTACCCTGATGTGCATGCTGCTACAACACGTCCTGCACTCCTACACCTTCCTGCATTTCATGTCCCCATGGTTGCCTCTCGTGTGTGTGCTGTGCATAGCACTGCTACTCCACTGTCATCCAGATATTTCACCTATCCTGCCATTTCAGCCTCCTGTGCTGGACACATCTTCCCATCCTATGTCACACACTATCATTACAGCATGGTACATTGCCATCACTCTGTACATAGCTACACCTATCTCCAATATGTTTGTCCATTTGTGTAGCTGCCACATGGACTGGGGCTGCTTTTTGTAGTTGAGCACCTGTGATCTCTGTTCTTGTTTTACTTCTGCATTGCCTTTCCTTTCAGCTCTGTGACGTGTTTAGGTTACATATGTGTTTGCCACATACCTCTGCTGCCCCTCACATTTGGGGAGCTTAGTGCTTCTGGGAAACGTTTTTGGGTTGACCTATACATGATTGGGGCATCTTATGGCACACCTTCCATTCAGTCAGTTTATGGGGGATCTACTATGCTGCCCTGGGAGTTGCCAACATGTGAACATGGACGATGGATAGCATTATAAATCACCTTTGCTGACGTGGTTGTTTATGATGTGCATTCTGGTGCACCCTGATAGGTGCAATACTCTCTGGTGGGCTTCTGTTTAGGTGGCAGCACAGATTGATGTACAGGTGCATGACGTAGACAGACTTACCTAAGCCAACGGTAATCACTGCTCATCTAACACCATGACGCCTGCACCATCAGTCACTGTCCTAACCATTGTGCTACACTGCTGTTCCTTCTTGCACGTCTGCTCACCTACTTACGATTTCGATGCGTTACAATGCACAGTGATGCCAGCACAGACAGTGCTTCGACCTTGCCCTGCCACATACGTCACCCTGTAAAGCGCCCTATACGCAACATTGTGGGGTGCCTTGGTGGACAGTGCACCTTCAAATGTGATCTTTAAGGTACATTGTAGGGCGCCTTATGCATCACCTTATATTACAGTGCTTTTTGATAGTGCATTTGCTAACAGTAGAAATTACAATAAAATGTGACATGCCTCCTAGATCGCTATTCCTCATAACAGGTAATGGCTCAATCAGCCTTATTCATTATGCACAGCACGGGATTGAACCCATGATGCCAGCACTATTGGTCAGTGTTTTCAGCATTGTGCTATGGCTCTGTTCCTGTGTCTGGACATTTGCGCACCGCCTTATGCCCTTCACAACTGACAGCGCACCGCCTGATGCCGGCCAAAACGCACAAGATGGACAGCGCGCAAAATTAACAGCGCAACGCCTAATGCCGCACGAACTTAATTACTGCCGCCCACAATTAACAGCGCAACGGCTAATGACGCCCAAAATTATTATGCCTCCTAAAGCAGTTTTAACCATGAAAATTCATGCCTCAGCCAGCCTTTTTCCTGGCGCACGATGGGGGATTGAACCCCTGATCCTTGCACCACTGGTCAGTGTCTTCAGCATTGTGCTACGGCTCTGTTCCTGTGTCTGGACGTTTGCGCACCGCCTTATGCCCTTCACAACTGACAGCGCACCGCCTGATGCCGGCCAAAACGCACAAGATGGACAGCGCGCAAAATTAACAGCGCAACGCCTAATGCCGCACGAACTTAATTACTGCCGCCCACAATTAACAGCGCAACACCTAATGACGCCCAAAATTATTATGCCTCCTAAAGCAGTTTTAACCATGAAAATTCATGCCTCAGCCAGCCTTTTTCCTGGCGCACGATGGGGGATTGAACCCCTGACCCTTGCACCACTGGTCAGTGTCTTCAGCATTGTGCTACGGCTCTGTTCCTATACGTGCCCAGCAGCGCCCCACTTAGCCTTCCCACGCGCTAATGTCGGGCCCGCAAATGTGCGCACCGCGCACACATACGGTCGGCTTTTTTCCTTTTTCTGCCTGACCCGCCCACTCCTTTTATGGCACAGGCACACTACCGCGGACCCGCACGATACGAATGTTTAGTAAACATCCCCCATAGTGTTTTTACCCAATTGTCTTTATGAGACATTCCATCTTATACAATATTGGTATGTTATCATTTTTCTTTCTCACCAATTTATTATTTCACTTTTTATATAATTCATTTATTTATTTTAATAATTTTATATTATCCATTATTTATTACTAATCTTTTAATTATTTATTTTTTAATTTTTAATTTTTAATTTTTTTTTATTTTTTATTTTTTATTATTTATTTATCATTTATTATTTATTTTTTATTTTTTAATTTTTTAATTTTTTATTTATTTATTTATTTATTTTTATTATTTGTTCATTTCTTGCTACACATCGTTATACTTGTATAGGATCATTTTTACTTGTTTAATCAATTTGGAATCAATTTGCTCATTACCAATTAATATTTTATTTTCTTGTCTCGGCCCTTGTTTGCTAATTCTACTCAATTGTAATCTTAATCTTAATATATTTTTATGCTTTTATTGATTTATTGTCCTCTGGTTTGTCTTTTTAATCTATACATATATCATTGCTTAGACACATGTGTTTAATTTATCATTTTTATATTCTGTTGCCATCATTTATATGTCATTTTATCTATTAGTTTTTAATGTTGTATACTTATTGTTTTATTGTTTTAACATTATTTGTTTAACCCTATGGTAGCTGTATGTCCCCCGAAGAAGGCGCAAGCCGAAACGCGTAGGGACCATCTCCAATAAAGCAGTCTGTTCCAAACCTGCTCTCCTCTCTTGCTCCGTTTGTTCCCCTGTGATTCTGCAAGAGTTACGCTCCTTTCATAGTAGCAGGCCATGCTAGGCCATAGCCTACCACATTACCCCCTTTGATTATTCACACCCGCAAGTGAGAAAGGATAAGAATTAAATCACTCATTAGTCAATTAAAACATTATACAGGTGTAATAGTGAGCTAGGCTATGGCCTAGTATGGCCTGCTACTATGAAAGGCCTGTAAGATAGGCCTGGATCCTAACTCCCATTATAGCTAGAAAAGAACCAAAAATCTGTGAAAAATAAGAAAGCTGTTTTAAAATGCTTAATAAGAAGTTTTCATGAATTCATAAGTCTTCTATTATTCTCTTGTGTGTGAAAGAACAAAAATGTAACAGTATATGCATTCCAGAAGCCGAAGTTAACCTTGCAGTAGAAAAGTAACGAGATTTAGAACTGTACCATTGTTCAAGCAATCCTAAAGGAGGGGGCCGGTTGCTAGGCTCTGGAGGGATTTCTAATTGGACAAATGAAGGGAATGTATAGCCAATGAAAAGTTTGCATGTATCGAGTTGGAACCAATAGAAAGTTTTCATGTATCAAACTGAAAAAGAGGTATAAATGGTTATGTCTCTGTATAAACATTTGCTCAGTACCTTTTGAAGCTTTGACTGACTGGGCCTTGTGCACAATAAACTGACTTGGACCCTGTCAATCGACTCCTGGACTTGTTCATTGATTGCACTTTGCCACAGCAATAGCATAGGGTAATATTGCCACATAGCTAATATCTTTGTAGCTGCCTTCCTTTCTACATTGCTATCAATGGCTGCTGACTTTATTCAACTGTGATGAATCCAGGGTTCGAGTTTTGCAACTTTAACTGCTGTTGGGGTTAACAAGATGACAACATAAGGTCCCTTCCAATGCGGTGTCAACGGTATCTTTCTCCACTCTTTGATCTACACCGAGACTCCAGGCTTGAGAGGATGCAGGGGTTCTGTTAGATGGATGAGCAGCTGGTCTTGTACCCACGTATGAAGACTCTGCAAAACAGAACTTAAAACCAATAGTTTTTGTCTAGTAATTTCAGATCTAATCTGTTCCATATCTCCCTTTATCTCCTATACAATAGGCAGGGTCGCCCATACAGAATCTCAAAAGGGAAAACTCCTAAAGACTTAGCAGGGGCTATGTATATCCTAAGAAGGGCTATAGGAAGAACCTGGGGCCACTTCAGGTGAACTTCTTGGCAAAGTTTGGACAACTGAGATTTCAGGGTTCTATTCATACATTCTACTTTTCCTAAATTCTGAAATCTGTAGGCAGTATGCATCTGATAATATCAATATCTCAGGGCCATACTTAATGGTCTTGTTTCCTGAGGTTATCCTCCCTCATTCTTTGTACAGGGCCCCATGTGCATGCAAGGTTGTAAGGGCATACTTGGAATCGGGGTACACAGTTAGACAGAGCCCCTTTTCCTATTGTCAGTGCTCTAGTAAGAGCTATCAGTTCAGCTTTCTGTGCTGAAGTTCCTGGGGCCAGGACTGAGGACTCAACTACCGGATCAAGGGTCACTACTGCATATCTGGCACAACAATGTCCATTAATGACAAGACTGCTTCCATCTACAAAGAAAGTCCGTCCAGGGTTCTCCAAAGGAACATCAGTCGAATCAGGGTGACTTGAGAATAAAGTGTCCATAGTTTCTAAACAGTCATGATCAGGGGGTTCAAGACCAACTGGTAACAATGTAGCAGGATTCGGAGCTTGACTGACCTTCAATTGTATCTGGGGGTTTTCACACAGCATACTCTGATACCTCAACATTCGTGAATTAGCTAGAAGTTTCCTTTGTGTTTCATAATGGTTAGAACAGAGTGTGGTACAGTAACTTGAAGATTGCTCACTAGGAGGGCTGTAGCTGCAACAGCTCTCAAACAAGGGGCCAGTCTTTTGCAATTACATCCAATTGTTTTGATAAATAGGCTACTGGTCGTTGCCAAGATCCAATGAGATTGAGTCAACATTCCTAGAACAGTTCCTTGTGACTCATGAACATAGAGATTGAAAGGTTTTCTGGACATCTGGTAGACCCAGAGCTGGTGATAATATCAGAGCGGTTTTCAAAGATCAAAAGGCTGCATCCTGTTCAAGTCCCTATTCCAATGGAGACTTTTCCATTCCTTTGGTAGCTTGATACACTGGTTTTGCTAGCAGCGCAAAATTGGGGATCCATATACGACAGTACTCTGCGGCACCCAAGAAGGCTCTCACTTGCCTCCTGGTGGTTGGAGTAGGAATACTGCATACAGCTTCTTTGCGTTCTGGTCCCAGGTGTCTAATTCTGCTGGACAACTGGAATCCTAGGTATTTAACTTGTTTGACATAATTGCGCCTTGGCTCTTGAGACTTTGTATCCAGCCTCATTAAAAAAAAGGTGCAAGAGTTCACTGGTGGCTTGTAGACATTCACTTTCTGAGTTGGTGGCTATAAGCAAGTTGTCCACATACTGGAGAAGAGCCCTTTCTCCTGGATTCACATAGTAGCTGGAAAGATCTTGATTTAAAATAGCACTGAAGAGAGTAGGTGAATTCTTGAATCCTTGAAGTAATCTAGTCCAGGTGAGTTGGCCCCGCCTTCCTGTTGTGGGGTCTTGCCATTCAAAAACAAACAAAAGTTGACTGGTGGGGGCTAGGCACACACAGAAAAAGGCATCTTTCAGGTCCAGGACGGTGAAATGAGTAGCCTCAGTGGGGATCAGTCCCAAGAGAATATAAGGATTTTGGTACCACTGGGTGTATAGTTTCAGCTGCATCATTCACTCGCCTCAGATCTTGTACTGGGCGGTAATCCCCTGTCCCAGGTTTCTTAACTGGGAGAAGGGTCCAGGGTGACTGGCATTCCTTGTCCCATATCTTTGTTTCCCATTTCTTTTTGTTTGGGTTGTGGGTCTCCTGTTTAGGGTGTATCTGTTTAGAGAGTATACCCTGCTCCGGGTTTTCTCCTCTCCTTGCATCCCATACATCTTGTCTCTTATTTTTTTTTTTTTTATGAATCTTTATTTAGAAACCACCAGAAAACAGAAACAAATACAACAGTCAATAGTCTCCCGCCGGGGTTTGTTCTTATCCCCGAGCGGAGGACACACACGGTAACAGGTGTTTTTTCCAGTTTTATACATTCCCTCCCCCTCCCCAACCTCCCATCCACCCCCCTTCAACCCCAAGACCAGATCAAATCCACCATATGGGTCACCACCACCCACACTACCTACCAGGAGAGCTTCCCACTAACTTCCCTGCTGCAGAACGGCATTGCGGCACCGGGGGCTCAACACCTGGATGTAAGGTTCCCAAAGCATCTGAAAGGCAGTCCATCGTTTAACATTACCCTGGGCGCCCCTACCCTCCATAAACATGAGTTGATGAAAGGAGTTCCGCCACTCCCAAAATGAAGGGGGGCTGCTCTCCCGCCACCCCCGTAATATGGGCCCCTTGCCCACCAGGCATGCCTTCCGCACTAACCACCTTTCCCATTTACCCTTGGGAAGGTTAGGCTTTAACTGGTCCAATGTAACAAAGGGAGCATCCCAAGCCACCCGTTGTCCCAAGAGTCACATCATAAATGCACATTCTCATCCAGTATGGTCGGATGATCCTACAGTCCCACCACATATGCAATAAAGTTGCCATCGGCGTGGAACACCATGGGCAGCTCCCATCCACAGTCAGGTGGCAACGGAGGGCCCGCCTAGGCGAAAAATATACCCGAGTTATAGCTTTAAACTGCGTTTCCCGCCAGCGTGCACCCTCCACGAGATTCCCAATCCTTCGGAGAGCTAAGGAAACAGAACCTGGGGAGATCTCTCGCCCCAGCTCTACGGCCCAGGCCCTCTCCACTTCGCTAAAGTCCGGTCCAGGCCTAAGAGGATCAAGCCGATTTTTCAATACACTAATGGATGGTGCCTCCTCTGCGCCCAGGCTAAAGAATTCCAGAATCTGTAAAGAACGAGCACTATGCAACTCCCCCTCCGGGAGGGAAGCTACGTAGTGGGAGATCTGCATATAGGCAAAAAATGTTTAGGCCCCAAATCATATTCCCGACACAAAGAGTCAAACGACTTAATTTTCCCACCAGAATCGACCACATGACCCAAATTACGGATACCTCTATCAGCCCAAACCCGGAAGACCTCCGTCTCAGTACCCGGCATAAAACAAATATTGCCCCGAACCGACAGCCAGCTGGAGACTCTCCAATTCCGCCGCCAATAGACATTGAGCTGCCGCCAGGTCCGTCTCAGCGGGGACATCAGGACCCCTTCCGACAGATGTCGGGTACCAGCCTGCTCTCATAATGTAACAGCGCTAATAGAGTGTGTGGGGCAACATAGGCCTCTTCCAAGGCTCTAGGGGTATATATCTCGGTGTCACCCAACCAGTCCCCCAGGTGTCGTGCCTGACAGGCCAAAATGTAGCCACTCAGATCCGGAAGCCCCCAACCGCCATATCTCCCTTTCCCCACCAACCGACGATAGGGGATACGGGCTCTCCCCCCCCCTCCACAGAAAATCACGAAACTCCCCTTCAAACCGTCGAATATCCCGGCGCAACAACCAAACCGGGAGCAGCTGCAGCCAATACAAAATCCTCGGCAGGATGACCATTTTAATCGCTGCAATTCTCCCCGAGAGCGATAAGGGGAGATGCCGCCAGGCCCGTAATTGGGTCCGCACCCTGAGCAGCACCCGGTGCAAATTACACCCATAAAGCTGGGAGGTCTGACTCGGGAGTACAATCCCCAGATATATAAACTGGGTCTCTGCCCATTTAAGGGGAAAATCACCCTGCCAACTCCCCCGCAGCTGGCCCGACACATCCAAAGCCTCCGATTTATCCCTGTTAATCTTAAGGCCCGCGAAGGTCCCAAAGAGCTGAAACTCCTGCAATAACCTGGATAAGGATTCTGGGGGCGAAAGCAAATGCACGAGAAGATCATCGGCAAAGGCAGCCAGTTTGAACTCATAGGGCTCAATACCTATCCCCTTTATCTCCCGGGACAACTCAACTTTACGTATAAGGGGATCTAATGCCAAAACAAAGAGGAGCGGTGATAGGGGACACCCCTGCCGGGTGCCCCTTTGTAAGGAAAAGGTCTCAGACAGCACCCCATTGCAGGAAATCGCGGCAGTCGGCGCCACATACAGACTACCGACCATCTTGCAGAAAGAGTCCCCCAGACCATAACAAGGGAGTAAGTAGCGCAGATAGTGCCAGTCGACCCTATCAAAGGCCTTCTCAGCATCAAAGCTTACTAACAAGGACGACTGATGCCTATGCTGGACCCATTCCAGTGATGTTAAAATTTTGCGCAGGTTACGGACAGCATACCGATTCCGAACAAAGCCTACCTGGGACTCATGAACCAATTGACCCAAAAAACCTGCCAAACGCTCCGCCAGAATTTTAGCCAGTAATTTGAGGTCAAAGTTGAGCAAGGATATAGGTCGATAGGATTCTGCCCGCAAGGGGTCTTTGTTTGGTTTGGGAATGAGAACGATATGAGCATGATTATTACCCCAACGATAGTAGCCCTGCTCTGCTCTCCTATTATGAACGGCAACTAAGGCGGGGGAAAGCAATTCGCTAAGAATCTTATAAAATTCTGCGCCCAGCCCATCGGAGCCGGGAGTTTTATAACAGCTCGCTTTGGCTATGGCTGCGTGCAGCTCAACAGTTATCGGCTGATCTAGTTGCGTCTTTTGCTGCTCAGTTAAACGGGGCAAATCTAGGTCCCCCAAATAATCCATCATACGTAGAGGAGAAGCTGGCTCGGCACTATAGAGCTTCTGAAAAAAGGCCCGAAATATTCAAACTATCTCCGGGTTCTCTTTATGCAAAACCCCCTGGGAGTCGCGGAGAGCCGGTACCAGTCTTGAACCTCTGGGACCACGTAAACACCGCGCCAACAGCTTCCCGGGTTTATCCCCGTATCGATACAATTGATACCGATAATAAAGCATGGATTTCTTAGCCCGCTGGTGCAGAAGCTCATTGAGTTCCGTTTGCCTTTCCCACATTTGCTGCCTGAGCACTCTGCTGGGGTTCCGCGCCCTTTGGCGCCGTAACTTCGTGACTAATCTCTCCAGACAGAGTATGCGTTCCGCCAACAACCGCCTCTTCCTTGCGAGGAACCCTATGATATCCCCTCTTAGAACAACTTTGGCTGTTTCCCAGACCAACTCCGGGTCATCCTGGTGGCCCTGGTGATCAGCCTCGAACTCACGCCACCGTCTCCGAAGAAAATGACGAAACTGAGCATCTTTGTAGAGCTCGAGGGGAAAACACCAAATCCGAGTCCTCGGGCTGGTCCCACTCCAATGGAGGTCCAACCAAATAATCGCATGATCGGAAATCTCCATTGGGCCGATCTGTGCATCGGCAACCCTTGGAAACAGGCCAGTAGAAGTCAGCATATAATCAAGGCGCGCACTGGAGTCATGCGCCCTGGATTGGTGGGTATAGTCCTTTTCAAATGGGTGCAATAACCGCCAGGGGTCTACCAGTCCCAACCTCTTACACAATCTGGTCAGGGCCCGCGCTAGCTGAAAGCGCTCCCTGGGTCCCCCCCCCTCTAGAGGTATCCAACTCCACATCCATAACACCATTAAAGTCACCCCCCAGTATCAATGGGAATTCAGGCAATAACTCGATTTTGGAAGGCACTCGTGAGTAAAAGTCCAGGTCCAGCACATTAGGACCATATAAGTTACCCAGAATAACAGCCTGCCCTTCAAGAGTGCCCTGCAAAAATACAAATCTGCCTGATGGATCAACGAGATCTTTTCCAACCTCAAACCGTACACCTTTATGAATCAGAACTGCGACACCACCCTTCCTTCCCTGGGCCGGGGCTCCCCATACCTGCCCCACCCAGTCTCTGCAAAGTTTACGGTGCTCCTCAGCAGTCTGGTGGGTCTCCTGGAGGAAGGCAATATCCGCTTTTTGCCTGGCTAGGGCCTGCAGCACTTTGGACCTCTTAATAGGGCTCCCCAATCCGCAAACATTCCAGGAGAGTATCTTCAGGGCAGGTGACCAATATTACAGCCGTGCAACAAGGCAGTAACCAGGTACCAAGGGGGGGGCCCTCCCAGCCTGGAGCTCCCCCCGGTAAGCCCTCGGGTAGCGCAGTGTAAAGTTCTTCCCCCGGTATTGGGTGTAACCAACCCCCCTCCTCCCCGCCCCCCCCCCCCATTTCCCCACCCCCACTCTCTCACTATGTCCTACCCTCCCTCTATTGGGTAGCATAATGATCCCTAGACAGAGTCACCTCAGATGCGCATGGTCCCCACCACCCCCGGAACACAACTCGCCCCAACAATACACCAAAGTTCCCTGTAACTTACAACAGGCCGTGCGCGCAGACAGTAGTAACAGTGCAGCATTTGAGGAGAAGATACCGCCTTGTGCGCCCCAGAAAGACATCGGGAGTTACATATTTTAAGATTTGGCTACAGGTCAAAATACAGTATGCTGGCCACACTGATGGCACTAGAAAATATTGCAGAGCCTTATGAAAGTTATAAATACACACCAACTGCTCAGTTCCACGAATGTCTGCGGTATTATTATTTTTTTTTTCCCCCCATTTATTTGTGTATTAGTTATTTATTTATTTTCCCCTCCTTTCTCTTACTTTCTTTCCCTACCCTCCCTTCCCTCCTCCTTCCTCCCCATCTTTCCCATGGGGATCAGAACCGCATTTTCTGTGTGCTCCGGTGCAAGGTATGCGCACCCATTCGGCAAGGCGCATGGACGCGCACACTCGCACAGCCCAGGAGAACGCTGCAGCACACAGAATACTCAGCTGGAACAGAACTCAAGGCAGTGTAGCGAAGCAAGGGAAGGCAATACAAAGTAGCAAACACCATTGGCAGATCAGAAGGTTTCTCAGACTAAATCCTCCCAGCACTCCCCAAGTGGTTACAGTAACACCCCTCACAACATTGTAACACCCCTCAACCCCAACTAGAGCCCTCCCTCCCCCCAGGTAAATAGAGCGCAAGGGATAGCGCAAGGCCCCAAGCTCGGAGTAAGAAACATTATTTACTAAACAAGTGTTTAACCATGTAAACGCGCGCCCCCTTTTTTTTTTTTTTTTGCCCACCCCCACACCTCACAGCACTAAGTAAGAGAAAAAAGGAGGAAGAAGGCCCACCTCGCCCCTACTCCCCCACTGAGCCACACTGTAGGCCGTGTTCGGGCCCCCCTCCAGTCCCAGTGAACACCTGCACACTCCCCAGTCTTCGTGCAGATCTGTTAGGGCAAACGTGCACCACAGAGGGTCCCCAACAAGCCTCGATGCCCTCCGTCCAACTGATCAGCATCCAGTCCAACTCAAAACTCCTCACCCGGGCGCCGGGACAAAGAAAAAGAGTTCGCGTTGACAGGAACCAGAGTAGAGTAAAGCCCTCTAGAACAAGTTCCTGCTGGGTTTCACGGGCTAGACTGGGAAGTGCTTCCTTTCTGCACAAGCACCTCAATGTAGGATCTTGCCTCCTCCGCCGAAGCAAATGTCCGATGGTCTCCACCATAGAACACGTGCAGCCTCGCCGGGTACTGCACGGAGAACTTTATATTGGCCTCAATCAATTTCTGACAGAGAGGAGCGTAGGCTTTACGTTGTTGGCTCAGTGCTACCGAGTAATCCGGGGCTACATGAATTTTCAGGTTGTCATGCAGCAGGCCGCCCTTCTGACGAGCCGTTCTGAGTATGGCTTCTTTATGCGGAAAATAAAGAAATTTGGCGAGCACAACTCGGGGCCGTTGATCATGCGCCTGCTTACTCCCCACGCGATGCGCCCGTTCAATCAGCAGCTTAGCGCCTCCATCGAGCCCCTCAACCAACTGCGGAAGAATAGCTTCCAGGTGCTGTTTCAGATCCTTGTCAGCAATGGAGTCCGGAATGCCCATCAGCCTCAAATTGTTCCGCCTCGATCTATTCTCAAGGTCGTCGAGCTTGGCGGTTTGCAAGTGCACTGTAGATTTTAGGGCCGCCACCTCCTGGGTTAAAGCGAGCATGCCGTCCTCCGCTTTCCCAAGGCGATCTTCTGCTTCTTGAAGTCGGCACCCCAGCGCACTCACCGCACTCTGTATGCTATCCATCTTTTCGTGCAGAGCGGTAAATTGGGTAGCCAGCGCTGCAGCCACCGCACTGGAAACTTCCTCCAAGAAGGCCGGGGCTTCGGGCGAGTGAGGCTGCACATGGCTGTCAGCCATCTTAACCGCGGCTGCCCCCCTCTCCTTCTCCTTGCGAGCGGTCTTAACTGCAGCTGCCATTCCGCTTCTGCCACCCACCGCACACACGGTCCTCCGCAGCAACGTCTCGGCCAAGTAGACCTATTCTTTAAGAAATTTAGTGTTCAGCAAACGGCACTAATAACCCGGTTTGGGCAGCGGAGACCAGAGCACACACAGAACACGTCTGCTGTCCTCACCGCATCACGTGACTCCATTGTCTCTTATTTTTAAACTGGGCAATGTACCTTTCCTGTCTATTTGTGCCACTGCTCATACTGGGGGGGTGTGGGGGGGGGGGAGATTGTCCAGTTTATTCTGTTTTGGGTTGTTAAGCTGTTTGCTGCTTTTGGATGTCTCTGCTACCATATGTATTGTTCTGTTTCTTGGTGTTATCCTCACATTTTATAAATAAAGAATGTTAAAAAAAACAAACAAACATGCAACTCCCTGTGAGATAAACCTGAAGGTGGAGCATGCTGCCTTGCACCACAGATTGCGCATTCAGCACCTCCGTTTGTACGGCTGGGAAAGAGAGATGGCCACTCCTTTAGACCTTCCCAAGACATAAATAAAGGCTATCTTGCCACCCCACTCCAGTCACCAAAAGAACTCGGCATCTGGAATACCAGGGGTGTCCTGTAATAAAGATACCAAGTACCCTCTCTCTTCAGGAAAGAGAGTGCCCAGGGCCTGCAAACCCCCACCCTGCAACGACAATGATGTGATTAGACACATGGTCCTTTTTTTCCAACATGGGTTCCGGGGGGGAGGGTATGAAGAGATCCTTCTCCTGCAGATGACTCACTGATAAAACCATTATGAGTGTTTACTTTGGCTATGTCTCAGAAGTAAAGGACTTTGTGCGTAGTTGTGTTCCACTTTCCTTGGCCTGTCACTACCACTCTCACTCTTCCTTCGCATTCACCCCTTGTGATATGGACCTAGGGGAATGGGATCTATGCCTACAGGCCCTCTCTCACCCTAGGACAGAGATTAGAGAACTTAGCCCTATCCCTAGACCCAGCTGGAATTCTCTCCCTCCCCCTCCCAAAGGGCAGGGGGAATTTAGATGGGGTCTGAATTCGAATATGAACCAGCTGAAGGGTAGGTGAAGGTAGTGGTATCACATCCATTGCTGCTGTCCCCTCATGAGGGAAAGCAACAGAACTCCCAGTCCCTACAGCTTCAGCAAACCCCTCAATGACTGGATGGGGTTCACCATCCTTCACTGTTGCGGCCACTTTTATTTATACATATTTAATTTAGGGATTCTTCTGGACATTTTATCAATAGTCAATGATGTCATTGTTTGACGATATTTAAGAGCATCGTGTGGACTTCTTTCTCATTCATGTTGAAACATTTTCTGCGCCAGACCAGGCAGTGATTTAGCCTGATGCAGAGCTCTTTTGAACTTTAAAGGGCTACTTCTGGTGCCTTCATGTCACTTCCACCATTGCTGCTGCTGTAATTACTGCCACTGCTGATGCTGTACAAGTCTTTGAGGGACGGGCTGTCAAGCTTACATGAGTTAAGTGCAGAGTTCTTACTAAATTTGTTTTGTGGTTCATTTGGTGGTGATTTCACAATTTAACATCTGTGGATGTCTTTATATAAAGAATAAATAGGAAACTTTGTCACAGGAGGAGTGATTACTTCTCAAAACAAAGGTTCCAACAAAAATAAGTGGTCTTTCAATTTGTTGTTCTATACTCCAGCATCAATGGCAGGGTAGGTTTCTTCCAATACCACGCTATATCATAATGGGCTGCAATCACACAGGCCCTTACTGCTGCTCGCCCTCTCTGTTGGATGCCTTCTGACCAGATTCCTAACAAATAAAATATACCATGTCCATCCAAAAATACTGTTAATTTGATCCCTAATTTGCTTCCAGTATACAGCCAGTGTGGGGCAAGTCCACCAAACATGTAACAATTTGCCTTGTTCCCCATACCCTCTCCAACATCAGTCTGAAACATTTGGGAACATTTTATATAGCCATACTGGGGTGCGGTACTATCTCATCAACACTTTATATGCATTTTCCTTACTAGTAATAGATATAGATGTCTTTGCCACCCCCATGCACACACTTCCTCGCTCCTTATCCTCCAAAGATATACCCAGGTCCCCCTCTCAAGCCCTCATATAGGCAAATCTTTGGTGGCCTCCAGGTTGCAGTGCCCAATATAACAGTCTGATAAACTCCTGGGATCTGTGATACTCCATCCATAATGATTCTATAGCATTGTAAAAAAATATTTATAATACTTCCTCCTAGCCCGATCTTGCAAATAAGCAAACAGATATTTGACCTGTAAGGGGCATTTATCCCTCCTCCCTGGATGTCTTTACCTCTCCACTGTCAATAAGGTTGGCAAGAGTATATATGCCCCATCTCCTCCCACCTTCTGAAAAGCCCTTCCTATCCTGACCCAAAGTCTGAGGATTCACAGAAAAGGAGGGACCAACACTGAAAATGCTGCTCCTTCTTATACCCATGCTGCCACTGCTCCCATAAATGCCTATATAGGGGTTTTCTATCTGATGCCCCCATAAGTGCTGTCTGACCATCCATGGCAGTTGGACCAGCCTATACTGGAGGGACCAATATTGCTTCACCTGGAGGAACCTTTTAGCCAAATCTGACTCCCTGTAGTCCATTACCTGTCTCATTTGAGCTGCCAAGTAATACTGCGCTATATCAAGGACCCCCAATCCCCCCTCCTTCTTCATGGCATACAGCATCCGTCACGCTACCGTGGGTGGTCCATGATGCAAGATAGAAAAAAGAAAAAAGAAAAAAGAAAAAAAAAAAGCTTCTGGTGCAGGTGTCTCAGCTACAACTGAGGCACCAGCAAGGGCAATGTCTGAGACATATATAATAAATAATTCATTTTAATCACTGTCAACCAGAGGCACTGGAACACCATTCCCATTGGGGGGGGGGGGGCAAGTTCTGCCCCTTGGCCAGCCGAACTCAGTGAGGCTGCAATTGCTGGCCTTCCCTTCCTGTTAGACTAGCCCAGTCAAGTGGGTTGTGCTCCCCTATGCATAGATATGGAGACTGAGAAAACACTAGAATCTTGGTGACAATCACTGCTGCTAGTTTTGATACAGCTAGGGGCATACTTCAGTATTTTGGTCTCCAGCAGATGGTGGATGCAGTTTGGTTGAAGATGGTTTTAGATCCTGAGTTGCCATCCTAAGGGGTGTCTTTCTCAGTGAAACTCAATGGTGGATGTCTCCAGGACCTATCTATTTGTATCCTGCTGGAGTTTCCCATGTGGAGGGGAGAAAAAAGGCTCAGCTCCCTGTCAGTACTAATACACCAGTTGAGCTGTGTTCCAGGGCCACCATCCTGGCCTCGATGCCAGACAGCTCCACAGCAGTGTGCGCTGGCCTCGAGGACGTTGAGGCTGGCTTCAGGTCCCTGGCAGGGGAATCACTGATAGTGATTGTGTTGGAGGACCCACCTCGATCCCCCGACTCCATGGATGACTCCTCCCACCAGGGCTGCTTCGAAAGGCACTCACGGCTGTCGTCACTGGCATCAGTTTGAGAACTCCACACCCAGGTCCCGGAGGTCTTATCCCCCAGGCCAGGGTCGTACCTCAACTTCAATGAAGCCCTCGATGTGGGGAAGGTCCTCTAAGGACAACTCCAATGCCTGATGACCTTGAGGCTCTGATTGAGCCAGGCATGTGAGACAGAGTTGCCCGATGCTGGCGTTGAAGTCAGGGATTCCGCCCCCACTGCCGATCCCAAGGCAGACTTACCAAACAGATCCCCCTGCTGCCTTTCGTGTTCCTTCTGGGTCTTAGCTAACATCAAAAGGCAGAGCGGGCAGGAAGACATGTGGTCTGCCCTGAGGCATTTAATGCAGGTACTGTGGCAATCCATGTAGGACATAGTGCAGTTGCTCTTGCCACACTGCTTAAATCCACTGGTCAAAGACATAGCAGGAAAAACGAGTCTGGCGAGATTAAACTCTGATGTCTTGACCGGCTAGGCCATAAGCAAAAAAATCCATGGGCCAAAAATAAAAAAAGGAGACATACTGAAGCAAAAATTACAATGCCAAGGCTGTGGACTCAGGCGGCGGAAAAGTGATGAAACCGATCCCAATGAAAACAGAAGAAAAATATAAACTCATTGCACTTAGTTTATAACAAATTTGTTGATGAATAACCAGCAGAAATGGGCTAAACTAAAAAAGGCAATAGAAGGGGCAATGGATATATATGTAAAGAAAGTAAATAGGAAAAGGAAACCTATATGGTTTACTAAAGCAGTGGGCTGCACAAATAAAGGCAAAACCCACAGTTTTCACAAAATTCAAACAATCACAAAAAGAGGAACACAGAAAAGAATACAGGATAAAGCTAAAAGAAACAAAGAGAGAATATAGATAGCAAAAGCACATACTCAGAAGACAGGAAGGTGTATAGTGGTATGCCTCAGGGATTGGTCCTAGGATAGATACTGTTTAATGTATTTGTGAGTGATATTGCCAAAGGACTGAATGGAAAAGTCTGCCTTTTTGCAGATGACACAAAATTTGCAGATGACACAAAGGTGAAAGAAAAGATGGCTAAAGATCTGAAGCATGGAAACAAAACTTTATTCAGGTATATTCAGTTGCCTATATGTACGAACTAGATTGGCCACTGTTGGAAACAGGATACTGGGCTTGATGGACCTTGGTCTGACCCAGTATGGCATATCTTATGTTCTTAAGAGGAAGACCAAAAGTGGAATTGCAAGATTTGCAAGTGCCAAGGATGGATTTGTGGAAAGTGACATTGAAAAAGTGAAAATGCTAAACAAATACTTCTGTTCTGTATTCATGAAAGAAAACCCTGGAGAAGGACCATGTAAGATTGACAAATATACAAACAGGAATGGAGTAGATACAATACCATTCACAGAAGATGATGTTTTTGAACAGCTTGCAAACTGAAAATGGACAAGGCCATGGGACCGAATGGGATACATCCAAGGACACTGAAGAAGCTCAGAGAGGTTCTGACAGGGCCTTTAAAGGATGTTTTTAATAAACCCTTGGAGACGGGAGAGGTTCTGCAAGACTGGAGAAGGGTTGATGTGGTACCTCTTCACAAAAGTGGTAATAGAGAAGAGATGATAAACTATAGGCCGGTAAGTTTTATCTCTGTGATGGGAAAAGTAATATAGGCGCACTTGAAAGAAAGAATAGTGGACTTTCTGGAAACTAATGGATTGCATGATCCAGGGCAACATGGTTTTACCAAGGAAAAATCATGCCAAACAATTTTGATTGTGCTCTTTGACTGGGTGTCCAGAGAACTAGATCAGGGGGGCATGCAATGGAAATGATATACCTAGATTTCTGTTTACCACCACATCCTGTCATCTGTCAGGTTGAAGAGGGCCAGTGCTACCCTTTCAGTAGCAACACCGTTAGTGACAGGGACCCCAGGGTGGGGTGCAGAGAGCCCTCCTCCTGGGATAGGAGGTCTGTGGCTTGGTCCAGTGGGACTGGGAATGCTACCAACAGGAAAAGCAGCAGGGGGAACCAGGGTTGTTTGGGCCACCTAGGTGCAATCAGTATGACTGATGCCCCCTCGCTCTGGACCTTGAAGAGGGTCTTGGTGACCAGGTGGGTCAGTGGGAACGCATATAGCAGGCCCTCCGAACACGAGATTAGGAAGGCATCCGCCACCACTCTCTTCGGGTGCAGTTAGCATGAGCAGAAGTGCAATAGCTGTGCATTGTCCAGGGAGGCAAACAGGTCCAGCAGTGGAAGAGTTGCTTCACTACCCTGGGGTTCAAGTGCCACTCGTGTGGGCAAAGGACTCAGCAGAGGGGCCTGACCTGGTAGATTTACCACTCGCAGGAGCATCTCGTTGCACACTGCGAAGGAGAGGAGAGCCACCGCTTCCTGACATAAGGAGTACAAACCCATACCCCCCTGCTTGTTGATATAAAACATGGCCACCTGGTTGTCCATCTGGATCAGGACAGGCTGGTACTGTAGGTGATGGCTGAACGCCCGCAGGGCCATGAAGATAGCCCTGAGTTTGAGGAGATAGATCTGGAAGAGTGACTCCTCCTGGGACCAGCTGCCTTGTGTGCGACGGTTCCCGAAATGCACTCCCAACCCAGGTGGGAGGCATCCATTGTCAGGGTCTGCTGTGGTGCGGGTGCCTGGAAAGGCATTCCTGCTCAGAGGCGGTGCAGGTTTTGCCACCAGGTAAGGAAGTCCACCAGCTGGCGAGTGACTCTGACCCTCTCTCAAAGTCTGCCCGTGGCACCATTGAGCTGTCCACATATGTAGATGAGCTAGTGGTGTGACATGGACTGTTGAGGCCATGTGGCTCAACAGGCGGAGGAGGAGGCGAGCCGGTACTGACTGGTGCCGCTGTATCTCCTTTGCCAGTTGCATGAGGCAGTCTGCCCTTCCTCTTGGCAGGATAGCCTTGACTTATAGCATGTCCAGCTGCGCCCCTATGAACTCCAGACTTTGGGTTAGAGCGAGATGGGACTTGGGGTAGTTGATGACGAACCCCAGGTACTGCAGTAGGCGGTTTGTATGCTCTGCGATCTGTCTGACCTCTGAGGCTGTACCACCTCTGATTAGCCAGTCGTCCAGGTAGGGGAAGACGACAGCCTCTTGAAGAAGCAAGTGAGCAGCTACCACCGCCACTTGGTAAAGACCCTTGGGGATGAGGCCAGGTCAAAGGACAGTACCCTGTACTAGTAGTGCCCTTCTCCCACCATGAACCGTAGGTACTGCCTGTGGGAGGGGTGGATCAGGATGTGAGTGTACACATACTTTAGGTCCAAGGAGCACAGCCAATATCCCTGGGGGAGGTAGGGCAGCAGTGTTCAAGGGAGAGCATCTTGAACTTCTCCCTCACCAGAAACTTGTTCAAGTTTTACAGGTCAAGTATGGGCCTGGGGCCCCCTGTTCTTTTGGGGGCAAGGAAGTATATTGAGTAGAAGCCCTTCCCCCACAGATGTCTAGGTACATCTCCACAGTGTTGTCCCTGATCAGACCTGTGAGCTCTGAGAGCAGAAGGGTCTGATGAAGGAGAGGTCACGCTAGCTCTGCTGGAAAGAACCTGGGTGGTACTTGTTGTAAGTGGAGGAGGTATCCCTACTTTACCACCTGCAGCACCCACTGGTCTGAGGTGACTTTGGCCCACCTGGCTGGTGAGGGTCTTCCATGGGAGGGGAGACCCTGCCCTGGGAGTGAAAAGATCCCCCTTATTGGGCTGGGGCCAGGGCTTGGGGCTTCTGAGCCTTTGGCTTCTGATATCCTTGGCCCTACCTTTGGGGGTGAGAACCCTGTTGCTGGCCCGAGAAGGCCTGGTATCGGTGGCCCTGCTGGAAGTGCCCCTTTTTTCCACAGAATAGGGATCTTTTCCCCAGGATATTTTTGCGGGGAAAGGAAGAGGTCTTCTTAAAGAGCCTCTGGTGGGTCACCACTTAGGCCTCTATCTCAACCGCTTTGTCGGCCATTGGTTTGCCAAACAGGTTCTCACCGGTGCAGGGGACGTCGAGCAGCTTGTCCTGGACCCACTGCTCAAAGTCCGAGGACTGCAGCCAGGCTTGGCATCGGGCTCCGATGCTGGCTGCTGCTACTGGAGCTGCAGACTGGAATCCATTATAGGCCACCCGGGAGAGGAACTTTGAGCAAGTCTTGATCCCAGAGGTGAAAGCCTGGAACTGATTGAGGGGTTCCCCAGCCAGCCCTGCCAAGAACCCTGACAGTTCTTGGATCAGGGCCTTTAGATACATGCCTATGTATAGCTCATAAGCCTGGATTCGACACCCCAACATCGAGACCTGGAAGCATTTGCGCCTCAGGGTGTCAAGGGCTCTAGCATCCTTGTCCGGGGGGAACAGAAGAGTAAGTCTTCTGGCTTCTGAGTTTCTGCATGGTTGACGAGACAACCATGGAGTTGTGTGGGAATTGGGGCTAGTGGAACTCCAGCCCCTTCCTGAAGTGGTATATGGCGTCGAGGCGTTGGCTGACTTGGCACCGATGCCGGGGTCTCTTACATTCTCAGTAGCAGCTGCTCGAGGATCAACTGTACCGGCACCGTGAGAGTTTCCTTGGGTGGAGTCTCGAACTGGAGGATCTCCGAGTTCCTTGGTGCGCGGGTCCTCCTCTGCCTCAGGTTCTGCATTGAGAGGGCCCTGGCCATATCCCTGACAAAGTCGTGGAAGGCCACGTCCTCCAGAGGAGAATGGCACCTGGGCGCTGGGGGAGATGGGTCAGAGGAGACATCTCAGTGCTGTCTGGTTTCAGGGGAGGCCTCGTCATTTGTCTCCCACTTGGGGTTAAGAGGGGACGATGAGTCCAAGGCCCTGCAACTCCTTGACTTGAGGCCCATCCCAAAGGGCTGGGACTCTCCCAAGGACCTGGGGCTGGAGTCTTGGAAACTGGCCGGAGAGGACCGGATTCCCGAGGAATGGGACCAGGACCTCGATCGGGGCCAAGGACTTACCTGAGGCCAATGGCACTCAGAGCTCAGCTCGGTGACTGGGGACTCCCCCGTAGTCGGGGGCCTGATCGCCGCGGCAGATGATGAAGACAAACCTGCTATCATTGCCTGCTGCATAGCAAGGATCACAGTGATGTTCTGCTCCATGGTGGGCCATTCTGGACTCCAAGCCAGAAGGCTCCGCAGCTTTCAGCGCAGGCACTGAGGGTCTCGGGCCCGGTGCTGACACTCTCGTAAGTGCATCTTCGATGAGGACCATGGCCTAGAGGATCCTCGCACGGTCTCCGCCAGCCAAGGCATTCTTTTTGGGGACCTTAGGAGGACATTTCTCAGAGTTGCCCGAGTCCCTCCAGGTAGTCTTACCGGGTTTCTCCGGCACAGCCTCGACAGACTTTGAGGCCTTTTTATTTTTTCGCTTGGGGTCCAAGATCTTTCCGGAGGAGACACTGCCATAGGACTCCAAAGACGCTTGGCCCTCTCTGGGCGTGCTGGGCTCGGCGCTCAGCATCAGGGAGGCCGGTGCCGAGTCGGACCTGGGGAACTGTTTCTTTTGCAACTCCAACCTCTTTCTACTGGTCTTAGGTGTCATGACCTGTCATGGTCCGGTCCCAAGCAACGTAGGTAGCAGTCATGGGTGTTGGTGACAGACATGGTTTGACTGCAGCGGTCACATTTTTTGAACACTCCAGGAGAGATGGTGGGGAAACACCCTGCCGGGGTCAAGGACTCCAGGGTGAAAAAGGATGCAAACACCAGTCAAGACAAGCCTCGAAGAAAAAATGGGAATAAAGCCGAGAACAGTGCCAGGGCCGGCACCGGCTTGAGGCGGGAAGAGGAACCGGTACGCAAACTGGGAACAGCTACTTTTTGAAGGATATAGCAAGGGTTTTTCTGGGGAAATTGGACCAATGTCCGTTGTGCTCTGCAGAAAAAAAGGAGACTGAGCAAGATGGCACACTTGGGTGGGAAGGGGACCATGCATGCGTGGTAACATTCCCAAAGGTTTTCTTTGAAAGCTGGGACAAAGCTCCGCACGGGCTCTGTCAGCGCCAACGTCACTCATATGTGAGGCTGACTTCCTGCTTGTTCCTGGAGAATGGCTTTTCTCAGGCAGCTCTTTCATCTTCACCATTGTGAAAATAGAACTGGGAATGAATGTGGCCATTTTAAACATTACAGCCATCATTCATTGATTGATTGATTCAAGTCATGTGAGTACCGAGACTGCTCAGGTGTTCATAGTGATAAGAGGCCACCTGTGTAAAAAGTGGTCATAAGCATAGGCGGCTCTATAATGAGGCCAAGTGAGGTGGTGGCCTCAGGCGGCAGCTTTTTGGGGGCGGCAAAATTGCCCCCACAAAGACCGCCGTCACCGCCTCACTCGGCCTTCAAAATTTTTAAAAAAAACTTCCGGCATAAGAAGCAGCTGCCGCTGCTGCTCCAGCGACAGAATGAGGAGCCCCGCAGCCCGCTCGCCCCCCCCCCCCGGAGAGCCTTCTGGTTTCTCCGGCTCCGCTTTGCAGAGCCACGGTGAAGGGACAGTGTTTGCCTTAACCGCGGCTCTGTTAAAGCTGAGCCCGAGGTGCTGATGGGAAACAAGATTTCCTGTTTCCCATCAGCACCTCAGGCTCAGCTTTAACAGAGCCGCGCGAAAGGGAAACACTGCCCCTTTGCCGTGGCTCTGCAAAGCGGAGCCGGGGAAACCAGTAGGCTCTCTGGGGGGGGGGGGCGGGCGGCCGTGGGGCTCCTCATTGTACTGCTGCCGCTGCTGGAGCAGCAGCAGCAGCTGCTTCTTACGCCATTGTTTCGGTGTTTTTTTTCAATTTCCCTGGGTTTGGGGGGGAGGGGTCTAGGACAGGAACTGGGCTGATTGGGGGTTTAGAACTGGAAATGGGCTGATGGGGTTTAAGACTGGTAATGGGCTATGGGGGGGTTAGAACTGGAAATGGGCTGATCGGGAGGGGGGCTAGGACTGGTAATGGGCTATGGAGAGGTTAGAATTGGAAATGAGATGATGGGGGGTTAGGACTGGAAATTGACTGATGGGGGTTTAGAACTGGAAATGGACTGATCAGTAAGGGGGCTAGGACTGGTAATGGGCTATCGGGAGGGGGTTAGAATTGGAAATGGGCTGATGGGGTTTAAGACTGGTAATGGCTTATGGGGGGGTTAGAACTGGAAATGGGCTGATCGGGAGGGGGGCTAGGACTGGTAATGGGCTATGGAGAGGTTAGAATTGGAAATGAGATGATGGGGGGTTAGGACTGGAAATTGACTGATGGGGGTTTAGAACTGGAAATGGACTGATCAGTAAGGGGGCTAGGACTGGTAATGGGCTATCGGGAGGGGGTTAGAATTGGAAATGGGCTGATGGGGGTTAGGACTGGTAATGGCTTATGGGGGGGTTAGAACTGGAAATGGGCTGATGGGGGGTTAGTACTGGAAAGGGGCAGATCGAGAGGGGGCTAGGACTGGTAATGGGCTATGCGGGGGTTAGGACTGGAAATGGGCTGATGGGGGGGTTAGGACTGGAAATTGACTGATGGGGATTTAGAACTGGAAATGGACTAATCAGGAGGGGGGCTAGGACTGGTAATGGGCTATCGGGAGGGGGGGTTAGAACTGGAAATGGGCTGATGGGGGGTTAGAACTGGAAATGGGCTGATGGGGGAGTTAGTACTGGAAATGGGCTGATCGGGAGGGGGCTAGGACTGGTAATGGGCTATGGGGGGTGGTTAGGACTGGAAATGGGCTGATGGGGGGGTTAGGACTGGAAATTGACTGATGGGGGTTTAGAACTGGAAATGGACTGATCAGAAGGGGGGCTAGGACTGGTAATGGGCTATCGGGAGGGGGGTTAGAACTGGAAATGTGCTGATGGGGGGGTTAGGACTGATAATGGGTTATGGGGGGTTAAAACTGGAAATGGGCTGATGGGGGGGGGTTAGTACTGGAAATGGGCTGATTGGGAGGGGGCTAGGACTGGTAATGGGCTATGGGGGGGTTAGAACTGGAAATGGGCTGATAGGGGCTTAGGACTGGAAATGGGCTGATCGGAGGGGGTTAGGACTGGTAATGGGCTATCGGGGGAGGGCTAGGACTGGAAATGGACTGATGGGGGTTTAGAACTGGAAATGGGCTGATAGGGGCGGTTAGGACTGGTAATGTGCTATGGGGGGAGACTAGGACAGGAAATGGGCTGATTGGGGTGCTAGGACTGAAAATGGACTTATTGGAGGGTTACGACTGGTAATGGGCTGATAAAGGGGCTAGGACTAGAAATGGGCTGGGACAGGAAATGGGCTAATAGAGGAGGGAAGGACAGTGCTACTGGCCCTTTATCTTTATCTTTATTCAAACACTTGATAAACCGCCCAGGCCGGAGCATCAGGGCAGTGTACAATACAAAAATGTCAGCTGCTGGAAACAAAAGATGGAGAGGAACGCCAAAATACGATAGGACAGAGAGAGACAGTTAAATAGGATGGAGGACAGAAAAGGCCCAAAGAGGGACGGGAAGGAGGGGAAGAGGGGGAGAAGGGAAGGGAGGAGAGGGAAACAGGAAAGAATCATGGAGGATGGAGGGCACGACTAGGGGATGAGGCACCATCAGCAGGGGGAGGAAGATCGAAGGCCTGACAGAAAAGGTGGGTTTTGAGGAGGGCTTTGAAGCGGGTATAGGACAGTTCAGTGCGGAGAGGAAGGGGAAGGGAGTTCCATAGCACGGGTCCTAGGAAAAAAAAGGTGGAACGGCGGGTAGATTCCAGGTGGGCCTGAGTAGGAGAAGGAAGGAAGAGACGGTTGCCGTGGAAGAAAACTAGGGGCTAGGGCTACAAATGGGCTGATGCGGGGGGGGGGGGTGGATGGTAGAATAGGACTGGAAGGGAGCGGATACTGAGAGGGTCTGCCAGGGGAAGGATGGGGCAGGAAGGGAAGGAGGGGGCTGGAAAGGAGCTGACACCTGGAATGTACCGAAGGGGGACTGGAAGGGAGCTGACACTTGGGGATGGAAGTGGTAGGTAGCTGGGTAATAGGGAGGAGGCTGGAAGGGAGTTGACATGTGTGAATGGCACTGGAAGGGGGATGGACAGAGGGTGGGGTGACTGGAAGGGAGCTGACTGGGGAGTGGCACTGAGAGTGAACCTGAGCTGATACCTGGGATGGTATTTGGACTAGAAGGGGCTGGACAGTGGGGAAGGAGGGGGACTGGAAGGGAATGGACACAAGTGGCAGTCATGGGAATGCAAGGTGGTTGACATTGGAAGATACTGGGAGGGGAGGACTGGAAAGGGGACTGATACTGGGGAGGGTTACTGAAACTGGAAATGGGCTGATGGAAGGAAGTGAAGAAAACAAAAGAAGAGATAAGAAGTGGCAGATGGACCATAGACCACAGAAAGAGAGCTAAGAGAAGACAGGAAAGCAGAAGCCTCAGATCGGGACCAGCATGATCAGAGAATAAAATGGTCAGACAACAAAGGTAGAAAAAAATAATTTTATTTAATTTTGGTGATTGGACTTTGTGCTATTTTTATATTTTACACAGTATTGGGGAGCTGCAACTCTCATTTATCTGATGTTGCACTGCATGTGAACTCTGGCTTCTTGGGGTTTCAGTTTAAATTTTGTCTACATATTTTTATTTTTACTTTAGATTGTGGTTACTTATTCTGTACTTGGTGAGGGTCGATGTTGTGCGTGTGTGACTGAGGTCAGGTATTCTGTTAACATGCAGTTTGTATATAAAGATCTATACTATACTGTAGTAATTTGACTTGTTCAGCTTTTCAAATAGGTGTATGGATGTTCCAGGGCCCACTGTAGTATTTACAATGATGCTTTTTTGGATGGGCTCCTTATGTGACTTTTGGAAGTTTGTGGTGATATGGTATGGTATGGTAGGTTTGCTTTTTGTTGTAGGATTTTTTATTAATTCACAATGTGCCTGGTACTGGAGAATAGTGGTTGTTGTTTTTGTTAGCGAGATGATAAGAATCAGATTTTTTTTAAAATATTGAGATCTGTGGGTGAATGTCCTGGTTCTGCTCTGCACCTACTGTGGATGCAAAATATATGTTGAAAAAGAAAAAGGGAGAACTATAACGCAGTTTATAACAAAATAAAAATGGGTTATAATTTAGTTTTATAAACTGTGCTATTGATTCTTGCTGTCTTTTAGTTCCTTGGTGTGCAAACAGGACTGTACCTAGCCCTGTGCAAGCAGTGCAGACGCACAGGGCGCAAAGGCTTGGGGGAGGGGGGCGCATTTTGGCTCTCTGCTATTGCCCTACTGCCGCTGGCAGGACAATAGCAGGCAGTTAAAATGCGCCCAAAGCATTTTTGCAGCACTTTAAGCAGGTCTGATCCCTCCCTCCTCCGACACGATGTCAGAGCAGGGAGGGACAGATCTGCTTAGCGTGCCGGTGCCTTTCAGATTGGGTGCATGCCGCCCTCCTCCTCCCCATACCTCCGTCCAGTGCTGCCTGCTCTTTCCCTGCTGCCGGCACTGCCGTGAAAAAAACAGAGGGTGGCAGCAGCAGGGAAAGAGCAGGCAGTGCTGGATGGAGGTATGAGGGGAGAGGGGGGCGTGCGCCTGAGTTGCAAGTCGCACAAGGTGCGATTGCAGTTCGATACGGCCCTGTGTGCAAACATCTTGCATTTCCTCCATATAATCTAATCGGCTTTTTGATTTGGTTCAGTCTCTGATTGGATTTCTGAAAAAGCCCCGCCCCCTCTAAGGTGGGGGGGGGGCACCATCTCATTCTTCACCTCAGGCAGCAGACTGCCTTGAGCCGCCCCTGGTCATAAGAACATAAGAATATAAAGAATGCCATACTGGGTGAGACCAAGGTCCATCAAGCCCAGTATCCTGTTTCCAATATAATGTACCTGTCAGGCAACAAAAAAGATACACAGATTGCACAATGCTTATGCCAGGGTAAGCAGTGGATTTCCCTGGTCCTCTTTAATAATGGTTTATGGACTTTTCCTCCAGGAACATGTCCAAACTTTTTTAAACCCAGCTACACTAACAGCTTTTACTACATCCTCCGGTAATGAAGTCCAGTTTGATTACTCATTAAGTGAAAAAATATTTTCTCTTATTAGTCCTAAATGGGCTACATTGTAGCTTCATTGAGTATCCCCTAGTTTTTCTACTCCTTCAAAAAGTAAATAACTGATTTATGTTTACCCATTCTATTCCATTCATAGGCATCTTTTTTTTAAGTTGAAGAGCCCTAAACGTTTAAGCCTCTTCTCATAGGGGTATCCTTCCATCTCCTTTACCATTTTGGTGACTCTTCTCTGTACCTTTTCTAATTCTGTTATATCATTGATGAGTCAAACGCCCACCTGAGAGGGCACCCTTTCAGCAATCGGGCAACTGGCTATGCTCCTAAGGTGTCAAAACCACCCCCCTGGGCATAGTGGACTCCACACCAAAGAATGGTGCTGCAGTTGGGGTTTCTCAAATACGGAGGCCTTCTGCACCCGGTCCATTGACTCCAGTCGGCAGCTGATGGTCGGCACCGACATCGGGTTCTCCCACATGTGGAGCAGGAGCCGCTGGGGAATACAGTGCACTGGCACCATGATGACCTCCTTTGGGGCCGAGGAGTACTGGGGGCTCTTCAGTTCCTTGGCCCTGGGTTCGTCCTCTGCCTCCAGGGGAAAAGGGATGGTCTTGGCCATATCCAGGACAAAGTCCTGGAAGGATGTCCTCCAGGGGCGATTTCCGGTGCTCATACAGAGGGGATGGTTCTGAAGGAATGTAACTGGAGACTCCTTCTCTGTCTCCTAGCCAAAGGCATCAGACTCCAAGAGGAAGTTGAAGTACCTCCTCATCTCTGCCCATCTCTACTCCACTCCGGCGATGACACCAGCCTCCAGCAGTCCTCCTCCAAGTGCAGGGTTCCTAGGGCATTGGAACCAGAGACACTAGACAGGGAGATCGCAGTTGAGCCTTGGGTGGCCTCCGACTTTCAACCGATGTCCCCAGCTCGGCGGGGAAGGCATGGGTTTTGAAGATCAGCTACATGGTTGGCAGCAAACCACCGGAGGTGCCGATGCCATCGGGCCCCATGCAGCCAAGAGAGCCATCATGTGCATCTCAAGCATCATAGTCTTCAAGGGCATCAACGCCAGTACAATGATATCGTCTACTAGCTCAGGCACCCCTCCTGGGGACTCCATGATGGTCATGACATCATGAGATTTCTGGTGGCCCTCCAGAGCTTTGGGAGTTGTTTCCTCCTGCCAAGGCACCTTGGCAGGTTGCTCCTGGCCTTCACCCTCTGCATTGCACCGAGAGAGGTTCTGGTGCCAATGCCCATGCTTGGCATGGTCCCCGGCCACCTTCTTTGACATCGATGAAGCAGATGATGAATCTTTCCATGGATTACGCTGCTTCTTGTGGCACTTCTTCATCATCTGTAAGCACAGATTGCATGTAGAAGGCTCATGGTCAGGGCTGAGACACTGAAGGCACCAGCTGAGATGGTCTGTCATGGAAATGGTGCGTGCATGAGTGCATTTTATAAATTTGCTGGCCGGCTTCGAATTCGCTGGAAAAATGGCTTCTGTGAGGTCAAAGGGCTCATTGCTGGCAGTGATGAAAAGAAAAAGCCCAGGAAAGAGAGAGAACCAACTGGGTGAAAAAAAGACAAAAAGCGAGGGAAAAAAGCCCCGCGTGATGGCTGGCACCAGTGAAATTGATGCCAGGCAAAAAAAGGCAACTGAAGGCAGCGAAAAAACTGCAAAAAATACAGCACTCCAAAGGGTAAAAGAACAACTATTTCCAGATTGCACTGGAACACATATGTGAGGCTTTGCAGAAAAAGTGAACTGGGGATAAGATTGTGCTGCAGCAGACGGGAAGGCAGGTGCACATGCATGATAGAGGCTCCCAAAAGCCTCTAGTGGAAGCTTGGGAGCGTTCCCGCGTGGGGCTCCATCGGGGGACATCACCCATATGCAAGGACCTCTTCCTGCTTGTTCATAGAGAAGGTTGACCATAACTGTATATCAGGCCAATGCAGAACACCATGTTTTAGAAACACTTTACGAACCTCTTAAATGCAAAAAATAGACGTAAATACCGACGGAAAAACTAGAGCCCAATTAATGTTACGCATATTTAAATCTATTTAAATGTATTTTAATCAGCTGCACATAATGGTCTGCAAATCACGACTACGCCCAATGCAGAGACAGGTGTAGAGAATTTCACAACCAGCCATAGTGCCAAAATCTTTACTGTAGGGTCTGAGGTGACTTAAACCTCTAACACATGCTCCCGATAGTATTTTTATGGCATCTGGTACTTTCTCTGATACCTATATCATCTTCTCAGATGATCAGGCATTGGGAAAAGCACTGATGCCATCAAAACACTGTTGGGGGCCGTGCCCCACAAAAAAGATTCCCTGGTAGCCCAGTGGCCCTGTTCCCCCCCCCCCCCCGACAGTATTTTGATGGCACTGGGGATGATCGCAGCATCAGGAAAAGCCCCCGATGCCATCAAAACAGTGTCAGGGGCCATACCAAACAAAAAAGATTCCCTGGTAGCCCAGTGGCTCTATTCCCCCCCCTCCCCACACAGTATTTTGATGGCACTGGTTGCTTTCCTCGATGCCTAGATCATCTTCTCCTCAGATGATTAGGCATCAGGAAAAGCTCCCAATGCCATCAAAACACTGTCGGGGGCCAAAGATATGACAGAAAGTAAGTACCTGGCGGTTTAGCAGCTCCTGTGCCTTCCACACCCACACCCAAGTAAAATAAAATAAAAATCACCTGGTGGTCTAGTGGTCTCTGTACTTGGAGGTGGGGGTGGGGGGTATAGAAGCCGACAGACCACTAGGTACTTACTTTCTGTCGGGTCTCCGGCCCCCGACAGTGCTTTGATGGCATTGGGGGCTTTTCCTGATGCCGCGATCATCCCCGATCCCATCAAAATACTGTCGGGGCTGATATGCAAATTATCCATGCAGTGCCCGGAGAGCAAGTCAAACTAGCGCAGGCTTCTTGTGCACGTGTGTTTGGCTTGCTCTTGCAGTTTAACACGGCAGTGGCTCAATTGCATACGCAAAGTTACCACAGTGGTTATTTGCATACCCTATCCTTCCTGCATCACACGCTAAAATGTGTGCCTTGTTGGGAATGTAAAAATCGCTTCAGCGTGGGTCTAGCACTGGCTTTCTGCATTGGCCTGTACATGTGCATGTCTGGAGGAGGTTCCATGGCTCCCTGCCCCGTGCAGCTTCTTAAAATCACTGCTTCTGCCAGGTGTGGAGAGGCATATCCATGAAGTCCTGCACTATTTTACAAAGGGTTCTGTGTTTGACAGATCCTCTTGTAAAATATTGTCATAATTCTCCACGCCCTGACATGGACATGTGAATTTCCCTCTCTACACATGTGTAGTTGTGATCAACATAATTGGTGCCATTGCATTTTAAGTATGTTGTGTACAATATCTTGAGAAATAATTGGAAATTCTCCAACAGTATGTCATCATATCAAGGTATACAACAGAAAAAAAAAAAAGATGTCTGTGCAACTTAAATGTAGCAATTTCTGAGAAAAAAAAACCGAAATATGACCTGGACAGGATTAATGGAAACAGCTCAAGACCCTCCTCTTCATCGAGCACTTCAATGAACTCACCTCTCCACAGCATTACTTGGATCTTGTGCCCACACCACATGAGTTATTGCTTATACATTACCTTGTTCAAAATTCATGTTTTAGCACTCCAAGTTCCCCCATCACTTTGCATGTTATAAAGTTGTCCAGTTATGTTTAAATTGTTAGCTGTATTTATCGCAAGTTCTCTGTAAAATTGAAGTTACAATGTAAACACCTTGATTACAAAATAAGGCAGTATAAAAAAACTGTTAAATAAATAATGGCACCCTTCACTAATATTTGGTAGTACAACTCTTGGCAGTGATGACAATCTCCAAACGTAGCCATCTATACGTTTCATACATTTGTCTGCTGGTAATTTCTCCCACTCTTCTACTGCAATTTGTTCCAGCTCACGAATGTTTCCAGGATTCCATTTACCAATGGCAGATTGCGATCAGGACTCATTGCTGGCTAATTTAAAATAGTCCATTTGTTCCTTTTTAACCAATCCTTTGTACTTTTGGATGTATGTTTTGGGTCATTGTTCTGCTGGAGGAGTCATGACCCAGACCTAGCTTTTTGACCCTAGGTAGCACATTTCGCTCCAAAATACCTTGGTAGTTCTCTGATTTCATAATTCCTTTAATATGTTCCAGGCCTCCAGTTCCTGAGGCAGCAAAACAGTCCCACAACATTATGGAACTTCAACCACATTTAACTGTAGGAAGGGTGTTTTTTTTTATTTATAAGCTTTGTTTCTTCGCCTGTAAAGGTATGGCTGATTTGCATTGCTAAAGAGCTCAACTCTGGTTTCATCTGTCCACAGAACATTTTCCCAGAAGAATTGAGGTTTCTCAAGGTGGGTTTGGGTAAAGATCAGGCATGCCCTTTTTATGTCTGTCTTTCAGCAGTGGGGTTCTCCTTGGCCTTTGCCCATGAAGCTCTTCTTTGTTTAGCGCACAGCATATGGAGTGGGTTGAAACCTCCACTCCAGGTTGCTCCAGTAACAGATGATGATGTACAGAGTCAAAAGCGGCAGCAATGTCCAGGAAAATAAGCACGAAGCCTTGGCGGATGTTGTCAATGCCTGTGATGATGTTGTTGAAGAGGGTGGTGAGGAGGGTTTCTACACCGTGGAACTCCCTGAAGCCATGCTGGCATTGGTCTAGAGGGGATGCAATATCAATGTGATTCTGTATTTGACTTTGAGCTACCTTTTCAATTACTTTAGCTAGAAAGGGAATACTAGATATGGGTCTATATTTATTTATTTATTTATTACAAGCTCTTATATACCGCACTATTTGGGATCAGCGTGGTTTACAGTACAACAAAAGACCATGCAACAAGCTGTTTGGTTTTACATTAAACAGGAAGAAGAACTTGGATAATACATGTGAGAAATTTTAACTGAACAATTTACAAATTATATACAAGTATATATGAGTCGACTTTCTGTGGGTCGAATTTGGGATTCTTCAAGAGGGGTCTAATGGACGTTCTCTTGAAGGCTGATGGGAATGACCCAGATGTAAAGGATAAATTCATCATTCTAGTGATGAGAGGGCTAAGATCACTTCGTAGCTCCTTTATCCAAAAGGCTGGGCAAGGGTCAGTTTGTGCAGTGGATGTATTAAGGGCAGCAATAATGTTCTCGATATGTTTATTGGATGGTGTGGAGAACATAGATAGGTTAGATAGGCAGATGGAGTCTTGAGAGGGGATTGTTGCGATGGTGTCAGTTGTTAGCAGCTTGGATTGTAGATATTCAGCGAACGCTTGTGGGTGAATGAGTTCGGGTTGTTTGGACGAGGGCTCCTTAGCTAAGGTCTTAACTAGATTGAAAAGATCACGTGGTTTATTTAGTGATCTTTTCAGTGTATCAGTGTGGAATTGTTTCATCTTGGCGATGACTGATTCTCTGTGCGTGGATAGGTGTAATTTGTAGGCTGTTAGGTCTTCCGTGGAGCGTGATCGACGCCAACGTTTTTCCAATCTTCTCAGGTGTATGAGGGAGGTTCGTAGATCCGGGGAAAACCAGGGAGATGATTTTCTTTTCTTCAGGTTGTTACTTCGATTTGGTTGTAGTGCAACGACGCTGAGATTGCTGTTCCAGGCAGTGATCAGGTTCTCCAGGTTGAGAGAGGAGTCATTGAGGAGAGGACGAGTTTCAGCAAGAATAAGTTCTTTGTTGAAGGCTCTGAAGCTCTGAGAAGATATTTTCGTTGAGATGATAGAGTTTTTGTTGAAGCATGATGATATCTTGCTCTTGATGGGAATGGGGAAGGTGATTAACTTGTGGTCTGACCAAGGTACTGGAGTTACAGATGCGTCAAGCATGGTGTTAGAGTCAAGGGCTGTCAGAGGGGCAAAGATCATGTCAAGGATATTTCCTTTTTTGTGTGTGGGAACTTTGACAATTTGCTCATAGCCCAGTTCGTTGATTGCTTCTAGGAGGGCTGAAGCGTGACTGGGGTGAAGTGTTGGGAGATTGAAGTCTCCTAGAATCCAATTAGGAATGCTGGGATTGAGTGTGTTGGCTGCAAGGTCTAAAATGTTGGGAAGGTCGTCAGGAGAGGGAGAGGGTGCTCTGTATATTAAATTGATAGAGCACTGTTCATTTTTGATGGATATGACGTCTATGTTGTTTGAGCTTGTAGAGTCAACAGTGTGAAACTTTAGATCCGCCTTGGTAAGTATAAGAATACCTCCTCCTCTCTTATTCTCTCTATGTTGGAAATGGACGGAGAAGTTGGAGGGTACAAGTTGATTAAGGATTACATTGTCTTCGTCAGATAACCAGGTTTCAGTTATCATGAGTATATCCAGATTGTATGAAGAAATTGTTTCGGAGATGACTGGCCATTTCTTACGAATGGATCGTGCGTTGATGAGCGCACAATTTAGGCGTAGGGGTTGAGGGGGTTCCGCTTGTTTATTCTTCTTGGAGTGTTGGAGAGCTATGTGTATTAGGTGAGAGTGGCGCATGGGGGCTTCAGCTCTTTGGTTAAGATAAGGAGCTTCTGCCCATCTTTTTCCATAGCTCTGGAGTATTGGAATATGGAGAGCTGTGTGATGTAAGGCAAGGGATTCGTTAAAACAGACTAAGATAAAGAGGATACAGATGGCTAGGGCGGTGATTGATGGAGCCATTTGGGGTTTCCGTAGATTGGGTGAGGCACTTTCTAAGGAGAATTGTAGACTCCTGTTACGTTTGCCTACTCAGGAGCTATCAAACCTGGTCTAGAATGTTTAGTGTGTTATGGGTTGGTAATGGGATAGGTGGAGATTTATAGCTTTATGAATTGTGGCACAGGAGTAAGACTCATAAAATGGGGTTATGTTAAACAACAGTCAAAAATATGAAATAGCTTATGCTATAATGTAGCAAGCATACATGGAGCTGAGAACGGAGACGTTAACACTCAGATAACAGGTATATCAAATTAACAGTCAGATAATAAACTGTGAAAGTAGCATAGGACATGCAATTACAAAGCTTAGTTATCATCTGTATGAGATGGAATGGACATGCGATTGTACAGGCCAAGCAATTAAGTGTTGGCTGGTCTCGGCACGGTATGTCGCAATTAAAAGCAATTGTTAGTGGTGAAAAGACAGTTCGGAAGTGGTGATGTTCTGTGCAGCATGATATTACAACAAGGACGCCGGTACCTGGTAGAAAGAACTTGCATGTGTCTTTCTGGGTTAGGCGGTGGGTAGCTGTGGTCCGGACTTGTGGGTACCAATAGTTGAGAGGCGTCTTCCTTGAGTTTCCAAAACGTCGGGCGGTCTGGTCACTGGTGTGATTGTGAGGATTATATTGGATCACCTGTCATGCCCCGCCAAAGGGCCCTCTGGCGGGGCCCTCAGGCACGGGTCCGCCAGGTGCGGGCGCGCCCAATGGCGCGAAGCATTTCAACTGTTGTGGCCTGCCCCGATTGGCCAGTGATGCTCCAGGAGGCCCCTCCTGCCACTGAAGGCTCGACCCCCGGGAAGGGGAGAGCTGCTGGTGGTGGCGGGGGCTCAAAAGGACCAGCGCCCAATGGCACGAAGCATTTCAACTGTTGTGGCCTGCCCCGATTGGGCAGCGATGCTCCAGGAGGCCCCTCCCGCCGCTGAAGGCTCGATCCCCGGGAAGGGGAGAGCTGCTGGTGGTGGCGGGGGCTCAAAAGGACCAGCGCCCGATGGCGCGAAGCTTTTCAACTGTTGTGGCCTGCCCCGATTGGGCAGCGATGCTCCAGGAGGCCCCTCCCGCCGCTGAAGGCTCGATCCCCGGGAAGGGGAGAGCTGCTGGTGGTGGCGGGGGCTCAAAAGGACCAGCGCCCGATGGCACGAAGCTTTTCAACTGTTGTGGCCTGCCCCGATTGGGCAGCGATGCTCCAGGAGGCCCCTCCCGCCGCTGAAGGCTCGATCCCCGGGAAGGGAAGAGCTGCTGGTGGTGGCGGGGGCTCAAAAGGACCAGCGCCCAATGGCGCGAAGCTTTTCAACTGTTGCGGCCTGCCCCGATTGGGCAGCGATGCTCCAGGAGGCCCCTCCCACCGCTGAAGGCTCGATCCCCGGGAAGGGGAGAGCTGCTGGTGGTGGCGGGGGCTCAAAAGGACCAGCGCCCGATGGCACAAAGCTTTTCAACTGTTGTGGCCTGCCCCGATTGGCTCTCTTGACCGCCACTGCACACTGGGCGGAGGGTTTTTAACATGTTATCCACGATAACCAACGAGAGAGAGAAGGATGCCTTCCGCAGAAAAATGTACAGGGGGAGCGGTGGACAAGGACCACAGCCCACACCAAAAAAAGGAAAAAAACAAAAACCTTTATTGGAGACCCAACTAAAAAGTTTCGGCCAGAAGCCTTCCTCAGGGGTCCAAAATAGACAAAAACAACATGTTAAACATAAAACCATAAAAAGATAAAAATTATAAAAAATAATACATACAAATTTTAATACATAAAATTTTATACATAAAAATATTAATACATAAAGATCTATGAAAATTTATGAAATACATTACCAGAGGAGCCAATAAGAAACATACAAAGAGGTGGAACAAACCACTCTTCACAATCTATATAAAAAAATAAACAATATGAAAACTATATAATGTACATAAAATACATTATTAGTAACAAAAATAACATAACCAGGAAAAATAAAACATGGAAAAATGATCATAATAAAACTTACATACGAATTTAAAATACATTACCAGAAAGGAACATTAAAAGGTGTAAAAAGGGGTGGAGCAAACCACTCTTCCCAATCTATAAAAAACAAGTAAGAAGTGTCAATGTATATGTGTAACACAAAGGCACTACTTAAAAAACACAAGCAAAGAAGAAGAAGGAATACAAACAACCACACAAGGACTGTGGGTAAAAGTAAATGAAGCGACATGTGAAATAAACGCTCTGTATCATGTGAACACAACATTGTAGAAAAAAATGATGGACAGACTCTAAATAATGAAACAAAATAAACAAACATGTCACAATAAATAACATATAGAAAATCAGTCAGTATCAAGGTACATAACACCTAAATCTTTTTCCTGGGTGGTGGATCCCAATGTGAAACCTTGCATTGTGTAACCATAGTTTGGGTTGTTCTTTCCTAGGTGCATAACTTTGCACTTGTACACATTAAATTTCATCTGCCATTTGGATGCCCAGTCTTCAAATTTATCATGATCCTCTTGCAATTTTCTACAATCCTCTTGTGTTTTAACAACTTTAAACAGTTTTGTGTCATCTGCAAATTTGATAACCTCACTTGTTATTCCCTTTTCCATGTCATTTATGAATATGCCAAAAAGCAGCGAACCCAGCACAGATCCCTGCGGTACCCACTATTCACATTTTTCCATTGGTAAAATTGGCCATTTAGCCCTACGCTCTGCTTTCTATCTTTTAACCAGTTCCTGATCCACAATAGTACACTGCCTCCTATCCCCTGACTTTTTAGTTTTGCCAAAAGTCTCTGATGAGGGACCTTGTCAAAGGCTTACTGAAAGTCCAGATACACTGTATCAACTGACTCACCTTTATCCACCTGTTTATTCACACCTTCAAAAAAACAGATTAGTAAGACAAGATCTTCCTTGTCTAAAGTCGTGTTGGCTGTCTCTCATTAAGCCATGACTATCTACATCTTGAGTAATTTTGTTCTTTATGATGGTTTCTACCATTTTTCCCAGTACTGATGTAAGGCTCACCGGTCTGTAGTTTCCCAGATCACCCCTGGAACCCTTTTTAAAAATTCTCCGACAATTTCAGGTGCTCTGAGTTCTATGATTGTCTAACCTCATTTACTGGAATAATCCTGTCCTGGCAATGTCCCCGTTTTTATATTATTTCCTTTTTTTAATTGGTCTTGCTTTATTTGAGTCTTTTAAGCGTCAAATATGTGTGCATATATGTCCAAAGCCATTTCACTGGCCATTTTTTTTTGAGATAGTGGACATTAAGGGGTTGAACTGCAAGGGTGCCAATAATGTTGACCACAACTGTACCTTCATATAAACATATATGGTTGGCTGAGCGGAGAAATGAAAAGCAAATTACCAGTGCAGGCGGTGTTCATATGTGGGAAGGGCAATGCATGATCAGATTTTTTCTAGTTGACTCTGAGCTTTGAGAGAGCTAGTGTGTCTCATTACTGCAGGATCAAACAAGTCCAAAGTGAGAATTGCAAAGAAAGCTTTATTGGGAGCACTCAAGAATGGCATGCACACAAGGTGACATGGGTGTGTTTCAGCGTGGCCTTCATTAGGGGTCAAGACTATAACAAAATGAAACAGAAATAAGATCAAACATCCAAAATTCATGCAGTCTATCTTAAATGTGGAACAATACTAGTAATAATGATAAAACTAATAATAGTAATAATGATATTAGTAAAAGATAGAGACATCATAAATAATACACTTAAAAAAGGGGGGAGTAGTTAAAATGATATTGCAAAACATAATATTGCAACTCTCAGGTAGGACCTACAGGGAAGGTAAGAATACAAAGTAATATAAAAAATATAGTAATGTTAATGGTTATACAATAAAAAAAATGCAAAATAAAGTGCAAAATAATTGTGAAGGGAAACCCCGAAGGAATGGGGTTTAAATAACAAAGTTAAGTCAGGATTAAATTATTTTACAATTATCCTGTAATATTTTGATTTTAAACCAATGGAAGTGTTCTAATTGCTCCCCTTAAAGCCACCTATCCTAGTGGTTAATGGTTGGTTGATACATTAATTTATAATATGGTTATATCTTTACCATTTAGACTTTTGAAGCTTCATTATTTGCTTGAGTTCTTCCAGGTTTTGAATGTACTGTTATGTAAGTCTACAAACTTGCTCTCATTTTATTACTCCATGGGTGATTAATATGACAAACAGTTGTTTTATATATTTTGAATGGATACTTATAGGCATATTTGTTACACATGTGATTATTCTTATATTACTATGACTAGTATGTTGCTTTCATCATTCACACATCTAGTTATTTATTTACATGTTTTAATTTTATAACTATTCATATCACTATATTTTTTATATTACTTTGTATTCTCACCCTCCCTGTAGATCCTACCTGGGAGTTTCAATACTATGTGGCTTGTTTACAAAGCTGCGGTAGCGGTTTCCGAACGTTATCGGAGCCGCGGCCCCGATAATGATCAGAAACCGCTACCGCGGCTTTGTAAACAAGCCCCTATGTTTTAGCAATATCATTTTAACTACTTCCCCCTTTTTTAAGTATATTATTTATGACATCTCTATTATTAACATCATTATTACTATTATTATCGGGCCCAATATTCGAAGGCTCTTACACAGGTAACTTCCTTAGTTACCCATGTGTGAAGGCCGCTTGGCAGAGTCCATGCCAGCCACCTGTAACCGGGCGGCGCGGCGAGAGCGACGTGGAGGCTGCAAGGGGGTGGCGGGGGGGGGGGAGGGAGGAGAGACGGCGATTGGCGACATTTAAACTCATTGGCTCCCTACCCGGTGGGAGCCTGGGGGGGGGGGGGTGAGCCAATGAGTAGAGGGACGGAAGAGGCGGGACTTGATTCTGTCTTGCTGGCCCCAAGCAGACAGGTGCAGAGCCCGGAGTCCGGTGTCCCACCCGCCCGCCCTTTGTTTGGTTGTTATAAGGGTGGCTGAGATAGGTAGGGTGTCGCAGTTGGAGGGGGTTTTTTAGGCGGGATCCCGGAGGTTTCCAGAGTCCGGACGCTTAGGATAAGCTTGGGACGGGGGTTGGGTACCCCCGACCCGAACAACCCCCTGGCTGGGCTTTTGCTAATGACATGGCGAAGTCGGGGGCTAAGGGGGGGGGGGAAAGGAAGAGTACAAAAGCGGAGGCGCTATCACCTTGCTAGTGATATGGCTGGTGATGCATTATTCCGCTGTTATATGTTATTGGAGTTGATGTTTCATGAGTTAATGGCTAATAAAGCTGCGACCAGTTGTTTAACAAACTATCGAATGGTGTCAGACTTTGTGTTCTCATGGGGAGAAGGGGTAGGGGGGTTGGGGGCAAAAAGGGGTGAAAAAGAAAGGAATGAATTAGAGAGGTAAGGAGGAGAGGCGAGTCCATGCTCCCTCGGTTAAAGGGCCTTATCTGGGATATTTGAAGGGCACCTACATGGGTAGTGCCTTTCGAATATCTCAGCTAAGTCCCTAATATGCCCAGATGCTATCCACATAGCATCGGGGCGTGTGAGGGGTGTTCCAGGGTGGAGCGGGGGTAGAGGAAGGGGCTACACAGGTAGCAGCGATTTTCATTGCTACTCGCATATCCCTCTGCGCCTTAAAGACAGGCGAGAAAAAACCTCACCTATCTTTAATATGCAGAGGCTATGCGGGTAGCAATGACAATCGCTGCTACCTGTGTAGCCTCTGTGGCTGCCGAGGGATCCGAGCTAACTCGGATATTCACTTTCGCCAGCATGGAAGTGAATATCCTGATTGGGTGGGGGTCAGCGGGCAGGCTATGCACCGCCACGGATCATAACCTGCCCACCTCAATATCAGGCCCATCATTATCACTATTATTGTTCCACTTTTAAGACTGGCTGTATGAATGTTGGATGTTTTATCTGATTATATTTTTATTTCATTTTGTTATAGTTTTGACCACTGATGAAGGCCACACTGAAACATGGCTGTGTCGTGTTGAGTACTCTTATGCACATCCCATTCTTGAGTGCTCCCAGTAAATCTTTCTTTGCAATACTCGCCTTGGACTTATTTGTTTTTATATCAGTGAGTAGTTTGTGATTTCTTTTGGATGGACTGTTCAGTACCACAGAATGACATCTTTGCACTTGTGTGGATAATTTATCCTACTTGTGGACAGAGAACTAGATTTATTATTTTATTTATTTAACAGGTTTTATTTATACCGCTTTATCATTTGGTCAAAGTTGTTTCCATTGTAACTTAAACTTGGTAAGGTACATTAAACAGGGACTTTGATTCTTTTGAGGCAATGGAGGGTATTAGAATCTGATTCATCAGGCCAATTTAAGTGCCAAGAAACCAATAATGATCTCCTGTTTATATGGGGACACAATCTAAATATATTTAAAACCAAGAAAGATTCTGTTCACCTATACTACCTTCTATGCTTTATAATGGAGCTATTCACTCTCAGTCCTTGAAGGATAGCAATGGGTCACATTTTCAGAATATTTATAATGAAGATGCATAAGAGAGATTTGTATACAAAAGAGACAGTATGCATACAAATCTCTCTCAATAGGGAGATACTGAAAATCTGAACTGTTGGTGGCCCTTCAGGACTGCTTTATATGGTAATCTTCAAAAAGGAGTTCTCTAGGTTTGAAGAGCGATGTTGCAACTACAGCACACCTCTCAGCATATCCAGACAAGGACACTTTACTAAGAGTTTCCCCCTTTGAAGATACTAACCCGGTTGCACACAGTTCTAAGCTAAGTCAAATCCGAAAGCTGCCTAGACACAAATACTTTGTATCTGCATTTTTTCCTAGATGAACTACAGTCTATACTCTTTTATCTACCTATCCTTCCAAGAAGTGCTTAAGTACTGCTATCACTGCTGTAGAATTACCCAGTAGCCAGAATCATTACATTGTCTTGGATTCTGAATCCTTTACAAAACAGAGTAAAAACTAGTCCAGAAATATTCCAATTTGAAGCAGAGGTCTCTAAAAGCTTGAAACTTTGCTCAACAGGCCTTAGGGTTAAGCAGGAAGCATCGAGGAGGTACATGCCTCATGCCCACTGAAGGCTTAGAACTCAAAATGGACTTTTGCCCTTTGGGGATGTCAAGTAAGAATAGCAATGATTTTCCTATTATGCTTTGTCTTGAAAGGTGACATTTTACTTACCAGTTAATGTCCTGTCCTTGAACCTTGCTAGATCAGTCCAGACAAGTGGGATGTGTTCCCCTACCAGCAGATTTGTGGAGACAAAGAACCAATGAAAAGCCCAGGTTTCAATGACATCACTCATATGACTATTTGCCTCAGCCAACAGAGGACTCTTCAGTATTCGTCCCAAAGCATATGAGAGAAACATGGCAAGCCTCACACAACCTCCATCATAGGCAACAAGGAGTAATCAACAATAGAGAACTACGTAGAGGAAAGCATAACCAGAAGGCTGGCAGTAGAAGATGAACCTACAGAGCCAAGGATAAAAATCACAGCAGACCCAAGGGTACTGCAGCAGAAGAACAGAGCAATAGAGTTGGCAGGGGCAGGCGTGAGGAAAGGACATTAACTGGTAAGTAAAATGTCACCTTACATATTGCCCTGGTAGACCAATCTAGACATGTGGGATGCACCAAAGCTACAACGCCACTGGGCGGGAAGACTACACAGCAGCTTGCAAAACCCTTGAGCCAAAGACAGTGTCCACCCTTGCATGGACAGCCACACGGTAATGTTTGACAAAAGTGAAAAGTGATGCCTACGTTGCTGCCTGACGAATGTCTTCAGGGGCTACCAAGCTCCGCTCCACCCATGAGGACACCTATGCTCAGAAAAGGATGACCTTCTTAAGAATCAAATCCTTCAAAGTAGCATGCTTCAATGGCTCAAAGAGTGTCACCATAAGAGCCCTGAGCAGACACAGATCCCAGGAAAGAATCACAGACCAGAGGGGAGGAAGCAGATGCCAAACCCCCTGGAGAAAAAATACGAGACATCTGGATGCAAGACTAGAGAATTACCAGCCACCGGACCGCAGAAACAGGACAATGCTGCCACCTAAAGATTTAGAGAGCTAAGGGAAAGGCCCTTCTCCAGGCCATCCTGCAGAAAGGCCAACAGAGATATCACCTTGGCCGTCTTAGGAGACAACTGCTAAATGTTGTACCATCACTCAAGGAGGCACCAGATCCGCACATATATTATCTTGGTAGATCTCCTCCAGGGTCCAATCAGAGTAGAGACCTCTGCTAGAGAGCAGTCCTTATGCACTATCCATCTCCTTTCAAGCCAAACTATGAGAGAAAGGGAACCGGGTCCTCCAGGACGATTGGTCCCTGCTGCAATAGGGCCAGAGATGGAGGCACTGAAGAAGAGGCGCCTGCGGGAGCTACATCAGGTCTCTGAACCACAATCTCCTCAGCCAATTCGGCACCACCAGAACAATCCTGCCTGGGTGGCGTTCTATATGCTGAATCAAATGCCCTACTAGGGGCCATGGATAAAACACATACAACAGGCGCTGACTTGGCCAAGGCTGGGTCAGGGCAATGATGGCCTTGGACCCCACCCCCATGTAGCAACTGAAGAAGTGGAAAACTTGGCATTGGAGTGGATCACTGGCAGATTCCTCTTGGGGCGATCCCAGCAGTGCAGAGACAACTAAAACACCTCCTGACTCAACTCTCACTCTCCTGGAACCAGAGAGTGCCTGCCGAGAAAAATCAGTTTCCACAGCATTCATCTCGTCAATGTGCAGAGCTACACAGGCACTCCTCTTGCCGCATCACCGACTGACCTAAGCCACCACCATGACATTGCCTGAGAACATTCAAAATGCCCAGTCCTTGACCAGGGACTGGAAATGCAGAACAACCAATCTGATGGTCCTTGCCTCAAGGCAGTTGATGGATTACACCACTTATCTGAAGTTCCAAAGACCCAGAGCCACTCGGCATTGGCAATGGGCTTGCAGACCCCGAGACTGGCATCCATCATCAGAAGGATCTATGAGCAATTGTCCAGTGGTATGCCCTTCCTCAGAAGACTGGGCTGCTGCCACCACCACCACTGTAGGCTGGCCATCACCATCATTGGGAGTGGAAGCCTGAGCTCAAACCACTGAGAACTTGGGGACCACCGAGCCAGTAAGAATAGTTTGACTGGCTGCCTATGAGCATGCATCCGTGCCACCATCTTGATTGTCGCTGCCTTCAATCTGAGGAGCTGAAGATCAACTCAGACTTGGGGAGCCTGCTGCAAACAAAACAGCACCAGGCAATCTAACAGCCTTTGACTTTTTCCTCTGGTAGGAAGACTCTGCACACTCATGAAACGAAAGACGCTCCCAGGAGCTCCAGGGACTGGGAATGAAGCAATTGGTTCTTTTCCCAAGTAATCATCCAGCCAAGGGTCATCAGAAAAGACACCACTAGGCAAACTACCTGAGACGCCCATGAAGGAGAATGGGCTCGGATGAGCCAGTAGTCCAGATATGGATGCACACTAATCCCCGAGCACTGGAGCACTGCAGCCACCACCATCATGACCTTGAAGAACATTCTTGGGGCAATAGAGAGCCCAAACGGGAGGATGAGGAACTGAAGGAGAAAACCATGCACAGCAAAACACAAATACAGTACTGTGCTGATCCCCCCAGAGTGGGATATGACAATACGCCTTGGACAAATCCAGAGATGTCAGGAACATCTCTCATCGCACCACCTGAATCATGGATCACAATGGAGCATGTTTACTAAACTGCGGTAATGTCATTCGCGATAGGTTTTGTGGTAAAGGTACAGATGCCCATAAAAAGGCATGGGCGGGGCAGCATTATGGCAAGCGTGTCAAGTAACGTGCGTTATAAGGCACGTTATTACAAGGCGCGTTATATGGCGCGTCATAAGGCACGTCACAGGGCACCTTATTAGGCACAATACAAGGCACGTGCATAACATGCCTTGTACTGTGCCCAAGAAGATGCCCTGTAACGTGCCAACGTGCCCTGTACTGTGCCCAGTAAGGTGCCTTGTAACATGCCCCATTACGTGCCCTGTACTGTGTCCAATAATGTGCTGTGTAACGTGCCTTATAACGTGCCCTGTACTGTGCCAAATAAGGTGCCTTGTAACATGCCTTATATTGTGCCCTGTAACGTGCCCAATAACGTGCCATGTACTGTGTCTAATAAGGTGCCTGGTAACGTGCCTTATAACATGCTGAATTAGGAGCCCCATAACGCCCTATAAGGATTGTTGGCAACTGTGGCGAGGGTACTATGTGTCGGCAGCACAGATCCACAGAGATATGACTGTCCAAAGGAATGACAAGTAGTTGCAAAGGACAGGCCTAAAAAAACCGGGGACAAACAGATATCGAACCCATGACCAGTGGGCAGAAAGTCGGTGAACAAACCAGCAGGCTACACCACCATGTTGAGTTACACAGCAATGTCCGCATACAAGAACACTGCAGGACACCATAACAAACGCCTGTTGTGTGTCAGGATAGGGCAACCTCACCAGTACCCATGATGCAACACAAATGCAGAGCAGATGTCCACAGCTGATATCGCAGTCTGTAAGCGGTACAAGAGACACAGATAAACATATGCACACACACCATGAAATGGAATGCCCTGAACATAGCATGCCAAGGAGCAAAGATCCAAAATAGAAAGGGTGGCAGGGGCCTGCAGAGGGGACAGCCGTGTGCATGGTCAGTGGACCAGGGCAAAATGGGGAATAGAACCCAAAAGGAGCACATGAGAATCGAACCCACACAACAACATGTCCAACAACAGCATTACCAACCCCCCAAGCCAACTGCCCACCTGGATAGCATAGTGATTAGAACCATATGTAACAACCAATATGTGATAGACAGGTTGCACAGAGTGTACATCATGGTGCACAGCGAAGAGAAGAGAGGGTGTGCGGAGAGGTGATGAAGTTGCAGCCATTGCATGGTAAGGGTAGCAAAACACAAGAAAAGAAGAGAAAGAGAACATGCTGGGATCAAACCCACAACCTATGGTGGCACAATGCATGCCTCTAACCACTATGCCAAACAACCACAGCAACTGCAATGGTAATATGTACCACTAAATGGCATGTGTGTATGGAAAGTCAAAGTACCATGTGAGGTGGCAGACAGCTGGCACACAGGCAACTGCCAGTGGTCCAGGACGGTCAGTACGGTGATGCAGCAGCACAGACAAATGTCTGTACATAATGCCACACAAAAGCCACTGGTCTGTCCACAGATGAGGAGCAGGACTGATCATGTTCAGGAGATGCAAGGTGTGCACATGTACAAAGTGGGTGCTGCATGTGGAGGCCCAAAAACCTAGGAGTCATGAAATGTCCAGGAAGGCATACGTGCCTGGCAATACAGGACACACAAGTCAGGAAAAGCATATACAGCTAGATGCCTGCTAGCCTACACACAGATATATGTGATGGGTGTCAGAGCCTGGCCATGATATCAAGCAAAACAGTGTCCATGGCAACATAACCCTCATAATGTACATCAAACAGTGACAATGATTAACTGGACCCCATCAGAGCAATGCAGGGAATGTGGCCTGACAAATGCTACATGGGGAAGTGAATCCAGGTCCCCAGGTATGCAGACCAGTGCGAGAACCATAGTGCCACAAAAACACATCAACATCTCTGCAGTGGATGATGTGTAGACAAGGAGGCTGGCGCATATCCAATCAGTCCCTCAGCCACCACCAGCACCAGTGGCAATGAACACCAATGTCAGTTATGTCCGACACACACATCCCAGGCGTGGATGTAGAGGCTGCAGCCTGGGCATGCATGTGCCCAAGTAGTAGAGATGCCTACCCACAAGAAGCTACAATGCCCAAACACAGATGACATCCAACTGTACAGGCACATGAGAGCGATGAATGTATCTGTGTTAAAAAGGAATATGTATGTGTCCACCACTGAAACCATCTGTGCATAGGAATGCTGCAGCAGAACGTCCAATACACTACACACACGCTGTGTATGATAGAACACACACACTGGGCAACGACCTGAAAGGTCGACAGACGACACAGTGATGTGAGTGAACCGGATGGCACTGATGTGCGCTGTCTGCATCATCATGGGAATAGCACAGGAACACACAACTAACAGGGGGCATGATGCAGACTGGTGCACCAAGCTGGCCACATAAGCAGGAGGCGATAGGGTCGGAACGGAAGATACCTAGATGTAATGCCACGCTGCCATTCAGTAATGTAGATCTGTAGTGCACAGGCAAATGCAGAAACAGTAACAAAATGCATGTCCCAATGTCCAAACAGCAGCCCCCCACTGTGTAGAGCATATGTGTGGGTATCAATGGGTCCTACAACTGTGTAAAAGTCCGTGATGTATGTGAGAATCAGCAGACATCAGTTACGCATGTACAGAAACACCTTTAATGACCAAATGGGAGCAGTAACAGTTACACAAGGCAAAATGAGGACATGGAAACAGGTAGGAGATGCACGTGTTGCCAAAAACCAAACATAGCCAAACCTCACAGAGATAGAGGTAGCACAATGCAGAAGGCTTGCTGCAATGGGCGTTGTGGATACAGAAGCACCACAGATATGCCAATGAACAGGGAATGCACAACCTAAGGCAGAAATATGAGACACCCCCTGCACTACAGCCAAGGTAATGGTGCAATGTCTGTGGCACAATGCTATGACATACGGAGGTCTGTGCACACATGCATTGATGGGGAGGTAAATCAATGTACAGCAGGACATCTGTAGAGGAACCACACACAATAACATGTATGTGTAGGTAGAACAAAGGGACTAAAATGGTGCATGAACCCACACATAATCCATGTAGGCACATGCACCATTGCAAACCTGGAATCAGGCAGATGCACATGCACCGTGTACACGCAATAATGACAGAGTGCTACCTCAGATGAACTGTAACACCCCCTGCGAGTGTCAAACCGCAATCACAGATGGTGGCACGCATCACAGTAGTGTGGTGGCTGCAAGTTTATCATGTCCAAGTACAAGGTAGGCAGACATAGCAACATGGCCTACAGGATGTTACTCCCGTGGCACACATGTGGCTGCATGCAACTGTCCACAGAAACATATGTAGACATACTGCACTGCAGGTCACACACATGGCCCACACACATCAACACATTTTCAGATAGATGGACAACATACATTGCATATGTGACATCCTGCTGTATATGTTCGGTCGAGTACACATTGTCCCCAGTGAAAATGTCCTCCGAAAGTACACATGTGCCGGTACAGCTGTCACAGATCCATGGGCATGCAAGGTTATGTGTGACAACTCAGTGTGCCACAGTAATGCAGACTGTACTGTGTGTCCATCGCGATGAGCATGACACACAGCCAGAGTATGGCAGCAATGTTGTGTCAGTTGTCAGTGCTCGGCACAAAGTAGTAGTCAAACAATAATGTCCATCACAGGCATGTGTCCCACTTGCTGAGGCCCATCACCCAATGGCACCATCCCCCAGGGATCTTTGCATGGAGCTGCTCTGTCCACCAATGGTACTGTGATGGGTAGGCCAGGCACAGTGTAGATGATATACCGTGTGTGTCCACTGCGCCCTGTGATAGAGGGAGGAGAAACAGGTCATGGTATGCTGTACACAAAATAAGGTCACAATGGAGATGGAAAAACCTCAATATGTACATAATGAGATCTCAGACATCTACACAGGACATGATTACAACACAGAGCACAGTGCGTGTTGCACACAGCTGAGATAGCACGGCTGACCAGGTTGCCATCTCAACACGGCCGTGTCTATGGCCATGTAACACAGGCTGCCCAATGGGCCACAGCATGTCCAGCAGTGTTGGTGCACACAGATCCCACAGAGGTCCCCGCCAAACCAGACAGCCCATAACAAACATGTGAAGTATGATGTGGGTCAGAACAGAGCACCATGCAATGTACCGTCTGTGTGCAGCAGGTGTCTGATAGGGACTGTCCAATGCAGGCAAAGGCCACAAGAGGTCACAGTAAAGGTAGGGTATGTCGCTCAGATTCCTGCAATCACCATGGCTGCATGTGGAGCTGGCAATGCCACATGTTCAAGGTCTGTCGATATCGGTGAAACGGAAGTGTTGATGTATAGTGGACTGGCAGCAAACACGAGACAGGTCAGTAGAAATCATAGAAGACATGCGTAAATACGTGCACACACTGCACACAAGGGCACCAGCACAGGGTTAGAGAAAGAGCAGTGAGCACCACCGCACAGGTGTCCAGGCATATCCCATTACCAGACAACGCACAAGGGTAGCAGGGAGTGTGCCATCACATAGACACCTCCCAAAAACACAGACACACACACACAGTGAGATGGGGAGAGCATGCCGCCAGTAGCATATGGCCCCTGTGAGCCCAAGCTGAGACCAGTGGAGGCAAGCATCACAGTCCATGCAAGGAGACACAGATGTTGTATAATGGCACAATGCTACGAAAGGGATGTATGTGCCACCCGCCACCAACACACCCTGCGCCTGCAGACACACAAACTCCATCACATGTGCCACAAATACAGTTGTGAAAACCAAGAACCTGACCTGAACTAATGGCCATATGGTTGCCAAACTGAACATGTGGGGTAGGGAGGCACAGGCCAAACAGGTGCACCACAAGATATGTGTAGTGGACAGAGAACAACAGAAATGTGATATGCCGCATTGCCCCCACAGTACATATACCGCTATGTTCACCCAACATAGTCACCTGCAGGTTGATGGACGTACTCACAGGTACCACTGCACCGCTGCGATGGCCATGAACATCGGCTACTCCTGGGGATGGAAAGACAGAATGGAAACAAATATGTGCAGAGACAGACCAGAAACAGACACGGCGGAATGTACATGTAGACTAATATGCATATCACCACATATACAGAACTTACATGAGAACAGCTCCTGCAGTCCCGCATGCGGGTCCACCTCCGTAGCCTCCCCTCATGCCCCCCCACCGTCCTCCACGGCGACACCCCACCCCACTCCCGTTCATCCCGTCCCGGACCCGGAAGAGGGCCACACAGGTCACGGCCCCATCTATGCTCCCTGGGGTCTGCGCCCCCAAATGCAGGTCCACCCGCACTGCTATCCCACCCCTGCCCACCGATATCTGACCCGTCCCCCTGGCTCGTCCCCTGCGGACATGCCCCCCCATCACCATGACACCTCCTGGTAGCGGTACCCCCTGGGGATCACACAGGGACATGCACACGCATAGCAGACACACCCCACATATCATGTTGCAATCTGGGACCCTGGGACTTGCTGAACATGGCAACAACAGAGGCATATGTATAATAGAGGGGGTAACATATGCATGCTGTGTGCTACCAAGGATCCAGGCCCCGCCGGCCCATGTGCCGCAGGCATCGTCAGCCCTGGGGCACAGGACGCCAGAGAGTAGCAGAGACGTGGCTCTGGCCGACCCTCATACCCCCTGTGGGCCACCCTGGCTGGGTGGCTGGTAGGCTACACCTGCTGTGTGCATGTCGCACTGCATGCGGAGCTGGTAACTTAACAATCCAAGTTGGTCTTTATTATTCAGAGTAATATTACAGTTGAGCCACAAAATAGCATAGTTACTCCACCAGTATGAGAATTCTTCACAATTAGTCTTAAACTTCCCAAATAACTATAAACATATACATTTTTTGAAAGTTATTTTACTTTTCTATAAAAGAACCGGGTCTCAGACTTGTAGGAGCTACGGTAATAACTTTTCAACCAAATGCTCCAATTTGCATCAATGACCCCTTTTATCGTTGCTCATTTTTCTAATATTCAAAATTTTCAAAAAGTCAGGCTTATCTTTGTTAAAGAGTCCCAACGCCAGACTCAGTGCTGCTACGTTTCACGATTACTTCTTTTCTTCAGGGGCTTACAAGCCGACTTCCAATGTTTTCAACTTATACTAGGAAAATAGACAGAACATTCTCCAATTAAAACCTTTACTTTAAATAGTGGTTTAGAGAGAAGTCAACATATCAGTCTTGTCAAAAAGTTATTTACCATCTAAATAAATTCGAGTTTGTACACATCTTAAGCCGCATGCGCGGCGTTTTTTCGTAGCAAGGGGGAGAATCGCCTATGGAGAACATGTTTGGTAAGCAATATCAAGATACCTTAACTTTTTGACAAGACTGATATGTTGACTTCTCTCTAAACCACTATTTAAAGTAAAGGTTTTAATTGGAGAATGTTCTGTCTATTTTCCTAGTATAAGTTGAAAACATTGGAAGTCGGCTTGTAAGCCCCTGAAGAAACGAAGTAATCGTGAAACGTGGCAGCGCTGAGTCTGACGTTGGGACTCTTTAACAAAGATAAGCCTGACTTTTTTGAAAATTTTGAATATTAGAAAAATGAGCAACGATAAAAGGGGTCATTGATGCAAATTGGAGCATTTGGTTGAAAAGTTATTACCGTAGCTCCTACAAGTCTGAGACCCGGTTCTTTTATAGAAAAGTAAAATAACTTTCAAAAAATGTATATGTTTATAGTTATTTGGGAAGTTTAAGACTAATTGTGAAGAATTCTCATACTGGTGGAGTAACTATGCTATTTTGTGGCTCAACTGCGGAGCTGGTAAGCCACCATGCCCATGGTCACAGCCATCTACCCCGCAGCTTGGCACAGCCCCCGCAGGGCGTATGCCTGTGCCCGCGTCGCCGCAGCCATGTGGAGGCCGCACATGCACCAGCACTGACACACATCACCCATTGTCTGTATGGCTGCGTGTCCTGCCATCCCGTGCTGATGTGCGCAGTCTGTGCACCCCGACGGGGCAGCCACTGGCGCTGTGGTGCAGATGGCAGGGGCCCCCAGTGACCTGTGAGGGCATGTGCTGCCCCCACCCCCAAACCCACCTCAACCCTATCCCCCTCCACCCACCCCAGCCTCGTGCCCCCTCCCACCCCTCCCCTTGCCTCCGCCACCCACCATGCCCCCCCCTGGGCTGGTGCCGGTCCCGAATGTCTGCATGGCATTGGCCACTGCCATGTGGCCATTCCCAGGGCGCGTCTGTCTGGTGCACCCCGCAGTGGGGGTACATCCCTGCTCCCCTGATGTACGCCGCAGACCACCCACAGGGGGCATATGTACCACCCCCCCTGTTCACCTGGTGGGCGGGCGGGCGGATGCGCATCAGTGTACCACATCCCTGCCCATGATCCATCCCCCTGTCCAGCCACATGGGGTACACCTTTCCCCCCCACGGCCAGCTAGGGGGAGCAGTGCATCCACCCCCCACCCAGACCCCCAGAACTGTATCCGCCACCATCCTGTGGCCCATGTGGGCCCGGCACAGCCACCACTCAGCACCTCCGCCCCCTTGCTCCCTCACCCCATGCCTAGTTGCATTGCCGTGCCCCCTCTGTGGTGCCCCACCATGCACCAATGTCCGTTCCCCTGCCACCAATGACACACCTGACCTTGCTCGCCTCTCCCCGTCCATCATGGTGTCCATGGCAGGCCCTACCCCCAGCATCTACAGACCCCCATGCCGCCATATCTCACCGCCCAGCCAGATGCTACATGCCCTGCACAGTGCATGGGGGAATAGGTGTAAACAGCCAGACACACGGCCATAGCACGCCGATCCAATGCCATGCCCTGCCCCCTACATGCCACACATGGCAGGGGGCCATGTGCCCTGTCCGTGGGACATCAGGTGTGTGGCTGCGCTGTGTGGCACCCATGCCATGCACCATGCCATGTGTGCATTTGCATGCCACCATGGGTCTAGCCTGTGCTGATGCATCTATCAGTGCAAATAGCCATGCACCACCCTTGCCATGGGGTGTCTACAATGTTCTGGTGTGGTGACATGCACCCACGCACACACAGGCATGTATATGACTGACATTCTCACCTCTCTGCCATGTGGATAGATGGGACACTGGACCAGCGTGTGTTTGTTAAACAACTGTACATGGTTTATTTACATGTGTGACATGCCATATGTACATTACACATCACCCACTCACGGCGGTAATGACTGTCCCGGGGCACAGGCTGGCACAGGGTGGGGGTTACATGTGTGGCTGCCCCTCACACCCCCTGGGGACCTCCTGGACCAGGTGGATGGCCGGCTGGGCCTGCCTCACCCCTCTCCCACAGCATGCGCAGCCGGTCATCCAGCATGGACAGGGCCACCAGCACCTGCCCCAGGATGTAATTGTTCTCCTGCTGTGCGTAGGCCTGGACACACACTGCCTCAGCCAGGCGCAGGCCGCACATGCAGCCACACATCCCCCCTTGTCTGTGTGCCTGCATGTATGGCACGTCTGCCTGTGGTGCTGGGTGGCAGGCCCTCACCCAGTCGGGAGACAGCACTGGCACCATGGGGCAGGTGGCCAGGGCCCCCAGTGCCATGGCAGCCTGTGCCACTCGGGACTGGCCATCCCCTCCCACCCCTCCCTCTCCGCCCCTCCCCCTCACCCATGGGGCCCCCATGGACTCTCGCTCCCCCCCTCGCTCCCCCCCACCCCCTCCATGCTTCCAGGCCCCCCTCCTCTTCAGCCTCCATGCCAGCTGCCGCCTCTGGGGCCCTCTCTGACTGTTCCTCCTGTGCTGGCTGGCCTGGTCCAGCATCTGACACTGCTATGCGCTCATCTGCTTCTGCGGCTGATGTGGGGGGAAAACATGCATTAAACACCACATACACATCATGGGTACATGACCTGCAGCCTCACCGGCTGCTGGCCCACATGTACATGCCATGGAGCATGGCACGGTTGGCATCACTCACCATCGCGCTGGTCCTGCAGATCTGCATGTACCCTGGCCAGGAGCCTTGGGTACCTGGCCCTCAGCTCCCGACCCTTCTTACGTAGGTCCTCCACCTGTCAACACAGCAAGGTATGGGACCATTAGGGGCCAGTCAGCAGGGCCCATCCTGGGCTACACAGCACACATAGCTGGTGGCTACCTCCGATGCGTGGTGTGTCCGATGCTCACTGTTGGCCATGGCACACGCATGTGTGAACATGTCATGGTCTTGCCCTATGTATGCTGCAGCTGGGCCACAACACCCTTCCAGCCCATCGGCCTGGCCGCGCGTGGCCCTACACCACCGTGTCTTATGTGCCGCTGCCATTCTGCGTGTCACATGCACCAGTGGTGGTGGACATGCATGGCACCATCATCCTTACACGGTGTGCCCGGGTGGGAGCTGGGCTTGCCCCAGACCCCACACATGTGCACTGTGTCAGCATGTCAGCTACACCCATCTTGAATAACAAACCAATAAAGCCTTTTATCGAAGCCTATTAATGATACCTCATAACACTAAAAAGTAGACTTCAACAGATCTAAACATGTTGCAACATTATAACTAAAGCTAACGAGTGAGAACCTCAGAATCAACTCACTGATAAAACCAAATCAGGAGTAAGAATTACATCAACGGCTCTCACTCGCAACCCACCCACCATCCAAAAACACGAGCATGTAATCACAAATCACATTTCCATTAAACCTATTAAACACATTTATGAAGCTAATTTTAACTATAGCCAATTTTGAATATGTCACCACTTCAAACTCGTGAATCTAGATGGAAATGAGTGGCCCCGACGCTTTTTCAAGATATCTAGTGTGAGCGTTTCGCTACCGCTGTGTCAAGGGGATCCAACTCTAAAAGAAAAAATAAAAATAGCTTAAAATTAATGCCACAAACTCCAACGCACTCCTCATATACACAATAACCAAGATATTAGTCTCTCACCAAAACTAGTTTCACTTATCAGCGAAGCATATCAAACACGGTTCATCATCTCTCCTTGGAGCTGAACTACCAAACCGCCATTGCTGTCCATAAACCAACGCTGTTATCAGGGTTACAAGCACTTCCGGACTCAAAATATATACCCGGAACTTCCTAACACCTGTCCACATTAACCAAATTATCCCCCTATCAAACTAAACAACAAATGACTTCCTAAAAAGCTTAATCCAAGCAGAAAAACCACAAATAACTATCTAAAACATATATCAGGAACAACTACCCCATTCAATACAAGAATTTAAACCTTTAGGAGAAACAATATTTAAATAAAAAAATCCACCATTGTTCCCTATAAAGGAGAAACCGGTCACCCATCTGCTACACCCATCTGCCTAGCTATAACACATGTCCCACATACGCACAGGCTGCATGGCATGTGCCGCTGTATGCAGGGGGGGCTGACCATGTGTGCCACCATTGGGCCATGGGCACTGCGCCAGCCGGGGCCAGGGTGTGGGCCACCCTGAGCGTTCCGGTGTCCTGGTACAACATGTGGGTGGGCCAGACCCGCACCCACCAGCCTGTGCACCGATCATTACACCAGGGTGACTGACCTACCACCCGGATGTGGCCTGTGCAACCCCGTGAGAATAACCCAGTCGGTCATGTCAGCATAGGGATAGATGACTGGACTCCTTGTTGACCCTGGGGCATCCTGGGGCTCAAAAGACAGCCTATGAAACTCAACCAGGGGCAGGGACCTCAGCACCAGGATGGATAACAGGGCTCTGCAAGGAGGCCTGGGCCATCCTGGGGCAGAGGCAGCCCTGTGAAACTCAACCAACAGGGACCTCAGCACCAGGATGGATAACAGGGCTCTGCAAGGAGGCCTGGGGCATCCTGGGGCTGAAGCAGCCCTGTGAAAGTAAACCTGGGGCAGGGAGCTCAGCACCAGGGTGGGTAATAGGGCTCTGTGATGTGGCCCTGGGAATCCTGGTGATGGGGCATATTTGTGAGCCTGCAGAGGGGAAAGGAACCTCAGCACCTGGGTGATTCAGCCACCTTTCCTGGCCAGTCTCACATCTCTTGGGGGACAATGTTCTGATGAGATATTCCTATCATATGGTATGTCACACATGATCAGAGCAGGCAGATCACTGTTAGCTGATATTGCATATGGTGGATACAGGTTCCTGATATATACCACATCGTAGTCAAAATGCTGGATGAGGTTTAATTACTTCGAGCAAGCTTTCAAAGGGTTGGCAGACCTCTGTGATGCTGGCTGGTGCGTCCTGCAGATGGGGCAGACCTGCACACATCAGCCGTGATGCCTACCACTTTCTCTGATTGCCCCACATACACATCCTGTTCCATTGCTGTGCATGTCGGATATGTCTGTTGGTTGCTGGATATTGGTTTACACTGCTAGGTTTGTGTGCCTGTCCCCATGCACTTACCTCACGTGGGTAGTCTGCAGCACGATTGTAGCGCCTGGTGAGATGCACCCATGACCTCCTCACCCTGATGAGGTTTTGCCTGCGGGATGAGCCAGGGAAAAGCCTCTCCTGGCACAGACAGATGAGCTCTGCCAGCAGATGCAGGTCAGCATCTGTGAACGCAGGCTTCCTTGACCTGGCAGCCATGTTGTCTGTGCTCAACGCTCAGATGACGCAGTGACGGTGTGTGCCCACGCACGTGCGTACTGCCGTGCGTCCGTGCACACGTACCCCCGTGTGTACATACGTTTGATTTGTTAGTTTAAGGCATTCTGTAAGGTATCTCGTCACGGCTAATATTTGTGGGTGGGACATGCCATATTCCCATCCTTTTGCCATTGTGGTATCCTCTTCCATCATTTGGGGTTGACATTACACCCTTTCCTGCCATATTGCACAACCCCAGCCTCATTATGGCACTGTAGCGCACTTCTTGGGCAACTGGGGGGGGGGGGGGGCTTGACGATGTGAGAATTGCCAGGGTGTTTTTGGTATAGATACAATATGTACATATATATCTTTAGGTATCTCTCATGCTGCCTCTCATTATATGTGTGTGGTTTACATTTCACAAATGTATATTACATTGCACAGGGCATTGTAACTTGGGGAAAACTATTTTTACAGGGAACATAGGCAATATTGGGTTAGGTAGCTTGTACATGACCATGGGGAGCACCTGTGCGACTGGGAACCCCGGGCCTTCTAGCACATGGTTGTTGTCCCTTGGTGGGATTTGAACCCACAACCTTCCGACTCAGGGGTAACGTGCCCCATCCACTAGGCTACCTCTCCAATGACACATACTGATGGAACATTGGGCTTCAGATGGCGCGGATCCATGTCCTCCAGTGGGGGTGGGGGCGGCAGGGTATTTACAATGCTGGGTCAACAGCGCAGTGGTGGTAACATGCACATCGGTCACAGGCAAGGCACACACACAGATGAGCAATGCGTGACAGGGTACCAGCGCAGGACATTCGGTGACACCCTGCACAGCCAGACAGGACTCTGCACAGCTGTCAGATGCAGATAGCTGGACAGGGGGGGGGGGGTTGGTTGGCATCTGTCATGTGCTTATTATGGCCTGGCAGCATGGCTCTGCATGGATACGCCTGTTGCAGCATGCAAAACATCAAAGTTGGGAAGCCATGAGGGGGGAACCAACGTGGAGTCACCACATAGTCACTGTTTGCAACGTCAGTTTACTGAAGAGTATTCTATACCTCTATTGCATGTTGTACAGCAGTGGCTGGTTAATGAGTGCATGCAGGTCACTGCACAAACCATCTGCTCTGTGCACCAGGATAGGTTTAAAGCACCAGCACCCATGATGCATTGCACATGTGGAACAGCAGTCTACGGCTGTTCACCACTTGGGGTCTGCGCCTCTCCATTGCCACAGCTTGTTTGGATGGCCTGCCATGCGTGATACTGACACAGACTGGCTACAGACCTCTCCACTGTGCAGGTTCTGTGTTCACCTTGAGGGTAATGATGTGCGCACAGAACTAGGTCCACAGTACATGTGATGCAAGGGATAGGTCCTGCTGCACATCACCGTCATTGGCAGATGCCAGACACCGCCTACATCTGTGCATACCCAGTGTTAAGGTCAGGCTGCCATGGACACCTGTGAGTAGGGTGGGGAGGTGTCTGGATATGCATGGGGATTTGTGTCACATTGACCCCCTACTGCTCAGGGCAGTATACACATTATGCCCCTTCCCACTCATGGAGGTGGGGGGGAGGCGGCAGGGGAGCTGGTGCCAGGGCACGGGGAACTGCCTATCAGCGGAGCAACCCAGACGGGGGGGGGGGGAAAATACCCCCCTCACGGCTGGTGCATATGACCCATACCTGTGACTGGACCATTGGCAGACTGGCAATACTGTGTCTCTTTGCCTGTATGCCCTCTCTAGCCAAAGCCTGCCATGCACCAGCAGACAACACTGTCATTCTGCACCTGCAGCAGCATAGTGTGTTGTAACCATGCACGGACTACCTCCAGACAGTCCATTGGCCACTCCCTGGGACATGCTCACAGGGGACACATGTGCACCCAACCATAGGGTGTGCAGCACACACACATACTACACTGGTATGTTGATTATGCCCCAGAACAGTGATCTCACAGGTGTCACTGCTAAGAGCTAGCATAGAGCACTATGGGGTATCCTGGACATACCATGGTCACTGCTAGGTCAGGGCGAGAATGGCCTTCCAGAGACCAATGGTTCAACATACACACACACACACTCCTACTGCAGCACTGTGCAGTTTTCACGGTGTTTGGGAGGCCTGCCCACCACACCAGAGACATCTTTGAACTGTGCAGGGGGTGGTGTTAATGCGGTGATGGTACCTGCAACTCCAGCCTGGACCCGACAGCCTTAATCTACCTGCGGTTTTGGATGGTGGTACCAGTGTTGTCTGCTGCTGTGGGAATTGCACTGTAGGATGTTGTATCTACCTCGTCTGGGAAAATGTGGTGCTGTGTTCTGCAGGGTCTGCATCTGTGACCTGACTCTGTGCCCCTCTGCTCTGGGACACACTCACTGTGTGTACTACACCTCAGTGCTGCCATGCCCATATGCTGTTGGTGCACTGTCCCAGGACCTCCTGGGGGCAGGTAGGTGGCTGCCTAAGGTGTGTGTTCTAGAGTAGGGGTGCCTACATAGATGTTGACACTTCCCACGGCACCGCCTGTCAATGTTATGCACCCCCATGGGGTGCCTGCTGGGTGATGTCTCATGGATGGGACACTGTGGGACACGGACTCATGGGCATGTCTGACCCTGGTCAGTTGCTGTCTTGCTGGTTTCCATTTTCTGCATTCCTATGTGCCACCTCGGCAACCGCCTAGTCCACCCTGTGCCCCAGTGGCCCCCACTGCAGGTCCCGCCTGCAGCCCCATCACCATAGTGGTCTTTCATACCAGGGCACTATGCTGTTGCTGCAAAGGGAGCACTACTATCACCTTTCTTGGGCTCCCTGCCTATGCTGTACGTTGCTGACACTGAAATGGTTTCTTTCTCTTGCAAATGTGTGCTAACGCCAGGTTTTCAGTTGCGTTAGGATTCAGCCCTTAATTTCTCCACGTTGGTGTGAAAGGGGCCTCTCCCCGACCATTGACCTCTTCTCTCCGCCCTTTCTCCACCCTTTTCTGGCCTTAACGCGGCTGGGAACGTTAAGGCGCATTATGTGCCGTTAAGGCGCCTTAACATAGCTGCTGCTACGTTAACGCAGTTTAGTAAACATGCCCCAAAGTTTCCATTCAGAAGCGCATGATGCACAAATGCTCGTTTGACACACTGGCAGTACAGAATGGGCTACAATGTTCCTTCCATGTTGCACCACGAAACAGATAGAAAGCTTGTCCCTGCTCAGATCATCCGGGGGAATAGGCACCACTGCCTTCAAGGGAGGCAGCTTATCCAAGGCAATCTGCACAGTGACCCTTGCTGTTCACAGACCCACAAGGGGAGATGAAAGAACCTGGGATCGTCTCTCTGCATTCCAGCACTTAGGCATACTGGTCGGGGACTTGCACACAACAATCCTTGGTGAAACCTGTCCTCAACCGGAGAGGCCAGAGAATGGGCTGTCAAAACCATAATTGCACAGCCCGGGAGGGTCCTCCTCTGGATGGGATCGGTCCATTGGCCCAAGCGCTCCATGAAGGGCTGAGAAGGGGCCCGAAGTCCCTAAGGGGAAGAAGGCTCTGCAGGCCAGTAGTGATGGGATTTCTGAGACTCCCAAGAGTCCAACCAGTGCTCCCAGAGTGGGCGGAGGCTGATAGAAAAAGGAGCTCCTGCTCACTACACAGACTTTTGGGACCTGTCCTCCAGAAGGCAGAAAGATTTTGTCTCGCTCATGTCCTTTACCTGCTTCTCCACATTGGACCCAACAGAAGCGTTCTTCTAAGGCCAGGTGGGAAGAGGAGTCCACTGCCCCATATCAAAGCCAAGCCAATGCCATATCATTATAAACAGGGCACAATCCCTGGCCACCATATGTACCAGGGTGGACATGGCATCAGAAAGGAAGGCTGTAGCAGACTCCAAAAGAGGGATAGAATCATCTGAAGCCACTGGAGCAGTGCTCAAAACCTCAGGGTTTGCACATACCGCCAACTGAGAAATAGCAGCCGTCACAACAAACTGATTCTTCAACACAAATCCATCTTTCGGTCCAGAGTATCCTTTTTAAGGTCAATCCACCTTCCACAGAAATGATGGATTTCTGGGAACCGCCATGACCTGTGCATCCACCTTGGAAATATCAAACCACACAACGCACTCTTCAGGGAGACCATCATCTTATACACTGTTGGCCCCTTAGGCAAGGAGTTGGGGGACTCGCACTCTGACCGGAATGGGCCCTTGAGCACCTCCGGGAATGAGAAGAAAATAGTGGATTTACACTCTCCTCGTAGGAGTGGGTGACCCTTCAGTTCCTGCTCAGTGCCTGGAGTTTCCACCAAGCTCAAGCTGGATAAGACCCTGGGGATCAATGCCTCCAATTTCTATCTCCCAGAACAGGCAGACAACATTGGCCTCCTCACAATCCTCTGAAGGCAAGAGTATTTCTTCATTCACATCAAACATCTCAATCCAAGCCACAGTCCAAATCTCAGATAGATCCCAGCTGATTCCCATTTCCAGGGGGGGCACCCTTTGCTGGGGACGTTTAGCCATCAATCGAAAGGGGATTCCACTCTCATCCTGCCCCTCACAAGACTGCACTAGGTGAAACCAGAGGCCACAAAGTCTGAATTTCAATGCCAGAATGACCAGGCCTGCTGTAAAAGGAAAAGAATCTCGGGGAGGACAATCCAGGTTCTGGAAGTTTTCCTCATGAAAATGATCCCCCTACACCAGGTGGCATAGTCACAGTCAATCCCCCAGAGGATGGGGAGAGGCTCACAGCAGAGTTGCCGGAACCTCTGGCTGAATATCCTTACCTGTAGTATCATCTACCATTTTCTGCCCTTAGGCAAACAAGGTCAGACTAACAGCATCCCCCAAAAGAAAGAGGGGAGTAGGCCCACCAGGGAGACTTAGAAGCAGCTAAGAAGGGCTGAGTCCAAAAGCTGGAGATGAGGCGCCTCACTTGCCACAGGTTAAACCACATTTCCTGGAAGACAGAGTTAAGGCAAGTATCACAACAGCAGTTGCTAAGGCTGTGGCAGCCTGGAAGGCACAAGTTAACTGTGCTTTTATTGCAATGCGTGTTACAGGTGTTAGGATAGGAACGCACAGTGGAGCTGCTCGGGTGGAATGCATGCAAGGATGGTGTGACCGCCAGACGCACAATATTAATAATGCTACTGGTGCATGCAGAAAATGTCAGATCATCCCCACACAGCATCAACAGTCGCTAGCAGTCCACCCTGAATTGCTTCCCACACAGACGGAATTGGGGTTCCTCAATAAGGAAGAGGATCCGTGCCAGGCTCAGTTCTTCTCTCCTGAAACCATTTCTCTGGCTTGGCAGCACCGCGTTTAAGGTGGCTGGAGGGCAGATTCCTCTGAGAGCCTTCTTCAATCTTCAGAAGAGAGCAGGGGAGACAGAAGAAGAGGGAGGGGGACTGTTGTAGTTGTTGATATGGAAGGACAGACTAGATAGGCCATGTGGTCTTTTTCTGTCATCATTTTTCTGAGGTTGTGAGGCTGCTGAATTCTTCCAATTTTCTGGCTGTTCAACAGGTTCTTATCTAGGGTAAGAGCATGGAGCTGAATCAATTTTCCTTCCTCCTATGGCTACCGAAAAGGCCACAGTCTAGTGGAGTCTCCTACGTCGCGCTCAAGTGAATCAAAGTGGTCTGTGTCACAAGCATTATCAATCTTTTCCTCTCAATTATTCAGATTTTCTTCAAAGAGGAGAAAATCCATCCACCATCTGCTGGAGACAAAGAAATACTGAAGAGACCTCTGGTGGCTGAAGCAAATAGATGCATGGGAGTGAAGTTATTGAAACCTGGACTTTTCATTGGTTCTTTGTCTCCACCAATCTGCTGGTAGAGGAACACAACCCACTTCTCTGGACTGGTCTAACAGGATGATATGGAAGTAGCCAATGGTAGTACAGCATTTAGCCTCAGAGGAGAGTCTATATCACAGATCACAGACTAAGCCTTTGGAGACCAGAGGGGAAGAACCTGAATATGGGAAGCAGAGCTCACATTCAAGTAGGGCCATTTTAAAGAGTCACATCTCAAAGCAGAGCATCAAAGAGCTGTTCCAAAACCTTAACTCAAGGCTTAGTGCCAGCTCTATTCAGTTCCTTATTCAAGCCTTTGGGGCTCTTGATAGCGTGATACCTCTTCAGCAAAGTTTAGCCACCAATATGTTGAGATTTTGAAGCTGGATTTTTAGTTCATTGAGAAGGAAGGCATAAGCCTGTCATTACTAGATTGAACCATGCTGGACAACATCCTGATGCAGCTCTTGCATTCACAGTCATCATGGCCTTGACCCACACGCTTGTAGTAAACCTTGTAATGTTCAATAATGGCCATATTCTGGGTGCATTTTAGACAAAGCTTGAAATTGCAGCTTATTTCTTACTGTCAACAATCTAATACTATAAAATCAAAAAGCATTTGAAGATAGGACAAATGTTTGCTGAAAGAAAACATTTGGTAGGCAGTCTCTCAACAAAAAACAAAGAAAGCTTCCAAAAATACAATAAATCCTAGTTAATAGAAGAAAGTAATGGAGGCAAAAGCAATAGGCAACCTAAACTGTATGAAAAAAAAGTTACTGTGTGGCCAATGGAAGAGGTTTGACACAGATGGTGGACACAGAAGCTGAAAGCAACTATGGGCCACTTCTGAGGCACAACTACTATACCTATTAATACTAAACACTTTAAATAGCACTGTAAGTTACAGGCTGCTCAGACATGGAAGAGATAATCTCTACTCTGTGGTGCTTGCAATTTAGCAAAGGCAGTACATTAAGAAAAAAGTAACTAAATCTCGAGGACAGGGCTACTTCAATGATTCAGGGCTCTTTGCCTTCTAAAGTGTAAGTCTAAGTGAACAGCACCTGCCATCTGGAACTCACTGCCAGAGAAAGTAAGGACAAACTCAGACCTAAAGGACTTCAGGAAACAACTCAAAACCTTCCTATTCTCTGACTACTTCATAGAAGACACCTAGCCCTCCCCCCTCATGACAAAAGTCTAGATAGAATTTGACCCATGTACATATGTTTAACGGTAAATAATTTATGCTCCTGGATAGTTATGCATCTCCCACATGTCACCCCTTCCCACGTTTACAACATGAGTTCTCTGTACTGGTTTGAGTTATATTGTAAACCGCTTTGATTCTATGATAAGGCGGTATAAAAAGCGTGTTAAATCAATCAATCAATAAATGAACAAACAGTCACAGAGGTGGGTGTGTGGGCCCAGTAATGAGATGTAGGATCATTTGCTTCTGCTAGTTGAGGTGGGCTAAATGCAAACACAGCTCTTGTAGATAGAGTATAGAAATGATGATAGTGTAGCTGGGTTTAAAAAAGGTTTGGACAAGTTCCTGGAGGAAAGGTCCATAAACCATTATTAAGAAGGGACACAGGATATCAATGCTTGACCCAGTACAAGCATTGTGGAACCTGTGTCTTTTGGGGTAACTGCTAGATATATATGACCTAGATTGGCCACTGTTGGAAACAGGATACTGGGCTTGATGGACCTTGGTCTGACCCAGTATGGCATATCTTATGTTCTTATGCTTTTCTATGCACAAACTTTACAGAAAGCTCTGGAAGTGTGACCTAACTGATGCAGGATTTAATTACATGTCCATGTGTAAGACGGCAACTGCTCATTTTCTGAGGTAAAAAAACAGACAAACAACATCCAGACTATTGCAATGCAATTTTTCCAGAGAACTCCCCTCCTGTTTTTCATATTGTAACAGCAAAACACTATGGCTATTGCTTGCCTCCACTCGTGAAATTCAGGTTTTATCCTCCTGTATGCCCATTTGGGGTTTCAATTCATTGTCATCTGGACTCACTAATCAGCATCTCAAATACATCCTATGCTGCTGAAAATAAATCTGCAAGGAAGATTTTATCATCAATATTTCCTCCCATTTATTGGTTTTGTGTGAAGAAATAATAGCAAAATAAAATAAAAATATGGGTTGCTGGGAAACAAACAGCCAATCCTCAAAAATGAAAAATATCCAATAAGAGAAAAAGTAAAGAGCCTGTCTTGATAAATTTTTCCAGAGGTTACAATCTATCATTTTGGGCAGAAACACACACCTTTACATCCTCACTCCTGGAACTTTATACAAAACTTTACATAGAAGAATGTACAGCAGTTCATTGCCTCAGTGCTCTGTCATTATTGCTACAGCTCCTCATCAGCAAAAAGTGCATCCAGTTCAGCAAGTTTGTGCTGAAGCATTGCCTCCAGATCAGGCCTGCTTGCCTCTGTCTGTTTCCTCCGCCGTTGTGCCCGGCCTCCTCCTACTCCAGCCACAGGACGAGCCTTCAACCGAGTCTTACGTTTCCGAGGGATGCTACCATCATGGAACTCCATCAGTCGCTTCACCTTGCGTTGGCTAGTGAAGACTAAATCACCATTCCGCTCCAGTGGCTCCTCAAAGATGGTCTCAAAAGATCTGAAGCAAAAAGCAGAATGAAAGAAAAGTTATACATGTATACTCTGCATGATCCGTGTCCTTTCTCTGTACTCATAATGAAAATCTGTCCTCATTCCAAGAGACTCTACCCTTTTCAAAAGTTCATATCAACTAAACCCCCTTTTCTAGTGTAACCAGGAGACTGCAGATAAACAAGGACAACCGTATCAATTTTGTTTTTGTCTCCACTGCACTGATGGCAGGATCTTACAGAAAAGAAAAACAATGTAGTTACTAACGTGTAGCAGGTGTTCTCTGAGGGACAGCAGGAAACATCCTCACATATAGGTGATGCCATCCAATGGAGCCCTGCGTGGGAGTATTCCCAGCTCCTTCTAGAAGCTTTTGTAAGCTCCACTTTGCATGCGTGTACTTTCCCGCCTGCCACCACGGCGCTATCTTGTACTCGGTCCAATACACAAGCTGAGCAGAATACAACTCCTAGGGGAGGTGAGGACATTTCCTGCTGTCCATGGAGAATACCTGGTACAGGTGAGTAACTACATTTTCTCTGTGGACATGCAGGAAAAAAGTCCTCACGTTTGGACTCCCTACTTGAACAAAAAATAAGGGACAAATAGAGCCTAACATGGCAATGAAACAACCACTTTTGTTGTCAACAGGCCTTTTAAAGTTTTATACTTTTTTTTAAGCTAGCCTGAACTGAAATAAATAGGCCTAAGGGGATGAAGTTGGATTCTACTTTCCAAACAGATTCCTAAGTACTGATTGGCCAAAACTGCTGTCAAGTTGGGAATCCCCCGCCAGACAATAGTGCGATGAGACTGTGTGGACAGAAGTCCATGTAGCAGTCTTGCAAATCTCTTTCATGGAGAACAAGTGCAAGTGGGCTACCGATGCAGTCATGGCTCTAATCCTCGTCGTGACATAATCCTCAAGGTTAGGCCTGCCTAGGCATAAGTGAAAGAGATGCAATCTGCGAGCCACATTAACAAGGTGCTTTTGGAGATGGCAACCCCCAACTTGTTGGGGTCAAAAGAAACAAAAAGCTAGGTGAAATTTCTAAGGGCTTTTGTCCACTCCTAGTAAAAAGCTTAGGCTCACTTGCAGTCCAACATGTATAGAGCATCTTCCCCTCTGAAAATGAGCTAGAGGCTGGATGTTGGGGGGCAACATCATTCTGTCCTCCTGCAATATCCGATCCGCTGCCTGTCTAAGCCGAATTGGTTCCCACTAGAAAGTGCCAGAAGAAGGAATCATGGTTGCTTGGGTCAATAAGAGATCATGAGAATCATCATACCTCATCTGTTTTGAGCTTCATGAGGGTCTTGACAATGAGAGGTATTGGAGAATATGCATACAGAAGACCCCCCCCCCCCAATCTAGGAGGAAAGCATCGGAGGCTAGTTTTCTGTGTGACCCTACTCTGGAGCAGAACTAATCCACCTGGGCACTGTTCCCTCTAAGCTGTGCGCGTGTGTGCGCACACACACCTCGCCAAGCAAGCGCACATACTTTACAACAGAGCGCACAAAAATTATGGTTCTGATTCAGATAGAAAACACAGACGTCTTAAAATTTAAAAGTTGTGATTGTAATTATTAGAAATTTTCTGCTTCATTTAGTAATCATCTATTTTCATTTAATTTGATTAAAATCAATGTGGTGTACATACTGTATTCTAACGTGTAATCAAATTTTAAAGTATATAATTCCGAGTGTCGTTATGTGGCACACAAAAATTTAACCTTCCTTCAAAAGCTGCACAGCTGATATTTTATGTGCACACAGCCTACAGAAAATTAGAGGGAACATTGCACCTGGGCATTCTGACGAGTGACAAAAAGATCTATCGAGGGGGTGCCCTATTCCCTAAAGATGCACTTTGCATCCTCCTTGCAACCTCCTGTCCAGAGTTCATTCGTGAGGCTGCCAGAGTGTTTTGTTTGTCGGGCAAGTAAGTGTCTCAAGTCCATCCTGTAAGAGACGGCAAGGTTCCACAACCTGACTGTTTCCCAACACAGGAGGTATGTTGTCTGAGTTAGAACAATTTTATTGGCCAGCCAATCTTTGAAAACCCTTAGAGCATTCGCAATAGCTCGTATTTCCAAGAGGTTGATCTGATGGAGACTTTCTTGGAGAGATCAAGTTCCTTGGAGTGTTGAACCCATCAAAATGAGCTCCCCAACCCAGCTCGGATGCTTCTGTCAATAATTTTTGCGGTAGAGGAATTTGGAAGGAAAGTCCCTTGACCAGATTGGCTGGAATATTTCACCAGGTTAGAGTCTGAACAAAAGGTCTCAGATACCCCGTGGCTTGTGCTCATTGGGTACTCAGTGTCCAATGAGCCTGCCTCATATGGAGACGTGCCAAAAGTGTTACATGTACCACTGATGCCATGTGGCCCAGTAAGTTAACATGGTCCGAGCTGACACCTACTGACTTATTTGAATTTCCTGCATTATCACTGTCAGTCTGTGGTATGTCATGCAAGAGAAAAGCTCTCGCCCAAGTCGTTTCAAGCAAAGCTTCAATGAAGTTCAGTTGTTGGAAAACCCTAGTAAGCTCTAGTCACGTTGATTCAAACTCCTTCCTGAGTGGCAATCAAACAATCGTTCAGGTAGGGGAAGGTATGCACTCCTGGTCTGTGTAGAAATGCTGCTACCACGCAAGACATTTTGTAAATACGTAACGCCAAAAGACAGAACGCGATATTGGAAGTGCTGCCTCCCTACTACGAATCAGAGATCATTCCCGTGAGTGGGATATATCTGTATTTGGGTATATGCATCCTTTAGATCCAGAGAACATAGCTAATCTCCTCTTTGAAGAAAGGGGAGTAGGGTGCCTACAGAAATCATCCTGAACGTTTCTTTGACCGGATATTTGTTTAGATCTCTTAGGTCTATGATGGGATGGAATCCCTCCATTTTTTTGGTGATCAGGAAATACTTGAAATAAAATCCCCACCCTTCTTGTCCTGGTGGCACAAGCTTGATTGCTAGATCCCTTTCAAGAGTGGTGACTTTTGCAGAAGTTCCTAATGCTGAACATTTAAAGATGGAACCTTCAGAGGGCAATTTAGAGGAAAATCAAATAGACGTAATTTGTAGCCATTTTGGATAAGACTCAAGTGTCTGAGGTTATAAGGAGCTACACCTTCTGGGCAAAAAGAATGAGCCTCCCTCCAACAGGAAAGTCCTCCACTACAGCTACAGGTAGCGTGGCTAGGTTCCACAAGAACCAGTTAAAACCACACCCCATGTTTTGGCTGAGGAGCCTATTGCGCCTTCTAAGGCTTCTCTCGCCTTGCATGAGCTTGAGGAGTCTGGTTTGTTTAGGAATAGTGAAAACCAGGAAAATGCCTATCCTGAAACCTCCTGCGGTAGGAGGCCGCTCAGACATGCACCAAAGAGTGATGTGCTGCTTTTCTATGAAGCCAGACTTCTTTGACCTTATCTTCCAAGAGATTCTCTCCATGGCACGGTATGTCAGCAGCTTGTCCTATACAAATTGTTGGAAGTCTGAAACTCGGAGCTAGGAGAGTCTCCGGGTGCCAATACCTGCTGCAGAAGCTCTTGATACCATATCAAAGATATCATATGTTGCTCGGACCATGAACTTTGAGCAGTCTTTGCCGTGTTTCACTAAGGAATGATACTGCTCCAATCTCTCTGGAGGAAGAAATTCAGACATTATCTAGGCCACACATGATGTTCTTTCAAGAACATGCCCATGTAGAGCTGGTAAGAGGCCATGTGGGCCACGAGCGTGGAACTCTGAAAAACTCTCCTCCCAAAAGCATCCAATGTCCGAGACTCTCTCCCTGGAGGATACCAAGGAATGCGTCTTGGAGCTTTTGGATCTTTTGAGGGTGGATTCGATCACCACCAAGTGTCAAGGAAGCTTGGGTTTCTCGAATCTGGGAGCCGTCTGAACTCTGTACATAGAATCAAACTTTTTACTTAAAGGAGGTACAGAGAGGGGTGTCTCCCATATTCTCATCTGTACTCTAAAGGATGTGGAGCAAAGGCACTGTTACCACTTCCTTGAGGGCAGAGGAGTACTAGAGGATCTCCAATTCTTCTGCCCTGGGCTTATTCTCAGTCTCCACAGAAAATGGTATAACCTTAGCCATATCCTGTATAAAATCCTGGAAAGTCATGCCCTCAGGTGACTTTCATCCCTCGTGAGAAGAAGGGCGAGAAGGGAGTTCTGGGGACCTGTACTCTGATGGACCTTTAGACTCCTCATCCATGATGCAACCTTCTGACTCGAGAAAAAGTCAAAGTACTTCCGAGTCTCGGCCTAGACAACTCTCCTGCCCTTTGGGGATTGGAAGCTCCTTTGGAGCATTGATGCACCAATGACTTTCTAGGAATTGGGGCTGTATTGGACTCCGATGCACTAGACAGTGATATCGATCAGGCAGGCTCTGGGGTCAGGACCCTTCAATGCCCAATACTGATGTCTCTTCTGCAGGCACTCAATGATTCTCAAGGACAGGTTGGACTGCCATTGGTATCACTGCAGCTGACGTCAAGGCACTGTCTTGCTGCATGGCATGGTAAACAGTATCATAATCCTTTCCTTGACGGCCTTCAGAAGATGTTTCTCCAGGTCTGCAACTCCTATGGCTGTGGGGCTACAGCAGCATCAACCAATGTTCCTGGAACCTGAAAGGGTGTATTGGTAACTGGTCTTGGCTCACTAAAGCCATCACTGCCCCTCATATGCCTTGGAGGATTAGCTGTCCTCTCATCAGGGCCTCTTAGGAAGGTGTTCTTGCAAAACCCTCTTTGCTCTCAATGCCATGCCTCTGAGGGCTTCGATGTCAATGTTCCAGAGCCTCCATCCATTGTTTGATGTGTTTTCCTTTCAGCGTCAATGAAGATGAAGCCCTCTTCATCACTGGGTAAACATCGATTGATGGCTAATGCTCCAGGGTTCTATGGGGGCTCAAGGGCTCCTCAATGACGATGCACCAACATCTAATGCATCTGTGATGTCATAGAGACCAGTGCTGCCGATGCTAATACATCGGACTCAGAAGTGCCAAAAATAACTATGTTTCTCATGACCCTAGAGCCCTCTTTTTGTCATTTGTGAAAACAATTTACAAGAGGAGGGCTGATTATTGTGTCCCAAGCACTAAAGGCATCAACTATGGGTATCCATAATGGATATGGTTCTTGAGCACTTATAACACTTTTTAAACCCTCTGGCAAGTTTTTGTAATATATCGCCAAGAAAAATAGCTGCTGAGAAATCAAATGACTCGATTTTTATAAAAGAAAGGCAGAACTGTGGCCAGAGTATTAATGCCTGCGCTGCTGCCTTCCCAACTCTCCCTCCTCAGTTGGGCTTGTAGCTGAGATAAAGAGAGAGAAAGAGAAATACAACTCCTAGGGGAGAAGGGTGGGTTGTAAAGACTCAATTCCTGCTGTTCTCGGAGATCACATGTTACAGGTGAGTGACTACGCTATCTCCAGGAACAAGCAGGAATGTAATCTTCACCTATGGGACTCCTTAGCTTGGAGATGCCAGGGAGATGACTTCAGCGAGAGCAGTGAAACCCAGGCTGAAGTGGGTCATGTGTCCTCCCAAGGATCTCTAGTATCAAAACCCGGGACGAGGGGGGGGGGGGTAGGAGTTGTCCTGTGTGTGAAAGAGATGCTGGAGAACAGCCTGGCCAAATGAGGCTTCCCGATGGGAGTCCTTGTCCAAGCAATAATGGGCCGCAAAGGTGTGGACAGAGGACCAGGTTGCTGCTTTGCAAATTTCATCAATCACCATCGAGCGTAGGTTTGCCATGGAGGCAGCCATTGCTGGCATATTGTATGCGGTGACATGACCTTCAAGAGAAAGTCCCTTTACTCTCATAGGTAAAAGATACAGTCTGCAATCCACTTGGAGAGTGCTCGCTTGGAAACTGGTAGACCCAAGTGATTGGAATCAAACGCAACAAAAAGCTGTGAAGCTTTTCTGTGCTGCCTAATTCTCTGAAGATAAAAGGCCAAAGCACGCTTGCAATCCAGAGTATGTCGATTCCTTTCTGCACTAGAGGCATGAGGCCTACAGAAGAAAACAGGAAGGTAAACCGATTGGTTCAAAAGAAAAAGCAAAATCACCTTTGGCATAAAGTAAGGATGAGTCCTAAGGACTACTTTATTTTGGTGGAACTGTGTATAAGGAAGGTCAGCCACTAAAGCTTGGAGCTCACTGATGCATCTTGCAGAAGTGAGGATAATTAGGAAGATGACTTTTCAAGAAAGAAACTTCAGAGATGTACTGGCTAGGGGTTTGAAGGGCAGCTTCATCAGCTGTCCAAGGACAAGATTGAGATCCCATGCCACAGGTGGTAGCCTAATGGGAGGCTTAGTTAAAAGTAGACCTCTCATAAGGCACGCTACAAGCAGCTGAGAAGAGACAGGTTGTCCATCAAAGGGCATGTGGAAAGTCGCAATGGCACTGAGGTGGACTCTTACCGAGTTAGTTTTTAGCCCAGAGGATGAAAGGTGGAGGAGATACTCAAGTAACACCTCCACTGGAACAGAAAAAGGATTAAGTTCCTTCTTTGAACACCAGATTGAAAACTTTCTCCATTTAAAAGCATAAGCACGCCTTGTGGAAGGTTTCCTGGAGGCCAGAAGGATATCTTTAACCTGTTGAGAGAGGTTGATATCCTGGAGTTCTAAGCTCTCAGAGCCACGCCATCAGGTACAAGGACTGGGGGTTCGGGTGCAGAAGCGTCTCGTTCTCCTGGGAAAGGAGATCTGGAGCACATCCCAACTCCAAAGGTTTGGCTTGAGAGACACATACATGTAAATATTACCTGTGAATAGTTACCCTATGTTATGAACCTTGTCATGATGCCGATATGTAAATATTACCTGTGAATAGTTACCCTATGTTATCCAAGTTCTATACACCTGTTCTACGTATAACAGAACAGCCTGTTGTTCTGATCGTTATGTTCCATGTAAACCGCGCTGATGTTGAATAGTGCGGTATATAAGAGATTGTAATAAATAAAAAATAGAAGCAATGGATACCACGTCTGACGTGGTCAGCGTGGGGTTATGAGGATCATGTAGCCCCTGTCTCTCTGAAGCTTGAACAGAGTCTTGGGAATGAAGGGAAAAGGTGGGTAGGCATATAGGACGTCCTGACCCCAGTGGAGGTGGAAAGCATCCATCGCCTGAGCAAGCATTCTAGAACAGAAGCGGGGAAGTTTGGCATTCTGAGGACTTGCAAACAGATTTATATCTGGGGTTCCCCAGATATGAAAGATTCGAGCAGTCTGATCCAAATGGAGAGACCATTCGTGTGGCAGTAGTACTCGACTGAGTTTGTCTGCCAGGAGATTTTTTTGCCAGGGAGATACACCGCTAGTAGGTGGATCTAATGGTGTATGGCAAACGACCATAGGTGTAGGGCTTCATTGCCCAAAGCCTGAGAAGCTGTTCCACCTTGCTTGTTCACAAAGAACATGGCTACCTGATTGTCCGTCTGGACTAGAACTGTTTTGGAGTGCAGGTTTTCCGGGAACACTCAGAGCATTGAAGATGGCTCTAAGTTCTAGGAGGTTTATGTGAAGCCGGGCCTCCTGCTGTCCAAAGACCCTGAGTGGAGAGATTTTCCAGATGAGCTCCCCAAGCCAATTTGGACGCATCCGTCATCAGGATAGACTGGTGTGGTGGCCTCTGAAAAGGAGACCCTACGAGTAGGTTTTCTGGTAATTTCCACCATTGGAGGGACAGAATCAGGCATGCAGAGGTCATGATTTTGTCCTCCAGATGACCTGATGCCTGAGTCCACTGTGAAGCTAGGGTCCATTGAGCTGCACACATGTGCAAATGAGCATAGGGAACCACATGTACAGTGGAAGCCAAATGACTGAGCAACTGAAGCATTTCTCAAGCAGTTAGGAAAGTTTTCATACCTGTTTGAGAAGCTAGTTGCACTATTTGAGCGCAACGGACCTGTGGCAGAAAAGCCCTTGACTGCTGTATTTCTAGAAGAGCCCCTATGAACTCTAAGGTCTGAGAAGGGGCGAGTTGGGATTTTGGAAGATTTATTACAAATCCCAAATGTTGAAGAACCTGCATTGTCCAGGAGAAAGCAGAGCTGGCCTCTGGAGCAGACGATGCTAGGATGAGCCAGTCATCTAAGCAGGGGAAGACAAATATCCCTATAGTTCTTAGAAATGCTGCTACTACTGCCATGCATTTTGTGAAGACTCTTGGGGTAGAACCCTATACTGGTAATGTCTTCCCTAAAAAAGGAATCAAAGAAACCTCCTGTGTTCTGTGTGAATAAGGATATGTGTATATGCATCCTTTAGATCTAGAGAACATAGCCAATCCTGACTCTGGATGTAAGGGAGAAGTGTTCCGAGAGAGATTCATTTAGAATTTCTCTAGGAGCAGATACTTGTTTAATTCTCTGAGGTCCAGAATGGGCCTGTATCCTCCTGTTTTCTTTGGTATAAGGAAGCAGGGGGAGTAGAAGCACAGGCCTTGTTAAGAAAGTGGCACTTCCTCTATCGCACCCTGAGCGAGAAGGGTGGTAACCTCCTGGCACAAGAGAGTGGTGAGAGGGGGCCGAGAGCTGAACTCTCTTGGAGTGGAGGGAGGGGGCATACTTTGGAAGTGAAGTTTGTACCCCTCTGTCACTATGGAGAGAGTTCAATGTTCTGATGTTATCTGGTGGATACTACCAAAAGCAGAGAGGTTCCAAAAAAGAACAAAGTAGCCCAAATGCCCTCAAGTATGGAGCAGACAGAGCTTAAAGATCCCAAATTACCCATGTCTACCAATAGCCAAATTAATATGAATAAAATACAGTCTCTAAAATGCTTGTATGCAAATGCTAGAAGTCCAAAAAAATAAGATGGGAGAGTTAGAATATATAGCACTAAATGAGAGGTTAGATATGATTGGAATATCAGAGACATGGTGGAAGGAGGACAACCAGTGGGACACTGTGATACCTGGGTACAAACTATATCGTAATGATAGAGCTGATCAAATTGGTGGAGGGTTTGCGCTCTTTGTTAGAGAGGGCATTGAGTAAGAAAGGATTAAAGTTTTGCAGGAAACAAAATTTGCTGTAGAATCTCTATGGATTGAAATTCCATGTAAAAAGGGGAAGGCGATGGCAGTGAGGGTGTACTATCGACCACCGGGCCAGAATGAACAAATGGATGATGAAATGCTCAAAGAAATCAAGGAAGCTAACAAAAGTTACAGCGCAGTAATAATGGGTGATTTCAATTACCCCGGAATCGACTGGGTCAGTGTCACGGCAGGACATGCTAGGGAGATAAAGTTCCTAGATGACATAAATGACTGCTTCTTGGAGCAGCTGGTTCATGAACCGACCAAAGGGGAAGCCATATTAGACCTGGTCCTAAGTGGAACACCAGATCTAGTGCAAGAGATAAGGGTGTTGGGGCCACTTGGCAATAGTGATCATAGCATGATCGCCTTTGATTTAATTAGTGGAGGAGGGATAGTAAGGAAATCCACAGTACTACCTTTTAACTTTCGAAAGGGAGACTATGATAAAATGAGGAAAATAGTTAAGAAAAAACTAAAAGGAGCAGTTGCAAAGGTTAAAGACTTACATCAAGCTTGGGTGTTGTTGAAAAATACTATCTTGGCAGCCCAGACCAGCTGTATTCCACGCTTTAAGAAAAGTGGAAGGAAGTCCAAAAAACTGCCAGCATGGTTTAAAGGTGAGGTCAGAGAGGCTGTTGTTGCCAAAAAAGCATCTTTCAGGAAATGGAAAAAAGAGCCAAACGACGAAACTTGGAAACAGCACAAGCACTGGCAAATCAAATGTAAGGCATTGATAAAGCAGGCAAAGAGAGAATTTGAGAAGAAGCTTACTGTGGAAGCAAAAATGCGAAATAAAGATTTTTTCAAGTACATTCGTAGCAAAAAACCTGTGAGAGAGTCAGTTGGTCCATTAGATGATAGAGGAGTTAAAGGGGCACTAAGAGGCAACAAGGCAATAGCAGTGAGACTGAATGAATTCTTTGCTTCAATCTTTACTGAGGAAGATGTAGGGATGTTACCCATAACTGAAGTGGTATTTAAAGGTGCGGAAGAATTGAAGGAAATATTGATACATCGGGAAGATGTATTACAACTATTAGATAAACTGAAGAGTAGCAAATCACCTGGGCCGGATGGTATACATCCAAGGATGTTGAAAGAACTGAAATATGAGATTGCAGACCTGCTATTAGTAATCTGTGAACTATCATTAAAATCATCTCTAATACCTGAAGATTGGAGGATCGCCAATGTAACACCAATTTTCAAAAAGGGTTCCAGGGGTGATCCGGGAAACTACAGACCGGTGAGCCTCACATCAGTACTGGGAAAAATAGTAGAAACCATCATAAAGAATAAAATTACTCAGCATGTAGATAGTCATGGCCTAATGGGAGACAGCCAACATGGCTTTAGACAAGGAAGATCTCGTCTTACTAATCTGTTATGTTTTTTTGAAAGTGTGAATAAACAGGTGGACAAAGGTGAGTCGGTTGATATAGTGTATCTGGACTTTCAGAAAGCCTTTGACAAGGTCCCTCATCAGAGACGTTTGGCAAAACTAAAGAGTCATGGGATAGGAGGCAGTGTACTACTGTGGATCAAGAACTGGTTAAGAGATAGAAAGCAGAGGGTTGGGCTAAATGGACAATTTTCCCAATGGAGAAAGGTGAATAGTGGTGTACCCCAGGGATCTGTGCTGGGTCCGCTGCTTTTTGACATATTCATAAATGACCTGGAAAGTGGAATAACGAGTGAGGTTATCAAATTTGCAGATGACACAAAACTATTTAAAGTTGTTAAAACCCAAGAGGATTGTGGAAAATTGCAAGAGGATCTTGATAAATTAGAAGACTGGGCATCAAAATGGCAGATGAAATTTAATGTGGACAAGTGCAAACTTATGCACCTAGGGAAGAACAACCCAAACTATGGTTATACAATGCAAGGTTCCAGATTAGGAACCACCACCGAGGAAAAATATTTAGGCGTCATTGTGGATAACATGTTAAAACCCTCGGCCCAGTGTGCAGCGGCAGCCAAGAGAGCAAATAGAATGCTAGGTATCATAAGGAAAGGAATGGAAAATAAAACAAAAGATATTATAATGCCTCTATATCGTTCCATTTTGAGACCGCACCTTGAATAGTGTGTGCAATTCTGGTCGCCATATCTTAAAAAGGATATAGAGTTATTAGAAAAGGTTCAGAGAAGAGCCACCAAAATGGTAAAGGGGATGGAAGGATACTCCTATGAAGAAAGGCTAAAAAGGTTAGGGCTCTTTAACCTGGAAAAGAGACGGCTGAGGGGAGATATGACAGAAGTCTATAAATTAATGAACGGAGTGGAACGGGTAAACGTAGATCGATTGTTTACCTTATCAGAATATAGAAAGACTAGGGGACATGCAATGAAGCTACAGGGTAAACTATTTAAGACTAATAAAAGTAAATATTTTTTCACTCAACGTGTAATCAAACTCTGGAATTTGTTACCGGAGGATGTAGTAAAGGCTGTTAGTATAGCTGGGTTTAAAAAAAGATTTGGACAAGTTCCTGGAGGAAAGGTCCATAAACCATTATTAAGAAGGGACCCAGGATATCAATGCTTGACCCAGTACAAGCAATGCGGAACCTGTCTCTTTTGGGGAAACTGCTAGGTACGTATGACCTAGATTGGCCACTGTTGGAAACAGGATACTGGGCTTGATGGACCTTGGTCTGACCCAGTATGGCATATCTTATGTTATTATGTTCTTATGGTGCCACCTTTTGGCAAAGTAACACAGTCTGCTTGGAATGTTGACTGGCTCTGGAATTTCCAAATGTAGGACAGTTAAGTTCTCTAGCAAGGAGTCAAAGACCTTGCGGAGGCTGCGTCTGTTGAGCTGGTTGAGCTCTGGGGGCCTGAGCCTTCCTCTGTTGCTGTGGTTGTTGTTGTCCCTTCTGGGTAGCATGGACTGGACAGTGGACCGCATGGGTGTAAGGAGGATAAAACTTATTTTTCTTGTTGAAAAAGGGTTCTTAACCGTCCTTTTCTTAGCTGGGTTGGCAGTGGTCCTAGAGAGCCTGTTTAGGGTAGTATTCTCGGACTCAAGCTGAGAAGCCTTGTCTTGCCAATTCTTTCCAAAGAGGTTTTCTCCTGTGCAAGGAATATTCCCCAGCTTATCTTGTACCCACTGCTCTAAATCAGATACTTGTAACCAAGCAATCCGACATGCACCGATGGAAATAGCAGAAGTCCTGCTAATACAATCAAAACAATCAAAGGCTACCCTGCTCATGAAGTTGGAAACATTCTGGGCATGTTTTACAAGTGTCAGGTAATCAGCTCTCTTGTCATCTGGGAGAAGAGGAGCCATTAAGTCCAAATCTTTAGTCACCTCCTGAAGAAACGTACCCATGTAGAGTATGTATGAACTTATTCTGGCCAATAATACGGAGGCCTGAAAACATCGACGGCCAAAGGCATCGAGAGTTCTCACCTCATGGCCCAGAGGATTAGATGAATGTGTCTTAGCACTTTTGATTCAAAGCATTGCCAATTTCACAACCATGGAATGGTGTGGTAACCGTCTTCTGGAAACCGGGACATTGCGGTACCCGGTACATGGTATTGAGTCTCCAAGAATGTGGAGACACCGTTAAAGGTGTTTCCCACATCCTAAGCATGAGGTCATGCAATATCCGATGAATGGGTAAGGTAGCGGCCTCCTTAGGGGCTGCCAGATACTGAAGAATTTCAAGTTCTTCAGCTCTCGTTTCCTTCTCGGAGGTCACCGTAATGGAGAGGCCCCGAGCCACAACCCATATAAAGTCTTGAAAAGACATGTCCTCTGGAAGAGACATACGGCATTGTGGGGAAGGAGAAGAATCTTCCAGAAGAGCCTCTCCAGTACTGATGAATTCATCGGAAGAATCAGAATCGGAAGACTTGAAGTATCGACGGGTCAGGTACTCCCACCTGGCTCATCGATGGTACCGATCAAAATCAGCATCGGAATGCCTCTGTACCAGACCCTCGATGCCGGAACCTACTCCATGGCCGGTATGGGTGGTAGCGTGGAGAACGGTACAATGGTCGATGCAGATACATTCGGTACCGGCGCCAGAACCAATGACTGTGGAACCGATTGCAGAGGCTTTAGCGGTACCAGAGCTGCCAGCAAGGCCGCAAGATTCCGCTTAATGGCAAGGATCCGCTGATCCATGGAACCAGCCGATGCCTGGGTATCGGTACCCGAACAGCGGGCCACGACTCCAGAACATGGCACCAAGAGTTCTCCAGAGGTGGACGCCTCGGGAACATCTTGGGACCCCGTTCATGCTTTGGAGGCAAGGACCTCCCGCCGGGGCTGTTTGGCTGGTGCATTCTCCTCTAGGGCAACGCTTAAAGCATCTTGATGCTTAGGAGATCTACCCTTTGAGGACCGACCAGTCTTCGAAGAAGACTTGGGTTTTGTTACCTGAGATCCATGGGAGGAAGATGAAGCCCTGGATGTCCTCGATGCAACGGACATTGCATCCATGATAAAGAGGGTGCCGAGTTGTGCAGCTCTATTCTGCGGGCCCCTCTTTGTCATCTTCCTGCAGAGGAGACATTCCAATGGCGAATAGTCTGGTCCCAAACATTTAAGACACCAGTCATGGGTGTCGGTAGCAGAAATAGTACTGCTACATTTGGAACACTTTTTGAAACCACTAGTTGGTTTCTCCATTTTGAGGATCAAAGGGGCCTAAGCACCTAGAGAGCAGAGACCCTCAAAGAAAAACTTTTTTTTTTTTAAAATAGAAAATAGAAGAAAAGAAACACCGATGATACTGGTGCTAGTGTCGATGAGAAGGCAGATGTGACCACAAAAGAAGAACATTTTCTGCGGTGACAGGAATTGCTCCCTGTCGGCTCCGCGGAAAATGAAAAACTGAGGAGGGAGAGTTGGAAAGGCAGGAAGGCAGCAGCACGGGCGCAGTGGGATGCTCCAAAATGCTTTCCTATAGGACGCTGGGGAGTGTTCCCGTGCGGGCTCCGTCGGTGCCGACGTCACCAATATGTGAAGACTACATTCCTGCTTATTCCTGGAGATTGCAGGTTTCAGTGAGACAAAACCAAAATTACCAGCACTTGTCTTTTGATGATATGAAGTCATCTGGTTATTTTAATTCCACTCCAGATGCTGTATTTAAATAAGACCACACAATTCATCTAGTCCTATCCTCTTTTTCATTTCATCCATAGATCATATAGCTTCAGTGTCTCAAAGAAAAGCAGGAATTACAAGTGTATAGAGATAGTGGCTCAACTTGAAGTCTCTGCATCACTTTATCTCTCCCTTGTTATTTCACAAGATCATCTCCAACTCACTGTACGAGAATAAGAGGTCAGCGGAGATAAAATAAAAATAGGAAGATAAAGAAGTCAGCACCAGAACATATTTTATGCATCTGGGGCAAAAGGAGGAAACATTACTAGTCCAATCTTCTCTCCCAGCAAAGCAGTGCAGGAAGCACCTTCAATAATACAGCATTTGGAGCAAAGCTCTGGTTGCCTTGTCCTAGTTCTGGCCAAGGAAGACATGAGGCCTCTCATTGTATTACCTTTTCTCTGGGCAGTTTCTCTAAATAGGTTAGTTTTGCGCATACCATAACAGTCATGGACCTCACTTCTAAGCCAGAGTATGTGGAGTATGATCTGTCTCTCAAATTTACTGCTAATGCTTGACATAGTACTTGCATTGTGCCAAAGAAAGTTTCCTTCTGGAGTTCATAAGATGTAACATGTATGGATAATTTGTCAAGATGTGTTTGGAAATTCTTCTTTATCAAGCCTGTGGCTCCCAACTGTATCTTTCTGCCACATTTTCTTGGTCTCTGACTGAATTTCTTGGTACGTCAGGATATTCTGCATCTCCATACGATTAACAGAATAATCACTCAGAACCAACACCTATCAATGCTGTTTTTCTCCTTTACCACTATGTTGGATTTCCTCGCATCTAGTTTCTTATCTGCTGGAATGGGAAAGTCCCAGGTGATAACCATCTCTTCATTCTCTTAGGGTCATGATCCCAGTGCTTTTCAGGCACAGTGATGTGGCGTTTACAGAGTTTACAACGTATGAGGTGTGCTTCTTTGTTGTACCTTTCTGTATAGAAATTTTCTGCCATCAGAATTCACAGCTAGCTATGAGGCGAGTTACTGTTTCAGTTCTTTCTTACAGAATCGACTTATGTCTGTGTTGCCAGTTTTTTCAATGCTTGCTAGGGTGTGTCAATTTTGGAGAAGTCAAAATTTTGAAAAGCACTAGTGAAAAAAATGATACAATTTCATGTGGCTTTAAATTTTTGTGTAATATATTATTTACCTACTTGAAATTTCTAGGAAATTACACAATATAAAAATAAATAGCAATAGGACACAAGCTCCCAGGCATCTCCTTTTACAGCTACAAGTGTTCAAAGAACAGTGTGAAGAGGTAAGGAAGACAGTCATGCCTACAGTGAAAAGGTCAGCTTGGTATGGTTACAGCAAGTCTGTTTTGCAAGCTATGTTGTGCAGTGAAGAGGAATAGGAGAGAGGAGATGCAGTGGAGAAGATATTGAAGATCAGAGGTGAAAGAGATGAGAAGACTCAACTTGGAGACAGCAGTGAGACCCAGGAAAACACCATTCATCAACCCTGAGGCAACTACACTCACCGAATTACTTGACTGGAGTTCCGAAGTCTCCTAGCCTCCTCTTACCTGTACCATGACAACAGCAAAGATCAAGTAATTTCTAAGCAAGCCCATGGTGGTTCCAGACTGGCCACCACACCCCCAGTGTGGTGTATAAAAATGACAACTGAGGCTGTTGGTCATGTGTACAATCAGGAGAGGAGGGAACATTATATTAGGGGTCAGATGGTCAGCAGGGAGCTCATGAGTCAAAACAGAAGCAAACAAGATATGGCTTCTTTGCTGGATTTTGTTAAACAACATTAAATTAACTGCATAAAGGCATTTTAAAGACAATTATGTGGCTACAAGTGTTGTTCAAATAAATATTACTTAATTTCCACATAGTTCAACTGTGATTTGATGTAGGTAAGACGCATTTTAAGCAGTTTCTGAAGATAGCTTTAGATTCAGCATGCAAAACTGCATAATTTGGTCACTAGTGGTTTGTAAAGTTTGGAAAAATAAAAATCTAAATCTACCCCTAAAATTGACACACCCTAATGCTTGCTATAAACCATTTCCTCCATAATCAGCTGTCCTGGGTTGCAACTATCAATCTTTCATCCTTTGGTTTCAGTTCAGCTCTCCTTAACCATTTATGCATCCATTCTTGATTGACAAATGGTTCCTGGAGTAACACTTTGTATTTTCCACTGTATTTGTGCCTTTGCCACTTGTCTTTCCTCATTTGCTGATCTAATTCTTTGAAGAGTTTTTCTCTTGTTTTGCAAATTCTGTTGCTTCCTTTCCTGTATGCTTGTGGATTCTCACTAATTCCTTCTAGTCATTGGAATACTTGTCCAAATTTGACGATGGAGACAGATTTTGGACGTTTACTTTCCTATTTCAGCACTTTCTGCCTATTTATATCAGATGATGCTGTTAGGACCAATCTCTATGAGGCCTCACCCTCCTTCAGCTCTAGGAATGTACAGTCTTGGCATACACTGATTCTTGTAAATTATCTTATGGGCATGAAGGAGTTTTCTAGTTTTCACATCCAGTTTTTCAAGATCTTTAAGAGGCCAGTCTACAGTGCAAAAGAGTATAGGAATTGCAAGCTGATTGATGGCTTGTATCTTATTCCGTGATGTTAAGGCATTTTTCAGTAATGATTTGAACTCTCTATAGTATTCTTTACTAATCTTTTCTCAGTAATTTCTGTTTGAGTGTCATTCCTTCCTCTACTCCAAGATAGTTATAGACGCCTTCTTGTTCAAGTTCCTCAATGTCAGAGCCCTCAACCAGGGAGATGTTTTCCATTTTACTCAATTTTTCTCTAAAGAAAGTTGCCTTAGCACATTTGTCAAGGCCAAAAGTCATCTTGATGCCATCAGTGGAGTGGAGGAGTGGCCTAGTGGTTGGGGCAAGGTACTTCAGGCCGGAAGGTTGGGGGTTCAAATCCCACTAGAGGACAGCAACCTTGGGCCGGACGGACTGGGGTTTCTAGTCCCAGAGGTGCTCCTTGTGGTCTTGGGCAAGCCACTTAACCCTCCATAGCCCATGTTCCCTGTAAAATAGTTATCTCCAAGTTATAATGCCCTGTTCAATGTAATTTCAGTTTGTTCAATGTAAACCGCACTGATGCAGAATAGCGCGGTATATAAGAGAATGTAAATAAATAAATCAGAAAAGCTTTTCACTACATGGAGTTGCTCTGCTAATTGTTGTTACCTTTTCTCTGTAGGAGTCTTGTAATTCTTGTTGGTGTATATCTCTTCCAAGCTGAACTCCGTCTTATTCAACCTATGTGTAAGTGAGAGAACGACAAAAGTAAGGAAGCTATTCATCTCCTACCAGTCAGGAGAGAAAGTGTAGTTGCTCAAGACATTTCTATTCAAAGAACACTTCAAGGACCTAAATGGTGTGTCCCCATGGAACAACAAACTTACAGATACTTATCCCCCTTTCATTAAGTACCACTCTCCCACACTCTCCCAACTTTACTCCTCCCATCCACCTCCCCCAACATTATACCACCTTTGTTGTACATAACTTCAATTATTTAAATATGTTATGGTCTATTGGCCATAGTTACCAGATGTAATTGTTCTGTTTGATGTTACTAAAGTTCTAAGGTTCTATTGAAACAGATGTTTTGTTCCCTGTAAACTGCTTGGATTCCTGGATAAGACTGTATGAAAAAAACAGAAAAATAAATAAAATAAATAAATACTCACCTGCAGCAGGTGTTCTTTGGAAACTGCGGAAATCAGTCCTCACATATGGATGACATCACAGACTGAGCTCTCATGCAGGAACTCTCTCCAACTTTCACAGAAAGCCTTTGGGAGATCCACCACGCATTTGCAATCGCCTTCCCACCTCAACTGAGCCATCTTATCTCGGTATGATGACATAGCTTAATTGAGCCAAAAAGGAAAACACCTCCATGGGGACAAGGGAGGATAGTGAGGACTGATTCCTGTTGTTCCTGAAGAACACCTGCTATAGGTGAGTAACTACACTTTCTCCGGGAACAAGCAGGAAGTCAGTCCTCACATATGGGACACCCTAGCAACAGACTACCAGAAAACCCTATAAACCATCCAATGGGGCAACCAGAAAAACCCAAACCGTGAAGAACAGTGGAAGAAATGCTGATATACGGCTCCAGCATCAAGCAACAGAACGACTCTCCGGTAGCCTGGACAGACAGAAGTGCCAGAGGGAAGGAGTTGCATTAATTCCCAAAAAAGGTGCCGGAGTATGACTTGGCCGAAGGTGCTGTCATGCCAGGAAATCACATGCAGGCAGTAATGGGCTGCGAAGGAATGGACAGAAGAGCACATTGCAGCTCTACAGATCTCCAGCAAGAAGACCAAGCGCAGGTTAGTCACAGAGGCTGCCATGGCACAGAGTATGTGTGCCATGACACGGCGTTCTAAGGAAAGTCCAGCTGGCAATATGCAAAGGAGATGTATTCAGCCACCCAGATGAAAAGGGTGCATTTAGAAACTGCCACACCCAGCATGTTCAGGTTATAAGAAACGAAGAGCTGGGAGGAACAGCGGTGGGCTTTTGTCTGTTCTAGACAGAAAGCCAATGTCCTCTTACAATCCAGAGTATGGAAAGAGGCCTCTGCCCTGTTCACATGAGACCTGGGAAAGAAGGTGGGAAGTACCACTGACTAGTTTAGATGAAAAGGCTAAACCACCTTAGGCAGAAATTTAGGATGAGTGCATAGGACCACCCTATTTTGTGGAACCTGGTATAGAGCGCATGCAACACCAGCCCCTTTAGTTCACCAACTCTGTATGCTGAAGCAAGCGCCACCAAGAAAATGACTTTCCAGGACAGAAACTTAAGAGGGCAGGTGGTCAGCGGCTCAAAAGGTGAAGTAGGTAGCTGTCAGAGGACCACGTTAAGGTCCCACACAACCAGTGGTGGTTGGATCGGTGGACATGATAGCAAGAAGCCTCTCATGAAGTGGCCAATGAGGGGGTGAGTGGAAAGGGATCGACCATCTATTGTATGATGGTAGGCCGCCAAAGCACCAAGATGTACTTGGACTGAGTTAGACTTCAAGCCAGCATGAGAAAGGTGTAGAAGGAATGTTAGGGCATGCTCCATCAAGCAGGAAAAAGGGTTAAGGGCTCTGTCTGCACACCAGACAGAGAATCTGCACCATTTGAAGGTGTATGCCCATCTGGTGGAATCCTTGTGGGATGAGAGGAGAATATTCTCCACGTCCCTTGGTGGGTGAAACTGAGCAAGAGCTACTCTCTTAGCATCCAAGCCATAAGGACTAGGGACTTGAGATTGGGATTGATGAGGGTCCCCTCCTCCTGAGAGATCAGTTCCGGGGCATGGCCGAGGTGAAGAGAACTGCCTGGGAGAGGCGAAGCAACAGGGGCTACCATGGTTGTCTGGGCCAGCGTGGGGCAATGAGTTATGGTGGCCCTGTCCATCTGGACCCTGAAAAGGGTCTTAGCCATCAAAGGTGTCGGTGGGTAAACATAAAGGAAGCCCTTGCTCCAATTCAGGATGAATGCATCGGAGGCTACCCAACAGTGACAGGGAACTCTGGAGCAGAACAGTGGCAGTTGGGCATTGTGAGGAGCAGCAAAAAAGGTCCATGCTCAGTGTACTCCACTTCTGAAAGATGTTGCGGGCTACTTGTGTACTGAGTGTGCACTTGTGCAGCTGCAGCACTCTGCTGAGCCTGTCCGCCAATGTGTTGTCTTGCCCCTGGAGGTAGACCAGCTGGAGAAGCATGCCGTGCTTGCAGGCAAATCTCCAGAGTCAAACAGCCTCCCAGCAGAGAAGGTATGAGCCCAAGTCGCCCTGCTTGTTGATGTAGAACATTGCCACCTGGTTGTCCATCTGGATAAGGACTACCTGGTTGGACAGCTGTTGCTGGAAGACAAAGGGCATTTGTTACTGCCCTGAGCTCGAGGAAGTTTATCTGATGGAAACACTCCTCCCGTCGTCCAGTCCCCTGGGGGTACACAAGTCATCAAGATGGGCTCCCCAGTCCAGTTTGGAGGCATCCGTAGTCTGCACTTGCTGGTGTGCCAGGGCCTGGAAAGGAAACCTCGCTAGAAAATGAGTCAGCTGCTGCCACCAGGAAAGGGAGTCCCTTCAGAGGTGAAGTCACCCTGACCTGGTCCGTGAGATGGTTCGTCGCCTGACGCCATTGTACACAGAATGTCCATCGTGCCTGCCGCATCTGAAGCCGGGCAGACAGGGTTACATGGACTGTGGAGGCCAGAGCTGTGAGGCGCTGGGCCCAGCTCTGGCTGCAGTGGTATTGAGGAGAGCCCCAATGAACTCAAGGTGCTGAGTGGGTTGCAGGTGGGATTTTAGGTAGCTAATGACAAAGCCCAGCTGCTCCAGCAACTGGATGGTGCGTTGTAAGGACAAATGGACCTCGTCCGGCACCCTGCCTCTGATCAATCAGTCATCCAGATAGGGGAAGATGAAGATTCCCTGCACCCGAAGAAAAGTATTTTGTGAAAACTCTTGGGGTGGACGCCAGTCCAAAAGAGAGAACCGTGTATTGATAGTGATGTCTTCTGATGACGAAGTGGAGGTACTGCTACAGGGGGTGAATGAGGATGTGGGTATAGGCATCTTTTAGATCCAAGGACATAGCCAATCTTCCCGCTGCAGGTAGGGCAGCAACATTCCAAGGGATACCCCATCTTGAACTGCTCACGCATTAGAAAGCGATTGAGATTCCAGAGATCCAGAATGGGATGGAACCTGCCTGTTTTCTTGGGAACCAGAAAGTAGTGGGAATAGAATCCCTTTCCTATTTGAGATGGTGGAACAATCTCCACTGCTTTCTTGCAAAAAAGCCTTGAGCTCTTGCTGAAGATGTTCTTGATGGAAAGGTTCCAAAGGGTACTCCCTTGGAAAGAACGGGGAGGTCTGATTGAAGTGTAGGAGGTATGGGGACATCGACCAACTTGTCTTGAACCCATTGCTCCAAATCAGATGACTGTAGCCATGTCAGGCGGCAGACACCAATGCCCACTGCAGCCACTCTAGCCACAGACTCAAAGGCGTTGTAGGCTGCACAAGTCATGTATTTGGAGCATTCCTTGATCATAGCTACGAAGCTCCAGAACTGTTGAAGATGGTCTCCAGATAAGCCAGCCGAGAACCTGGCAAGCTCTCCATCCAGGTCTCTCAAATACATGCCCATGTACAGTTGGTACATTTGGATATGGACCACAAGTATCAAGCCCTGGTAACATTTCCTGCCAAACCCATCCATAGTGCATGCTTCCCTACCAGGGAGCATAGAGGAGTGCGTCTTGTTACTTTTAATACGGCACATGGCCGATTCCACAACCGTGACATTGTGAGGCAGTTGTGTTTTCTCAAAGCCTAGGCTCTTGCAGACTTGATACATAGAATCAGTATGCCTGCTCACAAATGGCACTGTAACCGGGGTCTCTCACATCCTCAGTAACCTTTCCAGGATAGGGTGCACTGGGATGGTGATGGCTTCCTTCGGAGGAGTTGGATATTGGAGGATCCCCAGCTCCTCTGCCTGAGGTTCAATTGTGAAAGGTTAAGCCTTCCCCATGTTCCTGACTAACTCCAAGGAGAGATACTTGGGAGGGAATCTCCTGCGCTCAAACAGGGGCAAGGGAGCTGAAGGGACATCCCAGTGCTGCACCATTTCTGGGGATTCCTCCTCGATTTCCCATTCAGAATCCGAGTCAGACAAGAATTCAAAGTATTGGCGGGAATGGGCACCGCCGTCAATGCCCTGGTGGCAGAGTCTAGGGTGACATCTGTTCCCTGCGCTCCAAGCTTGATGCATTCAGTGGGGGAGGGGGGGTGGAATATCTGCTGCACCGAGCGGGACAGAGAACTGTCCCAGGAAACTGAGGAGATTGCATGTTTTTCGAGAATCAACTGGATCTCCATAGCATGGCACCCACAGTAGACGGTGCCATTACTGACCCTGAGGGACCAGAGGTTCCCAGTTCCCAAGGCTTGTGCTGTCCCATAAAGGCAATCAGGCTGCGCTCATGAGTCAACCACCGCTCTGTTAGAAGGGAGTGCTCCGCAGCTGCTGGTGCCAAATCCTTTGGTGCCAATGCCAGCTCCTTTGGTGGGGACTTCTCAATGGTAATCGCCCCAGGAGTCCTACATCAGCCCTCTGAGGCCACAGGAGGCACTGCCTCCTGCTGGGGCAGCTTCAAAGGCCACTCCTGATCTTCACTCTAAGTCGTGTCAACACTTCGGTGGTGATGTCCATGGGTCTTCAGCCTGGACTCTGCATCGCTCTTCGATGATGACTGAGATGGAGTCCGTTACTTCCAGGGACGCTCCTCTTTGAAGGAGAGTTGCCATTCCAGAGTCCCATCACCTCGTGGTTCCAAAAGGGCCTGGTCACTACACAAGGCAAAGTCCTTGGCGGTCCTTCAAGGGCATCTATTCCAGGGTCGACGCTGATGTTTTGGAGCCAAACAGAAATTCCCGCTGCTTTTCAAGGTTCTTTAGCCCCTTGCACATCATCTGCAAGCAGGGAGCACACATAGAGGGCTCATGGTCAGGCCCGAGTCACTGAAGGCACCAGTTATGGCAGTCCATGATGGACAATTCAGAAAGGCTCTCAAATTCCACTTATTTCTCCACTACTATCAGATTAACCTAACCCCTACCTAACCGTTCTTCCCTCCCTATCCTACCATTTTAAGATAGTTATTCTAAACCTTAGCATTCAAGCTCATTGTACATATGTAATTAGCTCCAGTTATTTATACCTAGATGATACCCCTGTTCTCTGTAAACCAAACAGTTTGTGTTATGGTCATTTGTTGTATGTAAACCGCGCTGATGAGAAATAGTGCGGTATATAAGAAATTGTAATAAATAAATAAATAAATATATGAAAAACCCCTGTTATAGGTAAGCAACTATGCTTTCTCCGGATACAAGCAGGGGGATGCAGGCACATTTTGTGGTAAGTCCAGAGTTGATGGCTGCTTGTAGATCTAACCTTGGATGCGGCCTGGCTGAGAACTGGGAGGAGGAAGAAATTATGCAAAGATTTCACAGGACAGCCTGGCCAAAGGCTAAAGTGTGATTCAGACTGTAATGCTTTGTGAAAGTGTGTGCAGATGAGCATGTAGCAGTCTTGCATATCTTTTGAGGAGGAATAGCCATTAAATTAGCAACAGTAGGTGCTGGGGCTCAGAGGTGGTGAGGTCCCACGCATCCGGGAAGCATGAGACCTGCTTGAACATAACAAAAAAAAATACAGTCTACAATCCAGGAGGAAATGATCTGCTAGATGCAGAATTCTCCAGGTTATTAGCGTTAAAAGGTGAGAAAAAGGTAGGAAGAGTTCTGTCAAACTGTTTTGGTGGCCTGCAAATAGTAAAGCAGAGCTCATCGGCAGTCCAGAGAGGTGCAGTGCTTGCTCCGGCGAATCCGGTTGTGCTCCTGGGAAGAACATAAGCAGCACAATGGATTGGTTGAAATGAAAACTGGAGATAATTTTTGGAAAAAACTTACGATGGGTACACAGCAGTACCTTATCATAAAGGAATTGGAGTATATGGAGAATAGTGGACAAGAGCCGGTAGCTCGCTTACATGTCTTGTGGATGTAACAGCAATTAAGAAGATGGTTTTCTAAGTGAGGTGTTTCAGAGAAGTGAAACCTAGAGGTTCAAAGAGGAGCTTCATGAGCTCGGAGAGAACAGCATCAAGATCCCACACTGGAACAGGCGGTTTCATTGGAGGCTTAGTGTTCATTAAACCTTTCATGAAGCAAGTAACCAGTGGATTTGCCATCCTCATGCAGATGGGTTGCTGCTACGGCAGAGAGATGGTAGCGAACAGATGAAGTCTGACATCCAGAATTGGAAAGGTGGAGGAGATGAGTGAGGACATGACTAAGAGAACAGGAGACAGGATCAAGACCTTGAAGTGCAGACCAGTGAGAGAAACGAGTCCATTTACTCTGATAGGAAAGTTGAGTAGAAGGTCGGCAAGACGCCTGGAGAATGGCCTGAATATCAGCTGGTAGAGGGTGAACGGTTGTCAGTTTACAAGCTGCCAGGGGCTAGCAACAGTAGATCTGGATGCAGGTGATGACATTTTTTTTTGTGTGAGAAGGAAAGAATGAAGCAGTAACAGCCAGGGGCAGAGTTGAGCCATGGTGATGACACATGGATACCAGATCTGTCTGGGCCATTGTGAAGGAATGAGGATCAGAGAAGACTTGTTGCCTCGGGCCATGAGGAGGGTCTGAGGAATGAGGGAATGGGGGGAAATGCATAGAGGCGGCAGTTCGTCCAGGAAATAAGGGAGACATCCGCTGCCCATCTTCGTGGGTTGGGATGAAGGGAACAACAGATTGGACACTTGGTGTTGACATCTGTGGCAAAAAGATCCACTTCCGGCATCCCCCAGTCCTGAAAGATGGGGGTTTAGTACAGTGGGATCCAGAGGCTATTCGTGTGGGTCTAGGCGATGACAGTGTCCGCTAACTGGTTCTGGGCACCCGAGAGGTAGACTGCATGGAGGAAGACTCTGATAGATTGAGCTCAGTTTGCTGCAAACCCAATGTTAGAATGCATGTAGAGCATAGGAAACTGCACACATCTCCAGTAGGTTGATGTGTAGAGAGGCTTCTTTGCTGGTCCAGTGCCCTTGAGTGGTAAGATGTAAAAGATGGGCTCCCCAGCCTATATGGTAGGCATTGGTAGTTAAAGTGAGCTGATGCGGCAGTTCCAGGAAGGGCCAGCCACCGATGAGGCTGGATGGAAGGGTCCACCAGAGAAAAGACTGGTGCAACATGTGAAGACTGGAGCTGGAGAGAGACCGGATATCGGAGGGATTGAGTATGCTGATTCCAGTTGAGCTTGAGATGCCATTAGAGTGGGCACATGTAAAGATGTGCTAACAGAACTACGTGTACTGAGGGTGCCATGTGACCTAAGAGGCACAGGATGTTGCAAACAGATTCACTTTCTGTGCCTCTAAGGCACTCCGCCCCCAAAGAAGCTTGAGCTCGAGCACAATGTTCACACAAACCTGCTGGAAATGGTCAGTTCTGTAACAGATACGCTGAGGCAATGGCCTCTTTGAACCAGTGCCCCAATGTAGACTTGGCTGCCTTTGACCCCGGCATGGGCCAGCAACCGCACAGAAAGATTATCTGACTTATAAAAGAGTCGCAACCTCGATGTGCCAGAGAAGCACCCTCCGAACATCCATAAGGCAAAGATCTTTATCTTTCCACTGCTCCTTAGAAAAGGAGGGCAGACAAACCACATGAAAGGGAGATATCACCTTGGATAAAAAGAAGGGCACATGCCAAAAGACAGTTATGGATCCTGGCAAGACAGAGCCACAGCTCAGAAATCCTCCTTACCAATCATGACCAAGAAAACAGTCTTGAGAGTCAAATCCTTCAGAGTTGCACGTTTCAAAGGCTCAAAGGGTTCCGACATAAGGTCCCTGAGCACTAGATAGAGATCCCAGGAAGGGACAAATGATTTGTTGGCAGGAGGACGCAGACTACAAGGCTGAAGTCTTTCCAGCTACCAGACCTCTGATACAGAAAAAAAGCTGCCACATGGACTTTCAGGGATGCAAGGGAAAAATACCTTTTTTCAAACTATCCTGCAGAAAGGCCAACAGATACAGTATCTTGGCAGCCTTAGGAATATCTTTATCTTTATTGCCAAACTTGATATGCCGCTTTGGTCAAGACATATAAGCGGTTTACAATAATTTAAAAGACTACGCTCCCTAACTAAAAGAAAAAGAACGCCATAATAAAAAGATGAGTGGAGGAGTAGCCTGGTGGTTAGAACACTGGCTTGGTAACCAAGCAACTAGGGTTCAATTCCCACTAGCACTCCTTGTGGCCTTGGGCAAGTCACTTAACCCTCCATTGCCTCGGAAGAAAGGCCTGGCAATCTACTTACGGTGACACTGCCAAGAAAACCTAGGAGCTTCTGGGTCGCCAGGAGTCAGGACTGACTCGAAGGCACACATTGCATTTTTTGCAATAAAAAGATAGGACAGAGGGAAAAGGATAGTGCAGACAAACAATAGAATACTACAAACACAACAAACCAAACTCAGGAGGGGAAGGTGGTGGGCAAATCAAAAGCTTGTTGAAATAGATGGATTTTTAGTAAATCTTTAAACTTTGAGTAGGAGGATTCTAGATGAAGGGAAGAAGGAAGGGCGTTCCAAAGGACAGGGCTAAGGAAAAAGAAAGCTGCATGGTGGGTTTGTTCTGTATTTTACTATTTTACTATAACTGCCATTGCTACAGTTGCCTGCATTGTAATATACCATTTGTTACAGTTGCCTGTATGGTACTATAACTGCCACCTGATTTGTTACAGTTGCCTTTATTGCACCATAACTGCCATTGCTACAGTTGTTACAGTTTTCTACAATTGCCTGCATTGTACTATAACAGCGATGGCGAACCTATGGCACGCGTGCCAGCTGTGGCACGCGAAGGCCTTGCAGCTGGCACGCGGGAAGGTCCGCAATTAAGTAAAATTGAAAAAAAAAAAAACCTGTCTGCTTCCCATCAGCCCCCGCGGGCTTAACAGAGCAGCGAGGGAGAAACTCTTCCCTCGCGCTCTGCAAGCCGGCGCGTCTGACTGCAGCTCCAAAGAGAGAGCTGCTACGGGGAGGGCAGGCTCTGCCGGGTACAGGGGGGCCCCGCGGCACGCTCGATTCTGCCGCGGCGGCCCCGACAGCGGCAGCAGAAAGGTTTCCTTTTTTTTAAATTTCCCCTGGGCTGGGCTGGGTTGGGGGGGGTTAGGAGTGGTGATGGGCTGGAGGGGGGGTTAGGAGTGGTGGTGGGCTGGGCTGGGCTGGGCTGGGGGGGGGGGGTTAGGAGTGGTGATGGGCGCTGGTGGGGCTTAAACTAAAAATTGGGTGATGGGGGATTAGGACTGGAAATGGGCTGGTGGGATTAGGACTGGAAGTGGGTTGATGGGGGGTTAGGACTGGTAATGGGCTATGGGAGGGCTTAAACTAAAAATTGAGTGATGGGGGATTAGGACTGGGAGTGGGCTGATGGGGAGGTTAGGACTGGTAATGGGCTATGGGGGGGCTTAAACTGAAAATTGGGTGATGGGGGATTAGGACTGGGAGTGGGCTGGTGGGATTAGGACTGGGAGTGGGCTATGGGGGGCTAGGACTGGTAATGGGTTGGGGGGGTTGCTAGGACTGGAAATGGGCTGAGTGGAAGGGGGCTTGAACTGCAAATAGCTGTTGGGGATGGGGCTTGGAATGGAAATGGGCTGAGGGGAAGTGGGGGGCTTGAACTGCAAATAGCTGATGGGGACGGGGCTTGGAATGGAAATGGGCTGAGGGGAAGTGGGGGGCTTGAACTGCAAATAGCTAATGGGGAGGGGGACTTGGAATGGAAATGGGCTGAGTGGAAGGGGGCTTGAACTGCAAATAACTGATGGGAAGGGGGGCTTGGAATGGGCTCTTAGGGGAGGGAGCTAGGACAGGAACTGGGCTGATGGATGGGCTAGGATAGAACTGAGAATTGGGTGTTGGGGGGAGCTAAGATTGGAAATGGGCTGTGGTGGGGGCTTGGATTGAAATGGACTCATGGAGGGGCTAGAACTGGAAGTAGGCTCATGGGGGGCTTGGATTAGAAATGGGCTGAGTGGAGGGGAGCTAGGATTTAACATGGGCTGATGGTGGGGCTAGGAAAGGACTAGAAATGGGCTGATGGGAGGCTGGTATTGGAAATGAGCTGATGAAGGGACTCGGATAGGACTGGAAATGGATGGGGGAGCTAGGACTGGAAATGGACTGATGAGGGGACTAGAAGTGAGCGGATACTGGGTGGGGCTGGAACTAAAAGGGAGCTGATGTTGGGGGAGATTAGAAGGGGATGGGGCTGGGAGAATGAAATGGAGAGGGGAAAAATATTTTGTGTGGGAGGGAAGAAAAATGTACAATTGGCCGGGTATTGGGAGACTAAGTGGGGATTGAGGATAGAGGGGTAAAATTTGAGTGGATGAAATAGGAATGAGGAAAGAGCAAAAAGAGAAAGATTATTATGTTAAAGCAGATGTAGAGAGAGAATCAAATTGATTCTCTGACAATACAAAGATTCCAACCTTTACAAATGATGTTACATAGTTCAGGCAACTTTATAAAGAGTTTTTAGATACTAAAATCTTGTTATTAAGGTTTAATTGACGTGCTGGCACTTTGAGGAAATTCTTTGGTTTTGTGCGACAGTTTGGGCACTCGGGCTCAAAAAGGTTAGCCATCACTGTACTATAACATCTACTATCCGTATTCTAATCAGTACTATCCCTACCTGATATTATATACAGCTCACAGAAATGCACACCCGTTGAACCATCGTGACATTTGTACAGCCGGCACCAAGTCTCACTACAATTTGTAATCTGACACATAAGTCTCAGAACACCCAATACCTCCTCAACAAGGATCCAAAATGTCTCCTCACCTCATCACTCTTCTTAGTTTTTACCTTCTCACAGACTGGCTCGGGACCTCCTCTGCCTACTCTTCCTCCACCATTCATATCCCTATCCTCAAAAACCACGGAAAAAAATGGTCAAGTAACTCTTGCCATTATCCAGCTAAGGAAGCTCGCATACGGCACTCCCACCTGATTCACATTGCATTACTCCAAACCAGTAACCCCAAGCAACAAGACTCCCCACCTTCCCAAAGCCTAAAATGTGCCCTTATTAACGCTCGCTCGATTAGAAAAAAATGGCCTGTAATCCAAGATATAGTTACCCATCACAATCTTGACGCACTCTTGATCACTGAAACTTGGCTATCAAAAGAAGATAATGTCCTCATTAACCAACTCATTCCACCAAATTTCTCCATACACACAACCCACAGAGAGAACAAGAAGGGAGGAGGAGCACTCATTCTCACCAAGTCGGAACTCCTTTTCAATACAACTAACTCCTACAGCTCAGACAATCTGGAAATAATCACCATAGTGAACAAGCAATGCTCCATCAACCTGATTTACAGAACCCCTTCAAGCTCCCCGGATGACCTTCCCACCATATTAGACATTGCCGCCAATACCAGCAACCTTAACACTCCAAACTGGATAATGGGAGATCTCAATCTACCATCACTACAGCAACATCAGTCCTCTTCATTCCTCAATGCCATCGAAAGTCTTGGATATCAACAACTAATCATGGAGCCCACACACATCAAAGGAAACATTCTTGACATGGTATTCGCTCCACAATCTGCTTCTACACAAAACAGCAACATTATAAAATCTATCACTGATGTACCATGGTCAGACCACAAACTCATAATCCTACAAATTCCCTTGGGCAACACTCATTTCCTAAACAACAGAAACCTTGACAACACACCAAGAGCCCCAACAAGAGGCTTTCGGCCCTTCAATAAGGATTTTATACTGACAAACACCCAACCACTCCTCAACAATACAACACTCAACCTGGAAGAAGCAATTGAAGCCTGGAATAATAGCCTCAATACCACTGCTATTCTACCACACAAAAAAAAACACATCAAGGAAAAGAACCTCCGCTCCATGGTTCTCTCCCGATCTACGATCTTCTCTTAGGCACCTTAGAAGACTCGAAAAACGCTGGCGCCGATCACTGACCATTGATGATCATACAGCCTACAATCTCTATTTAGCAACTCACCGTGAAGCAATCACAACCAAGAGGAAGCAGTATCACACGGAGATGCTCAAAAGATCATTAAACAAACCTCGTGATCTTTTCAACCTAGTAAAATCACTATCAAATGAACCATCATCAGAACAAAAATATGATATTCACCCACAAGAATTTGCTGATTACTTGCAATCTAAACTTCTACAGACGGATGAGCTACAGAAAACAGATATCCAAGAAACAACCTGCCAAAACACCTTATCTTCACTTTCCGCACCCTCAGCTAAACAAATTGAAGACACAATCTCCTCACTCAATACCTCCACCGCTCAAACCGATCCTTGCCCAGCCTTCTGGATAAAGGACCTTAGAAGTGCATTTAGCCCGTTCATTGCAAGAATCATGAACCTCTCATTTACAACCGGATCCTTCCCATCTGCTCTAAAGCTCACATCCATCAGAACGCTATTAAAAAACCCCAAACTAGACCCAAAAAGGGCTGACTCATACAGGCCCATTGCTAGCATTCCCCTCCTAGCAAAAACTTTTGAAAAAGAGGTGCAACGCCAAATTCAAGACCACATAGATTCCACAGCTCCTCTTGACTACTTTCAACATGGCTTCAGAGAACATCATGGAGTTGAAACACTCCTCGCCACCCTCATCAATAACATACTCACCAGCATAGACAACATCCGCCAAGGTGTTGTGCTAATCTTCTTAGATATAGCAGCAGCGTTTGATTCGGTAAATCACGAGATACTCATTACACGATTGAAGGAAAAAGGCATCGGTAGTTCAGCACTGGAATGGTGTAAACCTTACCTGGACACCAGAATGCAATATGTAAAATCTGCAACAGGAGAATCAAATCTCTTCCATCAAAAACAAGGTGTGCCACAAGAGTCATCTCTTTCATCTCTCATGTTTAACATCTACATGCAGCCTATCTGCAACATCATCAGATCATTCAACGTGAAATGTATGATATATGCAGATGATATCCTACTTTATATGCCATTTTCTACAATGCAATTAGATCTACTGCCCATAATAAATTGCTTCAATGCAGTATCAGAATGGCTTCTCTCACAGAACCTCCGCATCCAACACAAGAAAACTGAGGTTCTCTGTTACGAGAGACCCTAACTTCATTCCACCATCACATATAAGTGTTAAAGGAGCTGATCTATCCACCAAAGAAACAATAAGATACCTTGGAGTCACGCTGGACCACCGTCTCAATATGAAAACACACGTAAACAATATTACAAAAGCTGTGTACTTCAAGATACGCACACTCAGGCATTTACGCTCATTACTGGACCCAGATGATTTCAGAACCATCTTCCAAGCACTCATCTTACCGCATTTCGATTTCGCCAACTCAATTCTACAAGGTCTCCCACAATCCACCCTAAGTTCTCTTCAACTTGCCATGAATACTGCTGCAAGGGTTCTACAAGGAGCGTCCAGGAGTGATCATGTGACACCAATCCTCAAACAGCTTCACTGGCTCCCGATACAAGGCAGGCTCATATTCAAAACCTTAATTCTCACATACAAGGCCATCCATGGTTTGTCAGCAAACTCACTAACTGATCTCACACAAACATTACCACCAACTAGATCCAGAAGACAAATAGCGCTAAACACCCTAATAATGCCGAAGACCATAACAACTTGTAGCCGTTCAACAGCGAACAGAGCCTTCATGTTTTGCGCCCCAAAACACTGGAACTCCCTACCACCCGAAATACGTGCCATAACTGACATAGTCCAATTCAGAAAGGCCCTCAAACATAACCTATTCATCAAATACTACCCTACATAAGGTGCAAAATATTCACTACAAACTTAACCACATTCCCTCCTGTCCCAAGCACTATTGATAATTTTACGTAAATACTTCTCTCATGTGATCGATTTAACAGATCAATATTCTATGTATATAGTTCCCCCTTATTATCCAAGTTTATCTTATCCAAGTTTATCCTCCTGTTATATGTAATACCGAACATCCTGTTGTTCTGGTCTTTGGTTCTCTGTAAACCGCGCTGATTGTAAATAGCGCGGTATATAAAAAATTGAAATAAATAAATAAATAATAATAAATAGATGAGCCTGAGATGGTGACGGTAAACACAAACGGTTTGCATGTAGGGAACGCAACTGACGGTAAGGCGTGTGGAGGGAAATGAGATTGTATAAATATAATGGAGTAGATGTATGAATAACTTTATGTGTCAGAATGAGAAATCTGTATTTAAACCGGAAACGAAGGGGCAACCAGTGAAGATGACAAAGAATAGGGGAAACATGGTCAAAACGACGGGCAAATGTAATGAGACGAGCAGCGGTATTCTGTATCAGTTGAAGACGTTGCAATTGATAAGCAGGCAAATTAGCCAAAAGGACATTACAATAATCCAGTCTACTAGTGATTAGTGCCAACACCAAAGTGACCAAGGAACTAGGGGGAAGAAAAGAACGAACAGCTCTGATTCAACGTAATGCTGCAAAAGAGTGACGGGTAAGATATGAAATATGGGCATGAAATGAGAGGGAGGAATCTAAGACTACCCCCAAATAACGGAAAGAAGTGACGAGAGGAATCGGAGTCTGATCAATAAGCTGTCATGTGCCACATCAGCATTCAAAGAGGTACTAGACTTGCACATATGCCAAGCTGGTAGAACCCTTCTGGGCTTTGGGCAGAGCGGAAACTACTACAGAAGAATAGAGCTTATATCAGCTGATTCCTTTCAAGAGCCAAGCTGTAAGCGAGAAGAGAGCTGGGTCATCCAGGACAATCGGCCCCTGATGCAACCACCCCCAAAATGGGGCAGACAAAGAGGAGGTTCCTGTAGGAATTGCATCAGGTCCTTGAACCACGTTCAACTCAATCGGCACCACCAGAACAATCCATCCCAGATAGTGCTCTATGCACTGAAGCACATGCCCCAACAGCAGCCATGGAAGAAGCACATACAGCAGGCATTGCCATGGCCAGGATTGAACCAGGGAGATAATGCCCTTGGACCCAGTTTCCATGTGGTGACTGAAGAAAATGGCACACTTGTCATTGGTGCAAAATGCCATCAATTCCATTACAGGGCGACCCCAATGGCAGAGAGGCATTTGAAATGCCTCCTGACTGCACTCCCACTCATCGGGATCGAGAGCATGATGACTGAGGAAGACTGCTTCCACACTGACTACCCTAGCAATGTGCTGAGCCGACAGAGCTAGGAGGCTCATTTATGACTAGGTAAACCAGAGGGCCACTCCTTGACTACAAAAGATACCAACATGTATAAATGCACAGGAGGTAAGTCTCTTTCAGCTGACATAAAGCTCTGGAATGAAGGGTCATAGGATGAAAAGAAATGGGGACAGGAATAATCTAAAGAAATATTTCATTATAGAAACAGTGGTGGATTCAGGGAACAGCCTCCCACTGAAAGTGATGAAAACCAGGATTGTACCTGAATTTAAGAAAGCATGGGACAAACACAGTGGCTCTTTGAGATAGAGGAAGAGATTGTAGAGCTTTGTAGTTCATATGGATAGGCAGACTGGACAAGCACATTTTCTATGCTGCTATTATTTTTTTTCTGTTTGTATGTAAAATGGGAAGTGTGTATGTATATATATATTTTTTTATTTTCCCCAAAGTTCTTCCATCCCTCACCCAGAAAATGCTCCTTTGAAATCTGTCTATGCTGTAGATAGTATAGTTACTCACCTGTAACAGGTGATCTCCGGGAACAGCAGGAATTTAGTCCTCACATATGGGTATCGTCGGTACTGACGGAGACTGTGCGGGAACGCTCCCCAGCGTCCAATTAGGAAGCTTTTGGGAGCATCCCACAGCGCCTGCGTGCTGCCTTCCCCAACTGCCTCTCTCCAGTTGAGTTTAAAGCTGATACAAAAAGAGAGAGAGAGGGAAAGAGAAAGAGATAGATAGAGAGATACAACTCCTAGGGGAGGTGGGTGGGTTGTGAGGACTAAATTCCTGCTGTTCCTGGAGATCACCTGTTACAGGTGAGTAACTATGCTATCTCCAGGAACAAGCAGGAATGTAGTCCTCACATATGGGGACTCCCTAGCTTTAGATGCCAGGGAGAGACCCCAGAAGTTGTGTGCCCTTGTGAAAGAGCTCCACTTCCCCCCATGGATCTCTGGCATCCAACCAGGGATGGTGGGTAGGAGTTGATTAGGTATGGAACAGGTGTTGGAGAACAGCCTGACTAAACAAGGCATCCAGGCGGGAGTCCTTGTCCAAGCAGTAATGGGCTGTGAAGGTATGAACTGAGGCCCAGGTGGCTGCTCGACAGATGTCGTCGATAGACACAGAGTGCAGATGAGCCATTGAAGCTGCCTTGGCTCTCACATTGTGAGCTCTGACATGGCCCTCCAAAGGAAGATTCTTACTCTGATAGGCAAAGGAAATACACTGAGCAATTCAGTTGGACAGTGTTCTCTTGGAGACTGGAAGTCCCAAATGAGAAGGATCAAAAGCAACAAAGAGTTGAAAGGACTTTCTATGTTGCTGCGTTCTTTGCAAGTAAAAAGCTAAAGCTCTTTTACAGTCCAAAGTATGAAGATTTCTTTCTGCATTAGATGCACGAGGCCTTAGAGAAAACACAGGCAGGTAGACCGCCTGGTTTAGATGAAAAGGCGAGACCACCTTTGGCATAAAGTGTGGATGAGTTCTAAGGAGTACCTTGTCATGATGGAACCTTGTATAAGGTGGATCAGCTACTAGTGCCTGCAACTCACTGATGCGACGTGCTGATGTGATTGCAATGATAAAGATAACTTTCCAAGGAAGAAATTTCAATGAGGTAGTAGTTAAGGGTTCGAAAGGTGGCTTCATAAGCTGACCAAGAACCAGGTTTAAGTCCCATGGCACAGGTGGTGGCCTTATGGGAGGCTTAGTTAGAAGGCGGCCTCTCATAAATCTTGCTACAAGAGGATGGGAGGAAATAGGCTGTCCATTTAGAGGCTTGAAAGAAGCTGCAATAGCACTCAAATGGACTCTTACTGAGTTAGTCAAGTCCTGCATTGGATAAATGAAGGAGATACTCCAGTAATGATTCCAAAGGTATCGCAAGGGGGTTAAGACCCTTCTGCGAGCACCATATGGTAAACCTTTTCCACTTGAAAGCATAAGAACATCTTGTGGAAGGCTTCCTGGAAGCATAAAGGATATCCTTTACTTGCTGAGGGAGGTTAAGATCATGAACATCTAGGCCTTCAGCAACCAAGCCCTGAGATGCAGAGACTGTGGATTGGGATGCAATAACATTCCGTTCTCCTGAGACAGGAGATCTGGAGCAGACCCTAACTCCAGGGAGGGAGCTTGAGAGAGATGTAGAAGCAGAGGGTACCCACACTTGCCATGGCCAATATGGAGCCATGAGAATCATATGACCTCTGCCTCTCTGAAGCTTGAACAGGGTTTTGGGAATCAGGGGAATGGGTGGAAAGGCATACAGGAAGCCTTGCCCCCAGTGAAGGAGGAAAGCACCCCTGGCCTGAGAGCCCTGAGCCGGAATTCTGGAACAGAACCAGGGAAGTCTGGCATTCAATGGACTTGCAAAGAGGTCTATGTCCGGGGTTTCCCAAATTTGAAAAAGCTTGGCCACCTGGTCTGCATGTAGAGACCATTCGTGTGGAAGCAGAACTCGACTGAGTCTGTCTGCCCAAGAGTTTTGTATGCCTGGAAGATACACTGACAGGAGATGAATCTGATGCTCTCTGGTGAGGGCCCATAGTCGCAAGCTTCGTTGCAAAGCGACAGAGAGCCTGTTCCACCCTGCTTGTTCACGTAGAACATGGCTACTTGATTGTCCGTATGAATGAGGACTGTCTTGTAGCTGAGCAGGGTGTGGAACACTCGAAAAGCAAGGAAGATTGCTCTGAGCTCCAAGAGATTGATATGTAGATGAGTCTCCTGTGGAGTCCAAGTGCCTTGGGTGAGAGGTCTTGCAGATGAGCTCCCCAACTCATTGGTGAAGCATCTGTTGTGAGAGTTGCCTGGGGTAAGGGTTGTTGAAATGGGGACCTCAGCAACAGGTTCTGAGTGGACCACCACCATTGGAGGGACAAAATAAGGCAATTTGTGTTTGCTATTTTGTCTGACAGGCACCCTGATGCCTGGGACCACTGAGTGGATAAAGTCCACTGGGCTGCTCTCATATGGAGGCGAGCAAAAGGAACCACATGTACGGTAGATGCCATGTGGCCTAGTATTTGTAGCATTTCTCGGGAAGTGAGGTGAGGCTTCAGCATTGCTTGAGAAGCTAACTGCACCATGCGAAGGCAACGGGCCTGGGGAAGATAGGCCCTTGCTTTTCTGGTATCCAGCAAAATTCCTATGAACTCTAGAGACTGAGTGGGAGTTAGACTGGATTTTGGGATATTTATGACACGACCCAAATACTAAAGGACATGCATTGTGCAAGATAGAGAAGTCCTGGCCTGGTGGGGCTCGAATGAGCCAGTCGTCTAAGTAAGGGAAGACGAATATCCCTAGAGTGCGGAGAAATGCTGCTATTACAGCCATGCATTTCGTGAACACTCTTGGTGCTGAGGCCAGGCCAAAAGGAAGCACCCTGTATTGGTAGTGCTTTCCTTGAAAAAGGAACCAAAGGAACTTTCTGTGAGTTGGATGGTTGAGAACATGGGTGTACGCATCCTTGAGATCTAGAGAACAAAGCTAATCCTGACCCTGAAGGTATGGCAGCAGAGTTCCTAGAGAAATCATCTTGAATTTCTCTTTGAACAGGAATTTGTTCAATTCTCTGAGGTCCAAAATAGGTCTGTATCCCCCTGTTTTCTTTGGGATAAGGAAATAGGGGGCAGTAAAACCCTGTACCCTGTTGATGAATGGGTACTTCTTCTATTGCGCCTAGGGCAAGAAGCATAGTGACCTCTTGATCTAACAAGTTGGTGAGAGAGGTCTGAGAATTGAACTGTTTTACCCTTGTGGGAGGGGGCATGCACAGAAAGTGCAGCTTGTACCCCTCTCTTATAATGGAGAGTGTCCAATGCTCTGCTGTTATCTGCTCCCACCTGGGGGCAAAGTGACATAACCTTCCTGGAATGGTGGAAGGCCCTGGTCCGTTGAGGGCCAGGAAGGCTAAATTCTCTAGATGAAAGTCAAAGGCCTTGTGGAGGCTGAGACTGCTGAGACGGTTGAGGCTTAGCAGTCTTTGCTTTCCTTTGTTTAGGTGGTAGCTGACCTTTCCGGGTAGGCTGACCTGCAGAATGTCCCTGCTAGGAATAAGAGGGATAAAACCTCTTCTTTTTTGAGAAGAAAAATCTTTCAAAAAGCCTTTCTCGCAGGATCAGCTGTGGCTTTGGATAGCCTATCCAAAGTGGAGTTGTCAGCATCTAATTCATTGGCTTTTTCTTGCCAATTTTTGTCAGATTCTCACCTGTACAAGGGATATGGAGTGGAGGAGTGGCCTAGTGGTTGGGGCAAGGTACTTCAGGCCGGAAGGTTGGGGGTTCAAATCCCACTAGAGGACAGCAACCTTGGGCCGGAAGGACTGGGGTTTCTAGTCTCACAGGTGCTCCTTGTGGTCTTGGGCAAGCCACTTAACCCTCCATAGCCCATGTTCCCTGTAAAATAGTTATCTCCAAGTTATAATGCCCTGTTCAATGTAATTTCAGTTTGTTCAATGTAAACCGCACTGATGCAGAATAGCGCGGTATATAAGAGAATGTAAATAAATAAATAAATATTGCCCAGTTTGTCCTGCACCCAGAGCTCCAAATCGGATGCCTGGAGCCAGGCAATTCTACGCGCACCTATGGCAATGGCAGAGGTTCTGCTTATGCACTCAAAACAGTCAAAAGCTACACGGTTGACAAACTTAGAAACATCCTGGGCATGTTTGACCAGTGTGAGAAAGTCCTGCCTTCTATCCTCAGGGAGAAGAGGGCTCAAAACCTCTAAATCACCTGTGACTTCTTTAAGGAACATTCCCATATATAAAATATAGGAACTGATCCTGGCAGAAAGCCTGGAAGCCTGGAAAATACGATGTCCAAAGGCATCCAAAGTTCTACACTCACATCCTGGAGGATTAGAGGCATGTCTCTTTGCACTCCTGATCCTTCTCATAGCTGATTCCACTACAATAGAGTGGTGAGGAAGCTGAGTTTTCTGGAAGCCAGGACAAGGAGGGACTCGATACATAGTATCCAGTCTGCGAGAGTGAGGAGAGGTGGTGAGAGGTGTCTCCCACATTCTCAACATGAGATCATGTAAAATCTCATGGATAGGCAAGGTAGCTGCCTCCTTAGGAGCTCTGGGATATTGTAAAATCTCCAGCTCCTTAGCTCTGAGCTCTGTTTTAGGAGCCACAGTAATGGACAATCCACGAGCCACCTCCCTGATAAGGTCCTGAAAGGAGATGTCCTCTGGAGGAGACATCCTACGTTTAGAAGAGGAAGGCTCCTCTGGGAGAAGTATTCTGGTACTGACAGAGCTATCAGAATCCTCAGAGTCCTCTGAGGATTCAAAGTATCTTCTGTCCGGATGCTCTTGAAGAATCCGATACCTGTACCGACCGAATTCGGTACCGGGGGGAATCGGTACCGGGTTATTGGTACCCGAAGGCATTGCATGACTGGGTACCGGCAAAGCCGACACCGATGTCGATGCTATCTGTGCCGGTACTGGTTGAACTGTCTGACGCGGTTCCGAGGGTGTCGATGCCGCAATGAGAGCTGCCAGACTGCGCTCAATAGCCAGGAACCTCTGGTCTATCGACGCTGCTGATGTCTGGGTATCGGTACCGGCCGCAGCCGGTACCCCAGAGCATGGCACCAGTAATTCTGCAGAGGTCAAGGCCTCGAGAATGTCCTGGAGCCCCAATAATGCTTTGGAAGCCGAAGCCTCCCGCCGGAGCAATTTTGCCAGTACAGAACCCTCAAGGGCAACGCCAGAGGCATCTCGATGCTTGGAAGGAGATCTACCCTTTGAGGACCGGCTGGACTTATGTTTAGTTACCTGAGATCCATGGGAGGAAGACGTCGATGCCACCGAAGCTGCATCGGAGGGAAAAAGGGCGCTGAGCTTGGCAACTCGGTTTTGTCGACCCCTTTTGGAGATCATGGCACAAGCCATACACTCGGAGATGGAATGGTGAGGACCTAAACATTTAAGACACCACTCATGGGTGTCGGTGATGGAAATTGTACCGCCACACTTGGTGCATTTTTTAAAACCCGAGGCGGATTTCTCCATGATGGAGGAAATTTTGGGCCTAAGGCCCAAAATGGCACGTGCACCTGAAAAGAAAAGTTTGGAAAAAGAGACTACTATATATAATTTTTTTTTTTTTAAAGAAAGAAAGAAGAACTGGCGTTACCGGTAAAGCGTCGAGGAAGGCAGATGCGACAACAAAAAGAAGAATAAGGAAAAACATTTTCTGCGGTGACAGGAACACGACCTGCTGGCTCCACGGAAAACGAAGAACTGGAGAGAGGCAGTTGGGAAAGGCAGCATGCAGGCGCTGTGGGATGCTCCCAAAAGCTTCCTAATTGGACGCTGGGGAGCGTTCCCGCGCAGGCTCCGTTGGTACCGACGATACCCATATGTGAGGACTACATTCCTGCTTGTTCCTGGAGATATATAAATATAATGGCTTTTCTAGAATCACTACTTACATGTTTTTGCTCTTTTACATCTGTAAACTAGCTTTTAACACATGCAAATGCTATCTAATCCTGCTAAAATGACCTTCATACTTCAAAAAGATAATTGTTCTATTTATATATTACCTTCCTTAAACATAGTCAAACTCAAAGTGGTTCATAACAAATAAGAACAAATAATAATCCATAAAATACAACATCAAAGCATAATTCAGATACAAAGATTTATACATATTTTAATTATATTATTTGTAGTTTGCTTTGAAATGAATCAATTTATATTTTTATGAATGAATTTGTATATTGAGTGCCAGCCTGTCTTATTTATTTATTCCTTCCTTCTTTTCTTCAAAAAGCTCAGGGTGGTTAAAGTTATATATAATATATAATACATAAAACCCATACGATGCAAATAAAACATCAAAACTTAAGATGCTGACAAAACCATAAAAATACAACCAGAGGACATTACACAAATCAACAGCTACCAATAATCTGTAGAAATCTGAAGCCCACAAAAACCTTATCCTGAGGGACATGCCTGATAAAAAAAAAACAGACTTTATACTCTTTAAAAGTTAAGATAGGAATCTTATTCGTAAATCCTGTTGCAGCCTGTTCTATACAGATGGACATGAAAATGCCTTTTTCCAAGTAGCAGATCATCACACATCTCTAGGGCCTGGCATCGGCAATAACAACTCCTGTGAAGATCTTAAGGGCTGCACTGGGATGTACATTCTCAGTCAATTCTTAAAATATTTGGTGATAGTAAATGGAAATTACACTTACCTGGTAATTGATGTTCCTTGAGGGAGTACAGTTCAGTCCTCCACCACTGGGTAGTGCACCTCCTCCTGCAACATGGAGACTGGACAAGTCAAACCTGTGACATCACCTGGTAAATCCTGCTGGTCTTCTCCCATGATCCCCCAGTGACCTACTGTCAAAGCAGACTCAAAGGAGCAAACAAACAACCAGTTAAAGTACTAAATACAAAGCTATGCTCAAACTTCAACTTTAAAATCACAGGGCCCCAAAAAGAAAGGCCGAAAACACCCTCCTCCGTGCCCCTGTCCCCCTGCGCACCAAACAGCGGAAGACAGAGAGCTAGAAAGAAGGAGAACTAAGGAAGAGTATAGGCAGAAAATGTTGCTCTCGCGATTACCTGCCAATCAGGGCCCGTTGCCGACTCTAGGATCCGTAAGCATACTTGGAACTGACGCCTCGCGTCTGAAACATCCATCCCCGGGCGGGAATGAGGACTGAACTGTACTCCCTCAAGGAACATCAATTACCAGGTAAGTGTAATTTCCATTTCCTTATCGGTCCTACAGTTCAGTCCTCCACCACTGGGATGTACCAGAGCAGTAATCATTGGGAGGGACCTATCCAGTCGGCTCGGCCCCTAAACGAACAGAGCAGGCACCGACCCCAGCCCGCTCCTCACATCAACAGGCGGTAAGCCAACCAGGAAGACACGACCGAGAGCCCACTTGGATCCTCTTCACTGGTGAAAACAGCACAGAACTCTGCCCCAAGCAGCGCTAGTGCTTCAGAAAGACAAACTCGCCATCGCAAACACACTGAACGCCCTAGAAACAGACCTACTGAGAAGGCTACCGGAGCTCCGCCTGAAACATCCGCTTGAGCTCCCCCTTGGCTCTCGACCCCATCAGGGTGTCAAGTGTTAGCAACCGCTGCTCTCCCGCAGAACCCGCCTCCACGGAGGGACAGGCAGCGAAGAGACCTCCCAGAAAGCGACGGAACCTCACCTAAGGTCCAAGGAACGCAGGTTACAAGCAAAGTGTTCTTGCGTAAGTCCCAAACCGACAACTAGACAGGCACAGCCGGATTCCACGAGGGAGAACGGAACCGAGGTCCATCCAGACAGAGGTGGGAAGCAAAATGAGGGAAATGGAAAAACCACCAGCGTCAAACACCCTATTTGTCACACCTCTTAAGGGCTTTATTCTTTGCAACACAAAGTAGCTCTACAGCTATGTCCTGGACCAGTTGGAGTCTTTTTAATTGAGAATGTGGAATGCAGCTAAGCAATGAGTTGCAATAAACCAAGCGTGATCCACCAAGGGCATATAAGAGGGTGTCAAGTGCCCCAGAGTCCAGCGTTGTTTCAGAAGATGTGGAGTCTTACATGGTGTGACAAAAAAGAAAGGAGACTCTGGTAGCCACGCCCACGATGCAATGCCAGTAGGCCAACCGCTTACATCACCTGGATATGCCCTCCGGAATTGGAGGAACCATGCAGAAGTAGCAATCGCCGACGTGATCCATGGGCCCTCTCCAGATCATTGGAACCGCAAAAGACTTTGATGGTCTTTTCCCATCCATCCACAGACTGAGATCTGCTACACATGTATTGCAGCATATGTGTGGCGCCTAGCTTTTATCCTGATCTTTGATTCTGCAGCCAAAATATAAATTGTAGGCTTTCTGAACCGCCACAGTCATATGCCATTTTTGTGATGTAAAAGTCACATCACCACAACTAGAGCAGAAATTATCTGCATGATTAACACCAGGACGAGGAATCGCCAAATATGCTGTGAGTGTGAGTGACCTATCGGTATAAAATAAATATGTCTTTTTTTTTTTTTACTGTCAAGCAAGGCAAATTTAAGTAGTGACTGCATCAACTGGTTTTGGACAGTTATTTTGATTGGTTGCAAGTAAAGATTATGCAAGCTCACGCAAATGTTGCAGAATACACTGGTAATGGTCCCCACTGACTAATGAAGAGCACATATCTTAGCAACCAGACCCAGTCGGCCATTTTCACTATAATCTCTGAAAGGCATAGAATGAACCGGGCCACGGCCCCATACCAATGCGTCGACGCTATCCAGTAGCCTCATATGTCCTCTGCTAAACATCGACCCGTCGCCGCAGACTGACAGGTCGCCATGAGGTCCAATATGGGCTGACCGCATCTGAGCACACGCGGCGCGCACACCGCCTGATGCAATCTCACTCCTCCGGCAAACACTCGGACCCCGCTAAGGACATTCGCCACAACAGTGTCCCCACCGAAACGCAGGCCGCCAAGGCTTCAACCGCGCACGCTGTCCCTTCGCTCGGGCCACCCTGACCACCCGACCGACTCCACCCTGCCGATCGAAATAGGCCACCATCCCGGAGATCTCAGACAGCACCTACAGCGCTCGATCTGCTACCATGTCCGTGAACGCCTGCCACGGCTGACGTACCGCGTACCGTTACAGTCAGACGATGGAACACTGGGCGTGCTGCGTACACTAAAACGCCTTGTACATAAAGGATCCCCAAAATGTAGCTGAGTCTAACCACGCTCCGGCCAAGCTCCCGGAAGAAAGGGACAGAACCTTATAAAAAAGAAGTGGGGACAATTAGGAAGGCTTTCCTGTTTGATTATTATTTTTTTTTTCTTTTCCTTTTTACAACTCCATAAGGGCCACAAGGCACACAACCGAACAGGGCATTGTCCAGAGAACGCAAGGCCCCTCCTCCAGGCTGACTCCACAGCCTAAACCGGCAGTCACCTTGGCTGATGCCGAGCAGCGCGGAAGCCAACTTGTAAGCCCAGCATATGAAGTATGCCTACTAGTACAGCATTCCACAATGGAGGAACATGTAACCGGACGGCTTTGAATATGAACCTACAGATATCCCGCGCTTGCTCCAAGACAAGCACTGTGCAGCCTACTGGTCTTCTCGGAGCACCGCCACGACCCGAAGACCTAAACCGGCCAGCAAAAGACGACGTATGCTGGGCCCGAAGGAACCTGGTTGAACGGATCCCAGCACTCCCTGTATCGTTAGGATCGGAGCCTCCCCCCAAGGACACAGCCCTGGCTGGAACCGGCTGAGCATAACTCCAGGCCCTGCGGCGAGCCCCCACGAAGAAGTGGGACGCAACGATGCCTTGAGGAAAGGGAAGGCCCAATGGGTGAAGCAAGTTGCTAGCCGACCAAGGGAGTAAACCCCACACGCGCACCTCAACGGAAGGTTGGAAGAACCGAGGATTCTGGTCCCACAGGTGCGCCTGCTAGCCTTTAACAACATACACCTCCGCAGGTACAAAAAACTTAAATTGTGAGCATCTTCAGGGGTAAGGGGAATAGACGACAGCCTCCGACTGTTGACCACCTTGTCTTGCACAACAGACAGCAGCACCCCACCAAACAAATGATTGGGAATATATGACCTCAGAACCCAAGACAGAGGTAAAACAGTAGAAAGTGCAGTGGACGTGAATTTCCAGATCTGCCAGCCCCCCTGCCCACATTGAGAAGAGGCAGAGAAGAACTGGACCGGCGGATCTGGAGGGGTGCTTCCTGGACAGCCGGGCCACCGAAGGGAAAGCTGATGATTGAGGCCCAAACTCCTCAGGATGGCCCCGTCTTGCATTGGCAACCCCATGCAACACCATGACAACCCCGCTCACGATATCCCAAGCGATCTCTGTCATTGCTGCAACAATCACCTGAGCATGAGATCACAGACGGAACACGGACATGCAGACGCACTCAAGGAGAGTGCACCTAAGAAGTATGAGCCTATCCAACATCCAGCACCACATGTCCAGGTGTCCCACTCCTGTCACCCAAAACACAGGACGCTTGAACCTAGGTGACCGTCATAGCAAAGACAGGGAGGCCTGACTGCTGCTATCAACCCTTCCAGGACCCTGGAACACTAAACCCCGGACTGTGCCATCCAGCAACACTTCTCACGATCCCCAGCAGGGGCCTTTCCCCAGATGGCCCAGATGGGCAGTGTTCCCGCCAAATGGGCAAGCTGCGCTCTGATAACATAGTGCAGAAAACCAAATCAAAGTGTCTTAACCTAGCTAATTTTTGTCTAATAGTGATCATTCATAATATCAGCCAGGCTCAATCATAACATTAGTATTAATGATCTCTAAAGATTGAAGAGTTACTAATGTAACACTAATTGGTTTTTTTTTTTTTTTTTTTTTAAAGAGCTTCAAAGGCGATCTTGGAAACTACAGACCAATGAATCTGAGTTCAGTGCCAGTTAAATGATAGAACTTGTTCTGAAAAGCAGCACCAAGCTGTCTTTTCAAAGGGTTAATAAACATGTGAGTAAGCCAAATGATATGTATCTGGATGTTTTAGAAGGTACTTGACAAAGCCCCTTATGAACTTCTCCTGAGGAAGGAGATGATGTGCTATTATAGAATGGGAAATGGATCAAAAACAGGAACACAATAGGACTAAATGGCCAGTTTTCTCACAGAAGACCCGTAAATAGTGGAATGTCTCGGGATCTGCACTGGAACTGGCATCTGGTAACATCTACTGCACTGAAATGATCTGGAAAAGAGATCAGCAAGCATGGCGATCAAATTTGCAGATGGCATAACGACATTTAGAGGCTGTCTGCACAATTTCCAAGCGTATAAACATGGAAATAGCATCCTTATGTAAATGACAATTTCAGAAAGGGCTCAATTTGTAGGTGGTTGTGCCGCCGATGACCCTGAATGGCCAAATCCTAGCACGGAAACCTGCTGCTGACAGACGTCGCTAACTGCCAGAATGCAGACAAAGGTAAAGGCACCCCCCAAGAAGTAAAACCCAAACCAATCACATTGCATTCAAAGAACTATAAACTATCATGAAATTAAAAGGAAATTAAAATTAAAAGGAAATTAAAATTAGAATTAAAATTAAAAGTAACAGCAAAAGGAAGTCCTTATCTGGGTGTAGCCGCGTGGAACAGCGTCGTCTGCTCAAACGCGGGGCTGCTCCGCTCTCCGCCACAAGGCCTCAGCCCTGCCGAGAAAATGGCGCCAATCCGAAGCAGGCCCGTTTGGCGCCAAACACCACAGAGGCGGCAAGAGCTCAGAGCCCCTCCATGCGGACTCGAGAGACTCCCTTGTGGCGTCGGGATGCAGCAGTTACCCCGCTGTAGCTGCGGGGTGAAGAGCTGTCCAGACACGCTGCTGCCTCGCGCCACCAGAAGTAGCAGACGCTGCGAGCCCCGGCCCACCGGTTAAAGAACCTCGAACGGCCTGAGGCTCCCGCCGCGATGGGAATTTGCCGCATGGATGCTGCCAAAATGCAGGTGTTCCACAGAGCTCTCCCCTGTACAGTCCTGGGGGAGAGATCATCACCGGGCACAGAGACCGAAGAATCCCAAGCAGAGAGGCTAGCTGGCAGCGTGAACTTTGAAAAGGGACAGAACCCCCCTTTACACTAAGGCAGGCTAGGTGAAAATAAATAAAGTAAAAGTAAATGAAATTAAATGAAAATGAAAATGAATTCAATTTACAGGATTACACCTAAAGAAGGGCAAAAGAAATGCAAGGTAAATCAAATCCTGACTAACTGCTCCTAAACTGCTTCTCAAGTGAGCCCAGCACCTAGGCTCACTACGTCCTCATGCTGCATGGAGACTGGACACACTGGGGGATCATGGGAGAAGACCAGCAGGATTTACCAGGTGATGTCACAAGTTTGACTTGTCCATTCTCCATGTTGCAGGAGGAGGTGCACTACCCAGTGGTGGAGGACTGAACTGTAGGACCGATAAGGAAATTGAATTTTTTTAAATACCTTAGCCAAAATATTACAATATACCCCAAAATATACAGGTAATCCTTAAAGACTCCCCAATGCAAGAAAAATGATTCCAGGATTTCAGATTTAATATGATCCAGACTTTTGTATCTTGAACTACTTGAAGGTGGTGTAACCGCCATTTAGTGAGACTATAATGAATTGTGATAATCTAATCTGGCTAAAATTGTGACCTTTAGGAGTGTAGGAATACCATTTTGCTCCAGAGTCATAAATTATGAACCATTTATAGCTGGTAAAGAGATTAATTTAAAAGGCATGAAATGCGCTTCTGTAACATTAACTCTTCATCTATACAGACTTCACAGTATAATATCTCTATTTTGCTAGAATCTAATTTTTGCTTTTCATGTCTTAATGAAATCCTTACAACATTTAAGACATTTATTCCCATTTTGTCTCCCAATATATATTGGATCTGAATACTGTGGCATAAATAAAAAAATGGTAGGCCCCGTCTCCTGATAACTTTGAACATCCATCCATATGTTTTACAGTTTGTACCCTACTAGTCAGAAAAGGCTTAAATCAATTAAATATGGCACCCTTGAAAGGTTTACAAGTTCTCTGTATCAAGACCTTATAGTCCATGGAAGCAAAAATGCATAATAAAGACTTTTTCAAGAACATTCGTAGCAAAAAACCTGTGAGAGAGTCAGTTGGACCAGTAGATGATAGAGAGGTAAAAGGGGCAGTAGGAGGGGACAAGGCTATAGCAGAAAGACTTAATGAATTCTTTGCTTCAGTCTTTACTGAGGAAAATGTAGGGATGTTACCCATGACTGAAGTGGTGTTTAAAGGTGATACTGCAGAAGAATTGAAAGAAATCTCGATACACCAGGAAGATGTATTACAACTATTTGATAAACTGAAGAGTAGCAAATCACCTGGACCGGATGGCATACATCCAAGGGTGTTGAAAGAACAAATATGAGATTGCAGACCTGCTATTAGTAATCTGTAAACTATCATTAAAATCATCTCTAATACCTGAAAACTGGAGGATCGCCAACGTAACGCCAATTTTTAAAAAGGGTTCCAGGGGTGATCTGGGAAACTACAGACTGGCGAGCCTGACGTCAGTACCCAGAAAAATGGTAGAAACCATCATAAAGAACAAAATTACTCAACATGTAGATAGTCATGGCTTAATGGGAGACAGCCAACATGGCTTTAGACAAGAAAGACCTTGTCTTACTAATCTATATTTTGTTGAAGGTGTGAATAAACAGGCAAAGGTGAGTCAGCTGATATAGTATATCTGAACTTTCAGAAAGCCTTTGACAAGGTCCCTCATCAGAGATTTTTGGCAAAATTAAAAGTCATGGGATAGGAGGCAGTGTACTATTTTGGACCAGGAACTGGTTAAAAGATAGAAAGCAGAGGGTAGGGCTAAATGGCCAATTTTCTCAGTGGAAAAAGGTGAATAGTTGGGTACCCCAGGGATCTGTGCTGGATCCGCTGCTTTTTGACATATTCATAAATGACCTGGAAAAGGGAATGAGTGAGGTTATCAAATTTGCAGATGACACAGAACTATTTACAGTTGTTAAAACACAAGAGGATTGTGGAAAATTGCAAGAGAATCTTGATAAATTGGAAGTCTGGGCATCCAAATGGCAGTTGAAATTGAATATGGACAAATGCAAAGCTATGCACCTAGGAAAGAACAAACTATGGTTACACGATGCAAGGTTCCACATTGGGAACCACCACTCAGGAAAAAGATTTAGGTGTCATCGTGGATAACATGTTAAAACCCTCTGCCCAGTGTGCAGGGGCAGCCAAGAGAGCAAACAGAATGCTAGGTATCATAAGGAAAGGAATGGAAAATAAAACAAAGGATATTATAATGCCTCTGTATCGTTTCATGGTGTGACCACTCCTTGAATATTGTGTGCAATTCTGGTCACTATCTTAAAAAGGATATAGCGTTATTAGAAAAGGTACAAAGAGCCACCAAAATGGTAAAGGGGATGGAAGGATACTCCTATGAAGAAAGGCTAAACAGGTTAGGGCTCTTCGATCTGGAAAAGAGACTGTTGAGGGGAGATATGATAGAGGTCTATAATTTAATGAATGGAATGGGTAAACATAGATCAATTGTTTACATCATCAGAATATAAAAAGATTAGGGGACATTCAATGAAGCTACAGGGCAACCTCTTTAAGACTAATAAGAGAAAATATTGTTTCACTCAACGTATGATCAAACTCTGGAATTTGTTACCGAAGGATGAAGTAAAAGCTGTTAATGTAGCTGGGTTTAAAAAGGTTTGGACAAGTTCCTGGAGGAAAGGTCCATAAACCATTATTAAAAGGGACCCAGGATATCACTGCTTGATCCAATACAAGCATTGAGGAACCTGTGTCTTTTGGAGAGACAGCTAGGTACTTATGACCTAGATTGGCCACTGTTGGAAACAGGATACTGGGCTTGATGGACCTTGGTCTGACCCATTATGGCATATTTATGTTCTTATGAATCAAAGACAACCAAGATTCAAGTTGTAATTCCAGTCTAAGGGCCCTTTTATTAAGTGCTGCTACCAGTTAACATGCATTATAGTGTGTGTTAACTGATTGTGATGAATACTAATGCATAGGGTATGCCAGCTACTGACTGCTTTTAACTGGTACTTGTGTGCTAATATGGAAAGTGGGCAGTTAGGATGGGGTGTGGACATGGAGAGCACAATAGTGTGCAATCACCATTAAAGTAGCAATTAGCATAGGTGCACCCGATACCTCTAAGGGCATTAATAGGTGCACCTATGTTAACTGTGCAGCATGCTAATGTACTCAGTCATGTATTAACGGCCAGGAATATATTAGTCACGCTCCCAACAGCTAACGTGGAGGCTTTGCACTTAATGTGCATTACAAATGCACATTAAGTGCACAGGCTTACCAGGATTTAGTAATAAGGCCTTAGATCTTTCACTAATGATAACTGCTTAGGTTTGTGCAATAGCTCTTCACAAAACCAACTTGACTATCATCCAGATATTCCATCTCATCTAAGATACTCGATAATTAATAAGCCACCACTTGCTCTATTTTCTTCAAATAGGTTAGATGTTAAAATGAACCATACTTTGGCAGTACTTCTGGTTTAGAGATGACTTTTTCAGCAATGGCTAAATAATTGTTTCCTTTAGCTTTGCAGGGAAAGCTACTTCTATTAATAAGCCGGTTGCACTTTGGCATAGAGATCAAAGCAAGATCCCACTACATTGCTTTCCTACTCAGATTGGACAACACACTAAATGGGCACTAAGTAGTATACCCATAGGAATATTAGTGGGTAGTCATCAAAAACTTCAAAATTACCACCCTCCCCCTCCTCCAATTGCTCTGTTAAACAGAATTTGATTTATGGTCCAGGTTTTGCTGTTGGATCAGTTCAATTTTGTGCTGAAAGAGGTAGGCAAACTCTTCACTGCTTAATGAACCCAGCAACTGTATCATATAAGGTATCTAGGCCTTCCTCTTTCTGATTTGGCTTTTGTAGGTTGGACATTGACCTAAAGAAATCTCGAAGGCATCTTTCTGCTTGTGCAAATTGAATCATAAGATAATTTTTGTGGCATGGATGTGTTGGCTATATATGCTAAGGAGTTCAATATATACATTTTGTTTTTCCTCTGAATCCGACTTGCACTTTGCCCGATTTTATCACTTGTCTTGTGTTACAAATCACGCAAGGCTATTATGTTCCTTAGAACCAACTTGTTATGCACCATTTTGTACATAGAGGGACCACTGCCTCAAGTGATGTTACACCAATTCAGTAGCAGTACCATTTGAAACTAAAGGGAGAGGCATAGTTAACCCTCTGGTGAATTTGTCCCATAAAGTGGATGCATTTCTAAACCGAAAGCATGCTCAATCCTGAGAAGTCTAAGATAGTTCCTGTTGACAGGGACTCAAAGTGAGGTACTAGGACCCTTTGAAAGGGTTAATATGGAGAACTGCTTGGAATTTTGCCAACAGCCTAGTACAGAGGTCTCCAGGACTGGAATTGGAAATCCCCTGGCCTAGTAGAATGTGTTATACAAGCCAAGGCCGTATTTTGTAAATGTTTGTGAAAAAGCAAGACAGAATATATTTGTTTGTCCTGATTAAGCTGAGCAATGTCTGTGCCTAGTTTACCTAAAACATGTAGTGTTTAGCTTGATTTGTAACATGTAGATAAACAAAAAATTAGTGCAAAGCCTAGGACAAATTTGTACCATGTAGCAGCTTTTTTTCCTAATAAAAAGTAGTATTATGGCCTAGCTGGAGCAGGAATTATGGGAGAACTGCACAGGTTTGCAGACCTGAATTCCTCTATTTAAGGCCTTAAGTAACACTGTTACTGATATAATTCGGTGTGTTTTGTTTTATTTGATTCCTTACTCTATTTGCAACTGAATTTAGAGAATTGCTGCCAAATGCGACATGGTGTGCAGTAGGCCACGCAAAGAGATTCTTTCAGTCCCTAGCAGTCAAACACAATAGATGGGGGTAAGACCATAAAGCTGGGCTAACTTCTATATCCCTAACTCTGCATCTTCCCTAGTGCAGTGGTTCTCAACCTAGTCTTTGGGGTACACCCATCCAGTTGAGTTTTCAGGATATGCACGAGACAGATTAGCATACCAAGGAAACAGTGCAAGCAAATCTCTCATATACATATTCACTGTGGAGATCTTGAAAACCCTCACTAGATGGGTGTGCTCTGAGGACTGGGTTGAGAACCACTGTCCTAGGGGGCAATACCAGAATGAACTTTAAATATAAAATGTGGCCACCCACATATGGTGTGGATTCAACCAACTGTTTTAATCTTTATATAGTGACATCATGCTAGCAAACTCCATTCAGAGCGCAGAGAGCTTTGAACCCTAGTGGATACTAAAGTCCCCCAAGATTAGAAAGTTACTGCTTTCTATAAGCAAGTTTGAATGCCAATATATTAAATGCCAATAAATAAAGAAGTCCCAATTTCAAACTACTTGGTCAAGACAAAGTAAAAACATCACTTTTGCACTTAAGCACTAATAAAGCCCCAGTTTAGGGGGTGAAACCACTGTCTAGGGTGGTTATTTTGATGCATAGGAGAACACTTTGTTGCCTGGAAGAATTGCTAAATGCACCTGTTGCATAGTAAATGATGGCAGATAAAGACCATCATGGTTCATCTAATCTGTCCAGTAAGATGGCTAGAGTTATAGAACTGCACCTGCCGCTCTGTGTAGGTTATTCCCACTCTATGCCTTTGCTGAAGATTGTACTGGCTGCATCAGGCACATTTACTTTGATTCCATCCTTTTGTTATGCAGTGATCCTCTGTATCTGTTCCTTGCCTTTTTGAAATCCATCAATGTTTTTGCTCCTACCACCTCCTTCAGGAGGGCATTCCACCCTTTCCTTGCAAAAGCATTCCTTGATATTGCTTTTAAGTTTACTTCTTTGCAGCTTCATTTCTTGTCCATTGGGTTGAATACACAGCATGTAACAAAACCTTCACTATTACTCATGGATATTCAGCGACTCCAGAACTCTCTGGAATTACTGCTTCTTTCTTGGGTTTTCTTGCTGGTGACTCTGCAACTTCAATCATAACAGCCAACATGGGTGAACTGGAAAGTCCTTTTTATGGTATCACCAGTACAGTTCCCCCAATACAATGTGTGTCACCGAGTCAATGTTGACTCCTAGTGACCCAGCAGCCCCTGGGGTTTCTTGGCAGTGTGACCAGAAGTAGATTGCCAGGTCTTTTTTCTGAGGCAATGAAGATTTCATTGACTTGCCTAAGGCCACAAGGAGTGCTAGTGGGAATCAAATCCTGGTCTCTTGGTTATCAAGCCGGTGCTCTAACCATTAGGCTATTCCTCCACTCCTGTGGGTCCCCCCAGCACTTAGGTATTTGTTGTAAGTTCTTAGTTAACACTCTTCAGGGTGTGTTACTTTTAGTTTCTGTAAAGAAGAACTCAAGCTATGGAAAGGCAACTACTAGGACTAAACCGTCCAAGGTATGGCGACTGTTCCATTGTAAGGAAAAAATGCTCAGTGTAACCTTGGACAAAATTGATTATAGAAAAGCACTGAGCACATTGTTTCAACTAGAATAAGATAAGTTCTTTAAGTTATGAAATCAGTTTGTGGCAAATCGGATAAGTCTGTTGAACTGCTTAAATATGGACTGTGTTTCATAAAAATTTATGGATAATAGTGTTTTTGGAGCAATGATGACAGAGTAAGTCAGTAGCAATTATGCATGCTATGAAGAGAACTGAGCTCCATTGAATCATAATGATGCTAATAGTTGTAGTGGTGATTTTTGTGCTTCATTGTGCTGTTTTTTGTTTTCTTAATGATTGTGACACCCTTGCTTTTATAGTGTTCAAAACAAATTCCTGCCATTTGGAGTGGGAGGATCTGCAATTACAGTATTTAACTTATTTATATTTAGCTAGGGTATTTTCACTGGCAGCACAAGATAAGTTACATTTAGGCACAATAGGTATTGCCCTGTCCTCAGACAGCTTACAATTAAAGGCTCTCATTTACCAAGATGTGTTAATGTTTTAATGTGCATTAATCCAAGTTAAGCATATAGCTAGTAATTAGCTCCCCTGAGAATAATGGGGCTACACGTTAAATCACATTAACACAAAACACCTTAATGCAGCTTAAGACACAAGGGTCAACATTTTCACCTGAGGCAGAGTGTGAAGTGACTTGCCCAAGATCACCAACAGAATCAGAACCCTGGTTGTTCCTCAGCCTGCTGCTCTAACCACAGCCTGCTACTCTCCTATTCCATAGAGAGTATCTACAACATATAAAAGTAGTCTTGTATAAAAGTCTACCATCTCCTTCAGTTTGCTTTCAGAGAGCTCAGTTCCTGTATAGAAGAGGCATTTGGCAATCTGTCGCAGACATCTTCTCTTAGGCCTGATTCGCAGAGCTCGACTATTCTGTATTTTCCTATGGAGAAGGCAGAACCTCCTGCAACATCATCAAAAGCATAGCATGTAGATCTTAACAAAATGTTTACTACATTCATCTCCCACCAAAAATAGACTGAAAAAATCCTTATTCATCTAAAGGAATTACATCTGAAAATCCATGTAATTTCTCCATGATGATGATGTTGTTGTTGTTAAGTGCCGTCAAGTCAGAGTTGACTCATGGCAACCCTCTGGATAGCTATCCTAAATTGTGTTCAGTCTTCAGTCAGGTGGCTCATTGTTGACAGACTGGTACCCATAGCTGCTGTTATTGTATTGATCCATCTCATTGTTGGCCTTCCACTTTTGCGTTGACTTTCTATCTTGCCAAGCATGATATCTTTCTCTAATGATCTCTCTCTTCGCATGATGTGTCCAAAGTATGAAAGTTGAAGCCTTGTCATCTGAGCTTCTAAAGAAAGCGTAGGTTTGATCTCCTCTAGTACCGACTGGTTTGTTCTTCGGGCAGTCCATGGTATACACAGTATTCGCCGCCAGCACCATAATTCAAAGGCATCAATTTTCTTCCTGTCTCTCTTTTTCACTGTCCAGTTTTCACATCCATATGATGTTATTGAAAATACCATGGCTTGAACAAGTCGAATCTTCGTATGGAGAGAGACATCTCAGCTCTTGAGAAACTTATCTAGGTCTTTCATAGCCATTCTGCCAAGAGCAATGCGTCATCTGATTTCTTGACTGCTTGTTGCTTCTTAGTTGATTCAAGTAGGTTAAAGTTGTTCACAATTTCAATTTCTTCTCCTTCAACGATGAACCTGTTAATTATGCCAGTTGTCACGATCTTTGTCTTCTTTACATTAAGGTGCAGGCCCATTTTGAGACTATGTTCTTTGATTGTGAGAAGCAAATGTTTCAGATCATCTTCACTTTCAGCCAGTAATGTGGTATCATCAGCATAGCAAAGGTTGTTGATGAGTCTTCCACCAATCTTCACACCTCTGTTATCTTCATACAATCCTGCTTCTCTGTTGATTTGTTCTGCATATAAATTAAACAGGTAGGGGGAAAGTATGCAGCCTTGTCTTACACCTTTGCTTATTATTTTTTTTTTTTATTAGAAGGCAGCAAACAAGTACAACAAATAACAACCAGATCGGCTGTATACAGCATACATATACAAAAGAACATCTGCGTTGAACCAAGAATGAAATGAACAGGGCCTTTCTTTTCCCCCCCCTCCCCCTTTGTTCTCATTATCCCCCTTACACCCCTCCCCTCCCACTCCTATTACCCACAAGACTCCGAATTAGAGAAAAACTCCTGTCCTGTTCCCTCCATCCCCCAACCCCCCTCCCCTCCCCCCTCAGAACCCCTCTACCCCCCCATCCCCTACCACCACCCCCCCCCCCGCTTCTAACAACCCCAAAAGTACCCACATTACCCTCAAGGAGTAAGAAGAGTGTGAGGCACCATTGCAACAGGCTACGCATGGGAAGGAGATAGAGCCAGAGTCTCCTCAGCAAGAAAGGAAAAAAACGTTGGGTCCGTATCATCAATAACAAAAAGAAGCAGAGATTATCTTAAGAGCATGAACCATACTTCAGAACAAAAGGCTCCCACACTTGCTAAAATTGTGGCACTCACGATTTTCCAGTTGCCACCCCCCGCTCCATATAAGTCTCCCACATCCGCTCCAGCCAACTAGCAAGGGCTGGGGGCAAGGTTTGCTTCCAAACAGCTGCCAAGGCCAGGCGGGCCGCATGTAGACCATAACGGATCAAGGCTAACTGGGGAGTCCGTGCACCAGGAACATTAGCACCAAAAAGGAAAATACCCGGGTCCCAGGGGATAGTCAACCCCACCAGTTGCTGTAGGCGATACTGGATCCCTCTCCAATATGTCTGTATACACGGACAAAGCCACCAGACATGAGCCATGTTACCTTCCCGGCCACAATTCCGCCAACACAGACCAGACACTCTGGGATAAGCCTGGGCAACCCGCACCGGCGTCATATACCAGCGATAAAGCAGTTTATAATTGGTTTCACGGGCATTAACGGCTACCGCACTTTTCCAAAGTCGATCCTCAAGCTGCTCCCACTGTTGCTCAGTGTAATTTGACTGCAGCTCGCGATTCCACTGTTCTCGATGTGTACCTGGTCGCGTCTGCTGGGTTTGAAGATGTGTATACAGGGCAGCAGTAAGGCCCTTTGTAGTGGTACATGCCTCACAAAAGCATTCAATATCGGACAGCTCGCGGGCAACCTGCGACCGAATCGCGCAGTCCTGCACCTAATGAGTTACCTGCGTATACTGATAAAGGTGACCGGCGGGAAGCTCAAACTCACCCCGAAGCGAGCGAAAAGAACGCATCGTACCGTCCTCAAAGAGTTGACCGACACGACTAAGGCCCTTATGGCCCCACAACTGAAAGGCTGGATCAGTCATCCCGGGGGGGAAAGAAAGATTATCCACAATAGGCGCCAGGGGAGTCATAAGCACCCCGCGGGGTCCCAAGTATTGGTCCCAACAACAGAGAGTATGAGAGATGTAGGGGTTACTTGAACGCGAAGCCCCCCGTAGCTTGGAGCCAAGCCACAATCGGTCCCCCAATCCCGCACCCCCCGACACCTTTGCTTATTTTAAACCATTCTGTTTCTCCTTGTTCTGTTCGAACTGTTGCTTCTTGATCAATGTGCAGATTGTGCAAGAGAACGATAAGATGTTCTGGTATACTTATGCTTCTTAATGTGGCCCAGAGTTTCTCATGGTTTACACAGTCAAAAGCCTTACTATAGTCAATAAAGCACAAATAGATATCCTTTTGGTATTCTTTAGTCTTTTCAAGGATCCATCTCACATCCGCAATGATGTCTCTCCTTCCTCGCCCTTTCCTGAACCCTACTTGCACTTCAGGTAGTTCTTGTTCCAGGAATGGTTGTAGTCTCTTTTGAATAATCTTCAGTAGAATCTTGCTGGCATATGGGATCAGAGCGATTGTGCGATAATTTCCATAGTCAGTTGGCTCACCTTTCTTTAGTATTGGTATAAACACAGATCTTTTATTTATTTATTTATTTACATTCTCTTATATACCGTGCTATTCTGCATCAGTGCGGTTTAAATTGAACAAACTGAAATTACATTGAACAGGGCATTATAACTTAGAGATAATTATTTTACAGGGAACATGGGCTATGGAGGGTTAAGTGGCTTGCCCAAGACCACAAGGAGCACCTGTGGGACTAGAAACCCCAGTCCTTCCGGCCCAAGGTTGCTGTCCTCTAGTGGGATTTGAACCCCCGGCCTTCCGGCCTGAAGTACCTTGCCCCAACCACTAGGCCACTCCTCCACTCCACTTTCCAGTTAGTTGGTCATGATGTTGTCTTCCATATTTCTTGGCAGAGCCTTGTAAGTACGGTAACAGCTGCATCAGATTGCTGTAATACTTCTATGGGAATGCTATCAATGCTCGGTGCTATGTTCTATGATAAGGCTTTCAATGCTGCTTCAACTGCTTTCATCACCAATGGTTCCCGATCATAAGGTACAGGTTGAAATGGCTGTTGGTCCACTTGATCTTTATCATATAAAAACTCTGTATATTCCTTCCACCTTTTCTTGATCTTCTCAGCATCATTCAACATAGAAACTTGAGCATCTTGTAACATTCCAATTCGAGGCTGGAACTTTTTCTTTAACTCTCGTAGCATTAGGAAAGCCGATCTTGTTCTTCCTCCAATAGTTTCTGCATCTATTTCCTTGCAAGCGTCAGCGTATACCTTTCCTTGTTCTGTCTTGCTGCACGTTGGAAATCTCTGGTGAGTTCTGCGATTGTCTTTCTTTCTCCTCGGGCTTTAGCTTCTCTGTGTTTCTGGGCAATTTTCAGAGTTTCTTCAGTCATCCATTTTGGCCGTTTTTGCTTTTTCACCTTTTGTAGAGACTTCTCGCTTTCTTCCAACACAACCTTCTTGATGTCATTCCATAACTCTTCCGGAGCTCTGTCATTTGTATCTAAAGCAGCAAATCGATTTTGCAGGCAGTCTTTAAATTCCAGTGGTATATTCTCAAGGTCATATTTTGCTGCATTCATGAGTGGTTTGCTCTTTTTCAACTTTAGCTTGAGTTTGCATACTAGTAGTTGATGGTCTGTACCACAGTCAGCTCCAGGTTTTGTCTTTGTTGATGTTACAGAGCTTTTCCATTGTTGACTTCCACAGATGTAGTCAATTTGATTTTTATACAATCCATTGGGTGAAGTCCATGTGTACAGTCGCCGCTTGTGTTGCTGGAAGAAGGTGTTTGAGATGAATAGATAGTTGGTCTTGCAGAATTCTATCAGCCTTTCTACAGCTTCATTTCTGTTGCCAAGTCCATATTTTCCAACTACTTTGCCTTCTTCTTTGTTGCCAACTTTTGCGTTCCAGTCACCCATGACTATCAGGATATCCTGTTTGCATGTTCTGTCAATTTCAGCTTGTACTTGTTCATAGAACTCTTCAATTTCATTCTCTTCTGCAGCTGTTGTTGGGGCATATACTTGAATTATAGTTGTGTTGATAGGCATTCCTCATAGACGAATAGAGATTAAGCGTTTGCTGACTGCATTGTATTTCATTACAGTTCTTGCAAGTTTCTTCTTTATTATAAATGCAACACCATTTCTTCTTTGTCTTTCATTTCCAGCATAGTAGACCATGTGATCATCTGATGCAAAGTGCCCGATGCCAGTCCATTTCAGTTCGCTGACACCCAACAGATCAAGTTGTACATGTTTCATTTCATTCTTGACCACCTCCAACTTCCCTTGGTTCATGCTTCGTACGTTCCATGTTCCAATGTGTAAGACATCTTTACAGCTTCTGACTCTCATTTCATGCGCAGCTACATCAGCAGTCAGACTTCGCGAGGGCTTTGATCCAACCACATCAGAAATGCTGGCTTTACTCTGAAAAGTCTTCAGCTCTTCCCCAGTAGCTAGTTGAGTGCCTTCCGACCTGGGGGTCTCATCTTGCAGCACCATAGCACAATTTGTTTTGTTGTAACTATCCATTGGGTTTTCATGGCAAGATACAGAAGTAGGATTGCCGGGCCTTTCTTCTGCGCAGTTTAAGTTTGGTGTTGTTGCCGTTGTCACAGAAATGTGATCCTCTGCCGTCAACACTATCCCATTCTTCTGCTGCCCAGATGGGTGGTTTGTCTTGGTCTGGCACCTCAGCTGAGACCTGTCCATCTTGGGAGACCCTGCCAGTAGTTAAACTACTGATAGTTTAGCTCTCAGCATCACTGATGCACACAAGCCCTCACAGCACGAGAAGCTGCAAACCAAGTGAGAGTTCTCCATGATAGAATGCATATATTGGACAACAAAATGCCAGAAAACAATATGTGAGAGAAGCCAAACAGACCTCTTAGTAAGATCACTTGTAAAGCACTAGATATATCCAATCAGATGTTAGAATGATAATCCATCTTATATATATATATATATAATACATTTACTTTAAGTGATATAGTAACTGTATATACAGCATGTGAACATAACTATTTACAAACACCAAGACTTTTTTTGAGGGGGTAATCAGTGGTACTGGCACCTTTTTCATCGACTGCTAAAACTGACCCATAGTCATCCTATATTAATGAAAGAGCCCTGCATATGAGTACCAGCACTTGTTTTGCTAGATAAAACACAATAGTAATTTTTAAATTTAAATTACTTTAATTGTTAGAACCATCATTAGAGGTACTTACACAAGTCGGCTCTGGTCTATATGAACATTCCTCATAAATGGTGATACTTAACACACTGCAAATAAGTGACTTAGTTTACAAGTAACTAAGAATGATTCATAACAAAGCTACTTTCAGCATTCTATAGATTAAAAAAAATAAACCTTCTGTAAACAGTGCTAACAAGTCAATGCTGACCCCTGGTGACTCAGCAACCCCTGGGGTTTTCTTAGTAAGGTATGACCAGAAGTAGATTGCCAGGCCTTTTCTTCCAAGACAGTGGAGGGTAAAGTGACTTGTTTACCCACAAGGAGTGTCAGTGGGAATTGAACCCTGATCTCTTGGGCACTAGGCTGCTGCTTTAACCACTAGACTATTCCTCCACTCCACAGGACTATTCCTCCACCACTAGACTATTCCTCCACTTAGAATTTAAACTACTGAGTGGACTGATGATTGGAATATGAGGGATGTTCAGATTCACCAGGGTTAACTTGTGTAAATTCCCTTCAACGATGGTCCTAACAATTAAATTTAAATTGAAGAATTACTATCATGTTTGTAAACAGATACATTCACATGCTGTGTATGTAATTTTCATATGAAGTAAATTATACATATGAAATTGAATAAAGATAAGAATACAGTATTAATCCATCCAGTTCATTTAATAGACTATCACTATCAGATCTGATTGGCTATATCTAGTGATACGTAAGCAGGGAGCATAGTTTTGTAAGTGCCTTCTACAGGTTTTTTATACCGCTTTATCATTTGTCATTGTAACAAACTTGGTAATATACATTAAACAGGGTTACGTGACTTGCCCAAGGCCACAAGGAGTGCTAGTGATAACTGAACCCTGGCCTCTTGGTTCCCAAGCCAGTGCTCTAACCATTAAGCTATTCCTCCACTCCATTTGTGATTTCTTCAAACTGAAGGTACTGATTTTTAATCAAACACTGCCTTGAATAAATTATTTTTATAAAGGCATGCTATTAAGTAGAATAAATAAACTAAGAATTTGATTTTTATTTGCAACCATTACATTTAGAGCTGATTTTACCACTATTGAACAGTGAGGTAACAAAAGTTCTCTAGACCAGATACTGCTTGTAGCCAGTATTTAACATCTATTGGCTCACTGGCTTAAGTGGTAATAAGTGGAGCCTCCCAGATTCTCATCTGAGGATCCTTTAGAATTTGTTGAACTGTAACTGTAACGGTAGCTTTAAGTACATTGAGGAATCCTAGCATGGGAACAGTTAACTCTACATCCTCAAGCAATTCAAAAGAAAATCTGTTTGCAACATTCTTTTGACAAAGACCAAGATGGAGTAGTCATCCAGAGAGGAAGTGTTCATACAGGGGTTGTTGAGGGAGTCAGATGCTAGCCCCACCAAATCATCCTTACCAGAATTGAGATCAGAGTGACAGTCAACCTGCCATGAGTGTTCTGACTCAGGTTCAAGTAGGAGTGGAAATATACTAAGTGGAAAGTCTATGTCTCTACTATCGCTTATGAGCAACCCTATGCTGTACTGGAGGAAACACATCTCTCTGAAGTTGAATAACTATGAAGAACAGCCTCTAGTGGTGTGTCAGATGGAGATTTAAATACGGATTTAAAAAAATTGAATTGAAACTGAAAAGTACTACAATTTCACTTCAGTCATGGTAGAAAAAAAACAGTGTACATAATGGTACATTTGCAATTAAGCTTGTATGAGATCTAGATGTTGAACAAAAGGGTCCTGCACCAATCTGTCAATTTCTTGCAGAAACTATTTAATGGAACTGTTGAAGATACTATACAGGAAGATATACTAAATGGAGATATCAGCATCGTGTACCCAGCTGATGAAATTAGAAGATTGAAAAATATTCTTGATGTGCATACATTTGGCATGAAATAAATCCCTTCTTCTCCTAGGAGGGAAGATCTCCACATCACCATTGTCAATTGACTGAGTCAATGAACTTGATCTGTGGTTCCTAACCTGTGGACCCCTGGGGGGAGGAAAGAGGAAAAAAAAAAAGAGGTTGATGGGAGGGGAGAGGAGGATGAGACTGGAGGGAATCAGCTGAGGGAAGGGAAAGACAGACTGGCCAAAGAAAGAGAGGAAGGGAAAGGGATATAAAGATAGACGTGGTGGTGGTGGGGGAGGGCATCAAGGAAGAGTGGTGGGGATGAATTGGGGGCTCCCAAACATTTTTGGAGGTTAATAAGGGAGCCACACAATCAAAAAGGTTGGGAACCTCTGGACTAGATCAGTATTAAAGCTTTGATGCTGGAGCACGATGCTCAGACTTGAGAGCTAGCTCTCTTATATTCAACCATGCTTGTTTGTCAAGTGGAGTAAGTGAAGACTGACTATCAATGCAGATTCTGCATTCTCTAACTTGACCCTGAAAAGGATGTAGCAATTTAACAATGCTGAAATGTATGGGCAATGTGATTGATTTTGTTACCTTTGATACTGAAGACTTCAATACCAATGGCTTTGAATGTTTGGGTGTTGAGGCCCATGTCAATAACAGATTCGGAACAATCTGGAAGTTTTTCTGAAGTTGAAGTCTTTTTATTTTTATGCTCCTAGGAGACAAAGTGTTTTTCATCTTTCCAATGCCCAGGTATCAAATACAATACTTTTGTGGTCATTGTATGACCTTTTCTTATTGCAGGGAGGGCACCTTTTGAGTCTAATAGCTTCCTTTAAAGTCATTATGAGGAAAATAGTCTCTGAAACAGATAATGTCCTTTCCTTGAGTCCATCTCTAACCAATCTAGACAAGTGGAGTTGTGTTCCCAAACCAGCTGATTGAGGAAGAAAGAGAACCAATGAAATGCCCAGGTTTCAATGACATCACTCCCATTCCTCTATCAACCTGAGCCACTAGAGGACATATGGGAAAGCATGGCAAACCTCACACAACCTCAATGAGGGCAACAATGATTAAGCAAACAGTATAGGAACAATGCACAGGAGAGATTGAACAGAAGGTTGTCAGGAGGATACGGGCCTGGAGAGTCAAGCATGTAGATCTTAGCACACTAAAGGTACCGCTGCAACATAACAGACCAAAACAGTTCCAGGGGCGTGTCCTGGACTTGTCTAGCAGACCTCAAGGAAAGGACGTTATCTGTTAAATAAAATGTCATGTTCCATATCATCTTGCTAGACCAGTCCGGACAAGTGAGATGTTCCAAAGCTACACCTCCACTAGGTAGGAAAAAGACATAGCAGCTCACAAAACCTTGCAGCCAAAGGCCATGTCCATCCAAGCATGAATGCTTGACAAAAGTGAAAGTGATGCCCATGTTGCTGACCGACAAATGTCTGAAGGAGCTATCAAGCTATGCTCTGCTTACGAGGACTCTTGTGTGAGGGTAGAATGGGCATGCAAAATCCTCCGGAACCAGTTGGTTATGCAGAAGATACGCCAAGGCAATCACTTACTTAATCCGGCGCTCCAATGTAAACTTGGCTGCCGCATCACCCTTGTGCAAGCCAGAACAAAAAAAGGATCCGATTTACGAAAGGAATTCGGAATCTCCAAGTACCGGAGAAACACCCTCTGGAAATCCACAGCGAAGATCCTTATTCCCCTGACACTGATCCTTAGAGGACGACAACAGGAAAACTAACCGGTTCACATGAAAGAAAGAAATCACCTTGGGTATAAAGAAAGGCACAGGCCAAATCCTAGATAAGGATCCAAGCAGGACAAAGCCTGCTGCTCAGAAATCCACATTGCCAAAAATTGCGACCAAGAAAGCAATTTTGAGCATTGCATCCTTCAGAGTAGTGCGCTTCGAAGGCTCAAAGGGCTCTGATATAAGGGTCCTGACAACCAGACAGGAATCCTAGGAAGGGACAACAAAGGGCAAGGAGATCTCAGTATAGCTATATGCCCTACATCTGGCGAAAACTTCACCATAGGGACTAGCAGATGCTTACATCACGGATCCCCAACCTCACCTTCCTTTAAATATATTAGTAAACACTCAACTCAAATATAATCCTGATAAGTACTTGTCAGCATTTCATAGTAATCCCACTTAAAACCCACTACTTACTCTTCCCCAATACACACAAAAGCTCATTCAACGTCTCTTAATAGACCCCAAACGGGTTTCTTTAAGACAAATAAGCATCGAGCATGCAGTAACAGCTGATGAATTCCAAAACAGTTTTCAGTAAGTTCAATGGGCAAGCATCAAGTGTTAACATCTTTAAACAAGGAGAGCTACAAATCACAACAGCATAATATAACTTCTAGCAATGATAGTCAATAACTTATCTGCTCAAATGTGTCTGTCCAAGCTCCGCACGGCTCCACACAGCAACCAGCTCACGGCTTCAAACAGTGCTCAGTTCAGCTGGTTCTCTCCATTATAGAAACAAGCGCTGGCAAACCCGTTTAACATTCTTCTACACTGTTAACACTCTACTGCAGTCACCCAACAAAGATCTCTGTTTCACCAAAGGTTTCTTCAGGGGTTTCAAAACACAGTCAGCAGTGAAAACCTTTTAAGCAGCCATAACCAGCTCTGCCCTAAGTTCAAAATCGCTAAAAGACGAATTAATTTATAATTCGTGACGTCAGATGCTGTCTTTTAAGAGACATTGAATGAACTTTTGTGTGTATTGGGGAAGAGTAAGTAGTGGGTTTTAAATGGGATTATTAGGAAATGCTGACAAGTAATTATCAGGATTATATTTGAGTTGAGTGTTTACTAATATATTTAAAGGACGTGAGGTTGGGGATCCGTGATGTAAACATCTGCTAGTCCCTATGGTGAAGTTTTCGCCAGATGTAGGGCATATAACTATACTGAGATCTCCTTGCCCTTTGTTTATTGATGGTTAGTAGTTAGAGTTGAGTGACACCATTGTAAACAACTTAGTAGTCTGCTATGCATCTTGCACACTCCAACACATAGCCATGTCTTTATGATGTCCAGAAACCAATGATCCATTGTTAAATGGATCATTTGCAGTAAAAATTGCACAGATGACCTCCCACCCATGGTGCTCCAGAATGTGCCCCAGCCCATCAGTGGGAGAGATGGGATGACGACAATGACAACTTCCCAGTGCCGGAGGCCTGGGAGTAGGACTGGCAGCCTCCATGAAAGGGCTGAGACTTTGAAGCAGAACCTGAAAAAGAAGCAATCGGTTTCTCCGGATGATAATGTCTAGCCTCCTGGAACCAAGGGTGCGAGGAAGAGGTACTCGAGGAGGAGAAGCACTTGAAAGATACCTTGGGCTTATCCTCCGGCAACCTCTGAGGTTTTACCTCCCCCAAGTCTTTAACCAATTTCTCCAGATCTTCTCTGAAGAGGAGTCCACTCTTGAAAGATAACCGGTCCAAATGGCCTTTAGAGGCTGCATCCACTGACCAATTTTGAAACTATAGCCAATGTCGGACAACTGTAGCTGTCACTACACTGCTGTCACAATACTGATCATAAAAGGCATCCACCAAAAAGGCCATTGCAGATTTTAAATGCTCCAAATTTGCATCATCTGGGAGAAGCTGAACCCACTGGAGTAGGGTGTGAGCTCCCAGACCTCCACAGGCAGCCACTTGAACAGCCAGAGAAGATGCAAAAAAAGCAATTTTCAAAAGTCCCTCCACATTGCAGTCCTGCTGATCCCAGAGGGTGGCCCCTCCTTCAATCAGAATGGTGGTGCGCTTGGTCACTTCTGTGTCCAGGGCATCCATCTTTGGAAAGTGCAGCCACTTGTCCAAGTCCTGAGACCAGGCATAACTATGACCCAAACACCGAGCGTTCTTCAGAGCTACCTCAGGACAGTCCCATTCTGCGGAAACCATTTGTTGCAATTCAGGTGGCCCTGGAGGGTTTCCTTACCCCCATAAGAATGACCCTGGGCCCCTACTGAAGGGTCTGAGATCTTCAAATCAGCCACAATCTGGACAATTAAGGCAGGGATCTCCTCCCTGTGCCACAGGCGCACTACTCTTGACTAGCTGTCATCTTCCAGTGAGGATACCCCCCCTCCTCCATGCTGGATCCAGTTGATGCAGAATCATCCTGGAAGCCTCTATCAAAATCATCCCCCTCCAAGGAATTTGTCTCCCAAGTAGACTCCTTGGGTGGGCAATCACCCCCATGATCCAGGTCAGCAGCCCAGGAATGTTTCTGGAACCCCCTAAGGGAACTGACTGACTCAGAGGAGGGGGTGGCTGTGAAAGGGACAGGTCCTGATCCTCCTTCCACAAACCCCATGCATGCTGGAAAAGTAAGCAAAACTCAGCAGCCACCAGATCTCTGACTTGCTTGTGAAATCTGTGGGGCTGGCTGTAGGACTTGCTGCTGCTGATACAGGACCAGGACAGGAGGAGTCCCCCTCCATGGTGACACTGCTGGGACCACCGGAAGACTCATGGGAGAAGCTGTTGCTGCTACAGGGGAAGGAGGAGCAATTGCCAGCAAAGACACGCTAGAAGTCTCCCTGGGGTTGGCTGCACAAGCAATCTACCAAAAATTGCCACCACTTGCCACAGCAGAGGGACATGTGAGAGAGGAGAGGCATACTGAAGGAAGGCCGCAAGATAGTGTGTGCATGTCTGCGTGGGAATAGGACCTGACGCAATGAATTTGGGTAGTAAACAGTCTGCAGGACTGATTACTTAGTCTGGTGCTCAGCATTCACCCTCCCCTGCCATTAATAGAGACAACGTGTGCGCTCTTTCCAGCTGTGATCTCCGTTGGGGGGGGGGGGGAAGAGGTGCTCAGTCAGCCATGTGCCTTGAAGAGCTGAACTCCTCCCCCCCTTTTCTTTAAATATAAAAAGAACCTTAAGAAAAAATATAATAAAATAAACTAGCAGGCACCCCCTCAAAGGATCCTCCTGATCCTGGAACCATACAGTTATACCGACTCTCATAGCCAGGAACCTGCCCTCCCCCAAAAGGATAACAGGGAAGACCAACCAGAGGGTTATCTCATATACACCCAGATGACCAAGCTGAACTGGTCTGCGAGCCTCAATGCTTGCCAGGAGCTCCAGGCCTTAGCTGCAGAGAAAAAACAGCAACCACAATCTGCTGGAGACAGAGAAAAATATGGAGGGTGCCCCTAGTTGCATGGGGTTTTATGCCAGTCGTGATGTCATGGCATAATTTAGGGTTTTTTCTCTGTCTCCATCATCTGCTGGCAGGGGAAGATAACCCATTTGTCTGGACTGGTCTAGCAGGATGATCTGGAATGATGTCACTGAAACCTAGGCATTTCATTGGTTCTCCGTTTCCACCAATCTGCTGGTAGGGGAACACAATCCACTTGTCTAGACTGGTCTAGCAGGATGATATGGAAAATAAACTTTTAAAACTAAAGTAAGAGAGATTCCAAATCTCTGGATTTTGAGGTTCAGGTAAGAAATTTGAGCATAATACTCCAATGCTAAGGAAGACTTATAAAACAAAGTTGAAGAAAAAGTTACTTAATATGGGAACATATCCATTTCATTCCACAGAAACAGACTTACTGAGGGGACCTCTCAGCAAGCAGCTGCACAGCACCAGCTATATGAGCTGAAAAGCCCTTCAACGCCTCCAGCTAGCACACATTATCTCCTTGCCATTACTGGATAACTTCACCCACGTTGGACTAATTTAGTCCTGCCTCTCCACGCTTATTAAAGGCAGGCAGCTTCACTTTTTCTGAAGAGAGAATAACCCTTACCATTCCCCTCCCTCCCAACCCCAGACCACAGGTATAGGAGTCCAATAGCCTTCACCGAACCTAGAGCTAAATGTATCTGAACGAAGAATGTAAATAGTTCCCCCAAGTTACCTCCATGTTGACTCCCTGTTCCATGTAGACGACGGTCTAATGCAACTGACCAAGTGTTATATTGTTCAATGTAAACCGCACTGATGTCAAAGAGCGCGGTATATAAGAGATGTAAATAAATAAATAAAATAAATAAACTCACCAACTACACAAATAAGATCCTTGCTAAGGCTTTTTCTTCTAACAAAAACTGGAAAACAGCAGTAACAATAAAATTACTCATAGGGTTGCAGAACTATTTTTGGTGGGTCAGAATGCCATCCCCCCCCCTTTTTATTATGGCAATAAAAAAAACAACAAAAAAACCCAACAATGGACTTTAAGGAAGCTGTAAATGGGTTCTAACCCTCAAAAAGACCCTGAAGAACAGACTGCCAAAATCTGTTATAGCAGGAATCAGTATAAAAAGACTGTGATATTGTGGCAGGTGTAGGCCTGTGATCCACAATGTCTGACATCAGTAAGCCTAACTAGCTTACTTGACCTGTAAATGAAGCTTGTGAAGAGGCCCATAGGAATTGCACATCCCCCAATATGCTGCTATAGAATTAAGAACTCAGTAAAAGTATTAAATTAGCTTAGACAAGCAGAACAGATGGAAAAATACAGAAATTCATGTTTAAAACTGCTGACAGAAAAGTTCTAGAGCCCTGCTTCACTGCACCTAGCAACTAGCCCAATAGCCTTGAAAGAAGGAAAGTAACAAGTTAGTGAACTGACCATTGTAATTGGGACTAGAAGGGGGGTAAGCAGGTGCCAAGCCCACTGAAAGAATATAATTGGATAATCATATCAGTACCGGGACCAATAGAAGAGGTACGGGAGGTTACTGGGACCAATGAAATGTTTTTCTATACCTAGAATGGAGTAAAAGTCTATAAAAGTTGTTGTATTGCCAGAGAACTTTGCTCAGCCATTTTGAATTTGATTCTGCTTGAGACTTGTGCACAAATAAATGATTTGGACCTTCTGAACAGACTCCTGGTATCATTGGTTTGTCTGCGCTCTGCTGCTACAATATAAACATGTGGACTGCACTCTAATGTTACAGCTTTGCAAATCTCGTCAATTGAGGTTGACTTATGATGGCCACTAATGTAGACAAGGCCTTGACATTATGGGCTTTGACATGCCTTTCTAAGATCAAACTTCCTTAAGTATAAATGAAGGACGTACAATCTGCTAGCCAAATAGTAAGGGCTCTATTCAACACAACTATGCCAAGTTTGTTGTAAGAAAAGTAATTAAAAAACTAGGTTAACCTTCAAAGGACTTAATCCACTACTGATGAAAGGTGATGGCTTCTTATAATCTATTAGTGTGAAGGACTCATTTGCTTTTGCAGGCATGCTATCTTGGGAAAATGCTGGAAGAACTGACAGTTTAAGATGGAACTCCATTATGATCCTATGCAAGGACCAAGTATGCATATGTAGCACAACTCAGTTTTGAAATTTAGTATAATGTGTGTAAGTTACTTAGGGCCTGTGATTGAATGACTTTACAAAAAGAAACGAATGCTACCAAGTCAGGTATTTTAAATCCATAAGAAATCAGTTTCAGAGCAGGCTTTTCATGTCCCATGACATTTATTTATATATTTATATTTACTGCTTTTATATACCACGCTCTTTAAAATCAGTGCGGTTTACAGATAACAGTTTTGTGTGAAACAGGAGAACTGTTATGCACTTACTTAACAGATGGCTTAATAATAGACTTCAACTGATGCAAGCCCTTCCCCACATAAATGTTAAACCCAGAAAACAAAACTGAACAAAGACCAAACCCTAAAGCAAACCAAAATAGCCAAACATCAAGTACTAGCAACATTACCAATAAGGAACATTCAATACCCCAGAACTCTCTGCTCCCCTTGCTGATTTCTGTTTTTAAACAGTTTCTTGATCCTTCTCCATGTTTTTCTGGACATGAAGAAATAGAAAGGGACATCTAAATTATACCCTGCTATATCTCCTGTTCCAGTCTACTATAATGGCATCACAGAGTATGGCCTTAGAGAGATTCATTGTTGGTAAGGGTCTGGAACATCCCCCAGGCTGGAAGTGGGTACTTCATTATGCTCAAAGGCTTGAGTAATGCCACAGAACTTTGCACTGCAGAGTGCTGACAACTTCCAACTTCTTTCTTAGAATGAGCTCCGTGGCAACAGCAATGCCAGGTCTTTTGCAAGTACAGAATTCCATATTGATTTGAGCAGTGGAGGATGACAGCCCTATGGATGAACTCTGGCCTGCTAAGAGTGCCAGTGACTGAACCAACAGCAATAGCTATTCCTAGTGCCCCCTTTGAAGAGAATCAGTTTCTCCCAATTTCAACTCTGAACCAACTTCTCACACAACTGGGCCCCTTGGTGGGCGAGACGACCTTGCAAACAGAATATGCTGATTGTTCCCAAAGACTTTCAGAACACAAATAGATCAACACGTGATAGATCCTTTGCACTGATCTTCTGGAACTCTCTTCCTGAATAACTCAGAGCTTTGTCTGACGTTTCAACCTTTAGAAAACAACTCAAAACACACTTATTTAGAGAATATTTTGGTACTCTGACAAAGAAAGCACAGTTACTTACCTGTAACAGGTCATCTCTGGGAACAGCAGGAATAAGTCTTCACATATGGGTATCGTCGGTACCGACGGAGCCTGCGCGGGAACGCTCCCCAGCATTCAATCAGAACGCTTTTGGGAGCATCCCACCACGCCTGCATGCTGCCTTCCCGCCTTTCCCAACTGCCTCTCCTCAGTTGAGTTTTAAAGCTGAGACAAAGAGAGAGAGAAGGGAAAGAGATAGATAGAGAGATACAACTCCTAGGGGAGGTGGGTGGGTTGTGAAGACTTATTCCTGCTGTTCCCAGAGATCACCTGTTACAGGTAAGTAACTGTGCTATCTCCAGGAACAAGCAGGAATGAGTCTTCACATATGGGGACTCCCAAGCTAAGATGCCTGGAGGAGGCCCCAGCATGTTGCAATCTAAAGATGGGCCATACTTATCCCTCAAAACCTCAGGCATCCAAGGGATGGAGGGTAGGAGTTGAACTAGAAAAGAAAAAGAGATGCTGTGGAACGGCTTAACTAAACAAGGTATCCAGAGGGGAGTCCTTGTGTAAATCATACAATAGAAAAATGTTGAGTCTTAATTTTCTAATGTGGATCTCTCAGAAATATTGCAAAAATATTTGTTGAGGGTAATAAGAGTCTGTGGTTGAGAGCCAGATCATTATCCTCAAAGAAATTCCCCCAATGTGAAGTAGAGGGAAAAAAATAATTTTGCAATACAGGAGAGATGAGAAGTCCTCATGGCCAGAACTAACCCTAGAAGTACTGGGGGAGTTCAATGGGGTTGGACTTTTGAGAATAGGTAAAGCTTCTGTAAAGTCCAAAAAATTGAACTTCTTGTCCTTGGAGCAGAATAAGGTCCTAGGAAGAGTAGAGATAATCTGACTGGTTTGGATGAAAAGGTAGAAATACCCTTTGCAGAAAAAAGGGGATAGGTCTTTAAGACCCCCTTTATTCCAATGAAAGAGAAAGATATTTGTACTAGGCGTTGAGCCTCCAATTTTTTGAAGATCAGTAAAAGTCTTTTGTAAGTGATGTCACTTATGATGAAGACTTTACATGTAGAACTTCAGATGTGACGTAACCTAAAAGGTAACAGTAAAATACCATAGAAATTGGTTGTCCACTGAGTTTATGGTATGCTGGGGCAGCATTAATATGGACAGTAGATAAATCTGTCAAAGTCAGATGATGTATAGAGATTAACGCAACAAGAAGGATTAAGACCTACTTGAGAATCTTGATGGAGAATCTCTGTCTGGTTAAATATGGAAGAACTATAGAGAAAGTTTCATGGAAACTGGTAATATGTTCTTCACTTACAGGGATAGGACTAGACTTCTTGAAAAGATCTAGCCCCTGAATAACCAGGTCTCGAGACGTATGTGAATGAGTGCAGAGGAGATCCTTAGTCTTAAGACAGCAAGTCTGGATCCTTCTACAATTTCAATTAGTAGCTGGAGAAAAAGACGCAATATAAGGGGATACTATGTTTGCCTCTTTATGAGGGCAATATGAGTATCATGCGTTCTCCTGTTCAACATAAGCTACCATGAAGTATAGGAAATTAGAAGGAGAGTAGTGAATAAGGACCAACTGCAGTGAAAAAAATGCATCCCTGTTGAGGAAGTTCCAGTGAGATGTGGAACAACCAGGGAATTGTGCAATTTTCTACACTTTCACGTGGTCTAAACCCTGGTTACCTTTTCTTAAAAGGAAATTTTAAGGAATATGGTAAAAGTAGGAAAAAGCCAGTCATGTAGGAACATGACTGGTAGAGTCTACCAGCTGAAACCCTTATTAACTATCTGGCCAGCTACCTATTAGGAGTAGCTCTGAGGCTCTCTGGCAAAGGCCCCCAGTTTCAGAGCTTTGTTGTAGAATTGCAGAGAGCATGTTGTAGGTTGCTTAGATCTGGCTGTTGAATTGCCAGTGTGCAACCTAATCTATTCTGTTGGAGCCAAAGAGAACTGAACGTGGCTAAGAATAGAAGACAGGCCTGATGCCTGCAACAATAAATAGTCCAAATGAGTTCTGGATCTCCTTTGGACTTATCTGTTATTAAGGCAGCATAAAAGTTAGGTCCCATAGGTCGGAGAGGACCGACAGACAATTTGTAGTAATACCCAATTTCTGTCCGAAAAGCTGCCTTAAAAAGATATGTGAGAAGGAGATGAACTGCAAAAGGGGAGAAAACTCTGTATGGAAACTAGTTACTGGAGTAGGTATTGAAGAAAATCCTATGGCTTAGAGGATAAGCCCTCCAGTTGATTAGTAGTACTCTTAGAGACTGAATGTCTGGGCTAAGAGGGATAGAAATTAATACAGAGTTGAGAAAACTTACAATTTAGTAAGTCTTTGAAGGGATAGGGTCCCCTTGCAGTTAAAAGTATGAGATATCCTCATACAGGAAACTGACAAAGTGAAAGGTATAGTTCACCCTGTTGTTAGTTCTCCTTTTTTTCTAAAAGGAGAAACCTGTTATCTCTGGGGTATGTTAGTCCTTAATAGCTCTTAGCTAGAAGGATAGATTTCTCTTGTAGTAAGAGATTCATGCCCAGAGTCGAGGATTGAGTCAATGTATGAGATGGATGGATTTTATGGATGAGATGAATTTTAGATGCTTCTGTTGAAAAGAAGGAGGTTCAAGTTCTAAACCTCACACAGAAAAAAATGAATAAAATATCAGAAACCCTGCGATTGCTGGGTTTGCTGAGTCTGTTGAGGTTTTGATTTTCTTAGCCTGGTGTGGTGTTGCCCATCTTTGGAAACATCTGCAGAATGAGTAGAAGATGGATAAAAAATTTTTCCCCTTGGGGGAATAAAGCTTTTTATGAGATTTTTTATTAGCTGGGATAGAGGAAAGTTTGGACAATCCTCTGAAAGTAACAGCATCAGTGCTCAACTGATTAGCTTGGAATAAAGCCTCCTTGTTGAAGAGATTTTCACCAGTACAAGGAGTATTTCCCAGCCTTTCCTGAACCCATCTGTCCAAGTCAGAAACTTGGAGCCAGGCTATGCGTCGTGCTCCTATGGCTATAGCAGAAGTTCTGCTAATAGACTCAAAACAGTCCAGGGAAGCACGATTAAGGAACCTAGAGATATTTTGAGCATGATTGACTAATAAGAAATAGTCTGCTCTTTTATGCTCTGGAAGAAAAGGGTTCAAAAACTTTAAGTTCTTTGTGACCTCTTCAAGAGATAATCCCATATAGAAAATATATGAGATAATTTTTGCTGAAAGCATGGATGCCTGGAAGCATCAACATCCAAAGGCATCTAAAGTCCTAGACTCACGACCTGGCGGATAAGAAGAGTGCTTCTTTGCACTCTTAATACGCCTCATTGCTGATTCTACAACAATAGAATGATGAGAAAGTTGAGTCATTTGAAACCCTGGAGAAGGTGGCACCTTGTACATAGTGTCAAGTGTCTTGGAATGTGGGGATACCATTAAAGGAGTTTCCCACATTCTTAACAGTAGATCTTGTAAGATCTGATGCACAGGAAGCATGATCACCTCATTTGGAATCCAGGGAAATTGCAATGTCTCTGAATTCCCCAATAAGGATTCTTTACCAGGTATAGAAATGGCAAGTAGCTTTGACATATCAAGCAGAAAAGCTTGAAAAGAAATCTCCCCCAAAGAGGACTCTTTAAAATGAGGGGTAAAGGCTAGACTTGTAGAAAAATCAGCCTTGGTACCGATGGATTCATCCCAGTCATCGGGATCGGAAGACTGAAAAGGCTGAAGCATCAGATTTTCTTTAAAGCGATGTCTTTGGTACCGCCCGAGGTCGGTATCGAGACGAGTCGGTACCGAATCTTCCATGCTAGAGATCAATTCCAGGCTCGGCATCGAGGGAAGCGATTCTGTCGAAGTAAGCATGGACGGTACCGATACCGGTACCGAAGGCGATACCGATACTCGAGGAACGGTCTGCAGCAACTCTAACAGTACCGAAATAGCCGAGAGTGCTAGACTACGTTCATCGGTGAGGAGTGTTTCGTCCATCACCATAGCCGATGCCGGGGTGTCGGTACCACTCAAAGCGGCCACAACCACCGAGCATGGCCCAGGTATGTTCATCGAGGTAAGAACCTCGGGAACAACGCGGAGCCCCGTTAATGCTTTGGAGCCCGAAGCCTCCCGCCGGGGCTTTATTGCCAAGATGTCCTCGAGGGCAAGGCCGAAGCCATCTCGATGCTGGGAAGGAGATCTACCACTCGAGGACTGGCTAGTCTTTACAGACTTTTGTTTGGTTACCTGATCCTGTGAAGATGATGATATTCTAGCTGGTAACATCAAAGGGGATGTGAACCGGGTATCGAGTTCTGCTCGATTCTGAAGACTTCTTCTGTATGAGCTCCAGCAGGAGAGACAGTCCAGAGGGCAATGGTCAGGACATAAACATTTTAGACACCAAGTATGAGTGTCTGAAAAAATATCTGTACCGCCACACTTTGAGCATTTCTTAAGGATAGTGGCTGGCTTTTCCATAATGGAAGGGTAGAGGCCTAGTGACCATCAGGCACTAAACAGGAAAAAATTTTTAAGAAAAGCAGAAATTCTTTAGGAAAAAGAAAGAAAAGTACCAGCGGTACCGGTAGCGTCGAGGGAAGGCAGGCACGACCACAAAAAAATAAGAATAAAAAGAAGAATTTTCTGCAGTGACAGGAATATGTCCTGCCGGCTCCGCGGAAAACGTAAAACTGAGAAGAGGCAGTTGGGAAAGGCGGGAAGGCAGCACGCAGGCATGGTGGGATGCTCCCAAAAGCGTTCTGATTGAACGCTGGGGAGCGTTCCCACGCAGGCTCCGTCGGTACCGACGATACCCATATGTGAAGACTCATTCCTGCTTGTTCCTGGAGATAAACATTTACCCAACATAATCATCTATCACCATACTTTTATTTCCCAGGTTCCCAAATTGGCCAAATTGTTCCAGACTCTGTAAATAATTACTTTGTAAATATTCTAACAGTTATGATGGTTTAATGTATTTCAACCTGAGGTGTTCTCAGCACCTGTAATTAGATTGTCAAATTATGTTACAATGTTCCTTATAAAGGTAAAAATCACATTTTGTTCCTTTGTTGTGATGTAACTAAGTTGGTTGTCTGTAAACCACTTTGATCTTGTGAAACGGCAGTATAAAAAAACAAAAACAAATAATTAGTCAGTATTCAAAAGCACTTATGGAGTCAGTAGCAGGTGCTAAGTGCTTAAAAAAAAAAGAAAAAAATTATTATATATATATATATATATAAAAACTGCCACAGACAAATGTTATCTGTTTACTAAAAGGAGTAGCTAGAGCGATAAAGTACCAAATTTATGTGGTTAATAGTTAAATAGGCAGATTGCAAAAATAGCCTTAATTTTACAACAGATAGAGCCACTGAACACTGGGCACAAAGATAAGCAGATAAATTATTCACTTATCTTTATTCTAGTGGCCATGTCTTTGAATAATTGAGCCCACATTAGTTAAACCTGCTGTTATTATCCTAGATTTCATATAGATTACAGTACCTACACTTGAAGCCTCTGTTCCCCATTCTAATCATGGCTCAGTAGCAAGTTTTATTATTTTTCAAGTAAAGTCCAGAATTTAGAGGTATCTCAGGCACAATATGATGGAAAAGTGGTGCATTTGTATCAGAAGACTGAAGTCTTGCTGTCATTTAATAAGAATTGATGTAGGACAATATGGTATCATCCACAAAACTTTTGCCAACAGCCCTTTTCAACTAATAAAATGTTGAAAAGAACCAAAACAAGGATCAGTCCCTAAAGCACACCATTAGTAATGTCCCTTTCCTTGGAGTAAGCTAGACTTAACCACCCTATTTTGCCTCCCACTCAACCAATTTCTAACCCAATCAATTTAGGTCCCACCTTTAGTGAGCTCAGTATATTAAAGATACCTATGCAGAAAGGGTTTGCTAAAACTCACAAAGACTACATCGGGCACTCCTCCCTGATCCAACTTTGGTCCCTCAATCAAAGAAATTGATTAGATTTGTCAAATCATGCTGCCTTGGATCTTGCCAGCAGACTGAGAATCAGAAAAGCCAAGGTTCAAATCCTGCTTATCCTGATAGTCCTTGTGATCTTGTGCAAGGGTCATCCTTCATTGTTTCAGGTACAATTTAAATTGTAAGCCCATTGGGATATGCAAATAAGTTGTGTGGCAATTGCAACTCATCTTGCATTTTGATTTTAAAAAGGTGATCTAAATACAAATTCTGTCTTAGCAGCAATTCGACCGATTTACTCACTTCTCTTTACTATCTCCTGTCCTGTAGAACCACTCATTACTCTAAAGGAGCACTGACTGCCAGACCTTCCCCATGTTACTTGGATGAATCCCGTTTGGCCCCTTGTTTTCTCTGCTTTTAATTTACCTAGTTCCTTTTGATCAAAGATTTCTGACAATCATTTGAGATCTCTCTCACTTCCATTCATATTTATGATAATTTTCTGGTTCTTCATCATTGAACATTAAACAAAAACATTGGTTAATCAAATCCACTTTCTCCTGAATGGCCTCTACAAATTCTTTGCCTTCACCTCAGTCTTACAGTTGTGATCAACACTATTGGCATCCTTGCAGTTCAATATTGGCATCCCAATATCTCTTAAAAGAAAGTGGCCAATGAAATGGCTTTGGACCATATATGCACACATTTTCCAAACAAAACAATCAAATAAAACAAAAACAAAAACAATTAAAGGAGGAAACAATATAAAAACTGGGACATTGCCAGGATATGATAATTGGCACGCTTATAAACAATTCAAATCAGTTTGAACAGAAGAACCACATTCCCACTGCTGTAAAGTGTAGTTACTAGTTACTCACTTGTAACAGGTGATCTCTGGCAACAGCAGGAATTTAGTCTTCACATATGGAATGTAGTTTTCACATATGGGTATCACCGGTACTGACGGAGCCCGCGCGGGAACGCTCCCCAGCGTCCAATAGGAACGCTTTTGGGAGCACCCCACAGCGCATGCGTGCTGCCTTCCCACCTCTGTACCTCTCTCACTTCAGTTGAGTTTATAGCTGAGACCAAAGGAGAGAGGTAGAGAAAGAGATAGAGACAACTCCTAGGGGAGGTGGGTGGGTTGTGAAGACTAAATTCCTGCTGTTCCCAGAGATCACCTGTTACAGGTGAGTAACTACGCTATCTCAAGGAACAAGCAGGAATGTAGTCTTCACATATGGGGACTCCCCAGCTGAAAGATGTCAAGGGGTGACCCCGGCAAGCTGCGAACCGAGGTGAGATGGGTCATGCTTCCTCCCACAGACCGCTGGCATCCAACCCGTGGACGGTGGATAAAAGTTGTATTAAGTAGGGAAGAGATGCTGGAGAACAGCCTGGCCAAACAAGGCATCCCGACGGGCGTCCTTGTCTAAGCAGTAGTGGGCTGTGAAGGTGTGTACCAAAGCCAAGTGGCTGCTCTGCAGATGTCATCAATAGACACAGAACGAAGGTTAGCCGTTGAGGCTGCCATTGCTCTCACATTGTGAGCGGTGATATGGCTCTCGAGAGAAAGTCCTTTACTCTGATAAGTATAAGATATGCAATCTGCAATACAATTTGACAGAGTTCTTTTGGAAACTGGAAGTCCGAAATGACTAAACTCAAAAGCCACTAAAAGCTGAGATGATTTTCTATGTGGCTTAGTTCTTTGGAGATAAAAGGCTAAGGCTCTTTTACAATCCAATGTGTGAAGATTTCTTTCCGCACTAGAGGCATGAGGCCTAGGGAAGAATATAGGAAGATAAACCGCCTGGTTTAAATGAAAAGGCGAAACCACCTTTGGCATAAAGTGAGGATGAGTCCTGAGGACTACTTTATCATGGTGAAACCTTGTATAAGGAGGGTCAGCTACTAACGCCTGTAGTTCACTAATGCGTCTTGCAGAAGTGATGGCAATTAGGAAAATGACTTTCCATGAAAGAAACTTTAGGTCTGACGTGGCTAAAAGTTCAAAGGGCGGTTTAATAAGCTGACCAAGAACAAGATTCAGATCCCATGCCACCGGTGGTGGTTTAATGGGAGGTTTTGTTAAGAGTAGACCTCTCATAAATCTTGATACAAGCGGATGAGAGGAAATAGGTTGTCCATCGAAAGGTTTATAAAAAGCAGCAATAGCACTAAGATGTACACTCACTGAATTGATCTTTAGACCAGAAGTTGATAAATGGAGAAGATACTCTAGTAGCGAATCTACAGGCACCAAAAGGGGGTTACATCCCTTTTGTGAACACCAGACAGAGAACCTTTTCCACTTAAAAGCATAGGAACGTCTTGTGGAAGGCTTTCTGGAAGCCAGGAGGATATCTTTTACTTGTTGAGAAAGGTCAATATTCTGGAATTCTAGGCTTTCAGTAACTAGGCCCTGACATGTAGGGATTGGGGATTGGGATGCAGTAAAAATCCATCCTCCTGAGACAGAAGATCTGGAGCATTCCCCAAATCCAGAGGAGTGGTTTGAGAGAGATGCAGAAGAAGAGGATACCACGTTTGTCATGGCCAACGTGGAGCTATGAGTATCATACGACCTCTGTCTCTCTGAAGTATGAATAAAGTTTTGGGAATGAGGGGAATGGGTGGGAAGGCATAGAGGAAGTCCTGACCCCAGTGGAGTAGGAAAGCATCTCTTGCCTGACAGTTGTGAGCCAGGATTCTGGAACAGAATCGGGGAAGTTTGGCATTCTGTGGAACATAAGATATGCCATATTGGGTCAGAACAAGGTCCATCAAGCCCAATATCCTGTTTCCAACATTGGCCAATATAGGTCATACGTACCTAGCAGTTTCCCCAAAAGACACAGGTTCTGCAATGCTTGTACTGGATCAAGCATTGATATCCTCGGTCCCTTCTTAATAATGGTTTATGGACCTTTCCTCCAGGAACTTGTCCAAACCATTTTTAAACCCAGCTACACCAACAGCCTTTACTACATCCTCCGGTAACAAATTCCAGTTTGATTACATGTTAAGTGAAAAAATATTTTCTTTTATTAGTCTTAAATAGTTTACCTTGTAGCTTTATTGCATGTCCCCTAGTCTTTCTATATTCTGATAACGTAAACAATCGATCTACGTTTACCCGTTCCACTCCGTTCATTAATTTATAGACTTCTATCTTATCTCCCCCCTCAGCCATCTCTTTTCCAGGTTAAAGAGCCCTAACCTTTTTAGCCTTTCTTCAAAGGAGTATCCTTCCATCCCCTTTACCATTTTGGTGTCTCTTCTCTGAACCTTTTCTAATAATGCTATATCCTTTTTAAGATACGGCGACCAGAATAGCACACAATATTCAAGGTGCGGTCTCACCATAGAACAATATAGAGGATTTATATCATCTTTTGTTTTATTTTCCATTCCTTTCCTTATGATACCTAGCATTCTATTTGCTCTCTTGGCCGCTGCTGCACACTGAGTCGAGGGTTTTAACATGTTATCCACAATGACACCTAAATCTTTTTCCTGGGTGGTGGTTCCTAATGCGGAACCTTGCATCGTGTAACTATAGTTTGGTTGTTCTTTCCTAGGTGCATAACTTTCCACTCGTCCACATTAAATTTCATCTGCCATTTTGATGCCCAGTCTTCCAATTTATCAAGATCCTCTTGCAATTTTCCACAATCCTCTTGGGTTTTAACAACTTTAAATAGTTTTGTGTCATCTGCAAATTTGATAACCTCACTCATTATTCCACTTTCCAGGTCATTTATGAATATGTCAAAAAGCAGTGGACCCAGCACAGATCCCTGGGGTACAACACTATTCACCTTTCTCCATTGGGAAAATTGGCCATTTAGCCCTACCCTCTTCTTTCTATTTTTTAACCAGTTCCTGATTCACAATAGTACGCTGCCTCCTATCCCATGACTCTCTAGCTTTGCCAAAAGTCTCTGATGATGGACCTTGTCAAAAGCTTTCTGAAAGTCCAGATACACTATATCAACCGACTCACCTTTGTCCATCTGTTTATTCACAGCTTCAAAAAAACATAACAGATTAGTAAGACAAGATCTTCCTTGTCTAAAGCCATGTTGGCTGTCTCCCATTAGGCCATGACTATCTACATGCTGAGTAATTTTATTCTTTATGATGGTTTCTACCATTTTTCCCGGTACTGACATCAGGCTCACCGGTCTGTAGTTTCCAGATCACCCCTGGAACCCTTTTTAAAAATTGGTGTTACATTGGCGATCCTCCAATCTTCAGGTATTAGAGATGATTTTAATGATAGTTCACAGATTACTAATAGCAGGTCTGCAATCTCATATTTCAGTTCTTTCAACACCCTTGGATGTATACCATCCGGTCCAGGTGATTTGCTACTCTTCAGTTTATCTAATAGTTGTAATACATCTTCCCGATGTATCAATATTTCCTTCAATTCTTCTGCACCTTTAAATATCACTGCAGTCATGGGTAACATTCCCTACATCTAGCTCAGTAAAGACCGAAGCAAAGAATTCATTCAGTCTCTCCGCTATCGCCTTGTCGCCTCTTAGTGCCCCTCTAACCCCTCTATCATCTAATGGACCAACTGACTCTCTCACAGGTTTTTTGCTAAAAATGTAGTTGAAAAAGTCTTTATTTTGCGCTTTTGCTTCCACAGCAAGCTTCTTCTCAAATTCTCCCTTTGCCTGCCTTATCAATACCTTGCATTTGACTTGCCAGTGCTTGGGCTGTTTCCAGGTTTCGTCGTTTGGCTCTTTTTTCCATTTCCTGAAAGATGCTTTTTTGGGAACAGCAGCCTCTCTGACCTCACCTTTAACCATGCTAGCAGTTTTTTGGACTTCCTTCCACTTTTCTTAAAGCGTGGAATACAGCTGGTCTGGGCTTCCAAGATAGTATTTTTCAACACCCAAGCTTGATGTAAGTCTTTAACCTTTGCAACTGCTCCTGTTAGTTTTTTCTTAACTATTTTCCTCATTTTATCATAGTCTCCCTTTCGAAAGTTAAAAGGTAGTACTGTGGATTTCCTTACTATCCCTCCTCCACTAATTAAATCAAAGGCGATCATGCTATGATCACTATTGCCAAGGGGCACCAACACCCTTATCTCTTGCACTAGATCTGGTGTTCCATTAAGGACTAGGTCTAATATGGCTTCCCCTCTAGTCGGTTCATGAACCAGCTGCTCCAAGAAGCAGTCATTTATTTCATCTAGGAACTTTATCTCCCTAGCATGTCCTGCCGTGACAATGACCCAGTCGATACCGGGGTAATTGATTTCTTTGAGCATTTCATCATCCATTGGTTCATTCTGGCCAAGCGGTCAATAGTACACACCCACTGCCATCACCTTCCCCTTTTCACATGGAATTTCAATCCATAGAGATTCTACAGCAAATTTTGTTTCCTGCAAAACTTTAATCCTTTCTGACTTAATGCCCTCTCTAACAGAGCGCAACCCCTCCACCAATTTGATCAGCTCTATCATTACGATATAGTTTGTACCCAGGTATCACAATGTCCCACTGGTTGTCCTCCTTCCACCATGTCTCTGATATTCCAATCATATCTAACCTCTCATTTAGTGCTATATATTCTAACTCTTCCATCTTATTTTTTAGACTTCTAGCATTTGCATACAAGCATTTTAGAGCCTATTTTATTCATATTAATTTGGCTATTGGTAGACATGGGTAATTTGGGATCTTTAAACTCTGTCTGTTCCATACTCGAGGGCATTTGGGCTACTTTACTCTTTTTTGGAACCTCTCTGCTTTTGGTAGTATCCTTCAAGGATACATTCTTCCGAATCATCCGCTCTTGGGCGACTGTCGGCTTTCCCCTATTATCTAGTTTAAAAGCTGCTCTCTCTCCTTTTTAAAGGTTAATGCCAGCAGCCTGGTTCCATCCTGGTTAAGGTGAAGCCCATCCCTTCGGAAGAACCCCTCCTTTCCCCAGAATGTTCCCCAGTTCCTAACAAATCCAAAACCCTCATCTCTGCACCATTGTCTCATCCACGCATTGAGACTCCGGAGCTCTGCCTGCCTTTTGGGTCCTGCGCGTGGAACGGGAAGCATTTTGGTGAATGCTACCCTGGAAGGTCTGGATTTCAACTTCCTACCTAAAATCCTAAATTTAGCCTCCAGAACCTCCCTACCACATTTTTCTATGTCACTGGTACCGACATATACCAAGACAGCAGACTCCTCCCCAGCACTATCTAAGTCCTTATCTAGGTGGCGCGTGAGGTTTGCTACCTTCGCACCAGGCAGGCATGTTACCAGGAGATCCTCACGTCCACCAACCACCCAGCTATCTACATGCCTAATGATCGAATCACGAACTATGACGGCTGTCCTAACCCTTCCCTCATGGGCACATGACCCTGGAGAAACTTCCTCGGTGCGAGAGGGTTTTACATCACCTGGAGGACAGGTCCTAGTTACAGGATCACTTCCTGCCACACCAGGGTGATGCTCTCCTGTCACGTGACCTCTCCTCTCCATGGCAACAGGGATGCTTGCCATTAAAATTATTAAATTTAAACTACAAGCTCTCTGCTGGGTTCTAACTTTAACCAGAAAGTTCTCTTCTGTGTTTTAAATTTAAACTGCTGCTACTAAGCCCTGACTGATTTAACAAAAAACAGTGGGTTCACAGATTAATTAGCTTTAATACAAAGAATTCCTTTCAGAAAATTGCAAAGAGGTCTATATCTGGTGTTCCCCAGATTTAAAACACTCGAGCAAGCAGGTATGAGTGCAGGGACCACTCATGTGTAGTAGTATTTGACTGAGTCTGTCTGCCCATTCGTTTTGAATGCCTGGAAGGTATACCGCAAACAGGTGAATTTGCAACTCTCTGGCAAGGGCCCATAGTCTCAAAGCTTTGTTGCATAGCGACACAGAGCCTGTTCCGCCTTGCTTGTTCACAAGGAACATAGCTACCTGACTGTCGGTTTGGACCAGAACTGTTTTTTTGCTGAGAAGAGCCTGAAAGACTTGAATAGCAATGAAGATGTCTCTTAGCTCTAGGAGGTTTATGTGAAGGGAAACCTCCTGTGGGGTCCAGAGACCCTGCATGGACAGATCATGCAAGTGGGCCCTCCAACCCATCTTGGACGCATCTGTTGTTAGGGTGGCGTGGTATAGAGGCTGCTGGAAAGGAGAGCCTATAAGGAGGTTTTCCAGAGATTGCCACCATTGCAGGGACGAAATCAGACATGTGGTGTTTCTGATCTTGTCCATTAGCTGACCCGAGGCCTGTGACCATTGAGAGGCTAGGGTCCACTGGGCTGCTCGCATGTGGAGGCGAGCATAGGGAACCACATGGACAATGGATGCCTATATGTCCCAGGAGTTGAAGCATCTCTCGAGCAGTAAGGAACACCTTCATAGATGCTTGAGATGCTAGTTGTATTATCTTTAGACAGCATGGCTGTGGCAGGAAAGCCTTTGACTGCCGTGTGTCTAGACGAGCCCCTATGAATTTGAGAGATTGAGAGGGGGGGTGAGATGAGATTTTGGGAGGTTTATGACCATTCCCAAGTATTGAAGAATGCTCATTGCTCGAGAAAGAGCGAAGCTGGCCTCTGGAGCTGTGGATGCTCGAATGAGCCAATCGTCTAAGTAAAGGAAGACGAATATTCCCAGAGTCCTCATAAATGCTGCTACCACTTGCATACATTTTGTGAAGACTCTTGGAGCAGAGTCCAGTCCGAAAGGAAGAACTCTGTACTGGAAGTGTCTTCCTTGGACTAGGAATCAAAGGAACGTCCTGTGATCTGAGTGGATGAGAATATGCATGTGCGCATCTCTTAGATCTAGAGAACATAGCCAATCCTGAATTTGAAGGTATGGAAGGAGTGTCCCGAGGGAGATCATTTTGAACTTTTCTTGGAACAAATATCTGTTTAATTCTCTGAGGTCTAGGATAGGCCTGTGTCCCCCTGTCTTCTTTGGAATAAGAAAATAGAGGGAGTAAAACCCTGAACCCTGTTGGGATATGAGTACTTCTTCGATTGCTCCTTGAGCTAGAAGTGATGTCACCTCCTGCCACAAGAGGTCGGTGACAGGCCCCTGAGAATTGAACTGTTTTACTACTGTAGGTGGGGGCAAGTTGAGAAAATGAAGCGATGTGACCTCCTGCCACAAGACGGTGGCAGGGGCTTGAGACTTGAACTGTTTTATTATTGTAGGTGGGGGCAAGTTGAGAAAATGAAGCTTGTACCCCAGTTGTACAATGGACAAAGTCCAGTTTTCTGATGTTATTTGTTGCCACCTTTTGGCAAAATAGCATAGTCTTCCTGGAATGGTTAAGGGTTCTGGACCTTTCAGGGGCAGAATGACTAAGTTCTCTAGGTAGAAGTCAAAGACCCTGAGGGGGCTGGGTCTGTTGGGCTGGTTGAGCTCTTTGAGCTTGCGGCTTTCTTTGCTGTCTGTTCTGTTGTTGCCCCTTCTGGGGAACATGAAGCGGACAGTGACTTTGATGGGTGTAAGATGGGTAAGGCTTCTTTTTCTTGCTGAAAAAGGGTTTTTTGAATGTTTTCTTCTTTACTGGGTTGGCTGTAGACTTTGATAGTCTGTTCAAGGTAGTATTTTCAGATTCAAGCTGATTAGCCTTGTCCTGCCAGTCCTTGCCAAAGAGATTTTCTCCTGTACAAGGAATGTTTCCCAGCTTTTCTTGCACCCACTGTTCTAAGTCTGATGCTTGAAGCCAAGCAATACGATGTGCTCCTATGGATATAGCAGAGGTTCTGCTAATACATTCAAAGCAATCAAAGGTAGCACGGTTCATGAATTTAGAGACATTCTGGGAGTGCTTGACCAGAATAAGGTAGTCTGCTTTTTTTTCCTCAGAGACACAGGGGCTAATGAGCTCTAAGTCTTCTGTGACTTCTTCCAGGAACATTCCCATATAAAGAATATAGGAACTGATCCTGGCTGATAGCATGGAGGATTGAAAACATCGACGCCCAAAGGCATCGAGTGTCCTGGATTCCTGGCCTGGACGATTTGAAGAATGTGTTTTAGCACTCTTGATTCTTCTCATGGCTGATTCCTCTACCATTGAATGGTGTGGTAACTGAGTTTTTTGAAAACCAGGACAACTTGGCACTCGGTACATAGTGTCAAGGCGTCGGGAATGTGAAGATATCATTAAAGGAGTTTCCCACATTCTCAACATCAGATCATGTAAGATCTTGTGAATGGGAAGCATAGCTGCCTCCTTGGGAGCCATAGGGTATTGAACAATTCTTAATTCTTCTGCCCTAGGTTCCTTTTCTGGAATCACAGTGATTGCAAGGCTCTTTGCTAAATCACGTATGAAATCCTGGAAGGACATATCTTCTTCTGGAGGAGACATCCTGCGTTGAGGAGGAGGAGGAGTTGAATCCTCTAGTAGGTTCGCTCTGGTACCAGTAGAATCAGAGTCATCGGAATCGGAAGACTCAAAGGCACTCTGTACCAGGTGCTTCCGTAACGCATAGTATCAGTACCGCTCAAAGTCAGTACCGAAATGTCTCAGTTCCTGATCCCCAATATAGACTCAAGGCTCGGCATGGGGGGGAAGCAGTCCTGTCGAAGCAGGTACTGTCGGTACCGATACCTGTTGAACCGTCTGTAGCGGTCTTAGCGGTACCAAAGCTGCTAAGAGGGATGCTAGACTGCATTCAATAGCGAGAATTCTTTTATCCTTCAGTCCTACCGATGCCTGAGTGTCGGTACCAGTGGAAGCGGCTACGACCCCAGAACATGGCACCAGTAGTTCTGCAGAGGTGGAAGCCTCTAGAACATCCAGGAGCCCCGTTAATGCTTTGGAGCCCGAAGACGCCCGCCAGGGCTGTTTTGCCAGTGAACTATCCTCGAGGGCAACGTCAGTGGCATCTCAATACTTTGAAGGAGATTTACCCTTCGAGGACTGGCAATGTTCAGGACCTAAACATTTTAGACACCAATCATGGGTGTCGGTGATGGAAATGGTACCACCACATTTTGAGCATTTTTTGAAACCACTAGCTGGTTTCTCCATGCCTGAAGAAAAGTGGGCCTAGTGCCCAAAATGGCGCCTAGCACCAGAAACAGGAGAAAGACCCCTGAAGAAAATATATGGTTTTTTTCTTTTTAAAGAAATTAGAACCACCACCAGCGGTACCGGTAGGCGTTGAATGAAGGCAGACGCGACAAAAAAACAAAGAATAAAAGGAAATTTTCTGTGGTGACAGGGTACACGTCCTGTCGGCTCCGCGGAAAATGAAGAACTGAAGTGAGAGAGGTACAGAGGAGGGAAGGCAGCACGCATGCGCTGTGGGGTGCTCCCAAAAGCATTCCTATTGGACGCTGGGGAGCGTTCCCGTGCGGGCTCCATCAGTACCGACGATATCCATATGTGAAGACTACATTCCATATGTGAAGACTACATTCCTGCTTATTCCTGGAGATAATTAGATGCACCGGTGATCAAATGTCAATACTTATATGTCTTGAATCAACAAATGAAAGATGGCTCTAATGTTTAAAATGGCCACATTCACTCCCTGTTCATTTTCACAATGGTGAAGACAAGAGAGCTACCTGAGACTGTCAGAAAAGCCATTATCACCAAACAAAGGGGTAACAAGGCTATCTCCAAACATCTTGTGATTCCTGTGTCTACAGTTTGCAATGTTAAGAAGTTTTCCACTCATGGAACTGTCAAGGATCTCCCCCCGGACGTGGTGGGAGGAGGGATATTAATCCAAGAAGATTAGTACGAACTGTTCGAAAAACACCACGTACAACATTCAAAGAGCTTAAGGCTGACCTGGAGTGGTGGTTTCGGCTTGCACCATGTGTCTCACACTAAATCAAGGACTTCATGGGCGATGGCCAAGGAGGACCCCCCCCCTCTCCACTGCTCAAAGACAGACATAATAAGACACGCCTGATCTTTGCTCAAATCTACCTTGAGAAACCACAATCCTGGAAAAACATTCTGTGGACAGATGAAACCAAACTTGAGCTCTTTGGCAATGCAGACCAGCATTTACAGGCAAAAAAATTAAGCTTATAAAGGAAAAAATACCCTTCCGACAGTTAAATATAGTAGTGGTTCCATAATATTGTGGGATTGTTTTGCTGCCTCAAGAACTGGAGACCTATATAATCTGAACACGTTTCAAAGAGACTTACAAACTGCCAAGGAGAAAAGACATGCAGCAGCTCCAACTTAGGCCAAAGCAGAACGTAAAGGAATCATGAAGTCAGAGACCTACCCAAGATATTTTGGAGAGAAGCGTGCAACCTAGTGTCAGAAAACTAGGTCCGGGTCAAAGGTCATGGGTCCTAAAGCAGGATTATGCCCAAAAACATACATCCAAAAGTACAAAAGAATAGTTAAAAAGGAATAAATGGACTGTTTTAAACTGGCCAGCAATAAATCCTGATCTCAATCCAATCAAGAACCTTTTGGAAAGAGCTGAAATCTTCCATTGGTAAAAGGAATCCTGGAAACATTCATGAGCTGGAACAAATTGCAGTTGAAGAGATATACAAAACTTACAGATGGCTATAAGAAACATTTGGAAGCTGTCATCACTGCCAAGAGTTGTGCAACCAAATATTAGTGAAGGGTGACATTAATCCTGTTCAGGTCATATTTTCTTTCTCAGAAATTATTATGTCTAAGTTGAAAAGATATCTTTTTTTGTTGTATACCTTTGAACATACTATTAAAATATTATGATGACATACAGATGGAATATTTCCAATTACTTCTCAAAATAATGTATACACAATATTTAAAATGCAAGGGTGTGAATAAAGTTGACCACAACTGTACAATTCTACTTTTGCATTTCCTTTTCTCCCCATCTAAAAAAATAATTCTTGCCCTCCTGTTCTAACCATAGTATGGAGAAATTTGTTCTTACCCGATAATTTCCTTTCATTGAGTCCTGCTAGACAAGTAGACTGTGCTCCCCAATCAGCAGAGGCAGAGAACACTGACAATTACATCATCACCAGTATAAGGATTTGTGCAGCACTGAACCTGCTAGTATGCTATAGCCCAAGTTACAAGAAAGTAAGCCAAAGAAAAGGAGGTGACAGAACTACAATATATATAAAGAATCTGCATGGGAAACCAATATCCATCTATATAAGACTGAGTGAATGTGGACCACACTTACCAAGAAAGAGAGTCTTCCGGGGTGGATCTTGAATTGGAAAGGAAATGATCAGGTAAGAACAAATTTCTCCTTTCATCTTGCCAGACCAGTGGCACATACTCAAGCTCAGAAACTCAGGTGGGAGAGAGACAAAGCTCCTTCCAGGGACTCTCTACCGAAGGAGGTATCCTCCCCAGCTTGCACATCCAAGTGATAATGCTTAAAGGAATGCAAGGGCAACCAGATCATTACTCTGCAAATTTCAGGTGGAGGCACAGCCCTAGAAACCATGCAATATCCAGGTATGCTGCCAGTGGTATGTCCCTTATAAGCAGCTAAGGGTGCAATTTGCACCTTAAGGGGGATTAAGAGCAAGTCCTTTATCCAGACTTCCCTGCAATAAAGCCAAAACATCTGGTATCCCCAGTTTCCTCGCCGGAACTATATAATCTGAACACCATGTTTCAAAGACTTACAATGCCAAGGAGAAAAGACATGCAGCAGTTCCAATATAGGCCAAGGCTGAATCAGAACATCTATGTCCACCACTTCACTTGGCCATTTTGATAGGAAGCAATCAGATCAAAAACTGGCTGACACCACTGTCTGACAAGTAACCAAAATGCCTGGGGGTCTAATGCTCACTGCCCAGTATCGAAGAAGCTGACTTAGAAAGTCCACTGAACATTGGCTATACTGCCAGAAGATGACTCAGCAACGTCACATCTGCCACTGCCACACTTCTGATGTCCTCCTGCTTGTTCATGTAGACTACTGCTGTGGCAGTGTCTGACATCACCCAAAATGCTCTCCCCTGAAGATAGTCCAAAAACTTAACAGTACCAACTGGATCGCTCGTGATTCCAGCCTGTTGATGGTCCAGTATGCCTTCTGTGAGGACCAAGAATCCTGGGTCATTCTGTGGTAACAATGACACAGTTGGAGGGCTTCAAAGGTACCCTCCTTCAAGAGATGATTAGGAGAGTTCCTCCACTCCCGTTCTCTCTCCACCCTTCACAAGAGGAGAAGCTATACCTCGTAATTCTCAGTCCAGTGTTCCCACCTGGACAGAAGTGTTCTCTACAGAGACCACATATGTGCCCTTGCCCAAGGAAATAGATTTAGGGCTGCTGAAAGTATTTTCAGAATCCAGGGGCACAACATTTGGAAAGCTGTGCATGCAACGTCTTGACCCTCTTTTGTGTCAGATATGCCCTGCCCAGTTCGGCCTCAAAAGAAGCCCCAGAGATTCTAGAGACTTGAGTTGTAATCAAATGACTCGGGAGAATAATTCATCACCCTAACCTCTCTAAAAGCTGGGTGACCATTGTGGTTGCTTTCCTAGAACCCTCCACAGAGTCTGCTTGGATCAACCAATCATCCAAATATGGATGTACCCTGGTCCTCTCTTTACGCAAAACTGCCACCACCACCATAATTTTGGAAAAAGGTTGGTGGGCAGCTGTCAGACTAAAAGGGAGGCCCTGAAATTGAAAATGATGACCCAGCACGCTAAATGGCAAACACCTCTAGGATTGTAGATGAATGGGAATATGAAAACAGACCTTAGAGACATCTAGGGAAGCCAGACCTCACCCTTCTGAACTTCTGTCAATACCAACCGCAAGATCTCCATGCAAAACCTTGACATACAAAAAGCCTCGCTGACTCTTCAGAGGTTCAGAATGGGCTGAACCGTATACCTCCTTCTTGGGAATCACAAAGTAGATGGAATAACAGTGTATCCACACGGACGGCACATCCACTAGGTGGCTGCCTAGGGCAGCAGATCCTGGTAGGCAGCAAGGACCATGATCTTTTAAAGCAACTTCCTGTTGGAAAAGAAAGGAGTGACAGGCCATGAGTGAATGCATGTGTACAGAGGGTTTTAAGGACGGCTGTGGGTGCCAAAACGGCAGCATAAAGTGGCCATTTTAAAAAATTGTGGAAAGGTCATGGCGCCACCACCCCAAATGTGGGATGATGGATAGAGGAGGAGGAGGAATGCAGTGGTGGTGGGGGTGCACCTGTCTAAGGCAGCAGAACCCCTTGGGCTGGCACTGTGGTTTCTGGAGTCTTGGACTGGCACCGGAACCACAGTTTCTAGCTGTCAAAGGTGAGTTCAGTTTTCGACCACTACTATCCAAAGTGATTCAGACCCACTATGAGTAAAAGTGACTACCTCCAATGCATACCACCTCAGACTGGATAAGCCACAACTCATTGTGAGCTTTTTAATTCTCTAGCAGAGGTTCCTCCACTGAAACAGGCCTTATGTGCTCCCTGAAAGGGCTATCTTCTCTTAAACATACTTGAAACATAGGAAGAATAATATAGCATATGATATGCTATATTGGGTCAGACCAAGGGCTCATTCAAGTCCAGTATCCAGTTTCCAACAGTGGCCAATCCAGGTAACAAGTATCTGTCAGGTTCCGAAAAGATATCCAGATTCCATGCTGCTTGTCCAATGGGTAAGCAGTGTATTTCCACAGTCCTCTTTAATAGTGGTTTACGGACTTTTGCTCCAGGAACTTATCCAAACTTCTTTTAAATCCATCTACACTAACAGCTTTTACTACATACTCTGGTAAATGAATTCCAGAGTGATTACGTGTTGAAGCTGAAGACATACAGAGTGATTATGACCCCAGTTCCTAAGATTGGGAATGACCAGGAGAACATCTCCCTGAAATACAAGGATGATCCTCTGGGAGATGCTGGGATTGGGTTTACCCAAGTCTTTCACCAGCTTCTCTAAATCCTTCCCAACAGTAGTTTACCTCGGAAAGACAATCTACAGAGATGAGCTTTAGAAGTGGAACCTGTCGACCAGTGGTGGAACCACAGTCACCTACAAGCCACTACCACAGACTTGGAAGTAATGTGAAGATCATAGAGGGCACCTGACAAAAATGCTGCAGCAGATTCTAATCTAGCAGACTGCTGGGACTACAGAAGCTGCTGTGTCCACTGGAGCACAGCATGAGCAACAGTCACCATAAATCACCATCTGCACCCCAGGGCAAAAGAAACAACGGTGTGCATCAAGAGGAGTTCCATTTCCCTATCCTGATAACCTTCAATGCCAATCACTTTCCACTGGTATAGCGTTATTTTTTTTTTCAGTCATCATCACTACCAAGGAATCCACCCTCAGCAAAATGGAACAATTGCTCCAAGCCCATTGCCTCAGAAAAAAAAAATCCAAGTTATCAATGTCCCTGTTTAATGTACAATAAAGTTTAAGTTACAAAGTAAACCGCTTTAACTGAAATGATAAAGCGTCATAAAAACACCTATTAAATAAATTGTTTGTAGGCAGTGGACAGCATTTACCCTGAAAGTCAGTTCCCCTCAACACGTTCTCAGTTGCATCCCATTCAGCAGTCACTATCTTGCACAGAGCCTGAAGTAAGGAAAAAACCCTCCAAGATGAATCACTCTGCATCATTTCATTGCTCTTGATTCAGCAATTCAGAAGCCATTGTCACCTGAGCTATTAGGAAAGAAAGCTCCTTTCTATGGAACAGGTGAATCATCCCCTCCACAAGTGAAAACTCTTCTTCCTCTGGAGATAAACTGCCCGAAGGAACAATTCTCCCTTCTCATTCTCTATGTTCCAATCCTCAAAGAGGAACATGACCAGACTGGCACCCTTGTGATCCCTCAACTCAGACCCAGAATGCTTGACACCCCTGTGCTCTCACCCTCTGCTAAAGCAGTGCTTCTCAACCCAGTCCTCAAGGCACACCTAGGCCAGGCAGGTTTTCAGGATTCCTACAATGAATATACATGAGATAGATCTGCATTGGCTGTCTTCATTGTAATGACACAGTCCAAAAATTGTCACTTCCAGAGTGAATTATAACTCCTAAATCCCCAAATAATCACGCCACAGAACGCACTGTATGCATACATATTCATTGTGGGAATCCTGAAAACCCAATGGGCCTAGGTGTGCCCTAAAGACTGGGTTGAGAAGCATTATGCTAAAGCACTTGGTCTTTCAGCCGCAGAGCATGAGCACTGGGCTGGGAAACGAGAGAACTGTAGCTCTGCCAGACCTTTCTGTAAACAGCCAGTAAGCACATTTAAAAACTGCTGCCTTAAAGAACTGCAGCCATAACCCTCAGGAGCCTGGGCTTCCTGGCTCCCCTATCTCACTAGAATCTGCTCCAGAGTCCCAGCCCACCTGGGAGATATGCACCCAGTTCCAGCAGCAGAAATGGACACTACAGCCAGAGCACTGGCAAAATTCAGTGATCTCTCACTGCTCATCATCACAGGCAGGACAGAACTACCTCATAGAGAAGTTCATCCATCATGTCTGCTGCTCGGCACTGCAGAACAAACTCTTGGTGCAGCACTTTCCCCAATTCTCAACAGCACACCACACTGCCAGAAATTCACCAACGCGCAGCCTCAATGCACACTGGCCCCTCTCTGAATGGTCACGTCGGGCAAACTGACTCCCCACCGTACCATCCACACCGTACCACTCCCCACCGTACCATCACACCTCTTAAAATCAAACTATTTCTCCTTGTTTTTTTTTTTTGTTTTTTTTAAATATCAGCACCAAAGAAAACCAGCAACAGGGATAGGGGGTGGGGTGGCTTGAAATCACAGGGGGAGGAAGTGAAAAATCAGAGGCAAGCCACAGAGTAAGGCAAAGGCCACCTAATTACCACCACTCCACGAGAGGGACTAACTGGACTAGCTCCTAAAATAGTCCTGGCATTGGCATCGTTCTTTGTGCTCAATTAGGATAAAGGCACGTGGGGCCCAAAGAGTAAGGCCAGAAAGCGTAATTAGTCCACTGCAGATCTTAATCTCTGCCACCAGGCTTTAATCTGCTGCATTGGTCCAACTGTTACCATCTGCTGGAAGCACAGAATACTGACAGGTTCAGTGCTGCACCAATTCTTGTACTGGTGATAATTTTATTTATTTAGACAGTTTTGTATATTGCCTTATCCTTCAATCAAAGCGGTCACAACACAATTGGGGGATACATTTAACACGCGGGGATATTAGACACATACACTAATACTTACAGGGAACATGGGCAATGGAGGGTTAAGTGGCTTGCCCAAGACCACAAGGAGCACCTGTGGGACTAGAAACCCCAGTCCTTCCGGCCCAATATCATTAAATGTCAGTGTTCTCTATCTCCATCTACTGATTGGGGAGCATAACCCACTTGTCTGGACCAGTCTAATTGGATGAAAAGGAATAATAATTTTTTTCCTCTATTTGCATCTTTGCTCTCCTGACCCCTTTCCCAGCTTTTCCAGATAGTTTGCCCATCTTCTTTCTGCAATTTCTTGTAGTTTATGAATATTAACCATTTATCTCTTACATTTTTAGTACTTCTTTCAAAAAAGACAGTAGTCTTCTTTTCCTCTTACCTTTAACAACTTTCTTTACAGAAAACCCCCCAAACATTCTTTATCTCATTTCAGTTTTGCTCGCTGATCTTCTGCTTTCCCTAGGATATTGCCATTCCAATTGAGACCCCAAGATACGCCTCAAAGTTAGTTTTCTTGAAATCTATTATTCTCATCTATGAATGAGCCATCACTGTTTATGCTCTCATACTGGACTGTACTATTTCAGGATCTCAGGTGATTATCCACTATGCCATCAAAAACACTCTCCCCATTTGCAAGCACCAGATTCAGCATCACTTTCTCCTGTGTGGGTTCTATTACCAATTGCTAGACCAGCTCTCCTTTCAGTGAATCTAGGTTCTTCCTGTTTTCGGCAACACTACAACTAGAATCTCCTAACCAATTTGGAAGATTGAAATCAACTAGAAACAGAGAATTTCAGAAGGACTTTCAATTAAATCTCTATCATTTTTCTTGCATGTGAAGGAGTTCTGGATATATCATGCCAATATAAATAGAAGATCCATTCCCTCTTGCCAGATTGACCCATTGCCTCCTTTCCATCTCATAAGTCCTACAGTTCTTCTTATATATATATATACACACACACAGAGCCAATGCTCACAATAAGGGAAAAAGTTCCAGATCTAGAAGCAGTTATGAAAGAGGCTGTCTTGGATTTAGCAGTGCACTATTACAGGATCCCAGTTTATTATCCACTTGTAGCACTATACAAATGATAAGTAGTAGCAGCAGTCAGAGAGATCTGAGACATACAGAATTATGACTTAGATACTGTTATATATTCAGAAAACATAGCTCCAGTTTTCACTTCCCCCTCTCCTTTATCTTACTTTGTTTTTCCTGAATAGATTATAGCATAATATAACATCCCAATCATGGCTCTTTATGTACCAAGTTTCTCTGACCGCTATTAAACCAAAATCAGCCTCTTTCATTACTGCTTCAAGACACGAGACTATATTTCCCATACTATGAGCATTGGTGTATAGTTTTCCAGACTCTGGCTTTTTATCTCCATTTCTCTACAAGTATTTGTTCTTGGCATGGTTCTTTTGAAGCAAATCTTTATATGTTTGATAAAATATGATAGTAAGATGAGAAAAAATGTTGCGAAACCCCTAGATGGTCTCTATTTTAGCATAATTTATACTCTGAGCATGCTCAGATCCTAATCTAAACCCCGATAGGAAAATGAAAGAGCCCCACTGAATAAATAACTCAGAAAAAGAGATACAGCTTGATTATTTATTCAACAAAAAGATTCAACAGTAAGTATGCATGTGAGGATCTGGTGGCACCTCCTTAAGCAGCAGTGATTTCATTTAAATGTTTCCTGTAACTGCTGATCAGTCTCTCACATCATCCTGGAGGAATTTTGGCCCATACTTTCATTCAGAACCATTTCATTTCATGTCTTACCAAATTTCAATACTGTTTAGGTTGGAACCAAAATACAAAATCTCTTCTTCAGTCATTTCACAGCAGATTTACTTAAATGTTTAGGGTTGTTGTCTTGTATTTACCCATTTTCAGCTCAGCTTCATCTCATGCATAGAGGATTTAACATTCTTCTCTAGCAAGGTAAAATTCATGTTACCATCGATGATGGCAAACCACCCAAGTGTTGATGTAGCAAAGCAGCTTCATACCATGATACCTCTACCACCATCATGCTTGAAGGTCAGAATGTGGTTCCTGCTTTGGAAGGCAGCATTTGATTTTTACCAAACATAATGATTCTTTCAGGTCTCAAACATTTCACTTATCTCATTCTGTTCTGAGAACTTCATTTCAAAAGTCTTGTGGCCATCCAGATTGCTCTTTGGTGAATTTGAGGCAGGCAATAATGTTCTTTTGAGAAACAAGCGGTTTCTTCCTCGCTATCCTCCCAGAAACACCACTCTTAGATTTTATCTTAATCTTTGATGCACAAACCGTCATATCAGTCAGTGTGAGAGGCCTGGAGATCTTTAGGTGTTGGTCTGGGAGTCTTTGTGATTTTGTGGATGATTTTCATGTTAGCTGTAGGAGTGACCTTAACAGAATGACTCCTAGCTTGTCACTGTAGTTTTCAACTTTTTTCATGTCTAAACTGATAGGAAGGAGGGAGCCCTAAGTATTTAGAAATGTTCTGATAACCTCTATCCAGACAGACAAACATTAAACTACTATTATCATGGGTCCCCTGAAATTTATTTTTATTGTGGCATGATGAGTTCCTACTAACAATTATAGTGAAGGCCAACTCTAAACCTTTTGGACCTTTTTATAGGACAGAATACCCCAAACTCAGTTGTGCATTTTCCAATTAAAAACCTGGTTCTATCCATTAAATTTGTTAAGAAAACTAGGGCTCACTTACTAATTTTAAATAACACGGATTCTGAATTAATCTTATTGTTCCAATTTATGCCCTTTTTATTGCATAAGACCAATTTCAAACAAGGCTAACAATTTGTAATTCTCCTAATTATACTTGGTATTCACAAACTCTCAGCACTGTTGGATGATTTTTTTTTAATTAGCCCTCTCCTCTAAGATCTTTTCTAGATGTTCATCTTTTTACTGATGCCAAGGATGATTAAATTCAGTGTGGCATTGTGACATACATTTTAGCATTTTCCTTTTCATTATTTCAAATGAAATGACTCACTGTATTTCTTTCTTCGAGTCCCCCTCCATTTTGAGGGGTATGAGATATATATGAATATTTCTGGATGAATTGTTTATGCTCATCTTCTCTTCTACTGCCAACTCCAGACTTCGATCCTTCCACCTTGCTGCTCCTTATGTCTGGAACAAACTACCCATCTCTATGGCAGGCTTCATCTCTGGTCCTTTTCAATTCCAGGCTGAAAACTCACATCTTCTAGGCTACTTTTGGATCCTGATGCGCTTCGACTCCTGCTCTCCAACTATGTGCTTCCTTACCATTCCCATAGACATATCCTTAGCCCCAGTTGTTGTGTTGTCTGTCTTGACTAGACTGTAAACTCTGATGAGCAGACGCGATCTTTTACATGCGTCTGTACGGTGCTGCATACGCCTTGTAGCACTATAAAAATGATTAGTAGTACTACTTTTTTTTAATTATGTATGTCATTTCCTAAATCAAATTTTGTTAATTTATTTCTGTGAAAACAGTTGGTCAGGATTCATAAAAAAGAAAACCAAGGTCCTTAAACTTAATCCTGCACCTTGCGCATTCTGCTTTAACAAGGTTTTCCTTCACTCATGTGTCTTGTGTAGTGTCCAGATATAATCTAATTTTTGCACCCAATAATTTAACCAAGAAGGGAATGAAGGGGTAGCCAAAGCCACTAGCTACCAAAAACATCAAGGCACATGAAAGACCAACAGAAACTAAATGGACTGACAACTTACTTTGGCAGCTTTTATTTGGCCTCCCCCAAACTTGCCAGGGGTTCTTGCCAGACTGAATATCCACGGGAGGGAAGGAAGAGGAGGAGGCGGCTCCTGATAAAAGTGTGGTCACAGAGATGCCCATGAATCGGAGAACACTGGAGAAACAGAAGCCTACAACCTTGCATCAGCATCTGATATTGCCACAGGCATTAATCATGTGTCCACCATTAGGGAGACAAATGTGTCCATTGCCCCCTCCACAACTGGACTGTGGACGGATCCTACTGGAGTAATGCACCCATGGCATTTATGTTGGACATCAGCAAGGCAGTAGAAAACAAATCCCCCATAAATCCCAACAGTCTACATAACAGCAACAGTTGATTGTTGACCAAAGTTGGTCAGCAAATGCCAAGATGACAATCCCATACTGCTGCTTTTTATTTCCTACCCTTCTAAGGTCAAACCTGCTGGGGCAGGCAATGGGATTTACAATTCACTACCAACTATAGATAGCACACTTAGTCAAAATAATGACTGCTGTGTAAGCACAGTAACATAAAAAGATGACAGAACAGCAGCAAACATCATGGATGTTTTGGCTCCTGAGAGAGCTACTAAAATTATGGCCACAATATTTCCATGGTTTGGAAAGGAGCACCATTTTTTTAAAAAATGGCAATTTTGTCAACTAGAGACACTTGTGGAAAGATCCTTCCTCAAGAATAATAGACAATGCAGCCTATACAAGTGTATAAAATTGGTTGGCAAAATTTGTACCTCTCTCATCAACTAACTTTTTCAAATTTTATGGGAATGATCTTCCCAGATTTCACCTACATTTGAAACTCCACCAAAAAATTTTATGGAAGACTATTTCACTCTCTCTCAAATGAAAATTTTCTCTATTTGATTTACTTTACAGAAATCTCCTTGTTCTGAATTATTATAGGAGAAGGAATATAGTAGGTTAGGATTAACTATCCATAATGTCCCAGTTGTCCATACTGATTGGGAAAGATATTCTGAAAGCTGGGTTAAGTTTAAGGAAATTGTTGTTGGGAAGTTATTAATCTTCCAAAAAAAAATCACCTTTAGTAGTTTAGCCTCTATTCTAATGGGTTTATTGAGAGAGAGATAAAACTTGTATTCTTACCTTGGTTATTTGTCAGTTATGAATTTGAGTTTTGACTGTGGCTTTGTTCTATTACTTTTGAAAGAAGCCTTGATAAAGCCAATTAAAAAAAAAACAGGATGTGAATCTTGGGGGTTTTGGAATCATACTCAATCTCCCATGAGCACTAACTCTGAATCAGACTCAAGCAGGGGCGAAGTATGTGTTTTAGAGAGAATGATACTGTTTATATCTTGAAGCATATTTTTATTAGCAACTCTACGAGGAACTGGAGAAAATGCTTCTGTGTTAGAGGCTGAACGACTTCTAAGTGTAATATCCTACATCTGGCAAGGCCAAATAACATGCTGAATACTACTGTGGAATTTGTAAATGAAGAGCTTACAGTTGAGGCTACATTTGTACTGAAGTAATTTGCCTTGAAATTGAGTATATTGAGGTACTGAATTTGAGTGAATCACAGCTATATGCTGATCCAGGAGGACATGTATTATTCTCTCTAAATCATTTTCATATATAAACCCGAAGTAATAACTCTTAAGTAGCTGCTGTCTTGTTTGGACAGGGGATAAGATGGGTAAGGTGGGAAGTATGAGAGACATTTGATACATATGCAGCAAAGGAGTCTTCTTCTGTTTGGGCCTAGGAAAAAAGAATTCCATGACATCACCACTGTCATTGGACTGAGCTAAAAGACTAGATCAACACTGAAACCCTGATGCTGGAGCTCATTGCTCAGCTTTAGCACCTATCTAGCATATGCTCAAAACTGATGACTTGTCTAGCAGAGATAGCCAGGAGTGGCTATTGTTGGCAAGGTTCTTATCTTGCTCAAAATAGATTCCAAGGAAGAAAAAAATGAAAGCTTTGATGTCAGAAGCTGGTGAACTGAAGCTGAAAGTTTTGAAGTTGATGATTTTAAAGACATTGACATCTATGTAGGGCTCAGAATAGACTGGAAAATATTCTGGAGTTGGAAGCAAAGGGTTTTTTTTTAATTTCCAAATTTATAGATTGCCTCTTCTATAACAGGTTACGAAGTTGTTGACAGCAGAATACATAACACAATAAAATCAAACATAATCCTCCAATAAAATAAAAAATAAGCCATCATAAGCCACAATAAAATTAAATAAAAAATATAAAAATTAACACAAGCAAGCCCAAATACAAAAGCAGCCAAAATTTACGCAGCTTATGGAATGTTATTAGGTTAAGAACCAACTTAAGCTCAAATAACAGCATTCCAACTGACTGGGCCAATGCAAAAAAAAGGCTCTATACCTTGTCACCAAATACTTAACCCCATCTGGAATGTTCAAAAATACGAACTAAAAGGAATGCAAAGTTCTTTCCAGAACATAGGGTTGGATGCAGGAAAAGAAACTTTTGGAGGTCCAGGTCATTTAAAGGGCAATTTTACATAATATGTGGGATTGAAATTGAAACGTTCAGGTTGGGACATGCTCAGTTCTTGCAATATTTTAGAAAATACTTTATTGAATGTGGAGCGTTTTGTAAAATATATATAACACATAGGAGTTCAAGGGGATTTGCCTCTATGCACAGCAGGAGGAGTCATTTACAAATCTACATCTGATAAAACTGTGTTGCACCAAGTCAAGTCAGCAGCTTCCATGTGAAAGTGGCAATTTCGCAACTTCTACGTACATACTGGCAATTCTGTTTATGTTTATTAAAAATTTTTATACCGCCCAACACCAAAGGTATCTGAGCGGTTTACAATCGTTAAAATACAGGCTGCGTGGAAACAAGTTCCATATGTATCTAGACCATTTTGAAAATTATGGGGTCATCTTAAAAGGTTTAGATGGCATTTAGACATCCGCAAATATGCATGTGGACGTCCCTGGAACCTTTTTATAAATGCCTTTTTAGGATGCTACAGAGACGTCCAAGTAGGAAGGGGCATGGCAGAGGCATATCCAGGGTGGTGCAATGGACAGATGTCCCCGCCCAATTTCAGAAATGTTGGGGAAGTTTGCAAACCTTTCAAGCTTAGACCTGCTCCAGGCACGAAAAGATATCAGGAAAGTTATAATTATGGACAAGGGACCAAAACATAAGCAGTTTATTTAAAATCACTTATGCATTCAAAAGTAGGAATCAACTGCTTAAGTGTTATTTAAAATATTTTTTGCTTTCAGGAGCATAAATTTTAGCTAAGGTGCTGAACTGCCAGAAAGTGTAGTTACTTACCTGTGGTATTCTTCCAAGGACAGCAAGAATCAGTCTTCACATATGGGTGATGTCGGAACTGACGAAGCCCTCACGAAAGCATCTCCCCAGCTTTCAAAGAAAGCCTTTGGGAGATTCCACCATGCATGCGTGGTCCCCTTCCCGCCCAGGGTGCCTTTTTGCTCAAATGACATAGCTAGCCAGCAAAAGAAGATAGCAATAATTATATATACACATAGCAACTCCAAGAGGAGGAGGGAGGACTGTAAGGACTGATTCCTGCTGTCCCCATAGAACACATGGGACAGGTGAGTATCTATGCTTTCTCCGGGAACAAGCAGGAAGTCAGTCCTCACATATAGCTACAGGCTACCTAAAGCCCGTAGAGAAAAAACAGTCACCCTCAAGGGGAGCTGTGAGCAGCAGCAATTGAGTCCGCAGATATTGACCGTAGTAGGACCCGTATTTCCGATGGAAACCAACGCTCCGGTAGCCTGAACACAGAAGGGTCAGAGGGTAGGAGTTGCCTAGAACATGAAAAGATGATTGAGCACGGTGTGGCTGAAGATGCTGTGCCGCTGGAACTCCCTCTCCAGGCAGCAATGAGCTGCAAAGGTATAGACTGAAGACCAGGTGGCGGCCCAGCAGATGTCAGACATCAGGATTGCAGCTTTGCCATGGAGGCCATCATGGCCCTGAATGTGTGCCGTGACCTGGCTATCCAGCATGAGCCCAGCCCGCTCACAGGCGAGGGCAATGCAGTCTACCACTCAGGTGGACAGTGTTTGCTTGGTCACCGCTTGCCCCAGCAGACTGGGGTCATAGGAAATGAAAGCTGAGAGGTTTTGCAGTGGCCCTGCGTATGTGGAACGTAGAATGACAGGAACCTCTTACAGTCCAAGGTGTGAAGGATGGGCTACACCCTGCTGGAGTGAGGCCTCAGGAAGAAGGTGGGGAGCACCATCTCCTGGATGAGGTGGAAGGAGAACACCACCTTTGGGTGGAATTTGGGATGCACGCATTGCACGACCCTATTCTTGAAAAACCTGGTGTATGGTGCCCTCTGCCACCAGGGTTTGGAGCTTGCTGACCCTGTGAGTGGAGGTGAGCACCAAGAAGATACAACTTTCCATGAAATATATCTGAGGAGGTAGCCAAGGACTCGAAGGGCAGGTGGGTGAGCTGTGACAGCACCACATTGAGGTCCCACTCCATCGCCGGGGGGGGGGGGCAGACGGGGTTTCAACAACAGAAGCCCCCTCAGTGGGTTACTAGAGGCTGAGCTGAGAGGGGCTTGCCTTCAACAAGATGGTAGTGTACTGACAGGGCACTGAGGTGCACTCTGACAGAGTTCAATTTGAGCCCGGATTGCAAAAGATGGGGAAGGTACTGCAGCACCAGCTGCACCAGGCAGGAGAACGGGTTCACCCTTTGCTCTGCACACCACACTGAGAACCAGCACTATTTGAAGGCATAAGCTCTCTTTGTGGAAGCCTTATGGGAGGCCAGTAGGATCTCCTCCACTTCCCCTGAGAGGTTGAAGGAGGCTAAGGCTAGTCTTTTACCAGTCACGCTGTCAGCGATTGGGGTGCAGGAGTGTCCTCCTTTTGAGACAAGAGCCCAGGAGCACTCCCCGGGGGGGGGGGGGGGGGAGGGTCGGTGCCTCCATGATAACCGAAGGAGCAGTGGGAACCATGGCTGTCTGGGCCACCGAGGGGGTCACCAGGATCAGCGACGCTCTATCACACAGAACCTTGAAAAGGGTCTTGGCAATCAATGGAGTGGTGGGAAGGCATATATGATGCCTTCCGATCACGAGATAAGAAACGCATCCGCTGCTACCCAGCCTGGGTGGGGTGGGGGGAGCAGGAGTGGGAGAACTGATAGTTGTCCGGGCTGGTGAAGAGGTGCACCTGCAGGGTTCCCCAGAGTCGGAAGAGCTGCATGGGCACTCTGGGATCCAGCTGCCATTCGTGCAGTTGAAGGACCCTGCTCAGTTTGTCTGCCAGGGCATTGTCCTGGCCTGGTAAATACACCGCCTGTAGGAGCATTCCCTGATGGAGCACATAGGAGCAGAGTGTCATCGCCTCACAACAAAGAATGCAAGATCCCGTGCCCCCTTTTTTGTTCACATAGAACATCGCCTCTTGGTTGTCTGTTTGGATCAGCACTGGCTGGTGGCTCAGATGGTGGTGAAAAGCTTGTAGGGCTATGTATATGGCTCAGAGCTCCAGGAGGTTGATTTGCTGGCTTCCCTCAGCTTGTGACCAGCTGCCCTGGGTGCAGAGCTCCTCGCAATGGGCTCCCCATCCCAACAGGGAGGCGTCCACCGTGAGGACCCTTCAGGGCTTGGGCCTAGAAAGGGCATACCCGCCAGGAGGTGCTGTGGGTCCTGTCACCTCATCAGGAAGTCTAATAGCTGGTGGGTCACTAAGATTCTGTCTTGGAGCAGACTGGTGGCCTGTGTCCACTGGTCCCGAAGACACCACTGAGCAGTCCTTAGGTGCAGACAAGTGTCCGGGGTGACATGGAGGCCATATGGCCGAGAAGGCACAGCAGGAGCAAAGCAGACACCAAGGGACAGTATTGCACATCTGTGGCTAATGCTCTGAGACGGTTGGCCCGATCCAGGGGGAGGAATGCCTAGATCGTGTCCAGCTTTACCCCTATGAATGCCAGGACCCTGTGTAAGGAGGAGATGGGACTTGGGGTGATTTATTACAAACCCCAGATGTTGTAGGACATGGATGGTGTGAGCTGTAGCTTGCTGCACCTCGGTAGCTGTGCTTCCTTTTATGAGCCAGTCGTCCAGATAGGGGAAGACGAATACCACTTGGAGACAGAGGAAAGCGGCCACCACTGCCAGGCATTTGGTGGAGACCCTTGGAGCAGATGCCAGTCCGAAGGATAGTGCCTTGTAATGGTAGTAACCTCCCTCCACCATGAAGCCAAGGTACTGCCTGTGGCTGGGGTGAATGAGGATGTGGGTATAAGCATCCTTCAGATCCAAGGAGCATAGTCAATCTCCCTGCTGGAGGTAGGGCAGCAATGTTCCAAAGGAGAGCATCTTGAATTTTTCCCTCATCAGGAACTTGTTCAGATTTCGGAGGTCCAGGATGGGTCCTAGCCCCCTATCCTCTATGGCACGAAGAACTACCTGGAGTAGAACCCTTTGCCCCCGAGATGTTTGGGCACTGGTTCCAGTCTTGTCCTCGAGGAGGCCTGCGAGTTCTTGTAGCAGATGATCTGGGTGAAAGGGAGACCTGAGGGCCTCTCCCAGGAAGAAAGGAGGAAATGTCTGAAAGGTGGAGAAGGTAACTCTCCCTGATCACTTGGACTGCCCGGGAATCAGAGGTGATATTTGGCCACCTGCAGGCATAGTGAACCAGACGTCTCCCTATGGACTGCTTAACTCCCTGTGGAAGAGAGGTCCCCAGGCTGGGCCGGAGCAGATTCCTGGGGCTTGGGAGCCTTCTGCTTACATGGGCTATGCCCCTGTCCCTTAGTCTGCTGACCTTGCTGGGGAGCTGGGGAGGTTTGGAAGTGTGAGTAGATTTTGTAAGCAGCCCCTTTTCTCGGGTAAAAGGGTTTTTTGCCAAAGCCCTTTTGTCGGGGAAGGGTAGCAGTCTTCTTGAAGAGGCTGGTCCTCGTCATGAGTTCAGTCTCCAACTTGGCAGCCTTCTCTGTCATGGATTTGCCAAAGAGGTTCTCTCCTTGACATGGGAGATTGACCAAATTGTCCTGAACCCATTGCTTGAGGTCGGAAGACTCTAACCAGGCTTGGAGTCAAGCACCAATGCCCGCCACAGCTCCTCTAGTCACCAACTCGAAGCTGTCGTAAGCTACTCGAGTTATAAACTTGGAACACTCACTGATGGCTTTGGACAGGTTCCTGAACTGCTGTAGGAGTTCCTCGGAGAGATCAGATGAGAACCTGGCGCGCTCCTTTGCCAGGTCTCTCAGGTATATGCCTATGTACAGCTGGTAGGCCTGGATCTGGTTGATGAGCATCAAAACCTGGTAACACTTTCTGCAGAGGATGTCCAAGGTGCCAGCCTCCCTTACCCAGGGGCACCGAGGAGTGCATCTTCTGGCTTTTCAGCCGATGCATGGCCGACTCTACCACCATGGAGTTATGAGGCAGCTGTGCCTTTTGGAAGCCAGGGCTCCGGCAGATCCAATACATCAAGTCACCGACGCCGGTGTTTCCCCACATGCAGAGCATGAGCCATATCAATATGGGCAGAATGGGAACAGTTAACAATTCCCTCGATGGGGTCTGATACTGGAAGATTCCTAACTCTTCCATACAGGTGTCCTCCTCTGATTCCATGGAGAATGCTAGAGCTTTCGACATGTCCCGCACGAAGTCGAGGAATGCAATGTCCTCGAGGGAGGACAGACATCGAGAGTTGGAGGGAGACGGGTCCGAGGGAATGCTGCGATGGTGACGGGTATCGGGGTATTCCTCATCCTCCATCTCCCATTCTGAATAATTGGTGGAAGACTCGAGGGAAGGGTGACCCGAGGGTTCCAGACCCGAACCCGGTCCAAGCCCTTCAGAGGCTCCTCAGCAGGTATTGTGCACACTAGCCGGGGGGAATACCTCGGTCCCATCGAATGGGACCTGGATGGAGACCTCGGCCGAGGATAGACTCGGAGCTGTATAGCCTTGAGGATCAGCTCAGCCTCCGGGGACGTCCTCGATGTCAAAAGCCCAGTGGTCTGGGCGGAGGAACCAGTCATGCAGAATATAAACGCCCGCTGCTGGTCATGAAGGCAGACAGGCTGCACTCCCAGGCCGCCATTCTGGACTCCAGCCCAGAAGGCTCCGCAGCCCTCAGCGTAGGCACTGAAGAACTCGGGCCTGGCGCGGGTTCCCCCGAAGGGGAGTACTCAACGAGGATGGCCTTGGATGTCCGGGGCTGATCTCCAGTCAATTCCTTCCAGGTGACCTTGGTAAGCTGCTCCCGCTCAGAGCCCTCGGATGAGCAGCATGGACTGCGGAACCTGTGCTCAGGACTTACCTGGCCTATCAGGACAGTCCAGAGAAGCTGCCTTCAAGGGTTGTTTCTTCTTCCTGTGTTCCCTTGAGGGAGACCCCCTTTCTGAAAACCCATGGCATCGACCGGGATCCGCGGCTTCAGACGTGCCAGAGACTCCAGAAAAAAACTTGTCATGCTGCTGCTGACAACTCTTGAGGGCCTTGGTGGACATATTTTTGCAAAGACCACAGGCCACGGGGTTGTGGTCTGGTCCAAGACAGCGTAGACAACAATCGTGAGTATTGGTGAGAGACCATCTTTACACACTGACCACACTTTTTAAAACCACTGGTAGCCATGGGTGAAAAAATTACTCCGGTGAGGTCGAAGACCCACGGTGCTGACAGTTGGAAAAAAAGACGCAAAGACACCAAAGGCAAATAAATATAAAAAGGACCAGAGACTCTATGTTGAAGAAGAGGGCTCGGGTGCGGGAAGAGTATTGGTGCAACAGGAGGGAGAGTATGAAACTCAGAGAGCAAAAAATTAACTTTTTTCAGGAGAAGAGACAAACAGACATCTGAAGGGCTCCGTGGAAAAAAGAAGGAGATGAGTAAGATGGCACCCTTGGGCGGGAAGGGGACCACGCGTGTGTGGTGGCATCTCCCAAAGGCTTTCTTTGAAAGCTGGGGAGATGCTGCCGTGAGGGCGCCATCGGTGCTGATGTCACCCATATGTGAGACTTTCTGCTTGTTCCCGGAGAATTTATGCATCTGGGGCAGGCTGGAGTGAAAAGATATTAAGAGTGCAGAAATCCAGCTCCTCGCCATGCAGCCTGTATGTCCAAATGCAGATGCCCAAACATCAAAAGTTAACTTTAAATGGATAAGAAATCCATTTAAATTTATATGTAGGTTCTAGCTGCATCAGCTGAATATCTTTCACCACTGAAAATTTGCACAACTTAAACAAGAAATCTATTTTAAATTTATATTGTGGCTCTGCTGCTGAAAATTGAAGCCACAGAATTTGAAACTAAACCACTTGAAACATTCACTAAAAGCGACAACCAGATTTTAGTATTATGCAGATATACTGTATACTGAATCTATAGTTTCTACATGATTGTCTTCTATCACAATAAATCTAGATTTCATTAGCATACATTGTACTTAAAAACTGTATTGCTGATAACTTCAGTAAGAGGTCAAATATAGACCTGAAACTGAATTGGGGATACTACTGATCCATGTGGACTTTGATGCTACAAAGAAACCATTGTTTCAATAAACTTGTGTTTTGGTTTTAAAAATTTGAAGAATGAAATGATTCAAGACCTATACCTTTGACACTGTGGGCTCAAACCTGGACAACAGGATATCACAATTCACAACGCTGAAGGCAGCATTAAAATTTAGCAACATAATAAATTATGCAACTCTGTCCCATATCAAGTCTTCATTGAATAGCAATTATATTCAAAAGGTTAGTTTCAGTACTGGGTTTAGAACTGAACCCCAATTGTAGAGGGGCCAAGGTTTCTTCTAAAACTCAGTTAACTGAAAGGTTATAACTCACTCAAATTTACCCAGGAATGGTAAAAAGACCTAAAGATATGTAAGTCGGCACAATTGGAAGGCACATTTTTTATTTTAAAAATTGGATAAATCAACTTTTCAAAATTAGGTGAGAAAAGTCCCCTCCTCCAAGGAAGAACAAACAAGAAAGGGGCTAGCAGACATAACCTTGCCTCCTTAATTATCCTAACAAATGCAACATCCAAAGGAAGCCCTCTGGGTTTAGCTGCAGATCATATCAAATCAAGCCCTTTACAGGACAGGGGACATAGCTCTGACAAAGTAGCTAACAATGTTGACCATGAGCCAAGGGAAGAACTCAGCTCATTTACCTTTCGACTAGTACTTCAAAATGCAGCATCACCTCAAATATGTCTTCCAGCTGCATCTAAAGATCCTCCTTATGACAAGGCCTAAAGAAATTCTGAAGTGAGATGCTTTCTTTAAAAGAAATAGCTAACAAAATCATTTTCCCTGGACTGGGAGGCTTATGTAAACACTTCTTTATTGTTTGAAACAGTCAATCACTCCATGACTGATTACACAGGTACACTAAAAAAATTTTTTTTTAAACTGCCTCTAATGTTTCGATTGATTTTTATGTTTTTTGGTGCGCTGAATCCAAATCTGGTAACCAATTTGCTCCATCACGTATAGATTTTTTGCTACATTGGTTTAGCAGTTTGAGGTGAACGTTTCAGATTGAGTGCGATCGAGATAAAAGTTTCTTGGATGAATTCTTTATACTAATTGTTTAGTAGTTATTCAAATAAGAATAAAGAAAATTGTAACAAGGCAGCACATAAGAATAGAGTAATGTCAACAAAACACACTGTGATGGTAGCAAAATTGTCTGCACTTAAAACAGCCACATACATGTGCACAAACATTGAGCATATAAGAGCGAGGTTAGACACAAAGCAAAGAAATGTGCAAAAAATGTTGTACAGGTATGTAAGAATAGAAAACGCAAACCGCACCATTGCAATACATGAAGACAAACACCCGATGGTGTGAAAATAAAATTCTAATAAATGAGATCCGACACTGTGGTAATAACTAGCAAATTTTTATTTCAAAGTTTAGTAAAAACACGATATTTGTCAAAACAGTTTAGATTTTAAAGTCATTCTTGGGTCAATCAATCTCCTGGTGGGCCTGTTTCTTCTTCCCCCGAATGCTTCTCTTGGTGCGCTGCTTGGCGTATTTTTCATCTGGGGTTTCCCGCAGCAGCAACCAGCAGAAATAAGCCATCATAGTGGTGTTCCATCTTCCTTGGTACCTTCTCTCTGCATCCTTGATGTCCTGGTGAAACCTTTCACCTTGTTCTTCACTGTACGCCCCCAGGTTTTCGGGAAAGTAGTTCACATGGGAGTGCAAGAAATGGACTTTCAGGCTCATGTTACAGCCTTGTTCTTTGAAGGCATTGAGCATCCTGGCAACAATATCCTTATAGTTCTCATCCCGCATGTTCCCCAAGAATTTGAGAACATCCTTGAAGGAATCCCAGGCTTCTTTTTCCTTCTCAGACATCGTTTCAGTGAATGCTCCATCTGAAATGAGTTTCCTTATATCAGGGCCAACAAACACTCCTTCCTTTAGCTTTGCTTCAGAAAGTCGAGGGAACTTTGAGCAAAGGTACCGAAAGCACTCACCATCTTTTGGAAAGGACTTGATGAATTGCTTAATGAGACCCAACTTAATGTGGAGAGGTGGTTATAGAATTTTATCACGAGGTACCAAGCTCTCATGAAGAACATTTTTCTCACCGGGTCTCAAATACTCCCGAATTGGCCAGTCTTTTTTCCCCCAGTGTAGGTCGCGGGCCCGGCTATCCAACAAGCAAAGGAAGCAGGGATATTTGGTGAAACCGGATTGCTGCCCTAATAGCATGGATAGAATTTTAAAGTCTCCACAAATCATCCACTTATGCTCATCATAACGAATCTTCTGAAGAATCAGGGCCAAAGTCTCGTATTTTTCTTGGAGAATAACAGAGTGAGCAATAGGAACTGAAGCGAATGTGTTGCCATTATGAAGAACACCTTTTATGCTGTCTTTTGACGAATCAATGAACAGCCGCCATTCAGCAGGATCATACTTGAGTTTAAACTTTTCCATCACTCCGTATATATCGTTGCAAAATACCAAATCTTCCTCTTTGCTGAAATACTTCAAAAATTGTGTCTCGCGGTTGCAGTACCAATAAAAAGTTGTTCCTGGTGACAATAGATTTTTCTGTTTAAGCCGAGAACCTAGCAGTTGGGCAGCATCTTTTGGGAGTCCTAAATCCCGGACTAAATCATTCAATTCAGCTTGAGAGAAAAGTTCAGGTTTTGGATCTGGTTCAGTTTCAAACTCGGAAGTACTGGATTCATCGGGAAAAGCCATCTGATGAGTCTCATCATGATCAGAACCGTCCACACAAATATGATCCAAAGATTTTGGTGGTTCAGGCACAGGTACTTCGTTGCTATGAGGCATAGGCCTAATTGCTGAGGGAAGGTTGGGGTAACTTATTACGTTCTTATTTTTTAAGTTGTATCCCTTCACAATGCAAGAGCAAAAATAGCAGTCACTGCTGTGGTCTCTTTGTTCACGCCACATCATAGGTATTCCGAAATGAAATGCTTGTTTTTTACCTTTCATCCATAAGCGTAGATCTTCCTCACATGTCTTGCACACTTTGTGAGGAGCCCACGGTTTGTCTTGATCGCCTAACTTCAAACCGAAATAGGCAAAATATACTTTTTTAATAAATGCAGAAATGTTCCTCTGCCGCTTTTTCACGGTATATTCCCCACAAATAAAACAAAAACTGTCTGGAGAGTTGACGCAACCTCTGGCTCTGTGAGCCATCACAAATACACAGCACTGCAAACTACAACTGTAGTGAACCACTTCGGAATAAAGCTGGATTACGACTGAGCAAACAAAAGGTAATAATGAACTTGCAAGAAACTGAAATTTGACAGGAACGTTCATGTCGCAACCACCGTGTTTGAGCGAGCGAATGAGGCGAGGCGAACAGGAAAGAACATGCGCCAGCGCGAGTACTGGATTTAGCCCCCCACCTCCCAATTGTCCTGTTAATGTATAAAATGAATACAAAACACTCTAAAATATCATGAGGGAGTGTTTCTAGTTAGTTAACCATTACAACCTCTGTTTTCTCCACGTGTGCATAGGCTGTTTTAGTTTGCTTTACTCTGATCAGAGAAAGGCTGAACTTTTACAGAGCTCTGCTAGTGAGTGGATTTTTGCCTCCTGGGACATCTTACTGTGAGTTCTAGCTGTTTATTTAATTATTTACTGTTTGTCTAACTGTTGGTTTGTTTAATTATTTAGTGTTTGTCTTAGTGGTGTGCAAGTTTCAGCCTTCTCAGCTGTACTTACCTTGCCTCTCTCAATTAACTGGGCCTTGTGTGGTAGCCATTTTGAATTAATCTCTCTCCCCAGAGCCTGCTGTTTGTTAAGCTTTTCCTGTCCTTGCCTGCCTGAGTGACTCCTCCCCCTGTGTGTGGTAGCCATTTTGAATTAATCTCTCTCCCCAGAGCCTGCTGTTTGTTAAGCTTTTTCCTGTCCTTGCCTGCCTGAGTGACTCCTCCCCCTGACCCCCTCCCCCTGAGGTATCCTGTAACCTTGTTCCTGTTTTCTCCACGTGTGCATAGGCTGTTTTAGTTTGCTTTTCTCTGATCAGAGAAAGGCTGAACTTTTACAGAGCTCTGCTAGTGAGTGGATTTTTGCCTCCTGGGACATCTTACTGTGAGTTCTAGCTGTTTATTTAATTATTTACTGTTTGTCTAACTGTTGTTTGTTTAATTATTTAGTGTTTGTCTTAGTGGTGTGCAAGTTCAGCCTTCTCAGCTGTACTTACCTTGCCTCTCTCAACTAACTGGGCTTTGTGTGGTACCCCCATCCCCCTGCTGAGGGTTCAGGACAGGGTACCTTGTAACTGCCCTCTTTAATAGGACTTATCTCCCCCCCTCCCTCCCCAGCACCCACCCACCCCTGGGGAAATTGTAGTTTTATAGGTACTTGGACATCTTAGAGGAAAGGGGCTGCTCTCAGGTGCAGCTCTTAATCCAAATCAGTCATACACAGAGGACCTGTGATTAATTAGCTTCAGGTACACAGGGTGTATTAGGGGTATTAGATACACTTTTATTAGTATAAGCATCTACACCAATCCTTATTATATACCGATTTAAAAGACCTAAACACAAGCTTTAAACTAAGATGCAGTCAGAGGTCCAGCAACGAGATGGGGGTTCTCCAGTCTTTTGCATCGAGTGTCACATGTATGATTATCTCCCAGTTGGTGAGAGGTCCTACATATGCACTAAGTGCAGGGAGCTCTTTGCTCTCAGGGAACGAGTCCGTTCTCTAGAGGCTAGAGTAGCAGACCTGGAAGACATAAGAAAGACAGAGAAGTACATGGACGAGACCTACAGGGATATAGTCCTGAAGTCCCACCTCCAGTCTGGCAGCATCCCTGTTGCCATGGAGGAGAGAGGTCACGTGACAGGAGAGCATCACCCTCGTGTGGCAGGAAGTGATCCTGTAACTAGGACCTGTCCTCCAGGTGATGTAAAACCCTCTCGCACCGAGGACGTTTCTCCAGGGCCATGTCCCCATGAGGGGAGGGTCAGGACAGCTGTTATAGTTGGTGATTCAATCATTAGGAATGTAGATAGCTGGGTGGCTGGTGGACGTGAGGATCGCCTGGTAACATGCCTGCCTGGTGCGAAGGTAGCAGATCTCACGCACCGCCTAGATAGGATCATAGATAGTGCTGGGGGGGAGTCTGCTGTCTTGGTACATGTTGGTACCAATGACATAGGAAAATGTGGTAGGGAAGTTCTGGAGGCTAAATTTAAGCTTTTAGGTAGGAAGTTGAAATCCAGAACTTCCAGGATAGCGTTCTCCGAAATGCTTCCTGTTCCACGTGCAGGACCCAAAAGACAGGCAGAGCTCCGGAGTCTCAATGCGTGGATGAGACAATGGTGCAAGGATGAGGGTTTTGGATTTGTTAGGAACTGGGGAACATTCTGGGGAAAGGGGGGGCTCTTCCGAAGGGATGGGCTTCACCTTAATCAGGATGGGACCAGACTGCTGGCATTAACCTTTAAAAAAGAGATAGAGAAGCTTTTAAACTAGAAAATAGGGGAAAGCCGACAGTCACCCAGGAGCGCACGGTTCGGACAAAGGTATCCTTGAAGGATACTACCAAAAGCAGTGAGGTTCCAAAAGGGAGTATAGTAGCCCAAATGCCCTTGAGTAAGGAGCAGACAGAGCATAAAGATTCCCAATTACCCATGCCTACCAATAGCCAGATTAATATTAATAAAATACAGTCTCTAAAATGCTTGTATGCCAATGCTAGAAGTCTAAACAATAAGATGGGAGAATTAGAATATATAGCATTAAATGAGAGGTTAGATATGATTGCACTCTCAGAGACATGGTGGAAGGAGGATAACCAGTGGGACACTGTGATACCTGGATACAAACTATATCGTAATGATAGAGCTGAACAAATTGGTGGAGGGGTTGCGCTCTATGTTAGAGAGGGCATTGAGTCAGAAAGGATTAAAGTTTTGCAGGGAACAAAATATGCTGTAGAATCTCTATGGATTGAAATTCCATTTATGAAGGGGAAGGTGATGGCAGTGGGAGTATACTATCGACCACCTGGCCAGAATGAACAAATGGATGATGAAATGCTCAAAGAAATCAAGGAAGCTAACAAAAGCCACAACAGAGTAGTAATAATGGGTGATTTCAATTACCCCGGTATCGACTGGGACAGTGTCACAGCAGGACAAGCTAAAGAGATAAAGTTTCTAGATGAAATAAATGACTGCTTCTTGGAGCAGCTGGTTCATGAACCGACCAGAGGGGAAGCCATACTGGACCTAGTCCTTAGTGGAACGCCAGATCTGGTGCAAGAAATAAGGGTGTTGGGACCACTTGGCAATAGTGATCATAGTATGATCATGTTTGATTTAATCAGTGGAGGACAGATAGTAAAGGAATCCACAGTACTACCTTTTAACTTTCAAAAGGGTGACTATGATAGAATGAGGAATATAGTTCAGAAAAAACTAAAAGGAGCGGTTCCAAAGGTTAAAGACTTACAGCAAGCTTGGGTGTTATTTAAAAATACTATCCTCGAAGCCCAGACCAGCTGTATTCCACGCATTAAGAAAAGTGGAAGAAAGTCCAAAAAACTGCCAGCATGGTTTAAAGGTGAGGTCAGAGAGGCTGTTGCTGCCAAAAGAGCAACCTTCAGAAAATGGAAAAAAGAGCCAAATGATGAAAACTGGAAACAGCACAAGCACTGGCAAGTTAAATGCAAAGCATTGATAAGGCAGGCAAAGCGGGAATTTGAGAAGAAACTTGCTACGGAAGCAAAAACACGAAATAAAGACTTTTTCAAGTACATTCGTAGCAAAAGGCCTGTGAGAGAGTCAATTGGACCATTAGATGATAGAGGGGTAAAAGGGGCAGTAAGAGGAGACAAGGCTATAGCAGAGAGACTGAATGAATTCTTTGCTTCGGTCTTTACTGAGGAAGATGTAGGGGTGTTACCCAAGACTGAAGTGGTATTTAAAGGTGATACTGCAGAGGAATTGAGAGAAATATCGCTACACCGGGAAGATATACTACAACTATTTGATAAACTGAATAGTAGCAAATCACCTGGACCGGATGGTATACATCCCAGAGTGTTGAAAGAACTGAAATATGAGATTGCAGACCTGTTATTGGTAATCTGTGAACTTTCATTAAAATCATCTGTAATACCTGAAGATTGGAGGGTCGCCAACGTAACACCAATTTTTAAAAAGGGTTCCAGGGGTGACCCGGGAAATTACAGACCGGTGAGCCTGACGTCAGTACCAGGGAAAATGGTAGAAGCCATCATAAAGAACAAAATTACACAGCATGTAGATAGTCATGGCCTAATGGGAGACAGCCAACATGGCTTTAGACAAGGAAGATCTTGTCTTACTAATCTGATCTGTTTTTTTGAAGGTGTGCATAAACAGGTAGACAAAGGTGAGTCGGTTGATATAGTGTATCTGGACTTTCAGAAAGCTTTTGACAAGGTCCCCCATCAGAGACTTTTGGCGAAGCTAAAAAGTCATGGGATAGGAGGCAGTGTACTATTGTGGATCGGGAACTGGTTAAAAGATAGAAAGCAGAGGGTAGGGCTAAATGGCCAATATTCCCAATGGAAAAAGGTGAATAGTGGAGTACCCCAGGGATCTGTACTGGGTCCGCTACTTTTTGACATATTCATAAATGACCTGGAAAAGGGAATAACTAGTGAGGTAATCAAATTTGCAGATGACACAAAACTGTTTAAAGTTGTTAAAACCCAAGAGGATTGTGGAAAACTGCAGGAGGATCTGGATAAATTGGAAGACTGGGCATCCAAATGGCAGATGAAATTTAATGTGGACAAGTGCAAAGTTATGCACCTAGGAAAGAACAACCCACACTATAGTTACAAGATGCAAGGCTCCACATTAGAAACCACCACCCAGGAAAAAGATTTAGGAGTCATCGTGGATAACATGTTAAAACCCTCCGCCCAGTGTGCAGCGGCGGCCAAGAAAGCAAATAGAATGCTAGGTATCATAAGGAAAGGGATGGAGAATAAAACAAAGGATATTATAATGCCTCTGTATCGCTCCATGGTACGACCGCACCTTGAATATTGTGTGCAATTCTGGTCACCGTATCTTAAAAAGGACATAGAGTTATTAGAAAAAGTACAGAGAAGAGCCACCAAATTGGTGAAGGGGATGGAAGGCTACTCCTATGAAGAGAGGCTAAAAAGGTTAGGGCTCTTTAACCTAGAAAAGAGGCGGCTGAGGGGAGATATGATAGAGGTGTATAAATTAATGAATGGAGTGGAACGGATAAACGTGGATAAATTGTTTACGCTATCAGAATATAGAAGGACTAGGGGGCATGTAATGAAGCTACAGGGTAAACTATTTAAGACAAATAGGAGAAAATATTTCTTCTCTCAACGTGTAATCAAACTCTGGAATCTGTTACCGGAGGATGTAGTAAGGGCTGTTAGTATAGCTGGGTTTAAAAAAGGTTTGGACAAGTTCCTGGAGGAAAGGTCCATAAACCACTATTAAAAAGGGACCCAGGATATCAATGCTTGGCCTAGTACAAGCACTGCAGAACCTGTGTCTTTTGGGGAAACTGCTAGGTACGTATGACCTAGATTGGCCACTGTTGGAAACAGGATACTGGGCTTGATGGACCTCGGTCTGACCCAGTATGGCATTTCTTATGTTCTTATGAAAATAAACTGCAGTCGGCTAAAAAGAAATTATGTGAACATTCCTTATATGGGTAAGAAATCTAATTTTGCAAGAAAACGTGACGTGATGGAACATTTTGGCTATTTTTCCTGGATTCAGCACCCCAAAATCTATAGGAATCAGTTGCAAAACTGGAGGTAGTTTTTTGGTAGTGTACCTGTGTATCTAGTAATCTTTTTATCTGCATAATCCTTTTGTTTATGATTTTACCTGTTTCTTATAAAAAAAACCCTCACAATTGGAAGAGCTATGTGATTAATATCAAAATCTCTCCAGCTTTCTATTGACATTTCATCAACCAGACTTCATCAATGCATCCTGGGGCCTTTCTACTAGATGCATAACTTAACCTTTCTGGGACAAATTTTTAGTTATTGCTCAATTTGTGAGCAGGTCCCACTTACCCACCTGCTTATGAGCTGAACCAGCCATTTCTGTTAAGTGTGTCTTGTCTGAAACTTCTAGAAAAGAAGCACTAGTCAAATCCTTCCTAGATCTCATCATACATGAATTCAGACATCAAAGGGAGACTAATTTTCCCCATTTAAAACATGAAATTAAAAAATGGTCTGGTTATGCAACTGGTGTGATGGGGAACTTGCTGATTCTAACCTCCATCTCTTCAAGCTAAGCAAAAAACCCAAATCTCATTTATGCCCTTAAGCATGAGCTGTGAATCAATATTTTGGGAAAAAAAATCGAAAGATAAAGACACCTTTGATCTCATCCAACGTATCACCAGTATGCAAATTAAAATCACCTAAAAGAAGAACAGTAGGAAAATCTAAACAAACATTAATTTATTTTTATTTATTGGTATTTAGATCACACCTTTCCAATAGTAGTTCAAAGCAAGTTACATTTTCTGGGGACTCTATCTATAACCACCTTAAAAATTAAAAGATATAGTCCACCTTAAATTAAAAACCCTTTGGGCCTCTAACATTGGTAAGTGGCATCTGCACCCCTTTATCGTTACAGATGAGTAACTACGCTTTATGTGTAACAGGTAATCTCTGGGAACAGCAGGAATTTAGTCTTCACGAATGGGTGACTTCGGTACTGACAGAGCTTGCGCGGGAACGTTCCCCAGTGTCCAATAGGAAAGCTTTTGGGAGCATCCCACTGTGCCTGAATTGCTGCCTTCCCGCCTTCCCAACTCTTCCTGCTCAGTTGAGTTTGTAGCTGAGAGAGAAAAGGAGAGAAAAATAAAACCTACAACTCCGAGGGGAGGAGGGTGGGTTGTGAAGACTAAATTCCTGCTGTTCCCGGAGATCACCTGTTACAGGGAGTAACTACGCTTTCTCCAGGAACAAGCAGGAATGTAGTCTTCACATATGGGACTCCCTAGCTTCCAGATGCCAGAGAAAGATGACCTCAGAACCGGTAGGATTGCCTCAGGGTAGGCTTCAAGAGGTCATGAATCCTCCATGGATGTCTGGTATCGTTACGTTCCGGGATGGAGGGTAGGAGATGTTCTTAAGTCTGAAAGAGGTGCTGGAGAACAGCTTGACCAAACATGGCATCCCGATGGGAGTCCTTGTCCAGACAGTAATGAGCAGAAAAGGTATGGACCGAAGACTAAGTTGCTGCTTTGCAGATTTCGTCAATGGCTACTGAGCGTAGATTTGCCATCGAGGTGGCCATGGCACGAACATTATGGGCAGTGACATGACCCCCAAGGGATAGTTCTGCTTTATCATAAGCAAATGAGATGCAATCTGCTATCCATTTAGAAAGAGTATGTTTGGATACTGGTAACCCCAGGTGACTAGGGTCAAAGGAGGTGAACAACTGAGAAGCCTTATGGTGCTCTCGAGTGCTTTGAAAATAAAATGCTAAGGCACATTTTCAGTCAAGAGTATGGAGGGTTGCCTCTGCCCTAGACAAATGTGGTCTAGGAAAAAAGACGGGAAGGTAAACTGATTGATTCAAATGAAAAGGAGACACCACCTTCACATGAAGTGGGGGTGAGTCCTAAGGACCACCTTGTCATGGTGGAACCATGTGTAAGGTGGATCTGCCACCAAAGCTTGAAGTACACTAATGCATCTAGCTGAAGTGAGGGCAATAAGGAAGATGACCTTCCATGTTAGAAACTTTAGCAAGGACGTGGCCAAGGATTCAAAAGGCAGCTTGAGAAGTTGCCCTAGAATGACATTGAGATCCCATGCCACTGGTGGTGGTCTGATGGGAGCCTGATCAGCAAAAGACCTCTCATGAAGCACGCTATGAGCAGCTGTGAGGAAATGGGCTGTTGGGATGATGAGAGGCTGCAATTACACTTAGGTGAACTCTTACCGAGTTGGTCTTGAGACCAGATGGAGAAGAGGAGGAGATACTGGAGAAATGTCTCCACTGGAGACGAGAAGGGATTGAGATCCTTCTGGGAATACCAAGTAGAGAATCTACACCATTTGAAAGTATAGAAATGACTGGTGGATAGCTTCCTGGAAGCCAACAGGATCTCCTTTACCTCCTCAGTAAGGTTAAGATTTTGCAATGCTATGCTTTCAGCAGCCATGCCGTCAGGTGGAGAGACTGGATTGGGATGGAGCAGTGTCCCCTCCTCTCGAGAGGCGCGATCTGGAGCAGATCAGAGATCTAGGTGTTGAGTCTAAGACAGATGTAGCAGGAGAGGATACCATGGTTGACGTGGCCAGCATGGGGCTATGAGTATCATGGAGCACCTGCCCACCTGGAGCTTGAAAAGCATCTTGGGAATCAGGGGAATGGGAGGGAAGGCTCACAGGAGCTCTCGACTCCAGTGGAGGTGAAAAGTATCCACTTGCTAGTTGTCAGACATGAGTGTCCTGGTGCAGAAGCGAGGAAGCTTGGCATTTTGTGGAATGGCAAACAGGTTTTTCTCAGAGTCCCCCAGTTCTGAAAGATGAAGGATGCTATCTCCATATGGAGAGACAATTCGTGGGAAAGGAGGATCTGGCTCAGTTTGTCTGCCAAGACATTTTGCTCCCCTGGGAGATACACCGGTTGAGCAATGGCAAAGGACCTGAAATGGAGAGCCTCCCTGCAGAGGGGCCAAGATCCTGTTCCTCCCTGCTTGTTCACAAAGAACATGGCTACCTGATTGTCCGTCTGGACCAGGACCCTGTGGGATCATAGGTGCTCTTGAAAACACCCTGAGGGCGTTGAAGATAGCTCAAAGATCTAGAAGATTTATCTGGAGTTGTGACTCCTGTTCTGTCCAGAGGCCTTGAGTGGAGAAAGTCCCTAAATGGGCCCTCACCCCAGTTTGGAGGCATCTATCATCAGGGTACATTGATGTGGAGGCATCTCAAAAGGTGATACTACGAGGAGATTCTCTGGGGACCACCACCATAGAAGGGATGTGGCCAGAGGGGCAGAGACTCTGATCTTGTCCCTGAGACAGCCTGAGGCCTGTTTTCACTGGGAAGCCAGAGCCCATTGCAGGCAGGCATATGGTACTTTGTGTACTGTTGAGGCCATATGACCTAGAAGCTGAAGCATTTCTCGGGCAGTTAGGTGGTCTCTGAGATGCCAGTTGAATGAGACAAGAACAGTGGGGCTGGGGTAGAAATGCCCTTGACTGCTGAGTGTTTAAGAGAGCTCCCATGAACTCTAATGTCTGAGTAGGAGCGAGATGGGATTTTGGAAGATTTATCATAAATCCCAAATGTTACAGTACCTGCATGGTATGAGAGAGAGAGGCGCACCCTCCTGGGAGGTGCCTGCCTTTATGAGCCAGTCATCTAAGTAAGGGAAGACAAATATCCCTAGAGATCTTAGAAATGTGGCTATGAACGCCTTGCACTTTGTGAAGGCTCTTGGGGCAGAGGAGAGTCCAAAAGGAAGGACTTTGTATTGATAGTGTCTTCCCTGAAAGATGAAGCATAGATATTTCCTGTGTTGTGGATGAATGAGGATATGCGTATACACTTCCTTTAAATCTAGAGAACAGAGCCAGTCCTGACTCTGGAGGGTTCCCAGAGAGACCATCTTGAACTTCTCATGGACGAGAAACTTGTTCAGGTTTCTGAGGTCCAGGATGGGTCTGTATCCTCCGATTTTCTTTGGGATGAGAAAGTATGGAGAGTAGAAACCCATTCCCTGTTGAGATGTTGGAACCTCCTCTATGGCACTTTGTGATAGACGAGAAGTCACCTCCTGCAGCAAAAGAGCAGTGAGAGGGGGCTGAGAAGGATATTCCCCTACTAAGGTGGAGGGGGGAAGATTTTTTAGATGAAGTCTGTACCCCTCTCTCACTATGGTCAGTATCCACTGCTCTGAAGTGATGAGATACCACCTTGGGCAAAATGACAGAGTTTGCCGGAAATGTGGAGGGGGATAGGGTTCTCCAGAGGCAGAGTGGCTATGTTCTCTGGGAAAAAGTAAAAAACCAGGAGCAGATTGAGCCTGTGGAGCTGGTTGAACCTTAGGAGTCTGTGGCTTCTTTTGCTGTTTGGGAGACTGTTGCCTCTTCTGAGCACCCTGAGGTTTGTATTGAGAAGCAGGGGTGTCAGAATGGTAAAATTTCTTTCTTACTGAAGAAAGTTTTCTTTGCAGCTGCTTTCTTCTCAGTAGTCCTAGAAAGCCTATTCAAAGTGGCATTCTCAGATTCTAATTGAGAAGTTTTATCCTGCCAGTCCTTGCCAAAAAGGTTTTCACCTGTGCAAGGAATATTACCCAGTTTATTTTGAACCCATTGTTCATGATCTAATGTCTGAAGCCAAGCAATCCTGCGTGCACAGATGTAGATTGATGTGACTACTACTGGTGCATTCAAAGCAGGCAAAAGTTGCTCTATTGACAAACTTTGAGACGTTCTGGGCATGTCTGACCAACATGAGGTAGTCAGTTCTCTTATCAGGGAGAAGAGGTGACATTGACTCAAGATCTCTAATAACGTCTTTGAGGAACATACCCATTTAGAGTAGGTATGAGCTTATTCTGGCTGACAGTATGGAAGTCTGAAAACACCAATGCCCAAAAGCATAGAGGATTCCCTATTCTCTATCCGGAGGATTAGAAGAATCCGTCTTGGAACTTTTAATGTGACGCACTGCCAATTCCACTACCATTGAGTGGTGCTGCAGCTGCGTCTTTCGGAAGCCGGGACATTCAGGTACTCGATTTATTTATTTAACAACTTTTATATACCGCACTATTCATAATCAGCGCGGTTTACATAGAAAAAGAAAACATCAGACAAGATACAATTATCTGTTTTTTGTTTACATATAACAGGAACAATAACTTGGGTAACCGGGGTAATTATTTACAACAAATAATAGTCAGTGTAACTATTTACATTTGGAGGACATATTGTATAAAAAAGAACCTTGATAATATGAGAGAGAGGTGTGAACTGTTGGGATAGCAGAGGTTACGTGGAAAGAACGGGATTGTTGCTATTTGAGTGTGCCTGTGTTACTATGTTCTCTGGGAAATATTTGATGAAAAGGTGATGTTTTAAGGCCTTCTTGAACTGGAAGAGATCAGCGATGGCCCTAATATGTGGTGGGAGGGTGTTCCAAAGTTTTGGAGCACATAAACTGAAGGATCGGTTTACTGTTGTGGAGTTGTATCTTAAGGACTCTTTTGGTACCATTAGCATGTTTAATTCTGTGGTTCTTCTTAGCCTGTTGGTAGGGATTGGTTGGATCATCTCTGATAATGAGGGAGCGAGTCCTTTGTGAGCTTTAAAGGCCAGGAGCAGAGTCTTGAAGGTGATTCTCGCTTGGATAGGGAGCCAATGTAGTTGTTTCAGGAGAGGTGTTACATGTTCTCTTTTAGGTATCCCGAAAAGCACTCTTGCTGCACTGTTTAAGGCTAGTTGAAGCGGGTTTAGGGTAGATTGAGGGAGCCCTTGTAATATAGAGTTTGCGAAGTCAAAATGGGGAATAATTAGAGCCTGGTAGACCGTACGGAAATCATCTGGATCAATCAGCTGGCGGAGGTATCTGAGGGAGCGAATCTTGAAATACACTGCCCTTACTGTGTTGGCTATGTGGGACTTCATATCCAGATTCTGATCCAGAGTCACTTCAAGGTATCGGATGTGGGATTTTACTTGCAACATGGCATCTTGAACCTCAAGGAATGTGGGTGGTGTGAACTTAGAGTTCCTTGATATAAAAAGAACTTCCGTTGTTTTGTGCTGGATTCTGAGATTTTGAGTCAGTAGCCAATTTGAGATGGCGTTAAAACAGTTGGTTATGGGGGTGAGGATCATATTATCTACGCCAGGGGTCACCAACCTGCGGCCCGCGGGCGGCCCACGAGGTCCCTTCGTGCGGCCCGCGAGGCTCTACCCCAGTTAACATTACGTGCGGCCCGCCAAGGATTCCCGCCATTGTATCTGCGGCCCGCGGCATGCTTGGCAGGTTCAACGGCACGTGACCGGTTTCCCAAGAGCAGCGCGCAAATTAGAGGACCAATCAGCAATAAGACTTCACCAAGCACTCGCAAGACTTTGCCCTCTTCAGTGCCCCCTTCGAGATGAACCCCACCAACGTGCCCTCTGACCTTCAAATGGACTTGATCGAACTGCAGTGTGACGACGCACAGAAGTCGCGCTTCATGGCTATCAGGTGATCAGCCATTGTTTTCATAATTTTGTGTTTGTTGTTTTTTTTCGCAGGGGGTGGGGAGAAGGGGGGTGCGGCCCGCGAGGCTCCCGGTAGTCGGCTGTGCGGCCCACAGCCCTCTGGAGGTTGGTGACCTGTGATCTATGCAGAACGGCATATATAGTAACACGTCATCAGCATAGATCATACAGTTGACATTGAAGGACCTGATAATGTTGCATATAGGTTGCATGTATATGTTAAATAGTAGTGATGATAGAGAGGAACCTTGCGGGACTCCTTGTCCTTGGTGAAACGGATCTGATGTTTCACCATTTGAGCGAACATGCTGCCATCTCCCTGAGAGGTATGAGTTGCACCATTCGAGAGCATTTCCACAAAGGCCCTTCTCTCTTAGGCGGATAATGAGAAGATCGTGACAGACCGAATCAAAAGCAGCCGCAATATCTAAAAAGATGAGAACAAAACCCTGTTTGATGTTATCGATACCAGAGTTTAGGCTGTTGAGGAGTGAAGTGAGGAGCGTCTCGACCCCGTGCGATTCTCTGAAACCATGTTGACAGGTATCCAAAGGCGCTTCAGTGTCAATATGGTCTTGTAGTTGTCTGTAGGCTATTTTTTCAATTACACAGGTACACTAAAAAAATTTTTTTTTAAACTGCCTCTAATGTTTCGATTGATTTTTACGTTTTTTGGTGCGCTGAATCCAAATCTGGTAACCAATTTGCTCCATCACGTACAGATTTTTTGCTACATTGGGTTAGCAGTTTGAGGTGAACGTTTCAGATTGAGTGCGATCGAGATAAAAGTTTCTTGGATGAATTCTTTATACTAATTGTTTAGTAGTTATTCAAATAAGAATAAAGAAAATTGTAACAAGGCAGCACATAAGAATAATGTCAACAAAACACACTGTGATGGTAGCAAAATTGTCTGCACTTAAAACAGCCACATACATGTGCACAAATATTGAGCATATAAGAGCGAGGTTAGACACAAAGCAAAGCAAAGCAAAGAAATGTGCAAAAAATGTTGTACAGGTATGTATGTAAGAATAGAAAACGCAAACCGCACCATTGCAATACATGAAGACAAACACCCGATGGTGTGAAAATAAAATTCTAATAAATGAGATCCGACACTGTGGTAATAACTAGCAAATTTTTATTTCAAAGTTTAGTAAAAACACGATATTTGTCAACAGTTTAGATTTAAAGTCATTCTTGGGTCAATCAATCTCCTGGTGGGCCCGTTTCTTCTTCCCCCGAATGCTTCTCTTGGTGTGCTGCTTGGCGTATTTTTCATCTGAGGTTTCCCGCAGCAGCAACCAGCAGAAATCAGCCATCATAGTGGTGTTCCATCTTCCTTGGTACCTTCTCTCTGCGTCCTTGATGTCCTGGTGAAACCTTTCACCTTGTTCTTCACTGTACGCCCCCAAGTTTTCGGGAAAGTAGTTCACATGGGAGTGCAAGAAATGGACTTTCAGGCTCATGTTACAGCCTTGTTCTTTGAAGGCATTGAGCATCCTGGCAACAATATCCTTATAGTTCTCATCCCGCCTGTTCCCCAAGAATTTGAGAACATCATCCTTGAAGGAATCCCAGGCTTCTTTTTCCTTCTCAGACATCGTTTCAGCGAATGCTCCATCTGAAATGAGTTTCCTTATATCAGGGCCAACAAACACTCCGTCCTTTAGCTTTGCTTCAGAAAGTTGGGGGAACTTTGAGCAAAGGTACCGAAAGCACTCACCATCTTTTGGAAGGGACTTGATGAATTGCTTAATGAGACCCAACTTAATGTGGAGAGGTGGTAATAGAATTTTATCACGAGGTACCAAGCTCTCATGAAGAACATTTTTCTCACCGGGTCTCAAATACTCCCGAATTGGCCAGTCTTTTTTCCCCCAGTGTAGGTCGCGGGCCCGGCTATCCCACAAGCAAAGGAAGCAGGGATATTTGGTGAAACCGGATTGCTGCCCTAATAGCATGGATAGAATTTTAAAGTCTCCACAAATCATCCACTTATGCTCATCATAACGAATCTTCTGAAGAATCAGGGCCAAATTCTCGTATTTTCTTGGAGAATAACAGAGTGAGCAATAGGAACTGAAGCGAATGTGTTGCCATTATGAAGAAGAACACCTTTTATGCTGTCTTTTGACGAATCAATGAACAGCCGCCATTCAGCAGGATCATACTTGAGTTTAAACTTTTCCATCACTCCGTATATATCGTTGCAAAATACCAAATCTTCCTCTTTGCTGAAATACTTCAAAAATTGTGTCTCGCGGTTGCGGTACCAATAAAAAGTTGTTGCTGGCGACAATAGATTTTTCTGTTTAAGCCGAGAACCTAGCAGTTGGGCAGCATCTTTTGGGAGTCCTAAATCCCGGACTAAATCATTCAATTCAGCTTGAGAGAAAAGTTCAGGTTTCGGATCTGGTTCAGTTTCAAACTCGGAAGTACTGGACTCATCGGGAAAAGCCATCTGATGAGTCTCATCATGATCAGAACCGTCCACACAGATATGATCCAAAGATTTTGGTGGTTCAGGCACAGGTACTTCGTTGCTATGAGGCATAGGCCTAATTGCTGAGGGAAGGTTGGGGTAACTTATTACGTTCTTATTTTTTAAGTTGTATCCCTTCACAATGCAAGAGCAAAAATAGCAGTCACTGCTGTGGTCTCTTTGTTCACGCCACATCATAGGTATTCCGAAACGAAATGCTTGTTTTTTACCTTTCATCCATAAGCGTAGATCTTCCTCACATGTCTTGCACACTTTGTGAGGAGCCCACGGTTTGTCTTGATCGCCTAACTTCAAACCGAAATAGGCGAAATATACTTTTTTAATAAATGCAGAAATGTTCCTCTGCCGCTTTTTCACGGTATATTCCCCACAAATAAAACAAAAACTGTCCGGAGAGTTGACGCAACCTCTGGCTCTGTGAGCCATCACAAATACACAGCACTGCAAACTACAACTGTAGTGAACCACTTCGGAATAAAGCTGGATTACGACTGAGCAAACAAAAGGTAATAATGAACTTGCAAGAAACTGAAATTTGACAGGAACGTTCATGTCGCAACCACCGTGTTTGAGCGAGCGAGCGAACGAGGCGAGGCGAGGCGAACAGGAAAGAACATGCGCCAGCGCGAGTACTGGATTTAGCCCCCCGCCTCCCAATTGTCCTGTTAATGTATAAAATGAATACAAAACACTCTAAAATATCATGAGGGAGTGTTTCTAGTTAGTTAACCATTACAACCTCTATTTTGGGCCAAGAAAATAAACTGCAGTCAGCTAAAAAGAAATTATGTGAACATTCCTTATATGGGTAAGAAATCTAATTTTGCAAGAAAACGTGACGTGATGGAACATTTTGGCTATTTTTCCTGGATTCAGCATCCCAAAATCTAAAGGAATCAGTTGCAAAACTGGAGGCAGTTTTTTGGTAGTGTACCTGTGTTATTTTTGCAAGAGTGGGTATGCTGGAAATGGGTCGGTAAGAGTCTGTTTTTTGTGGATCTAACTTGAGGTTTTTCAGTAGAGGTCTGATAGATGTCTGTTTGAGGGCAGCAGGGAATGAGCCGGTGTCGAATGATAGCCTTATGATCTTGGATATTATTGGAGCAAGCTCTTGTCCAGAAGGCTGGACAAGGATCAGTATGTGCTGTGGATAAGTTGAGAGATGAGATATCTTCAATCAGCTTCAAAGAAGGGGTGGTGAATGATACTAAAGGAGCTGGGAGCCCCTGAATGCTCGGGACAGGGGGTATTGTAATTTTATTTGTACAGCACATCTTAGATTGTATGTAAAGAGCGTATTCTTGTGGGTTGATTTCACACTGGTGTTCCGGTGAAGGTTCCTTGGCTAGTTTCTTGACAAGAGTAAATAGGTCGTGGGGTTTATTTAGAGCACGTCTCAGGATGTCTGTATGGTATAGTTTCATTTTTTCTGAAATGGCTTTACGGTGGGCGTCAAGATGTTGCATGTATGTAGTCTGATTGGTATTGGTGCGTGACCTCCATTTTTTCTCGAGCTTTCGCAAAAGTTTTAGGGATTCTTTCAGATCTGATGTAAACCAAGGTGCCGTAGCCTTTTTTCTTGAGGACTTGTTTCTGGGTGGACGAGACGAAATGCGGTTGAGTCTGTTATTCCAAGAAGTGATAATCTCTTCCAGGTTTAAGGTAGAGTCTTTGAAGAGTTGATCAGTTTCATCGAGGATCTGTTCCCTGTTAAAAGGTTGGAAGCATCTGGATGTGGTATTTGAATATTTGTTTAGGTCCTTGTCTTTTGAATATTGTTTCTTTTGAATGGGAATCTGAAACATAATGAGATTATGGTCTGACCATGGGACAGCTGTAATTGCTAGGGGAATATTTTGAAGTTGATTGTGTGCGGATTGTGGGGCAAATATAAGGTCAAGGATGTTGCCTTTTATGTGTGTGGATTGTTGTACAACTTGCTTGTAACCTAGAGTTTCTAGTGCATCTATAAAGGCGTCGGATTGGTTGTCTTGTAGAGATAGTAAGTTAATGTCTCCTAAGATCCAGTTGAGTCTATTTGGGTTCTGTGAGTTGGAGGCGAGGTTTATAATAGTTGACAAATCGACTGGGGAGGATGACGGCGCTCTGTATACTAAGTTTATAGTACATAGGTTATTAGAGATAGAGACGGTTTCCAGGTGGTTGTTGCTAGAAGAGTCGACCATTTTAAAATGGAGTTCTGTCTTGGCGAGGATAAGTACCCCTCCTCCTCTTTTACCTTGTCTGTTGCTGGTGAAGACCACAAAGTTGTTGGGGAGGAGCTGGTTGAGAATTATATTATCTTCGGGAGACAGCCATGTTTCGGTGACCATAAGGATGTCAAGGTTGTGAGATGTTATTATGTCTGTGACAACTGGCCATTTTTTACGAAGAGAGCGAGCATTAATGAGGGCACATTTGAGAGAGCAGGGTTGATTGTAATTTTCTATATTTAAGTTTGTAGTGTGTTGAAGAGGTATGTGTAATAGATAATGGTGGTGAGAACGGTGGGCCCAGTTTCCATTGTGGTAAGTGGTGCCTGACCATTTTCTCCAGTTGTTATGTAAGATAGATATGGAATTGCCTGAAGAAATTAGAGCTAGAATGTCTGGTATCAGACCTATGAGGAGGAGGTATAGGCCTAATGTTATCTTGATGTGGAGGGCCATTCTCAGCCTGTCTAAATGTGAAGAAAATTGCTTGAGGGGGAGATTTTATTGCAGGAGAATATAGAATTGTTTGTCAAATGATTGGTAAACGATTGCAAGAGAAGGTCAAGTGTTTAGTGAGGCGTTAATAGCTATTAACAAATGTTTGCTTCAAGATAGGGTCTGTACTATTCTGTGGTAAAGTGCTTAATATCTGGCTAGGCAAAGACAATTCACTGGAGTTTAGTTAAGTACAGATGAATGTTACAGAAGTTTACTTAATGAGAGGTACAATACTATAGAATAAAATAAAATTATATTGCATAGCATTTAGAGTTGCACATTTAGGTTAGCATCTACAGTTGCCTAGCATCTACAGCATCTCGATACATGGTATTAAGTCGTCGAGTATGTGGAGAAATAGTAAGGGGCATTTCCCACATCAGGAGCATGACATCATGGAGAATGCGGTGAACTGGAAGTGTGGCCGCCTCCTTAGGAGCTGTAGGGTATTGGAGAATCTCCAATTCCTCTGATGTCACTGTTATGGAAAGGCCCCTCGTTAAGTTTCAAATAAATTCTTGAAAAGACATATCCTCAGGAGGGGACATGTGCCGTTCTGGAGAAGGGGAAGGATCCTTCAGTAGACTTTGAAGTCTTCGGGTATCGATCGATTCATCATCGGAAGACTCGAAGTACTGGCACAAACGATGTCCCTGCTCCACTAAGGCTCGATACTGATTAAAGTCAGCATCGGAGCGAGGGACCTGCCTAGATGAATCCTCGGTACTGGGCACAGATTCGAGGGCAGACATGGACAGTAGTGCATCGAGCAGCATATAACTGGATGTGGTTTGATTCGGTACTGTAGATAGTGCTGGTGTCAACGGTACTGCCGGTAAAGATTTGACTGGAACTGAAGCCACCAGTAGAGCCGCTAAGCTCCGCTCAATGGCCAGGATATACTGATCCATAGAGCCCGCCGATGCTTGAGTATCTGTACCAGAGATGCCGGCTACTGTCCCAGAGCATGATGCGAGGAACTCTCCAGAGGTGGAGGCCTTGATGGCTTTGGAAGGAAGGTCCTCCCATCGGAGTTGTTTGGCTGGCCGATCCACCTCCAGGGCATCGCTCAAGGCATCTCTATGCTTAAAAAGAGATCTACCCTTGGGGGAACAGCTAGTCTTCGAAGACGACTTATGTTTCGATACCTGAGATCCATGAGAGGAAGACTATGCCTGAGATGACGTCGATGCCCAGGAACCACATCTAAGGCAAAGAGTGTATCTAACTTTGCAGCTCGATTCTGCAGGCCTCTCTTCGTCATCTTCTTATACAGAGGACACACCAATGGCGGGTGATTAGGACCAAGGCATTTGAGACACCAGTTGTGTGTATCAGTACCCGTCAGGTATCACCACACTTAGAACATTTCTTAAAACCACTAGTTGGTTTCTCAAAATAGTGTCGGAAGACAAAATGATAGACTTAAGGCCTAAAATGGTATCAATGTGCCCAAAGAAAAGTTCTATTCTCTTTTTTTTTTTTTTTTTTTTTGAACAGGAAAGAAATAAGAAAGGAAAAAAACGTTGACGGGAAGGCAGACGTGAACCACAAAAAACAAAAATAGAATTAATGAATTTTTTGCGGTTACAGGATTTGCTTCCTGCTGGCTCCACGGAAAACGAAGAACTGAGGAGGGAGAGTTGGGAAGGCAGCAATGTAGGCGCAGTGGGATGCTCCCAAAAGACTTCCTATTGGACGCTGGGGAGCGCTCCCGCACAGGCTCCATCGGTAGCGATGTCACCCTTATGTGAAGACTACATTCCTGCTTATTCCTGGAGATCTATTAAGATCACTTCCCCTCAGCCTATGAATACAGACAAAAGAAAACTGTACAACAGGACAGATTTTAGTGTAGCTATATCATTAGCATTTAGCCATCTCTCTGTTTCACAGAATATGTTCAATTGCTATAACAAAATCAAATCATTAATCAAGACCACTTTAGAATTGATCAAGTGTGCATTGATAAAGGTGAATATTCAATCTAGATTCCAATGCGGGAAATCAAGTTCTGGACAATAAGGACTCCTACCATAAAAACCCAATGAGTTTTTACTTCTCCCTATAAAAACCTTTATGGGTGAGAGAAACAGATGAAAAAAACACATAAACACCTAAAAGTCACAAGACTGTAAAGGGTGGGGAGGTGCAATATCATTCCCCTGAATATGTCACATTAAAACAATACAATACCACTTCTGGTAAAAGTCATGCACCAATATCAACATAGGGCCCATAAAAGGGCACATCAAGGAGTGATCCTTTTGGTTCCTCCTTCAGCACTGAATCTACTGCCCTCAACAGGTTGGGGTTTTCAACTAGGAAGTGATGGCAGGCCCCTGGAGATTTATTAGAACAGATTAAATAATATAGATCATCATATTAAAGTCCTACACAATATATGCTTGATACAGTAATTGATGATCTACATGTAAAGCAAGGATGGCTCCTGTCACACATCATTGGGAAAACAAGTTGGCCAAATTAAATGTTTTTGGGATCTGAGAAAAGGTAGCCGCTACCCTCTCATAGTTGAGGCACTGACAAAAGAATTTAAAAGGAAAAAAAAATACTGAGGGTGGTCATACAACCTAAGAAATGAGATGTGTCCCAGCACAGGAACATATCTGACTTTTTCACAGAAAGATTGAGAAGGCCTAGCAGCATGCTGCATTGCGGTGCTCTTTCTACCTCTAACCAATAAACAGTATGTTCCCCTGCACCATTGGGACACTATCCGTATGTGTGACCAATTTGTCCACTGAGAATGATTTACTTTCCAAGACTCCAAGATGAGCAGTAGTCCATGGAAGATTTGTAATCACATGTACAGTAGGATACCTACCACAGCAGAACAAGTCTATTCCTTTAGAAGTCTGAACACAGATGTTTGTGGCAGCTGCTAAGGGGATTTGCCTACTGCAGGCTGAGAAATTACGGTTAGTGCAGTAATTTGGAGATGTATTTCCTATCCAGTTCCTTGTTAGAACTTTAAGTAGCAGGGACTTAAAGCCAGAAGATTAGTCCCAAGAAGTACAGCAGGGGAGAAAGCGTAGTTACTCACCTGTAACAGGTGTTCTCCAGGAGCAGCAGGAATCAGTCCTCACTTATGGGTGACGACGGAGCCCTCGCGGAGCAATTTTCCCCAGCTTTCAAAGAAAGCCTTTGGGAATTGCAGCGCGCATGCGCGGTCGTCTTCCCGCCCGAGGGTGCCATCTTAGCCAGTCAGATGACATAGCTAAAAAAGACAGCATAAAAATTTGCAAAAAGAACATAAGCAGACGATTGCAACTCCAAGGGGAGGAGGGAGGGTAGTGAGGACTGATTCCTGCTGCTCCTGGAGAACACCTGTTACAGGTGAGTAACTACGCTTTCTCCAGGACCAAGCAGGAAGTCAGTCCTCACTTATGGGACTCCCAAGCTCAAGGCTACCGGAGACCCTAAGCACAAAAATGAGCTCCCTCTAGCTCAGCAGCACAGAAGGATAGAATCTTCGCTGAATTATCACCCACCGGTAGCCCACATCCGGGATGGAGGGTAGGAGTTGCTCAGACCTCAAAGAGATTACGGAGGACTGCCTGTCCGAAAGCACTGTCCCTACGGGACTCCCTCTCGAGACAGTAATGGACCGCAAAAGTCTGGCTCGAAGACCAAGTAGCGGCCCGGCAGATGTCTGCCAGCGGAACAGAGCGGAGGTAAGCCACTGACGTAGCCTTTGCCCGAACGCAATGAGCCGTGACTCGACTATCTAAGGAGAGTCCGGCTGCCCCATAAGCCCAAGAGATACAGTCCGCAACCCAGATGGACAGAGTACGCTTGGAGACCGGGAGCCCCAATTTATTGGGGTCAAAAGAGACAAAAAGCTGAGCAGCTTTACGGTGCTCCCGCGTACGGTCAAGGTAGAAGTTCAAAGCCCTTCTACAGTCCAGGGTATGGAGGACCGTTTCAGCTCGGCTGGAGTGTGGTCTGGGAAAGAAGGTTGGAAGTACCACCTCCTGATTGATGTGAAAAGGGGAGACCACTTTAGGCAGAAATTTTGGGTGAGTCCGTAGGACTACCCTATTTTTGTAGAACCTAGTGTAAGGGGGATCAGACACGAGGGCCTGCAATTCACTTACGCGTCTAGCGGAAGTGAGGGCTATCAAGAACAGTGTTTTCCAAGACAGAAAACGGAGAGGAGAACAGGTAGCCATAGGTTCAAAAGGCGGACAGGTGATCCGCTGCAAAACCACATTCAGGTCCCAGTCAGGCGCTGGCGGCCGCAGAGGTGGTTTAAGTAGAAGGAGACCTCGGAGAAACCTCGCTACGAGAGGGTCGCTTGAGAGAGGTCTACCGTCCACCGGCACATGATGTGCCGAAAGAGCACTGAGGTGAACTTTGACGGAGTTGGACTTAAGTCCCAGATTAGAGAGGTGTAGCAAGTACTGCAAGATCACCGACACCGGGCAGGAGAAGGGATCCTGAGACTGTTGGGTACACCAGACTGCAAAGCGACGCCATTTAAGGGCGTAGCATTTGCGGGTAGAAGGCCGTCGCGAAGCCAAGATGACCTCCTCCACCTCCGCCGGCAGGAGAAGGGGAGCAAGGACTACCCTCTCAGCAGCCAGGCCATGAGGTTGAGAGACCTGAGGTTGGGGTGCAGTAGGGACCCCTGATCCTGAGTGAGGAGATCCGGTTGTACCCCCAGAGGGATTGGATCCTCCACCGCCAGTTGCAGTAGGAGCGGAAACCACGGCTGCCTGGGCCAGCGAGGGGCCACCAGGATCATGAAGGCCGTGTCTCGGAGAACCTTGAAAAGAGTCCGAGAGACTAGCGGGATGGGAGGGAAAGCGTACAGAAGGCTCCCCGACCATGAGATCAGAAAAGCGTCCGCCGCAACCCGAAGGGGGTGTGGCTGACGAGAGCAGAAGCGAGGAAGCTGCCGGTTGTGAGGACTGGCAAAGAGATCCACCGTGGGGAGGCCCCACTTGAGGAAGAGCTTCTGAACTACCAAGGGATCCAGACGCCACTCGTGCGGCTGGAGGACCCTGCTGAGTTTGTCCGCAAGGCAATTTTCTTGGCCCGGGAGATAAACTGCCTTGAGGAGAATGCCGTGACTGACGGCCCAAGAGCAGAGCTTCCGTGCCTCCCGGCAGAGGAGGAAGGAGCCCGTGCCCCCCTGCTTGTTCACGTAGAACATGGCAACTTGATTGTCCGTCTGGACAAGGACGGACTGGTGGGAAGTCAGGTGGGAGAAGGCCTTGAGAGCTAGGCGGATCGCCCTGAGCTCCAGGAAGTTGATCTGCTGAGCCGACTCCCACGTGGTCCAGAGGCCCTGAGTACGTGCCTCTTGGCAATGTGCTCCCCAGCCCAGGAGGGATGCATCGGTGGTCAGCACCCGGGTCGGCTGAGGTGACTGGAAAGGCATTCCGGATAGGAGGTTCGGCTGCCGGAGCCACCACCGGAGAGACGAGATCAGCGGCTCGGAGACGCGCACTAGGTCTGCTAGGCCGCCTGTGGCTTGACGCCACTGCTGGCGGAGACACCATTGAGCAGACCGCATATTCAGGCGGGCATTGGGGGTCACATGGACGGTGGAAGCCATATGGCCGAGTAGTCTCAGGAAGCGCCTGGCGGAGACCAGGGGCTGGCTGCGAAAGCGGTCGGCTAGGTCCATGAGCCGTTGAGCCCTGTCGAGCGGTAGGTATGCTCGCGCCTGAGGAGTGTGCAGCCTTGCGCCGATGAACTCGAGATCCTGTGAGGGGAGCAAAGTGGACTTTGCGAAGTTTATAACAAATCCCAAGTGCTGCAGAAGAGTCACCGTGCGGCGCGTGGCGTTGGTGACCTCCCGAGCGGACGCTGCTCTGATGAGCCAGTCGTCGAGGTACGGAAAGACAGAGGCCGTGAAGCCGGAGATGGGCCGCCACGACCGCGAGACATTTTGTGAAGACTCGCGGTGCAGAGGACAGGCCAAAGGGCAGTACTCTGTACTGGTAATGATTTCCTGCCACCACAAACCTTAGGTATTGGCGGTGGCTTGGGTGGATAAGGATGTGCGTGTATGCATCCTTTAGATCCAAGGAGCATAGCCAATCTCCCTGCTGGAGGTAGGGCAGAAGGATTCCAAGGGTAAGCATTTTGAACTTCTCCCGCACAAGGAACTTGTTGAGGTTGCGCAAGTCCAGGATGGGTCTGAGGCCCCCTGTTCTCTTTGGTATCAGAAAATACCTGGAATAAAAGCCTTGACCTCTCAGGTGGTGTGGCACCGGTTCCACCGCCTGTTCCTGCAGAAGACCTGCTAACTCCTGAAGGAGTAATTCCCTGTGCAGAGGGGGTCGCGGAGGTTCTCCCGGAAAATAGGAGGGAGGAACCTGGTGGAAGTGGAGAAGATAGCCTTCTCGCACGACTTGAAGCACCCAGGCATCTGCGGTGATGCTGGACCACCTGTGGGCGAAGTGAACCAGCCGGCCACCGGTGCTGGGAGGAACCAGCGGGGGGGGAAAGGCTATGCTGTGTGAGTCAAAAACCCCCACCCTGCTGAGCATGGGCTGGTGGTGCAGGCTTGGGGGCTTGCTGCCTACGGGACCCGTTACCCCGTCCCTTGGCCTGCTGGCCCTGTTGGGGAGCTGCAGGGGCCTGATAATGGGGGTATTGTTTGTAGGCAGCCGCCTTCCTCGGGTAAAAGGACTTTTTCCCCGAGCCCTTCTTTTTCTGGGAAGGGGCGGAGGTCTTCCTAGAAAGCCTGGTCCTGGTGAGAGTCTAAGTCTCAATTTGCGCAGCCTTTTCCGCCATGGGCTTGCCAAAGAGGTTCTCGCCTCGGCAGGGGACATCGACCAACTTGTCCTGCACCCAGGGCTCAAGGTCTGACGACTGAAGCCAAGCCTGTCGGCGGGCACCGATGCCGGCTGCGGCCACTCGAGCCGATGCTTCAAAGCCATCATAGGCTGCTCGGGACATGAACTTTGAGCATTCCCGAATGCCAGTGGACAAGGCTAGGAACCTCCGCAAGGGTTCCTCGGACAGACCAGCGGAGAATCCGGCTAGCTCTTTAGCCAGATCCCGGAGATACATGCCCATGTATAGCTGGTAAGTCTGGACACGACATGCGAGCATAGAGCCCTGGAAACACTTCTTGCCAAGGCCATCCAGGTTACGGGCCTCCCTTCCAGGAGGCACCGAGGAGTGCATCTTCTGGCTCTTAAGACGATGCATGGCCGATTCCACTACCATGGAATGGTGTGGCAGCTGTGCCTTTTGAAAGCCAGGGCTCTTGCGGACTCGATAGATAGAATCGACCCGCTTGCTCAGGACCGGCGAGGAGGCCGGACTCTCCCACATGCGGAAGAGTAGTCGTTCCAGCATAGGAGGAACCGGTACAGTAAAGTGTTCCCTCGCGGGAGAGTCATACTGGAGGGCGTCGAGCTCTTCGGCTCGAGGCTCCTCCTCGGGATCCGCAGAGAAGGCCAAAGCCTTGGCCATATCCCTAACGAAGTCCGAGAACCGGGCATCCTCCGGGGGGGACTGCTTCCGAGGCTCGGACTCCGGTGAGTCTGATGGGACACACCGAGTCCGGAAAGAATCAGGCGACTCTTCCTCCTCAGACTCCCAGACCGACTCCGACGAGGACTCGGTGGGGTCGGCCCGGGCAGGGTGCGGCGCCAGCCGCCCCGACGCCGAGGGAGTCGGCGTCGGGACCTCGGTCCCGAACGGGAGGCCGAGGGTGACCTCGACCGAGGATCGACTCGAGTTCTCATCGACTCGAGGATCGGCTCGGTCTCCGGGGTCGACTTGGACGTCGACGTCCCGGCGGTCGGGGCAGCGGCGCCAGCAAAGCCAGCGAGCAGTGCCCTCTGCTGGTCCATGAAGGCAGACAGTCTGCTCTCCAAGGCCGTCAACCTGAGTCCGAGCTCAGGTGACCCAGCAGCCCCCGACTCGGGCCCCGACGGCGTCGGGCCCGACGTCGGCTGTCGCGGAGGCGAGTCCAGAAGGACCACAGGACTTACCCGGGCAGGCATCTCCGACTCCAGGCGAGGCCGCTTCGGGATGTGTTCCTTCTCCAAGGACCCGGGGCGGCTGTCGGGGCTATGCGACCTGGCCCTCGCGGAACCAGGAGCGTCCACCGACGCCGCCCTCGCGGGTTTTCACCTTCCGACGATGGTCCCCGGAGGGAGAACCCCGGTCGGAGGAACTCCGGCGACGGTCCGAGCTGGAGCCTTTCGACGCGGAGGCCTCTGACGAGGTCCGGGTACGGCTGGGGTCAGCGAAGATTCTCTCACGCTGATGCCGCCGACTTCTCAACACCTTCGAGGACATTTTGCTGCAGGGCCCACAGATCAGTTCCTCATGATCCGGGCCCAGGCAGCGGAGGCAAAAGTCGTGTGTGTCGGTTAGTGACATATTTCGGTCACACCGACCACACCGCTTAAACCCACTGGCAGCCATCGGGGGAAAAAGGGCCCCTGCGAGGTCAAAGGACCGGGCTGCCAGGGAAAAAACCGAAAACGAAAGCTGACTAAGTCAGAAAAACCGAAAAAAGTAAGAGGACTCGTGACCGGCGTCGCGAGTCCGGGCGGGAAAAGGATATTGGCGTCGAACCGAAGGAAAAAAGGATAAAATAAAGAAGAAAATCGACTTTTTCGCGGGGACAAGACGGGGACGTCTGTAGGGCTCCGCGGAAAAAAGAAGACTGGCTAAGATGGCACCCTCGGGCGGGAAGACGACCGCGCATGCGCGCTGCAATTCCCAAAGGCTTTCTTTGAAAGCTGGGGAAAATTGCTCCGCGAGGGCTCCGTCGGCGCCGACGTCACCCATAAGTGAGGACTGACTTCCTGCTTGGTCCTGGAGAACTGCTATTTATTACAACTTGAATGGTTATAGCAGTTTAAAGCAAAGATAGTAAAAACTCACTAAACCACTCACATGTTCCCACTACAGCCAATGGCCTACAAAAATAGCTGGCCTTGGCTAGCTCTTACATTTTAGATAACTCTGTTCCAAATCGATACTCATAGGCGCTGCTGTCTCATTCAGGCCAGCTCCAATGATGTAATCTCCAAAAACATTGTTGGGAAGATCTCAACTCCCAAGTCAGTTGATAACAAGGCAGACATCTGTCAAATAGGCAGAGCCTTGCTGATCCTTGTAGACAAGATCTTGAATCTGACCTACCACTAAACAGGGAAACAATCCAACTTCTCCGAAATTGGCTAGACATCATCTCAATTTTCTTTTGCCTGCTCACAGTCTTACTGTCATATTCTGAATTTGAAGGCACTGCATATATAATCTGTTGAGATAGTCCCTGATACAGTAGTCAATCTAGTTTGTTACTGAAAAAGGATTTGGCAACCCTTATTTGTTCCAACAAAGTGGAGTTACTTACCCATAATAGGTGTTCTTCATAGACAGCTGCGCAATGCAGCCACACTTGCTGGCGACAGGGCCGGTCCGTCCATTGTGTGAGAATGTTGTTTGCACAGGGCCCCGCATGAACTTCATTCTCAGATGGTGTTCTTTGTAATGCCGGCTTCAGAGGGAGCCATGGAGGCCTGTCCAAGACCCCAGCTCACCTCTGCACAGCCACCAGCATGAAGGGCGGCTTTTTCCCTCACGCTTGCAGCTGTCTTCTTGTGAAGCACACAAGTGCCAGGAAACGTCCTTTAAACCTTTCCGGCCATTCAGCGGCTTCACGAAAACACAGCTGCCAGCATGAGGAAAAACGCCGCTCTTCATGCTAGCGGCTCTGCAGAGGTGAGCCGGGGCCTCAGGCAGGCTTCCCCAGCTCCCTCTGAAGCCACACAAATAGGCATGGGGCTCTTTGGGAGGAGGGCTAGGATTGGAAATGGGCTGATGGGGGGGCTAGGAGTAGAAATGGGCTCAAGGGGGCTAGGATTGGAAATGGCTTCATGGGGCTCTGGAATAGGATTGGAAATGGGCTGGAGGGGTGCTAGGATTGGAAATGGACTGATGGGGGCTGGCATAGGACTGGAAATGGGCTGATGGGGGGAGCTTGGACTGAAAATGGGCTGATGGGGGACTAGGACTGGAAATGGCTGATGGGGGGGCTAGGACTGGAAATGAGCTGACTGGTGGGGCTAGGACTGGAAATTGGCTGATGGGGAGGCTAGGATTGCAAATGGGCTGATGGAGGGCTGGAATAGGACTGGAAATGGTCTGATGTGGGGGGGCTAGATTGGAAATGGGCTGATGGGGGAGCTTGGACTGGAAATAGGCTGATGGGGAGTGCTAGGACTGAAAAATGGACTGATGCGGCAGCATGGGAGAATGGGACTAGAAGGGAGCGGATGCTGGGTATGGCTGGAACTAGAAGGGAGCTGATTTTGGGGGAGGACTAGAAGATGATGGGGCTGGGGGAATGAGGATGGAGAGGGGACAAGATATTTTGTGTGGGAGGGAAGAAAAATCTAAGATTAGCCAGCTATTGGGAGAGTAAGTGGAGACTGAGGATGGAAGGGTGAAATTTGTGTAGATGATAAAGGAATAAAGAAAGAAATTGAGGAAAGAGCAAAAGGGGGAAGATCAGTATGTTGGAGCAGATGTAGAGAGAGAATGGAAAAAATCTAGAAGAGAGAAAAAAAGGACAAATGAACAGCAGATGTTGGAAAATTAGCAGACATGAAGAAACCCGAAGAAAGTGACTGGAGCAATTGCAACCGAAAAATAAAATGCCCAAACAAAAGGCAGAAAAATATTTTTTTATTTTGAATTTATTAACTGGAATATGTCAGCTCTGGAAACTGTGTATCGCTAACTTCTTTACATTTTTGTTTAGTGCAAGAGGAAATTAATTTATAGTTTTATTTCTTCAGTGTTGTTGTACATTCCAAGTTTGGCTTTTGGGATTCCCAATCTAATTATTGTCTTCCTATTTCCAAATTATGATCCCTTGTTCTTTGTTTGCTGATGGTCTTGTTCTGCATGTGTAACAGAGCTGAGGTATTCTGTTCATGTAGTTTCTATTTGACAGTGCCACTTGTTCTCTTTCCCTAGTAGGAGATGTATTAGTATTTTATGAGATGTATTGGTTTAATATTTGCAGTGTTGCCTTTTGATAGGTACGTTTTGGTGCTTTGTTGAGTCCTGTAGTGCTGTTAATATGGTGGGTTTGCTATGGGTTCTAAATGATCAGTGTTTATAGTACTTCCTAATGTGCCTGGCAGTTGGCACTGGTGTATAGTAATGTAGAAATCTGGTAGTCTTTTTTTTTATTTTTTTTTTTTATCGAGACACTCATTAAGAGGCATGTTTACAAAAATGTGCATGTTAACATTATGCAAATTTATGCAAATGTGGCTCCTTATGCAAATGAGGCCCTGTAATGAGTCTCCACAAATGGCCCCGCACGCCCTTGGGCCGCACCTGGCTGGCGAGGCATCCATTTTTTCTCTTTGAGCCCAGAAAACCATGGAAGGTTTTCATGCGCATGCACATGGAACAGCTCTCCTTTGCTCATCCATCAATGATAAAACTACCACTAGAAGGGAAAGGAGGGCGGGAAAGTGTGGTTGCACAGGATGAAGGTGAAAAGGGATAAATTCAGGAGTAATTAATATGCAGAAATATTTCTTTACAGAAAGAGTGGTAGATACATGGAACAATCTCCAAGTGGAGAAAGAGGCCAGGACAGTATCTGAATTCAAGAAAGAATGGACCAATGCAGAAGATCTCTAAAGAGGGGAAAAAAGGACTATAGTAGTGGTATGGAAGGCCAGACTGGATAGGCATATGGTCTTTTTTTGCCGTCATGCTTCTCTGTTTCATTAAATTGTCATCTAAGACAGTGGTCCCCAAATGGGGTCACATCAATGGATGGGGAAATAGAAGCATGGCCATTCCCCATCTCTCTGGATTTTCACTGTGACCTATGCCAAGTCAACAGTCAGCATGTGGCCTGTGAGCTAATGAACATTCACAGGTAGGCTGGAAAACCATGCTGAGTACTGGGGCCTGTAAGCATACACTGCACACTGACACAAGGGTCCTGTGCTGACTATTGCTGCTGCCTTCCTGCTTTAGATGAATGGAGGGAGGGGAAAGAGGCTGGAGATCTGCCAATTTGATTTCACCATCTAGGATCACATGAATTTTCAGTTGTTGAAATGGGGGTCATATGGGATAAAAGTTTGAAAAATACTGATTTAAGGAGTTGACATGAATGCAAGAATGCATCTCCACATTCTCCAGTAAACATGCAGGCGCTGCAGGCACAATTGCTAATGCTGTAGCGCTGAGGGTTGCCTATATGGGGAATTGGCTTGGAAAGGCAAACTGGAGAGAATAAGATTTTGGTAGTCAAACCTGAAGTCCATTAGACAAAACATTCTGAAGTACTGATTGCCCAAAGGTGCTATCAAGCCTGGAAGCCAAACCCAGATAGCAGAGCTTAGTGAAGATATGAATTGAAGAACAATTAATAGCTTTCAACAGAGGTGAGCAACAGAAGTTGCTTTTGCGCAGAGCAAATGTATATTGATTAGGTGCAGAGCAAGGATACCCTGCTGTTGATAGGTACATTTATTTCTTTATTTTAGTATTTAGACATGCTTTTTCAGTAATCGTTCAAGATGAGTTACAATCAGATACAGTAGATATTTTCCACTCAACCAATTTGCCACCCAATTGGCGTACATGGAGAAATAGCTTAATGGTTAAACAGCAGACTGAGAACAAGAGAAGCCAGCAGGTTGAACCAGGGAAGCCAGGTTTGAGTCCCACTGCAACTCTCTGTGATCTATGTTCTACGAGGTGTGACAAAAAAGAAACGAGACTGTGGCAGCCACGCCCATGGCTCAATGCCAATTGGCTAACCGCTTATGTCACTATGTTGTGCAACATCTTGCCACTATTCTGCTATAATATTTTTCATCTCTCTCTGTTTTTCTTTTTCAGGTTTTTTTTTTTTTTTAAGCACACTGCTCCATCGCTTTGTCACGCAATTGGAGCTGGCAGAAATATGGAGCAAAGAATCAACTTGAAATCTTTGGTTAAGTTGAAGAAGGGCCCAACTGAGTGTCTCCAACTTCTCCAAAAAGGCTTATGGAGAAGATGCAATGTCAAGGCTGCGAGTCTTCGAGTGGCACAAATGCTTCAAGACTGGCTGCGAGGAGGTGGAGGGTGACCCCAAGTCAGGACGGCCTTCCACGACAAAGACAGCTTAGAACATTGAGAGAGTGAACCAGCTGGTGTGGAGTGATCGCAGATTGACACTGTGGATGATAGCTGAGAAGCTCAGCCTGAACAGGGAGTCAGTGCAGACCATCTTAGTGCAGGAGCTGGGGATGCGGAAGGTGTGCGCCAAGATGGTGCCCAAGCTTTTATCGGATGACCAGAAGGAGCACTGGGTCAATATTTGTTGAGACTTGCTAGAGAAGATCGGAGAAGATCCAGAGTTCGCCGGCCCTGAAAGCAAGAGACAGAGCCTGCAGTGGAAGACTCGACTGTCACCCAGACCCAAGGCGGCGCGCATGTCCAAATCAAGGATCAAGGTCATGCTGATCGCATTCTTTGACCAGAAGGGAGTGGTCCATCATGAGTTTGTGCCTGAGGGTCAGATAGTCAACCAGCACTTCTACCAGCAGGTCCTCAATCGCATCCATGACCGGGTTTGGTGCAGCAGGTGGGCTCTGTGAAGAGACAAGTCATGGCTGCTCAACCACGACAACGCACCCACACACACCACACTCAGTATGAGGCAGTTCTTGGCCAACAAAGAGACCACAGCTCTCGACCACCCTCCTTATTCCCAAGATCTCGCACCATGCAACTTCTGGCTCTTCCCCAGGCTGAAGACTGTGCTCAAAGGAACTCATTTTGCCTCTGTAGAAGAGATCAAGGCCACTGTGACAAGGGAGCTGAGGGACCTCAAGGAGGAACACTTTACTGAGTGCTTCCGTATGTGGCAGAAGCGAATGCAGAAATGCATTAACTCTGGGGGGATTACTTTGAAGGGGACAATGCATAATTTCTCTGTAGATTTTGTAATAAAACGTTTATAGGCCAGTCTCGTTTCTTTTTTGGTCACACCTCGTATATTAGTTCATGGACTCTCCTGTCAGAGGTGATGGCTACCAGAAACAGCATGTTCCTGGATAGACATTTTAGGGATTTATGTTCTAGGGAGCTTCCAAGAGCTGAGTGAGGACTATATTTTGATCCAAATCATGGGTAGTTTGCAAATAGGGATTTTGTATTCAAACCCTGTAAGAATCTCAAAATAAGATGTTATATAGAGAGCAGTTTCCTTTGATGTGATTGTAGTCAGTGTGATAGCAGCTAGACGCAAGTGCAATGAATTAGTTTTTAGGTCACATTTAACTAACCAGGCAAAGGGGGTAAGAAAGCAAGGTTGGGACAGAGCAGTGAAAAGGATCACAATGGTCATATTCGAGTCCATTTAAACGGAAACAATTTCCTAGTAAAGTATTTCCTGGAGACCATTAGAATTTCTTGGATGACCCAGGGTACAAGGAGATCGGATATCACCTGCTTTATAATATCCACACTGTGAGCAAGAATGATCTGAAGTTAGTGTACAGGAGAGAACCTTTGTGCTGGATTGGAAGGGAGGTGCTTTTTCAGGAAGACAGGTTGATCCATTGATATCAAGGAAGACTATGGAAATCACAACTATCAAGGACAATGTAGTGCTATCAGAATCATGTGAACAAAAACTTGCATAAGTTTCTCAAGGACCCTGAAGAGGAAAAGGAATGGGTGGAAAAGTATAAAGGAGACCTTCACTTGACAGTGCACTTGAAAGCACTGTGAGCTAACCTGCTCACAGCCAATCTCCTGGAGCAGAACAGCAAACTCTGAATTGTGTTATGAAAAGATATATGCTGGGGGATCCCCAACACTGGAATATGCTGTGAACAGCATCCTGTCAAAAGGCAAGTCCTAAATGCCAAGTCTGCAGCTCAGTTGTCAGCTATTTGGTTAAAGTCACCTGGAATATAGGTACAGGGCCATCTTTTAGGTCTAGAGAACACTGCCAATTATATCTTTGGAAGTATGGTAGAAGAATTCCTAGGGAAAGCATTTTGAATTTTTCTTGGACCATGAACTTGTTTAGGTCTCTGAGATCTAAGATGGGCCTGAATCCTGTTTTCTATAGAATCAGAAAAGATGGCGAGTAGAAGCCCATCTCTTATTGAGGAGAAGGAACTCTTTCTATGGCATCTTGGGACAATAGGTGGTCACCTCTTCTTTTAAGAGAGTGCTTTGAAGGGGTTGTGTGGGATAATCCCCTGTGAAGCTGATGGGGGGTATGGTTTTGAAGTGAAGCTTATAACCCCTTTGGACAATCTGGAGTGTCCACTGCTCTGATGTCATGAGGTGCCACCTATGGGCATAGTGACGAAGTCTGCCTGATATGGAAGAGCTGGGGGCCTTCCAGGAGCAGATTAGCAATGCTCTCTAGGAAGGAGTCAAAAAACAGGTGCAGGTTGTGCCTGTACAGCTGGTTAGGGCTTAGAGGCCTTGGTTTTCTTGGGTTGGTGAAGGTCGTGCTCTCGCTGTTAAGGCTGCTGAGGCTGATAGGCAACAGAGGGCGGGTAAGAAGAATAGTATTTCTTCTTCTTAGAATAAGAAAGATTTCTTGGAAGAGCCTTCTTTTTGGATGTGTCAGCTGTTTTCCTGGAAAGGTGTATTAGGGTGAGAATCTGTTTCAATCTCACCTGCTTTTTCCCTCCAATCTTTGCCAAAAAAGGTTCTCTCAAGTACATGGGATAATGGCCAGTTTATCCGGGACCCACTGCTCTAGGTCTGATGCCTGCAACCAGGCCAACCTGTGAGCCTCAATGCAGACTGCTGAAGCTCTGCTGGTGGATTCAAAGGCATCGAACGAGGCCCTGGTAAGAAACTTAGAACTGTTTTGGCCTGTTTGACGAGTGCCTGGAAGGCACTCCTTTTATCCTAAGGAAGCATGGGGGCAAACGTCTCCAGATCCCTGGTGACATCCTTCAGAAACATGCCCATGTATAGCATGTAAGTGCTAATTCTTGAGACCAACATGCAAACTTGGAGGAATGGTTCTTTGAGCCCTTTATTCGGCGCATCGCTGATTCCACTACTATTAAGTGGTGGGGGAGCTGAGGTTTTTAGAAGACTGAGCACTCTGGTACTAAATACATGGTGTATTACATGCTCTTGCTCACATGTGGGGAATAAGATATTGTAGGATACGATACATCAGTATCGTAGACGCTTCTTTGGACATGGGAGGGTATTGGAGTATCTCCAATTCTTCTGTGCTCTGTTCCTTTTCCAAGGCCACTGTGATGGCAAGCCCTGCTGTCATGTCACGTATGAAGTCCTGAAAGAACATATCTTCTGGTGGGGACGGATGCCGTTCCTGAGGTGGCAAAGGGTCCAAAGGGATGTCTGGAAGTTCTCGGGACTCGAGTGATCCCCCATTAGATTCTGAAGAACTGGAATTAGAGTGCGGTAAGAGGTCAAAAGTATTGGAGGTCTTGGGTTTGACCTCAATGCTTCATAGACAAAGGTCGATGCCGATACAGATACTTGGAAGTATTGGAACTGACAGCCATCTCAGTTTGAGTCTGTTGGATACCAGGGGTATCGATCGGTTTCAATGAAGGTATCGACCTCTAGGGTTCAGACGATGCCGGTTCAAAGACCAGCCCTGCAATACACCTGACTGCAGGCTCAGTGCCAAAGCCTGCATTCCTGGAGCTCTCAATGTTGGTCTAGGCCGATGTCTGGGTGGAATCACCTACGGGGCTCTGAGCCACCGTCCCAGAACATGGAACCGTTAGCTCTCTGGAAGTCAATGCCTTGAGAGCATCCCGGAGCCCCACTTGTGCTTTGGAGGACAGATCCTCCTGCCTGGGCTGTTTGGCTGGCCAGTCTGCACTGAAGGCACCTCTAGGGGAGTTGCAATTGCTTATGGCTGAGACGTCTCTCTGATCTTGGTATCCGTATTTGACGTCTATGCCGAGGACTTTTATGTTTGGACTTTGAAGAAACCTAAGACCCATGAGAGGAGTCCAAGGTGAAAAATGATACATGCTGTCTGGCTCAGTTCTTTAGGCCTCTCTTTGTCATTTGCTGGCACAAAGGATAAAAATTGAGTTGATGTTCAGGGCCCAAACATTTTAGACACCAGTCATGTTTATCAGTGACTGATATGGTAACAGCACACTTGGTACATTTTTTAAAACCACTAGATGGCTTCTCCATGCCTCAAAAAAGTTGTCTTCGAGATTGAAGATAAGGCTATGCAGGCCTAGAGGCCTAGTTTGGTGGCGAAAACCGTGTTGAAAATGAAAAGAAATAGAAATTTCAAAAAAATAAAAAAATGAAAGAATTATCAAGAGCAGAATTGAATTGACTGTACCAACATTGACGGGAAAGCAAAGTTTCTCGCCTGTAACAAGTGTTTCTCCAGGGACAGCAGGAATCAGTCCTCACTTATGGGTGACGTCGCAACAGACAGAGCCCGCGCGGAGCAATTCCCCAGCTTTCAAAGAAAGCCTTTGGGATTGCTGCCACGCATGCGTGGTCCTCTTCCCGCCCAAGGCTGCCATCTTGCTCAGTCAGGTCCCTTAGCTCAAGCCTTACCAAGCAGATGGCAAGGGAAGGACAAAGATTCAGTAACTCATCAGGGGAGGCAGGAGGGTAGTGAGGACAAATTCCTGCTGTCCCAACAGAACACCTGTTACAGGTGAGTAACTACGCTTTCTCCAGGAACAAGCAGGAAGTCAGTCCTCACTTATGGGACTCCCTAGCTACAGGCTACCGAACCCGTAACCAGAAACACCTCCGTGAGGCCATGAGCAGAAGCCGAAGCATGAAGGAGCCCGAGGCCTCGGGGCAAAGCCCTCGGTAGCTGTGAAGGAGGGCCGGAGTTGCTTATACCCTGAACAGGTTACAGTCTGGCCGAAGGTGCTGTCCCGGTGGGATTCCCTCTCCAGGCAGTAGTGAGCAGCGAAGGTATTCGTGGAACACTAGGTCGCCGCCCGGCAGATGTCCATCAGGGGTACGGAGCGCAGCGAGGCCACCGAGGCAACCTTGGCTCAGGACCCCGTGTGCGGTGACTCGATGATCCAGTGGGATGACCGCCTTCGCATGGGCAAAAGCGATGCAGTCCGCTACCTAAACCATGAGGGTGCGCTTGGTGACTGCTTGCCCTGGTCTATTGGGATCGTAAGTCATGAAAAGCTGGTCAGACTTGCGATGAGTCAGGGTAGGCTGCAAATATAAGGCGAGGGCCCGTTTGCAGTCGAGGGTGTGGAGAGCCGTCAACACCGGGTTGGCGTGGGGCCTCGGGAAGAAAGCTGGCACCACTATCTCTTGGTTGAGATGGAAGTCCGAAATGACTTAGGCAGGAATTTAGGGTGGGTACGGAGGACCATCCTGTTCCGATAAAACCTGGTGTAAGGGGCGCCAGCCATGACAGCCTGGAGTTCACTGACTCAGCGGGCTGAGGTCAGCGCCACCAGGAAGACCACCTTCCAGGACAGGTGCCGTAATGAATATGTCGCCATTGGCTCAAAGGGTGGACGGGTGAGCTACGTGAGTACCACATTCAAGTCCCATTCCACTGGAGGAGGACAGATGGGCAGCTTGGACAGCAAAAGGCCCCGCATGAAGCGGGAGACTAACTGCTGCCCCGAGAGGAGATTTCCCTCGATGGGGAGATGATTAGCCGAGATGGCACTCAAATGAAACCTGAGAGTTCAACTTCAGCCCTTCCCTTGAGGGATGGAGGACGTATTGGAGAACCCACCGAACGGGGCACAAGAAGGGGTCGATCTGGTACTCCGGGCACCAGATGGAGAAGCACTTCCACTTAAAGGCATAAGCTCACCTAATGGAGTCCTTCCTCGAGGCGAGGACGACTTCCTCGACCTCCTCCGGAAGGGCCAGAGGGGTTAGGGAGACCCATTCAGCCGCCAGGATGTGAAGAATAGGGAGGTTAGGTTCAGGTGCAGCACCCATAAGAAGATAAGATATGCCATACTGGGTCAGACCAAGGTCCATCAAGCCCAGTATCCTGTTTCCAACAGTGGCCAATCTAGGTCATAAGTACCTAGCAGTTTCCCCAAAAGACACAGATTCCTCAATGCTTGTATTGGGTCAAGCAGTGATATCCCGTGTTCCTTTTAATAATGGTTTATGGACCTTTCCTCCAGGATCTTGTCCAAATCTTTTTTAAACCCAGCTACACTAACAGCTCTTACTACATCCTCCGGTAACAAATTCCAGAGTTTGATTACACGTTGAGTGAAAAAATATTTTTTCGTATTAGTCTTAAATAGGTTATCCTGTAGCTTCATTGCATGTCCCTTAGCCTTTTTATATTCTTATGACATGAACAATCGATCTACGTTTACCCGTTCCACTCTATTCATTAATTTATAGACCTCTATCATATCTCCCCTCAGCCGCCTCTTTTCCAGGTTGAAGAGCCCTAAATGTTTTAGCCTCTCTTCATAGGAGAATCCTTCCATCCCTTTACCATTTTGGTGGCTCGTCTCTGTACCTTTTCTAATACTGCTATACCTGTTTTAAGATACAGCGACCAGAACTGCACACAATATTCAATGTGAGGTCGCACCATGGAACGTTACAGAGGCATTATAAAATCCTTTGTTTTATTTTCCATTCCTTTCCTTATGATACCTAGCATTTTATTTGCTCTCTTTGCTGCCGCTGCACACTGGGTGGAGGGTTTCAACATTTTATCCATGATAATGCCTAAATCTTTTTCCTCGGTAGTGGTTCCCAATGTGGAACCTTGCATCGTGTAACCATAGTTTGGGTTGTTCTTTCCTAGGTGCATAACTTTGCACTTGTCCATATTAAATTTCATCTGCCAGTTGGATGCCCAGTCTTCCAATTTATCAAGATCCTCTTGCAATTTTCCACAATCCTCTTGGGCTTTAACAACTTTAAATAGATTTGTGTCATCTGCAAATTTGATAACCTCACTCGTTATTCCCTTTTCCAGGTCATTTATGAATATGTCAAAAAATAGTGGACCCAGCACAGATCCCTGCGGTACTCCACCATTCACTTTTTTCCATTGGGAAAATTGGTCATTTAGCCCTACCAACGGCTTTCTATCTTTTAACCAGTTCCTGATCCACAATAGTACACGGCCTCCTATCCTATGACTTTTTAGTTTTGCCATAAGTCTCTGATGAGGGACCTTTTCAACAATGTTCCCTCTAATTTTCTGTAGGCTGTGTGCGCATAAAATATCAGCTGTGCAGCTTTTGAAGGAAGGTTAAATTTTTGTGCGCCACATAATGACACTCAGTTATATACTTTAAAATTTGACTACACGTCAGAATACAGTATGTATACATTGATTTTAAAGAAATTAAATGAAAATAGACGATTACTAAATGAAGCGGAAAAATTCTAGTAATTACAATCACAACTTTTAAATTTTAAGACGTCTATGTTGTTTTCTATCAGAATCAGAACCATAATTTTTGTGCGCTCTGTTGTAAAGTATGTGCGCTCGCTTGGCGAGGTATGTGCGCTCGCTTGGCGAGGTATGTGCGCGCGCGCACGCTCACAGCTTAGAGGGAACAGTGCTTTTCAAAGGCTTTCTGAAAGTCCAGATACACTATATCAACCAACTCACCTTTGTCTACCTGTTTATTCACACCTTCAAAAAACATAACAGATTAGTAAGACGAGATCTTCCTTGTCTAAAACCATGTTGGCTGTCTCCCATTAAGCCATGACTATCTACAGTGGTGTGCAAAAGTCTGGAATCACTTGTAAATTTGATGCTTTTTCAACTTCGTGACCTTATATCTTAATTTCTTTTTCCTCCCAGTGGCTTTTTCTGTGTATCTCATGATAAGTGATAGAACTGGCTATTAGGGCCAACTTTTAGTATTGGTTTAGCCCTTATTTTCTGAGTTTGATCCCAATAGTTGTCCTGTTGATAGATTTTCTATGAAAATCACATAATGTACATCGTTGGCCAATGATATATTATTGTAAGTATGCTTTAAAATATTATGGACGCACGTCAGATTTCCTTCAAATTAATGTATGTGGCCTTGAAAAAGGCCGTTTTTGTGTGTCAGTGATGGCTCAGTATTTGATGGGCCATCCTTTGTTCTTGATTACCTGACTGCACACCTTGTCGGCATTGAATGAACCAGTCTGACAAGGTGATCGTTGGTGACAACGCGGTTCCAAGCTGCAATGAGTGACTCAAACAGCTCACGCTTTGATGTCGGATGACTCTTGGATATTTCCAAGGCCGCCTTGTGCCACAGGTTCTCGATTGCATTCAGATCTAGAGACTGGGCAGGCCAGTCCATTGACTTGATCTTGTTCCACTGCTTCCAGCTGATCACCTGTCTGGAGCGATGGCAGGGTGCATTGTCATCTTGGAACAGGAACTGGCCAGAAAACAGCAGGTGTGCTGATGGCACCATGCACTTTTGCAGTATGGTGATGTACTTGGCCCCACTGACCATTCCATCAACGATGTGAAGACGTCCAATGCCACTGGCAGCCATGCAGCCCCAGACCATGACCTTCAAAGGAAGCTTCACAGTGAGGTTGAGACAATCAGGCTTTAATTCCTCTCCAGGAAATCTCCTCACATAGATGTGGGCCTGAATAGCACCTTTTCCCACATTTCAGTCGAGCAGGTTGAGTGCTTTCTCGCCCACACGATCCGGTTGCGCCTTTGTATGTCAGTCATCAGTGGCTTATTCCGTGCTTTGCGGCCCCGGAGACCAAACTGCAGGCACCGGTGACAAACTGTTGATGAGCTCACACGGACCTCACTCTTGTCTGTTCACTCTCGAAGTAGCTGAGGAGAGGTCAACTTGTGATTAGTCTGTGAAATGCGTCGTAGTGCGCGGTCCTGGCGTGATGTTGAAGCACGTGGACGACCTGAATGAGGCTTGTCCACCACCGAACCCATTTCTTTCTTTCTTCTGTACAATCTTAACAGCAGCGCTCTGACTGCAGCCAACTTTCCTGGCTATCTGACGGCTTGAAAATCCTTCCTCGCTCATAAAGAACACACGAACACGCTCTTCCATCGTCTGGTTCCGAGTCATCTTCAAGGTCGATCCAGAAAGCATATGAAATTCAAAAATTCCACGCGTTTTTATAGCTGCGCTGTTGGCTAGATATCTGCATTGTGATTGGTTAGTGAAACCAACCTCTGATTGTTCAGAAATAACATGTGCATATTGGATAATCTCAATCCATTTTTGACGCAGGATCCACAAAAATCACAGTAGCTATCTCCCAGTGTCTGTAAAGTATTTAAATTGGAAGCAAGGAATGCAAAAAAGTCAACTCTAATATCCAAATGTATCCCTTTTAACGGGTAGAAAGATGAATATGCTGGGCTAATGCAAAATTTAAAAAAAAAACAAAAAACCACACATTAGAAAGTACGAAAAAAGTAAAACTCACAAGTGATTCCAGACTTTTGCACACCGCTGTATATGAGGAGTAATTTTGTTCTTTATAATGTTTTCTACCATTTTTCCCGGTACTGATGTCAGGCTCACCGATCTGTATTTTCATGGATCACCTCTGGAACCCTTTTAAAAAAGTGGCGTTACATTGGCAATCCTCCAATCTTCAGGTATTACAGATGATTTTAATGATAGTTCACAGATTATTAATAGCAGGTCTGCAATCTCATATTTCAGTTCCTTCAACACCCTTGGATGTATACCATCCGGTCCAGGTGATTTGTTACTCTTCAGTTCATCAAATAGTTGTAATACATCTTCCCGGTGTATCGATATTTCTTTCAATTCCTCTGCAATATCACCTTTAAATAGCACTTCAGTCATGGGTAACATTCCTACATCTTCTTCAGCAAAGACTGAAGCAAAGAATTCATTCAGTCTCTCCGCTATAGCCTTGTCCCCTCTTACTGCCCCTTTTACCCCTCTATCATCTAATGGTCCAACTGACTCTATCACAGGTTTTTTGCTATGAATGTTCTTGAAACAGTCTGTATTACGCGTTTTTGCTTCCACAGCAAGTTTCTTCTCAAATTCTCTCTTTGCCTGCCTTATCAATGCCTTGCATTTAACTTACCAGTGCTTGTGCTGTTTCCAGTTTGTGTCATTTGGCTCTTTTTTCCATTTCCTGAAAGATGCTTTTTTGGCAACAGCAGCCTCTCTGACCTCACCTTTAAACCATGCTGGCAGTTTTTTGGACTTCCTTCCACTTTTCTTAAAGCGTGGTATATAGCTGGTCTAGGCTTCCAAGACAGTATTTTTAAACACACAAGCTTGATGTAAGTCTTTGACCTTTGCAATTGCTCCTTTTAGTTTTTTCTTAACTATTTTCCTCATTTTATCATAGTCTCCCTTTTGAAAGTTAAAAAGGAGTACTGTGGATTTCCTTACCATCTCTCCTCCATTAATTAAATCAAACGCAATCATGCTATGATCACTATTGCCAAGTGACGCCAACACTCTTATCTCTTGCACCAGATCTGGTATTCCACTGTCCAAAATGGCTTCCCCTCTGGTTGGTTCATGAACCAGCTGCTCCAAGAAGCAGTCATATATATCTCCTTAGCATGTCCTGCCTTGACACTGACCCAGTCAATACTGGGGTAATTGAAATCACCCATTATTACTGTACTGTAACTTTTGTTAGCTTCCCTGATTTCTTTAAGCATTTCATCATCCATTTGTTCATTCTGGCCAGGCGGTCGATAGTACAACCCCACTGCCATCGCCTTCCCCTTTTTACATGGAATTTCAATCCATAGAGATTCTACAGAAAATTTTGTTTCCTGCAAAACCTTGATCCTTTGTGACTCAATGCCCTCTCTGACAGAGCTCAACCCCTCATAAGAACATAAGGTATGCCATACTGGGTCAGACCAAGGTCCATCAAGCCCAGTATCCCGTTTCGAACAGTGGCCAATTTAGGTCATACGTACCTAGCAGTTTCCACAATGCTTGTATTGGGTCAAGCATTGATATCCTGGGTCCCTTTTTAATAATGGTTTATAGACCTTTCCTCCAGGCACTTGTCCAAACTTTTTTTTAAACCCAGCTACACTAACAGCCCTTACTACATCCTCCGTTAACAAATTCCAGAGTTTGATTACATGTTGAGTGAAAAAATATTTTTCTCTTATTAGTCTTAAACAGTTTACCCTGTAGCTTCATTGCATGTCCCCTAGTCCTCCTATATTCTGATAATGTAAACAATTGATCTACGTTTACCCATTCCACTCCGTTCATTAATTTATAGACTTCTACCATATCAACCCTCAGCCGTCTCTTTACCAGGTTAAAGAGCCCTAACCTTTTTAGCCTTTCTTCATAGGGGTATCCTTCCATCCGCTTTACCATTTTGGTGGCTCTTCTCTGAACCTTTTCTAATAACGCTATATCCTTTTTCAGATACGGCGACCAGAACTGCACACAATATTCAAGGTGCGGTTGCACCATAGAACGATACAGAGGCATTATAATATCCTTTGTTTTATTTTCCATTCCTTTTCTTATGATTCCTAGCATTTTATTTGTTCTCTTGGCTGCCGCTGCATACTGGGCGGAGGGTTTTAACATGATGTCCACAATGACGCCTAAATCTTTTTCCTGGGTGGTGGTTCCTAATGTGGAAGCTTGCATCGTGTAACCATAGTTTGGGTTGTTCTTCCCTAGGTGCATAACTTTGCACTTGTCCACATTAAATTTCATCTGCCATTTGGATGCCCAGCCTTCCAATTTATGAAGATCCTTTTGAATTTTCCACAATCCTCATGGGTTTTAACAACTTTAAATAGTTTTGTGTCATCTGTAAATTTGATAATCTCACTCGTTATTCCCTTTTCCAGGTCATTTATGAATATGTCAAAAAGCAGCAGACCCAGCACAGATCCCTGGGGTACACCATTATTCACCTTTCTCCATTGGGAAAATTGGCCATTTAGCCCTACCCTCTGCTTTCTATCTTTTAACCAGTTCCTGATCCATAATAGTACACTGCCTCCTATCCCATGACTCTTTAGTTTTGCCGAAAGTCTCTTATGAGGGATCTTGTCAAAGGCTTTCTCAAAGTCCAAATACACTATATCAACCGACTCACCTTTGTCTACCTGTTTATTCACACCTTCAAAAGAACAAAACAGATTAGCAACATAAGATCTTCCTTGTCTAAACCAATCTGATCAGCTCTATCATTACAATATAGTTTGTACCCAGGTATCACAGTGTCCCACTGGTTGCCCTCCTACCACCATGTCTCTGAGATGCCAATCATATCTAACTTCTCATTTAGTACATTAGCAGGCCCCGGGCAGAGCCCAAGGGAACCAGAGGCTCTGTCGACAGCCAGAGCAGGAGCGAGAATCAAGGCAGCTGAGGCCACGAGAAGCAATGATGACCCGTCCCGCTTAGCCTTGAACAGAGTCCTTGCAATGAGGGGAAAAGGAAGGAATGCATAGAGAAGGCTGGAGGACCAGTCCAGGAGATATGCATCGGGGCCCTCCTGCTTGGGTGCGGCACCGGCCTACAAAAGCGGGAGAGCTGCGTGTTCTGGAGACTGGCGGAGAGGTCTATCGCCGGCATCCCCAGTGGAGAAACAGCCAATCTGCTACTCTGGGATCCAGCCGGCATTCGTAAGGGCGAAGGATTCTACTGAGTCTGTCCGCCAGGCCATTCTCCTGGCCCGGGAGGTACGTCGCCCTGAGGGACATCCTCCGCCGGACAGCCAAGGAGGAGATGAGGACCGCTTCCCGGCAGAGGGAGCGTGATCCCGTGCCTCCCTCCTTGTTAATGTAGAACATCGCTACATGGTTGTCGGTCTGCACTAGAACTGACCTCCCGCTGAGATGTTCCTCGAAGGCCCTCAGGACCCACCGAATGGCCTGGAATTTGAGCAGGTTTATCTGCTGCTGAGACTCCTCAGGTGACCATTGCCCCTGCATGCAGAGTGATCCGCAATGGGCTCCCCACCCTAACAGGGAAGCATCTGTTGTCAGCACCGTATCGTGCTGCGGGGCCTGAAAGGGCAATCCCCGCAGGAGGTTGCGGGGGTTTTGCCACCAGCTTAGGGACAAGCGGAGGTCGAGACGAAATCTGACGGGGTCCCCGAGGTGTCCGAGGGACTGGCTCCATTGGGCACAGACACCACTGAGCCGTCCGCATGTGCAGGCGGACGTGAGGAACCACATGTACAGTCGAGGCTATGTGGCCCAGGAGACGTACATGGACTGAGTGATGACCTGGTGAGCGCTTTGGACACGAGCCGCCAGAACTCGGAAGCGGGTGGAGCGTTCCATCGACAAGACGACGATCGCCTGAGTATCGAGGCGTGCCCCGATGAACTCAAGAGCCTGCACCGGCTCAAGGTGAGACCTCGGGTAGTTGACCCCAAGCTCTCCAAGAGGAGGACAGCGTGCGACATCGCTCGCTGAGCCTCCTCGACCGAGGAGCCCGTAACGAGCCAGTCAGTCATTGAGGTAGGGAAAGGCCGGCATGCCCTGGTGCCAAAGGTAAGCGGCGACCACAACGAGGCACTTTTTGAAGACCCGTGGGGCGGACGCAAGCTGAAACGCAGATACTGCCTGTGTTGGGGGTGGATTAAGATGTGGGCGTAAGCATCCTTTAGATCCAAGGAGCATAGCCAGTTGCCCTGTGGGGAAGGGCAGCAGAACACTAAGAGATAGCATTTTGAATTTCTCCCGCACCAGGAACTTGTTTAGCCTGCAGAGGTCGAGGATAGGCTGCAGACCCATCTTTTTCGGGACGAGGAAGTACAGGGGAATAGAAGCCCTGACCTCAAAGGTGGGGAGGGACTTGCTCGACTGCCCGTTGGGTGAGGAGAGAGTGCAATTCCTGCTGCAGCAGAAGCTGATGTGTGGGGAGTCGAGGAGCCTCCGCTGGGGAGAAAGGAGATGGAAGCCTGTTGAAGTGAAGGTGGTAGCTGTCCTGGACGGCTTGGAGCACTCAAGTGTCCGAGGTGATGGAAGCTCATGATGGGGTGAAGCAGGACAGGCATCCCCGCACTGGCTGCTGCGTCGCCGAAGGCCAAGGGGCTATGTCAATGACATCAAAACCCCTGAGTGGGTTGTGGGGGAGCTGGCGTTTGGGTCTTCGGTCCCTTTGGCTTCCGATGCCCCTTGCCAGATTTCCCCTGCGCTGGAGTGGTTGGCGTAGGAGTAGCTGGATATGGCGGATAGCACCAATACAGGAGACCTTTTCTCGGGAAGAAGGGCTTCTTGGCCGGTTGCTTCTTCCGAGGCAGGGTGGATGTTTTGCGGGAGACACAGGTTCTGGTGATGAACTCCGTCTCAATTTCCGCGGCCTTCTCCTCCATCAGCTTGCCGAAGAGCTGCTCACTGAGACAGGGCATGTCCAGGAGCTTCTCCTGCACCTATTGCTCCAAATCCGATGATTGGAGCCATGCCTGGTGGCGGGCCCCAATGCCCGTGGCCACCACCTGAGCCAATGTCTTGAAGCTGTCATAGGAGGCTTGAGAAAGGTACTTAGAGCAGTCGGCAACGGATTTTAGCAGGGTGCGGAACCTATTGAGGGGCTCTCCCTCGAAGCGTGTCGAGAAACCCCTGAGTTCCTTAGCCAAATTGCGCAGGAACATACCAATGTACAGTTGATATGCCTGAATGCGACAAGAGAGCATGGAACCTTGGTAGGCCTTGCAGTCCAGGGCATCAAGGGCTTGCAACTCTCGGCCGGGTGGTACTGACGAGTGCGATTTTGGGCTCTTTTGCTTTGTCATGGCCGATTCCACCACCATTGAGATGTGTGGGAGTTGGGTCTTTTGGAAGTCTGGTCCACGCTGTACCTTGTACACTCTGTCAAGGCGCTTGCTTATGATGGGGACCGAGGCTGGGGCCTCCCACATGCGGAGCAGCAACCGAGACAGAATAGGAGGTACAGGCACAGTGAGAGATTCCCTGGGAGAGGACTCGTACTGAAGAATGTCGAGTTCTTCAGCGCGAGGGTCCTGCTCAGCCTGGGTGAGCAGGTTAAGGGCCTGTGCCATGTCCTGAATGAACACCAGAAAGGAGGTGTCTTCGGGTGGCGAGCACCGCTGGAATGTGGGCGGTGAGGGGTCAGACAGAAGATCCCGGTAGGTACGGGTTTCCGGGGAGGTGTCCCCATCGGACTCCCACTCCGAGAAAATCGGTCGAGGAGTCCGAGCTGGGCACTTTGATCTGTCCAACGGCCACGGAACGTGATCTCCACGGAACGTGAGGGCGAGCGAGCGAGACCGACATCAAGGATCCTCACGAGGCCCACGGCTCTTGGGGGTTTCCTGGATGGATTTGGGTGTCCCACGTGAGGGACCCGTGGTCTCTGGGCACGAGTCAGCAAAGCTGGCTGTAAGCGCCTGCTGGGAAGCAATGAACATAAATGCTGCGTTCCAGCTCCAGCATGCAGGACTCCCACGCGGGCGTGGGGCCCTGTGATGCCGATCCCAGGGTCACCGAGTGGGGCGTCGAGGAGGAGAGGGGGTCCTCACCGGGACGTTCCTCAGGAGACCGGGCCCCTTCGCCGGAGGCCTCCGCTTCAGTGCAGGGTACCTTGTGGGGCTGCTCCTTGCCCGACTCTCAGGAACACCAAAGGAGGCTAAGCGACCTGGCGCGGAAGCGCTCGCGCTTGTCGGGAGACCCGGACAGCGACTTCAAGGCCACCTTCTTTTTGCACCGCTCCACCTCGGGGGACCCCTAGTCGGAGTGCCGCCGAGAACGTGGGGCCACAGGGTGGGAACCCCACGGAAGGGAGACGACCGAGGGCACCACCGGGGACTCTGAGGCAGCCTTTCGGAAAATGTCTTCGGACTTCTGCTTATGGCTGAGCAGGGCCTTAGAGGACAATTTTTTGCACAGCGAACAGAGCTCCAGATCATGGTCGGCTCTGAGGCACCGCAGACAACAGTCGTGAGTGTCCATAAGCGACATGTTCCTAGAACATCTATCGCATTTTTTAAATCCGGTGGCTATGGGGGCAAAAATGTTGCGAGGTCGAAGACCCACACGGCCAGCGGTTAGAGAAAAAAGGGGAAAAATCCCGAACAAAAAAATAAAAAGGAGTATCCCCGATAGCTTTAAAAGGTAGAGCAGGGGGAGGACGGGAAGAGGACTGGTGTAACTGGAAAATAGAGAAAGCCTGTTAAGGCGAAAAAATGAAACTTTTTCCAAGGGACGAGGACGTGCGTCCGATGGGCTCCGCGGAAAAAGGGAGACTGAGCAAGATGGCACCCTTGGGCAGGAAGAGGACCACACATGCATGGCAGCAATCCCAAAGGCTCTTTTTGCAAGCTGGGGGAATTGCTCCGCGCGGGCTCCGTCGGTGCCGTCACCCATAAGTGAGGATTGACTTCCTGCTGGTTCCTGGAGACGTTTTTCGGCAGTGACAGGATGATACATCCTACTTGCTCTGCAGAAAATGAAGAACTGAGGAGAGGGGTTGGGAAGACGAGAAGGCAGGCAGACAGGCACAGTGCAGTGCTCTCAAAGGCTTTCCTATTGGATGTTGGGGAGTGTTCCCGTGTGAGCTCCATCGGTGACATTCACCCAATATGTGAAGACTGCATTCCTGCTTGTTCCTGGAGATAGATACAGATAATATCTGGCCATTTAGCAACTGAAACAGCCCAATATTACCTGCATATCTTTTGAAAATACCAGCAAGAAGTGCTTGCTTTGATGTTCTGAAAACGCCATGGTGCTGATAGCTTCACAGCACAGCCATGGGAGCAAAGTAAAATGCTCCCATGGCAGTGTTAAGGGTTAATGCGTCAGTGACAATGGCAATGGCGGTAGGAAGAGGTCATCACTGACTGTAAGCAATGGGGCAAGCCAGTAAGGTAGGCTTCCTGTACCCTTACAACTTGTGTGCCCTGGGGCTGCAGCAGACACACTGCATGGAAGTTACCAGACTCCATGTACTGCATGCTCTTTGGCAGAGCCTGTAGAAACTGGATCCACTTTGTATATTGAGGAAGAACATGGCAGCTTGCTTGTTGAGAAGAATGAAGATCACTTTATGTGATTCACCCTCAATGTTTGCAGAGCATAGAAAAAGCTTGAAGTTCTAGATGTAAAAAGACTGCTCCCCTCATGACCATGAGCCTTGAGTGTGTATGTGAATTCCCCATCTTGATATGGATAGGTTATTAATTTATTTAACCTTTCTTATATACCACCTTTCAGTTTTATCAAGGTGGTTTACATAGAGCGCAACAACAAATTTACATTTATGGTTAGAATGTGATATTACTGGGGATGCTGAAATGTGCATCCCCATGAGGTGTGATGGTACCAACCATGAAAGTAGCGAGTGTTACAAATACAGGGTCAGCACAATGCTGATTACACTGAAATTTTAGTTGCCACTGCAGAAGTTTTACATGGCATTTTTAAACTCCATGTACAGTAGCTGCCAAGAATCTGAGAATCTTGTGGCTCAGTGTGAAGCAAGCAGTAGACAGCCAGCTCAATGCTGTACCTTTTTGCATGCTGAAGCCTGGAAGGAATGCTTTCTCTTGGCATATTGCAAAATATGTGGTTATGAAGTTTATGGTTTATGTATGAACTAGTGTTGACTTTTTCTTGTTTATTAGGAACCCCACAGTTTGGAGTACTGACATGATAATATGCAGAGACTAATGGGTACCTGGTGGCATTAAGAGTCAATATTAGCCAGTTGTTGAGCTATAGGGATATAAACAGATCTCTTTTGGCGATGGGCCACTGTGACTGTTAAGCAATTGGGAAGACTCTAGGTGCTGATTAGATGTCAAAATGGAAGTATACGGTATTGTTAATGACACCTTAGGAAGATAAGCCGAAAAAAATCTTTCGGTACGGAGAATGGATGGGAAATCAGGAGCAGGTGTCTGAGATCCAGGGAAGCAATCCAATCACTGTGGCAGAGGAATGGTAAAGATGGGACCCAGGGAGTTCATCTTTAACTTCCCCCATTTGTTTCTCAACTTGATTGTGGAAGTGAACTAGGAGAGCAGCTAGAGATCTGATGGAAGGGAAGTTGATCTACTGTAACTATTTATGATTCTGAGAACCCATCTGTTGAATATAACGGTGTGCCAGGCTTCCATGAAGCAAAGAGATGACTCTTTAAGAACATAATTGTTATACTGGGACAGATCAAAGGTGTCCAGCCCAATATCCTGTTTCCAACTGTGGTCAATCCAGGTCACAAGTACCTGATAGGATCCCAACCAGTAGCCAGATGATTCCATGCTACATACACCCAGGAACAAGCAATGATTTCCCCAGATCTACCTTAATAGTCTACTGACCTGTCCTCCAGGAACTTGTACAAACCTTTAAGTCCAGCTACACTGCTTTTACCACATCCTCTAAAGCAATGCTTTACAAAGCTTGACTATGAGTTGAGAGAAAAAATATTTTCTTCTATTTGTTTCAAATCTATTACTTCGTAACTTCATTGCGTGTCCCCTTGTTTTTGGGCTTTTTGAAATAATAAACAAATATATTCACGTTTACTTGATCCACTCCACTAAGGATTTTAACAACCTCTATCATATCCTCCCCTCAGCCATCTCTTTGCCAAACTGAAAAACTCTAAACCTCTCTAGCCTTTTCTCATAAGAGTTGTTCTAACCCTTTTATCATTTTGTTTGCCTCTCTCTGTACCTTTTCTAATTCTTCTTCCTTTTTATTTTTGAGATGGGCAGCTAAATTTGAACACAATACTCAAAAGTGTGGCCACACCATGGAATGATACAGACACATTATGATATTCTTTGTTTTATTCTCTATTCTCTTCTTATTCATTTCTAACATTTTGTTTGGGTTTTTTGGATGCTGGCACACACTAGGCAGAAGATTTAAATGTATTGTTCATGACGACACCTAGATCTTTTTTCCTGGGTGGTGACTCCTGATGTGGAACTCTGCATCATGAAGCTATAATTTGGGTTATTCTTTCCTACATGCGTCACTTTGCACTTGGCCACATTGAATTCAACTGCATTTTGATATCCAGTCTTCCAGGTTCTCCTGCAATTTTTCACAATGTGCATGTGATTTAACAGCTTTGACAAATTTGGTGTCATCTGCAAAGTTAATGACTTCATACGTTATTCCCATTCCAGGTAATTTATAAATATGTTAAAAAGCACTGGTCCCAATATAGACCCCTGAGGTACTCTACTATTCACCATCTTCTACTGAGAAAATTGACCATTCAACCATTAATCACATGGTTAAAGCACTGGCTTGGTAACCAATAGACAAGGGTTTGATTCCCACTAGCACTCCTTGTGGCCTTGGGCAAGTAACTTAACCCTCCATTGCTCAGAAAAATCCAAGTTATCAATGTCCCTGTTTAATGTACATAACCCTGTTAAAAAAAAAAATAAATAAAACCCTACTCTGTTTTCTTTTACCCAAATCTTTTACCCAATTTGCTATCCACAATAGGACATCATCTCCAATCCCATGACTTAATTTCCTCGGCAGCCTTTAGTGAGGTACTTTATCAAATGCTTTCTGAAAATCCAGATTATACTATAATCGACTGGCTCACCTTTACCCATATGTTAATTTACATTCAAAAAAATATAGCGAATTGGTGAGGAAAGACTTCCCTTGACTAAATCCATGTTGACTGTGTCCCACTGAACCATAGTATATCTCCAATATCATTTTTGAGTTCTTTCAGCACTCTGGGGTAGATAACACCTCACTTAGCTGATTTGCTACTCTTTAGTTTGTCCATATGGTCTATTATATCTTCCACGTTCACTGAGATTTTGTCAATTCTGAATTGCTATCATTAAAAAACATTTCTGGCATTGGTAGAGTCCTTACATCTTCTTCAGTAAAGATTGAAGCAAAAAATTAATCTAGTCTTTCTGCTATGGCCTTGCCTTCCCTGAGTGCCCCTTTAACCCCTCACTGGATAGTATTCAAATACTCAGCCCACTTATGAGATTAGGGAAAGCAGAGGAGGGCTGGCATTTCCTGTCCTATGGTCTCTGACCCTGTAGATATGTCCGGTTAGGATAATGTTGTTGGGAAGCTGAAGAATACAGTCAATACTACTTGCATGTTTAGAATAGCTGAAAGTACTAGGGCACTGTGCCTTCTAAAGGTCAGTTGAATTCTGTGAAATATGGGTGAATGGCCAGCAGATTGAGCAGACAACTACTGAAGGGTGGAACAATGAATTTTGGCATGAGCCACTGTGTGTTTCATTTTCTCCAAAAAAGGTCATCTCCTAGGCACGGTGCGCTGGCCAAATTATGCAGATCTTTGCAGAGGCAATGCCCAGAGCCAAGTTGTTCTGCATGATTTGATGCAGACTATGGTAAGTCCTGGATAGCATGGCTGAAGTGGAACATATGAGTTGAACCCCACATTCCTAGATGTTATAGTAGAGATGACAACCTACATGTAGAATTCACATGATAAGGGATAGCATCTGTTCCATTAGTAAGTGGTGATGCTGCATCGTTTGTAGAGGATGAGCTGCGATTCTTGTATTTAAGAATAGCACCTTGGACTTTCTTCCCATGACATTAAGAACATTAGTATCTTTGCCTAGTGGGGTGTTGGCATGGGATTTCCAGCTCTTAACCCTTTCAAGAGCTGCTGCCACCACAAAAGACTGATACTGTAACTGCAATTTTTAATGCTGTAGAGCAGGGTGAAACTTGTGTTTTAAAGTCCAAACATTTAGAAATTATAGTCTTACAGAGAGGGTTTTGCCATGTCTTCAACTGCAGATCTTGCAATATCTGGTGAACTGGAAGCACCAATAACTCACATGATGTGACAATGTATTTCAGAATGCCTACGAAATCATGTGAGGACCTTGATCAGCTTCTGCTGAAATTTAGGATAGACGTCTTGGGGGGACAGGCCTGCTGTTCTTTTATCTTTGAGTCTTCAGGTCACTGTCTTTGACTTCCTAAATCAGTTCTTCTGTGTAGCATTATGTGGTTTCCCATGGCCCTTCTGGAAGCATGGAAAGTTAAAGGGCTGCAGTATAGGTTCCGCAGGTCCTGAGGGGATAGAATGAACATGGTGAAAACTGGAAACAGAAGATGAAGGAGAGACTGTGGTGTCACTTACTTCTGATGGATAAGACGAGTGGATACCTGCTCTGGAGCAGTGTTATTAGGTCTTGTGAATACCCCATACTATGCTTCTTATTTCCAGCTATATTTTGTTTAGCATAGCTGTGCTTCATTGTGGTATTGGGGAATAAAGTACTGGCCTTTTTAAGAGGTTTTCCCTTCATGCTTTTATGTTTCTGTCCTCCTCTATCTTTGCTGTGAGGTTGGCTGAATTATTAGCCCCAGAGAGCTGCATGACTGTTGCCCCTGCAAGGCATTCAAGTACCTGGCCGAAGGCTGCAGAGGCTTGGAAAAATCCCTTCTTTGGTAAAGCCAGCTCTACCACTAGGCAGACTAGGCATCTGTTTGCAGTGGTACAATTCTAGGGGTGGCATTGGTGCAAGTGGGACAGAAGTCAGTAGTTTTCAAGAGTTAGGACTGCCGGCATGGAGCCTCAGAGCACAGATGTATGCTCAAACCATGCCCTCTCAATGAGTTTCCTGTTTTAGAAGGAGTGGGACACAGTAAGCCCTGACGATGTACCTGTGCTCAGAAGTACTATGCCGGCCACCCCAAGTCTTCTTCAGTGCTGTGGAGGGAGTGGTGACAGCATCGGAAATTGTAACCAGAAGAGGTAGAGGTAGGCCTGAGAACAGGAAAGGAAGGGGAAGAGGCGAGATGCTAGACACCAGTAGAGAGGTGGGAAAGCGTAGTAAGTCACCTGTAACAGGTGTTCTCCAGGGACAGCAGGAATCAGTTCTGACATATGGGTGACATCTGCGCCGACAGAGCCCACGTGGATCCAATCCCCAGCATTCAAAGGAAGCTCTTGCAAGCTACACCATGCATGCGCAGTCACTTTCCCGCCCAAAGGTGCCATCTTACCTCAGTATGACAACATAGCTCAATCAAGCATGAAAAGAAAAACAACTTCACGGGGAGGAGGGAGGTTGTGAGGATCGATTCTTGCTGTCCCCAGAGAACACCTGTTACAGGTGAGTAACTATGCTTTCTCTGGGAACAAGCAGGAAGTCCATCCTCACATATGGGACTCCCAAGTTACAGGCTACCGAAAAAAACTGTAAAAGCCACGGGTGACCCAAAAAGCAGATCGTAAAGGGTAGCAGGGGGTGCTGATTGGCTAGAAGTCTGACACTGCAGCAGCAGCATCGAAGATGCAAGCCCCACTATGATAGCCTGGACATCAGGGGTTGGAGGGAAGGAGTTGTACTATTCCCCGAAGACGTGACAGAGTATGGCCTGGCCGAAGGCACTATCCTTCTAGGAGGTATCTTCCAAACAGTAATGCGCAGTGAAAGTGTGCACAGAGGATCAGGTGGTGGCCCAGCAGATGTCCAGTAAGGGCACACAGTGCAGGCTTGCCACCGAGGCCGTCATGGCACGCACATTATGAGCCGTCACATGAGGCTCAAGAGAGAGCCCCGCCTGTTGATAGGCGAAGGAAATGCAGTCGGCTACCCTTCGTGGGAGGGTGCACTTGGAAACTGCGACCGCAAGTCAACTGGGGTCAAAAAAGACAAAGAGCTGCACTGAGCGGCAATGGGGCTGCATCCTCTGGATGTAAAAGGACAACGCATGCTTGCAGTCCAGTATGTGAGGGAGGCCTACGCTCTAGAAGAATGAGGCCTAGGAAAGAAGGTAGGCAATACCACCTCTTGATTCAAGTGGAAGGTAGAGACAACCTTTGGCAAGAACGTAGGCGAATCCCAAGGACAACCCTGTTCCTGTGGAACCTGGTATAGGGCGTGTGCGCTACCAGTGCCTGCAGTTCGCTCGCATGCCTGGCCTAGGTGAGCGCCACCAGGAACAGGACCTTCCAAGACAAGTGCTTGAGATGGCAGGTAGCCAGGGATTCGAAGGGTGAAGCCATGAGCTTCCCCAAAACCACACTGAAGTCCCATGCCACTGGTGGCGGATGGATCGGGGGCTGGGAGAGAAGGAAGCCTCTCATAAACCATTTCATTAGAGGGTGCACAGACACGGCCCAACCATCAACTGTGTGGTGGTGAGCCAAGACAGCACAGAGGTGCACTCTAACTGTGCTGGACTTGAGGCCAGCCCCCAACAAATTCAGAAGGTACTGTAAGATGTCCAGCATCGCACAGGAGAAGGGGTTAAGACCTTCCTCTGCACACCAGTACGAAAACCTGCACCACTTAAAGGCATAAGCCCTCCACGTGGAGTCCTTATGTGAGGCAAACAGAACATCTTCAACCAACCTGGAGACACGGTGATGCGCTATAACTAGCCTCTCAACATCTAAACTATCAGGGCAAGGGACTGGAGGTTCAGATGCAGCAGCATCCCGATCTCCTGTGACAACAGGTCCGGGGTGCTCCCCAGCTGCAATGGGTCCCGCTGGGACAGCTGCAGAAGCAGGGGGAACCAGAGCTGCCTGGGCCACCTGGGTGCAATGAAGATGACTGAGGCCGCTTCCACTTGGATCGTGAGGAGGGCCCATGGCACCAGGAGCATGGGCGGAAATGCATACGGGAAGCACCTGGACCATGGAAGGAGGAAGGCGTCCACCACCTCCCATCCACAGGCCAACATCTGAGAGAAGTGTGGCAGCTGAGGGTTCTCTGGACTGGCAAAGATGTCAATCTCCGGGGTCCCCCAGTGCCAGAAGACCTCCCCCAGCATGGCCGGGTTCACTCGTGGGGCTGGAGGACTCGGCTCAGGCAGTCGGCCAGTACGTTGTCCTGGCCTGGCAAGTACACCACTTTGAGGGAGATGTTCTACCCCATTGCCTAGTTCCAGAGGCGGTAGAAGCCTGAGCACTCCTACTTGTTGATGTAGTACATCACCACCTTGTCCATCTGGAATTGAACCACCTGTCCTTCCAGATGATCCTAGAAGACCCACAGGGTGTGATAGGCTACTCCGAGTTCGAGAAGGTCAATCTATGAGGCACTCTCCTCTGGGAACCATGGGCCCTGCGACTGAGCTGATTGCAGTGGGCCCCCTCAGCCCAACTTGGATGCATCCGTTGTAAGGATGCGTTGCATTGGGGGAGCCTGGAGGGGCAGGCCAGCTCTGAGGTTGAGGGGGTTCTGCTAACTTGCAAGAGATGTCGCTAGGGTCAGAGTGATGTGGATGCGGTCCTTCAGACGGCCCGAAGCGTGTGTCCACTGGACTCTGAGCATCCATTGAGCCTGCCACATGTGGAAGCAGGCAAAGGGAATGACGTGGACAGGGGGTGCCATGTGCCCCAAGAGGTGGAGTTTCTGCCTGGCTGTCACAGCTGAGCCGCCCTGCACAGCCTGTGCCAGGGCGGACAGGCACTGCACCCGATCCAGCAGCAGGAAGGCTCTCGCCTAAGTGGAACCCAGTAACGCATCTATGAACTCCAAGCGCTGGGTGGGCAGGAGGTGTGACTTCGGGAAGTTCACCACAAACCCCAATTGCTGGAGCAGTCCTATGGTATGCAGCGCTGTGTTGTGCACCTCCTCCGGTGAGCTGGTTCATATAAAGCTAGTCGCCCAGGTAGGGGAAGACGAAAACGCCCAGGAGCCTGAGGCAAGCGACCACGACTACCAGGCATTTTGTGTATATTCGAGGAGCTGAGGCTAGCCCGAAGGTGAGTACTTTGTACTGAAAATGTCGTCTGCGACCAACGAATCAGAGGTACTGATGGTGCCTTGGATGGATCATGATGTGGGTGAAGGCATCTTTGAGATCCAAGGAGCATAGCCAATATCCCTGCAGGAGGGTAAGACAGCAAGGTTCCAAAGGATACCATTTTGAACTTTTCCTTGACCAGGAAGTGGTTGAGGTCCCGCAGATCCAGGAAGGGCCAGAAGCACCCTATCTTCTTGGGGACAAGGAAGTAGCTCGAGTAGAATCCCCAGCCCTGAAGAGGTTTTGGGGACGGGCTCCACTGCTTGTTCCTCGAGCAAGAATGCGAGTTCCCTTTACAAAAGCTCCCTGTGCAAGTGGTCCATGGGCAATTCCCCTGGGAAGAAGGGAGGCGGCAGCTGGGCAAGTGGAGGAGATAGCCTTCCCTGACCATCTGCAACACCCAGGAGTCTGTGGTGATGCTTGGCCACTGGTGTGCAAAATGGACCAAGGAGTCAAAAGCTCCCCCCAGGCTGCAGCTTGGGGGCTGTTTGGGGTTTGGAGGCCTTTGGCTTACCAAAACCATGTCCTTGGCCCTTGGCCTGCTGCCCCTAAGGGGGAGCGTGATAAGCCTGAAACTTGGGGAAGTTCCCGTAAGCTTTCTTGGTCTTCAGGTGGAAAGGCTCCCCCCCCCCCAAATTCCTACAGGAAGATTCAGACACTTTCTTGGACAGCCTAGTTCTGCTCATGAATTCCTTCTCCAGCTCGTCAGCCTTCTCCGTCATGAGCTTGCCAAACAGATTCTCTACCCTGCAAGGGACAACGGTTAACTTGTTCTGGACCAACTGCTCGAAGTAGGAGAATTGTAGCCAGGCAAGGCGGTGGGCACTAATGCCCACTGCAGCTACCCAAGTCACCGACTCGAAGCCACCGAAAGCCGCGCGAGTTTGAAACTTGGAGCACTCCTTGACCGATGACACCAGGGTCCTGAAGCGCTCAAGTGGTTTACCTGATAAACCAGCCGAAAACCCGGTGAGTTCCTTCGCCAGGTCCCACAAGTATGCCCATGTACAGCTGGTATCCGGGTTGTAAGCATGGATCCTGGAAACACTTCCTGCCAAAAGTATCCATGGTAAGGGCCTCCCCTGCAGGGAGGCACTGAGGACCGAGTCTTTTGGCTTTTAATGCGATGGATAGCCAATTCCATCACCATGGAGCTATGTGACAGTTGTGTTTTCTGGAAGCCGGGGCTCCAGCCGACCCAATACTGCGAACTGAGTCAATGGTTCACAATAGGCACCATCACTGGGGTCTCCCACATCCTGAACAGCAGCTAGATGTGGGGCATGGGCACTGTCAGTGCCTCCTGAGGAGCCTCGTACTGGATCCTCAGTATGCAGCTCATTCCTCTGGTACCACCACAAAGGCGAGTGCCTGGGACATCTCCCGCAAACTCTAGGAAGGCAAGATCCTCCGGAGGTGATCGCCGCTGATGGTCACAGAGGATGCCCCAGTGGAGGATGGTGACAGGAGACTCCTCATCCATCTTTCACACCGACTCTGAGTCAGAGGATTTGCTAAGTGCCCCACGGTTGTTGGACCGGTTCGGTATCGATGACACCCGGGGTTGGAGCTCTGGCGCAGCCATGCCCAATGCCACATCAGGCCTCGAGTCAGTCACCGACTGAGTCAAAACCAATTGAGCCAGCCTCTTGAGGATGGGTGCAGCATCCTTCAGGAAGGTCCTAGTCAAAGACAGCCCCGTAGCAGACACAGATGACCCAGAATGACCGAACGTCGGGCTCTGCTATGCCTCAATACCATAAAGCTGTGTTCCAGGGCCACCATCTGGGCCTCGATGCCAGACGGCTCCAAAGAGGCATGCGTCGGCCTCAAGGATGGCGAGGCCAGCATCAGATCCCTGGCAGGGGAATCCCTGAAGATGACAGCGTTGGGGAACCAGACTCAATCCCACCAAACCATTGACGACACCTCTCGCCGGGGCTGTTTCGAGGGGTGCTCCCCGGCCATTGTCACCAGTATCTGGTCGAGGACTGCAGCCAGGTCCGAGAGGTCTTAGTCACTGGGTCAAGGTCAGACCTTGACTTTGATGAAGCCTTTGGTGCCCAAAGAAGGTCTTCGGAGGACTCAGACACCCGATGATCTCGGGGCTCCAACTGAGCCACAGTGCACGACACTGAGTTGCCTGACGTCGGCGTCGAAGGCAGGGATTCTGCCCCCAATGCCAATCCCGATCCAGACTTACTAGATTCCCCTGCCGCCTTTCACATTCCTTCTGGGTCTTAGCAGACATCAAAAGGCAGAGCAGGCAGGAAGACATGTTATGGTCCGTCCCAAAGCATTTAATGCAGGAGTTGTGGTATTCCGTGCAGGGCATAGTGTGGTTGCACTTGCCACACTTCTTAAATCCACTGGTCGAAGACAGCAGGAAAAACAAGTCCCGCAAGATTAAACTCCAATGTCTCGACCTGCAAACAAAAATCCCGCAGGCCAAAAAATTAAGAAAAGAAAGTACCCGAGCAAAAAACATGTCGTCGAGGCAGTGGACTTGGGTGGCAGAAAGGTGATCGAACCTATGAAAAGAGAAGAAAATAACGGGAAAAAAATAAACTTTATCCAGAGTGCACAGGGCTCTGTGGAAAAAAGATGACTAGTAAGATGGCATCTTTGGGCGGGAAAGTGACCACGCATGTGCAGTGTAGCTCCCAAAAGCTTTCTTTGAAAACTGGGGATTGGATCCACGCAGGCTCCGTCAGCATCGTCACCCATATGTGAAGACTGACTTCCTGCTTGTTCCCGGAGAAAGGAGCGTGCACGGAGACCTGGGGGGTTGTTTACAAACTGAATGAAAGGGTAGATGCTGGACAATGGGAGGGAGGGGAGTGAACGGGAAACTCTGCACATTTGGGGTATAGGAAAGATAAGGGAAAGGAAGACTGATGGATGTGGTAGGAGGGAGGGCACTGAGCTGCCCCCTGGGGAGGGGAGAAGGGGGGCTTGGTTGAAAGTTTGTTTACCGTGTCAGATACCCTTGAGTTGGCCTTACTCTTTGGCAGTCAGCACCAGGGTTGTAGTGCAGAGCTAAGGGAGTGACACAGTGAGCATTTGTGTCTGGGTGGGAGGAAAATAAAGTATTGTCGTGATCAGGATTGGAAGCACCCTGCCAATCAAGCATTTAGAAGTCCCAAAATTCTCTACTTGTAGCTGCAGGAGTGTGCCTCACTGAAAACCATAGTACCCTGTGCAGGTTCTTCGAGTGCCTTAAACAGAGCCGTTAGTATTGTTGAGGATTCTGAACTTTTATTTTATTTCAATCTGTTTATTGATTTTTCGCAATACAAAAAAGAATCTCACAAAACTTACTAGAACTAAGCCTGGTAGATAGGATTCCTTACACTAACAGGGATAAGACACTCTCTCCCCTTTAATTCCTCCCCTTCCTCTTCCCAACCATTCCCACAAAACAGAACAGGTATCATCATAGGGCACTTACTAGCACAGTTACTAAAACTCTAATAAAAAGAACATATATGTATTCCTAAATATTTAAAATAACACGTCTCATAGTGGGTGGTAAGTTTTGGACAATAGGTAGCCATATCAATACAAACATTTTCCATTATACAAAGGAAGGCCCCTTATCAGATAAAAAAAAAGTTATTCTGGTACATTGGTTAACAATCAAAAAAACTTTGTTACTTAGATTCCACCAAGTTGAACTCAAGATAGGCGGTTTGGAGTATACCCAAAGAGATACAGCTCTTCTGTTAGGGTTATTTGAAAACCAAAAGCCTTTCACATGAACTAACAAACCAGCAGCCATACAGTCTGCATGACTGGACAAACCCAAAATCAGTGGGAGAAAGTTCTCACCATACATACACTGCTTACATAGATCACTCCCAGTAAGGCCTGCTTTAAAAGCCCAAACATTGTGTCTATATATCTGCCAAAGAAATTTAAATTGTAGCTGTTGCAGGCTGGCACACTCAAAGCATGTGTATTCTTTTAAAAAGAGAGCTGCCAACTCAGCAAGTCCAGATTACTCCAAACCAAAGTAGGTATAAGTTCTCAAGCATTTGAAGCATATGAACCCCCAACTCACTAAAAATAAAAATCCCCCACCCCCGAGTTCCAAATAAAGCAGGCTCCTTTTGCTTCAGACTAAAAATACAATGTTGAACCTGAAAATAACAAAATAAAATAATTGTGAGGAAGGTGAAATCACTGCTTCAAATGAGTCAATATTCTCCTCTATCTGCATCTTAAAATCCCACACCCTCTGGAGACCCTTTACACCCCAAGCATTAAGAACCTTAGACCGAAACCCTGGTATAAAATTCTGAATTCCCAGTCAAAAGTAACAGTCCCCTTACCTGCCAGAACAGCTAAGTCAGACAGATTCTTCCACGCTCTTCTCAACATGATAAAATATAAACTCAATCAAATCTGACTGGCAACCTGTCAGTTCCACATGCCAAATAAAGGCTCTATGCAATGGGGCTAACAGCCAATTCACTATCTCAATAAGTGCATAAGATGCTGTCCCCTAATCGAAATTGCCCATGTACTGTAACACACAAGGCTAGATTACATAAGCATCTATTGGGGGCCCCCAAATCTCCCCTCTTCTATCTGCTTCCAAAGCACTAAGTGGAAGACGCAGCATTTACCCTGTCCATATGACTAACAGATGCTCAAGATGTATCCAAAATCTTTACAGCTTAATAAAATAGGGAGCCACTGTAAGAGACAAAGTCACTGAGGCAGCTCCATCATCATAATGGAGCATAATTTTCCACTCAAAGAAAGCAGTAGCCTGGACCAAAACTTCGGCCTCTTAGTGAAAACAGAAAAGCATCTGAACATTACACTTATGCATCTGGTGTGAGTCCTAAGTAACTGGATCCCTAAATAACTAAATAATCCAGTGCTCACTGCAAGGGAAAGGCTCTCAGCCAATGACCTTCTTGCACACAACCGATGTTAGGGGCTTGCTTCAAATAATCTTCAACCCCAAGAATTGTTCAAATTCTTCAGTTAATTGCAGGATACAGGATAGGGATGCACAGGATCAGTAAGACTTAGAAAGCAGGTCATCAGCAAAGGCACCAAGTTTGATCTAGTCTTTTCTCAATTTCAAATCTGTCACTTGGACGCTCTTCCACAATGTCTGAAACAAGGGTTCCAATGTTAATACAAAAAGCAAAGTGGACAAGAGGCAACCCTGTTGGGTTCTGTGGCATAGAAAGAAGGTCTCAGAATAACCCACTAACTGAGACAAGGGTCTGAGGATTGGTATATTGTACCTGAATCCACCTCAAGCAGTCACCCTGAAATCCAAACCTCTGCAGCGCCCGAAACATATCACCACAAGATCCTGTCAAATGCCTTTTTGGCATCAAAACTTACAAGGAGAAGCAACAGGTCCTCACAATGCAGTGTTCCATCACCAACAGCAACAGAGTAATATTCAAAGTTGCCGTACAGCCTTGAACAAACCCTAACCTGGCTCAACACCACTAGCCTAGGAACCCCCCCCCCCCCACCCCAAGTCTCTGGGCCAAAATCAAGGCCAAAAGCTTGATACTAAAGCAAAAACGAAATCAGTCTGAGGCAGGATACATGCGTTTCTTACCCAGTTTTGAATTTACAGCAGTCACTGCTTGTTGCATATCTAGAGGAAAACTACCTTCTTGCAAAACTACAGAATACATCTCCACAACTGGGGCTATCTGAAGAGAACACTTTTTAACACAGCACCAAAGCCATCAGGACCTGGTACTTTGTGAGATGCTTCATGCTTAATGCCTTCCTAAATTTCAAGGTATGGTTATAAAGACACTGAGCGCATCAAATTCCTCTGACATAAGCATCGGCACCTTGACCCTTTTCAAAAATCATTGACCCACTTCCTCCTGGGCATTCTCCACTGCATACTGCTGCTCATAAAATGCATGCAAAAATCTGAACAATGCTCATTACAAAGTCAATCCTGTACTTCTCTTTGGCTGCAGAAGTGGGGTGAAGGAAACCTCTTTTCCTTTCTGCAATGTCCTTTCTAAATTTAATCTGCTTTGGTTGATATGCTGCTTCGGCTGGGCTATATAAGCAATAATGGCCCCATGGGGGACCCACTTGACTGTTTCCCAGAACAAAATGGGTCTCTCTTTACGTCGTCAATTATGTAATTAAAAATCAGCCTACTGATACATCAAATAATGCTGAACGTCAGATCAACTGCTAAACAGGCAGGAAAGTGCCACTCCCTCTGAGTCTTCTCCCAAACATCCCAGACCAGTCAAACTATGGCATGATCGGCTATAACTACGGAATTAATCTCAGCTCCCATGGTCTGACCAAATGCCTGGGAGAAGAGTATAAGAACATAAGAAATGCCATATTGGGTCAGACCAAGGTCCATCAAGCCCGGTATCCTGTTTCTAACAGTGGCCAATCTAGCTCACAAGTACCTAGCAGTTTCACCAAAAGGCACAGGTTCCACAATGCTTCTATTGGGGCAAGCAGTGGATTTCCCAGGTCTCTTTTAATAATAGTTTATGGACATTTCCTCCAGGAACTTGTCCAAATCTTTTTTAAACCCAGCTACACTAACAGCTTTTACTACATCCCTCCGGTAACAAATTCCAGAGTTCGATTACACGTTGAGTGAAAAAATATTTTCTCTTATTAGTCTTAAAAAGGTTACACTGTAGCTTCATTGTATGTCCCCTAGTCTTTCCATATTTTGATGGCATAAACAATCTATCTGCGTTTACCTGTTCCACTCCATTCATTAATTTATAGACCTCTATCATATCTCCCCTCGGCTGTCTCTTTTCCAGGTTGAAGATCCCTAACCTTTTTAGCCTCTCTTCATAGGGGTATCCTTCCATCCTCTAACATTTTGGTGGCTCTTCTCTGTACCTTTTCTAATAATGCTATATCCTTTTTAAGATACGGCGACCAAAATAGCACACAATATTCAAGAAGCGGTTGCACCATGGAATGATACAGAGGTATTATAATATCCTTGGTTTTATTCTCCATTCCTTTCCTTATGATTCTTAGCATAGATCATCTATGTGGGACATCCCATGCACTTGAGACAAATGGGTGTAGTCCTCAGGATGCAGAGCTTCCCAATCATCTATCAGATCCCCTGCATCACAAAGATAAGACACTGCCATAGATTCCTAACTTCTCCCCCTCTCTCCCTAGGGCCTATCCTTCTCTGGATCATGCAGACAATTAAAATCTCCACCAATAACACCTTGACTTCTTCTTCTGTTCAGACATTGTGAAGTATATGTTGAAAAAAGAATAATCCAATTTGCTGGGAGCATAAATATTGCCAGGTAAGAATAGATAGTTAAATACCTTAGCCCACAAAAAAATGAATCGACCTGCTAGGTCTGCAACTATATGCAGAATCTCAAAGGGTATGCCTTTTTTGCAACAAAGCTGCCACACTTTCCCTTTGATCACCAGGGGAGGCAAAGATCAAGGGGGGTTACCTTATCCCTTTTGAGCTCAAGATGTTTTGCATCACTCAAATGTGTTTCTTGCAATACTGCAAACAGAGTGCCTCTACTCTAAAGAGCCTGTAAAACTGTAGCAAGTTTAACTGGGGATCCAAGTCTCCCCACAGTCCAGGAGGCTATCCAGTGTTTACGAGAAAGCACCAGACCACATTAACAGTCCCATGTTGAAGTCTTATGGGGCTGCCCAGTCACAGCCCCTTTTGGATCCTCACTCCACCCGCCATGCTGCCAAATGTTCCACATGAATAACTACCTAGTAATCCCCTTCATTACTACTTTACAGCCAACATCTTCCCCAAATCCTCCCCCATCCACCCCTCCTCCCACTCAATCACACTGTATCCATCCAGAAAGCATAGTTACTCACCTGTAACAGGTGATCTCCGGGAACAGCAGGAATTTAGTCTTCACATATGGGTATCGTCGGTACCGACGGAACCTGTGCGGGAACGCTCCCCAGCATCCAATTAGAAAGCTTTTGGGAGCATCCCACAGCACCTGCGTGCTGCCTTCCCGCCTTTCCCAACTTCCACTGTTGAGTTTAAAGCTGAGACAAAGAGAGAGAGAGAGGGAAAGAGAAAGAGATAGAGAGATATAACTCCTAGGGGAGGTGGGTGGGTTGTGAAGACTTCATTCCTGTTGTTTCCGGAGATCACCTGTTACAGGTGAGTAACTATGCTATCTCCAGGAACAAGCAGGAATGCAGTCTTCACATATGGGGACTCCCTAGCTTTAGATGCCAGGGAGAGACCCCAGAAGTTGTGTGTCCCTGTGAAAGGGCTCCACTTCCCCCCATGGAACTCTGGCATCCAACCAGGGATAGCGGGTAGGAGTTGATTAGGTATGGAACAGGTGTTGGAGAACAGCCTGACCAAACAAGGCATCCCGGCGGGAGCCCTTGTCCAAGCAGTAATGGGCTGTGAAGGTATGAACCGAGGCCCAAGTGGCTGCTCGACAGATGTCGTCAATAGACACAGAGTGCAGATGAGGCATTGAAGCTGCCATGGCTCTCACATTGTGAGCTGTGACATGGCCCTCCAGAGGAAGGTTCTTACTCTGATAGGCAAAGGAAATACACTGAACAATCCAACTGGACAGTGTTCTCTTGGAGACTGGAAGTCCCAAACGAGAAGGATCAAAAGCAACAAAGAGCTGAGAGGACTTTCTATGTTGCTGTGTTCATTGCAAGTAAAAGGCTAAAGCTCTTTTACAGTCCAAAGTATGAAGATTCCTTTCTGCATTAGATGCATGAGGCCTTGGAAAGAACACAGGCAGGTAGACCGCTTGGTTCAGATGAAAAGGCGAGACCACCTTTGGCATAAAGTGTGGATGAGTCCTAAGGACTACCTTGTCATGATGGAACCTTGTATAAGGTGGATCAGCCACTAGTGCCTGCAACTCACTGATGCGACGTGCTGATGTGATTGCAATAAGAAAGATAACTTTCCAAGAAAGGAATTTCATTGAGGTAGTAGCTAAAGGTTCGAAAGGTGGCTTCATAAGCTGACCAAGAACCAGGTTTAAGTCCCATGCCACCGGTGGTGGCCTAATGGGAGGCTTAGTAAGAAGGCAGCCTCTCATAAATCTTGCTATAAGAGGACGGGAGGAAATAGGTTGTCCATTTAGAGGCTTGAAAGAAGCTGCAAAAGCACTCAAATGGACTCTTACTGAGTTAGTTTAAGTCCTGCATTGGATAAATGAAGGAGATACTCCAGTAATGATTCCAGAGGTATCGCAAGGGGGTTAAGACCCTTCTGCGAGCAGCATATGGTAAACCTCTTCCACTTAAAAGCATAAGAGTGTCTTCTGGAAGGCTTCCTGGAAGCATAAAGGACATCCTTTACTTGCTGAGAGAGGTTAAGATCATGAAGATCTAGGCCTTCAGCAACCAAGCTCTGAGATGCAGAGACTGGGAATTGGGATGCCATAACATTCCGTCCTCCTGTGACAGGAGATCTGGAGCAGATCCTAACTCCAGGGAGGGAGCTTGAGAGAGATGTAGAAGCAGAGGGTACCACACGTGCCGTGGCCAATGTGGAGCTATGAGAATCATACGCCCTCTGTCTCTCTGAAGCTTGAACAGGGTTTGGGGAATTAGGGGAATGGGTGGAAAGGCATAAAGGAAGACTTGCCCCCAGTGAAGGAGGAAAGCATCCCTGGCCTGAGAGCCCTGAGGTAGAATTCTGGAACAGAACCGGGGAAGTTTGGCATTCAACGGATTTGCAAAGAGGTCTATGTCCGGGGTTCCCCAAATTTGAAAATTCTTGGCCACCTGGTCTGCATGTAGAGACCATTTGTGTGGAAGCAGAACTCGACTGAGTCTGTCTGCCCAAGAGTTTTGTATGCCTGGAAGATACACTGCCAGGAGATGAATCTGATGCTCTCTGGCAAGGGCCCATAGTCGCAAAGCTTCGTTGCAAAGCGACAGAGAGCCTGTTCCCCCCTGCTTGTTCACGAAGAACATGGCTACTTGATTGTCCGTATGAATGAGGACTGTCTTGTAGCTGAGCAGGGTGTGGAACACTCAAAGCAAGGAAGATTGCTCTGAGCTCTAAGAGATTGATATGTAGATACGTCTCCTGTGGAGTCCAAGTGCCTTGGGTGGAGAGGTCTTGCAGATGAGCTCCCCAACCCATTAGTGAAGTATCTGTTGTGAGAGTTGCCTGGGGTAAAGGTTGTTGAAATGGGGACCCCAGCAACAGGTTCTGAGTGGACTGACACCATTGGAGAGACAAAGTAAGGCGATTTGTGTTTGCTATTTTGTATGACAGGCACCCTGATGCCTGGGTCCATTGAGTGGATAAAGTCCACTGGGCTGCTCTCATATGGAGGCGAGCATAAGGAACCACCATGCACTGTAGATGCCATGTGGCCTAGTAGTTGTAACATTTCTCGGGCAGTGAGATGGGGTTTTAGCACTGCTTGAGAAGCTAACTGCACCATGCGAAGGCAACGGGCCTGGGGAAGATAGGCCCTTGCTTTTCTGGTATCCAGCAAAGCTCCTATGAACTCTAGAGACTGAGTGGGAGTTTGGGATGTTTATGACCAGATCCAAATACTGAAGGATATGCATTGTGCAAGATAGGGAAGTCCTGGCCTCTGACTCTGATGGGGCTCGAATGAGCCAGTCGTCTAAGTAGGGGAAGACGAATATCCCTAGTGTGTGGAGAAATGCTGCTACCACAGCCATGCATTTCGTGAACACTCTTGGTGCTGAGGCCAGGCCAAAAGGAAGCCCCCTGTACTGGTAGTGCTTTCCTTGAAAAAGGAATCAAAGGAACTTTCTGTGAGTTGGATGGATGAGAACATGAGTGTACGCATCCTTGAGATCTAGAGAACAAAGCCAATCCTGACTCTGAAGGTATGGCAGCAGAGTTCCTAGAGAAATCATCTTGAATTTCTCTTTGAACAGGAATTTGTTCAATTCTCTGAGGTCTAAAATAGGTCTGTATCCCCCTGTTTTCTTTGGGATAAGGAAATAGGGGGAGTAAAACCCTGTACCCTGTTGATGAATGGGTACTTCTTCTATTGCCCCTTGGGCAAGAAGCATAGTGACCTCTTGATCTAACAGGTTGATGAGAGAGGTTTGAGAATTGAACTGTCTTACCATTGTGGGAGGGGGTATGCTCAAAAAATGAAGCTTGTACCCCCCCTCTTATGATGGAGAGTGTACAATGCTCTGCTGTTATCTGGAGGCTAAGACTGCTGAGACGGTTGAGGCTTAGCAGTCTTTGCTTTCCTTTGTTTGGGTGGTTGCTGACCCTTCCGGATAGGTTGACCTGCAGAACGTCCCTGCCGAGAATAATCAGGACAAAATCTTTTCAAAATCTTTTCTTTTTAGAAAAGAATGGTTTCTTGAAAGATTTCTTTCTTGCAGGATCAGCTGTGGACTTGGATAATCTATCCAAGGTGGAGTTGTCAGCATCCAACTCATTGGCCTTTTCCTGCCAATCTTTACCTAACAGGTTCTCACCAGTACAAGGAATATTTCCCAGTTTGTCTTGTACCCAGAGCTCCAGATCAGATGCCTGGAGCCAAGCAATTCTACATGCACCTATGGCAATGACTGAGGTTCTGCTTATGCACTCAAAACAGTCAAAAGCTGCACGGTTGACAAATTTAGAAACATCCTGGGCATGTTTGACCAATGTGAGAAAATCCTGCCTTCTATCTTCAGGAAGAAGAGAGCTCAAAGCCTCTAAAATCTCCCCTGACTTCCTTCAGGAACATTCCCATATATAGACTATAGGAACTGATCCTGGCAGAAAGCATGGAAGCTTGGAAGACACGACGTCCAAAAGCATTCAAAGTTCTGCACTCACGTCCTGGAGGATTGCACTCTTGATCCTTCTCATAGCTGATTCCACTACAGTAGAGTGGTGAGGAAGCTGAGTTTTCTGGAAACCAGGACAAGGAGGGACTCGATACAGAGTATCCAGTCTACGAGAGTGAGGAGAGGTGGTAAGAGGTGTCTCCCACATTCTTAGCATGAGATCATGCAAGATCTCATGGATGGGCAAGATAGCTGCCTCCTTAGGAATTTTAGGATATTGTAAAATTTCCAACTCCTTTGCTCTGGGCTCTGTTTCAGGGGCCACAGTAATGGACAGACCCCGAGCCACCTCCCTAATGAAATCCTGAAAGGAAATGTCCTCTGGAGGAGACATCCTGCGTTTAGGGGAGGAAGGCTCCTCCAGGAGCTGCATCAACAGAACTGTCAGAATTCTCAGATTCCTCTGAGGACTCGAAGTACCTTCTGTCGGGATGCTCTTGAAGAGCCCGATACCCGTACCGACCGAAGTCGGTACCGAGGGGAATCGGTACTGGAAGGTATCGCATGACTGGGTGCCGGCAATGCGGACGCCAATGTCGATGCCAATGCTGTCAGTACCGATACCTTTGCTGGAGTCGGTGCCGGTTGAACTGTCTAACGCGGTTCCGAGGGTGTCGATGCCGCAAGGAGAGCCGCCAGACTGCGTTCAATAGCCAGGACCCTCTGGTCTATCGACGCTGCCGATGCCTGATGTCGGTACCGGAGAACACCGCCGGTACCCCAGAGCATGGCACCAGTAGTTCTGCCAAGGTCGAGGCCTCGAGAACGTCCTGGAGCCCTGATAATGCTTTGGAAGCCGAAGCCTCCCGCCGGGGCAATTTTGCCGGTGCAGAATCCTCAAGGGCAACGCCAGAGGCATCTCGATGCTTAGAGGGAGATCTACCCTTTGAGCACTGGCTAGACTTATCTTTAGTTACCTGAGATCCACGGGAGGAAGACGAAGCCCTGGAAGACGTCGATGCCACCGAAGCTGCATCAGAGGGAAACAGGGTACTGAGCTTGGCAGCTCGGTTCTGTCGACCTCTCTTGGACATCATGGCACAGGCCATACATTCTGAGATGGAATGGTCAGGACCTAAACAATTAAGACACCACTCATGGGTGTCGGTGATGGAGATGGTACCGCCACACTTGATGCACTTTTTAAAACCCGAAGAGGGTTTTTCCATTGTGGAAAAACTCTTGGGCCTAAGGCCCAAAATGACGCGTGCACCTGGAAAAAATGGGAAAAAAGTACTAAATTTTTTTTTTTTTAAAGAAAAGAAAGAAAGAAAGAAAGAAAAACCGGCGGTACTGGTAAAGCGTCGAGGAAGGCAGACGCGACCACAAAAAAAGGAGGAAGATTTTCTGCGGTGACAGGAACACGACCTGCTGGCTCCACGGAAAATGAAGAACTGGAGAGAGGCAGTTGGGAAAGGCAGGAAGGCAGCACGCAGGCGCTGTGGGATGCTCCCAAAAGCTTTCTAATTGGACGCTGGGGAGCGTTCCCACGCAGGCTCCGTCGGTACCGACGATACCCATATGTGAAGACTACATTCCTGCTTGTTCCTGGAGATAGACCATTCACCACATCCACTCACAACCAACGACACATACATGCCCAACACCCAAACACTCTTCTGCATGTCACATTCCACTTATGAGGCATGGCAGCTGCCTTGTACAGTATATACCAGATCCTACAGTTTGCATTACCCCTATCAGAGTAATACTCAAGTCAACATTGAGAACTCTCTCATCCTAAAAGTAACACATTAAACACTGCAAATGCCACCTAACCTGTCGGCCAGAGCACAAATCATTGTCTAAGCCTCTAGCTCATAGTACTGTGCTAGAAGTATTTTCAAGAACTGCCCTGCTGTTTCAGCCAGTTCAAAAGACAGTCTGGCTGCTGTGCTGCACATGCAACGTAGCTGGATAAGCCAATGCAAATCAAATTTTCTGCTTGTAAAGCTCTGGGCAGGTCATTGCGAACTCCTTTTGTGTACTGCAACTGCAGTGGCCTAATCCTGAAACAGCATACGTTTCTGATTTTCTAAGTGGGGTGGAGAAGTGGCCTAGTGTTTAGGGCAGCAGCCTAGAGCCAAAATGAGCAGGGTTCAAATCTCACTGGCACCACTTATGGCCCTGGGCAAGCCACTTAACCCTCCATTGCCTCAGGTACAAATTTAGATTGTGAGCGTTTTGGGGACAGGGAAATGCATATTGTGTCTGAATGTAGCTTGCCTTGATCTTCTGTAAAGCAGTGAACTAAATATTACTAATAAATAAATAATACAAATAAGTAGTGTAGGTCACCCTGCCTGTGGGAGGCCTGCAGGAGTTGGACTTTGTGATGAAAGTTCAGGATTTGGGAAATTACCACCCATGGCTTACTACGACCATCTTCCTTAGGCTCCACATAGTGTGCACACACTACTTGGAGGATGCCATCCAGTGCTGTCCATCTCAAGATCTTCAGAAATCACATTTTGAAAAGAAAAAATGTCAGGGAGGTAGCCAATACATTTACTGGGATACCAACCAGATGCAGATTCTTTAGTCAAGATTGGTTTTCCAAATCAGCAATGTCAACTTTCAGTGACTATTTATGCCCAGTACTTTTCCAAGGTATATTTGTGCTGTGCATCAGAATCCTCTAGCACTGAGATCCACTGCTCTGCTACCTCCAGCCATCTGCTAATTCGGGCAATCAACTAACCTATTATAATCAAGCTTTTGGAGCACTTGGTCGAATTTAGGTTCTAACACCGTGGTGATGCACTAATCTCCTCCATGTGGTTCTCATTACAGTCTTCCAAGGATAAGGGAGGTGAACTGTCTGCCATCTTAGCATCCTTCTCGACCCTATCATTCTTTTTTTGCAGCAACGTTCATTGCAATCAGTTCAAAGGCTTTTGATCACTGGGCAAAATCACCCACCCACTCACAAACCCAACTGGTGGGGCAGATTTTATAGTGGCATCCTACTGATAATTCAGACTTCATCATGGCAGCCCTGGAGCAGGCAGAGAAGCATCCTCACCCACTCATATCATCATAGGACTGCTTTTATTTATTATTTATTATTATTTTTTTGAGTCTTCAGATGCTTCAGCAGGACCATTGAGTTGACAGCTTTTGAAGATTTATTTTCTCGTCCATAATTTCTGTCAGTCATTATCATTTTTTCTTTTTGACGAGAGGCGTGCAAAACGCATCCAGCTGGTCTGGTGGATATATGATACTGGGATGCAAAGGGAGCTGTATCAGCATAGGAACTCCCATACATGCTGATGAAAACCTTCAAGGGTATTCTGGGCTTTAGAAGAACACATGCCCAAGACTGTTGCCATCAGCATGACATCAAGAGGAACAGAGAAAGGGAGAAGTTTCCAAAATGTTGGTGGTTTAGGCTGTGCACTGTGGTAGCTCATTAGCTTTACCTTAAAGCGTAGTTACTCATCTGTAACAAGTGTTCTCTGGGGAAAGCAGGAATCAGTCCTCACATATGGGTGATGCTGGCGCCGATGGAGCCCTCATGGGAGCATCCCCCCAGCTTTCAAAGAAAGCCCTTGGAAGATGCTACCACGCATGCATGGTCCCCTTCCTGCCCAAGGGTGCCATCTTGCTCAGTTAGATGACATTGCTAAAAGAAGGTAAAAATAAAAGATGGTAAAGGAGCAACTCCAAGGGGAGAGGGAAGGGTTGTGAGGACTGATTGCTGCTGTCCCCAGAGAACACCTGTTACAGGTGAGTAACTACGCTTTCTCCGGGAACAAGCAGGAAGTCAGTCCTCACATATGGGACTCTCCAGCTACAGGCTACCGAAAGCCCATAGCGAAAATAAGGCTCCACTATGGGAAGCCACAAGAAGCAGCAAATGAGTCCGTGTCCAAGGACCACCGTAGGACCCCTGTGTCCGATGAAACTAGCACTCTGGTAGCCTGAACACAGAAGGGTCTGAGGGTAGGAGCTGCCTAGACCCCGAAAAGGTTACAGAGCATAGCCTGTCCGAAGGCACTGTCCCGTCGGGACTCCCTTTCCAGGCATTAGTGGGCTGCGATGGTATGGACTGAAGACCAGGTGGCAGCCTGGCAGATGTCCACCATCGGGACAGAGTGAAAGTTTGCCACCGAAGCCGCCATGGCCCTTTCACGGTGCGCTGTGATGCGGCCTTCCAGCGGAGCCTCGCCTGCTCATAAGCAAGGGCAATACAGTCCGCCACACATGTGGACAGCATACGCTTAGTCACTGCCTCCCCCAGCCTACTGGCATCATAGGAAATGAAAAGCTGAGCAGCTCTGTGATGGCTTTGAGTGCGTTGGATATAGAAGGATAAAGCCCTCTTACAGTCCAAGGTGTGAAGGACTGTCTCCGCCCGAATGGAGCGAGTCTTGGGAAGAACGTAGGAAGCACCACTTTCTGGTTAAGATGGAAAGGCGACACTACCTTCGGCAGGAATTTGGGGTGCGTGTGAAGCACCACTCTGTTCTTGTAGAACCTGGTATAAAGTGCTTCCGAAACAAAGGCCTGAAGCTCGCTAACTCTGTGAGCAAATGTGAGCGCAACCAGGAAAACCACCTTCCAAGAGAGGTAATGAAGGTGGCAGGTAGACAGAGGCTCTAAGGGTGGGCGAGTGAGCTGCCCCAATACAACGATGAGATCCCATTTGGTTGCCGGAGGGCAAACTGGGGGTTTCGATAAGAGCAGGCCCCGAAGGAAGCGGGTCACCAAAGGTTGGACTGATAGGGGCTTACTGTCCACCGGATGGTGGTGCGCCGGTAAGGCACTCAGGTGCACTTGGACTGAGTTAGACTTGAGCCGGACTGAGAGAGGTGGAGAAGGTACTTTAACAGAGCCACTGGGCAGGAAAAAGGATCAGTCCCGTGTTCGGTGCACCAAGCAGAGAACCTGCGCCATTTGAGGGCATAAACCTCCCAAGTAGAGGCCTTGCAAGAGGCCAGCAGAATGTTCTCCACCTCAACCGGAAGGCTGAGAGGGGCCAGAGTCACCCTCTCAGCAGTCACGCTGTCAGCGAGAGGGACCCCAGGTTGGAGTGCAGGAGAGAGCCCCCCCTCCTGAGACAGGAGTCCCGGGATGGCAAACAGGTCAATTACGGGTTCCCCCCAGAGCCTGAAAAGCCAAGTGGCACTCGTGCAACTGGAGAACTCTGCTGAGTATGTTAGCCTGGCAGGTTGGCCTGGAAGGTACACTGCCCGCAGGAGGATACCCTGTTGAATCGCGTACGAGCAGAGGACCAGTGCCTCCTGACAGAGGGTACGAGACTCCGTGCCCCCGTTTGTTCACATGGACCAGCACTGGCTGGTGATGCAGGTGGTGACAGAAGACCCTCAGGGCTAGGTGTATGGCTCGGAGCTCCAGGAGGTTGATCTGCTGAGTGCTCTTGTCCGGCAACCAGTTGCCCTGAGTGCAGAGATCTCCGCAGTGGGCTCCCCAGCTGAGCAGGGAAGCATCCGTGGTATGGACCCTTGAGTGGCTTGGGGCCTGAAAAGGCATGCCCGCTTCGAGATGCTGGGGCGACTGCCACCAGACCAGGAGTCTGCCAACTGGCAGATCACCGAAACGCTGTCTGAGGCAGCCTGTGGCCTGAGACCACTGGTCCCGGAGACACCACTGCACCGTCCTCATGTGGAGGCGAGCGTCTGGGGAGACGTGGACCGTGGAGGTCATGTGCCCAAGGAGGCACAGAAGAAGCCAGGCGGGCACAGAAGGACGGTGCTGCACGTCCCGAGCTAAAGCTCTGAGACGATTGGCCCGGTCCTTAGGCAGGAAGGCCTTCGACTGGAGAGTGTCGATCTTTTCTCCGATGAATTCCAGGAACTGTGTTGGAAGGTGATGAGACTTGGGGTAGTTTATGATGAAGCCCAAGTGTTGCAGAACCTGGATGGTGCATGAGGTGGCTTGCTGTGCCTCTCTTTATGAGCCAGTTGTCCAGGTAGGGAAAAATGAAACCCCCCTGGAGCCGGAGGAAGTCTGCCACGACTGACAGGCATTTTGTGAAGACCCTTGGGGCAGAGGCCAGGCCGAAGGGAAGTACCCTGTACTGAAAGTGCCTGCCCCCTACTATGAACTGCAGGTACTGTGCCTGTGGTTGGGGTGGATGAGGATGTGAGTATAAGCATCCTTTAAGTCTAAGGAGCACAGCCCGTCTCCCTGCTAGAGGTATGGCAGCAATGTACCAAGGGAGAGCATCTTGAACTTCTCCCTCACCAGGAATTTGTTGAGATTGCGCAGGTCGAGGATGGGCCATAGGCCCCCCGTCCTTTTTGGCACAGGAAGTATCTGGAGTAGAACCCCTTGCTCTTGAGGTGGTGGGGCACCGGTTCCACCGCCTTGTCCTCGAGAAGACCTGCCAACTCCTTCAGAAGATGATCCCGGTGGAGGGGAGACCTGAGGGGTTCTCCCAGGAAATAAGGAGGAGGTGTCTGAGTCAGATGGAGGTAACCCTCCCTGACTACCATTAGTGCCCAGGAATCGGTGTTAATGGCCACCCACCTCTGGGCATAGAGGGCCAGACATCCCCCTGTGGGCTGCTGATCTCGTTGGGGTAGAGAGGCAATGCTCAAGGAGTCAAAAGTTCCCCTCTGGATGGGCCGGGGCTGGGGCCTGGGGTCTTGGAGCCTTCTGCTTATGCGGGCCATGCCCATGTCCCTTGGCCTGCTGATCCTGTTGGGGAGCTGGGAGGCCTGATAGGGTGGGTAGTTTTGGTAAGCAGCTCTCTTCCTTGGGTAAAAGGGCTTTTTACCAGAGCCCTTCCATTGGGGAGGGGCAGTGTTCTTAGAGCGCCTGATCCTCCGTCATAAACTCTGTCTCCACTTCGGCAGCCTTCTTGGTCATGGGTTTGCCAAACAGGTTCTTCTCCTTGGCATGGGACATCGACCAATTTGTCCTGAACCCACTGCTCGAGGTTGGACAACTGAAGCCAAGCTTGGCAGCGTGCCCCGATGCCCGCTGCAGCTACCCGGGCCACCGACTCAAACCAGTCATAGGCTGCTCGAAACATGAATTTGGATCACTCACGGACAGCCTTGGCCAGATTCTTGAACCGCTGCAATGGTTCCTCGGAGAGATCAGCCGAGAACCCGGCAAGCTCCTTCCCCAGGTCTCTCAAGTACATGCCCATGTACAGCTGGTAGGTCTGGATGTGGCAGAGGAGCATCGAGCCCTGGTAGCACTTTCTGCAGAGGGCATCTAAGGTGCGGGCTTCCCTGCCGGGGGGCAACGAGGAGTACGTCTTCTGGCTTTTTAGCCAACACATGGCCGACTCCACCACCATGAAGTTATCTGGCAGTTGTGATTTCTGGAAGCCCGGGCTCTGGCGGACCCAATACATCGAGTCGAGCCGTCTGCTCACCACCGGCACTGAAGCCGGTGTCTCCCACATGCGGAGCATGAGCTGTTCCAGGACGGGAGTGATGGGCACCGTGAGCAATTTCCGCAGAGAGGCCTCATACTGGAGGATCTCTAACTCATCTGCCCCAGGATCCACCTCCTACTCCGTCGGGAATGCCAGAGCCTTAGACATGTCCTTGACAAAGTCCAAGCAGCCCATGTCCTCAGTTGGGGGACTGCTGCCGAGGTTCCGAGATGGGAGAATCTGAAGGGATGTTGCAGTGGCAACAGGGAGAATCTGAAGGGATGTTGCAGTGGCAACAGGTATTGGGAGACTCCTCATCCTCCATCTCCCACTCGGAGTAGTCCGTGGAGGATTCATAGGAGGGCTGCTGCTTGACGGGCCTGAAGCCCTACGGCTGGCACCCAGTAAACGTGTTGGGGACGACCGTGGTCCCGTCGAGGACTCAGAACGCGACCTCGGCTGAGGATCGGCTTGGCCTCTGGGGATGTCTTGGACGTCGAGGGCCCGGTGGTCTTGGCAAATGAACCAGTCGTGCCGGACAACAGCGCCCGCTGCTGGTCCATGAAGGCAGACAAACTGTGCTCCAGGGCTGCCATTCTGGGCTCCAGATCAGAAGGCTCCGCAGCCTTCAGAGCGGGAATGGAGGGACTCGGGCCTGACGCCGCTCCCCCAAAGGGGAATCCTCGATGAGGGTGGTTTCTGGGGGCAGAGGCTGGTCTGCGGCCGGATCCTTCTGGGGGACCTTTGCAGGTCGCTCCTTCTCTGACACGCATCTCGGACTGCGGGACCAGGTCCAGGGAGCTCCCGGCCAGTTGGATCCATCCAAGGACGCCACCTTTGAGGGTTTCTTCTTCTTTCGGGGACTCGGGGAAGAACTTGAGGGCCTTGTTGGACATCCTCTTGCAGAGACCACAGGCCACCAGGTCGTGGTCAGGCCCGAGGCAACAAAGACAGCAGTTGTGTGTGTCAGTTAAAGATATGATTTTGGAGCACCTATCACACTTTTTAAAACCACTGGTAGCCATGGGGGAATAAAGTACCCCTGCGAGGTCAAAGACTCTCCAGGCTGCCAGAGGGAGAAAAAAAGGCACGAAAGGCACCAGAAAAAGAAAATAATGAAAGACTACAAAAATTAAATCAAACCTGATGCTGAGGCACCGAGGTCGGTAGGCGGAAGGAGTACTGGTGCAATACCAGAGAGGAGTTGGAAACTCAAAGAACAAAATAATCAACTTTTTCCGGAGACAAGCCAGACAATGTCTGAAGGGCTCACGGAAAAAAGGAGAATGAGCAAGATGACACCTTTGGACGGGAAGTGGACCACACATGCGTGGTGGCATCTCCCAAAGGCTTTCCTTGAAAGCTGGGGGGATGCTTTCGTGAGGGCTCCGTCGGTGCCGACGTCACCCATATGTGAGGACTGACTTCCTGCTTGCTCCCAGAGAAAAACTACACTGACAGAAAACCAAGAGGGACTGCCAGGAGCTCAGCTGAAGTCCACATCTGCTGGAGACAGAGAAAATACTGAAGCCGACCAACTAGAGGTCCTGGGTTATGTACCCCTGGTGATGTCACAAAGCTTCTGTTTTTTTTTGTCTCCAACATCTGCTGACAGGAGGTCATAACCCACTAGTCTGGAGTGGTCTAGCAGGATGTATTGGAAGGCACAGTTACCATAATCCAAAATGGCATACAAACATTCCAGGTCTCAGTCCATCAGAGCACAGGGAGCTGCTCCTACTCCTGAAATAGTTGGTCTACTGTTAAACAGAAATCTGTTTGGCAGTCTCCCAACAGCCACCCAAAGGAGCTATTAGACAGCCACTTACTTAAGGCTGCGCTACTTTTTCCAGGCCAGCGCTCACAAATAAAATCCTCCGTCTCAGATGGAGTTGTAAAGACAGGTGTGACCTATTATGTTGGACCCAAAGATGAGCTGGATATTGTAGCACAGAAAGCTCTTGGTTATCAAACAGCTGCTTGCAGACTGTGGAGAACTCCCAGCAGCGGACCACAACCTGGCTGGAGTACTCTTGAAATATTAAGATCCTTTGGCCGTCCTGTATGAATTCCTTCTGTTGACATGCTGCCCTCAACACGTCTTCTTTCTGAACAAAATTTAAGAATTTTGCACTAACAGCATAGGATTCAGTGAAGTCCTCACATCATGGGCTGACGCAATGTGTTCGTTTAGTCTCCAGAGGCCTCACATAGCTCTCAAGTCAGAGACTAAGGGGCAACCAGGACACCAGGAAGCCTTGTAATTCTCAGGTATGCCCATGAACTGCAGATTGTTTTGTCTAGAGCAGTTCTCATCTCTTTTCAGCTTGGCATCATTGTTTTTTTTAATGTAGTCAAATCTATCACCATATGTTGGGCCGTGTCCTCTATCACACATGTGGATTTCAATTCTACCCATGTAGCACCTCCAGAGGTTGGGTAACTGCGTCGAATTGTGTGTAAATGTGATCAAATTTGCTTTCAAAGGCCCAAACTATAGCCTCAATAACCTCAGCCACTAGGGCCTCCATGGTGGGTGACAGAACTGACCAGCCGCCATTTTGTTCTCAAGAAACAGACTCTTCTTTCGTCCGCCAAGGTGCTTTGGTCGTCATCAGATGAGTCACCATTAAATGTGGATCGCTATCAAATGAACAGCAATCTACGATGAGAAAAAAACAACAACTACAGAATAATAATGGATGGGGGGGGAAGGATCTTCAAAAAGTACTATTTGGCAGGGAGGAACTCAAGAGCTGCAAGAAAACATTCATCCTGTGCTCATTACATCACATGACACTCCCCCACCTCCCTAAAAAATAAATATTTAAGAGGACTTAGGATAGTATTGATCCCTGAAGAACATTACAAACTGGAAAGGATAAGATAGCTGAACTCGGAGTGTGTTCTGGGAGCACAGGTTATCTAGATATGCATGAAACCATCCCCAGGCCTTCTGCCCAATCACCACATCTTTACACCAAGAAAGCAGGATGTCGTGGTTCACTGTATCAAACTAGTAGACAAGTCAAGAAGGACCAGACGTAAGTCACCAACTTGTATGCACACATTTGCACTGCATCCTGCAAGGCCAGCAAAAAACAGTCCATTTCATGATCTTTTTGAAATTCTGACTGCAAAGAGTGCAGTTTCCCTAGGAAAAGAGATTAAAAATAAGACAATAAATGGACACCTACTTCATGCGGTAAGATATGTGCTTAATTTGCAGATATTTTAGTCATCTGTGCACATATGTGGGCACATACGTGCATAAATGGCCTCTTATAAAAGATCTGCCAGTGTAATAGGAGAAATTTTACAAACCCGATAATTTCCTTTCCTTGAATCCTGCTAGAGCAGTCCAGGCGTATGAGTAATTCTCCCTTGCCAGCAGATGTGACTTGAGCAACTTTCAGTGATATCATCACTATGCATATCTGCTGATAGCCCTTAGAGAAGCCAGTATGACACTTTCAAAACAGTAAGCAGGACTGAAAAAAAACTCGGAAACAAATAGCATTAATGACCAACAATCCGATGCTGGAACAGTTATCTTGACTACTATTTGGTTCTCTTACCACAATGAATTCTGCATCAGAATGTGGTATGACACACTCCTGGCGGCCAGGCTCCCAAACCTGTAGAAAGTGTCTTCCAGAGTGGGTTCTGGACTAGTCTAGCAGGATTAAAGGAAAGAAAATGATTGGATATGTAAAATTTCTCTTTCCTTATCATCCTGCTATATCAGTCCAGATGTATGGGATGTACCAAAGCACTCAGGACACAAGTTGGGAGGAAGACTATGCTCTGGACTGAACTGCCCCGCCAAAAGTGTCATCTGTTCCAGCTTCCAAATATAACTTCTAGTGCCTCACAAAGGTGTTCAGAGACAAGTAGATGCCTTACAGATATCCTCATAAGATACCAAAGCAGAAACCACCCAGGAGGCGGCCTGTTCTCTACTGGCATGAGCTGTGACCCACTCTACCACATTCTTATAGGCCAGAAGGTATGCAGAACCAATGGCATCCTTAATCCAGCGAGCAATGAAGGACTTGGCCGCTGCCTTTCCTTTCACTGGACTGCCAAAGAGGACCAAAAGATGATCCAACTGATGGACTGGATTAGTAACTTCCAGGTATCTAACGCCCTCTGTTCATCCACCAGATGTGAGGGATCCCTCTGAAGATCCTCCTCCAGACAAGGAGCATAGAATGACAGTATGGTTAAGACGAAAGGAGGACAACACCTTTGGGAGAAAGGAGAACATAATCTGCAACAGTGGCGTAGCCAGACCTGAGTTGTTGAGGGGGGGGTGACCCAGAAGTAACATGGGTAGAGGCACTAGGCATAAACATGTCTGAACCATGCTAGTTATATTCTAATGCCTTAAAGTGCACCTGTTGACAAATTTTCAGGCAAACAATCCGCAACATTAAATCAATTGCTGAACATATGAAAATATATAGCACTGCATGCTCTCTGCCACTGTGCCTACAGAATAACATGGATGCTGCAGCAGATATTGTATGCTAATGTTTAGGAAACATCGCCCATAATATACACATACTAATTTACAAGATAATTTTAACACAAACTGAAAAATGTCAAATTTTATAACACACCAATCTCTCTTAGCTGGGTTTGAGAGACATTTTGTATGACCCAGCTGGATTTGATAGACATTTTGTATGACCCAGCATGGCACGTTTTGTTTTCATGTCATTGTGTGCTGCTAGGATGCTTACATTTACTACCAATGATGCAAAACAAAAAAAAACAAAAAAAAGAATATTCATATTTTGATGTCATCTCGATTCAATGCCAAACTCTTCGCCCTGAACTAATGCACAATTATAAAAAGCGGTCACCTATAAGTGACCCTGCCATTATAAAACAATACTAACTTCCAGGACTTTAACAGCAATAACTCTACTTAGCAACAGCTAGGAATACAAATATTACACCAGGCTCTGTAACACTAAAACATGTTCTACTGGGAAAACATAAGCAGAAGCGCTGCATATCCCCATAAGCTACAAAACTAGCAGTCTATCACACCTCTGACACACACCTTCACCAAATACAAAAAGCGTAGTTACTCACCAGTAACAGGTGTTCTCTGGGGACAGCAGGAATTGGTCATTACATATGGGTGATGTCTGCACCGACGGAGCCCTGCGCAGAAGCATCTCCCCAGCTTTCAAAGAAAGCCTTTGGGAGATGCACCACGCATGCCAGTTCCCATCCTGCTCAAGGGTACCATCTTGCTCAGTCAATGACATAGCTAAGACAGCAAAAAAAATGGTACAACTAAGGCAATTCTAAGGGGAGCAGGGAGAGTTATGAGGACTGCTGTCCCTGGAGAAAGCATAGTTACTCACTTGTAACAGGTGTTCTCCAGGGACAGCAGAACAGTCCTTACAAATGGGTGACGTCACAGATAGTGCTCTTGTGGAAGCATCTCCCAGCTTTCAAAAGAAAGAAAGCACAGTTACTTACCTGTAACAGGTGATCTCTGGGAACAGCAGGAATTAGTCTTCACATATGGGTACGTCGGTACAGACGGAGCCTGCACGGGAACGCTGCCCAGCTTCCAATCAGAAAGCTTTTGGCAGCATCCCTCGCGCCTGCGCGCTGACTTCCCGTCTTCTCCAGAGCCTCTCTTCAGTTGAGTTTCAAAGCTGAGACAAAGGCGAGAGAGAAATGGAAGAAGAAGATAAAGAGATGCAACTCCTAGGGGAGGTGGGAGGGTTGTGAAGACTAATTCCTGCTGTTCCCAGAGATCACCTGTTACAGGTAAGTAACTGTGCTATCTCCAGGAACAAGCAGGAATGAGTCTTCACATATGGGGACTCCCTAGCTGGAGATGCCAGGGGGAGATCCCATAAAAATGCAAGAGCCTGGATCAGGGGTGCATTTTGTCTCCAGGAAAGCGTAGTTACTCACCTGTAACAGGTGTTCTCCAGTAGCAGCAGGAATCAGTCCTCACTTATGGGTGACGTCGGCGCCGACGGAGCCCTCGCGGAGCAATTTTCCCCAGCTTTCAAAGAAAGCCTTTGGGAATTGCAGCGCGCATGCGCGGTCGTCTTCCCGCCCGAAGGTGCCATCTTAGCCAGTCAGATGACATAGCTAAAAAAGACAGCATAAAAATTTGCAAAAAGAACATAAGCAGACGATTGCAACTCCAAGGGGAGGAGGGAGGGTAGTGAGGACTGATTCCTGCTGCTCCTGGAGAACACCTGTTACAGGTGAGTAACTACGCTTTCTCCAGGACCAAGCAGGAAGTCAGTCCTCACTTATGGGACTCCCAAGCTCAAGGCTACCGGAGACCCTAAGCACAAAAATGAGCTCCCTCTAGCTCAGCAGCACAGAAGGAAAGAATCTTCGCTGAATTATCACCCACCGGTAGCCCACATCCGGGATGGAGGGTAGGAGTTGCTCAGACCTCAAAGAGATTACGGAGGACTGCCTGTCCGAAAGCACTGTCCCTGCGGGACTCCCTCTCGAGACAGTAATGGACCGCAAAAGTCTGGCTCGAAGACCAAGTAGCGGCCCGGCAGATGTCTGCCAGCGGAACAGAGCGGAGGTAAGCCACTGACGTGGCCTTTGCCCGAACGCAATGAGCCGTGACTCGACTTTCCAAGGCGAGTCCGGCTGCCCCATAAGCCCAAGAGATACAGTCCGCAACCCAGATGGACAGAGTACGCTTGGAGACCGGGAGCCCCAATTTATTGGGGTCAAAAGACACAAAAAGCTGAGCAGCTTTACGGTGCTCCCGCGTACGGTCAAGGAAGAAGTTCAATGCCCTTCTACAGTCCAGGGTATGGAGGACCGTCTCAGCTCGGCTGGAGTGTGGTCTGGGAAAGAAGGTCGGAAGTACCACCTCCTGATTCATGTGAAAAGGGGAGACCACTTTAGGCAGAAGAAACTTTGGGTGAGTCCGTAGGACTACCCTATTCTTGTAGAAGCGAGTGTAGGGGGGATCAGACACGAGGGCCTGCAATTCACTTACGCGCCTAGCGGAAGTGAGGGCTATCAAGAACAGAGTTTTCCAAGACAGAAAACGGAGAGAACATGTAGCCATAGGTTCAAAAGGCGGACAGGTGATCCGCTGCAAAACCACATTCAGGTCCCAGTCCGGCGCTGGCGGGCGCAGAGGTGGTTTAAGTAGAAGGAGACCTCGGAGAAACCTCGCTACGAGAGGGTCGTTGGAGAGAGGTCTGCCGTCCACCGGCACATGATGTGCTGAAAGAGCACTGAGGTGAACTTTGACGGAGTTGGACTTAAGTCCCAGATTAGAGAGGTGTAGCAAGTACTGTAAGATCACCGACACCGGGCAGGAGAAGGGATCCTGAGACTGTTGGGAACACCAGAGCGCAAAGCGACGCCATTTAAGGGCGTAGCATTTGCGGGTAGAAGGCCGTCGCGAAGCCAAGACGACCTCCTCCACCTCCGCCGGCAAGAGAAGAGGAGCGAGGACTACCCTTTCAGCAGCCAGGCCATGAGGTTGAGAGACCTGAGGTTGGGGTGCAGTAGGGACCCCTGATCCTGAGTGAGGAGATCCGGTTGTACCCCCAGAGGGATTGGATCCTCCACCGCCAGTTGCAGCAGGAGCGGAAACCACGGTTGCCTGGGCCAGCGAGGGGCCACCAGGATCATGAAGGCTTTGTCTCGGAGAACCTTGAAAAGAGTCCGAGAGACTAACGGGATGGGAGGGAAAGCGTACAGAAGGCTCCCCGACCATGAGATCAGAAAGGCGTCCGCCGCAACCCGAAGGGGGTGTGGCTGACGAGAGCAGAAGCGAGGAAGCTGCCGGTTGTGAGGACTGGCAAAGAGATCCACCGTGGGGAGGCCCCACCTGAGGAAGAGCTTCTGAACGATCAAGGGATCCAGACGCCACTCGTGCGGCTGGAGGACCCTGCTGAGTTTGTCCGCCAGGCAATTTTCTTGGCCCGGGAGATAAACTGCCTTGAGGAGAATGCCGTGACTGACGGCCCAAGAGCAGAGCTTCTGTGCCTCCCGGCAGAGGAGGAAGGAGCCCGTGCCCCCCTGCTTGTTCACGTAGAACATGGCAACTTGATTGTCCGTCTGGACAAGGACGGACTGTTGGGAGGTCAGGTGGGAGAAGGCCTTGAGAGCTAGGCGGATCGCCCTGAGCTCCAGGAAGTTGATCTGCTGAGCAGACTCCCACTTGGTCCAGAGGCCCTGAGTACGAGCCTCTTGGCAATGCGCTCCCCAGCCCAGGAGGGATGCATCGGTGGTCAGCACCCGGGTCGGCTGAGGTGACTGGAAAGGCATTCCCAATATCAGGTTCGGCTGCCGGAGCCACCACCGGATAGACGAGACCAGCGGCTCGGAGACGCGCACTAGGTCTGCTAGGCCGCCTGTGGCTTGTCGCCACTGCCGGCGGAGACACCATTGAGCAGACCGCATATTCAGGCGGGCATTGGGGGTCACATGGACGGTGGAAGCCATATGGCCGAGCAGTCTCAGGAAGCGCCTGGCGGAGACCAGGGGCTGGCTGCGAAAGCGGTCGGCTAGGTCCATGAGCCGCTGAGCCCTGTCGAGCGGTAGGTACGCTCGCGCCTGAGGAGTGTGCAGCCTTGCGCCGATGAACTCGAGATCCTGTGAGGGGAGCAAAGTGGACTTTGCGAAGTTTATGACAAAGCCCAAGTGCTGCAGCAGAGTCACCGTGCGGCCCGTGGCGTTGGTGACCTCCTGAGCGGACGCTGCTCTGATGAGCCAGTCGTCGAGGTACGGAAAGACAGAGGCCGTGAAGCCGGAGATGGGCCGCCACGACCGCGAGACATTTTGTGAGGACTCGCGGTGCGGAGGACAGGCCAAAGGGCAGTACTCTGTACTGGTAATGATTTCCTGCCACCACAAACCTTAGGTATTGGCGGTGGCTTGGGTGGATGAGGATGTGCGTATAGGCATCCTTTAGATCCAAGGAGCATAGCCAATCTCCCTGCTGGAGGTAGGGCAGAAGGATTCCAAGGGTAAGCATTTTGAACTTCTCCCGCACAAGGAACTTGTTCAGGTTGCGCAAGTCCAGGATGGGTCTGAGGCCTCCTGTTCTCTTTGGTATCAGAAAATACCTTGAATAGAAGCCTTGACCTCTCAGGTGGTGTGGCACCGGTTCCACCGCCTGTTCCTGCAGAAGACCTGCTAACTCCTGAAGGAGCAACTCCCTGTGCAGAGGGGGGCGCGGAGGCTCTCCCGGAAAATAGGAGGGAGGGACCTGATGGAAGTGGAGAAGGTAGCCCTCTCGCACGACCTGAAGCACCCAGGCATCTGCGGTGATGCCGGACCACCTGTGGGCGAAGTGAACCAGCCGGCCGCCGGTGCTGGGGGGAACCAGCGGGGGGGGAGAGGCTATGCTGAGCGAGTCAAAAACCCCCACCCTGCTGAGCAGGGGCTGGTGGTGCAGGCTTGGGGGCTTGCTGCCTACGGGACCCGTTACCCCGTCCCTTGGCCTGCTGGCCCTGTTGGGGAGCTGCAGGGGCCTGATAATGGGGGTATTGTTTGTAGGCAGCCGCCTTCCTCGGGTAAAAGGACTTTTTTCCCGAGCCCTTCTTTTTCTGGGAAGGGGCGGAGGTCTTCCTAGAAAGCCTGGTCCTGGTGAGAGTCTCAGTCTCAATTTGTGCAGCCTTTTCCGCCATGGGCTTGCCGAAGAGGTTTTCGCCTCGGCAGGGGACATCGACCAACTTGTCCTGTACCCAGGGCTCAAGATCCGACGACTGAAGCCAAGCCTGTCGGCGGGCACCGATGCCGGCTGCGGCCACTCTAGCCGAGGCCTCAAAGCCATCATAGGCTGCTCGGGACATGAACTTTGAGCATTCCCGAATGCCCGTGGACAAGGCTAGGAACCTCCGCAAGGGCTCCTCGGAGAGACCAGCGGAGAATCCGGCTAGCTCTTTAGCCAGATCCCGGAGATACATGCCCATGTAGAGCTGGTAAGTCTGGACACGACATGCGAGCATAGAGCCCTGGAAGCACTTCTTGCCAAGGCCATCCAGGTTACGGGCCTCCCTTCCAGGAGGCACCGAGGAGTGCATCTTCTGGCTCTTAAGACGATGCATGGCCGATTCCACTACCATGGAATGGTGTGGCAGCTGTGCCTTCTGAAAGCCAGGGCTCTTGCGGACCCGATAGATAGAATCGACCCGCTTGCTCAGGACCGGCGAGGAGGCCGGACTCTCCCACATGCGGAAGAGTAGTCGTTCCAGCATAGGAGGAACCGGCACAGTAAAGTGCTCCCTCGCGGGAGAGTCATACTGGAGGGCGTCGAGCTCTTCGGCTCGAGGCTCCTCCTCGGGATCCGCAGGGAAGGCCAAAGCCTTGGCCATATCCCTAACGAAGTCCGAGAACCGGGCATCCTCCGGGGGGGACTGCTTCCGAGGCTCGGACCCCGGTGAGTCCGATGGGACACACCGAGTCCGGAAGGAATCAGGTGACTCTTCCTCCTCAGACTCCCAGACCGACTCCGACGAGGACTCGGTGGGGTCGGCCCGGGCAGGGTGCGGCGCCAGCCGCCCCGACGTCGAGGGAGTCGGCGTCGGCGACCTCGGTCCCGAACGGGAGGCCGAGGGTGACCTCGACCGAGGATCGACTCGAGTTCTCATTGACTCGAGGATCGGCTTGGTCTCCGGGGTCGACTTGGACGTCGACGTCCCGGCGGTCGGGGCAGCGGCGCCAGCGAGGCCAGCGAGCAGTGCCCGCTGCTGGTCCATGAAGGCAGACAGTCTGCTCTCCAAGGCCGTCAACCTGAGTCCGAGCTCAGGTGACCCAGCAGCCCCCGACTCGGGCCCCGACGGCGTCGGGCCCGACGTCGGCTGTCGCGGAGGCGAGTCCAGAAGGACTACAGGACTTACCCGGGCAGGCATCTCCGACTCCAGGCGAGGTCGCTTCGGGAGATGTTCCTTCTCCAAGGACCCGGGGCGGCTGTTGGGGCTATGCGACCTGGCCCTCGCGGAGCCAGGAGCGTCCACCGACGCCGCCCTCGCGGGTTTTTCCTTCCGACGATGGTCCCCGGAGGGAGAACCCCGGTCGGAGGAGCTCCGGCGACGGTCCGAGCTGGAGCCCTTTGACACGGAGGCCTCCGACGAGGTCCGGGTACGGCTGGGGTCAGCGAAGATTCTCTCGCGCTGATGCCGCCGACTTCTCAACGCCTTCGAGGACAGTTTGCTGCAGGGCCCACAGATCAGTTCCTCATGATCCGGGCCCAAGCAGCGGAGGCAAAAGTCGTGTGTGTCGGTCAGTGACATATTTCGGTCACACCGACCACACCGCTTAAAGCCACTGGCAGCCATCGGGGGAAAAAGGGCCCCTGCGAGGTCAAAGGACCGGGCTGCCAGGGAAAACGAAAATGAAAGCTGACTAAGTCAGAAAAACCGAAAAAAACGCTAGAGGACTCGAGACCGGCGTCGCGAGTCCGGGCGGGAAAACGATCGGCGTCGAACCGAAAGAAAAAGTATAAAATAAAGAGGAAAATCAACTTTTTCGCGGGGACAAGACGGGGACGTCTGCAGGGCTCCGCGGAAAAAAGAAGACTGGCTAAGATGGCACCTTCGGGCGGGAAGACGACCGCGCATGCGCGCTGCAATTCCCAAAGGCTTTCTTTGAAAGCTGGGGAAAATTGCTCCGCGAGGGCTCCATCGGCGCCGACGTCACCCATAAGTGAGGACTGACTTCCTGCTTGGTCCTGGAGAATCCCCGGCATCCAATGTGGGATGGAGGGTAGGAGTTGACAATAATGGAGCTGTGAGGAAAGAAACAGCATAGCCAAGGACTAGAGGGTCTTACAGACTACATGAGTCCTTGGTATATATGATGAGTAGCATTAAACACATTTAATGTTCACTTAAAATATGCAGCTTACCTACTGTATTGTAGGAAGTAGGAAGCAGGATGGAGTCTACTGGATAAGCAGTGGCGGAATCTTCAATGTGACCTCCCAGTAGTGAGGATGAAGGTCCAGACCTGGAGGTAGTAGACGATCCAGGTGTCAACTGGGTAGAATTAGACGTCAGGTCTTCAATGGAAAGCTTTATGGAAAAAAGCTGAAAACTCCTTTAGGTATAAGGTCATTAACATTGAGGACTAAAGGAAGAAGACTAACGGAGTTGGAGAACTAGCCCAGTCCTGGCGGGAAGAGGGGAACTGGAAAAAACCCTATTCCCAAGGAGAACAGCTGTGTACTCAAAGATAAAGATGTACACTGTTTTTCCTAGCTGGTGAGAGATAGGAAAAATATTGAAGCTTGATGCTTCAAGGGCTTATAGAAAAAATGGAAGATGTTAGCACCACAGTGGTTATTGGTGGTAACAATTACTGCATCGTAATATGGCATGCGAAGTAGGGCGATAGATTGTCTAAAACCTCTAGGAGGTAAAACATTTAGTATAGACAGTAAGGGTGATAGTGTGTAAGACATATCAACCCTTAAGAAGCCCCTCCATAGACACATATATATAGGGATATATATATATGTAGATGGAATATATATATATACACATATATATATATACATATATCCAGATATGTAGATTAGAATATGGGTGGAGAATGTATCAAATATATATAGAGAGAGATAGATATAATATACCCAATATAGATACATTTGTGGGGCATGGTTTTGCACCACCAGAGTAATGATATAGGTATGTAGACATATATGGAGATGCTACATACAAGGCAAGAGGTTGAAGATACATGTCTACCACCCAGCCCCATAATTGTACATGGGGAATGTAAAAGAAATAGATTCTGCGCTCTACAAGGGGGTGAACCCACTTTGGATATGTATAGAGAATCTATTTCCATGGATTGAGGGATGTAGGAAGGCAATCCAAGAAGATAACTGATGTTCGCGTGAAAACAGATGATCATATGAATCTGTAAGGAACAAGGCGTGAGTTCCACAGAACACTGACATGGCAGATGTGCGGAAACGCAGAGGAAGATACCAGAGGGACCTACTGGAGGGACCCAGAGGTAGCATGCATAAACATCAGCCTTGGATTTTCACGCAGAAGAACTGATATCTCGTATTAACACCCCAGGCTAGAGGGTGTGGAAAACCCTCACAGGCATGGGAAGGGTTTATAAGCTTTTCCCCTAATAGAGAAGCTTTAGGGACAAGGTCAATGCTCTATAGCAAGGTCCTCATAGTAGAAAGCTTCTCTGAAGACTGCAGAGAGCATTGTGCAGGAGAGATATGAGACAAACTGACTGAAGTCAGGTGTGTTGCCATATCCTAGGAGAGGAGATGGTTAGAGTAATGTGAGAAAGCCTAAACGAGTAGGAGGATCCAAGATATATGACGAATAGCTTGGAATCACTACTGAGGCTAGAGAAAATTTTGAACAAGGGACTGGAACTTGGAAAAATTATCAGTAATATTATTACTGTAACTCCTGCAGGCACAGCTGCACACGGAAACAGCAGAGAGATTGTCCTGTGCCTAAGAAAGAAAAACAGACAGGAAAAGAGAGGAGATATCTCTTCTCCTTGTCTGAGGAACGAGCTTGCTAGGGAAGCTTTTCAGTATGGTACTCCTCAGTCAGGGAAAAAACCCAGTTGAGAGGGTAGTATGTTGAGGGTGACGTACCCATAGGGTAAGTCAACTGAAGGAAAAAATGTTCAGTTGGGACATAACTATCAGGGGATAGTTGCAACTGTTCCTCTGGAGAGCCTGTAGTCCCTGAACAAAAAATTTTGACAGGTTAGTACACTGAAAAGAAAAGCACAGTGAATAAACTTCTAATGGGTAGAAGTGAACTGTAGGTTACGATTCCCGGCCCTTACGGTTGCTGGGAATGCTGAGACTGGCCAGAGCTGGAGGACTTCAGACCAGGCTGAGGCGTGCCTTGTTTAGGTACAGCCGAAAGATGGGCAGGAGATGGATGAAACTTTCTTTTCTTAGGGAAAGAAGGTTTGGTAGGACATTTCCTACCCCTTGAAGAGGGAGTTGGCTTAGAATGGTCTTTAGTGGAAGGAGAGTCAGTGGAGCATTGAGCAACCTGACGTAAAGCCTCCTTATTGAAGAGACCTTCTCCTGTACAAGGAGAATGAGCCAGTATAGTTTGTGCCCATCTGCTCAAGTCTGAAGCTTCAAGCCAGGCTCTGCGACGTGCTGCAATGGCAATAGCAGAGGATCTGCTAACGGACTCAAAAGAGTCTATAGAAGCACGAGACAGGAACCAGGATATATTCCGGCTGTGATTGATGAGAAAGGAATAATCAGTAGCCTTGGGCTCTGGTAAAAAAGGGGTCAAAAGAGACAATTGCTCTGTGACTTCCTGGAGTGTTAGACTCATGTGAAAAATATATGAAAGAATTCTGGAGGCCAGCATAGAGGTTTGAAAGGCCTGACGACCAAAAACATCGAGTGTTCTTGAAGAACGACCCGGCGGATAAGAAGAGTGCTTCTTCTTGCTCTTAACTTTCCTCAGTGCTGATTCCACTACAAGGGAACGATGAGAAAGTTGAGGCTTTTGAAACCCTGGAGAGGGTGGCACTCGGTACCGAACCTCAATGGCTGTAGAAACTGGAGGAAGTCGTAAGGGCGATTTCCAGAGCCTCAGAAGGAGATCCTGCAGAGCAGGATGTAAAGGAAGCATCATATTTTCCATTTGTGCCGGTGAGCCATGAGGAGCATCACAACCAGGGATAGATATATTAAGAAAGGTTGCCATATCCCGGAGAAAAGCCTGAAAGGGGGGGGGGGGGGATATCGGGTATCCTCGGTACCGTCGGTACCGATCGATGTAACCCAGGCTGCCTTAGTGGTATCGGCATCGCCGATGCTGCCACCGACGTCGGAACCCTCGCGACATGCATCGACAGTCTCGCTTTCTTCGATGCCGAGTCTTGAATCGATATGTAGTCTCGAGGATTGGGTACCGACGCGTACCGGAACCGATTCCTATCGTTTCCAGATGGGCAGTTCCGAAGATCCTAGCCATAACTCTCTCATGATCTCGGTACCACTGCAGCAGTCCCCGATGGCAATTTCAACTGCTAATCCTCTATCAGTATCGATGTCTATGCCTGTTCTTGCACCGATGCCTACTTTGGAACCGATACCTGGCATTGATGCAGTACCCACTGCCTCTAAGTTAACATGCCAGTATCCCTGTCCATCCACTAGATCTCTTTCTTTAGCATTACCAGGGATAGTTCCCATAGGAGATCAGTCTTTGCCAAGGGTAAGGCGGTCCATCTCGATGCCGATGCCAGGGTATCGGAACCGATCGATGCCGGTACCGTCCCGGAGCATGGCTGAGATTGAGACACGTCAATGCGGTGCATATCGATCGGTCCCGAAGGTACCGAGGATGCCCGATGACGATCCCTGGTGAAGAGTGGAACACTCGACACCGGTACCAATGCCGGAGGCTCGGTACCGCTCGAAGCGGATACCTCCTCCGCGCATGGCTCAGGTATGTTCTGTGAGGGGTGAGCCCCAGGAACAACCTGAAACCCCTTTAACGCTTTGGAGCCCGAAGACTCCCGCAGGGGTAATGCCAATGGATTCTTGAGGGTTAAGACTGGAACCGTCACCATGCTGGGCATGGGACATACCACTCAAGCATTGACTAGTCTTAACAGACTGTTTGTGGGTTACCTGATCCAGTGAAGTAGAGAAACCGGGTACCCTCACTGCCGAGGAAAAAACGGTATCGAGGGAAACTCTAAAGAGTGAAGGTTTCCTCATAAAAGTATCCCCTGACAAGTCAGGGTAAAAAGGGTCAGGACCCACACAGTTGAGACACCAACTATTGGTGTCTAAAAAGAAACAGGTGTTTCTACATCGAATGCACTTCTTAGGAAAAGAAGGCTGCATAATGGAGAGGCCTGGTAGGCCCAACAAGTTAAGGCAAAAAAACTGAAGAAGAAGTTTCTCAGAATTTAGTCAAAAATCCACCGGCGATACCGGTGGCAGCGGGAAATACAGCCGCGACCACAAGAAAACAAAAAACTAAAGTAATTAAAGAAATTAACAAGAAAAGTTTCTGCGGTGACAGGAGGACGTCCTGCCGGCTCCGCGGAAAAACGAAAACTGAAGAGAGGCTCTAGAGAAGGCGGGAAGTCAGCGCGCAGGCGCGAGGGATGCTGCCAAAAGCTTTCTGATTGGAAGCTGGGCAGCGTTCCGTGTAGGCTCCGTCGGTACCAACGTACCCATATGTGAAGACTCATTCCTGCTTGTTCCTGGAGATTATGTGGTCCCCTTCCTGCCCCTTACTCAGTCAGATGACATAGCTAGCTGACAAAAGAAGATGGCAAAAAAATAGATATACAGCAACTCCAAGGGGAGGAGGGAGGGTTGTGAGGACTGATTCCTGCTGTCCCCGGAGAACATCTTTTACAGGTGAGTAACTACACTTTCTCCGGGAACAAGCAGGAAGTCAGTCCTCACATATGAAACTCCCTAGCTACAGGCTACCAAAAGGCCATAGAGAAAAAACATGGTAGTCCTGAATGGGAGTCATGAGCAGCAGAAATTGAGTACATAGATACAGACTGCAGTAGGACTAGTGTGTCCGATGAGAACTAAAACTCCGGTAGGAGAGTCAGAGGGTCGGAGTTGCCTACAACCCGAAAAGATTATGAAGCACGGTCTGGCTGAAGGGATTCCCTCTCCAACAGTAGTGAGCTGTGAAGGTGTGGACTGAAGACCAGGTGGCGTCCCGGCAGATGTCCAACAAAGGGACGGAGCACAGGTTTGCCAGAGAGGCTGCCATGGCCCTGACACTATGAGCCATGACCCGGCCATCCAATGTGAGCCCAGTCTTCTCATAAGCGAGGGCGATGCAGTCCACCACCCAGGTGGACAGTGTTCGCTTGGTCACCGCTTCCCCCAGCCAACTGGGGTCATAGAAAATGAAAAGCAGAGAAGCTTTGCGGTGGCCCTGCATACACTGAATGTAGGACAGGGACCCCTCTTACAGTCCAAAGTGTGAAGGATGGTCTCTGCTCTGCTGGAGTGAGGTCTGGGAAAAAAGGTGGGAAGCATCTTCGGGAAGAATTTGGGATGCGTGCATAGTATGACCCTATTCTAGTAGAATCTGGTGTATGATGCCTCTTCCATCAGGGCTTGGAGCTTGATGACCCTGCGAGTGGAGGTGAGCGCTATCAGAACACGACTTTCCATGAGAGATACCTGAGATGGCAGGTAACCAGGGGCTCAAAGGGTGGGCGGGTGAGCTGTGAGAGCACCACGTTGAAGTCCCACTCCGTCGCCATAGGGGTGGATGGGGGTGTTTTGACAAAAAGAGCCCCCTCAGAAAGTAGGTCACCAGAGGCCGAGCCAAGAGGGACTTGCCCGCAACAGAGTGGTAGTGTACTGCCAGGGCACAGAAGTGCACTCTGACAAAATTCGATTTGAGCCCAGATTCAGAAAGGTGGAGAAGGTACTGCAGCAGCACTAGCTGCATTGGGCAAGGGAACAGGTTCACCTTTTGCTCCGCACACCACACTGAGAACCTGTGCCATTTGAAATCATAAGCTCTCCTGGTGGAAGCCTTATGGGAGGCCAATAGGATTTCCTCCACTTTCCTTGAGAGGTTGAAGGACGCTAAAGCTACCCTTTTAGCAGCCACACCATCATCAATAGGGACTCCAGATTGGGGTGCAGGAGAGAACCCTCCCTCCACTGACAACCAAAGGAGCAGTGGGAACCATGCTGTCTGGGCCACCATGGGGGGGAGGGGCCACCAGGATCAGCAATGCTCTATCATGCAGGACCTTGAAAAGGGTCTAGGTAGTCAGTGGAGTGGATGGGAAGGCTTACATGAGGCCTTCTGATCATGAGATGAGAAACACATCCGCTACTACTCAGCCTGGGTGGGGCTGGGGGGAGCAGAAGCGGGGCAACTGGTAGTTGTCCGGTCTGGCGAAAAGGTCCACCTGCAGGGTCCCGCCAGAATTGGAAGAACTGGATGGCCACTTTGGAATCCAACTGCCATTCATGCGGTTGAAGGACCCTGCTCAGTTTGTCTGCCAGTGCATTGTCCTGGCCTGGTAAATACATCGCCCGTAGGAGCAGAGTGTCATCACTTTGCGACAGAGGATGCAAGATCCCGTGCCCCCTTACTTGTTCGCATAAAACATCGCCACTTGGTTATCTGTTTGGATCAGCACTGGCTGGTGGTGAAAAACTCGTAGGACTAGATATATGGTCTGGAGCTCCAGGAGGTTGATTTGCTGGTTGCCCTCGGCTTGTGACCAGCGCTGGGTGCAAAGCCCCTCGCAATGGGCCACCCATCCCAGCAGGGAAGGGTCTGTCATGAGGACCATTCGGGGGCTTGGAAGGGCATCCCCGCCAGGAGGTGCTGTGGGTCCTGCCACCACGTCAGGAAGTCCACTAGCTGGTGGGTCATTAGGATTCTGTCTTGGAGTCAACCAGCAGCCTGTGTCCACTGGTTCTGAAGGCACCACTGGGCCGCCCTCATGTGCAGATGGGAGTCCAGGGTGACATGGACTGTGGAGGCCAAACGGCTGAGTAGGTGCAGCAAGAGCCAAGCAGATAGAGGGGGATGGTGTTGCACGTCTGTGGCTAATGCTCTGAGACGTTTGGCCCAGTTCAGGGGGAGAAAGGCCATTGCCTGGACTGTGTTCAATTTTGCCCCTATGAACTCCAGATCCTGTGTCGGGAGGAGATGGGACTTGGGGTGGTTTATTACGAACCCCCGATGTTGTAAAATGTGCATGGTGCGAACCGCAGCATGCTGCACCTCGATGGCTGCGCCTCCTTTTATGAGCCAGTAGTCCAGGTAGAGGAAGACTAATAGCCCTTTGAGATGGAGGCAAGCAGCCACCACTGCTAGACATTTGGTGAAGACCCTTGGGTAGATGCCAGGCCGAAGGGTAATACCCTGCATTGGTAGTGGCCTCTCCCCACCATGAAGTGCAGGTATTGCCTGTGGCTGGGGTGAATAAGGATGTGGGTATAAGCATCCTTCAGATCTAAGAAGCATAACAAATCTCCCTGCTGGAGGTAAAGCAGCAATGTTGCAAGGGAGAGTATCTTGAACTTCTCCCTCACCAGGAACTTGTTCAGGTTTCGCAGATCCAGGATGGGTCTTAGGCCCCCTGTCCTCTTAGGCACGAGAAAATACTTGGAGTAGCACCCTTTGCCCTCGAGATGTTGGGGTACTGGTTCCACTGCCTTATCCTCGAGGTCTGTGAGTTCTTGTAGCAGAAGATCTCAGTGAAGGGGAGACCTGAGGGCTCTCCTGGGGAAAAAAGGGGTGGGGGGGGGGGGTCTGTGCCAGGTGAAGAAGGTAGCCCTCCCTGACCACTTGGAGTGCCCAGGAATCGGTGGTGATGGTTGGCTACCTGTGGGCATAGTGAATCAGACATCCCCCTGTGGGCCTGCTGTCCTCCTTGGGGAAGAGAGGCTATGGGACATTGACCAATTTGTCCTGAAATCCATTGCTCAAGGTTGGAAGACTGTAGCCAGGCTTGGCACCGGGTGCTGATGCCTGCCATGGCTACTCGAGTCGCTGACTCAAAGCCGTTGTAGGCTGCTCAAGTCAGCTTTGGTTCCTGAAGCACTGCAGGAGTTCCTTGGAGAGACCAGCCAAGAACTCGACGAGTTCCTTCGCCAGGTCCATCAAGTACACGCCCATGTACAGTTGATAGACCTGGATCTGGCCGATGAGCACCAAGCCCTGGTAGCACTTTCTGCTGAGGGCGCCCAAGGTGAGGGCTTCCCTACCCAGAGGCATCGAGGAGTGCATCTTCTGGCTTTTCAGCCAATGCATGGCTGACTCCACCACTATGGAGTTATGTGGTAGCTGTGCCTTCTGGAAGCCTGGGCTCCGACAGACCTGATGCATTGAGTCAAGCTGCTTGATCACGATGGGCACGGACGCTGGTGTTTCCCAAATGCGGAGCAAGAACCATTCCAGGATGGGGACCGTCAAAGATTCCCTTGGTGGAGTCTCATATTGGAGGATTTCTAGCTCCTCCGTATGAGGGTCCTCCTCAGATTCCATGAGGAATGCTAAAGCCTTCGACATCTCCCACACGAAGCTGAGGAACGCCATGTCCTTGAGTGGGGGTGGGGACAGATGCAGAGACTCTGAGGGGGATGGGTCCGAGGACTGTCACGATGGGTATCATGGGATTTCTCGCCCTCGGTCTCCCATTCCCAGTAATCGGTGGAAGAAGCAAGGGGAGGGCGGCCCGAGGGTTCCAGGCCCGAGCCCTTTGGAGGTTCTGCAGCTGGTGTCGTGCATGCTCGCTGGGGAAGACCTCTGTCCCATCAAGTGGAACCTGGACCGAGACATCGGCCGAGGATCGACTCAGGACCGTATGGCCTCGAGCATCGACTCGGCCTCCGGGGCCGTCCTCAATGTTGAGGGCCCAGTGGTCTGGGCAGAGGAACCGGTTGTGCCGGACATCAATGCCCACTGCTGGTCCATGAAGGCAGACAGGCTGCTCTCTAAGGCTACCATTCTGGACTCCAGCCCAGATGGCTCTGCAGCTCTCAACGCGGGCAAAAATGAACTCTTGCTCAGCGCCGGTTCCCCCGAAGGGGAATTCTCAACGAGAATGACCTCATATGTCCAGGGCCAATCTCTGGTCGATTCCTTCCAGGCGACTTTAGTAGGCCGCTCCCACTCCGAGCCCTGGGACAAGCAGCGTGGACTGTGGGACCTGGCTTGGGACTTACCCAGTCCATCAGAACCATCCAGGGACACTGCCTTCGAGGGTTTCTTCTTCTTCTTGTGTTCTCTCGAGGGAGATCCACTTTCTGAAGGCCCACTGTGTCGACCGGGATCCGTGGGGGCCCCACGGATTCCAAGGTTTCAGACGGGGCCTTGGCCTTTGGAAGCATTGGGGACTCCGAGAAAACTTGTCAAGCTGCTGCTTGTGGCTCTTGAGGGCCTTGGTGGACATCTTTTTGCAAAGACCACAGGGTCATGGTCTGGTCCGAGTCAGTGTAGACAACAATTATGAGTATCAGTGAGAGACATGATCTTTGTACACTGATCACAGTTCTTAAAACCACTGGTAGCCATGGGTGAGAAAATTACCTCGGCCAGGTCGAAGACCCGTGGTGTTGCCAGTTGGGAAAAAGGGCGCGAAGCCGCCAAAGGCGAAAAAAAAAATTTGGAAACATCCGAGACTCGATGCAGAAGCAGTGGGCTTGGGTAGCGGGAAGAGTACTGGTGCAACCCGGAGGGAGAGTATGAAACTCAGAGAGAAAAAAAAAAAATCAACTTTTTTCAGGATAAGACAGACAAATGGCTGAAGAGTTCTGTGGAAAAAAAGGAAAGAGTAAGATGGCACCCTTGGGAGGGAAGGGGACCATGCATGCGTGGTGGCATCTCCCAAAGGCTTTCTTTGAAAGCTGGGGAGATGCTTCCGTGAGGATTCCGTCTGTGCCGACATCACCCATATGTGAGGAATGACTTCCTGCTTGTTCCCGGAGAACACCTGTTACGGGCGAGTAACTATGTTTTCTCTGGGAACGAGCAAGAAGTCCTTCCTCACATATGGGATTCCCTAACCACAGGCTACCTAGAATCTGTAGAAAAAAAACACAGCAAGCCATGAGCAGCAGCAGGTGAGTCCGAGGGACAGACTCTGGAAGGACTCCAGTGTCCAGAGGGAACCCTCACTCCGGAGCCTGAACACAGAAGGGTCGTAAGGGAGGAGTTGCCTAGTTCCCGAAGAGATTACAGAATACGGCCTGGCTAAAGGCGTTGTCCTGTCAGGACTCCTCCAGGCAGTAGTGAGCTGCAAAGGAGTGAATTGAAGACCAGGTGGTGGCCCGGCAGATGTCTGCCATCGGGACAGAGTGCAAGTTTGCCGCTGAGGTTGCCATGGCCCCGATGTTGTGTGCCGTGACTTGGTGCTCCAGCTGGAGCCCGGCCTGCTCGTAGGCGAGGGCAATGCAGTTCGCCACCCAGGTAGACAAGGTCTGTTTAATTACTGCCTCCCCCAGTCAATAGGCATCATAGGAAATGAAAAGCTTGGAGACTTTGCGGTGGCCCTAGGTATGCTGTAGGTAAAAGGACAGGGCCCTCTTACAGTCTAGAGCAGGGGTTCCCAACTGCAGTCCTGGAGGGCCAAACACCATTCAGGTTTTTCATGCTGTCCCTAATGAATAAGCATGAGATACATTTGAATACAATGGGGGCAGTGCATGCAAATTCATCTCATGCATATTTATTAGGGACAGCCTGAAAACCTGAATGGTGTTTGGCCCTCCAGGACTAGAGTTGGGAACCTTTGGTCTAGAGTATATGTAGGATGATCTCCACCCTCTTGGCGCGAGGCCGTGGAAAGAAGGTGAGGAGCACCACCACCTCCTGACTGAGGTGAAATGAAGACACCACTTTCGGAAGGAATTTGGGTTACGTCCATAGCACGATCTTGTTCTTGTAGGACCTGGTAGAGGGCGGCTCCGCCACCTGGGCCTGAGGTTCGCTGACTTTGCGGGCAGAGGTGAGCACCATCAGGAAGGCAACCTTCCAGGAGAGGTACTGCAAATGGCAGGTAGCCAAGGGCTCAAATGGTGGTTGAGAGAGTCATGCTAGCACCACGTTGAGATCCCATTCCGCCGGAGGTGGGCGGATTGGGGGCTTGGAGAGTAGCAGGCCCCATAGGAAGCAGGTGACGAGGGGCTGCGCCAATAGAGGCTTGCCCTCGAGAGGGTGGTGGTGCACTGAGAGAGACTCAGGTGCACCCAGTTGGACTTGAGTACAGCTAGTGAAAGATAAAGTAGGTACTGCAGTACCATCTGCACCGTGCAGGAGAATGGGCTGGCCCGTCTCTCCGAGCACCACATGAAGAATCTGCGCCACTTGTAGGCATAGGCGCATCTTGTGGAGACCTTGCAGGAGGCCAGGACCTCCTCCCACTTCCCCCGAAAGGTTGAAGGGGGCCAAGGCTATCCGTTCAGCAGCCAAGCTGTTAGTGACAGAGACCCCAGATTGGGGTGGAGGAGAGAACTGTCGTCCTGAGTAAGTAGTCCCGGAGAGTTCTCCCGAGGAACTGGGGGCTCCGTTGCTAAGTGGAGCAGCAGTGGGTAACATGGCTGCCTGGGCCACAGGGGGGGGGGGGGCGCACCAAAATTAGTGACGCTTTGTCCCGGGCGACCTTGAAAAGGGTCTTGGTGACCAATGGCAAGGGCGGGAAGGCATACAGGAGGCCCTCTGACCACAGGAAGAAGGCATTCACTGCCTCCCAGGAAGGGTGAGGCTGGCAGGAACAAAATAGTATCATCTGAGCACTGGCCGGATTGGCAAAGAGGTCCATCTGTGGGGTTTCCCAGAGGCAAAACAGCCATTGGGCTATTCTGGGGTCTAACCGCCATTCGTGCGGCTGGAGGACCCTGTGCAGCCTGTCCGCGAGGGTACTGTCCTGACCCAGCAGGTAAACTGCTCTCAGGAGCATTCCTAGGCTGATCGCATATGAGCAGAGGACTACTGCCTCCTGACAGAGGGTATACGACCCTGTACCCCCCTGCTTGTTCAGGCAGAACATGGCAACCTGGTTGTCTGTCTGGATTAGTACCGGCTGATGCTGTAGACAATGGCAGAGGGCTTGGAGGGCCAGAAATATGGCCCTGAGTTCCAAGAGGTTGATCTGTTGGTTTTCTGCCCTGGACCAGGTGCCCTGCATGCGGAGGCCTCCGCAGCGAGCTCCCCAACCCAGCCGAGAGGCATCCATGGTGAGAACCTGCTGGGGGTCTGGAAGGGCATACCTGCCTGTAGGTGCTATGTCACTTGCCACCAGTTGAGCGACTTCACCATCAGGCAGGTCATGCATACTCTGTTCCTGAGGTGGTCAGTGGCTTGTCCACTGGGATCGGAGGCACCATTGGGTCGTCCTCATGTGGAGGCAGGCATCAGGTGTAACATGTACCATGTGGCGGAGCAAGTGGAGCATGGAACGAGCCAACACAAAGTATGGTGCTGAACCTCTGTGGCCAGAGCCTTGAGGCGACTTGCACTGTCTAGGGGGAGGAAGGCCTTGGCCTGGCGGGTATCCAACCGAGCCCCTATGAACTCCAAGTTTTGTGTAGGAGTGAGATGAGACATGGGCTGGTTTATTACGAAGCCCAGGTGTTCCAGGACACAAATGGTGCAGCCTGTGGCCTGCTGTACCTCGGTGGCTGTTTCTCCTTTTATGAGCCAGTAGTCCAGGTAGGGGAAAATGAAGGCCTCTTGGAAGCAGCGATAAGTAGCCATCACCGCCAGGCATTTGGTGAAGACCCTGGGTGTGGAAGCCGACCCTGGGTGTGGAAGCCATCCCGAAATGTAGCACCCTGTACTGGTAGTGGTTGCCCTCGACCACAAATCTTAGGCACTGTCTGTGACTGGGATAAATAAGGATGTGGCTGTAAGCATCCTTTAGATCCAAGAAGCATAACCAGTCTACCTGATGGAGGTAGCGCAGCAACGTTCCAAGGGAGAGCATCCCGAACTTCTCCCACACCAGGAACTTATTTAGGTTCTGCAGATCTAGGATGGGCCCGAGGCTGGTTCTTTTTGGCATGAGGAAGTAACCGGGAGTAGAAACTCTTGCCCCTACAATCCGGCTTTCGTCCTTTACATTCTACCGAGATGGCACTTACCAAAGTCTCCAGTGGCCTCTTCCTGGCAAAATCCAAGGGCCTTTACTCAGTCCTCATCGTTCTTGACCTTTCTGCTGCTTTTGACACTGTTGACCACAACTTTCTCCCCGATACCTTGTTCTCACTTGGTTTTAAGGGCTGTGCTATCCTGGTTTCCCATCGCTTTCAGTGTTTATTCTGGTGGATCCTCCTCTATGGCTATCCTGCTCTCAGTTAGTGTACCCCAAGGATCTGTCTTGGGTCCACTCCTTTTTTCTCTCTATACCCAGTCCTTTGGTGCACTCATCTCTTCCCATGGCTTTCAGTACCATCTTAATGCTGATGACTCCCAGATCTACCTCTCTGCACCTGAAATCTCTCCGGAAATCCAGACCAGGATCTCTGCCTTTCTGATATTGCTGCTTGGATGTCTCATCACCACTTGAAATTGAACATGGCCAAAACGGAGCTTCTTATTTTTCCCCCTAAACCCTCCTCTCCCCTCCTCCTTTCTCAGTCTCTGTGGTAACTCTCTACTGCTCCCCGTCTCCTCAGCTCGCAACCTTGGGGTCGTCTTTGACTGCTCTCTCTCTCCTCCACACACATCCAACTGATCTCTAAAACCTGCCATTTCTTTCTCTACAATATCCACAAAATTCACCCATTCCTTTCTAAACACACTACCAAGACACTTATCCACTCCTTTGTCACCTCCCGTCTAGACTATTGTAACCTACTTCTTGCTGGTATCCCTGTAAATTCTCTCTCTCCCCTTCAATCTGTTCAACACTTTGCTGCGTGGCTAATCTTCTACCAGCCTAGTCATGCTCATATTACCCCTCTTCTCAAGTCACTTCATTGGCTCCCTATTTATTTCGCATCCAGTTCAAACTTCTCCTGCTGACCTATAAGTGTATTCACTCTACAGCTCCTCATTAGCTTTCCTCTCTTATCTCTCCCTGCACCCCTCCTCGGAAACTCTGCTCTTCTGGCAAATCAATTCTATCCGCGCCCTTCTCTTCTACTGCTAACTTCAGACTTTGCTCCTTTCACTTTGCTGCTCCTTATGCCTGGAACAAACTACCCAAGTCTGTATGTCAGGCACCTTCTCTGACTTTTCAAATCCCTGGCTAATAACTCACCTCTTCGCTGCCACTTTCAGATCTTGAGTCAAGACGTATGCAGCGCTGCACAGACACATGTAAAAGATGGTTCCTGCTCATCGGAGCTTACAATCTAGTCAAGAAGGACAACACAGTAGCTGAGACATAGGATACATCTTGGGGGAATGGTAAGGAAACACAAGGGAGATCAGGTGAGTCATCTCCCTTGTATTTCCTTACCATTCCCCCTATGTCTCAGCTACAGTGTTATCTGTCTTGACTAGGTTGTAAGCTCTGATGAGCAGGAACCATCTTTTACATGTGTCTATGCAGCGCTATACAAATGTTCAGTAATAGTGGTAGTACTAGCGGGGCACCGGTTCCACAGCTCCATCCTCGAGTAGACCTGTGAGCTCCTGCCGTAGCAGGTTCTGGTGAAGGGGAGTCCTGGAGGGCTCTCCTGGAAAGAAAGCGGGGGGCATCTGGTCCAGATGGAGGAGGTAACCCTCCTTGACCACCTGGAGGGCCCAGGCATTGGTGGTGATGTTTGACTACAGGTGGACAAAGTGGATCAGGTGTCCCCCTGTTGGCAGCTGACCACCTGGGGGTAGAGGGGCTATGCCCAAGGAGTAAAAAGCTCTCACCAGATGGGGCCGGAGTTGGCATCAGGGTCTTTGGAATCCTCTGTTTATGGGGGCCCTCTGTGTGCCCCTTGGCATGCTGCCCTTGCTGTACAGCCTGGGAAGGCTGGTACTGCTGATAGCCTCGGTAGGCCGGTCCCTTCCTCGGGTATGGTGGTTTTTCCCCCCAAGGCCTTCTACTTAGGCAGAGTAATGGTCTTTTTGGAAAGTCAAGTTCTTGTCGGGAATTCAGACTCGAGCTCTGCAGCCTTGTCTGACATAGGCTTACCAAAGAGATCTCTCCTTGGCATGGGACACTGACAAGTTTGTCTTGAACCCATTGCTCCAGATCAGAGGACTGGAGCCAGGCCTGGCGCCTAGCACCAATGCCTGCTGCAGCCATCTGGTCTGTGGACTCGAAGCAGTCATAGGCTGCTCGAGACAAACTTAGTCACCAATGCCCTTGACCATGCTCCGGAACCATTGGAGTGGTTCCTCATAGAGGCTGGCGGAGAACCCAGTGAGCTCTTTCCCCAACTCCCTCACATACCCATATATAGTTGGTATGCCTGGATCCGACAGGCTAGCATCAAGCCCTGGTAACATTTTCTGCCTAGGGTGGCAAGGGCCCTGCCTCCCTGCGTTTTCTGGCTTTTAAGCTGACGTTTTGTGGACTCCACCACCATGGAGTTGTGGGGGAACTGAGCCTTCCTGAAGACTGGGCCCTGGCGGACTCGGTACATGGAGTCAAGTCAACGGCTGACTATGGGCACTGAGACTGGTGACTTCCACATTCAAAGGAGTAGCTCTTCCAGAATGGCCAGGACAGGCACCGTGAGTGACTTTTGGCGAGGACTCATGTTGTAGCATCTCGAGCTCCTCCATGTGAGGGTCCTCCTCCAAGTCAGTGGGGAATGCCAATGCCTTCGAAATGTCTCGCACAAATTTGAGGAATGCTGTGTCCTTGTGCGGTGACCGGTGATTGGTCTCGGGTGGAGATGGGTCCGACGGCACGTCGCGGTGTTTGAGAGTGTCTAGGGATATCTCATCCTCTTACTCAGTCAGAGTACTCTGTGGAGGACTCGATAGTTGGTCGTGCCAGCACTGGCCCTGGGCTGCATGGAAGGAGCCATAAGCACTGGCCCTGGGCTGCATGGAAGGAGCCATAAGCACTGGTCAAAGATGATTGATGGCCCGAGGAACGGGACCATGATAAGGACTGCTGTCGAGGATTGGCTTGAGGCTGTAAGCTCAAAAGGATGAGATCGACAACCGGGGAAGTCCTCGAGGTCAAGGTCCCGGTTTACTGGGTGGATGAACCGGCCGAGCTGGACCACTGCACCTGCTGCATCTTCAGGAAAGCAGACAGGCTGGGCTCTAGGGACTCCCATCCTGGACTCCAGTCCAGAAGGTACTGCAGTCTTTGGTGCGGATACTGTGGTAGCCAGGTCCTACGCCGGCGAGGAGGAAGTCCTTGATGAAGATAGCCTCAGCAGTCCGAGGCTGATCACCAGGGGGCAGACTATTCCTTCCTGGGGACCTTGGAAAGCCTCTCCTGCTCCGACACTTCAGGCCCGATTCGGAGGCTGAGGGATCTGGCACAGGGCTTGTCCACTTTTACCGAATCCCACAAAGTCGCCCTCAAGGATTTCTTCTTCGTCTTGCGTTCTCAGTCAGAGGAACACCTGTTGGAGGACTCGCATGCCCAGTCGGTTGCCGTGGGGTCACTATGTGGCTCCAGAGTCTCAGATGGGGCTCTGGATTGTGGGGTCACCAGGGACTCTGGGGCAGAGTCTGACCTGGAAAACATTTGGTCATGTTTCTGCTGACAAAGTTTGATTGCTTTAGTGGACATCTGCTTAGAGAGGCCACAAACCTCTGGATCATGGCTAGGACCAAGACAACAGAGGCAGCAATCATGTGTGTCAGTGAGGGACATATTTTTAGAGCACCGATCACAATTCTTGGAGCCGCTGGCCATCGGAGGGAAAAAGTACCCCGGCGAGGTCAAAAACCTGAGGAAGTGCCAGCCGGTGGAAAAAAGGTATGAAGTCATGCTAGGGAAAAATAACTTAACTAGGGATAAAAGGGACGGTCCGAGACACAATGCCAAGTCAAGCGAACTAAGGCGGGAAAAACTGGTTGCAGCTGGAGAAAACGCAAGCACTATCGGATGAAATTTAGAACTGCTTTTTTCAGGGAAAATCAGATGCACGTCCGGTGGGCTCCGCGGAAAAAAAGGAGACTGAGCAAGATGACATCCTTGGGCGCGAAGGGGACCACGCATGTGTGGTTCATCTCCCAAAGGCTTTCTTTGAAAGCTGGGGAGATGCTTCCGGGCAGGGCTCCATCAGTGCTGATGTCACCCATATGTGAGGACTGAATCCCTGCTTGTTCCTGGGGAATAAGGGAAGACAGATTAAAAATAGAAATATGAAAACAAACACTAAACTGGAAACCCTAAGGAACCAGACAGCATCCCAAAGAAAGAAGAAAGAGAAATGCACTCTCTTGTACTGTACAAAATCCAAAAGATATCAGAGATGCACATTTCCAAAAACTGTGAAAGAAAGAACAAAGACCACCCACAAAAGAATGAGCAGAAAACTGTATAATCCTGTACAGGGCTTAATTTGTTGACCAAAAGGAAGTGGAACTGTATAGGTAGGGCAGAGACAGGTAGACCAGGGGCAGGAGCATCATGAGAAGAGGATCTGGATTAGGGGAGTAGAGTGACTGCTCTCTGCTCCGTTCTATGCTCATCGCTTCCCTGCAGGCTTTCTGGAAGGGATGGGATGCAACAGAGTACCCAGCTTCTCCAAGTCTGAAAAGAAGTGGTGGAACTGAAATCCAGGGTGTTACCCCTGAAATTAAGCCCTGATCCTATGGAAAATAGGGAGATGAATGCAATGGCAATAGCGCCCATGAGCTGCTGAGGGCAGGAGGTATGCAGGGAGAAGTAAGTTGTCTAGGATGTCCCTAAATTTCAGGACTGTTCCAGAGATTTTAGAGCTGTGTCCCCGACTGTCCCACCTGTTTGGCAGCCTTCAGTCCCCGATTCCAGCAATGGGGAAAGAGGTAGAACATGATTTTCAATTTAGTGATAGGTCAGTTTTTAGAATTTACATCCATTATTTTTATAATTTTGCACAGTATGGGGGGGAAATGTATCACTGTTTCTATTTCTCTGTCAAGTTGTCTGCTTGGAAGGCATATTGTTGCTGTCATGGGATGGAGGAGAGGAGGGGAGGGGAGGGACAGGACAAGAAGGGCCAATCTGCCTACTAGGAGATATATATATTGTTTTTTTTAAGTGGCAACTTTATGCTGCTGCTTTGGAGCCCACAGCAGGCCATGACTTCAGCACAAACACCATGGCCTGCCACTCCTGTCACCTTTCCAATGCAGATTCCTGTGGGAGGGGAACAGGAGCAGCAAGCCATGTGTGTCGAAGCACATGGCCTACTGTGGGCACCAAAGTGGGGGCACAAAGCTGCCACTTTCAAAACCGTCATGCTGCCACTGCTGCCACCCCCCACATGATGAGAAGATGGATTTGGGGAGGGGGGTGCAGTGGCAGGCAGGGGGGGTGGAAGGTACAGGGGGGGGGGAGAGAGAGGTGTGGCGGGGCTTCTGCCTGGGGTGGCAGAAACCCCTGAACTAGCCCTGAGGGTAATGACTCCTCTTTCCTCCTCCACACCTTGTTGCTCAAACCTGGAATTAAGCTGTCCCTTTCTGGTTCTAGGACAGAGAGTGAAGCACATAGGTATGCAGGTGGTGGTCTTTTCAATCCTCCCTGTTGAGGGTAAAGGCCGAGGCAGAGAAGCTAGCATCCTGGCTGCACGGACAGTGTCTAAGAGTGTTTTCTTTTTCTGGACCATGTGATGATTTTTCCAGGGGCTGAAGAGCAGAGATAGCATCCACCTATCCAAGAAGGGTCAAAGTCTTCTTCAGCAGACTGACTAACCCTACTGAAGAGGGATTTAAAAAAAGATTAATTGGGGATGGGTGAAGAAAGCCCCCAAGTAAAGAGTAGTTACTCATCTGTAACAGGTGTTCTCCAGGAGCAGCAGGAATCAGTCCTCACTTATGGGTGACGTCGGCGCCGACGGAGCCCTCGCGGAGCAATTTTCCCCAGCTTTCGAAGAAAGCCTTTGGGAATTGCAGCGCACATGCGCGGTTCCCTTCCCGCCCAAGGGTGCCATCTTGCTCAGTCTGATGACATAGCGAAAAGACAGCAAAAAAGTTAGCAAAAACATATAATAAGAATGACTGCAACTCCAAGGGGAGGAGGGAGGGTAGTGAGGACTGATTCCTGCTGCTCCTGGAGAACACCTGTTACAGGTGAGTAACTACTCTTTCTCCAGGACCAAGCAGGAAGTCAGTCCTCACTTATGGGACTCCCAAGCTCAAGGCTACCGGAGACCTCAAGCTGAAAAATGAGCTCCCTCAAGCTCAACAGTACAGAAGGAAGGAAGCTTCTCTGAATACGCATCCGGCCGGTAGCCCAACACCAGGGCCGGAGGGTAGGAGTTGCCTAGACCTCAAAGAGATTGTGGAGGACTGCCTGTCCGAAAGCACTGTCCCTGCGGGACTCCCTCTCCAGGCAGTAATGAGCCGCAAAAGTCTGGCTGGAAGACCAAGTAGCGGCCCGGCAGATGTCTGCCAACGGAACAGAGCGGAGGTGAGCTACTGACGCAGCCTTCGCCCTGACACGGTGAGCCGTGACTCGACTCTCTAAGGAGAGGCCGGCTGCTCCATAAGTCCAGGCAATACAGTCAGCTACCCAGATGGACAAAGTACGCTTAGACAGGTACCCCCAACCGATTGGGGTCAAAAGATACGAAAAGCTGGACAGCCTTTCTATGCTCTCGCGTACGGTCAAGGTAGAAGGATAGGGCTCTCCTACAGTCCAGGGTATGCAGAACAGTCTCAGCTCAGCTGGTATGCGGCCTGGGAAAGAAGGTCGGAAGAACCACCTCTTGACTGATGTGAAAAGGGGAGACCACCTTTGGAAGAAACTTAGGGTGAGTCCATAAGACTACCCCTATTCTTGTAGAACCTAGTGTATGGGGGCTCCGACACTAGGGCCTGTAGTTCACTAACGGGCCTAGCGGAGGTAAGGGCTCAAGAAGAGAGTTTTCCAGGAGAGGAAACGAAGAGGGCAGGTAGCCATGGGTTCAAAAGGCAGACAGGTAAGCCTTTGCAAGACCACATTGAGATCCCAGTCAGGAGTTGGAGGGCGCAACGGAGGCTTAAGCAGAAGAAGGCCTCTGAGAAAACGCGCCACCAAGGGGTGCGAGGAAAGAGGCTGGCCCTCCACTGGCGAATGATGTGCAGAGAGAGCACCGAGGTGGACTCTGACAGAGTTGGATTTGAGGCCTAGATCGGAGAGGTGAAGCAAGTATTGCAGTACCACCGATACTAAGCAGGCGAAGGGGTCCTCAGAGCGCTGAGAACACCAGACCGAACATTTAAGAGCGTAAGATTTCCGGGTGGAAGGACGCCGAGACGCCAGGACGACAGCTTCCACCTCCGGAAGGAAGGAAGAGCGGAGCTAGGACTACCCTTTCAGCAGCCAGGCCATCAGATGAAGGGCCCGGAGGATGGGGTGCAGGAGAGTACCCTGATCCTGGGTCAGGAGATCGGGCTGAAACCCCAGAGGAAGAGGGGTGTCCACCGCTAGCTGCAGGAGTAGAGGGAACCAGGGTTGTCTCGGCCACCTGGGTGCTACCAGGATAACAGAGGCCCTGTCCTGGACAACTTTGAACAGCGTCCGGGACACAAGCGGCGTGGGAGGAAAGGCATACAGTAGGCCCGTGGACCACGAGATGAGGAAAGCATCCGGCGCTACTCAGAGGATGCGGGTGCCGAGAGCAGAACCTGGGAAGTTGCCGGTTCAAAGAGATCCACGGTGGGGGAGCCCCACCGGCGGAAGATCCGCTGGACAACTACGGGGTTCAACCTCCATTCGTGTGGCTGCAGAATCCGGCTCAGTTTGTCGGCCAGGCAATTTTCCTGCCCGGGCAGGTAAACAGCCTTGAGGAGGATGTCGTGATCAACTGCCCAAGAGCACAGTCTCCGAGCCTCCTGACATAGAAGGAGGGAGCCCGTGCCCCCCTGTTTGTTCACGTAGAACATGGCAACCTGATTGTCCGTCTGCACCAGTACAGACTGACGAGAAGTGAGGTGAAAAAAGGTCCGCAGAGCTAGGTGGATCGCCCGCAGCTCCAGGAAGTTTATCTGCTGAGCAGCCTCCCAAGGTGTCCAAAGGCCTTGAGTGCATGCTCCCTGGCAATGCGCTCCCCATCCCAGGAGAGAGGCATCTGTCGTTAGCACCTGGGAAGGTGGAGGAGACTGAAAGGTCATGCCGAGTACCAGATTGGGCAGGTGAAGCCACCATTGCAGAGAGGAGACCAGGCGGTCGGAGATCTGTATTAAGTCCGTCAGTCTCCCGGTGGCCTAATGCCAATGAGTGCGAAGGCTCCACTGAGCAGGTCTCATGTAGACGGGCATTCGGAGTGACATGGACCGTGGAGGCCATATGACCGAGCAGTTGTAGGAATTGCCTGGCCGAGACCGGTGACGCGCTGTGGAACCTGCCGGCCAGAGCTATGAGCCTGTTGGCCCGTTCCAGAGGCAAGAAGGCACGTGCCTGCAGAGTGTCCAGCCGTGCTCCTATGAATTCGAGATCCTGAGAGGGGAGCAAAGTGGACTTTTCAAAGTTTATGACGAAGCCCAAGTGCTGAAGCAGAGCCACTGTGCGTTGAGTGGCCTGAATGACCTCTAGGGAAGACTGTGCCCGGATGAGCCAGTCGTCCAGGTAGGGGAAGACGAAGAGGCCTTGAAGCCTCAGGAAGGCTGCCACCACTGCCAGGAATTTCGTGAACACCCTGGGAGCGGAGGATAGGCCAAAGGGCAGTACGCGGTACTGATAATGATTCCCTGCCACCACAAATCTTAGATATTGCCGGTGGTCTGGATGAATAAGGATGTGAGTATAAGCATCCTTTAGATCCAAGGAGCATAGCCAATCTCCCTGCTGGAGGTAGGGCAGTAGGATTCCAAGGGTAAGCATCTTGAAATTTTCCAGCTGCAGGAACTTGTTGAGGTTGCGTAAGTCCAGGATGGGTCTGAGGCCTCCTGTTCTTTTTGGTATCAGGAAGTACCTCGAATAAAACCCGTGACCCCACAGGTGTTGGGGCACTGGCTCCACAGTCTGTTCCTGAAGCAGACTTTGCAGCTCCTGAAGGAATAAGTCCCTGTGCAGAGGGGGTCTTGGAGGCTCCCCCGGAAAGTAGGGGGGAGGCACCTGGTGAAAATGCAAGAGGTAGCCCTTTTGAACCACCTGCAGCACCCAGGAATCGGATGTTATGGCTGACCACCTGTGGGCAAAGTGGGTCAGCCGGCCCCCCGTGCTGAGCGAAGACCGCAGAGGGGGAGAGGCTATGCTGGCATAGTCAAAAAACCCCACCCTGCTGAGCAGGGGGCTGTGTAGTGGGCTTGGGGGCCTTCTGCCTACGGGACCCATTACCCTGTCCCTTAGCCTGCAGGCCCTGATGGGGAGCTGCTGGTGCTTGATATTGTGGGTGGTGTTGCTTATAGGCAGACACCTTCCTCGGGTAAAAGGGCTTTTTCCCCGAGCCCTTCCTCTTCTGTGAAGGGGCAGAGGTCTTTCTGGACAGGCGAGTTCTGGTGAGAGTCTCGGACTCGAGTTCCGCCGCCTTTTCAGCCATGGGCTTGCCGAAGAGGTTTTCGCCTCTGCAGGGGACATCGACCAACTTGTCCTGCTTCCATGGCTCGAGGTCGGATGACTGAAGCCAAGCCTGATGGCGAGCACCGATGCCGGCTCCGGCTACTTGAGCCGATGCTTCGAAGCCATCGTAGGCTGCTCGAGAAATAAACTTCGAGCATTCTCGAATACCAGTGGACAAGGCCTGGAACCTCCGCAAAGGCTCCTCGGAGAGGCCAGCCGAGAACCCGGCAATTTCTTTTGCCAGGTCTCGAAGATACATGTCCATATAAAGCTGGTATGTCTGGACACTGCAAGCAAGCATAGAGCCCTGGAAGCACTTCCTACCGAGGGCATCCAGGTTCCGGGCCTCCTTACCCAGAGGCACCGAGGAGTGCATCTTTTGACTCTTCAGTCGATGCATGGCCGATTCCACCACCATGGAATGGTGCGGTAATTGTGCCTTCTGGAACCCGGGGCTCTTGCGGACTCGATACATGGAATCGACCCGTTTAACACCGGCGTTGAGGCCGGGCTCTCCCACATGCGGAAGAGCAGCCGCTCTAGCATCGGAGGAACCGGTACAGTAAAGGCCTCCTTCGGGGGAAGAGTCATATTGGAGGGCCTCGAGCTCTTCGGCTCGAGGCTCCTCCTCCGGATCCGCGGGGAAGGCCAAAGCCTTGGCCATGTCGCTCACGAAATCGGAGAACCGGGTATCCTCCGGGGGGGGGGGGGGATCGTCTCCGAGGCTCCGACTCGGACGAGTGGGAGGGGACGCACAGAATCTGAAAAGAACGGGGTGACTCGTCCTCCTCCGTGTCCCAGCCCGACTCCTCCGTGGAGGAATCGAGTGGCTCTGTGCGGGCGAGTGCCGAGGACCTCCGCCCCGACGCCGAGGCCGGCGTCGACGACCTCGGTCCCGACGATCGACTCGAGCTCGGCCGAGGATCGCCCTTGGCCGAGGATCGACTCGAGCTCGGATGGACTCGAGGATCGGCTCGGCCTCCGGGGTCGACTTGGACGTCTACGTCCCGGTGGTCGGGGCAGATGCACTGCCGAGGCCGGTCATCAATGCCCGCTGCTGGTCCATGAAGGCAGCGATACGGCACTCCAAGGCAGTCAATCTGAGACCAAACTCAGAAGACCCAGCAGCCCCCGACGTCGGCTCCCTCGGAGGTGAGTCCACGAGGACTACAGTACTCACGTGTCCAGGAGACTCCACTTCGAGACGAGGATGCTTCGAGGGCCTCTCTGCCTCCGAGGACCCGGGGCGGCTGACGGGGCTAGGCGACCTGGCCCTCGAGGGACCAGGAGCGTCCTCCGATGCTGCCCTCACGGGTTTCTCCTTCCGACGATGTTCCCGGCCGGGGGACCCCCGCTCAGAGGAACTCCGACGATGCTCGGGGCCGGAGTCACGAGACGTCAAAGCCTCTGACGAGGTCCGGGCCCGACCGGACGCGGAGTCAGAGAAGATTCTTTCCTTTTGTGACTGCCGACTCCTCAACGCCTTCGAGGACATTTTGTTGCACGGACCGCAACTCATCTAGTCATGATTGGGTCCGAGGCAATGGAGGCAGCAGTCATGCGTGTCGGTAAGAGACATAAGTCTGGTACAACGATCACACTTTCTAAACCTGCTGGCAGCCATCGGGGGAAAAAGGGCCCCTGCGAGGTCGAAAGACCGTGCTGCCAGGGAGAAAGAAAAAAAGTGGCGGGAACGCCAGTTACGAAGGACAAAAACTCGAAAAAATGTGAACGGACTCGATATTGTAGTATCGAGGCCGGGCAGGAAAAGGACACGGCGTCGAACCGAGAAAAACAACGAAAAAATCAACTTTTTCAGCGGCGATAACAAACTACGTCTGTAGGGCTCCGCGGAAAAAAGAAGACTGAGCAAGATGGCACCCTTGGGCGGGAAGGGGATTGCGCATGCGCGCTGCAATTCCCAAAGACTTTCTTCGAAAGCTGGGGAAAATTGCTCCGCGAGGGCTCCGTCGGCGCCGACGTCACCCATAAGTGAGGACTGACTTCCTGCTTGGTCCTGGAGAAAGGATTAAATACCTCTATAGAAATGGGTAAAAGGGTCAACATCTGGAAAGCAGTGTGCCTAAGTGCCCATAGTATGGGAAATAAGATCCCAGATGTCGAAGCTTTAATGGAAGTTGCAGACTTAGATTTAGTGGCTGTTATGGAAACATAGTTCACGGACAACCATACCTGGGATGTAATTATACCATGTTATACTTTATTCAGTAAGGACAGAATAGGAAAAAGGGGAGGACGAATGGCACTATATGTAAAAAAAATAAATATTACGGCTATAGAATTACAGGGCTTAAAACGGAGTGAGGAGGCACTATGGGTTAAACTAGAAAGAGGGAACGGGAATTCCATTTGCATGGGTGTGATATACAGATCTCCTTCACAGGGAGAAGTGGACAGAGATTTAATAGAAGACATAAAACAGTATTGCCATGAAAGGAGAAGTGCTACTGATAGGCGATTTCAATATGCTGGATGTGGATTGGCACATCCCTACTGCACTGTCATCTAGAAGTAAGGAAATCCTAGATTCTCTACAGGGAGAACTATTCCAGCAACTGGTAACAGAATCCATATGCAAAGGGGCCATACTGGACCTGGTGGCTTACCAATGGGGAAAGTGTTTCTGATGTTATAGTGGGAGATCAGCTCACATCCAGTGATCACTAGATGGTGTGGTTCAATATTAGGACTAGGGCTAATAAAGTACATTCAAAAGGGAGGGGACTTAGACTTTAGGAAAACTAACTTTGCTAAGATGGGATAATATCACAAGGAGTCATTAGCAGGATGGGAACAGCTGGGGAATGTAGAAAAGCAATGGGCAAAACTGAAAGGGGTTATTTTAAGGGTAACAATCCTTTTTGTTAGAAAAGTAAATAAATGTAAAAAGGAAAAAAGGAGGCCACTATGGTTCTCAAAAGATGTAGCTGAAAAGATGAAGAAAATAAAGAGGGTGGTCTTCATAAAATACAGCCTGATGGATGAACTGAAGGAACTCAGAAGGCGGCCTTCTGGAAAGGAGGGAGGAAGCTAGTGGGGCTGCAACCCCGATGGCCCCAATTCTGGGACAAGTAGAGGATGGGGCTCATTGGGGGCTAGAATCAGCACAATCCCCTAAAATGACAGCAGTTCTCATCTCCTCCAAAGCTGCAGCAGGCTCCAGAAACACGTTCTCCTTGGGCCTTGAGAATGTTTGTTTGGACACAGCCTAAAGATGGCTCCCCAGGGTCAGCCTCACATGCAGGGTAAATATTACCTTCCATTTGTGCCACCATCCACTTCCCACAGGCCAGATAGCAGTGGCTGCAGTTCAGCATATGCACCCCCGAGGTCTGCGGCTCACCCATGTGCGAGGTTGCAAGAAGACTTGGCAAAAGCCATGCTAGAAAGCAGAGCCACATCCAGAGAAAGAGTGTAGCAATTACCCAGGCAATAGTCACAACCACTGGGCAGCATGACACGGGAGCTGCTGCACTTAGAAAGTACCTGTACCACCAAACACTAGAGATAGAGCAGCCACGACCTGCTGTGGCTAGGAGGGTAACTAGGGCCAAGTCCAAATGACTTGCCCTAAGCTTAGTAGGACCTGACTTGCTCCTGGAGTCCAGCCATGCTGCACCAAAGCCCTTCTGGACTAGCAAGACTATCCCCTTTAGGGTTTTTTTTTTGTAATGCTTTAAAGAGAGACAGGAATCTCAAGATGGGTGTGGTATGGTGTGTGATGATGTGATGGGTACTGGGGGGGGGGGGGAGGGGGGCAGTGAGGCTGCCTAAGGAGTGTAGTGGAGGAATTACCTAGTGGTTAGAGCAGCAGACTGGTGACCAAAGATACCAGGGTTCAAATCCCATTGGAACTCCTTGTGGCCTTGGGCAAGTCACTTAATCCTCCACTGCCTCACCTAAAGCTCTCCCTTTTTACGAACCTGAATGGAACTCGCCTTGAACTACTACTGGAAAGGCATGAGCTAAACACTAATACATAAGGGTCTACAGAGAACGACCTACCTCTCTTATATGGCCCAACTGGGCAGTGACAGCTGACAGGGAGCGAGAAACATGCCATCTTGAGAGAATCTCCAGAAGGGTATCTGCAGATATGCCCTGCAGACCCCCTGCATACTCTGACTCAACTAGAGAGGTGCTCCACAGGACGGCTTCCAGGAGCCCCAGGAATCCAAAGCTGCTAGTCCAGCAATCGTCATTTGCTGGAGACAGAGAAATACTGAAGGGTGCCCTGCATTAGGAAAAGGACCAGTGATGTCATCACTGGAATCTTCTGAATTTCTCTGTCTCTTATCAGCTGGCAGAGGGACACTACCCACTTGTCTCTACTCGTCTAGCAGGATGATCTGGAATTGTGCTTTACAATCTCATCTATGGGGAAAAAGATGGGGTGACTATCATGATATACTAGAACTTGCCATTTTCAGCAGACAGGATAATCAGAGATCCTATTGGGCATTATGTCATTGTTGAAGAAGGCTCAGTCATGAAAAACTTATCCACTGTATCATTTATACCCTTAACATACATTCTAGGATTCTTCTTGAAGGCAGTTGAAATTGCTACCCCTGAAATGACATCTTACTACATGTGTTGATTTTTACCTTGACAGATCCTATTCCTCCAGAGTTGGCCAATTCAGTAGCACTAAAAATTCCTCGTGTGTGTAAATCATTCCTTTCTAGATGCCTAGAGGGTCCTATAGCCACTTGAGAGAAATGCACACATTTCTAAGGACACATTTTATGACAGCTATCACCTGAAAGGAAGGCCTAGGAACAGTGAGTAAGCAAGATCGACTGATTAGTTCTTCACTGAATGGGCCCCCTCTCAGTCTAAAGATCAGGCAGGGTCTTTCTTTCAAGTTGAACCCTCCAGATCTGGCATTTGTCAGGACTTAGCTGCCCAAAACCCAGAGTCTGAGATGAGGGTATCAATTACCAAGAAAACCAAGGGAGAAGGTGAGGAACACAAGCATACACAGGAAACAAGCTGATAAACTAGAAGCAAGGCTGGAACACAAAAGAAGCCGGTAGTAAGATGAGAAGATTTCCATGGGAAGAAAAAAAATTCAAATGCAGCAATGGAGCCAAAGCATTAGCTAACGCAGAGAAAATGCATAACTGTATTATGTTTGTTATTTTACTTGTCACTTGTATTTATTGTGTTGTATTTTATGTGCATTTTACATATGTTCAACTTGGGCACTGTATAGTGCGGAAAGCATAGTTACTCACCTGTAACAGGTGATCTCCGGGAACAGCAGGAATTTAGTCTTCACATATGGGTATCGTTGGAACCGACGGAGCCTGCGCGGGAACGCTCCCCAACTTCCAATTAGAAAGCTTTTGGGAGCATCCCACAGCGCTTGCATGCTGCCTTCCCATCTTTCCCAAATGCCTCTCTCCAGTTGAGTTTTAAAGCTGAGACAAAGAGAGAGAGAGGGAAAGAAAAGAGAGATACAACAACTAGGGGAGGTGGGTGAGTTGTGAAGACTAAATTCCTGCTGTTCCCGGAGATCACCTGTTACAGGTGAGTAACTATGCTATCTCCAGGAACAATCAGGAATGTAGCCTTCACATATGGGGACTCCCTAGCTACAGATGCCAGGGAGAGACCCCAGACGTTGTGTGCTCCTGTGAAAGGGCTCCACTTCCCCCCATGGATCTCTGGCATCCTACTGGGAATGGTGGGTAGGAGTTGATTAAGTATGGAACAGGTGTCATAGAACAGACTGACCAAACAAGGCATCCCGGCGGGAGTCCTTGTCTAAGCAGTAATGGGCTGTGAAGGTATGAACCGAGGCCCAAGTAGCTGCTCGACAGATGTCGTCAATATACACAGAATGTAGATGAGCCATTGAGGCTGCCATGGCTCTCACATTGTGAGCTGTGACATGGCCTTCCAGAGAAAGGTTTTTACTCTGATAGGTAAAAGAAATACACTGTGCAATCCAATTGGACAAAGTTCTCAAAGACTGGAAGTCCCAAATGAGAAGGATCAAAAGCAACAAAGAGTTGAGAGGACTTTCTATGTTGCTGTGTCCTTTGTAAGTAAAAAGCAAGTGCTCTTTTACAGTCCAAAGTATGAAGATTCCTTTCTGCATTTGAAGCATGAGGCCTTGGAAAAAATACAGGCAGGTAAACTGCTTGGTTTAAATGAAAAGGTGAGACCACCTTTGGCATAAAGTGTGGATGAGTCCTAAGGACTACCTTATCATGATGGAACCTCGTATAAGGAGGATCAGCCACTAATGCTTGCAACTCACTAATGCGACATGCTGATGTGATTGCAATGAGAAAGACAACCTTCTAGGAAAGGAATTTCAAGGAGGTAGTAGCTAGAGGTTCAAAAGGCGGTTTCATGAGCTGTCCAAGAACCAGATTTAGGTCCCATGCTACCGGTGGTGGCCTAATGGGAGGCTTAGTTAGAAGGAGGCCTCTCATAAATCTCGCTATGAGAGGATGAGAGGAAATAGGTTGTCCATTTAAAGGCTTGAAAGAAGCTGAAAAAGCACATAAATGGACTCGTACTGAGTTAGTCTTAAGCCCTGCATCAGATAAATGAAGGAGATATTCCAATAATGATTCCAGAGGTATCGCCAGGGGGTCAAGACCCTTCTGCAAACACCATATGGAAAACCTTTTCCAATTGAAAGCATAAGAGTGTCTTGTGGAAGGCTTTCTAGAAGCACAAAGGATATCCCTTACTTGTTGAGATAGGTTAAGACCATGAAGGTCTAGGCCCTCAGCAACCAGGCCCTGAGATGCAGGGAGTGGGGATCGGGATGCCACAACATCCCGTCCTCCTGAGACAGGAGATCTGGAGCAGATCCTTACTCCAGAGATGGAGCTTGAGAGAGATGTAGGAGCAGAGGGTACCACACCTGCCGTGGCCAATGTGGAGCTATGAGAATCATATGGCCTCTGTCTCTGAACCTTGAACAGGGTTTTGGGAATTAGGGGAATGGGTGGAAAGGCATATATGAAGTCCTGACTCCAATGGAGGAGGAAAGCATCCCTTGCCTGAGAACCCTGAGCCGGAATTCTGGAACAGAATCGGGGAAGTTTGGCATTCAACGGACTTGCAAAGAGGTCTATGTCCAGAGCTCCCCAAATTTGAAACATTTTTGCTAGTCTGCACGAAGAAACCACTCGTGTGGAAGCAGAACTCGACTGAGCCTGTCTGCCCATGAGTTTTGAATGCCTGGCAGATACACCGGAAGTAGATGAATTTGATGCTCTCTGGCGAGGGCCCATAGTCGCAAAGCTTCGCTGCAAAGCGACAGAGAGCCTGTTCCTCCCTGCTTGTTTAGAAAGAACATGGCTACTTGATTGTCCATCTGAATTAGGACTGTCTTGTAGCTCAGCTGGGTATGGAACGCTCGAAGAGCAAGGAAGATTGCTCTGTGTTCCAAGAGACTGATGTGTAGATGTGTCTCCTGTGGAGTCCAGGTGCCTTGGGTAGAGAGATCTTGCAGGTGAGCTCCCCAACCCACCTGTGAGGCGTCTGTTGTTAGAGTGACCTGGGGTGGGGGCTGTTGAAAAGGGGACCCCACCAACAGGTTTTGGGTTGACTGCCACCATTGTAGGGACAAAATAAGGCAACTTGAGTTTGCTATTTTGTCTGATAGGCAGCCTGATGCTTGAGTCCACTGAGTGGATAGAGTCCATTGGGCTGCTCTCATATGGAGGCGAGCATAGGGAACCACATGCACTTTAGATGCCATGTGGCCTAGCAATTGTAACATTTCCCGAGCAGTGAGATGAGTTTTTAACACTGCTTGGGAAGCCAATTGCACAATGCGAAAGCAACGGGGCTGTGGGAGATAGGCCCTTGCTTTCCTGGTATCCAGCATGGCTCCTATAAACACTAGAGACTGAGTAGGAGTTAGGTTGGATTTTGGGATGTTTATAACCAGTCCCAAATACTGAAGGATATGCATCGTGCAAAATAGGGAAATTCTGGCCTCTGACTCTGATGGAGCTCGAATGAGCCAGTCGTCTAAGTAGGAGAAGACGAATATTCCTAGAGTGTGAAGAAATGCTGCCACTACAGCCATGCATTTCGTAAACACCCTTGGTGCTGAGGCCAGGCCAAAAGGAAGAACCGTGTACTGGTAGTGCTTCCCCTGATATAGAAACCAAAGGAATCTTCGGTGAGATGGATGGATGAGAACATGGGTGTACGCATCCTTGAGATCTAGAGAACAAAGCCAATCCTGACTCTGAAGGTATGGCAGAAGAGTTCCTAGAGAAATCATCTTGAACTTCTCCTTGAACAGGAATTTGTTCAATTCTCTGAGGTCTAAAATGGGTCTGTGTCCCCCTGTTTTCTTTGGAATAAAGAAATAGGGGGAGTAAAACTCCGTACCCTGTTGGGAAATGGGTACGTCTTCTATTGCCCCCTGGGCAAGGAGCAAATTGACCTCTTGACCCAACTGATTTTCGAGTGAAGTCTGAGAATTGAACCCTCTTACAACTGTAGGAGGGGGCATGTTGAGGAAATGAAGCTTGTACCCCTCCTTTACAATGGAGAGAGTCCATTCTTCTGCTGTTATCTGCTCCCATCTGGGGGCAAAATGACACAACCTTCCTGGAATGGTGGAAGGCTCTGGCTCGTTGAGGGCCAGGAAGGCCAAGTTCTCTAGAAGGGAGTCAAAGCCCCTGTGGAGGCTGAGTCTGCTGGGCCGGTTGAGGCTTAGCAGACTTAGTTTTCCTTTGTTTTGGTGGCTGCTGTCCCTTTTGGGCAGACTGACTTGCAGAATGCCCCTGCTGGGTATAGGAGGGGTAAAACCTCTTCTTAGAGAAGAAGGGTTTCTTGTAGGATTTTCTCCTTGCAGGATCAGCTGTAGCCTTGGATAGTCTATCCAAAGTGGTGTTATCAGCATCCAGCTCATTAGCTTTCTCTTGCCAATTTTTGCCAAAGAGATTTTCGCCTGTACAAGGGATATTCTCCAGTTTATCCTGTACCCAGAGTTTTAAGTCAGATGCCTGGAGCCAGGCAATCCTACGAGCACCTATGGCAATGGCAGAGGTTCTGCTTATGCACTCAAAACAGTCAAAAGCTGCACGATTAATAAACTTGGAAACATCTTGGGCCTGTTTGACAAGTGTAAGATAATCTTGCCTCTTATCAGGAAGGAGGGGGCTCATAAGCTCTAGATCTCCTGTAAACTCCTTAAGGAGCATTCCCATATATAGAATGTAGGAACTAATCCTGGCAGAAAGCATAGAGGTCTGGAAGGTTCGACGCCCAAAGGCATCAAGAGTCCTACATTCACGTCCTGGCGGATTAGATGCATGTCTTTTTGCACTCTTGATCCTTCTCATAGCTGATTCCACTACCATGGAGTGGTGTGGTAGCTGGGTTTTTTGAAATCTAGGACAAGGAGGTACTCGATACATGGTATCAAGCCTACGAGAATGAGGAGAGGTGGTAAGAGGTGTTTCCCACATTCTTAGCATTTGATCATGCAAGATCTCAAGAATAGGCAAAGTGGCTGCCTCTTTGGGAGCTTTAGGATATTGTAAAATCTCCAATTCCTTTGCTCTGGGCTCTGCTTCAGGAGCCACTGTGATTGAAAGACCTCTAGCCACCTCCCGGATGAAATCCTGAAAGGATATATCCCCTGGAGGAGACATCCTACGTTTAGGAGAGGAAGGCTCCTCAGAGAGAAGTACTCCGGTACTGACAGAGCTGTCAGAATCCTCAGACTTATCGGAGGATTCAAAATATCTCCTGTCCGGGTGCTCTTGTAAAGCACGATACTGGTACCGATCGAAGTTGGTACCGGAGGGGTCCGGTACCGGCCTGTCGATACCGGAGGAAACAGCATGACTCGGTGTCGGCAACACAGTCGCCGATGTCGATGCTGTCGGTACCGGTATCGGTGCCGGAGCCGGTGTCGATACCGGTTGAACCGTCTGAAGCGGTCCCGAAGGCACTGAAGCCGCAAGGCGAGCTGCCAGACTGCTTTCAATAGCCAAGAACCTCTGGTCTATTGACGCTGCCGATGCCTGGGTATCGGTACCGGACGAAGCGGCCGGTACCCCAGAGCATGGCACCAGTAGTTCTGCCGAGGTTGAGGCCTCGAGAACATCCTGGAGCCCCGATAGTGCTCTGGAAGCCGAAGCCTCCCGCCAGGGCAATTTTGCCGGTACAAGGGCAACGCCAGAGGCATCTCGATGCTTGGAAGGAGATCTACCCTTTGAGGACTTGCCAGATTTATGTTTGGTTACCTGAGATCCATGGGAGGAAGACGACGCCCTGGAAGACGTCGAAGCCACGGATGCTGCATCGGAGGGAAAAAGGGTGCTAAGCTTAGCAGCTCGGTTTTGCCGACTCCTCTTCGACATCATCCCACAGGCAACACACTCCGATATGGAGTGGTCAGGACCTAAACATTTAAGGCACCACTCATGGGTGTCGGTGACGGAGATGGTACCGCCACACTTGGAACACTTTTTAAAACCTGAGGCAGGTTTTTCCATTCTGAAGGAAAAATTGGGCCTAGTGCCCAGAATGGCGCATGGCACCCGACAGAAAAAAGTGTAGAAAAAAAGAATACAATTTTTTTTTTTTTAAGAAAGAAAGAAAGAACCGGCGGTACCGGTATAGCGTCGAGGAAGGCAGACGCTACCACAAAAAAGAATGAAAAAGATGGGATAATTTCTGCGGTGACAGGAAAACAACCTGCTGGCTCCGCGGAAAATGAAGAACTGGAGAGAGGCAGTTGGGAAAGACGGGAAGGCAGCATGCAGGCGCTGTGGGATGCTCCCAAAAGCTTTCTAATAGGACACTGGGGAGCGTTCCCACGCAGGCTCCGTCGGTACCGATGATACCCATATGTGAAGACTACATTCCTGCTTGTTCCTGGAGATAACACTTTACATAAATGATTTCAAAAATGCCACACAGGAAGAAAATGGCCTTTAAAGAAGTGACAAGCACAGAGTAGACAAGACAGCCTGCCAGCCTAGTGGAACCTGCTGACATCTGCTGGCAGAAGGTCACAGATTCATCCAGGGATGGCTTTCTCAAGTGCAAAGCCACCTGCAGGCAGGCAGTGGAGCCTCATACCTTTAAATAATCAAGAATCCTTATTTCTATGAATCCTCTCAAATAACACTGATGCATAAGATAAGGTATGATTGTGGGTCCAATCTGGATCATGATCATTACACATGATTTGAAACAAGGCACCAGATGCTGAGATTTCTGGTTTTTTTTTAAACCTATCCTTAAATTTAAGGATTTGATTGCCCAATAGAATGAGTTTATGTGGTTTAAATAAGGCCCTTATTTCTGATCCCTTATTTTCTGCCTACTCATACAGAAGGGAAAAAAAGATCTAAATAAAAAGGTAAAAACTAAATATGAAAGTAAGGTAATAAAATTTCAGGAGGAAATTTTGAAGGGTTATTGATAATAGCAAGGAGGAAGCTTTTGCAGTTACATAAACAGCACTCAATATATCATTGCAGCAGAGAGCTCAAACCTTACTGCTGTATCACAACTTACATAGATATAGCAATAAGGCAAGCAAATTGAAAGTGTGAACTGTACATACCTTTGAGGGGCACAGATATATTTACACAGAAATTTGACATCATAGTGGTTTACAGATAAAAAAATCTGTGGATATGTATTACCATATGGACTAAAAGACATCACACACACTAGGGGGGACTGAAAAGAATAATTTAGACCATTATATTGAACGGTGAAATAAAAAGTTGGAAGACTATAATGAACTGAGTTGTTGAGCCAAGAAAAGATGTACAAACATCAGAGATAATCCACAAAATTTAAGGGAAAGCCAAGTTTTCAAAGACTTAAAACATTTCTTCAATGAAGTCTCTGCTAGAATATCAAGCGGGTGCCTGATATGAGAAAGTTGAGTTTCTATTCCAACCCCAACAAAGATGCAACTCCTATCACTCAGATCTCCAGATGCAAGCGGATGCAGCTTGGAATTCTTTAAGATTCTGATAACTCAAATAGAGGCCCTGTTATTTAACATGCTTAAGGAAGTGGCAAAAAGCACCCTTCTTCCTAAGGGAGATACTTGAAGAAACCAAATTCTTATTGCCCTCTTATTCCTAAATCAGTACATGAACATTAATGCCAAGCTGTTAGCAACCCATCCTGTAGTGGTACTGCCCAGTTTGAACTTCCCTCACAGATATGCTCTGGTTAATGTTTAGAAAATTGATATTACAGAGTTCATTAGAGTGTGAAAAATACAGACCTCTTGGTTAGCACTGATACTGGCAAAGCCTTCAGAGTATCAGGAGTACACTTGAAAAATATATTGGAAAAAACTGGATTTGGTAAACATTTTTATTAAAAAAAAAAAAAACACGCACTATATGCAAACCCTATGGCAAAAGGAATATAGTGTAACAACTCACCTATAACAGGTGTTCTCCAGAGCCAGCATAGTTACTCACCTGTAACAGGTGATCTCTGGGAACAGCAGGAATTTAGTCCTCACATATGGGTATCGTCGGTACCGACGGAGCCTGCACAGGAACGCTCCCCAGCGTCCAATTAGGAAGCTTTTGGGAGCATCCCACAGTACCTGCGTGCTGCCTTCCCGCCTTTCCCAACTGCCTCTCTCCAGTTGAGTTTAAAGCTGAGAGAAAGGGAAAGAGAAAGAGAGATACAACTCCTAGGGGAGGTGGGTGGGTTGTGAGGACTAAATTCCTGCTGTTCCCGGAGATCACCTGTTACAGGTGAGTAACTATGCTATCTCCAGGAACAAGCAGGAATGTAGTCCTCACATATGGGGACTCCCTAGCTTTAGATGCCAGGGAGAGACCCCAGAAGTTGTGTGTCCCTGTGTAAGGGCTCCACTTCCCCCCATGGATCTCTGGCATCCAACCAGGGACGGTGGGTAGGAGTTGATAAGGTATGGAACAGGTGTTGAAGAACAGCCTGACCAAACAAGGCATCCCGGCGGGAGTCCTTGTCCAAGCAGTAATGGGCTGTGAAGGTATGAACCGAGGCCCAAGTGGCTGCTCGACAGATGTCGTCGATAGACACAGAGTGCAGATGAGCCACTGAAGCTGCCATGGCTCTCACATTGTGAGTTGTGACATGGCCCTCCAGAGGAAGATTCTTACTCTGATAGGCAAAGGAAATACACTGAGCAATCCAGCTGGACAGTGTTCTCTTGGAGACTGGAAGTCCCAAATGAGAAGGATCAAAAGCAAAAAGGGTTGAGAGGACTTTCTATGTTGCTGTGTCCTTTGTAAGCAAAAAGCAAGTGCTCTTTTACAGTCCAAAGTATGAAGATTCCTTTCTGCATTAGATGCATGAGGCCTTGGAAAAAACACAGGCAGGTAGACCGCCTGGTTTAAATGAAAAGGCGAGACCACCTTTGTCATAAAGTGTGGATGAGTCCTAAGGACTACCTTGTCATGATGGAACCTTGTATAAGGAGGATCAGCCACTAGTGCCTGCAACTCACTGATGCGGTGTGCTGATGTGATTGCAATGATAAAGATAACTTTCCAAGAAAGAAATTTCAATGAGGTAGTAGCTAAGGGTTCGAAAGGTGATTTCATGAGCTGACCAAGAACCAGTTTTAAGTCCCATGCCACCAGTGGTGGCCTAATGGGAGGCTTAGTTAGAAGGCGGCCTCTCATAAATCTTGCTATAAGAGGATGGGAGGAAATAGGTTGTTCATTTAGAGGCTTGAAAGAAGCTGCAATAGCACTCAAATGGACTCTTACTGAGTTAGTTTTAAGTCCTGCATTGGATAAATGAAGGAGATACTCCACATATTCCAGAGGTATCGCAAGGGGGTTAAAACCTTCTGCGAACACCATATGGTAAACCTTTTCCACTTGAAAGAATAAGAGTGTCTTGTGGAAGGCTTCCTGGAAGCATAAAGGATATCCTTCACTTGCTGAGGGAGGTTAAAATCATGAAGATCTAGGCCTTCAGCAACCAAGCCTTGAGATGCAGAGACTGGGGATTGGGATGCCATAACATTCCGTCCTCCTGAGACAGGAGATCTGGAGCAGATCCTAACTCCAGGGAGGGGAGCTTGAGAGAGATGTAGAAGAAGAGGATACCAAACTTGCCATGTCCAATGTGGAGCTATGAGGATCATACGGCCTCTGTCTCTTTGAAGCTTGAACAGGGTTTTAGGAATTAGGGGAATGGGTGGAAAGGCATAAAGGCAGTCTTGACCCCAGTGAAGGAGGAAAGCATCCTGGCCTGAGAGCCCTGAGCCGGAATTCTGGAACAGAACCGGGGAAGTTTGGCATTCAAAGGACTTGCAAAGAGGTCTATGTCCGGGGTTCCCCAAATTTGAAAAATCTTGGCCACTTGGTCTGCATGCAGAGACCATTCGTGTGGAAGCAGAACTCGACTGAGTCTGTCTGCCCAAGAGTTTTGTATGCCTGGAAGATACACTGCCCGGAGATGAATCTGATGCTCTCTGGCGAGGGCACATAGTCGCAAAGCTTTGTTGCAAAGCGACAGAGAGCCTGTTCCCCTCTGCTTGTTCACCTAGAACATGGCTACTTGATTGTCCGTATGGATGAGGAATGTCTTGTAGATGAGCAGGGTGTGGAACACTCGAAGAGCAAGGAAGATTGCTCTGAGCTCTAAGAGATTGATGTGTAGACGAGTCTCCTGTGGAGTCCAAGTGCCTTGGGTGGAGAGGTCTTGCATATGAGCTTCCCAACCCATTGGTGAAGCATCTGTTGTGAGAGTTGCCTGGGGTAAAGGTTGTTGAAAAGGGGACCCCAGCAACAGGTTCTGAGTGGACTGCCACCACTGGAGAGACAAAATAAGGCGATTTGTGTCTGACAGGCACCCTGATGCCTGGGTCCATTGAGTGGATAAAGTCCACTGGGCTGCTCTCATATGGAGGCAAGCATAAGGAACCACATGCACTGTAGATGCCATGTGGCCTAGTAGTTGTAACATTTCTCGAGCAGTGAGATGAGGCTTTAGCACTGCTTGAGAAGCTAACTGCACCATGTGAAGGGAACGGGTCTGAGGAAGAAAGGCCTTGCTTTTCTGGTATCCAACAAAACTCCTATGAACTCTAGGGACTGAGTAGAATTAGACTGGATTTTGGGATGTTTATGACCAGACCCAAATACTGAAGGATATGCATCGTGCAAGATAGAGCAGTCCTGGCCTCTGATGGGGCTCGAATGAGCCAGTCGTCTAAGTAGGGGAAGACGAATATTCCTAGAGTGCGAAGAAATGCTGCTACCACAGCCATGCATTTCGTAAACACCCTTGGAGCTGAGGCCAGGCCAAAAGGAAGCACCCTGTACTGGCAGTGCTTTCCTTGAAAAAGGAAACTAAGGAACTTTCTGTGAGTTGGGTGGATGAGAACATGGGTGTACGCATCTAGAGAACAAAGCTAATCCTGACTCTGAAGGTATGGCAGCAGAGATCCCAGAGGAATCATCTTGAATTTCTCTTTGAACAGGAATTTGTTCAATTCTCTGAGGTCCAAAATAGGTCTGTATCCCCCTGTTTTCTTTGGGATAAGGAAATAGGGGGAGTAAAACCCTGTACCCTGTTGATGAATGGGTACTTCTTCAATTGCCCCTTGGGCAATAAGCAGAGTGACCTCTTGATCTAACAGGTTGATGAGAGAGGTCTGAGACGTGAACTGTCTTACCACTGTGGGAGGGGGCCTGCACAGAAAGTGAAGCTTGTACCCCTCCTTTATAATGGAGTGTGTCCAATGTTCTGCTGTTACTTGCCCCCATCTGGGGCAAAGTGAGACAACCTTCCTGGAATGGTGGAAGGCTCTGGTGCATTGAGGGCCAGGAAGGCTAAGTTCTCTAGATGAAAGTCAAAGGCCTTGTGGAGGCTGAGACTGCTGAGACGGTTGAGGCTTAGCAGTCTTTGCTTTCCTTTGTTTAGGTGGCTGCTGACTCTTTCGGGCAGGCTGACCTGCAGAACGTCCCTGCTGGGAATAGGAAGGATAAAACCTCTTCTTTTTTGAGAATGGTTTTTTGAAAGATTTCTTCCTTGCAGGATCAGCTGTGGCTTTGGATAACCTATCCAAAGTGGAGTTGTCAGCATCCAACTCATTGGCTTTCTCTTGCCAATTTTTGCCGAATAGATTCTCACCTGTACAAGGGATTTTACCCAGTTTGTCCTGCACCCAGAGCTCCAAATTGGATGCCTGGAGCCAGGCAATTCTACGTATACCTATGGCAATGGCAGAGGTTCTGCTTATGCACTCAAAACAGTCAAAAGCTGCACGGTTGACAAACTTAGAAACTTCCTGGGCATGTCTAACCAGTGTGAGAAAATCCTGCCTTCTATCCTCAGGAAGAAGAGGGCTCAAAACCTCTAAATCTCCTGTGACTTCTTTAAGGAACATTCCTATATATAAAATATAGGAACTGATCCTGGCAGAAAGCATGGAAGCCTGGAAAGTACGACGTCCAAAGGCATCCAAAGTTCTACTCTCACGTCCTGGAGGATTAGAGGCATGACTCTTTGCACTCCCGATCCTTCTCATAGTTGATTCCACTACAACAGAGTGGTGAGGAAGCCGAGTCTTCTGGAAGCCAGGACAAGGGGGGACTTGATACAAACTATCTAGTCTGCGAGAGTGAGGAGAGGTGGTAAGAGGTGTCTCCCACATTCTCAACATGAGATCATGTAAGATCTCATGGATAGGCAAGGTAGCTGCATCCTTAGGAGCTTTGGGATATTGTAAAATCTCCAACTCCTGTGCTCTGGGCTCTGTTCGGGAGCCACAGTAATGGACAGACCCCGAGCCACCTCCCTGATAAAATCCTGAAAGGAGATATCTTCTGGAGGAGACATCCTACGTTTAGGAGAGGAAGGTTCCTCCGGGAGAAGTATTCCGGTACCGACAGAGCTATCAGAATCCTCGGAGTCCTCCGAGGATTCAAAGTACCTCCTGTCTGGATGCTCTTGAAGAGCCCGATACCTGTACTGACCGAAGTCGGTACCGGTGTATCGGTACCAGAAGGCATCGCATGACTGGGTACCAGCAAAGCGGACACCGATGTCGATGCCAATGCTGTCGGTACCGGTACCGATACCGGTGCTGGCATCAGTGCCGGTACCGGTTGAACTGTCTGACGCAGTTCCAAGGGTGTCGATGCCGCAAGGAGAGCCGCCAGAATGCGTTCAATAGCCAGAAACCTCTGGTCTATCGACGCTGCCGATGCCTGGGTATCGGTACTGGAGAAAGCAGCCAGTACCCCAGAGCATGGCACCAGTAGTTCTGCTGAGGTCGAGTCCTTGAGAACATCCTGGAGCCCCGATAATGCTTTGGAAGCCGAAGCCTCCCGCCGGGGCAATTTTGCCGGTACAGAACCCTCAAGGGCAACGTCAGAGGCATCTCGATGCTTGGAAGGAGATCTACCCTTTGAGGACCAGCCAGATTTATGTTTAGTTTCCTAAGATCCATGGGAGGAAGATGAAGCCCTGGAAGACGTCAATGCCACAGAAGCTGCATCAGAGGGAAAAAGGGCACTGAGCTTAGCAGCTCGGTTTTGTTGACCCCTCTTGGACATCATGGCACAAGCCATACATTCGGAGATGGAGTGGTCAGGACCTAAACATTTAAGACACCACTCATGGGTGTCGGTGACGGAGATGGTACTGCCACACTTGGTGCACTTTTTGAAACCCGAGGCGGGTTTTTCCATAGTGGAGGAAATTTTGGGCCTAAGGCCCAAAATGGCGCGTGCACATGGAAAATAAAAGTTTGGACAAAAATATAAAATATTTTTTTTTTTTTTTTTAAAGAAAGAAAGAACCACCGGCGGTACCGGTATAGCGTCGAGGAAAGCAGACGCGATCACAAAAAAGAAGAAATAAAGGAAAACGTTTCTGCAGTGACAGGAATGACGACCTGCTGGCTCCGCGGAAAACTAAGAACTGGAGAGAGGCAGTTGGGAAAGGCGGGAAGGCAGCACGTAGGCGCTGTGGGATGCTCCCAAAAGCTTCCTAATTGGACGCTGGGGAGCGTTCCTGCGCAGGCTCCGTCGGTACCGATGATACCCATATGTGAGGACTACATTCCTGCTTGTTCCTGGAGATAGAAGGAATCAGTCCTCATATGGGTGACGTTGGCACCGATGGAACCCGCATGGAGCATTTCCCCAGCTTTCAAAGAAAGCTTTTGGAAATGCCACCATGCATGCGTGGTCTCTTTCCCGCCCAAGGGTACCATCTTGCTCAGTCAGACGACATAGCAAAAGAACTTAATGTAGGAAGGCAAGGGGAGGAGGGAGGGTTGTGAGGACCGATTCCTGCTGTCCCTGGAGAACACCTGTTACAGGTGAGTAACTATGCTTTCTCCAGAAACAAGCAGGAAGTCAGTCCTCACATATGGGATTCCCTAGCTCCAGGCTTCCCAGGACTGAACCAAGACAGCACCACCGGCGACCCGACAGGTGGCCCTAAGTTGCAGAAGGTGCGTCCCTACAGAGGCTCTGCAAGACTCGCATGTTGAGTGACAACTTCACTCAGGTAGCCTGAACACAGAAGGGTCGGAAGGCAGGAGTTGCCTATACCCTGAGAATATTGCAGAGTACTGCCTGCCTGAAGGCACTGTCCCTGCGGGACTCGCTCTCCAGGCAGTAATGAGCTACATATGTATGAATCAAAGACCATGTGGCAGCCCTGCAGATTTCCATCACTGGCACTGAATGGAGATTGGCTACTGTCGTGGCCATAGCCACACGCAATGTGCAGTGATAAGGTACTCAGGGAGAGGCCAACTCACTCGTAGGCGAAGGCAATGCAGTCCGCTACCCATATGGACAGAGCTTGCTTCATTACTGGGAGCCCCAGCCTACTGGGGTCATATGACACAAAGAGCTGAGAAGCTCTGTGATGGGCCTGGGTCCGCTGCAGGTAACAGGACAGGGTCCGCTGCAGGTAACAGGACAGGGTCCGCTGCAGTTAACAGGACAGGGTCCGCTTACAGTCTAGTGTATGCAGTATGAGTTCCTCCCTGCCAGTATGAGGTTGTGGGAAGAAAGTGAGAAGGAACACCTCCTGGTTGAAGTGGAAGGGAAGTACCACCTTGGGGAGGAATTTAGAGCATGTGCGGAGTACCACCCTGTTCTTATAGAAGCTTGTATAGGGCAGATACGCCACTAAGGCTTGGAGATCGCTCACTCTCTGAGCGGATGTGAGGGCCACCAGAAAAAAAACACTTTCCATGATAGGTATCGTAAGTGGCAAGTGGCCAGGGGCCAGGGGCTTGAATGGTGGCCTGCTGAGTTGGGAGAGCACCACATTCAGATACCATTCTGCTGCAAAGGGGCAGAGAGGGACTTTGATAGCAAGAGACCCCGCAGAAACCTGGAGACCAGGGGCTGGTTTGAGAGGGATTTTCCCTCTAGAGAGTTATGGTGCGCGGCTATGGTGCTCAGATGTACCATCACCGAATTTGACTTCAGGCCGGAGTGCGAGAGGTGCAGTAGGTACTGCAGTACAAGTTGCACGCGGCAGAAGAAGGGATTCTCTTCTCTCTCCACACACTAGATGGAGAATCTTCTCCATTTGAAGGCATACGCCCGCCTGGTGGAAGGTTTTTGGGAGGCCAGCAGGATCTCTTAGACTTCCTCCAGGAGATTGAAAGTGGCCAGAGCTACCCTTTCAGCAGCCACACTGTCAACATTAGTGACCCCAGGTTGAGGTGCAAGAGGGAATCCTCCTCCTGGGACAGGAGGTCCGGGTCCTGACCCAGTGGGACTGGGAGTGCCACTGACAAGGAGAGCAGCAGAGGGAACCAGGGTTGCTGGGGTCATTTGGGGGCAATCAGAATCATTGATGCATGTTCACTCTGGACCTTGAAGAGGGTCTTGGCCACCTGGGGTGGGGTGTCGGTGGAAAGGCATAAAGGAGGCCCTTTGACCACAGGATCAGGAAAGCATCTGCTGCCACTCTCCCTGGGTGCGGCAGGCATGAGCAGAAGTGGGGTAGCTGCGTGTTATTCGGGGAGGCAAACAGATCTGTCAAGGGCCTGTCCCAGAGGCAGAAGAGTCTGTGTGCCACCCTGGGGTTCAGATGCCATTTGTGCAAGCGCAGGACTCTGCTGAGCTTGTCCGCTAAGCAACTGTCCTGACCCACATGAGCATTCCGTGGTGCACAGCAAATGAGAGCAGAGCAACCGCCTTCTGACAGAGGAAGTGCAAGCCCGTGCTCCCCTGCTTGTTTACATAAAACATGGTGGCCTGGTTTTCCGTCTGGATCAACACAGGGTCAGTTGCACAGCAGGTGGCGGAATGCTCACAGAGCCAGAAAGATGGTCCTGAGTTCCAGGAGGTTGATCTGTGACTCCTCCTGAAACCAGGTGCCTTGAGTGCAGAGTTCTCTGCAGTGTGCCCCCCAACCCAGGAGGGAGGCGTCCATGGTCAGGACCCTCTGTGCAGCAGGCACTTGAAATGGCATCGGGACTGCCACCAGTGGAGGGAATCTGCCAGTTGGCGGGTGACCCTGACCCTGTCGTGCAACCTGCCTGTGGTTTAAGTCCACTGGGAGTGGAGACATCACTGGGCTGCCCGCATGTGCAAGCAGGCTAGGGGCGTGATGTGGACCGTTGAGGCTATGTGGCCTAGTAGGCGGCAAACTGATACAGACCGGTGAATCTGCACCTCTCCTGCTAGTTGTACAAGACAATGTGCCCTCTCTTTTGGAAGGAAGGCCTTGATCTGTAGTGTGTCCAACTGGGCTCCTATGAACTCCAGGTTTTGGGATGGAGAGAGGTAGGATTTGGGGTAGTTGATGATGAACCCCAGGTGCTGCAGGAGGCGGATTGTTCGCCTCAGGGGCTGTGCTGCCTCTGATAAGCCTCTGATAAGCCAGTTGTCCAAGTAGGGAAAGACAAAGGCCCTTTGCAGGCACACACAGACAGACACAACTGCCAGGCATTTTGTGAAGACTCTTGGTGAGGAAGCCAGGCTGAATAGAAGTACCCTGTTTTCGTAGTGCTCTCCTTCCACCACAAATCTTAGGTATTGTCTGTGGATGTGGGATATGTATCCTTCAGGTCTAAGGAGCATAGCCAATCTCCATGGTGGAGGGAAGGCAGCAGTGTTCCAAGGGAGAGCATATTGAACTTCTCCCTCACCAGAAACTTGTTCAGATTGTGCAGGTCCAGAATGGGCCCGAGGCCCCCAATTCTTTTGGGGACAAGGAAATACCTAGAGTAGAAACCTTTTCCCCCACAGATGTCTGGGTACAGGTTCTACGGCCCTTATCCTTGAGCAGCTCTGAGATGAGCAAAGTCTGGTGAAGGAGAGGCCACACCGGCTCTCCTGGAAAGAACCCTGGGGATGTTTGCTAAAGCCGGAGGAGATAGCCCTCCTTTATCACCTGAAGAACCCACTCGTCCATGGTGACCCTGGCCCACCTGTGGGCGAAGAGCACCAGGCAGACCCCCTGTGGGCTGGGGAGGGTCTCTGGGGGGCGGGGGGAAAAAGAGGATCCCTGCCCAGAAAGTCAAAAGCTCCCCTCAGGTTGGGTGGAAGGTGAGGTTTCTGAGCCTTTGGCTTTCTACTACCACTACTGAGCATTTGTATAGCACTATAAGATGTATGCAGCGTTGCACAGACATGTAAGAGACCGTCCCTGCTTATCAGAGCTTACAATCTAGTCAAGACAGACAACACAAGGGAAACACAAGAAGATCAGGTGAGCCAAGATCTGAAAGTGGCAGCGAAAAGGCGAGTTTTCAGCCTGGATTTGAAAAGGGTGTACAGATTCTGATGTACAGATTCAGGTAGTTTTTGGTGCAGCAAGGTGAAAGGAGCAAAATCTGGAGTTAGCAATAGAAGAGAAGGGCACAGACAGAAGCAATTTGCCAGAAGAGCGGAGTTCCCGAGGCGGGGGTGGGTTGGGGGGGGGGAAGAGATAAAGAGAGGAAAGGTAGTGAGATGCTGCAGAATGAATGCACTTATAGGTCAGCAGGAGAAGTTTTGAACTGGATGCAGAAATGGATAGGGAGCAAATGAAGCGACTTGAGAAGAGAGCCAATATGAGCCTGACAAGGCTGGTGGAAGATTAGCCAAGCAGAAGAGTGTTGAACAGATTGAAGGGGAGAGAGATGATTCAGAGGGAGATCAGCAAGGAGTGGGCTACAATAGTCAAGACGGGAGGTGATTAAGGAGTGGATAAGTGTCTTAATAGTGTGTTCAGAAAGGAATGGGCGGATTTTGTTGATGTTATAGAGAAAGAAATGGCAGGTCTTAGCTAAGAGATGGATGTGTGTGGAGGAGGAGAGAGAGGAGTCAAAGACGATCCCAAGATTGCAAGAAGGAAACAGGGAGGAGTAGAGAGTTATCCACAGAAACTGAGAAAGGAGAAAGAGGAGAGAAGAGAACAGGAGGTTTTAGGGGGAAAAATAAGATGTTTGGCCATGTTCAATTTCAAGCGGTGGCGAGACATCCAAGCAGCAATGTCAGAAAGGCAGACAGAGATCCGGGTTTGGATTGATGGAGAGATTTCAGGTGTAGAGAGATAGATCTGAGAGTCATCAGCACAAAAATGGTACTGAAAGCCATGGGAAGAGATGAGCGCACCAAGGGACTGGGTATAGAGAGAAAAAAGGAGTGGACCCAAGACAGATCCTTTTGGATGCACCAACCGAGAGCGGGATAGCAGCAGAGGAGGATCCACCAGAACAAACATTGAAGGAGCGATGGGAGAAATAAGAGGAGAACCAGGATAGTACAGAGCCCTTAAAACCAAGAGTGGACAGGGTATCAAGGAGAAGGTTGTGGTCAACAGTGTCAAGCAGCAGAGAGGTCAAGAAGGATGATGACTGAGTAAAGGCCCTTGGATTTTGCCAGGAACAAGTCACTGGAGACTTTGGCAAGAGCTATTTCAGTAGAATGTAGAGGACAAAAGCCAGATTGTAAAGGATCCAGGAGGGCTTGAGAGGAGAGAAAGTCAAGGGAATGGTGGTGAACTGCACATTCAAGTAGTTTAGAAATGAAGGGGAGGAGGGAGATGGGTCGATAGGACAGGTAGGATCAAGTGGGGATTTCTTGAGGAGAGGTGTAACTACAGCATGCTTGAAGGCTGCAGGAACAGTTGCAGTAGAGAGTGATAGATTGAGAATATGAGAGATGGAAGGGACAACAATGGAGGAGATGGGGCTTAGGAGATGGGTGGGAATAGGATCAGAGGAACAGGTAGCAAGTTTGCAGGAGGAAAGAAGGTATGTGGTCTCCTCCTCAGAGATCACAGAAAAGGAAGAGAAGGTAGCAGAGGTAGAGGGGGAAAGTTGGGAGTGAAGAGGGGGAGGAGGGGAAGTAGCTGACTTTATGGGGAATTGGAGTGTGATCTTGTGGATTTTATCATGGAAATAATCAGCCAGTGTTTGGGCCGAAAGGGAGGGAGGGGTCGGAGGCAGAGGCACCTTGAGGAGAGAGCTGAGAGTAGTAAAGAGACGGCGAGGGTTAGTTATGTGGACATAATAGTCTTGTTTGGCAAGTGCTATGGCTGACTGAAAAGAAACAAGCATGAATTTGAAGTGTAGAAAGTCTGCGAGGGTGCGGGATTTGAGCCAAGCACGCTCAGCTGAGTGGATGCAGAAATGTAGATAGCGGGTAGTGGATGAAAGCCAGGGGTGGGGGTGCAGTACGCCTCACAGGACGTGGCATGGGCAGAGCGAGAGCATCCAGAGCAGAGGAGAGTGCAGCGTTATAGGAAGCTATTGCCTCATCAACAGACTCAGATGACACAGTGGAGAAAAGATAATGAAACAGTGGAGGAGAGAACCCAAGGGTCAATAGCATGAAGATTTCTAAAGAGGTTGGAAGAGAGAAGACGAGTTTGAGGTGGCGGGTGATGAAGAGTGAAGCTTCGCAGGGGATGGTCAGATAAGGGAAGAACTGAGGTACAAAAGTTTGAGGGGAAAAAATTAGAGAAAAATACAAGGACAAGTTAGTGGCCATGCTGGTGAGTAGTGGCAGTAGAGCAAAGCTGGAGGTCGAATGAGGAGGTAAGGGAAAGGAGCTTTAAAGCATAAGAATCAGAGAAGTTATCAACATGAATGTTAAAATCTCCGAGAATAAGAGCGGGGGAAGAGAAATCCAGAAAGAAGGAAAGCCACAAGTCAAAGTCAGTGAGAAAGGTAGAAGCAGACTTGTCAAGAGGTCGATAAATAATAGCTACCTGGAGAAGTAATGGAGTGAAAAGGCAGATGGAGTGAACTTCAAAGGAGGGAAACGAGTGAGACAGGCAGCAGGAAGGGTTGGAGTTGGCAGGAAGGAGAAAGCAGAAGCCCAACACCACCACCACGATCAGTGGAACGAGGTGTATGGGAGAACTGATAACCACCATGACAGAGAGAAGCAACAGATGCTGTCTCTTCTGGGAGGAGCCAGTTCTCAGGGCAAGAAGATGGACAGCATTAGAGATAAAGAGATAATGAGTAAAAGCAAGTTTATTTGAGATGGAATGTGTGTTCCACAAGGCACATGAGAAAGAGAGAGAGGAAAGGGAAAGGAGAGGGATATGAATAAGGTTAGAGGTGTTGCGTGAAGATCTCTTCTCAGAGCGTGACAAAAGTCTAGGGGGGGCCAGGGTTGGGGTTGATATCTCCGGATGAGAGAAGGAGGAGGAGTAGAAGAGTGCAGGGCAGAGAGGAGACGGTACAGTGGAAATAAGGGTGATTGTCAGAGAGAGGAGATGGCTGAATGAGAGGGAGAAAGTAGTGAAGCTCAAGAGCTGATGACAAGGTAGAGGACAGAATGGAGGGGAAGTGAGGATTGTAAAGGCAACAAGGAGGGGAGGAGTGAAGGTGTTGGTAGGAGGGGAGACAATTAGGAAGTATGAGGAATAGGAATAAAGTGATGAGGAACCATAGAAGAGGGATGGAGAGGAGAACAGAGGCCAGAAGAAATAGATAGGTGGGAGAGAGCCCACAGGGGATTAGGTGCACATGATAATGAGTATGTGGCCCTGATTCTTGGGCTGATGGCCCTGCAGTTGCTGCCTTGAGAAGGGCTGGTAATGGCCTTGGTAAAGAGACCCCTTTTTCCTCGGGGAAGGTGATCTTCTCCCCGATCATTTCTTTTGTGGGGAAGGTCAAGGTCTTCGAGAGCCTCTGCTTGGTCACGACCTCGGCCACCTTGTCGGCCATGTATTTCCCAAATAAGTTGTTCCTGGTGCAGGAGATGTCCAGCAGTTTTTCTTGCACCCATTGCTCGAGGTCGGAGGTTTGTAACCAGGACTAGTGCTGGGTCCCGATGCCCGCTGATGTTACTCGGGCTGCAGATTCAAAGCCATCGTAGGCGGTACGGGACAGAAACTTTGAGCAGTCCCGGATCCCGGCTGTCAGGGCTTGGAACCTCTGGAATGGTTCCCCAGCAAGGCCTGTGGAGAAGCCTGCCAGTACTTGGATAAGGCCCTTGATACACATGTCTATGTATAGTTCATAGGCCTGTATCCAACAGTGCAACATGAAGCCCTGGAAGCACTTGCACCCAAGGGAGAGCTCAGGCCTTCCTGCCAGGAGGAACAGAATAGTTCTTCTGACTTTTGAGCTTCTGCATCGAGGACTCCATGACCATGGAGTTATGTGGGAGTTGAGATTTTTGGAAGCCAGGGCCCTTCTTGATGCGATAGATGGAGTCGCGGCGTCTGCTGATCACCGGCACCAGGGTCTCCCACATCCACAGCAGCAGTTGCTCGAGGATTGGCTGGACTGGCACCATAAGAGTCTCCTTTGACAGGGACCTCATATTGGAGAATTTCCAGTTCTTCGGTTGCGTGTGTCCATCTCTGATTCGGCCGGGACCAAGAGGCCTGGGCCATGTCTCGGACGAAGTCATGGAAGGCCACGTTCTTGGGGGAAGAATGGCACCGGGGCTCTGGGGAAGACAACTCCAAAGGGTCGTTTCAATGTAGTGAGCTCTTGGGAGAGGTCTCAACATCAGTTTCCCAGTCAGAGCAAGAGGGCGTCGAGGACTCCGAGGCTCGGGACTCCTGCTCCTTGAGACCGGCCCAGAGGAGCCTTGCACGGTCACTGCCGGCTAAGGACTCCTCAGAGACCTTGCGGGGGTGCTGCTTGGAGTCGCCCGAGTCCCGCCACAGGACCCTACTGGATTTCACTGGTGGAGTCTCGACTGGTTTTGGGGACTTTTTCATTTTCTTCTTCTTCCCAGGGGGAAGAGCCGCCGCCGCTGGACTCCAAAGATGCCCGGGCCTTGCGGAAGGTGCTCGGTTTGGGGCTCAGCGTCTGGGAAGCCGGGGCTGAGTCAGACCACGGGAACATCCATTCCTGCCACTCCCACCTTTTCTTGTTGGTTTGTGGCATCATGGCCTGCCACAGGTTGCAGGTGGCACTGTCGTGGTCCAGGCCAAGGCAATGCAAGCAGCAGTTGTGGGTGTCTATAACAGATATGGTCGGTCTGCATCGTTCACACTTTTTGAACACATGATGTGAGGCACCCAGATGGGGTCAATGACCCCAGGCGAAAAAGGGCGAACACCGGTCGAGGCAAGTCTCATCAAAAAAAGGGAGAGCGCCGAGAATAGTGCTGGCTCAAGGCGGGAAGAGGAACCAGTATGCAAACCGGAACACACACACTTTTAGGATAACTTTTAGAGAATTTTTCCGGCGAAACGGGACAAGTGTCTGGTGGGCTCCTTGGAAAAAAGGAGACTGAGCAAGATGGCACCCTTGGGCAGGAAGGGAACCACGCATGCGTGGTAGCATTCCCAAAGGCTTTTTTTGAAAGCTGGGGAAATGCTCCGCTTGAGCTCCTTCGGCACAGCTGTCACCCATATTTGAGGGCTAATTTCCTGCTTGTTCCTGGAGAATCAATGGTACACTGTCTGTTGACTTCTCCCTACAGAGAGGGATCAGGCATAGTTGCTCTCTCACAAGGCCATTAAGGAAGGACAAGGCTATACCAGAGAGACTAAACCAATTCTTTGCTATATTCTTAATGGATGAAGATGTAAAGGAGATATTCATGGCAGAAATGTTACTTAATGGTGACTATCTGGATAGTGTGAAACAAATATCCATAAAACAGGAAGATATAATAATGCAAACTGACAAACTGAAGAGTAGGAAATCACCAACTAGATGGTTTACGTTCCAGAATACGAAATAACTCAAAAATGAATCTGCAGTAGTAGTTTATAATCTATCATTAAAATCTTCTACAGTATCTGAAGATTGGAAGGTGGTCATTAATGCTAATTTTTAGGAAAGGTTTCAGGGTGAAAGTCAGGCTGGTTAGCCTGACATCACTGTTGGGCAAAATGGTAGAAGCTATTATAAAGAGTGGAGGAGAAGCCTAGTGATTAGATTCCCACTGGTGCTCCCTGTGACCTTGGGCAAGTCACTTAACCCTCCAGTTCCTCAGAAGAAAAGGCCTGGCAATCTACTTCATTATACATTGCCAAGAAAACCCAGAGGCTGCTGGGTCACCAGGAGCCAGCAGTGATTTGACGGCACTTAAAAAAATAATAAAGAACATAATTATTAAACAAATAGAAAGTCAAAGCCAACATGGATTAGCTAAGGAAAGCCTTGCCTCATCAATCTACTACATTTGTTTGAAGGTATGAATAAATATATTTGGATTTTTAAAAAGTTTCCAATATAGCCCCACATAAAAGGCTCTTAAGGGAATTAAAAAGTCATGGAATAGAAGTCAATGTTTAATTGTGGACTGGAAATTGGTTAAAAAAGACAGAATGAGAGTAGGGCTAAACAGTCAATTTTCTCAATGGAAAAGATGAATAACGTAGCACCCCAATGTGGTCTGCATTGGGACTATTGCTTTTAAACATATTTATTATTGATTTGGAAAAGAAACCAAAGTGAAGTGATCAACTCTGCAAATGACAAAATATATTCAAAGTCTTGAAGGATTATCAAGAGGACTGATACTGTTGCGAAGAAATCTGCACTTATAAGTACTTAACTCCTGAGAAATTCTCAATCTTGGGGAAAATGGAATTCTTTGGGTTAAAATTGATTAAATGTGTGTATTTTAAAATTCAGTGTTTTATTAAGTCAGTTAAGGCATAATACTACAAGCCAGCTTTCACTTAAATTAAAGCCAGTTAGGGTATATCTTAACAGAGAGAGAGAATAGGGTAAATATCAAGAGATCTTTTACAAAGAGGCCTTCCAGTTAAGAGGCAAGAGAACTGTGAAATTGTTTTAAATAGATGTTAAAGTCAAGTGACAGATCAAAGAGGCAACTTGAAAGCTCCTTCTATCAAACTAAGGGCAGTGTAAATCATCCAGGAAATTAAGAGATTGGCTTTGAATTACAGATACATATAGGTGCCTGCCTGGTGCAAAGGAAGCAGACCTGACGTACCACCAAGACAAGGTCTTAGAGAGTGCTGGGGAGAAGCCTGCTACCTTGGTACATGTTGGTACCAATGACATAGGGAAATGTGGGAGGGAGGATCAGTAAGTTAGGCTTTTAGGTATAAAGTTGAAATCCAGAACGTCCAGGCTAGCATTCTCAGAAATGCTTCCCATTCTGTACGCAGGACCCAAGAGGCAGGGCAGAATGATGAGACAATGGTGCAAGGGAGAGGGTCTTAGATTTGTTAGGAACTGGGTAGCATTCTGGTGGAGGGGGGGGGGTTCTGAAAGGATGGGCTCCACCTTAACAAGAGAGGAACCAGCTGCTGGCATTAACCTTTAAAGAGGAGATAGGACAGCTTTTAAACTAGGTAATGGAAAACAGACAGTCGCCCAAGAGTGCATGGTTTGGAAAGCGTACTCACTCACTTGTAACAGATGTTCTTCAGGGACAGCAGGAATCAATCCTCACATATGGGTGACGTCGACACCAATGTGAGCCCTGTGCGAAGCATCTCCCCAGTTTTCAAAGAAAGCCTTTGAGAGATGCCACCACGCATGTGTGGTCTCCTTCCCGCCCAAGGGTGCCATCTTGGTCAGTCAGATGACATAGCTAGAGCTGACAAAAGGAGATGGCCAAAATTTGAACTGCAACTCCAAGGGGAGGAGGGAGGGTTGTGAGGACTGATTCCTGCTGTCCCTGGAGAACACCTGTTACAAGTGAGTAACTACGCTTTCTCCAGGAACAAGCAGGAAGTCAGTCCTCACATATGGGACTCCCTAGCTAAGGCTACCGGGAACCTGTAGAGAAGAAGCACGGCCCAGCTGTGAGCAGCTGCAGGCGAATATGAAGACAGACTTTGAGGACCCCACTGTCCAAGAAGAACCATGGCTCTGGTAGTTTGAACAAGAAGGGTCAGAGGGGTAGAAGTTGCCTAAACCCCAAACAGATTCCAGAGAATGGCCTGGCTGAAGGCACTGTCCCCATCAGGACTCCCTCTCCAGGCAGTAATGAGCTGCAAAAGTGTGAATGGAAGACCAGGTTGGCGGCCCGGCAGATGTCTGCCATAAGGACAGAGCGTAGACGCAACAGAGGTTATCATAGCCCTGACATTGTGCACCGTGACTCAGCGTTCTAATGGTAGCCCAGTCTGGTTGTGGGCGAAGGCGATGCAGTCCGCCACCCAGATGGACAGAATCCGTTTGGTGACAGCCTCCCCCAGATGACTGGGGTAGTAAGAAATGAAAAGCTGAGAGGCTTTGCGGTGGTCCTGGGTGCGCTGCAGGTAGAAGGACAAGGCCCTTTTGCAGTCCAGAGTGCAAAGAATGGTCGACGTCGGCGTGGGGCCGGGGGAAGAAAGTGGGAAGTAGCAGCTCCTAGGTGAGGTGGAAATCAGACACCATTTTCTGTAGGAATTTCAGGTGGGTATGGAGTACGATTCTGTTCCTGTAGAACCTGATGTAGGGTGGCTCAGCCACTAAGTCCAGAAGCTCACCGACTCTGCAGGCAGAGGTGAGCGCCACCAGGAAGGACACCTTCTAGCACAGGTAGCGCAGATGGCAGGTAGACAGGGGCTTGAAGGGCAGCTTGATAAGCTACACTAGGACTATATTGAGATCCCATTCTGCCGGGGGCGGATGGATGGGAGGCTTAGAGAGCAGTAATACCCGCATGAAACGAGTAACCAGGGGCTGCACGGAAAGAGGCTTGAAGAGAGGGCACTCAGGTGCACCCGGACGGAGATGGACTTAAGCCCGGCCTGCGAGAGGTGGAGCAAGCATTGCAGCACTGTGTGCACCGGACAGGAGATCAGGTTTGCCCGGAATTCCGTGCACCATAAGGATAATCTGCGCCACTTGAAGGCATAGGACCATCTTGTGGAGTCCTTATGAGAGGCCAGAAGGATTTCCTCTACCTCCCTGGGGAGTTTGAAAGCGGTTCAGGAGCCATGCTGTGAGAGACAAGTATCCCAGATTGGGGTTGAGGATTGAGCCTTCCACCTGGGTCAAAAGTCCTGGGGAGCTCCCAAGAGGGAGTGGAGGCTCCGTTGAGAGACTGAGCAGCAGGGGAAATCAAGGCTCTATGGGCCACCTGGGGGCCACCAGAAGCAATATTCCAAGAGAGAGCATCTTGAACTTTTCCCTTACCAGGAACTTGTTCAGATTCCGCAAGTCGAGGATGGGCCTGAGGCCTCCTGTTCTTTTTGGTATGAGGAAATACTTGGAGTAGAAGCCTCGCCCTTCCAGGTGGTGGGGCACTGGTTCCACCGCCTGGTCCTTCAAAAGACCTGCCAACTCCTGTAAGAGGAGGTTCCTGTGAAGAGGGGGTCTTAGAAGCTCTCCTAGAAAGAAGGAGGATGGTACCTGGTCGAAATGGAGTAGGATACCCCTTTTGCACAATCTGCAGGACCCAGGTATCGGTGGTAACGGCTGGCCACCTGTGGGCGTACAGGGTCAGCCTTCCTCCTGTGCAGGGCCATACCAGAGATGGGAGAGAAGCCATGCTGTGGGAGTCAAAAACCCCCTCCCAGCTGGGTGGGAGCCAAAGCTGGAGGGTTTTCTACCTACGCGGGCTGTGCCCCTGTCCCTTGGCTTGCTGCCCCTGATGGGGAGCTGGGCTGGCCTGGTAAGTGGGGTAGTTGCGGTAGGCATTACCCTTCCTTGGGAAAATGGGCTTTTTACCTGAGCCCTTCTTTTTGTGAGAAGGGGCATTAGTCTTCTTGGAGAGCCTTGTCTGGGTTAAGTACTCGGACTCAATCTCCGCAGCCTTCTCAGTCATGGGTTTGCCGAATAGGTTGTCACCTCGGCAAGGGACATCGACCAATTTGTCTTGAACCCATTACTCCAGGTCTGACAACATTAGCAGGCCTGACGGCGTGCACCGATGCCGGCAGCGGCTACTTGGAAAAACTCGAATCCCTGTTGACAAGGCCTTGAAGCGCTGCACAGGTTCCTCGGAGAGGCCAGCCGAGAACCCGGCAATTTCCTTTGCAAGGTCCCGTAAATACATGCCCATGTATAGCTGGTAGGTCTGGAAAAGAAAAGAAAACCAAGCAGAGCAGCGAGTACCTGCACTCTAACACAAAAGACCAAACAAGCAGGTGCAAGAAAGAGACTGGCGGTAATCCAGTTCAGGTAAAACCCCTTTTTAATAGCCCCTACGTGTTTCGGCTGGGAAGCCTTCTTCAGGGGGTCTTTAGAGGAAACACACCTCAAAAAATAACAAACATCCATCAAATATGAACATTGTAACTTGAAAATCAATTAATTACATATAAATAAAATTTAATAAAAATGTTAAAATGAAGAAATTAGACCTTACCTGCTAATTGTCTTTCCTTGAGATCTCTCCGGGCCAGTCCAGGCACATTAGGGTTGTCAACCTTCTCCAGCAGCTGAGGACTGAATACTGAAGTTTTGCTGACATACTATCCGGCTCCCCCTGCTGGCAGAACCTCAGTCTAACACTTACCAAGTCTAAAAAAATCTTAAGCTATAACTTGAAAACCAAACTATCCAAATCAATGAACATACCGAGCCCGCCTAAAAAAATCAATCGCTCCTCTTTTTTTTTTTTTATACTGTACAGCGATCCCCGCCTTAAACCGAGGAAGCCCCATAGACCATATCGACCAAGCTCCTTGAGCGGAAGTCCCACAATCACACGTTCTGAACCTCCTGCTCAGCCAGTTATATGCTCTTAAGCCTGGTAAAGCATAGCCCACGGACGTATCAGAAGTTCCTCGTCAAACACCGACAATTTGCAAATGTATTGGGTGGGTCCTGGATTGGCCTGGAGAGATCAAGGAAAGACAATTAGCAAGTAAGGTCTAATTTCTTCTTCCTCTTCGTCTCTCCGGGCCAGTCCAGGCACATTAGGGAAGGAGCAAAGCAGTACCTAACACCGGGAGGGACCCGCTAGGCCCGCTATGATGGCCGATGCCCCCACATTTGCATCTCCTCTGGCCTGAAATCCAAACTATAATGCCTTGCAAAAGTGTGCAGAGACGACCAAGTAGCCGCCTGGCATATATCCACAGGCGGAATCAAGGCAAACTCGGCCCAGGAAGCCGCCTGGCTACGAGTTTGAATGAGCGCGGAGCCCCTCCATGGGCGTTTTTCCGCTTGCCTGATATGCCGCTGCTACGGCGTATTTTACCCATCTAGCAATTGAGGCCTTGGAAGCCGCTTCTCCCTTCCGAAGCCCTCCAAACAGCATGAATAGCCTGTCTGTTCTTCGAAAAGGTTTCGTTCTTCTTAGGTATCTTCTAAGCACTCTACCTAAATCCAACTTACTTAGAACCTCATCTATGGGCATTCCTTCCTGGTCCTTAAAGGTTGGAAGCGAAATAGTCTGATTCACATGAAAGTTAGACACTATCTTCAGGAGAAAAGAGGGGACCGGCCGCAACATTACCTTCTCCTCAGAGAACTGCAGAAACGGCGCTCTACACGAAAGCGCTTGTAGATCCGAAATCCGTCTCACCGAACACAAAGCCACTAAGAAAGCGGTTTTCCATGATAGCTCTTTGAGCGGTACCTCCCTTGCCAGCTCAAAGGGAGGTCTCGCCAATGCTTGGAGAACTAAATTCAGATCCCAGGCCGGAACCACTGACCAAACCGGAGGAGGCAAGTTCTTCACCGCTCTCAAGAATCACAGAATATCCGGATGCCCAGAGAGGAGAACTCCCCGTACCTTACCTCGAAAACATGTCAGAGCCGCCAACTGAACCTTGAGAGTAGCAAGGGCTAACCCCTTATCCAGCCCTTCCTGCAGAAATGACAACACCTCTGGTACTAGAGTGTTGCTCGGCCGCAAGCCCTGCTCTTCGCACCAGCGCTCAAAGATACGCCAAATACGAACATACGCTAGGGAAGTAGATAGTGATTGTCTCCTGGCCTTCAACAGAATGGCTGACGATGAATAACCTCTACGCTTTAACTTTTCCCTTTCAAGAGTCAAGCCGTAAGCGAGAAGCGATCCACATTTGGCACGAGAAGCAGAGCCTGGCCCAAGAGGTTCGCCCGAGCAGGTAGCTTCTAAGGACCGTCTATCAGCAGATGGACCAGGTCCGCATACCACACTCTCCTGGGCCAGTCTGTGGCAACGAGAATCACCCAACCATCGTGATGCTCTACCCGCCGAATGACTCACCCGATCATAGGCCATGGAGGAAAGACAAAGCAGCACCCCTGACGGCCACGGCTGCGCTAAACCGTCGAGACCTTCCGACATACGTTCTCTGCGCCTGCTGAAGAACTGACTCGCCTCGGCATTGTCGAAGGTGGCTATCAGGTCCATTACCGGCTGTCCCCATCGCTGGGTAAGGTCGGGAAACACCGCCGCGTTCAACTCCCATTCTCCCGGATCTACCACATGCTGGCTGAGATAATCGGCCTGCACATTGTCTCGTCCTGCCACATGCGCCGCCGAAAGAGCTAACAGGTGCGACTCCACCCAACTCATCAACCGCTGACTCTCCTCCAACAGGGCTGCACTGCCTGTTCCCCCTTGCCGATTGATATAGGATACCGTCACTGCATTGTCTGAGAACACTCGCACCGCCTTTCCTTCTACGAGATGGAGAAACTCGTGAAGAGCCAGGTGCACCGCCCTGAGTTCCAAAAGGTTGATGGAGAAACCTGTCATCTCTGGCGGCCAACACCCTTGAGCTATGTGCAACAGACAATGCGCCCCCCAGCCCAAGAGACAGGCATCTGTAGTGATGAGCACCCAGTCCGGTTGTAGCAATGGCACTTCTGCCCGAAGATGGATGGGACCGCTTACTTCCTGTGAACAAGTCAACTTCCAATCCAGGGGATGACCTTGAGGCGACCACCTTGTTAGCAAAGCCTGCTGCAACGGACGCATATGCGCCATTGCCCAGGGTACCAGATCCAAGGCCGCCGCCATGGAACCTAGAAGCTGCAAGTAACGCCACGCTGTCGGAGCGTTCAGGCGGAAAAACACTGCTACTTGCCTCAAAATCTTTTGTACCCTGATCTCCGGCAGAAAAACCGCTCCTATCTCCGTGTCGAACACTGCTCCCAGGTAATGGAGCCGCTGTACTGGTTGCAATTGACTTTTGGCCTGGTTTATTACCCAGCCCAGCTGTTCTAGGAGACTCACCACCCGTGCTGCTGCCGCTACGGACTCCGACACGGATGGCGCTCGAATCAGCCAATCATCGAGGTACGGGTGCACCAGAATGTCCTCTCTTCTCAATGCCGCCGCCGCCGCCACCACTACCATCACCTTCGTGAAGGTCTGTGGCACCGTAGCCAAACCAAACGGCAACGCCTGGAACTGAAAGACCCATGGGCACTGCAAAATGCAAAAACCTTTGATGCTCTGGTCTGACGGGTATGTGAAGATAGGCCTCTGTCAAATCTATGGACGTAAGCACTTCCGTCGGCTGCACCAAATGAATAACTGACCGCAGTCTCCATTCGGAAGTGCAGAACTCTCAAGTAGCGGTTCATGTTTTTGAGATCCAAAATAGGACGAAAAGATCCCTTTTTTTTGGGAACCACAAAATAAATCAAGTATCAACCTAATCCTAACTGATCGTGAGGGACCGGAACCACTACCCGAAGATGCAGCAACCGCTGAAGCGTCGCGGACACCGCCACCTTCTTTTCCGCAGACCCACATGGCAATACCACGAAAGCCTCTGCTAACGGCCGAGCAAACTCAAGTGTGTAGCTGTCGCGTATAATTTCCAGTACCCATTGGTCTGTTATGGTGGCCCAGACGGAAAGAAGTCTTGTAGAAGTCCTCCCACCAGAATGTCCGTCTGTAACAATCTCCCTTCATTGTGTCTTTTTGCTGGAGTTCTGCTGGGTTCCGAAATAACCCCTGCCGAACCACCGAGCACCTCGAAAGGACTGACCTCTGGCCACAAAGCGCCCTCTTTGATATGGGGCAAAACGAGATTCCCTGAACCTGCGAAACTCCCAATATGGAACTCTGTGCAAACTGCTAGGTTTCTGGCTTTTCGGGCGGTCCTCTGGAAGGCGACCCCCCTTTGGAGTCCCCTAGATCCTTTACAATTTTCTCCAAGGCTGCCCCAAAAAGCAGCATGCCCTTGTACAGAAGCTTACTAAGGTGCGCTTTGGACGATGCGTCCGCCGCCCAATTTCTCAGCCAGAGAAATCTCCTGGCTGCAATGACCGCTGCCATGGATTTTGCTGAAATCCTCACTAGATCATAGAATGTATCTGCTAGGTAAGCTGCAGCTGACTCCAGCTTTGCACCTTCCTCCTCATCTCCTTTGGAATGAGTACCACCTTGAATTCATCAAATGGAGGCTCTGGAAACATACGTCCCACAGATAGCTGCTCTCAGCGACAGCGCACAGGTTTCAAATTTGTTTGTTTCAGGAGGGTTTCTAGTTTCCTATCCTGCAAATCCTTAAGGGCCGCTCCCGCCCTCCACAGGAATTGTTGTTTTCTTAGTTACTGCTGATACCAAGGCATCCACCTTAGGCATCTTCAGTAAGTCCTATTCCTCTTGCGGTAACGGATACAACCGTCCGATAGTCCGAGCTCCTCAGAGTAGCCTCCGGACATTCCCATTCAGATTCCAACATCTGCTTCATAACTCTGTGTACCGGAAAACACCTTTGCTCCACTTTAAAGCCTTGGAGCAGAGGGTCCTCTAAGGGTTGTACCTGAGCTGCTGGCAGAATGCTATTCAAGGCTGCCAGCGTCTGGGCAATAAGCGCTCCCAATTCTTCCTTCCTAAACAATCTAAACAGATTAGGATCCTCGCTGGCCCCCATCTCACCCTCCTCCAGATCCGTGACCCACTGATCCAGACCTGATTCCGTAAGGATCTCCTCCTTCTTCAACCCCTTGGAGCCCTGGGATGTGCAGACCGATGCTATCGGTGCCCACCTCAGCTCCCTGGACTGAATTGGAAGGACCTTCTCCCGGGTCCAACGGAGAAATTTCTTTGTCTGGGTTCTGGGAGGGTAGGGGGACAGGGCCCTTGCCCTGAGCCTGTTGCCACTTTAAATAACAAGCCTGATGTAAAGCCAAAATAAAGTCTGCTGAAAGCACAGACTCCAAAGCCCCCCCTGCACTGCAGGCAACGACTGTGAAGGAGCTTCCTCCACCTTAACTGGCTTTTTTGACTTAGACTTTCTCTTTGCGGTCCTTGTCTGACCAGATTCCAAAACACCAGTTTTATCTGAAATGGCTGCCGTTCCCGCCATTTCTGTACTGCTCTGAAGGCCCCCCTAACAGATCGCAGGATTGTGGCCTGCTCTCCATGCCGCCGCGATCCTAAGCGCGTTGAAATCAACTGCTATAAAAACATTGACATAAACCCCCGGTCCTAAGAGCCTTTGTCGACCGCTGCCAAATCTCATCGGGCCGAGCAATCTGCGCGTTCTTAGAAACGCTAGCGAACAGAGCCACCGAAATCAACCCGCAAACTGACTGACCTGAACCGTCCTTCGACGATGTCCGTTAAACCGCTGTATTTTCCTTTCAAGTCACTCACTCCCGCTGCTAGCGGTAGAGTGTACTTGGCTTCAGAGGCGGTCTGATGGTCCCTGGGGCTCCCAGTACCTCTCTCCGCCCTCACCCCGGAATAGGAGCTGTTGACTGAGGAAGGCTCTGCCTCTACTGCTCCGCGCCAAAACTGGCTTCCTTAAAAGTCATAACAAAAGATCTCCGCGTCTGAATAGAGCCCTGCTAAAGCCCTTCTCCTGAAATCCGATTTCCCTTCTCGCAGAATTGAATAAAAACCAAAACATTAAAAAAACTAGCCTTTATCCTAACATTTACTTTCGTTTCTCCAGGAGCCAGTCAGCTTAATGTCCCTTCCAGCTGCTGAGAACTGAAAGACTGAGGCTCTGCCAGCAGGGGCAGCCGGATAGTATGTCAGCAAAACTTCAGCATTCAGTTCTCAGCTGCTGGAGAAGGTTGACAACCCTAATGTGCCTGGACTGGCCCGGAGAGACGAAGAGGAATATAAAAATTATAAAAACTTATAAGTGCTTCTAGACAAACAAAACAAATTATAAAATTGTATAGAAGATGTAGCTCAATTATATAAATATTATAAATAATGATAAAAAACAAATAGAATATCAAAATTTATAAACAAATATGATGCTAAAAATATTAAAAACAAACAGCATATCAAAAGCATAGCTTAATCATAAGATCAAATGAGTCAAAAATATTTGAAAACCATAACACAATAAAAAGAGGAGATGAGGAGGACACAAAGATAATAATAAATACAAAAAAGATACCTTTTTGTCTCGTAGTACACAAATATGATCACTAAAAGGTAAAACAATAAATAATTATATAGAAAAATCATAAAGCCATAAGAAAAACAATAAAAAACTACCATAAATAACAGGACATCCAAAAAGATTTTTAACAAAGACACCAGACTCTGCCATTGGAAGTCTTTAAAAATTATATGATATAAGGAACAGCATACCTAAAGAAACATTATGCCATTTATAGCACTAATGATCAGTAATGTTTAAATCTATAAAACAAAGTATCTAAATTTTATAGTAAAAACGCCATAACGATGGTGATTAAATCTATAAGACAGAGCATCTAAACGTTGATAATAGAAATATCATAATGAAAATCAGATAATGTTACACTTGTCTGATATTGTGAAAACCAATACATCATTTCTTTCTTATTGCTAATTAAAATGTCAAAAATGAAGAAGAATTTAAAGTGAATGTAAAATGTCAAATGAGGCTTTAGTGTGTTGCACAAGCTTTTGTATTTGTGAACAAATACTCTGCAGGCAAAAGCAGTGTGAGACGCAACCTTTCATGTTGATAAAAAGACAAAAAAAGGGGAAGTAAATACTTGTTTGAAGGAAAAAATATATAGGACAGTAAAGTACAAAAATGAACTGCTATTTCAATGACACCTAAAAATGTATGAATAATTGTGCATTCCGAAATGCGCATATAAATATTCAAAAAATTAAGCGCTGGAAAATCAAGATGGAAAACAAACGCTAAGAAATCAAAGTTTAAAATAGAACCCTCTTGGTGCATAAAAAGTGAAATGAAAATGATTTTAAATGTTACCAAATCCTGGTGGTAAATATAAAATACCAATACCAGCTATTTTAAATGAAATTGTTCAGTGATAAAAATAATCAGAGCTAAGAAGACTATTACCGTTTAATACAAGCTTCAATGTTTACTGTTTAAAGATGAAACACTCTGCTAGCGACTATTCAGAGATAAGGCATTTTTCCGCCCTAGTTAACCCGGCAAAGAGGAAAACATAAAAGACCGAAACTAACAATGTGGGTTAAGTTATTCAACAATAAAATATAACCGAAAGACAGGAGGGCCTTACCGTTTACCGCAGGCTTCACTGTTTGCTGCTTTGAAATGGAAAGCTTTGCTTGCGACTACTCAAAATGTAGGCGTTTTCCCACCCAAGTGAGGTGAAGGGTCATGAATGCGCAATCGTGCGGCGCAAAAGAACTTGCTCTAAGACAGCACCTTATGTATAGACTGTTGAAAATATAACCAGTACCAGTTATTGTGAATGAAATTACTCAATGTTAAAATTAGTCAAAAAATAATAAAGGGACTTTACCATTTCATGCAGGATTCGATGTGTACTGCTTCTAAAATGAGACACTTTTCTAGCGGCTATTCAAAGATAAGGCAAATGTTTGCCTTAGTAATATCTCGATGGAAAGACCGAAACCAGTTAATTAAATGAAGTAATTCAATAAAAAGACCAAGAGACCATAAAATTTATTGCAGGCTTTACTGTTTGCTGCTTTGAGTTAAAACGCTCCACTTGAAAATCTAGGCGTTTTAGTAAGGTGAGGGGTCATGAATACGCAATCGTATGGCACAGAAAAACATGCTTGAAACCAGCACTTCAAGGACTGAACTATAAACGGTCTAAAAATGTACAAAATATGAAAAATAACATGTTTTATAAAAACTGGGAGGGAAGGGGAGAGGGAAAAAGGGGGGAAGACAGGAAGAGAGAAAAGGGGGGGAAAGGGGGAGGAGGATAGGGGGAAAAAAGGGGAGGGGAAAAAGAGGGGGGAAAAGGAGGGAAGGGAGAGAGGGGGGGAAAAGGAAAGGGGGAGGGAAGAGCGGAGGGGGGACGGGGAGGGGGAGAGAGGAAAGAAAGGGCAAGGGGAAGAAGGGGAAGAGGAAAAGGGAGGGGAGGGGAGGGGAGGGGAAGACAGAAAAAAGGTGCACAAGATCTTTCATAGAAAAACAGACAGGTCTACCTCTTGATTAAGGCCCAAAGGATGTAAAGTGCGAAGTTCATATATGAATCTTTGTTCCAGACGTAGAAGGAGCTTGTCCAGGTTTCCTCCCCGCCAGTGAGACCCTACTACTTTAAGAACCAAAAAATGAAGATCAGAAAGAGAATGTTGGGCTTCAACCCAATGTTCTACTAGGGGCTTATCCATCACTTTTCTACGGATGTTGCTTTTGTGTTCGATTATACGTGTTTTAATGCTTTTTTTGGTCTTGCCAATATAACATAAATTACAAGGACAAATGATCAAGTAAATCACATTTGTAGTTTCACAATTGGAAAAATCCTTTAAGTACACCTTATATGTAGAACCTGGGTTTACAAATTCTTTTTTTGTTACTAATACGTTCTCACAGACACAGCATTTTCCACACTTGAAGTGTCCCAATGCTTTTGGTATAAACCGGGGTTTGCTAAGGGCAGATGGTACCAGTATATCTCTTAAATTAGAATTCCTCTTATAGGCCACAAGGAGCTTTGTATCTTTTAAAAAAGGAAGGGGCTCTAGGATATGCCATGCTTTTCTCAAAATTCTGGCAATATCTCTAGAGTGTTTGGAAAATGTAAGTGTACAAAATGTTTTTTTCAGGGACACGACCCTGTAAAAGTGCCGTCCTATCTGATGATCGGGCTTGATGTAAGGCTTTTTTAATACATCCAGACGGATAAGCACAGTCCTTAAATCTCTTGCTCATATCTACCGCATGAGTTTCAAAATCTTCGTCTTTAGTACAAAGTCTACGAATTCTTAAAAATTGACTCATGGGCAAATTCTCCTTTAGGGAACGGTTGTGAAAACTGCTGAAGTGTAAGAGCGAATTCCTATCGGTAGGCTTCCGATAGATTGTGGTTATAAATCCCTCAGGTAAGTTTTTGATCAATATATCAAGGTATGCTATTTGGTCTGGACTATAAGAGATCTTTGAATAGCCGCTAGAAAGTGTCTCATTTTAGAAGCAGTACACATCGAATCCTGCATGAAATGGTAAAGTCCCTTGTCACGCCCTTGCTCCTTGCATTCAGCATGGAGGGTCATGGTTATAATAGAAACTTCCCTTTTCAGCCTTCTCTGACTGGTTCCCCAGCAATGCTTCTTGGGAAATGTAGTTTAACTGCTATACATATGGCTTCAGGTAGAAAAAAAACTTGTAGTTTGGCTCTTGTGATAAGGCAATGACAGAAATTTATTAAACTCAAATGCAAGGTCCATAAATTACCTCTTTCAGGATTATTTCTACAGGTTTCTTTCAAAAAACACAACAGGACATAAGCAAAAGGTCAAAACAAAATATCAGCTTACAGTATTCTTCAGCTCAAAAGCAAAAACCCCTTTAACAGCAAAGCTACCAGCTTTCTCTAGCCTTGCTGGTTAAAGCATAAATACAACAGCTTTCTTCAATGGCAGTTTTCTCTCTTTTCAGTTATAAACATTTCCAGGTTGTTCTCCTCTTTATAAGCAAAGCAAAACTTCCAACAGAAACAAACTTCCAATAAGCAAACAAAGCTCTACTCAGGTTCTCTTAGGAACATTCAAAGCAAAACAAAAGCTTTTTTCCTCTCACCGTTAGCTTGGCTTCTTGCCGTCTCTCTGCACAGGATAGCAGGTGTTTAAACAAGCACAATTATTCAGCTTCAGCTTGTTCTCACTTCTCAGCATAGGTTTCCCCTCTTTAACACAGGGAATTCACAAAACATCTTCCTTGCTTTTCAAGGTTACCTTGCTCTGGAGAGTTTTCTCTTAAGGTTGGCTTTCCTTCAACCCCTCTGTAGCTAAGGCTTGGCACAAAGAGCAATCCATGAATATATCTTCCTCATTCAAAGCTGCATCAGGCTCTCCTAGTTGCATTGGTTCTATCTCTCGTTCTAGCTCACTGGGCTTAGCGGACAGCCTCTCATTAGAGCTGAGAGTGTCTCCTGAAACTCTGCACTGCTCAGTATGGGACAGGTTTTTAAGGCTTGTACCTGTGCCTTAGCTTGTAGCAGCTTCTCCTCTCTCGTGCTCTGTACCTCTCTCCGGCTCTTTCCAGCACTCTCCTCTCCTGCTGTTCCTGCTGCTGTTCCAGTTGCTCCTCCAGCTCTCCTTGCTAATCTCTGTATAATCTAACCTAGGCTTAAATCTACAGGGTTCCAGCCCTACCTCTTCTCTTCCCAGGTGACGGAGATCAGCTTGCCCTCTGGGAAGGGTCTTTTACCTCGGGTCTGTATCCACTCTCCCTTACTCCACTATGGGCACTCAAACCTGTTCCAGCTGGGGATTTTCTGGTTTCTAGGTGTGGTTGTGGTTTTATTTCTCTGATCTTGCAAAATAGGTCCTTTTATTAAGGTGAATTCTTTGTTTTTTTCACTTTCTCCTAACTCAGGATGAGCTTCCTTACCACTCCCTTTATTATTTTTTGACTAATTTTAACATTGAGTAATTTCATTCACAATAACTGGTACCGGTTACATTTTCAACAGTCTATACCTAAGGTGCTGTCTTAGGGCAAGTTCTTTTGCGCTGCACGATTGCGCATTCATGACCCTTCACCTCACTTGGGTGGAAAACGCCTATATTTTTGAGCAGTCGCAAGCAAAGCATTCCATTTCAAAGCAGCAAACAGTGAAGCCTGCAGTAAACGGTAAGGCCCTCCTGTCTTTTGGTTATATTATATTGTTGAATAACTTAACCCACATTGTTAGTTTCGGTCTTTTATGTTTTTCTCTTGGCGGGTTAACTAGGGCGGAAAAATGCCTTATCTCTGAATAGTCACTAGCAGAGTGTTTCATCTTTAAGCAGTAAACATTGAAGCTTGTATTAAACGGTAATAGTCTTCTTAGTTTCTGATTATTTTTATCACTGAACAATTTCATTTAAAATAGCTGGTACTGGTATTTTATATTTACCACCATGATTTGGTAACATTTAAAATCGTTTTCATTTCACTTTTTATGCACCAAGAGGGTTCTATTTTAAACTTTGATTTCTTAGCGTTTGTTTTCCATCTTGATTTTCCAGCGCTTAATTTTTTGAATGTTTATAAGCGCATTTCGGAATGCACAATTATTCATACATTTTTAGGTGTCATTGAAATAGCAGTTTGTTCATTTTTGTACTTTAAAGGAAAAAATATATAGGACGGTAAACAAGTATTTACTTCCCCTTTTTTGAGTCTTTATCAACATGAAAGGTTACGTCTCACACTGCTTTTGCCTGCAGAGTATCTGTCACAAATACAAAAGCTCGCGCAACACACTAAAGCCTCATTTGACATTTTACATTCACTTTAAATTCTTCTTCATTTTTGACATTTTAATTAGCAATAAGAAAGAAATGATGTATTGGTTTTCACAATATCAGACAAGTGTAACAATATCTGGATTTTCATTATTATGATATTTCTATTATCAACGTTTAGATGCTCTGGCTTATAGATTTAATCACCATCATTATGGCGTTTTTACTATAAAATTTAGATACTTCGTTTTATAGATTTAAACACTACTGATCATTAGTGCTATAAATGGCATGTTTCTTTAGGTATGCTGTTCCTTGTATCATATACATTTTAAAGACTTCCAATGGCAGAGTCTGGTGTCTTTGTTAAAAATCTTTTTGGATGTCCTATTATTTATGGTAGTTTTTTTATTGTTTTTCTTATGCCTTTATGATTTTTCTATATAATTATTTATTTATTTATTGTTTTACCTTTAGTGATATTTGTGTACTATGAGACAAAAAAGGTATCTTTTTAGTATTATTTATTATCTTTGTTTGTGTCCTCCTCATCTCCCTCTCTTTTTATTGTGTTATGTTTTTCAAATATGTTTAACTCATTTGATCGTATGATTAAGCTATGCTTTTGATATTCTGTTTATGTTTTTAATATTTTTTTAGCATCATATTTATGTTTATAAATTTTGATATTCTATTTATGTTTTTATCATTATTTATAATTATATTTATATAATTGATCTACATCTTCTATACAATTTTATAATTTGTTTTATATGTCTTGAAGCACTTATAAGTTTTTATAATTTTTACATTTTTATTAAATTTTATTTATATGTAATTAATTGATTTTCAAGTTACAATGTTCATATTTGATGTTTTTTGTTGTTATTTTTTGAGGTGTGTTTCCTCTAAAGACCCCCTGAAGAAGGCTTCCCAGCCGAAACGCGTAGGGGCTATTAAAAAGGGGTTTTACCTGAATTGGATTACCGCTAGTCTCTTTCTTGCACCTGCTTGTTTGGTCTTCTTTCTTCTAGCTGGTAGGTCTGGACACGGCATGACAGCATCGAGCCCTGGAAGAACTTTCTGCCAAGGGCATCCAGGTTCTGGGCCTCCCGGCCGGGAGGCACCAAGGAGTGCATTTTTTGGCTCTTGAGCCTTTGCATGGCCGATTCCACAACTATGGAGTTGTGCTGCAGCTGTGCTTTCTGGAACCCAGGGCACTTGCGGACTCGATAAATGGAATCAACCCGCTTACTGAGAACAGGGATTGAGGCCAGGTACTCCCACATGCGGAGCATTAGCTGTTCCAGCATCGGAGGCACCGGCACAATAAGGGCTTCCCTTGGGGGAAAGTCATACTGGAGGATCTCGAGCTCTTCGGCTCGAGGCTCCTCCTCGGACTCCGTCGGGAATGCCAAGGCCTTGGCCATGTCCCTAACAAAGTCCGAAAACCTTGTATCCTCCGAGGGGGGGGGGGGGGTGACGACCTTCTCCGAGGCTCTGAATCCGGTGAGTCCAATGAGATACACCGGGTACGGTGGATGTCTGGAGACTCCTCATCTTCCGTCTCCCACGCCGATTCCTCCGAGGAGGAATTGAACGGCTCTGGCCATGAGGGCTTCGAGCCTGACCGCCCCGACGCCAAGGGCACCGGCGTCGATGACCTTGGCCACGAACAGGAGGTCGAGGGAGACCTGATTGACTCGAGGATCGGCTCGGCCTCCGGGGTCGACTTGGACGTTGAGGTCCCGGTGATCAGGGCGGATGGACCAGTGAGACCAGCTATTAGCGCCCGCTGCTGCTCCATGAAGGCAGCCATACTGCTCTCCAGGGCCGCCATCCTGAGACCGAGCTCAGAAGGCTCTACAGCCTCCAGCTCAGGCCCCCACGTCATCGGGCCCGATGCTGGCTCTCCCCGGAGGAGAGTCAATGAGGACAACAGGTGTTACCTGACTCAGCGACTCCGGCTCCTTACGAGGTAGTTTGGCCAGCTGCTCCGACTCAGAGGACCCGGGGCGACGGTCGGGGCTCCGCGTCCTGGAACCAGAGGGCCCAGGCCGATCAGAGGCCTCTAACGATGTCGCCCTCACAAGTTTTTTCTTCCTCCGCTGTTCCTGGAGGGAGACCCCTGCTCAGAGAACCCACGACACTCGGTGTCGGAAAACTCCCAAGACGTTGAGGCCTCTGACGATGTCCAGGCTTGGACGGTTGTGGACTCCGAGAAAATCCTTTCATGTTGATGCTGCCTGCTCCTCAATGCCTTGGAAGACATCTTGCCATACGGGCCACAGACCACCGGGTCATGGTCAGGCCCGAGGCATCGGAGGCAGCAGTCATGTGTGTCGCTAAGGGACATCAACTTCTTACACCGATCACACTTCTTGATCCCACTGGCAGCCGTCGGGGGAAAAAGGGCCCCTGCAAGGTCAAATGACTGGGCTGCCAGTGAAAATGAAGAAGAAGAAAAAAAAAGAGCGCGAACGCTAGTCACTAAGGACAAAAACAAAAAATGTGACCGGACTCGATAGCGTAGGCAGCAAGCCCCCAAGCCTGCACCACCAGCCCCTGCTCCGCAGGGTGGGGTTTTTTGACTCACTAAGCATAGCCTCTCCCCCCCCGCTGGTTCCTCCCAGCACCGGAGGCCGGCTGGTTCACTTCGCCCACAGGTGGTCCAGCATCACCTCAGATGCCTGGGTGCTTCAAGTCGTGCGAGAAGGCTATCTTCTCCACTTCCACCAGGTCCCTCCCTCCTTTTTTCCGGGAGAACCTCCACGACCCCCTCTGCACAGGGAATTACTCCTTCAAGAGTTAGCAGGTCTTCTACAGGAACAGGCGGTGGAACCAGGGCCCCACCACCTGAAAGGTCAAGGCTTTTACTCCAGGTATTTTCTGATACCAAAGAGAACAGGAGGCCTCAGACCCATCCTGGACCTGCGCAACCTCAACAAGTTCCTCGTGCGAGAGAAGTTCAAGATGCTTACCCTTGGAATCCTTCTGCCCTACCTCCAGCAGGGAGATTGGCTATGCTCCTTGGATCTAAAGGATGCCTACACGCACATCCTCATCCACCCAAGCCACCGACAATACCTAAGGTTTGTGGTGGCAGGAAATCATTACCAGTACCGGGTACTGCCCTTTGGCCTGTCCTCCGCACCGCGAGTCTTCACAAAATGTCTCGCGGTGGTGGCGGCCCATCTCCGGCTTCACGGCCTCTATGTCTTTCCGTACCTCGACGACTGGCTCATCAGAGCAGCGTCCGCTCTGGAGGTCACCAACGCCACGCGCCGCACGGTGACTCTTCTGCAGCACTTGGGCTTTGTTATAAACTTCGCAAAGTCCACTTTGCTCCCCTCACAGGATCTCGAGTTCATCGGCGCAAGGCTGCACACTCCTCAGGCACGAGCGTACCTACCGCTCGACAGGGCTCTACGGCTCATGGACCTAGCCGACCGTTTTCGCAGCCAGCCCCTGGTCTCCGCCAGGCGCTTCCTGAGACTACTCGGCCATATGGCTTCCACCGTCCATGTGACCCCCAATGCCCGCCTGCATATGCGGCCTGCTCAATGGTGTCTCCGCCAGCAGTGGCGACAAGCCACAGGCGGCCTAGCAGACCTCGTGCGCGTCTCCGAGCCGCTGATCTCGTCTCTCCGGTGGTGGCTTCAGCAGCCGAACCTGATCTGCGGAATGCCTTTCCAGTCACCTCAGCCGGCCCGGGTGCTGACAACAGATGCATCCCTCCTGGGCTGGGGAGCGCACTGCCAAGGGGCACGCACTCAGGGCCTCTGGACCGCGTGGGAGTCGGCTCAGCAGATCAACTTCCTGGAGCTCAGGGCGATCCGCCTGGCTCTCAAGGCCTTCTCCCACCTGACTTCTCACCAGTCCGTCCTTGTCCAGACGGACAATCAAGTTGCCATGTTCTACGTGAACAAGCAGGGGGCACGGGCTCCTTCCTCCTCTGCCGAGAGGCACAGAAGCTCTGCTCTTGGGCCGTCAGTCACGGCATTCTCCTCAAGGCAGTTTATCTCCCAGGCCAAGAGAATTACCTGGCGGACAAACTCAGCAGGTTCCTCCAGCCGCACGAGTGGCGTCTGGATCCCTTGGTAGTTCAGCAGCTCTTTCTAAAGTGGGGCCTCCCCACGATGGATCTCTTTGCCAGTCCTCACAACCGGCAACTTCCTCGCTTCTGCTCTCGTCAGCCACACCCCCTTCGGGTTGCGGCGGACGCTTTTCTACTCTCATGGTCGGGGAGCCTTCTGTACGCTTTCCCTCCCATCCCGCTAGTCTCCCGGACTCTTTTCAAGGTTCTCCGAGACAAAGCCCTCATGATCCTGGTGGCCCCTCGCTGGCCCAGACAGCCGTGGTTTCCGCTCCTGCTGCAATTAGCGGTGGAGGATCCATTCCCTCTGGGGTCACAACCGGATCTCCTCACTCAGGATCAGGGGTCTCTGCTACACCCCAACCACATATCCCTGACGAAGTCCGAGAACCGGGCATCCTCCGGGGGGGACTGCTTCCGAGGGGACACACCGAGTCCGGAAAGAATCAGGCGACTCTTCCTCTTCCGACTCCCAGACCGACTCCGACGAGGACTCGGTGGGGTCGGCCCGACGCCGAGGGAGTCGGCGTCGGCGACCTCGGTCCCGAACGGGAGGCCGAGGGTGACCTCGACCGAGGATCGACTCGAGTTCGCATCGACTCGAGGATCGGCTCGGTCTCCGGGGTCGACTTGGACGTCGACGTCCCGGCGGTCGGGGCAGCGGCGCCAGCGAAGCCAGCGAGCAGTGCCCGCTGCTGGTCCATGAAGGCAGACAATCTGCTCTCCAGGGCCGTCAACCTGAGTCCGAGCTCAGGTGACCCAGCAGCCCCCGACTCGGGCCCCGACGGCGTCGGGCCCGACGTCGGCTGTCTCGGAGGCGAGTCCAGGAGGACCACAGGACTTACCCGAGCAGGCAGCTCCGACTCCAGGCGAGGTCGCTTCGTGAGATGCTCCTTCTCCAAGGACCCGGGACGGCTATCGGGGCTATGCGACCTGGCCCTCGCGGAGCCAGGAGCGTCCACCGACGCCGCCCTCGCGGGTTTCACCTTACGACGATGGTCCCCGGAGGGAGAACCCCTGTCGGAGGAACTCCGGCGACGGTCCGAGCTGGAACCTTTGGACGCGGAGGCCTCCGACGAGGTCCGGGTACGGCTGGGGTCAGCGAAGATCCTATCCCGCTGATGCCGCCTTCTCAACGCTTTGGAGGACATTTTGCCGCAGGGCCCACAGATCAGTTCTTCATGATCCGGGCCCAGGCAGCGGAGGCAAAAGTCGTGTGTGTCAGTTAGTGACATATTTCGGTCACACTGACCACACCGCTTGAAACCACTGGCAGCCATCGGGGGAAAAAGGGCCCCGGCGAGGTCAAAGGACCGGGCTGCCAGGGAAAAACCGAAACGAAAAACTGACTAAGTCAGAAAAACCGAAAAATAAGAAGAGGACTCGAGACCGGCGTCGCGAGTCCGGCGGGAAAAAGACCGGCGTCGAACCGAATGGAAAAAAAGAGAAATTCTGAAGAAAAATCAACTTTTTCGCGGGGACACGACAGGTACGTCTGTAGGGCTCCGCGGAAAAAAGAAGACTGGCTAAGATGGCACCCTTGGGCGGGAAGAGGACCGCGCATGCGCGCTGCAATTCCCAAAGGCTTTCTTTGAAAGCTGGGGAAAATTGCTCCGCGAGGGCTCCGTCGGCGCCGACGTCACCCATAAGTGAGGACTGACTTCCTGCTTGGTCCTGGAGAAACCGGTGTACCGCACCAAAGGCGGAAGGGGAACCGGCGTCGAACCGGGTCGAAGAAATGATTCTTCAAAAGTTTTGACGCACTTTTTCAGAGGACAGCGAAATGACGTCTGTTGGGTACCGCGGTAAAAGGGAGACTGAACAATATGGCACCCTTGGGCGGGAAGGGGAGTGCGCATACGCAGGCAATCCCAAAGTTTCTTTGAAAGCTGGGGAATTGCTCCGTATGAGGGCTCCGTCAGCACCAACGTCACCCATATGTGAGGGCTGACTTCTTGCTTGTTCCTGGAGAATGTGTTCTCTGGTAGGGATTGGCACCTTGCGGCTGGTGGAGACTGCAAGTCTCCGGAGATGTTTCAATATCGGACTCCCAATCAGAGCAGTCTGAGGAAGACTTGACACCCGGCGGCTCCAAGGGTGTCATTGGCACCGGTCTTCGGTGTCCCGAGGTTGGGGAATGGCCGGAGCCAGAAGCACTCACCTGCGAGGACCTCGACCCTGAGGATCAGAAGCGAGAACGAGACCCTCACTGAGGATTCGGGCCGAGGCGTCTGGCTCTTGGGGATCGCTATGGAAGCCTGGGGAGTCCTCGACTGAGGTCCCTGCAGTCTCGAGGTGAGCACCGGCAGGGCCAGGCATCGACTCCTGCTGAGAGGCAATGAACGCAGAAACGCTGCGCTCCAGTGCCAGCATACAAGCTTCCCACTCGTGGGATGGCAGACATTGACACAGATGCTGGGATGACCGGGTCGGGGTGTCAAGGAGGAGAGGGGCTCCTCAACGGGAGGGCCCTCGGGAGACTGGGCTCTGTTGCCGGAGGCCTCGATCTCAGTCCTCGGTACTTTTTTCGGGGGCACTCCCCCTCTGATGCCTTGGAGGCCCGTTGGGGGCCAAGGGACTGTGCACGGGATTTCCCATGCTTGTCTGCCTCCCCGGATGAGGCCTTGAGGTATTATTTTTTCTTTTTATGCTCTTGTTCAGGGGACCCTTGCTCGGCATGTCTGCAAGCCCGCTCTGGAACCACAGGGCCTTACACGACTCAGAGGATCTGTGCGGGGCCTTTAAGCGTGAGGCTACCGGGGATACAGGGTTCGAGTCAGCTTTGTGGAAGATGTCGTCCTGCTTAAGCCAGCAGCTCTGGATGGTCTTTGCAGATATCTTCTTGAACAGGGAGCATTCCTCTGGGTCATGGTCTGCGCCCAGACACCGGAGGCAACAGTTGTGCGGGTTGGTGAGGGACATGTTCCTGGATCACATTTCTTAAAACCCATGGCTACTGGGGTGAAAAGGACCCCAGCGAGGTTGAAGATCCTCGACATGGCCAGTGGTTGGAAAAGAACCTAAGAAAAAAAGGTCACAAGACCTGATGCCTGGGCAGCAGGGCTCGGAGGCAGGAAAGGAACTGGTACAAGTCAGAATAGGTACGAAACATACAAGAAAAATCAAATTTTTTTCTGGGGGACAAGACGAATATCTGTAGGGCTCCATGGAAAAAGGGAGACTGACCAAGATGGCATCCTCGAGCGGGAAGGGGACCACACATGCATGGAGCACACATGGAGCATCTCCCAAAGGCTTTCTTTGAAATCTGGGGTCTGGGGAGATTCTCCACGCAGGGCTGTCGGCATCAACGTCACCCATATGTGAAGACCGACTTCCTGCTTGTTCCTGGAGAATGATAAATCCTTGAAGGATACTAGCAAAAAAGGGAAGTTAGGGCATCCCGATAGAGAGGCTCCAATAAAAGTACAAGTAACCCAGGTACCTTTAAAAAAAAAAAAAGACAAAGTTGAAAGATTCCAAATGAACCCTGTCATCAAATAGCCAAACTGTTAATATTAGCAAAAAAACAAACTTTGAAATGTCTGTATGCAAATTCTAAAAGACTAAAAAATAAGATGGGAGAGTTAGAATATATAGCAATGAATGAAAGGTTAGATATAATTAGCATTTTAGAAACCTGGTGGAAGGAGGATAGCCTGGTATTGCAATGTCCCATTGGTTATCGTTAATTTAAAATTTAATATACCACCCTTGGAGAACACATACAGAGCGGTTTACAATATTAAGAGAGTAACGCAGATAACACCGGGATGAAAAAAAAACTACAATGCTGATAGGAAGAGATCAAAGAAAGAGGCAAAGGGGAGACATAACAGAAAGGATAGACATCTGTCGAAACTGTACCCTGGCGTGTCACCTAGATCAAAGGCCTGCATATATAGGTATGTTTTCAGGAGAGATTTGAATTTTGGGTAAGAGGAGCCCAGGCGTAATGAAGAGGGAAGGAAATTCCAGAGGGCATCAGCAGTGTAGAAAAAAGCCAAGTGGCGGGTGGTTTCGCAGTGTACTCAGTTAGGTGGAGGGGGGGGGGGGCGTGAAGCCTCTGGAAGAAGGTGGTGAGTACCACCTCCTGATTGAGGTGGAAGGGGACCACCACCTTTGTCAGAAACTTGGGGTGTGTGCAGAGCACCACCCTGTTCTTGTAGAACCTTCTGTAGGGAGGCTCTGCAACAGATGTAAAGGTCACAAGAATGGAAACCTTCCAGGAGAGTGGCCAAGGGTTCAAACAGAGGCTTAGTAAGCTGCAAAAGATCCCACTCCACTGTTGGAGGATGGACGGGGGGACTTGGACAACATGAGGCCCTGCAGGAAACAAGAAACAAGGGGCTGAGCCGACAGGGGCTTGCCCTCAACCGAGTAGTGGTGCACCGCAATAGTGCTCAGGTGCACCTTGATTGAGCTGGACTTCAGTCCCACCTGGGACAGGTGGAGTAGGTACTGGAATACCAGCTGCACCGAGCAGGAGAATGGGTTCACCCGCTTCTTGGTGCACCACACTGAAAATAGACCCCACTTGAAAGTGTATGCCCTTCTTGTGGAGGCCTTGGCAGGAGGCCAGAAAGTCCTCCTCCACGTCTCGTGGGAGGTTGAAGGGAGATGCAGCTAACCTTTCAGCAGCCAAGCTGTGAGTGACAGGGACCCCAAGTTGGGGTACAGGAGAGAGCCCTCCTTTTCTGAAAGTAGTCCTGGGGCACAGCCCAGGAGAACAGAAGACACCACCACCAGGTACAGAAGCAGTGGGAACCAGGGTTGCCTGGGCCACTGAGGGGCTATCAGTATTAGTGATGCACTGTCGCACTGGACCTTGAAAAGGGTTCTTGGCGACCAGTGGTGTCTATGGGAAGGCATAAAAAGGCCTTTTGTCCACAGAATGAGGAACGCGTCTGCCACCATCCGGGACAGGTGCAGCAGGCGGGAGCAGAGGTGGGGCAACTGCATGTTGTCCAGGCTGGCGAACAGGTCCACTAGGGGGATGCCCCAATGATGGAATAGCTGGAAAGCCACTCTGGGGCCCAGGCACCACTTGTGTGGCTGGAGGACTGCTCAGCCTGTCCGTCAGAGCATTGTCCCGATCTAGGAGGTAGATCGCCTGCAGGAGCATCCCGCTGCATGTCGCATATGAGCAGAGGGCTACTGCTTCCCGGCAGAAGGCGTATGACCCTGTACATCCTTATTTGTTGACACAGAACATTGCGACTTGGTTGTCCATCTAGCCAAGCATTGACTGGTGCCACAAGTAATGGTGGAAGGCACGGAAAGACAAAAATATCATCCAGAGTTCCAGAAGGTTGATCTGCAACTGGCATTTCATCTGTGACCAACTGCCTTGCATGCAGAGATCCTCGCAATGAGCTTCCAATCCCAGCAGGGATGTGTTCATGGTAAGGACCTTCTGGAGGCAGGTGCCTGTAAGGGCATCCCGGCCAGAAGGTGGTGAGGAGTCTGTCACCAGTCAAGGGAGTCCACCAGCGGGCAGGTTTCTCTTATCATGTCTCGAAGTCTTACCTTGGCTTGTGTCCCCTGGGAGCGGAGACACCACTGGGCCGCCCTCATGTGCAGGTGGGCATACAGAGTCACATGGACTGTTGAACCATGGGGCCCAGAAGGCATAGGTGGTGGTGAGCGGGCACTGACTGGCGGTGCTGCACCTCTGTGGCTAACGCACTGAGGCATTCTGTCCTCTCTGTAGGGAGGAAGGCCTTGGCCTGGAGGATATCTAGCTGAGCCCCTATGAATGCCAGGCACTGAGCCAGAGAGAGGTGAGACTTGGGGTAGTTGATGACTAACTCCAGATGCTGCAGGATAAGAGTGGTGGGCTCGGTGGCATGGTGCACCTCTGCAGCTGTGCTTCCCTTTATTAGCCAGTCGTCCAGGTAGGGAAAGACGAAGGCCCCTTTGAGACGAAGATGGGCTGTGACCTCTAGCAGGCACTTGGTGAAGACCCTTGGCAATGAGGCCAGACCAAAGAGTAGCACCCTGTATTGGTAGTGATCTCCTCCCACCATGAACCGGAGGTATTTTTGGTGGCTGGGATGGATCAGGATGTATGTATAAGCATCCTTCAGGTCTAAGGAGCATAGACAGTCTCCCTGCTGGAGGTATGGCAAAGGAGAGCTTCTTGAACCTTTCTCGCACCAGAAATCTGTTCAGGTCCCGCAGTTCCAAGATGGGTCTGAAGCCCCCTGTTCATCTGGGAACAAGGAAATGCCTGGAGTAGAAGCCTTTGCCCCAGAGATGTTTAGGCACTGGCTCTACTGCCTTGTCCTTGAGAAGGCCTGCGAGTCTGGTGAGGAGCAGAGTCTGGTGAAGGAGAGGCCTCATGGGTTCTCCTGTGAAGAATGAGGGATGGCGTCCATTGCAGGTAGAGGAGGTAACCCTCCTTGATAACTTGCAGTACGCAGGAATTGGTGATGGAGGACCACCTGTGGGCAAACAGGGCCAGATACTCCCCTGTGGGCTGCTGGGTGCCTCCTAGAGGAGAGGCGGCCATGCCCAAGGCATCAAAACCTCCCTCCAGGCTGGGCTGAGGCTGGTGCCTGAGTTTTTGGGTTCTTCTGTTTGCGAGGGCTGTGCCCTTGCCTCTTGGACTGCTGACCTTGCTGTGGGACCGAGAAGGCCTGGTGCTGTGGGGCATTACCAAAAACCCCTTTTTCCATCTTACTGCAGCGATCACATTTCTTGAAGTCACTGGAGGCCATGGGGAAAAAATGGGCCCTGCCACCTGGGCAAGTGTCCGAGGCCCACCGGCCAAAAATGTACACAAAGCACCGGTCGAGAGATACCTTGAGAAAATTAAGAAAAACGAACCTGAGGAGCAATACCAAGGCGAGCTGGCTCAGTATTGGGAAGAGGAACCGGCACGCATACCGGAATATAACTTTAAAACAAGAGACACTTTTTCCCAGGGAAACGGGGCAGACGTCCAGAGGGCTCCGTGGAAAAAATGAAGACTAAGGCAATATGGCACCTTTGGGCAGGAAGGGGACCACACATGCATGGTACATCTCCCAAAGGCTTTCTTTGAAAGCTGGGGAGATGCTTCCATCTGGGCTCCATCGGCACCAACGTCACCCATATGTGAGGACTGACTTCCTGCTTGTTCCCGGAGAAAGTAAACTTATATCTGTAGAATAGCTCTCAGCTTAGGCCAAATCATTTATGTTTGTGAACAACTTGACATGCAAAGTATATTGATAAGGTTATATCCTGTAAAGAACGACTAAAGCATAGTTACTCACCTGTAAGAGATGGTCTCCGGGAACAGCAGGAATCAGTCCTCGCATATAGGTGACATCGGCATCAACTGAGCCTGCATGGTAACCTCTCCTCAGCTTCAAAAGAAAGCCTTTGGGAGATCCTCCACAAATTGCGTGGCTGTCTTCCCGTCCAAGGGTGCCGTTTACCTCAGTATGACATCAGGACGAAAAAAAAAAAAAGCAACTCCATGGGAAGGAGGGAGGGTTGTGAGGACAGATTCCTGCTGTTCCCACAGAACATCAGTTACAGGTGATTAACTAAGCCTTCTCCATGAACAAGCAGGAAGTTACAGGCTACTGAAAAAACCTGTAAGCCACAGGTGACCCAATAAGCGAACCGTGAGGAACAGCAGAGAGTACAGTTCAGTTGGAAAACCTCGGCAGAAACCCTAGTATCCACCAGGGAAACCAGCTCTCCGGTAACCTGGACACACAGAAGGGCAGGAGTTGCCTTAAACCCCAAACAGATGATGGAGTACTGCCTGGGCAAAGGCGCTGTCCCACCAGGACTCCTCCTCCAGGTAGTAATGCGTTGCGAAGGTATGAAACTGAGAATTAACCGGCAGATCTCCAGCATGGAGATCTGCCGGTTAATCTCCAGAGGTGGCACCCTCATTCTGGCAAAAGCTGATCTCGGCCTCACAGCAAGGTCTGATCTCCAGAGGAGGTGGTACCCTCATTCTGGCAAAAGCTGATCTCCAATACCAAACAGTCAGCTCCAATAGCTCGACCCATCTTGATATCATCACTATATCCAACAACAATAGTACTATTAACCTTGTCTACAGATCTCCGATGGCCTCCCCTGAAGACCTCGCAAATATAATTGACCTAGCCTCCAACCCCAAAGACACACGTAAGCCAAACTGGATACTAGGCGATTTCAATCTGCCAGCCCTGCCGGACAATCATGCCAATGCCTTCTTCGAAGCTTTCAACAACCTAGGATACGAACAAATAGTTGATGCCCCCACCCACCGAAAGGGAAACAAAATAGACCTCATTTTCAACCCACAACCTGATGGGAACTCAAAATACAAGCACGACATAGTTATCTCACCCGTCCCATGGCCGGATCACAACCTAATACAATTCCAAATACCTCTTCAGCAAGATAGTGAACAAACAAAGAGACTAACTGAAAAACCAGCAACACTCACGGGGCGATTCAGACCCCTTGACAAAGAGACAATCATCAAGGAAGTCCTACCTAATATCATATCCGCACCTCTAACCCTTGAAGAGATGTTGGCTTCATGGAACAGCTGCCTGAGCTCCTCTGCCCGCAAACTTGCACAAACCAAACCTCTCGCCCCGGGCAAGCATCCAAGTAGTACAAAACCTGCACACTGGTGGTACACCACCGAATTAAGAACCTCACTGACACTGCTAAGAAAATTGGAAAGAAAATGGCGTCGTACATGGGCCCCAATGGACCTGACAGCATACACCTCCCACCTTAAGAAACATCGGGAATTAATATCAGCAACAATGAGAGAACATCACTCAAATCTCCTCAACTGCGCCTTGAACAAACCCCATGAGCTTTTCAACATTGTAAAAACCCTAACGAAGGAGCCTCTGCCCCCCCAACTCGACATGATTCATCCACAGGACTATGCAGATTACTTACTGACCAAAATCAACAACGTCAGCAAAGCCATGCCATCCACCCCCAACAGTAACTCAGCACAACTCCAGCAACTTACCACCATCGCAACACCAACAGCTACACAAGTTGAGGACATCATCACTACCGTCAATGCCACCACTGCCCCAAATGACCCATGTCCAGCATTTTGGATAAGAGCTCTATGAAAGGAAATCAGCCCTATACTCTGCAAGATTATGGACTTATCCTTCTCCTCAGGTCTATTTCCATCATGCCTCAAGCAGACATCAATCCGGCCTCTCCTGAAAAACACCAAGCTTAATCCACAGAAAGTCGAATCATATCGACCAATATCGAGCATTCTGCTGCTGGCTAAGCTAATTGAAAAGGTCGTTCAGCGCCAAATACAGGACCATATTGACTCCACAGCTCACCTTGACCCAGCCCAACATGGCTTTCGAGAATCACACGGCGTGGAAACTCTCCTAACCACACTAATCAACACACTGATCACAGGAACCAATAATATTAAACAAGGATTTGCTTTGATCTTCCTGGACATTGCCGCCGCGTTCGATTCCGTAAACCATGATCAGCTCCTGAGACGGCTTCAAGATAAAGGAATCAGTGGGTTAGCTTTGAGCTGGTGCAAATCGTACCTAACGGATAGATGGCAGCAAGTTCGCTCAGGCTCTACAACCTTTAAACCTTTCCATCAAAAACATGACGTGCCTCAAAGCTCATCACTCTCTGCCTTATTATTCAACATATACATGCAACCTGTATGCGAAGTAATCCGCTCCTTCAATGTCTCATGTCTAATCTACGCTAACGATGTACTACTCTTCATCCCATTCTTGACTGACAAGCCGGATTTCTCTCCACTGATAAAATGTTTTGAGGCTGTAACGGATTAATTCCACGCACAAGGCCTTAAGATAAACTTCAGCAAAACAGATGTACTCTTCACCACTAGAAATCAATCCTTCTCCCCCCCACCAACGCTGAAGACAAAAGACACTGAGTTCACAAGCAGACCCACTATCCGCTACCTTGGTGTTACACTAGACCAGCAGCTTGACTTCAAAGCTCACATCAGTAACATCGTCAAGCAGATCCACCACAAAATACAAACATTGAGACATCTCCGACCGCTACTACAACCAAATGACTTTAGGACAGTATTTCAGGCCCTCGTGACCCCCCACTTCAACTATGCCAATACGATCCTCCATGGCCTACCCAAGTGCTCACTAAGTCCGCTACAACTAGCAATGAATACAGCGGCACGTTTCCTATACGGAGCCTCCAAAGGAGACCATATCACCCCGATTCTAAAGGAATTACACTGGCTACCAATCCACTGTCGGATCACATATAAAGTAGTCCTGATAACATTTAAGGCCATCAAAAACATGTCCTCCTCCTCCCTAACGGAGCTGCTCCATCGTACCCCGGCAAACAGAGCGAGGAGATCATTCGCCATCAACATCCTTCAGACCCCTAACGAAATAACCAAGTGTACCCAAGCGACAAGGAGCAGAGCTTTTAAGTTTTACGCACCCACCTGTTGGAATGCGCTCCCATCTTCCATACGAGCAATTACCGATATTGTTCAATTCAGAAAGGCACTAAAACACCACCTCTTTCTCTTACACTACTTACAGCCCAATATTATCCACAGTACACCCAGCTAAACAGCGATAAGTCACAAACAATTCATAGCCATAATGAACAGATCTGTAGATATTGTAAATAATCTCCCCAGTTGAAATCCAAGTTGTATCCCCTGCTCTCTGTAAATGCATATCTGATAGACCCAGATGCATAAATGTTACCTGTAAACCGCACTGATTTTAAAGAGTGCGGTATATAAAATAAATAAATAAATGGGAACCAAGCAGAGATTCACCACAAAAGCCGCCATGGCCCAGACGCCGAGTGCCATGACGTGACACTCCAGCGAAAGACCGGCCTGTCTGTAGGTGAAGGTGGTGCAGTCCACCACCCAGGTGAACAGAGTACGCTTGGAGACCACTTCGCCCAGACGATTAGAATCATAGGAAATGAAGAGCTGTGAGGAGCGGCGATGGGGCTTGGTCCGCTCTAAATAACTGGCAAGGCCTGCTGATAGTTTAGCGCATGGAAAGCGGCCTCCGCCCTATTGGTATGAGGTCGCAGAAAAAAGGTGGGAAGTACCACCTCCTTGTTGAGGTGGAGCGGGGAGACCACCTTTGGGAGGAACGTATGGTGTGTCCGGAGCACCACCCTGCTCCTGTGAAACCTGGTGTAAGGGGCATGAGCCACTAGACCCTGGAGCTCACTGACCCTGCATGAAGACTTGAGTGCCACAAGGAAGACCATCGTCCAGGACAGACCATCTATCAGCGACTCAAAAAGTGTAGAGCGATTAGCTTTGAGAGAACCATACTGAGATCCCATGCCGCCACTGGCAATCAAATGGGTGGTTGAGAGAGCAGAAGGCCCCTCTGGAAGCGAGCCATGAGAGGCTGTGCAGAGAGGGGCTTCCCCTCAATTGGGGTGATGGTATGCCGATAGTGCACCCTGAAGGAGTTAGACTTCAAACCAGCATTAGACAGGTGCAACAGGTACTGTAGCACCAGCAGGACAGAACAGGAGAAGGAGTTGGCACCCTTCTCCGCACACCAAACTGAGAATTGGAAGAGATGGTCAAACAAGACTTACATAAATCAAACAAAATCTAACCACACATATCACTCACACCTACTTCATATTGCCCTCCAGATTACCAAAAAACCTAAACCAAAACAACAATATTATCCGCCATTACACTGTGCTCTTATCAATATAAGGTCCATTCGCACAAAATGGCCTCTGATATCTAATCTCATCACTACACATAACCTTGACATCTTGTTGATCACAGAAACCTGGCTAACAGATTCCGACAATGTAATTCTTAACCAGATGTTACCGCCAGGATTCTCTATTCACACATGCCATAGGAACCAACAAAGAGGAGGCGGAGTACTTATTATCTCTAACAACCAACTACAGTTTCAAATGAACAACAGTATTAGCTCAGCACACCTAAATGTACTAAATATATCAAACAATGTTCACTCAATCAGCCTAGTTTATAGAGCTCCAACATCTTCAGCTGATGATCTGCCATCGATAGTTGACCTTGCCTGCAACACAGAAAAGCCAAAACTATATAATTGGATACTGGGAGATTTCAACCTTCCCTCCCTTCAGGACTCGCAAACCACAGCATTTATAGAAGCAATTGATAACCTTGGTTACAACCAAATAGTCGATGACCCCACTCACAATCTGGGAAACATCCTTGATCTGATATTCGTCCCTCAAGCTATATCAGACACCAACCATAATTATGACCTATCCATAATACCAGTACCATGGTCTGACCACAGTCTAATTGTATTCAAACTCCCCAACTCTTCCAATCCAACTAACCCCAAACCTACTCATGATAAACCGACATCTAGGAGGTTTCGCCCCTTCATCAAAGAGGAAATACTTAATAATCTTCTCCCAACACTACAAGCGTCTAAACTCGACTTGGACAATCTAGTCAACACATGGGAGCAAGCTCTCAGATTCAACTCGCAACCATCAAACATAGCGAAAAAGACCAACCAACGGACACATGTAGCTTGGTATTCCAAGGAGCTAAGAACATCCCTCCTGCATCTTCGGAAACTCGAGAAATATTGGAGAAAATCACGCTCTAATGAAGCATACATAGAGTACTGCAAATACTTAGAAAAGCACCGTCAAGAAATAGCAGATCGAAGGAAACAATACCATACTAACCTACTAAAGAAATCTTTAAATAAACATCATGATCTCTTCAACATCGTAAGAACAATGGCAAAGGAGCCGACACCTCAACAAATACACGAAATACACCCTCAAGAATATGCTATATACCTAAAGTCAAAGATGACTAAAACCTCCAACATTTGTGCCTCTGGATCAACAAAGAATGATAATTATTCACAGTCAACCACACTAACTAAATTTAACACACTATCAATCAAAGAAATTGAAAATACTATCGCATCAATAAATGCCACCACCGCCGCAAGCGATCCTTGCCCTGCAGCCTGGATAAAAAATCTCAAACATGAAGTAAGCTTCTTTATACAGAATATCCTCGAGCAATCTTTCTCAACTGGAACCTTTCCTCAAAGCCTCAAACAAACCTCAATTAGACCATTACTAAAAAACAACAAATTAGACCCTCTAAAAGTAGAATCCTACAGGCCAATATCCAGTATCCCACTCCTAGCGAAGATAATTGAGAAAGTAGTCCAAAGGCAAATACAACAACACATAGACTCTGAAGCCCCACTTGACCCTGCACAACACGGCTTTAGAGAAGCTCACGGAGTTGAGACTCTCCTCATCACACTATTCAACACTCTAATCACAGGAATGGATAACATTCACCAAGGATTCATACTTATATTCATGGACATCTCAGCTGCATTCGACTCAGTAAACCATCAAATACTTATTAACCGTCTTAAGGAAAAAGGAATAATTGGGGCCGCACTAGACTGGTGTACATCCTATCTAACGAATCGTTGGCAACAAGTACGAATCGACGAAACTACTTCTGAACCATTCCTTCAGGATCAGGGGGTACCGCAAGGTTCTTCTCTGTCAGCGTTACTGTTTAACATATACATGCAACCCATTTGTGACCTTATTCGTTCCTTTAATGTCACCTGTTTAGCATATGCAGATGACATACTACTATACATGCCATTCTCCATCAATCAACCCGATTATACACCTTTGATAACATGCTTCGAAGCAGTAGAAGAATGGCTCCTCTCCCAAAATCTAAGAATCAACCATAGCAAGACTGATGTGATGTTTATAACGAGGAATCAAAACTTCACACCCCCTACCTCCTTAAAGATAAATGATAAGGAATTAACAGTAAAACCTACACTACGTTACCTAGGTATAACCCTTGACCAGCGCCTCAATATGAAAGCCCATATAAAAAACATAACAAAACTAATATATCATAAGATACGCACCTTACGCCACCTGCGACCACTACTGGAACCCTCAGATTTCAGAACCATCTACCAAGCCCTGATAATGCCTCACATTGACTTTTCAAATGCAATTCTATATGGACTCCCTCAAGCAACATTAAATCCTCTCCAACTGGCGATGAACACTGCTGCCAGAGTACTCGAAGGAGTATCAAAGACGGACCACATAACCCCAATCCTAAAGAGACTCCACTGGCTACCAACCAAAGCACGAATCTACTACAAGATATTAATCACTACATTCAAAACCATAAACAACCAAGCACCAGAAACCATTACCAACCTTTTACACCCACAGGCCCCTAATAGATCTAGAAGGTCAAATGCAATAAATACACTAATAATCCCTAAACAAACAGTTAGATATACTAAGGAAACAACTAAAAGAGCCTTCAGTATCCATGCCCCAATTGCCTGGAATGCCCTCCCACTAGAACTGAGAATTATCAACAGCCTAACGCAATTCAGAAAAAGCCTCAAACATCATCTCTTCCTAAGCTATTTCCCAATCTAATTTTTTGCACAAGAAAGCATTTTACAGATACGTCCCGACCATACCATCTATCCCAATTGATACATCCAGATTTGACTAACGTACTTGAATCTTCTGTAAATAGTTAGCTAGTTTTACATAGTTTTACCTTGTTATTCCCAAGTTTACAAATCCCTGTTACTTGTAAAATGCATTTTCAGTTCTATGTATGCATATTTTTGTTCCATGTAAACCGAGCTGATGACAATAGCGCGGTATATAAAAGATGTTAAATAAAATAAATAAAATAAAAATCTATACCATTTGAAGCTGTACGTCTGTTGGGTGGAGTCCTTGCGGGATGCCAGCAGGACCACCTCCACCTTCCTGGGCAAGTCAAACTGGGCCAGGGCTACCCTTTCAGCAGCCAGGCCATCAGGACCAGGGACCCCAGGTTGGAGTGCAGAAAAAAGCTGTCCTCCTGAGAAGCAAGTCTGGGGCGCTCCCCAGGGTACTGGGAGCAACCAAGACAGGCTGAGGAGCAGCGGAAACCACAGCTGCTGGGGCCACCAGGGGGCTATGAGGATCATGGTAGCCCAGTTGAGCTGAACCTTGAAAAGTGTCTTGGCAATGAGCAGCTTGGGAGGGTAGGCATAGAGGAGGCCTTTTGTCCATGGAATGAGAAACACATCGGCCGTGACCCAGGAGCGGTGCAGCACTCTGGAGCAAACGTGAGTGGTGAAGGTTCAGAGATGGACGAGCCTGTGCCCCCTTGCTTGTTGATGTAGAACATCGCCTCCTGGTTATCCGTCTAAATCAGAACAGATTGGTTCCACACGTGGTGCCGAAAAGGCAATGGCTCGGAGCTCTAGAAAGTTGATCTGCTGGAAGTTCTCCGATGCTGACCACAGGTCCCGAGTGCGGAGGTCGCTGCAGTGGGCTCCCCAGCCGAACTTGGAGTCATCCATGGAGAGGACCCTCTGAGTGATCAGGACGTGGAAGGGCATACCTGCCAGCAGGTTCCACAGCTGTTGCTACCAGGCGAGGGACTCGGCAAGGGGACAGGTGATGGCCACCCTGTCCTGCAGGTGCCCCGTCACCTGGGACCACTGTGCTCATTGGGCCTGACACATGTGAAGACGGGCATTGGTCATGATGTGCATCATCAAGGTCATGTGACCCATGAGGTGCAGCATGAGCCAGGCAGAGGCCGAATTTTAGCCCTGAACCTCTGTGCTGCCTCTGACAAGCCAGTTGTCCAGGTAGGGGAAGACAAACACCCCCTGCAGCCGCAGGTGGGTGGCGAGCACCGCCAGGCACTTCATGAACACCCTTGGAACCAAAGCCAGGTCGGGCAGGACCTGTATTGGTAATGGCATCCTCAGATGACAAACTGGAGGTACTGCCAGTGGTGCGGATGGATGGGAATGTGCATGTACTCATCTTTGAAATCTAAGGAGCATAGCCAATCTCCCTGTTGGAGGTAAGGCAGCAATGTTTCAAGGGAGAGCATTTTCAACGTGTCCTTCACCAGGAAGTAGTGGAGATCTTGAAGATCCAGAATAAGACAAAAGCCGTCAGTCCTCTTGGAAACCAGGCAGTACCAGAAGTAGAACCTCTCATCCCTGAAGTAGGGTGAGAATAGTTCCACCACCTTGTCGGCCAGAGCCCCAGCGAACTCTTGCTGGAGCAGGTCTCTGTGAAGGGAAGTTATCGGGAGTTCCACTGGAAAGAAAGGGGGCAGTGTCTGATCGAAATGGAGGAGGTAGCCCTCCCTCACCACCTGAAGGGCACAGGTGTCGGTGGTGATACTGGACCACTGGCTGACATAGAACATTAGACACCCTCCACCCCTCCCCCCCTGTGCTGCAGGGCTAAACCTCCCAGGGGAGGAGAAGCAATGCCCAAGGAGTCAAAAATCCCCCCTCTGCCGGAGGTTGCAGCTGGGGTGCCGCCTGAGGCTTGGCGGCCTTAGGCTTATGCGGGCCTTGCCCCTGTTCCTTGGCCTGCTGGCCCTATTGGGGGGCTGGGTAAGCCGAGCACTGGGGATAGTTTCCATAAATCTTTCTCCTCTTCTTTTTCCCCCCCAAAGCCTTCCATCGGGCAGGGTCAGCAGTTTTCTTGGAGAGCCTGGTCCTGGTCAGGAACTCGGACTCCAGCTCAGCAGCCTTGTCAGTCATGGGCTTGCTGAAGAGATTCTTACACCAGCAGGAGACATCAACCAACTTGTCCTGAGAGGCCACTGCTCCAAGTCGAAGGACTGTAGCCAGGCCTGGCGGTGGGCACTAATGACTACAGCAGCTACTTTGGCCACAGACTCTAAAATGTCATAGGCCGCCCAAGTGATGGACTTGGAGCACTCCTTGACCGTCAAAGGTCAGGGTCTGGAACCGCTGAAGAGGTTCTTCTGCCAGCCCAGCCGAGACCCTGGCGAGCTCCCTCGCCATGTCCCACAAGACATGCCCATGTACAGCTGGTAGGCCTGGATCTGGCCAATGAGCATCGAGTCCTGGTAGTACTTTCAGCCTAAAGTATCCATGGTGCGAACCTCCCTGCTGAGGGGCACTGAGAAGCGCATCTTCTGGCACTTGATTCTGCATATAGCCGACTCCACTACCATGGAGTTATGAGGCAGCTGTGCTTTCTGGAATGCAGGACTCTTGAGGACTCAATACATAGAATCGAGCTGCCTGCTCACAATCAGTGCCGAGGCTAGGGACTCCCACATGTGGAAGAGAAGCCGTTCCAGGTTGTGGGGAAGGGCCTCGTACTGGAGGATCTTGAGGTCCTCCGCCCAAGGCTCCTCAAACTCCGTGGTGAAGACCAAGGCCTTCATCATGTCCCTGACTAACTCCACGAAGGACAGGTCCTCATGAGGGGGGACCTGTGTCGGTCCTCTGGAGGGAGGAGTCTGAAGGGACAACCTGATGGAGGCGGGTATTGGGGGACTCGTCATTTGTCTCCCATTCAGACAGAGTCAGTGGAGACCGAGAACCCTCCAGGCCTCAGGACAGCGCCAGGTCACCAGGGCTGTGAGGCCCCCAGAGCCCCTGTGCTCAGAGTCCTCCGTCCCAAATAGGACTTAGATCGGTGCCGGGAGTAGTCTTGAGGCCGATGGCACTCTAAGACCAGTTCCTCCAGGGAGGCCCTCATGGTGGAGGGGTCAATAATCGGGACCAATGCCCCAGAGGAATCAGGCATCGGTCCGTGCTGCTGAGCCAAGAAGGCAATGATGTGGTGTTCGAGGTCCACCATTCTGACCTTGAGGCCAGATGGCTCTGCAGCCACCAGCATGGACACAGGTGGTTTCGGACCAGACGCTGGTCCATCAAGGGGGTGTCCTTGACGGAGGCGGCTTGAGAGACGGGGGTCAATCTCCCGACACTGATTGCGTTTTCTCTCACTAGGGCAGCTTGAAGGGCTGCTCCCAACTATTGCCATCGGCATCGCACCGGGGGCTCCAATGTCAGTGACCAAGGGACTTACTCACAGCTCCAGCTTCATCCCCAATGATGCTACAGACCATGCCCAGCGCTTCGGGGGACAGCCTTCAGAAAACAATCCCTGGTCAGACTGTGGGGCTCAGAATGGGGCTCAGAATGGGCATGGCCATCACAAGAGGCCGAAGCCACTGCAGCAGCCCCCCCCCCCCCCCGAGGATGTTGGGGCCAAAATGGAAGTTGTGCCAAACAGATTCTCACTGCTTCTCACGGTTCCTCTATCCCTTGCTCGCCATTTGCTGACAGAGTCCACAGGAGTCGTCATCGTGGTCCGCACCAAAGCGCTGGAGGCAGCAGTCATGCGGATCTGAGCAGGACGTGGTATGCCCGCAGCGGTGCACTGCTTAAACCCACTGGCTGAGGAAATAGTGGAAAAGACAGAGCCCATGAGATGTAACTTAAGACTCCTGGCCAGGGAGGGCACAAGGTTTCTCGCACGCTGAAGAAAAAAAAAAGGGGGGGAAAAAGAAAAAGACTCGAGAACAACGTGGCGCCAAGGTGGCAGTGATCCCAATACGGCATTGGTACAAGTACTGGAGAAGGTAAAATAAGAAAGAGGAAAAAAAAGAAAAGATCAACCAACCTTTTCTGGGGTGCAGATGAATGTCCGAAGGGCTCCGTGGAAAAAAGGAGACCGAGACAAGAGGGCACCCTTGGGCGGTAAGGCAGCCATGCATTCATGGTGGATCTCCCAAAGGTTTTCTTTGAAAGCTGGGGAGAGGTTACTGCGTGGGCTCAGTTGATGCCAACATCACTCATATGTGAGGACTGACTTCCTGCTTGTTTCTGGAGAACTTTAACCTAAATTATTTTTGAAATAATATCCAAACAGACTATATGCTGCTTTCACTTCTCCCTTCTGTTCAAAATGCTGTGTGTCTTATAGAGGCACAAAAGGAATTTCCTAGCATGTTCCTATAGGGTATGCAAATAATTGACCACATAAATTTAATGGACCATCACACAAACAATGCTCTCTGGAGCAGACACTTTTGGGTCCTTGCCCATGGAACAAGATCTGTCTTCACAGCCATTATGCCCAGCAGCTGCATATAGTCCTAGGCTCTGGAGGACAGTTGGCTCTGGATGGCTGATAGCTGACCTAAGTATTTAGACTCTCTCTTTCTGGCCAGGAATACCCTGCCGAAATATGTATAGAATCACTCTCTGTGATACTCCAGGAACTGTGAGAATACCAGACAACTTGTTGGGTTTACCACCCAGCCCAGGCTCTTCAAAAACTGTTCCACCTGGGCTGCCGTGAGATAATCGTCCTGCGACTTTGTCCTGATAAGACACTCTTCGAGGTATCTGGATCTTCTTGAGATAAAACGCCGCCACCAACACAACCTTGAAAAAGGTTGAGGGCTATCGTGAGGCCGGGGGGCAGGGCAGGGCATAAAATTGAAAATGCCTGCCTAGGATGGCAGACCACAGAAACCTCTGATGATTTTCCCGACTGAGAATATGAAAATATGCCTCCACTAGATCCAGGGAAGATAAGAACTTCCCCTTCCTGACCACTTGGATGACAGATCCGAGTGTCTCCATCTGTAACAGACACCTTTAGACAGCCACTGATTACTTTGAGGTCTAGAATCAGACTGAAGAACCCATCCTTTTGAGGACCACAAAATAAATGGCGTATTTTCTGATGCTTCCCTGTAAAGAGGTTATAGGCACAATGGTCTGGAGCTAGAGGAGCCTCTCTAGGGTGGCCCTGATGATGGACGTTTTGAGCAGAAAGTTGCAAGGAGATACCACAAAGGCATATGAAATGGGCTCAGGGCACTCCAAGACATAACCGTGCTGAATGATGTCGAGAACTCAATGACTGGTGGTATCACAAGCCCACTCCTCGTAAGAGGCGGAGGAATCTTCCCACCAGAAACACCACAGAATGGGTCCCGTCTGTCACTGGGCAGGGTAGAGGAAGAGGAGTCCTTGCCCTGTGGGATCCCCAAAAAGGCTGTGTCTTCCTCCAAGACTTGCCAAACTGAGTCATCTGTTTACTAGGATGCTAGAGCCAAGAATCCTTGAAGCGAGAACGAGATACTAAATGCTCAGAAGACCCTTGGGTCTATCCTCAGGCAGCCAGTGGGGATTTAGTCTCATCTAGGTCCTTGACAAGGTTTTCCAGGTCTTCTCCAAATAGGAATCAACCTTTAAACGGAAGCGTCAGCAGATGGGACTTGGAGACCGCATCTGCAAATCAGAGCCAGAGCCACAGCCAGAGCCAGTTGCTACTGCTGCTATCGCTGTCGCTGAGAGACAGATGGTCATACGAGGAACTGGCCAGAAAGACCACAACAGACTCCAGGTGGGCTAATACAGAATCCTTGGGGAGCTGCTAGATCCAGCACAGAAGAGCGCAGGCCACTAGGCTGTACACACAGATGCTTGTATACCAAGCACTGAAGCCAAAATGATCGTCTTCAAAAGTGCTTCTAACTGGCAATCCTGCTGACCTTGGAGAGCTGCACCCCCCACCAGTATAACGGTGCGCTTAGTAACTGCTGCTGCCAATGCATCCAACCTTGAGGAAATGCAAGCTTGCAATGACCTTAAACACCCCACAGAAGAATGTCTAGCATCTCCCACTCTGCTAGTACTATGCACTGGACCACCTGCAGAAGGGGGAAGTCCTTAAAGGGTCTACACAGACTCTAAGATGGTATCAACATCCAACTTTTTCTAGTCTTCAATGGCTACCTCCGCAATGCAGCGCGAGGAGGAGATCTGAGCAATCGGGGCGAACAATTCCTCCCATTGGAATAGATGAATGACCAAAGACATCCTCCTCCTCTGCTGGAGATAGCTCCCACATTTCCATGTTACCTCTCAAGGTCCAAGTCCTTTTCCCTGTCCCTATAGGAGAAGGAAGCTGCTGCAAAGAGCTCCTTGGAGGACTGTGCACACTATCGCAACTAGGAGTGAATCCATTTGCACCAGCCAACCAGGTTGGCTTCTGTGGTGGGTCCCCCTGCCTCATGAATGATGCCAGAGAGGGGTGCTGCAGGTGGGGACGAAGCTTCCTGGGAGAATAGTGGTGAACCCTGTCGCAGGCACTATGCTTAGTGCAGAAACTGAAAAGAATTGGGGGTAAAGGCCCCAGAAGGCTTCAAGCAGGTAGAGGCCCGGGAGTAGCCCCCCCCCCCATCATTTGCACAGAATCTGAAAAGAGCAGAAGAGGGTGCTGAGGGCCTGAATCACTGTGGTCCTGAATGATGGTGACAGTTGTTGCCTTCCCTGCAACCTGGGGAAGAGCCAGGACTGCCTGCTCCTCCAGGCCTTTCATGCTGAGGAGAGCTTCCTAACAGGACCAAGCACAGCTAAGGACTATTCCCCCAGGTCATCAGCATATGCGGCGCAGAATCCCTTTTCCATTATGCTTGCCACAAACCAAGAAGCAGCATCCGCAGCCTGGCATGTGCTAAGAGGAAAAAAGTCTCAGCCACGTGCACTGAAAAATGTCACATGGTCTAGACTGCAGCCGCAGGTGCACATCAGAGGCCTGCCATATTTCCAGTTGTGCCACTACTGCTGTGGCAAAGACAGAGCTGCCCCCCTCCAATCGCAGATCTGTAGCTGCCTTTATGCACTGCAGGTGTGGAGGTGATTAAAGCCAACAGCTGGCCCTCTTTGGGCTGCCACAGCCACCCCAACATGTCATGGCTTCAAAGGAGCCAAGGCCAATGGCCAACTGCCTTTAAACTGCAGCAGCTGAGCCACCATGGCAGAGACTAAGCCAGGCCTCCCCTCCCCTCCAGTCGGAGCAGTAGCCAATCACAATGCACTACTACTACTACTTGTAGCCATAGAGGAGCCAAAGGAGCCAAAACAGCCAGCCAGCCTCATGAGCCCACTGACAGTTGTGGATCTTTTCTTAGGGGAAGTGGGGGGAACACACTGCCAAATTCCTTTCTGATAAGCCTTAGAGTAGGAGCCTTAATCTTTGGAAATCATGACTTTTTTTTTGCCAAAGAATGGAGGCAGGGGTAAGGGGTGGATGGAAGGGGCAGAATGTTAGCCCTCCTGGGATGATCACTTGCATGACGCCATAAATCATGGCGGCTCACTCTTGCCTTAACATGGCTGGCAAAGAAGCTGGTTGGGGTACAAATCCAGTACCTATACAGACACATGCCATTCAAGGTAGAGATGCACCCAGGAATTGAAAACACTGTGATAAATCTCACTGATGTTCTAATTGCATTAGCCTTGATGCATAGCTATATTAAGATAAGTTGATCACTAGTTTAATTTAATTTGGAATACTCCCTTTGACTGTAGCAGGGCAAAAACCATAAGCAACTGAATCTCCCTAGAAAGCTCTTTAGTACCGTCTCGTGAAGCCCTGGTTTAGCCATTAGACCAGTACAGCTCATTGCCGTATCAGGAGATTGCAGAAGCTTCCACTTTCAAGCATGGGGAGTTTCCAAAATGTCCTTGAAGTCAAGCATTGATGAACTACCTTAACCTGACAAAGTCTTCACTAAAGACTTGATGCCCACTCACTATTACTACCTTCGACATCTACAGGTGACTTTATGGGGGGGGAAATGAAGACTTGGCTTAATTCTCAAAACTATCCTTAGAACAAAGCACTGAAAAGACTAACCACCTCTTTAGTAAAGCCTGGCCACCAGCACAACTGTGGTTTGTTTCCTGGGCTTTACTATGGAAGAAGAGTAGGATAAAGGATGTATGATAGAGATGAATAAATACCTCCATGGTACAAATGCATAGGAGATAGACCTCTTTTCAAGTGAAAGGAATTTCTGAAACAAGGAGTCATGGGATAAGGCTGAAAGGGGACAGACTCCGGAGTAATCTAAGGAAATATTTCTTTATGGGAAGTATGGTGGATATGTGGAATGGGCTCCCAGCGAAGGTGGTAGAGACAAGGAGCTGTATCTGAATTCATGGAGTCACTAGAGCACTAGGTTCTCTGAGGGAAAGGAAGGGATTGTCGAGTTAGCTGTTGGTGTAAATAGGCAGACTGAATAGACCATATGATCTTTATCTGCTGTCATTTTCTGTTTTTCCTTAATCATAAATGCGAATTTCCTTCTGAACTTCTTTTCATTGGTCAAACAAGCATGAAACTTGTCCTGCCAGGCCTGAACTTCTCTTGGCGACATCCTAGAACAGATCCTGAAACCAGAGATATCATGGGCCTCACCCAAGCACTTGCAGCACTCGACATGATGATCCGTGATGGACAACTTTTGAGTGCAATTTGGGTACCACTTAAAGCTGCTAGCTTTCTTCTCAAACACTGTGAGAAAAATAAGACATGACAGAATCAAAATGGAAGAAAACGTATTTTTACAAGAAAGGAAAAGCCAAAAGGCAAGGGAAAAAAAAGCAAATAAAGCCAATAATTGCAGCTACTACTTAATAAGAATACGATAAAAGAAAATAAACTTAGAAAATGCTTAAAATCCTAGCTAGCAACTGCAAACTGGGCAAAACCAAAAGGCACAAAGGTGCCAAAAAAAAATGTTGTCGTCATTTGAGGAAGTCAATTGCAGAGCTTCTGCTGGGATGTCCAGCAGTAACAAAAAACAAAACTGAAGACCTGCATGGACATGTGCGACTCATATTCTACTCGTCAGAGATGCATAGTCACCTGTGCCTCTGTGTGATGTCTATCACAGGCCGGGAATAGAGAGAAAAAGTGAAATGTATTACACAGACATGCAACTAATCAGCATGGGGGAGAGAGAGAGAGAAAGAAGGAAAGAAAGAAAAAAAAAAGAAAGCAGTGACAGGAGAGACACAGAAAAAAGGAAAGTATATGCTTGTGGTATATACATCCGAACACCATCCAAATTTGTGTCTGAGTCTACATAAATGATCTTTAAGCTCAGTATTTGTGTTTGTGAACGCAAATAAAACTATCAATGCATATATGCCATGCTTACCTCACTGGTTTGGGTAAACCCATGGGTGTTAGGTTGGTCTGCTGCTTGGCTGGTGTTTTCCGAATTCGGAAACGAGAAACTTTCCCTTTACTTCCACTTTGGGAGCTATCCATATTCTGAAACAAGAGGAAACAAATAAGTATAAAGTTTCTTCTCTCTTGAAGGTCAGCAAGACCATACAACAAATTCAAAACAAAGAATTAACCTAAAATCAAATCAAGAAAAATTGATAAACATCTCTACTACAATATGCTCTTGCTGTTTATCAGTCTGTGCGGTCTGCACATAGACCGGAGTGCTACAGAGACCCAAAGACAATGAGAGAAAACAAGTGCTGAACACATTCAGTGACATGGCATATGGAGTCCAGGCTCCATATGTCAAAAAGGAGACAACTGTGGCATATCTGTGGGTCACAACTCATGGAGCAGCACCAAATGCATTCAGATCACTAAACAATATTCTTCAAATTACGGATCATACAGCATCTAAGACCACTGCTTGATAACTATGATTTCAGATCTGTAGTACAAGCACTAATCACCCCGCACTTTGACTTCTGTAATAGCTTATTACGTGGAGTACCCAAAAGTCTATTAATCAATGGAGAGTCACTGATTGGATTCCAGCGACCCTTCGGGGTGGTGATCGAGAAAGCCATTTGCAATGGAGAGAACAATATTGGATTTTTCGGTTAAACACTGATTTCATCAGGCTTAAACATGGAGCAAGATTGGTGGAGTCTTTTGTGAATGACTCCTTTTCACTGCAAAGGTGTATTGGATCAAGAGTTATAGGTGGCAAGGGGGATGACGTTGCTTGGGGATTCCCTATAAGCCACGCCTCTATTGATGACACATTCTTATCAGCCAATCAGCAATTACCATAGCTACAAAAGAACAGTTGGCCTTCGGCGTCTTTGGGCGACTGATTTGGTAAAACTCCACTTGATACAGGACCCGGAGGGGGCCCGAAACATGCATGTCATGTCGTGGCAAAATGTGGATGACTTTAAAAGCCTGGGGAAGATAGTAACTGTCTTTTTTTTCAAGATAAGTGATTGTTTTATTTCAAAAAACTGGGTACGCTGTGGCCAGTTTTGAATAAAAGGGTTCTTTCGGCATCAAGGGGAAAGCACAGTTACTTACCTGTAACAGGTGATCTCTGGGAACAGCAGGAATAAGTCTTCACATATGGGTACGTCGGTACCAACGGAGTCTGCGCGGGAACACTCCCCAGCGTCCAATTAGAACGCTTTTGGGAGCATCCCAACACGCCTGCGTGCTGCCTTCCCACCTTTCCCAACTGCCTCTCCTCAGTTAAGTTTTAAAGCTGAGACAAAAGAGAGAGAGAAAGAGAAGAGAGGAAAGATAGAGATAGAGAAATACAACTCCTAGGGGAGGTGGGTGGGTTGTGAAGACTTATTCCTGCTGTTCCCAGAGATCACCTGTTACAGGTAAGTAACTGTGCTATCTCCAGGAACAAGCAGGAATGAGTCTTCACATATGGGGACTCCCAAGCTAAGATGCCTGGAGGAGTCCCAGCATGTTGCGAATCAGAGAAAGCCATGCTATTCGACAGAACCTCAGGCATCCTGGGGATGGAGGGTAGGAGTTGAACTAAACAGATATGCTATGGACCAACTGGACCAAACAGGACGCCTAGAGAGGAGGTCCTGAGTAGATAATATCTAGTAGTAAACATTGAACTAGAATTTAGCGATATGGACCTCACCTTGAGGTATTGTAAAAGGTTTATGGAGGTTCATATGGGAATGCTAATATGAACCAGCAGAATATCCTCAAGGAATACCTCAATATAGAGCAGAGGTAATAACTGTGCAAAAGACAGGTTGAGGTCAGAACCTTTAGGGTGAGAAAAGTCCCAGCGGAGACTGGGGTAGTTCAATAGGGCAGGACTTTTGCGGGAAATGCGGAAGTCCCTATTAGATAAACCTGAAGTCCTTTTGACCCTAAAGAGACATAGTTCTTATAGGAGAAGAGGGGCTTAAAGACCCCTATATCCGATAACAGAGAAGGACAGACGTATGAGGCATTGTAGCCTCCTATTTACTGAAAAATTCAGAATGTCCTTCTTAAATGAAGTTACTTAGGAAAAAAGATGGTACATGGAGGACTTCAGATGTACCTAAACTGAAAGTCATGGTGGAAACCTTAACTAGCACAGGGAAGTGGTTGGTTACGTAGAATCCTGAACATGCTGGAGTAGCATCGAAAAGGATAGTGACTATCTGTCGGGGCTGTATAGGAAAATATATATATTTACCTAAATATATATGAACCTAGGCAGACAGATAGAACATATATATATATGGGTACAGACATGCAGATGTCTATATACATGCATGCATAAATATATATACCCATGTCCCCACATAGGGATATGTGAAGACAGAAGGATTCATCTAATAACAAGAAGGGAATACCTGCTTGAGGAGATGTTTAGAGAATTCATTCTCCCTTGTTTTGGGTGAGAGAGCCAAGGGAGTGCTCTCACTGACAAGGAGAAGTCTAGAGTATTCTAAGAACTCTAGCCCTTGAAAAACCAGGAATGGAGGATGTTTAATCCGCTGACAGTGAGTCTGTAACCTTCCATAACTCCAGCATGACAGCTGGAGAAGATGCAATGAAAAGAGATACCATATTTACCCTTCTAAGAGGGCAAAATGAGTATGATGCATTCTTGCGCTCAATATGAATTATTCCATGAGGAATTGAGGATGGAAGGTAATACACAAACAAAGATTGGCTGTCAGTGAAAGAAAACCATCCCTGGTGAAGGGGTCCAACTGGGAATGTGAACCAACCCAGGGGATTGGATAATTCTGTAGGTCTTCATTTAATTAAAGGCGTGTGTCCTTTATTGAAGAAGATGACTTTAATGGAAATGGTAATGGTAGGGAAGAACCCAGCAAAGCCCTTCCTAACCATCTGGAATTATTTGCTCTCTAGCAAGGGCCATAGTGCAGAGCTGCTCTGTAGAGATGCAGAGAGCATGTTGCAGGTTGGCTAGAAGAAAAAACTGGCTGTTTAAGAGCCAGCATGTGACCTGTACTATTCCGCCAAGGATTGGGGAAGGCGAAGGATAGAAGGTATGCTGCAACAAGAAAACCTGAGAAGGTTCCAAGTCTGTCTGGGACTTAGTACTAAGGCCAGGAAGATTAATATTGGAGATCAAGCCCTGGGTGCTCGGTTAGCAAGTTAGTGGTTTAAGCACTAAGAGCCCCTGCATTCTAACTATTGTTAGAGCGGCAGAACAAATCTTAGGTCTCAAGATTAGAAAAGACCTACAGACATAAGTAGGAGTAGTAAAAACTCCATCATTGTCTGAGAAGCTGCCACGAGCAACAAGAATGCAAGGTGGCGATAACTCTGAATAGAAACTCAGGGCTTAGGGATAAGCCCTCAGTTAAGTAGTATACTCTTACAGACCAAAATGCCTTAGTAAGAGGGGCAGAGTTGAACAAGACTTACGATGGAGTAAATCTTTGAAAAGAATAGTATGAGACATGCTGATACAGGAGAAACTGTCAAAGATAAAGGTATAGAGGACCTTATTGACAGTTGTTACTCCTCTATCTACTTAGAAGGAAGAGGAGTAACCTTATTACCTGTAAAGCATAATCATGCTAAGGAGCTCTATGAGCTAAAAGTCAGGATGTCTCTTTAATGTAAAGTTTGGGATGGAACTGATGTAGATGCTTGTAAGAGAAGAAGCAAACTACAGGTTCTAAACCTCAAAGCAGGAAGAAGGATTTAGTGAAGAATCTATCAGCAACCCTGCGACTGCTGGGTTTGCTGAAGTGGTTGAGGTTGTGGTTTCTTTAACCTGGTGATGTTTCCCCTGTTTGGAAACAGCTGTATGATGGGTAGAGAAAGGATAAAACTTTTTCCCCCTGGAGGAATAAAGTTTGGTAGAAGATTTCTTACCAACTGGGATAGAGGAAGGTGTAGACAATCCTTTAAAAGCAACAGTGCCAGTGGTTAACTGAGCAACTTGGCGTAAAGTCTCTTTGCTAAAGAGATTCTCCCCAGTACAAGGAGTATTTCCCAGCCTTTCTTGTACCAATGTATCCAAGTCAGAAGCTTGGAGCCAGGCCATGCTTCGTGCCCCTATGGCTATAGCAGAAGCTCTGCTAACAGACTCAAAACTGTCCAGGGTAGCACGAGTAAGAAAGCTAGAGATGTTTTGAACATGACTAACCAGTAAAGAGTAGTCTGCTCTTTTGTGATCCTGAAGAAAAGGAGTCAAAAACAGCAAACTGGTCGTGAGCTGTTCAAGAGATAGTCCCATATAGAAAATATATGAGAGAATTCTTGTTGAAAACATGGATGCCTGGAAGCTTTTACGTCCAAAGGCATCTAAAGTTCTAGCCTCACGACCTGGCGGATAAGAAGAGTGCCTTTTAGCACTTTTCACACGCCTCATTGCTGATTCCACAAGAGAATGATGTGGAAGTTGAATCTTTTGAAAACCTGGAGAAGGGGGCACCTTGTACAGAGAGTCAGTGGCCCTTGAAGGTGGGGATACCTTTAAAGGCGTTTCCCACATTCTAAGCAAAAGATCCTGTAAGGTTTGATGCAAAGGGAGCATGATAACCTTCTTTGGAGTCTCAGGGAGACACAGAAACTCTGAATCCCTTGGAGCAGGATCTTGATCAGGTATAGAAATGGCAAGTAACCTTGCCATATCAAGCAAGAATGCTTGAAAAGAAATTTCCCCAGAAGGGGATCCTGTATTATAAGGAGTGAAGGTGAGATCTGTTGAAGATCTAGCCTTAGCACTAATGGATTGATCCATTAGAGTACCAGACCCAAAAGGGTGGAGCATCGGGTTATCCTGAAAGGATAGTCGATGGTACCGCTCGAGGTCGGTACCGCGACGAACCGGTGAAAAACTATCCATGCCAGGGATAGACTCCAAGCTCGGTACCGAAGGAAGCGAGCTTGTGGAAGTAAGCATGGAAGGCACCGGTACCGATGCAAAGACAGAAAACAGAACCGGCAGTGGTATCGCAGCCAGTACTGACACCGAATGATCAGTCTGAAGCGACTCTAACGGTACCGAAGGTACCGAGAGCGGTAGACTTTGATCTCCGGGACAATGTCTTCAGCACCAAGCGAGGTCGATACCGAGACGAGTCGGTACCCAATCGTCCAGGCTAGAGATCGATTCTAGACTCGGCATTGAAAGCAGCGAATCAATCGAAACAGACCTGGAGGGTACCGACATGGATGCCAGAATCGATACCGGGAAGACCGGCTGGAAGATCGGTCTGTAGCGGCTCTAGCAGCACCGAAGATACCGAGAACGCTAGACTGCGATCATCGGTGTGGAGTGTTTCATCCAACACCGTTGCTGATGCCAGAATACCACCACCGAGCATGGCTCAGGTATTTTCGCAGAGGTGAAAACCCCGGAAATAACCTGAAACCCCGTTAGTGCTTTGGAGGCCGAAGACTCCCGCCGGGGTTTTAAAGCCAAATTGTCCTCAAGGGCAAGACCGAAGCCATCTTGATGTTGAACATGAGATCTACCACCCGAGGACTGGCTAGTCTTTACAGACTTTTGTGGGGTTACCTGATCCTGTGAAGAAGAAGCTGTAGCTGGTACCCTCAGAGCTGACGGGAACCGCGTATCGAGTTGAGCTCTATGCTGAAAACTTCTTTTAGAAAAAATACTGCAGGAGGGACACTCCAGCGGATGGTGGTCAGGACCCAAACATGGAAGGCACCAGTTATGGGTGTCTAAGACTAATTTAGTACCGCCACAGTTAAAACATGTTTCAGGAATAGTGGCTGACGTTTCCATGAAGGAAGTGGAGAGGCCTAGTAGGGCGAACCGTCAGGCACTAAACAGGGAAAAATTCCCTACCAAAGAAATAATTTTGTTCAAAAAAAGAAATAGAAAAACACCGGTGGTACCAGTGCGTCGAGGGAAGGCAGACGCAACCACAAGAAAAAACAAAAATAAAGGAAGAATTTTCTGCGGTGAGAGGAGTACGTCCTGCCGGCTCCGCGGAAAAACGAAAACTGAGGAGAGGCAGTTGGGAAAGGTGGGAAGGCAGCACGCAGGCGTGGTGGGATGCTCCCAAAAGCGTTCTAATTGGACGCTGGGGAGCGTTCCCGTGCAGACTCCGTCGGTACCGACATACCCATATGTGAAGACTCATTCCTGCTTGTTCCTAGAGATAGGTTTTCCTCCTCCCTCTCAGGTCGACAGTCCCCGACAAAAAAATTGTGACTGGATAGTGGAATATAGTGCCAGTGATAGCTACTGGCTAGGTTTTTTGATGACTTGACACTTGATTCTTGAATAAGACACATCTAGCACCATCACCCCTCCTGGGGCAAAACCCCCCAGACTGTATGTTTCTTGATTATATAGCCATTGAAGTTTTTTTTTTGGGGGGGGGGGGGAGGTTCTCTTCTTAGATGTGTCTTATTGGCAGGGTGGGAGTTGAGGTTCTTGTTCAAAAGAGGCCCTGAACAGATAGGTTTTGAGGGATTTTCAGAAGTCCTTCAGGTACCCTTGTGCTCTTAGTTCTTCAGGGAGGGTGTTCCAAAGGTCCGGTGCTGAAAATGAGATGGCTCTTCCAGATGTAAATTGCTTTGTTTTGTGGTATCCGGCATGGGTGAGGAGTCTGTTGCTGCCTTGGGTCCTTCTGGGTCTGCTGCTAGTGTCTCTGGTTACTCTGGTTTGTAGAATTTCTGCTGAGCATTGGTGATATGCGGAAATATTTCTTTACGGAAAGAGTAGTGGATCCGTGGAATAGTCTCCCAGTGGAGGTGGTAGAGATGAGGACAGTAACTGAATTCAAAAAAGCATGGGACAAACACAGAGGACCTCTAAAGGTAAAAAGGGGACTGTTGTAGTTGTTGATATGGCAGGACAGACTAGATAGGCCATGTGGTCTTTTTCTGTCGTCATGTTTCTATGTATCCTATCCTATTGGACGCCTTACCCGACACAGTGAGATTTATCAAAGACCTCCAAACATTCCGAAAGGAAATTAAAACATTACTATTTATCGAACACTACGGTAGCAACCTTGGCAAGAATGACATATACCCAACCTAAACCCACACTCTTAGAGCCCCACCATCCCCTCAGATAACAGATGAAACACTTAGCAACCTGGAAATCCTTCTATTGTGAACATGATATATATATAAAACCACAAAATATCTGTAAATAGCTGCAATTGTAAATAGTTATTTTGTTCGATATTCCCATCTTGGACCTATGTTCTATGTAACTTGTTTGTTATTTGTTCTTCATAAAATCGCCCTTGATATTGGGATGGGGTAGAATAGAAAAGCTTTGCAAGCAAATAAACAAAAAATAAACCGTGTGGCGCAGCTCGCGGAGAAGCCATGCAAGAGACATGGAGCCATATGCCAGGCAGAAAGCCCAGGATCCACAGCTCTAACAGAGTGGACACAAGTTGGGGAGTGAAAAAGAGTGTGTGTGTGGGGAGAGGGGGGCTGGTGTTAGGAAAGGGGTGGAAGAAGAAGAAAATGATGTGGCACTTGCAGACTGGGAAAGGGGGAGGGGGGGAGAGAAACAAAAGATCGTAGGGACATGGACAGCATAGTTACTCACCTGTAACAGGTGATCTCCGGGAACAGCAAGAATTTAGTCTTCACATATGGGTATCATCAGTACCGACGGAGCCTGCGCGGGAACGCTCCCCAGCGTCCAATTAGAAAGCTTTTGGGAGCATCCCACAGCAACTGCGTGCTGCCTTCCCGCCTTTCCCAACTGCCTCTCTCCAGTTGAGTTTTAAAGCTGAGACAAAGAGAGAGAGAGAGGGAAAGAAAAGAAAAGAGAGATACAACTCCTAGGGGAGGTGGGTGGGTTGTAAAGACTAAATTCCTGCTGTTCACCTGCTACAGGTGAGTAACTATGCTATCTCCAGGAACAAGCAGGAATGTAGTCTTCACATATGGGGGACTCCCTAGCTGCAGATGCCGTGGAGACTCCAGAAGTTGTGTGCCCCTTTGAAAGGGCTCCACTTCCCCCCATGGATCTCTGGCATCCTACCGGGAATGGTGGGTAGTAGTTGATTAAGTATGGAACAGGTGTCGTAGGTCAGCCTGACCAAACAAGGCATCCCAGTGGGAGTCCTTGTCTAAGCAGTAATGGGCTGTGAAGGTATGAACCAAGGCCCAAGTAGCTGCTCGACAAATGTCGTCAATAGACACAGAGTGTAGATGAGCCATTGAGGCTGCCATGGCTCTCACATTGTGAGCTGTGACATGGCCTTCCAGAGAAAGGTTTTTACTCTGATAGGTAAAAGAAATACACTGTGCAATCCAATTGGACAATGTTCTCTTAGAGACTGGAAGTCCCAAATGAGAAGGATCAAAAGCAACAAAGAGTTGAGAGGACTTTCTATGTTGCTGTGTCCTTTGTAAGTAAAAAAGCAAGTGCTATTTTACAGTCCAAAGTATGAAGATTCCTGTCCACATTTGAAGCATGAGGTCTTGGAAAAAATACAGGCAGGTAAACTGCTTGGTTTAAATGATAAGGTGAGAGCACCTTTGGCATAAAGTGTGGATGAGTCCTAAGGACTACCTTATCATGATGGAACCTTGTATAAGGAGGATCAGCCACTAATGCTTGCAACTCACTAATGCAACGTGCTGATGTGATTGCAATGACAAAGACAACCTTCCAGGAAAGGAATTTCAAGGAGGTAGTAGCTAGAGGTTCAAAAGGCGGCTTCATGAGCTGTCCAAGAACCAGATTTAGGTCCCATGCTACCGGTGGTGGCCTAATGGGAGGCTTCGTTAGGAGGCCTCTCATAAATCTCGCTATGAGAGGATGAGGGGAAATAGGTTGTCCATTTAAAGGCTTGAAAGAAGCTGAAATAGCACTTAAATGGACTCGTACTGAGCTAGTTTTAAGCCCTGCATGAGATAAATGAAGGAGATACTCTAATAATGATTCCAGAGGTATCGCCAGGAGGTCAAGACCCTTCTGCGAACACCATATGGAAAACATTTTCCACTTGAAAGCATAAGAGCGTCTTGTGGAAGGCTTTCTAGAAGCACAAAGGATAGCCCTTACTTGTTCAGATAGGTTAAGACCATGAAGGTCTAGGCCTTCAGCAACCAGGCCCTGAGATGCAGGGAGTGGGGATCGGGATGCCACAACCTCCCGTCCTCCTCAGAGAGGAGAACTGGAGCAGATCCTAACTCCAGAGATGGAGCTTGAGAGATGTAGGAGCAGAGGGTACCACACCTGCCGTGGCCAATGTGGAGCTATGAGAATCATATGGTCTCTGTCTCTCTGAAGCTTGAATAGGGTTTGGGAATTAGGGGAATGGGTGGAAAGGCATATAGGAAGTCCTGACCCCAATGGAGGAGGAAAGAATCCCTGGCCTGAGAACCCTGAGCCAGAATTCTGGAACAGAATCGGGGAAGTTTGGCATTCAACGGACTTGCAAAGAGGTCTATGTCCGGAGTTCCCCAAATTTGAAATATTTTGCTACCTGGTCTGCACGAAGAGACCACTCGTGTGGAAGCAGAACTCGATTGAGTCTGTCTGCCCAAGAGTTTTGAATACCTGGTAGATATACCGCAAGTAAATGAATTTGATGCTCTCTGGCGAGGGCCCATAGTCGCAAAGCTTCGTTGCAAAGCAACAGAGAGCCTGTTCCTCCCTGCTTGTTCAGATAGAACATGGCTACTTTTGTCCGTCTGAATTAGGACTGTCTTGTAGCTTACTTGGGTGTGGAACGCTCGAAGAGTTCCAAGAGATTGATGTGTAGATGGGTCTCCTGTGGCATCCAGGATTCTACCCAGGATTTTCTCCTTGGGTAGAGAGATCTTGCAGGTGAGCTCCCCAATCCACCTGTGAGGCATCTGTTAGAGTGACCTGGGGTGGGGGCTATTGGAAAGGGGACCCCACCAACAGGTTTTGGGTTGACTGCCACCATTGTAGGGACAAAATAAGGCGACTTGAGTTTGCTATTTTGTCTGATAGGCAGCCTGATGCTTGAGTCCACTGAGTGGATAGAGTCCATTGGGCTGCTCTCATATGGAGGCGAGCATAGGGAACCACATGCACGGTAGATGCCATGTGGCCTAGCAATTGTAACATTTCCCGAGCAGTGAGATGAGTTTTTAACACTGCTTGGGAAGCCAACTGCACAATGCAAAAGCAGCGGGGCTGTGGGAGATAGGCCCTTGCTTTCCTGGTATCCAGCATGGCTCCTATAAACTCTAGAGACTGAGTAGGAGTTAGGTTGGATTTTGGGATGTTTATAACCAGGCCCAAATACTGAAGGATACGCATTGTGCAATATAGGGAAATTCTGGCCTCTGACTATGATGTGGCTCGAATGAGCCAGTCGTCTAAGTAGGGGAAGACGAATATTCCTAGAGTGCGAAGAAATTCTGACACTACAGCCATGCATTTCGTAAACACCCTTGATGCTCAGGACAGGCCAAAAGGAAGAACCCTGTACTGGTAGTGCTTCCCCTGATATAGAAACCGAAGGAATCTTCGGTGAGTTGGATGGATGAGAACATGGGTGTACGCATCCTTGAGATCTAGAGAACAAATCCAATCCTGACTCTGAAGGTATGGCAGAAGAGTTCCTAGAGAAATCATCTTGAACTTCTCCTTGAACAGGAATTTGTTCAATTCTCTGAGGTCTAAAATGGGTCTGTGTCCCCCTGTTTTCTTTGGAATAAGGAAATAGGGGGAGTAAAACCCCATACCCTGTTGGGAATTGGGTACGTCTTCTATTGCCCCCTGGGCAAGGAGTAAATTGACCTCTTGACCCAACTCATTTTTGAGTGAAGTCTGTGAATTGAACCCTCTTACAACTGTAGGAGGGGGCATGTTGAGGAAATGAAGCTTGTACCCCTCCTTTACAATGGAGAGAGTCCATTCTTCTGCTGTTATCTGCTCCCATCTGGGGGCAAAATGACACAACCTTCCTGGAATGGTGGAGGGCTCTGGCCCGTTGAGGCCAGGAAGGCCAAGTTCTCTAGAAGGGAGTCAAAGCCCCTGTGGAGGCCGAGTCTGCTGGGCCGGTTGAGGCTTAGCAGACTTAGTTTTCCTTTGTTTTGGTGGCTGCTGATCCCTTTCGGGCAGATTGACTTGCAGAATGCCCCTGCTGGGTGTAGGAGGGGTAAAACCTCTTCTTTTTAGAGAAGAATGGTTTCTTGTAGGATTTTCTCCTTGCAGGATCAGCTGTAGCCTTGGATAGTCTATCCAAAGTAGTGTTATCAGCATCCAGCTCCTTAGCTTTCTCTTGCCAATGTTTGCCAAAGAGATTTTCGCCTGTACAAGGGATATTCCCCAGTTTGTCCTGTACCCAGAGTTCTAAGTCATATGCCTGGAGCCAGGCAATCCTACGATCACCTATGGCAATGGCAGAGGTTCTGCTTATGCACTCAAAACAGTCAAAAGCTGCACGATTAACAAACTTGGAAACATCTTGGACATGTTTGACAAGTGTAAGATAATCTTGCCTCTTATCATCAGGAAGGAGAGGGCTGATAAGCTCTAGATCTCCTGTAAACTCCTTAAGGAACATTCCCATATATAGAATGTAGGAACTAATCCTGGCAGAAAGCATAGAGGCCTGGAAGGTTCGACGCCCAAAGGCATCAAGGGTCCTACATTCATGTCCTGGCGGATTAGATGCATGTCTTTTTGCACTTTTGATCCTTCTCATAGCTGATTCCACTACCATGGAGTGGTGTGGTAGCTGGGTTTTTTTGAAATCTAGGACAAGGAGGTACTCGATACATGGTATCAAGCCTATGAGAATGAGGAGAGGTGGTAAGAGGTGTTTCCCACATTCTTAGCATGAGATCATGCAAGATCTCATGAATAGGCAAAGTGGCTGCCTCTTTGTGAGCTTTAGGATATTGTAAAATCTCCAATTCCTTTGCTCTGGGCTCTGCCTTCAGGAGCCACTGTGATGGAAAGACCTCTGGCAACCTCCCGGATGAAATCCTGAAAGGATATATCCTCTGGAGGAGATATCCTACGTTTAGGAGAGGAAGGCTCCTCAGAGAGAAGTACTCCGGTACCGACAGAGCCTGACCCTGTCCTGTAGCATCTTGAACTTCTCCCTCACCAGAAACTTGTTTACGTTTCGCAGGTCTAGTATGGGCCTGAGGGCCCCAATTCTCTTTGGGACAAGGAAGTATCTGGAGTAGAAGCCCTTTCTCCATAGGCGTCTGGGTACAGGCTCTACTGCATTGTCCCTGATCAGACTTGCGAGATCTGTGTGCAGAAGAGTCTGGTGAAGGAGAGGTCGCACTGGCTCTCCTGGGATGAAACTGGGTGGTATCTGCTGTAGGTGAAGGAAGTATCCTTCCCTTACCACTTGCAGTACCCACTGGTCTGAGGTGATGTTGGCCCATCTGTGGGAAAAGAACACCAGGCGCCCCCTCTGTGGGCTGGTGAAGGTCTCCTGGGGGAGGGGAGGCATTGCCCTGGGAGTCAAAAGCTCCCCACAGGTTGGGTGGGAGCTGGGGCCTGAGGCTTCGGTGTTTTCTCTTTCTGAGCCCCGTGGCCTTGCCTCTTAGGGTGAAGACCTTGTTGCTGGCCCGAGGAGGGTTGGTAGTGGTGACTCTGTGGGAAAGGACCCTTTTTCCTCAGGAATAGGGGTCTTTTCCCCCGCTGGTCTTTTTAGAGAGCCTCTGGCGTGTCACCACATCGGCCTCAATGTCAGCCGCCTTGTTGGCCATAGGTTTGCCAAATAGGTTCTCCCTGGTTCAGGGGATGTCGGGCAGCTTGTCTTGGACCCATTGCTCAAGATCGGAAAACTAAAGCCAGGCTTGGCATCGGGCGCCAATGCTGGCTGTTGCGACTTGAGCCGCGGAATCTAAGCCATCATAGGCTGCTCAGGAGAGGAACTTGGAGCAGTCCTTGATCCCAGAGATCAGAGACTGGAACTCTTGAAGGGGTTTCCCGACAACACTAGCTGAAACACCGACAGCTCCTGGGTTAGAGGTTTTAGGTACATACCTATGTAGGCATAGATCCAGCACCCCAGCATCAAGCCCTGACAACATTTGCACCAAAAGACATCGAGGGCTCTGGCCTCCCTTCCAGGTGGAACCAAGGAGTGGGCCTTTTGGCTCTTAGGTTTTTGCACGATTGACTCATGGAATTATGTGGGAGATGGGGTTTGTGGAACTCTGGGCCCTTCCGGACGCAGTACATGTTGTCGAGATGCCAACTCACCACCGCTACAGATGCCGGTGTCTTCCACATTCTGAGCAGTAGCCGTTTGAGGATCGGCTGCATGGACACCGTGAGGGTTTCCTTGGGTGGAGACTCGTATTGGAGGATCTCCAACTCCTTTGTGCACGGTCCTCCTCCACCTCGGTCTGCACCGAGAGGGCTCTGGCCATGTCCTTGACAAAGTCATGGAAGGCTACATCCTCCGGACGGGAGTGGCGCTGGGGGAGACGGGTTTGAGGGGATGTCTCGGTGCTGTTTAGTCTCCGAGGATGCCTTTGTCGTCAGTGTCCCACTCAAAGTTGAGTGGTGATGACGATTCCGAGGCCCTGCGACTCTGTCTCGAGACTGGTGCTAAGGAGTTGGAGGCCTCCAGAGAACATGGTGCCAGAGTCGTAGAAACTAACTGGGGAGGACTGTATGCCTGAGGACCGGGACAGCAACTGGCACCGAGGGCTTACCCAAGGCCAGTGGCACTCGAACTAAGCTCGACGTCCAGGGACTCCCCCGTAGTCGGGGGGCCCAGTCGTCTAGCAGATGATGCGGACGAACCAGCCATCAATGCCTGCAGCAGGGCCAGGATAGCAGTGATATTCTGCTCAAGGGCTGCCATCCTGGTTTCCAAGCCAGCATTTGGCATGGGCACAGAGGATCTCAGGCCCAGCATCAGCACTCTCGTGAGTGCATCCTCAACAAGGACTATGGCCTCGAGGAACCTCGCAGTCTCTGCCAGCAGAGGAATCCTTCTTGAGGACCTTAGTAGGGTGCTTCTCGGAGCCGCCCGAATCCCTCTGGATGGTTTTATTGGGTTTCTCCAGTGCAACCTTGATGGACTTTGAGGACCTTTTCTTCTTTATCTCAGGGTCCGAGGTCTTCTCGGAGCCAGTGTCGCGGGACTCAGAAGACGCTCGGGCCTCATGGGAACTGATGGACTTGGAGCTCGGTGTCGGGAGGCCGGGGCCGAGTCTGACCTGGGGAACAGTTTTTCCTGCAACTCTGACCTCTTTTTGTTGGTCTTAAGCATCATGGCCTGGCACAGGTTGCAGGTGGTGTTGTCATGGTCCAGTCCCAGGCAGTGTAGGCAGCAGTCATGGGTGTCAGTTACTGACATACTTTGACTGCAACGGTCACATTTTTTGAACCCACCAGGGGACATGGTGGGGAGCACCTGGGCAGGGTCGACGATCCTAATGCCGGTCGAGGCAAGCCTTGATCAAAAAAGAAAAAAAGGGCAGAGAACAGCGCCGGGTTCAGCTCTGGCTTGAGGCAGGAAATGGAACCTGTACGCAAACTGGAAAAAGTTAACTTTAAGGATATTTAGCAAGGACATTTTTGGGGGGGAAACAGGACAGACATCCGTTGGGTTCTGAGGAAAAAAAGGGACTGAGCAAATCACACATGTGTGTTAGCATGTCCCAAAGGCATTCTTTGAAAGCTAGGAAAATGCTCTGCGCGGGCTCCGTTGGCATCGACGTTACACATATGTGAGGACTGACTTCCTGCTTGTTCCTGGAGAAAGGGATATGATTTAATGCTGGAAAGGACTGACACACTGCAAAGGTAGAAAAGCAAAGAGTGGATATGAAAAGAAGAAAAATATAACCCAAAATATATGGAAGAATATCCATGGAAAAATTATAGCTTTTTTTTTTTTTGAAATGTAATGTGTATGACGAAGAAGCTCTAGTAGTAGCAATAAAGCAAAACAAAAATAAAATAAAAGTAAAAATTGTAAGAAAAGTAAGGTTTTAGATGTCAACATTCAATTTGTTTGTTCCTTTGGGGGCTATCTGAATCAATCTTCCTATTTCAAAATCCTCCCTCTCCACCCAGCTAACTGCTTCTAGTTTGGTAAGCCAATATAGTTATGTAGAGGCAGTGTTGGAAGTGTTCCATGGGAGCTGCTATATTTTAGCCAGACAACCTTAAAATAAACTAAGGGGTATGTTTACTAAACCGGGCTAACGGTTAACCCGGTTTAGTAAACATACCCCTAAATGTTATCTAGTTAAAAACTTAGATGGACAAGCCTAGGACAGCTTCTGTCAGTGTCAAAGTTAATTGGATACCTTTATCCAATTAAACTCAAATAGTATTTAGTTATAGCTTATTATCTGAGTGAGTTTAACCAGATAAAGAAATTCTGTTAACTTTCCCATGAACCACACTAAATATTGGGCTTTAAGTTGTCAGAATGAAAAAGTATCATAGGGCACCTAGACTGGCACATGTTGCACCTATTTCATGCAAATGCAATGTATGCCTCTGAGTTAGAGTCAATGCTGACTCCTGGCAACCCAGCAGCTTCTGGGTTTTCTTGGCAGTGTGACCAGAAGTAGATTGCCAGGCCTTTCTTCCAAGGCATTGGAGGGTTAAGTGACTTGCCCAAGGCCACAAGAAGTGCTAGTGGGAATTGAACTCTGGTCTCTTGGTTACTAAGCCAGTGCTCTAACCATTAGGCTACTCCTCCACTACCTATTTTATAAAGGAAGCATATTTGTCTGCCATTATAAAATTACTCCAGGAAAAGTAGGTGCACACATTTACACCAGCTCAGAAACAGGGTTACTGTGTGTATGTATGTGTTGTTACCAACACATGCATATATTTTGTCAAGTATATCCACCCCTGGAAGTACCTACATGTTTACTACATAAAAATATGTACTGTTTCTGTTGTTGTTAAGTGCCATCGAGTCTGTGTCGACTCATGGCAATCCTCTGGATAGCTATCCTAAATTGTGTTCGGTCTTGAGTCAGGCGGCTCATTGTTGACAGACTGGTACCCGTAGCTGCTGTTATTGTATCGATCCATCTCATTGCTGGCCTTCCTCTTTTGTGCTGACCTATCTTGCCAAGCATGATGTCCTTCTCTAATGATCTCTCTCTTTGCATGATGTGTCCAAAGTATGAAAGTCGAAGTCTTGTCATCTGAGCTTCTAAAGAAAGCTTAGGTTTGATCTCCTCTAGTACCGACTGGTTTGTTCTTCGGGCAGTCCATGGTATACACAGTATTAGCCGCCAGCACCATAATTCAAAGGCATCAATTTTCTTCCTGTCTATCTTTTTCACTGTCTAGCTTTCACATCCATATGATGTTATTGAAAATACCATGGCCTAAACAAGTCGAATCTTTGTATGGAGAGAGACATCTCTGCTCTTGAGGATCTTATCTAGGTCTTTCATAGCCATTCTGCCAAGAGCAATGCGTCTGATTTCTTGACTGCTTGTTGCTTCTTTATTGATAGTTGATCCAAGTAGGTTAAAGTTGTTCACGATTTCAATTTCTTCTCCTTCAACGATGAACCTGTTGATTATGCCAGTTGTCATGATCTTTGTCTTCTTTACATTAAGGTGCAGGCCCATTTTGAGACTATGTTCTTTTATTGTGAGAAGCAAAATGTTTCAGATCATCTTCACTTTCAGCCAGTAATGTGGTATCATCAGCATAGCGAAGTTGATGAGTCTTCCACCGATCTTCACACCTCTGTTTCTTCATACAATCCTGCTTCTCTGATTATTGTTCTGTATATAAATTAAACAGGTAGGGGGAAAGTATGCAGCCTTGTCTTACACCTTTGCTTATTTTAAACCATTCTGTTTCTCCTTGTTCCGTTTGAACTGCTGCTTCTTGATTAATGTACAGATTATGCAAGAGTACGATCAGGTGTTCTGGTATACCCATGCTTCTTAATGTGGCCCAGAGTTTCTCATGGTTTACACAGTCAAAAGCCTTGCTATAGTCGATAAAGCACAAATAGATATCCTTTTGGTATTCTTTAGTCTTTTCAAGGATCCATCTCACATCTGCAGTGTCGTCTCTCGTTCCTTGCCCTTTCCTGAACCCTGCTTGCACTTGAGGTAGTAGTTCTTCCAGGTATGGTTGTAGTCTCTTTTGAATAATCTTCAGTAGAATCTTGCTGGCATGTGGGATCAGAGCGATTGTGCAATAATTTCCAGTCAGTTGGATCACCTTTCTTTAGTATTGGTATAAACACAGATCTTTTCCAGTCAGTTGGCCATGATGTTGTCTTCCATATTTCTTGGCAGAGCCTTGTAAGTACGGTAATAGCTGCATCAGATTGCTGTAATACGTCTATGGGAATGCTATCAATGCCTGGTGCTTTGTTCTTTGATAAGGCTTTCAATGCTGCTTTAACTTCTTCTTTCATCACGAATGGTTCCCGATCATAAGGTACAGGTTGAAACGGCTGTTAGTCCACTTGATCTGAATCATATAAAGACTCTGTATATTCCTTCCATCTTTTCTTGATCTTCTCAGCATCATTCAACATAGAACCTTGAGCATCTTGTAACATTCCAATTCGAGGCTGGAACTTTTTCTTTAACTCTTGTAGCTTTAGGAAAGCCGATCTTGTTCTTCCTCTAATAGCTTCTGCTTCTATTTCCTTGCATGCATCGTTGTAGTACTTTTCCTTGTCCTGTCTTGCTGCACGTTGGAAATCTCTGTTGAGTTCTGTTATTGTCTTTCTTTCTCCTCTGGCTTTAGCTTCTCTGCGTTTCTGGGCAATTTTCAGAGTTTCTTCCGTCATCCATTTTGGCCGTTTTTGCTTTTTCACCTTTTGTAGAGACTTCTCGCTTTCTTCCAACACAACCTTCTTGATGTCATTCCATAAACTCTTCCGGAGCTCTGTCATTTGTATCTAAAGCAGCAAATCGATTTTGCAGGAAGTCTTTAAATTCCAGTGGTATATTCTCACGGTCATATTTTGCTGCATTCATGAGTGGTTTGCTCTTTTTCAACTTTTGCTTGAGTTTGCATACTAGTAGTTGATGATCTGTACCACAGTCAGCTCCAGGTTTTGTCTTTGTTGATGTTATAGAACAGTGATGGCTAACCTTTTTGAGCCCGAGTGCCCAAACTGCCGCACAAAACCAAAGAATTTCCTCAAAGTGCCAGCACGTCAATTAAACCTTAACAAGATTTTAGTATCTAAAAACTCTTTATAAAGTTGCCTGAACTATGTAACATCATTTGTAAAGGTTGGAATCTTTGTATTGTCAGAGAATCAATTTGATTCACAATCCTTTGGTTTTCATTTCAATTTATTGGCAATTTATAATGTTTTAATGATTTCATTCAATTTAATGAATTTAGGAAGAATTTGATTCAGTTACACAATATATTTTAAATGTATTATTCACATAACATGTCAAATGTATCCTGAGTAAAAAAAAGATAAACTTCTTAAAACTGTTAACTGTGTCAGGACTCGGTGGGAATTAAACTGGGAATCCCAAAAGCCAAACTTGGAATGTACAACACTGTAGAAATAAAACTATACATTAATTTGCTCTTGTACTAAACAAAGCGCAGATGTTAATGATGCACATTTCCCAGAGCTGGCATATTCCAATTAATAAATTCAAAATAAAGAGATATTTTTCTACCTTTTGTGCATTTTTTTTCAGCTGCAATTGCTCCAGCCACTTTCTTCTGGTTTCTTCGTGTCTTCCGCTAACTCTTCATCGTCTGCTGTCCATTTGTCTTTTCTTCTCTCTTCTAGTTTTTTTCCATTCTCTCTCTACATCTGCTTTAACATACTAATCTTTCTCCTTTTGCTCTTTCCTCATTCCTATTTCATCCACTCAAATTTTACCCCTCCATCCTCAATCCCCACTTACTCTCCCAATATCCGGACAATTGTAGATTTGTCTTCCCTCCCACACAAAATATTTTTTCCCTCTCCCAGCTCCATCCCATTCTAATCCTCCCCCAACATCAGCTCCATTCTAGTTCCAGTCCCACCCAGCATCTGCTCCCTTCTAGTCCCCGCATCAGCCCATTTCCAGTCCTAGCCCCCCATAAACCCATTTCCAGTCCTAGCTCCCCCATCTATTTGCAGTCCCATCCGAGTCCCTCCATCAGCTCATTTCCAATCCCAGCCCCCCATGAGCCCATTTCTAGTCCTTTCCTAGCCCCACCATCAGCCCATGTCAAATCCTAGCTCCCCTCCACTCAGCCCATTTCCAATCCAAGCCCCCCATGAGCCTACTTCCAGTTCTAGCCCCTTCATGAGTCCATTTCAATCCAAACCCCCCCCATAGCCAATTTCCAGTCTTAGCCCCCCCCCCCATAGCCAATTTCCAGTCTTAGCCCCCCCATCAGCCCTATTTCCAGTCTTAGCCCCCCCATAGCCCTATTTCCAGTCTTAGCCCCCCCATAGCCCTATTTCCAGTCCTACCCCCCCCCATCAGCCCTATTTCCAGTCTTAGCCCCCCCATAGCCCATTTCCAGTCTTAGCCCCCCCATAGCCCATTTCCAGTCTTAGCCCCCCCCCCATCAGCCCATTACCAGTCCTACCCCCCCCATCAGCCCATTTCCAGTCTTAGCCCCCCCATAGCCCATTTCCAGTCTTAGCCCCCCCCCCCCATAGCCCATTTCCAGTCTTAGCCCCCCCCATAGCCTTTTTCCATTCCTACCCCCCATCAGCCCTTTTCCAGTCTTAGCCCCCCCATAGCCCATTACCAGTCCTAACCCCCCCCCACCACCACCACTTCCAGCCTTAGCCCCCTCCCCATAGCCCATTACCAGTCCTAACCCCCCATCAGCCCACTTAGCCCCCCCATTGCCCATTACCAGTCCTAACCCCCCCCATCAGCCCACTTCCAGTCTTAGCCTCCCCCCCCATGGCCCATTACCAGTCCTAACCCCCCCCCATGGCCCATTACCAGTCCTAACCGCCCCCCCCATCAGCCCACTTCCAGTCTTAGCCTCCCCGCCCATGGCCCATTACCAGTCCTAACCCCCCCATGGCCCATTACCAGTCCTAACCACCCCCCCCCATGGCCCATTACCAGTCCTAACCACCCCCCCCACCCCATCAGCCCACTTCCAGTTTAGCCTCCCCCCTCCCATAGCCCATTACCAGTCCTAAACCCCCTTCCCCCTATCATCCCAAATTAAAACAAAAAAAACAAACAAACTGGCTGCTTCTGCCGTGGCAGCATCAAGAGCTCTGCCGCGGCAGCATCAAGAGCTCTGCCGCGGGGCCCCCCCCTGCCCGGCAGAACCTCCCTGCATCATCAGCTTTCTTCAAGTCCCAAAACGCGGGCTTCTTTCAGAGCCGCGAGAGTTTCCTTTCTCGCGGCTCTGTTAATCCCGCCGAGGGTGATGGGATTTCCCATCAGCCCCGGTGGGATTAACAGAGCCGCGAGAAAAGAAACTCTCGCGGCTCTGAAAGAAGCCCGCATTTTGGGACTTGAAGAAAGCTGATGATGCAGGGAGGCTCTGCCGGGCAGGGGGGGGCCCCGCGGCAGAGCTCTTGATGCTGCCGCGGCAGAAGCAGCCGGTTTGTTGTTTTTTTTTAAAACTTGGGATGCTGAAGAATGTTTTTTGCGCGGGGCCCCCTGAAGCGCGGGGCCCTGTGCAAAAAACATTCTTTCTCAATGGACGGGCCGGCCCTGCCAGCACACTCACCTCCCGCCGCGCCGCATATCTTAATTGCGGACCTTCCCGCGTGCCAGCTGCAAGGCCTTCGCGTGCCACAGCTGGCACGCGTGCCATAGGTTCGCCATCGCTGTTATAGAACTTTTCCATCGTTGACTTCCACAGATGTAGTCAATTTGATTTTTATACAATCCATTGGGTGAAGTCCATGTGTACAGTCGCCGCTTGTGTTGCTGGAAGAAGCTGTTTGAGATGAATGGATCGTTGGTCTTGCAGAATTCTATCAGTCTTTCTCCAGCTTCATTTCTGTTGCCAACTACTTTGCCTTCTTCTTTGTTACCAACCTTTGCGTTGCAGTCACCCATGACTATCAGGATATCCTGTTTGCATGTTCTGTTAATTTCAGCTTGTACTTGTTCATAGAACTCTTCAGTTTCATTCTCTTCTGCAGCTGTTGTTGGGGCATATACTTGAATTATAGTTGTGTTGATAGGCATTCCTCGTAGACGAATAGAGATTAAGCGTTCGCTGACTGCATTGTATTTCATTACAGTTTGTGCAAGTTTCTTCTTTATTATAAAAGCAACACCATTTCTTCTTTGTCTTTCATTTCCAGCATAGTAGACCATGTGATCATCTGATGCAAAGTGCCCAATGCCAGTCCATTTCAGTTCGCTGACACCCAACAGATCAAGTTGTAGACGTTCCATTTCATTCTTGACCACCTCCAACTTCCCTTGGTTCATGCTTCGTACGTTCCATGTTCCAATGCGTAAGACATCTTTACAGCTTCTGACTCTCATTTCATGCGCAGCTACATCAGCAGTCAGACGTCCCGAGGGCTTTGATCCAACCACATCATAAATGCTGGCTTTACTCTGAGAAGTCTTCAGCTCTTCCCCAGTAGCTAGTTGAGTGCCTTCCGACCTGGGGGTCTCATCTTCCAGCACTATAGCACAATTTGTTTTGTTGTAACTATCCATTGGGTTTTCATGGCAAGATACAGAAGTAGATTGCCGGGCCTTTCTTCTGCGCAGTTTAAGTTTGGTGTTGTTGCTGTTGTCACAGAAATGTGATCCTCCGCCGTCAACACTATCCCATTCTGCTGCTGCCCAGATGGGTGGTTTCTCTTGGTTTGGCACCTCAGCTGAGACCTGTCCATCTTCGGAGACCCTGCCAGTAGTTAAACTACCGATAGTTTAGCTCTCAGCATCACTGATGCACACAAGCCCTCGCAGCACGACAAGCTGCAAACCAAGTGAGGGACTGTTTCTGTACACCTACTTTTTATGCATGCATTCCCAGAGCAATTTTATAACAGCCCACTTAAGCATGCAAAAGGCTGGTCTACATGTTCGAACCATTTATAAATTATCCCATAGAGGAGGAATACACAAAGCAGCAGAGCCATCTCTTAAGTTCTAAGGTGCAGCTTTTTCTGTCCCCCTTTCTCGTTGATTGTTATATCAACATGTTCCTACCTTAATTTCAGAATCAGAGAATGAAGACTCCTCTAGTATTTGCAGGCTCAGTTGCCCCTCCTTTAAAAGTGGCTCTGTATCCGAAGGGCCTGGCTGCATGTGGTCAAAACTTCCCCAGGATCGGGATCCTCGATGGGGTGTGACCTGGTGTGGAGAGCTGACCCTACATCAAACAAACAAAAGTTAAAAGGAGCAATACTGTGCAATTACCCTAGAGTATCAGTGTGATATCAGCAAACACACTAAGATCAATACCTATTGTGATCATCATTTATGCCATTTATAATCTGTACTTCTGAAAGCTCAGAGAATAATACAAGTAATACAAATAAATGCTGTGTGTGTGCGCGTGTGCGTGTATAAACATCCTAGATGAAAAATCCAGGATATAGAAAAAGAAGATACTGGTCCTCTTTTTTCAATATTTTTATCTTCCATGATTATGTGATAACTGGTATTTTTTAATGCATTTCTATGGAGTCTTTACTGCCAGCTCCCTGGAAGATATTGCTATGGTAAACATGAGACCAGCACATGATGATCAATAAATCTCAGATGCCTATTCTAACTTCCTCAGCTCCCTACTGTCCATCCGTTACTGTCAACGTCTGCTCCAGGTCCCAGTTAAATTTAGAAGCTCATAACAAGACTCCATTTACTAAGGCATGGCTAATATAGTGTTGTTACTCACCTGTAACAGATGATCACTGGGAACAACAGGAAAGCGTAGTTACTCACCTGTAACAGGTGATCTCCAGGGACAGCAGGAATCAGTCCTTACATATGGGTGACACCAGCACCGACAGAGCCTGCATGGAATATTTCCCCAGATTTCGCAGAAAGCCTTAGGAAATGCTACCACGCATGTATGATCCCCTTCCTGCACAAGGATGCCATCTTGCTCAGCAAGATGACATAGCAAAAAAGGACTGAAACAATGTAGGGAGGCAAATCCAAGGGGAGGAGGGAGGGTTGTGAGGACCGATTCCCACTGTCTCTGAAGAACACCTATACAGGTGAATAAAGCACAGTTACTTACCTGTAACAGGTGATCTCTGGGAACAGCAGGAATAAGTCTTCACATATGGGGTACGTCGGTACCGACGGAGCCTGCACGGGAATGCTCCCCAGCATCCAATCAGAAAGCTTTTGGGAGCATCCCTCGCACCTGCGCACTGCCTTCCCGCCTTTCCGACTGTCTCTCCTCAGTTGAGTTTCATAGCTGAGACAAAGGGAGAGAAAGAGGAAAGGAAGATAATAAATAGATACAACTCCTAGGGGAGGTGGGCGGCAATGTTCCCTCTAATTTTCTGTAGGCTGTGTGCGCATAAAATATCAGCTGTGCAGCTTTTGAAGGAAGGTTAAATTTTTGTGCGCCAAATAACGACACTCGGAGTTATATACTTTAAAATTTGACTATACGTCAGAATACAGTATGTACAGCACATTGAACGCACTAGAAAATATTGTAGAACTTGTGAAAACCGTAAATACACAACAACTTTTAAATTTTAAGACGTCTGTGTTGTTTTCTATCAGAATCAGAACTGTAATTTTTGTGCGCTCTGTTGTAAAGTATGTGCGCTTGCTCGGCAAGGTGTGTGCGCGCGCACACGCGCACAGCTTAGAGGGAACAGTGGTGGGTGGGTTGTGAAGACTTATTCCTGCTGTTCCCAGAGATCACCTGTTACAGGTAAGTAACTGTGCTATCTCCAGGAACAAGCAGGAATGAGTCTTCACATATGGGGATTCCCACGCTAAGATGCCTGGAGCCCTAACATGTTGAAGATTGAAAACATGCTACACCTCATATGGCCAGGCATCCTGAGGATGGAGGGCAGGAGTTGAAAAGAGGAGCTGTAGAAAAAACAGCTAACCTAAGAAAGGACTACCCACAAGGAGTCCTTGTATGTATGATCATTATCAAAAGATATAATGAAATGAATAACCATCATAACATTGAAATGAACAATCACCATATGATGCTCACCTACTGGATTGCAGGAAGTAGAGAGGCTGATGGAGTCTACTGGGGATCCAGTAGAAGAATGTTCAAGGTGACCTCACTGGAGCGAAGGTGGAGGTCAACATCTGGAAGTGAGAGGTGACCCCAGGATTCAATTGGGGTAGCACAAACACGTCAGGTCTTCAGTGGGAAGCTTCATGGAAAGTTGAAAACTCTTTTGGCTACAGAAGTATTCAGAGGTAGGAACAAAAGAGGAAGACTGACCGATTTGGACAAACAGACTTAGTCCTTGAGGGAGGAATGGGTATGAGAAGAACCCCATACTCCCAAGAAAGGACAGAGGTTTAGGAATTGAAAATGAAATCCACTGAGGATCCACCATGTCTATCCTAACTGGTGAGAGGTAAGAAGACATTGGGGCATGGAGCTTCAGGGATACGTAAACCTAGGATACGGTAGGGCTGTCAGTACCACAGCAGTGGTTGTGTGCATAATATCCGAAACATACTGTGGAACAGTATGAAGCTGTGCAAACTCACTGTCAGTACTTACAGGAAGGTGAAAACCTTTGTGAGCAGAGACAGTCAGAGAGATAAGTATAGAAATACATATCTATCTATAATAAGTATCTGGACAGATACACACATATATGTAGATATATGTGTGTGTATATATATATATTATTCATTTCATTATATCTTTTGATAATGATCATACATACAAGGACTCCTTGTGGGTAGTCCTTTCTTAGGTTAGCTGTTTTTCTACAGCTCCTCTTTTCAACTCCTGCCCTCCATCCTCAGGATGCCTGGCCATTATATATATATATATATATATATATATATATATATAATGAGATCTAAGGGCATAGCATATGCACACCTAGCGGACAGACAGATACATCTGCAGAGATGTAAAGAGGTATAGATATATATATAGATAGATAGATATAGATAGATAGATATATAGATATACCTGAATATATAGGTTTAAAGATAGATGCCTGCAATTAAGCAGACAGAGCTATGCATATCAGGACATTCACATGGAAATGTGAAGGGAGAAAGATTCTTCTAAGAACAAGGAGGTAAAACCTACTTGAGAAGATATAAAGAGAATCTGTTCCCCCAGGGATAAAGTAAAGGAATGCTATCCAGTGAATAACCAGGATGGTTACGTGAAAAAACAGAGGATAATATCAGTCTGTAAACAGCAAGCCCGGAGTCCTGTGGAACTCCAGCATGGTAAAAGGACAGAAACGCAGAGAATGAGATACCAGGTGGACCTACGTGAGGGACAAAGAGGTATCAGGCGTTTTTCAGATTAATATGTGCTGTCCTTGAAGTATTAGGATACCATGAGAGCAAGCTGCAAGAAAAAAAAAAAAAAAAAAAAAAGAGAGTATATTCCCTATAGGAATGGGATAACTCTTAGACTTTCACGTGGAGAAGGGTTATGTCCTTTGCCGCCGCCTTTTTTTTTTTTTTTTTTAAAAGAAGATGGTAGGGTGTGGAGAACCCTCCCAGTCATAAGGGGTGACTGAGGAAGCCTTTTTAAACCATGATGGATAGCCATTAGAGAAACCCTATGCTCTCTAGCAAGGGCCCATAATGGAAAGCTTCTCAGTAGGATTGCAGAGAGCATTATGCAGGAGAACTGGGATGTAGAACTGGCTGACGGAGAAAACTGACAGCCAGTTCCACTACGTTGCCAAACCCAGGATTGGAGATGGGAAAGGTAGGAGATAGTGTAAAAAGCCTGTAGTGAAAAGGATTATCCAAGGAAGATGTGGTAAACTTTCTTGGAATCACTACTAAGGAGTGGTGGAAGACAAGACTGGGACTTGTGGAAAAGTACCAGTAGTCAATTACTGAAACTCATGCAGGAGCAGCTTCTGAATAGGACAACAGAGGGAGTAGGTCTGTGTCAGAGAGACAGACTGGACAAGAGAACATGCTGTCTCTGTCTGCAGAGCTGCCCATATAAAGAAAGAAGTTTACTCTATAGTGAAAAGGAAAGACAAGAAGTCTTTCAATGGTATGGTACCACTCTTAGAGGGGAAACCCTGGCGAAGAGGGTAGAGATAGAAGCTGAAGAAAGACTTACCACATGGTAAGTCCCTGGAAGGAAAAAGTCATGCTGGTACAGAGAAACTATCATGTGATAGTTGCTAAAGCTCTCTTCTAGTTAGGAAGAGGTGGAAAACTCTGTAAGCTATAGACATGAATATCCTGACAGTTAAGCATATTGAAGAGTAAAAGGATTTCCTGAGGGTAGGAATCCCTGAGCAGAGTTTTGAATGGAAAACAATGAAAAACCTCTGCTGACTGTAGTTATAAAAAGATTAATCAGAAACCTATGGTTACTGTGTTTATTCAGCCTGGCTAGAGTTTGGATTCTTCAGACCAGGGCGAGACTTCCCCTGCTTGGGAACATCCAAATGATGGGCAGGAGAAGAGGAAAACCTCTTTCTTTTAGGGAAAGAAGGTTTGGTAGGGCACTTCCTACCTACTGAGGAAGGAGAGGGCTTAGGATGGCCCTCAGAAACAGGAAGGTCAGTGGAGCAATGAGCAACCTGACGTAAGGACTCCATATTGAAAAGATTTTCTCCAGTGCAAGGAGTATTACTCAGTCTTTGTTGTGCCCATCTACTCAAGTCTGATGCCTGAAGCCAGGCTTTACGACATGCTCCTATGGCTATAGCAGAAGTTCTGCTAACAGACTCAAAAGAGTCTAGGGAAGCATGAGAAAGAAACCAAGAGATATTTTGGCTATGACTAAGAAGTAAGGAATAGTCTGTAGCCTTAGGCTCTGATAGAAAAGGAGTCAAAAGAGATAATTTCTTTGTGATCTCCTGAAGGGATAGACTCATATAGAAAATATATGAGAGAATCCTTGTTGCCAGCATAGATGTTTGGAAGGTTTGACGTCCAAAGGCATCCAGTGTTCTAGATACACGCCCTGGCGGGAAAGAAGAATGTTTTTTCTTGCTTTTTACCTTCATTGCTGATTCCACTACAATGGAATGATGGGGAAGTTGAGGCTTTTGAAATCCTGGAGAGGGGGGCACCTGATACAGAAGATCAGTTGCTGTAGGAGGTGAAGAAACCTTTAAAGGTTTTTCCCAAATCCTCAGAAGAAGATTCTGCAAAGAGTGATGTAAAGGAAGCATTACATTTTCCTTTCCTGCAGAAGAACCCTGAGAAGACTCATAGCCAGGGATAGGAATATTAAGGAAGGCTGCCATGTCAAGGAGAAATTTCTGAAAAGAAGGATCTCCGATGGGAACCATTCCTGGACAGGCTAAAGCTGAAAAGGTAGCCTGGGCACCGAAGGATGTACCTGTCCGGTGCAGAACAGGATTTGTAATGGATGGATACTGGAACTGGCAGTTATGAGTTGAGACAGTCAGTAGTGCATTATCCATGTCAGGTATCGACTCCAAACTAGGTATAGAGGAGCGATCCGGATGAAAAAAGCATGGAAGGAGCTGGTACCGATGATACTGCAGGTACCGGTATCGATAACAATACCGGTGGTTGCGCCGGAATCGAAGGCGAAACCGACACCGAAGCATTCATCAGAGACTGCTCAAGCGGTACCGAGGTAACTAAAAACCTTTGGTGAGTATCCTCGGTACCGTGCATGCGGAATCGGTAAACATCGGTTCCGGGACGTGTCGGTACCCAGTCCTCTAGACTAGAAATAGATTCTAGACTCGGCATCGAAGGAAGCGAGTCTAGCGATGCATGTCTAGAGGGTACCGACGTCGGTGGTGGTATCGGCGATACTGGCAATACTGGAAAGTCAATCTGGGGCGTATCGATCGGTCCCGAAGGTACCGAGGACGCCAGATGACGATCCCTGGTGAAGAGCGGATCACTCAACACCGGCGCCGATGCCGGGGTATCGGTACCGCTCGAAGCGGATGCCACCCCCGAGCATGGCTCAGGTATGTTCTGTGAGGGGTGAGCCCCAGGAACAACCTGAAACCCCTGAAATGCTTTGGAGCCCGAAGACTCCGGCCGGGGTTTTGATGCCAATATGGTCTTGAGGACAAGGCCGGGGCCGTCAGCATGCTTAGCATGAGACCTACCACTCAAGTATTGGCTAGTCTTAACAGACTGTTTGTGGGTTACCTGATCCTATAGAGAAGAAAAAAACGGTGCCCTCACCCGGGTAGGGAAAACGGTATCGAGGGAAACTCGAAAGAGGGAATCTCTTCTCATGGTCTCGTAGCCTGATTGTTCATGGGAAAAAGGGTCAGGACCCAAACAGGTTAGACACCAGGCATTGGAGTCTAAAAAGAAAACTGTGTTTCCACAGTGGGAGCACTTCTTAGGAGAAGAAAGCTCCATGATGGAGAGGCCTTGCAGGCCCAAAAATTTTGTAAGACAGAAACTGAGGGAAAAACTGTCCCTGAGTTTAAGAAAAAGAAAAGAAAAAACCCACTGGCGGTACCGGTGGTGGCGGGAAAACAGCCGCGACCACAAGAAAACAAGAAATAAAGAATTTAAGAAAAATGTTTCTGCGGTGACAGGAGGACGTCCTGCCGGCTCCGCGGAAAAACAAAAACTGAGAAGAGACAGTCGGAAAGGCGGGAAGGCAGTGCGCAGGCGCGAGGGATGCTCCCAAAAGCTTTCTGATTGGATGCTGGGGAGCATTCCCGTGCAGGCTCCATCGGTACAGACGTACCCCATATGTGAAAACTCATTCCTGCTTGTTCCTGGAGATCTATGCTTTCTCCAGGAACAAGCAGGAAGTCAGTCCTCGCATATGGGACTCCCTAGTTCCAGGCTGCTGAGGACCGAGCAACAACAGTACCATCAGTGACCCTTCGGGGTAGCCGTGAGCTGCAGAAGTTGAGTCCCCAATGAGAGAGACTGCACGACCCTAATGTCCAGCGATACTATCACCCCAGTAGCCTGAACACAGAAGGGTCGGAGTGCAGGAGTTGCCTACACACCGAAAATATTACGGAGTACTGCCTGTCCGAAGGCACTGTCCCTGCAGGACTCTCTCCAGGCAGTAATGAGTTACAAACATATGAATTGAAACCCATGGTGCGGCTCTGCAGATTTCAGACACTGGCACTGAGCAGAGATTGGTCACAGACATGGCCATGGCAGCACGTGATGTGCAGTAATCCAGTGCTCAAGGGAGAGGAACGCTCACTCATAGGCGAGAGCAATGCAGTCCGCCACCCATGTGGACAGAGTCTGCTTCGTTACCGAGAAAGCACACTTACCTGTAACAGGTGATCTCTGGGAACAGCAGGAATAAGTCTTCACATATGGGTATCGTCAGTACCGACAGAGCCTATGCGGGAACGCTCCCCAGCGTCCAATAAGAAAGCTTTTGGAAGCATCCCACGGCGCCTGCGTGCTGCCTTCCCACCTTTCCCAACCGCCTCTCTCCAGTTCGAGTTTTAAAGCTGAGACAAAGAGAGAGAGAGAGAGAGGGAAAGATAGATAAGAGAGATACAACTCCTAGGGGAGGTGGGTGGGTTGTGAAGACTTATTCCTGCTGTTTCCAGAGATCACCTGTTACACGTAAGTAACTGTGCTATCTCCAGGAACAAGCAGGAATGAGTCTTCACATATGGGGACTCACTAGCTGCAGATGCCAGGGAGAGACCCCAGGGTTGTGTGTCCTTGAAAAGGGCTCCACCTCCCCCCATGGATCTCTGGCATCCAACCAGGGTAGGTGGGTAGGAGTTGATTAGGAATGGAACAGGTGTTTAAGAACAGCCTGACCAAAGGAGGCATCCCGGAGGGAGTCCTTGTTCAAACAGTAATGGGCTGTGAAGGTATGAACCGAGGCCCAGGTGGCCGCTCGACAGATCTGGTCGATGGACACAGAGGATAGATGAGCCATTGAGGCTGCCATGGCCCTCACATTGTGAGCTGTGACATGGCCTTCCAGAGAAAGGTTCTTACTCTGGTGAGCGAAAAATACACTGAGCAATCCAGTTGGACAGTGTTCTCTTAGAAACTGGAAGTCCTAAATGGAAAGGATCAAAAGCAACAAAGAGTTGAGAAGACTTTCTATGTTGCTGTGTTCTTTGTAAGTAAAAGGCGAGAGCTCTTTTACAATCCAAAGTATGAAGATTCCCCTCTGCACTTGATGCATGAGGTCCTGGAAAAAAGACAGGTAAGTATACCTCTTGGTTCAGATGAAAAGGCGAGACCACTTTGGGCATAAAGTGTGGATTGGTCCTGAGGACTACCTTATCATGATGGAACCTTGTATAAGGAAGATTAGCCACCAAGGCTTGCAACTCACTGATGCGACGTGCTGAGGTGACTGCAATGAGAAAGATAACCTTCCAAGAAAGAAATTTCAAGGAGGTGGTGGCTAAAGGTTCAAAGGGTGGCTTCATAAGCTGGCCAAGAACCAGATTTAAGTCCCATGCCACTGGAGATGGTCAAATGGGAGGTTTAGTTAAAAGAAGGCCTCTCATGAATCTTGCTATAAGAGGATGAGAGGAAACAGGCTGTCCATTGAGAGGCTTGAGGGACGCTGCAATAGCACTCAAATGGACTCTTACCGAATTCGTTTTGAGGCCTGCATGGGAAAGATGCAGAAGATACTCTAGTAAAGAATTCAAAGGTATTGCAAGAGGGTTAAGACCCTTCTCTGAACACCAAATGGTAAATCTTTTCCATTTGAAAGCATAGGAACGTCTAGTGGAAGGCTTTCTAGAAGCATGAATAATATCTCTGACTTGCTGAGAGAGATGGAAAACTTGAAGGTCTAGGCCTTCAGCAACCAGGCCCTGAGATGGAGAGACTGGGGGTTTGGGTGCCACAACGTTCCGTCTTCCTGAGAGAGAAGATCTGGAGCAGAGCCCAACTCCAGGGATGGAGCTTGAGAGAGATGCAGAAGTAGAGGGTACCACACTTGGCGTGGCCAATGTGGTGCTATGAGGATCATAGAACCTTGGTCTCTCTGAAGCTTGAACAGTGTTTTGGGAATTAGGGGAATGGGTGGAAAGGCATAAAGGAAGTCTTGACCCCAGTGAAGGAGGAAGGCATCCTTGGCCTGAACTCCCTGACACGGAATCCTGGAACAGAACCGAGGAAGTTTGGCATTCCACGGACTTGCAAATAGGTCTATGTCCGGGGTTCCCCAAATTCGAAAAATCCTGGCTACCTGGTCCCTGTGGAGGGACCATTCGTGTGGAAGCAGAACTCGACTGAGTCTGTCTGCCCAAGAGTTTTGAACGCCTGGAAGATATACTGCCATAAGATGAATCTGATGCTCTCTGGCGAAGGCCCACAGTCGCAAAGCTTCGTGGCAAAGCGACAGAGCCAGTCCCTCCCTGCCTGTTCACATAGAACATGGCTACTTGGTTGTCCGTGTGGATGAGGACTGTCCTGTAGCTGAGCAGGGAGTGGAACACTCAGAGCTAAGAAAATTGCTCTGAGTTCCAAGAGATTGATGTGTAGCGAAGTCTCCTGTGGAGACCAGATGCCCTGGGTGGAGAGATCTTGCAGATGAGCTCACCAACCCATTGGAGAGGCATCTGTTGTAAGGGTTGCTTGGGGAAGTGACTGTTGAAAAGGGGACCCCAGCAACAGGTTTTGAGAGGACTTCCACCACTGGAGAGACCAAAAAAGGCGACTGGAGTTTGCTATTTTGTCTGACAGGCAACCTGATGCCTGAGTCCATTGGGTGGACAAAGTCCATTGAGCTGCCCTCATGTGAAGGCGAGCATATGGAACCACATGCACGGTGGATGCCATGTGGCCTAAGAGTTGTAACATTTCTCGAGCAGTTAAAAGGGGCTTTAACTGTATTTGGGAGGCTAGCTGCACCAAGCGTAGGCAACGGGCCTGAGGAAGATAGGCCCTTGCAGTTGTGGTATCCAACCAAGCCCCTATAAACTCGAGGGACTGAGTAGGGGTGAGATTGGATTTGGGGTTGTTTATTACTAGTCCCAAATACTGAAGGACACACATTGTGCAGGTTAGACAAGCCCTGGCCTCTGCTTGAGATGGTGCTCGAATGAGCCAGTCGTCCAGATATGGGAAGACGAATATTCCTAGAGTGCGTAGAAATGCAGCTACTACTGCCATGCATTTTGTGAACACCCTTGGTGCAGAGGCCAGACCAAAAGGAAGCACCCTGTATTGGTAGTGCTTTCCTTGAAAAAGGAACCGAAGGAACCTTCTGTGAGTTGGATGGATGAGGACATGGGTGTACGCATCCTTGAGATCTAGAGAACAAAGCCAGTCCTGACTCTGAAGGTATGGAAGCAGAGCACCGAGAGAAATCTTGAATTTCTCCTTGAATAGAAATTTGTTCAATTCTCTGAGATCTAAGATGGGTCTGTAGCCCCCTGTTTTCTTTGGAATAAGAAAATAAGGGGAGTAGAACCCTGTGCCTTGTTGAAGTACTTCTTCTATTGCCCTTGGGCAAGAAGGATGGCAATCTCCTGACCTAGAAGGTTGAGGAGAGATGTTGGAGAATTGAACTGTTTCACCATGGTGTGAGGGGGAAGGCTTAAGAAATGAAGCTTGTACCCTTTTCCTTATGATGGAGAGTGTCCATTGCTCTGCTGTGATTTGCTCCCATCTGGGAGCAAAGTAAGTCAACCTTCCTGGGATGGTAAGGGGCTCTGGTCCTTCCAGAGCTAGAAAGGCTAAGTTCTCTAGTTGCAAGTCAAAGGCCCTGAGGAGGCTGAGGCTGCTGGGCCATGGAAGGTCTAGCAGCCTTTGACTTGGCCTGTTTAGGTGGTTGCTGACGCTTTGCAGCAAAACGACCTGCAGAAGATGCCTGCTGACCATAAGCAGGATAGTATCTTCCCTTTTTGGAAAAAGATGTCTTTTTAAACAATCTTTTCTTAACAGGAGCCAAGGTAGACTTTCAAAGTCGATCCAAAGCAAAGTTTTCAGCATCCATCTGAGTGGCCTTTGCTTGCCAATCCTTACCAAAAAGGTTTTCACCTGTACAAGGGAGATTTCCCAATTCATCTTGGACCCAGAGCTCCAAATCAGAAGCTTGTAGCCAAGCAATTCTGCGTGCCCCTATGGCAATAGCCGAAGCTCTGCTTACACACTCAAAAGAGTCAAAGGCTGCACGGTTGGAAAATTTGGAAACATCTTGGGCATGTTTGAGCCAAGTGAGAAACTCCTGTCTTTTATCCTCTGAAATGAAAGGGGTTAAAGTCTGCAGATGATCTGTGACTTCTTTTAGAAACATTCCTATATAGAGGACTATAGGAATTGATCCTAGCAGCTAGCATAGCAGCTTGGAAAACCCTTCGGCCAAAAGCATCCAGGGTCCTGCATTCACGCCCTGGAGGATTAGATGAGTGTCTTTTTGCACTCTTTATCTTCCTCATGGCAGACTCTACCACAATAGAGTGGTGAGGAAGCTGAGTCTTGTGGAAGCCAGGACAAGGAGGGACACGATACATGGTGTCTAACCTGCGAGAATGAGGAGAGGTGGTGAGAGGTGTCTCCCACATCCTCAACATGAGATCATACAGAATCTCATGAACAGGTAAAGTAGCTGCCTCCTTAGGAGCTTTAGGATATCGTAAAATATTCAACTCCTTGGCTCTGGGTTCTGACTCAGGGGCCACTGTGATAGAGAGGCCCCTAGCCACTTCCCTAACATAGTCTTGAAAAGACAAGTCTTCTGGAGGAGACATTCTTCGTTTAGGTGAAGAAGACTCCTGAGGAAGAAGTATTGATGCTTCTACAGAACCCTCAGACTCAGAGTCCCCTCAGAGGAATCGAAGTATCGCCTGTCTGGATGCTCCTGCAAAGCCCGATAACCGTATCGAGTGGGATCGACATCGGGAGTAATCGGTACCAGTTCGGTACCGATGAGCATCATAGGACAGGGTACTGTTGCAGTCGACACTGAAGCCGATGTCGATGCAATCGGTACCGGTACCGGGAGCGATGCCGGTACCGGAGCTGGTACCAGCAATGGAGATTGTTGCGGTACTGGAGGCGTCGCAGCCTGTATGAAAGCCGTTAAGGTGCACTGCATGGTCAGAATCTTCTGATCCATCGACGCCACCAAAGTCTGTATGTCGATACCAGTGGGAGCCACCGGTACCCCAGAACACGGCAACAGGTGATCTGTCGAGGCCGAGCCATCGATGTCAACCTGTGACCCCATAGATAATGCTTTGGAAGCCAGAGCTTCCCGCCGGGGTAATTTTGCCGGTGCGGAATCCTCGAGGGCAAGCCCGGAGGCATCTCGATGCTTGGAGGGAGATCTGCCCTTCGAGGACCGGCCAGATTTATGCTTGGTTACCTGAGATCCATGGGAGGAAGAAGCAGCCCTGGAAGACGTTGATGCTACCTAAGCTGCATCAGAGGGGAAACAGGGTACTGAGCTTGGCTGCTCGGTTCTGCCGACCTCTTTTAGACATCATGGTACAGGACATACAATCCGTGATGGAATGGTCAGGTCCCAAATACTTTAGACACCAGTCATGGGTGTCGGTGACAGAAATAGTACCGCCACATTTTGTGCATTTTTTAAACCCAGAAGCGGGCTTCTCCATGAGGAAAATATTTTTAGGCCTAGGGCCCAAAAACTGAAAATGCACAGTAAAGATAAAGCGTTTTGTTTTTTTTTGAAAGAAAGAAAAGACCGGCGGTACCGGTCCGACATTGAAGAAGGCAGACGCGACACAAAAGAATAAAGAAAAAAATAAAGAACTTCTTCTGCGGTGACAGGAACACGACCTGCTGGCTCTGCGGAAAAGAAGAACTGGAGAGAGGCGGTTGGGAAAGGCGGGAAGGCAGCACGCAGGCGCCGTGGGATGCTTCCAAAAGCTTTCTTATTGGACGCTGGGGAACATTCCCGCGCAGGCTCCGTCGGTACCGACGATACCCATATGTGAAGACTCATTCCTGCTTGTTCCTGGAGATTCCCATTCTACTGGGGCCGTATGATACAAAGAGCTGAGGAGCTGCAATTTAGCGTATGCAAGATGAGTTCCTCCCTGCCAGCATGGGGCTGTGGGATGAAAGCAGAGAAGACCACCTCCTGGTTGAGGTGGAAGGGGGATACCACCTTGGGGAAGAAATTGGGATGTGTGCAGAGCACTACCCTTGTATATGGCAGATCCGCCAACAGGGCCTGGAGTTCGCTCACACTCTGAGCGGACGTGATAGTTACCAGAAAAACACTTTCCAGGAGAGGTATCTAAGATGTCAGGTGGCCAGGGGCTCGAACGGTGGTTGCTGTGTTGGGAGAGCACCATATTAACACTAGAAGCCCCAAAGTGCGTCAACTGACACAAATGCATCTTCGAAGTTGTATACCAGCACCACTGCTAGAACCATATCAGTCATGGTCCATGACTTTGTTATTAAGGTCAAGACATTCAAATATGTGCATCGAAAATTACTGACAGATGCACCACCTAGAAGGAAAATGAATTTATACCTAGACGCCCCAAAGCACGTCAATTGATGCACTCAATTGTTTTGGATGCGTCAATAGATGTACTTTGGGGCATCTAGGTATAAATTCATGTTCCCACTAGGTGGTGCATCTCAATCACTGTTTACTTATCATACCTGGCATTCTATTTGCTCTCTTGGCCGCTGCTGCACACTGGGCAGAGGGTTTGAAGATGTGGTGTTTCCTAATGTGGAACCTTGCATCGTGTAACCATAGTTTGGGACGTTCCTTCCTAGGTGCATAACTTTGCACTTGTCCACATTAAATTTCTTCTGCCATTTGGATGCTCAGTCTTCCAAATTATCAAGATCCTCTTGCAATTTTCCACAATCCTCATGGGTTTTTAACAACTTTAAATAGTTTTGTGTCATCTGCAAATTTGGCTACCTCACTTGTTATTCCCTTTTCCAGGTCATTTATGAACATGTCAAAAAATCAGCAGAGCCAGGACAAATCCGTGGGGTACTTCACTATTCACATTTTTCCTTTGGGAAAATTGCCCATTTAGCCCTACCCTCTGCTTTCTATATTTTAACCAGTTACTGATTCACAATAGTACACTGCCTCCTAACCCATGACTTTTTAGTTTTGCCAAAAGTCTCATGAGGGACCTTGTCAAAGGCTTTCTCAAAGTCCAGATACACTATATCAACTGACTCACCTTTGTCTACCTGTTTATTCACACCTTCAAAAAAACATAACACATTAGTAAGACAAGATCTTCCTTGTCTAAAGCCATGTTGTCTGTCTCCCATTAAGCCATGACTATCTACATGTTCAGTAATTTTGTTCTTTATGATGGTTTCTACCATTTTTCCCGGTACTGACATCAAGCTCACCAGTCTGTAGTTTCCTAGATCACCCCTGGCACCCCTTTTATAAACTGGCGTTACATTGGCCATCCTCCAATCTTCAAGTATTACAGATAATTTTAATGATAGTTCACAGATTAATAATAGCAGGTTTGCAATCTCATATTTCAGTTCTTTCAACACCCTTGGATGTATACCATCCGGTCCAGGTGATTTGCTACTCTTCAGTTTATCAAATAGTTGTAATACATCTTCCTGGTGTATCGATATTTCTTTCAATTCTTCCGCAGTATCACCTTTGAATACCACTTCAGTCATGGGCAACATCCCTACATCTTCCTCAGTAAAGACCAAAGGAAAGAATTCATTCAGTCTCTCAACTATGGCCTTGTCCCCTCTTAGTGCCCCTTTTACCCCTCTATCATCTAATGGTTCAAATGACTCTCAGGTTTTTTTGCTACAAAGATACTTGAAAAAGTCTTTTATTACGCAATTTTACTTCCACAGCAAGCTTCTTCTCAAATTTTCTTTGCCTACCTTATCAATGCCTTGCATTTAACTTGCCAGTGCTTGTGCTGTTTCCAGTTTGTCATTTAGCTCTTGTTTCCATTTCCTGAAAGATGCTTTTTTTGGCAACAGCCTCTCTGACCTCACCTTTAAAACATGCTGGTAGTTTTTTGGACTTCCTTCCACTTTTCTGAAAGCGTGGATTACAAATGGTCTGGGATTCTAAGATAGTATTTTTAAACACCCCAGCTTGATGCAAGTCTAACCTTTGCAACTGCTCCTTTTAGCTTTTACTTAATTATTTTCCTCATTTTATCATAGTCTCCCTTTCGAAAGTTAAAAGGTAGTACTGCGGATTTCCTTACCATCCCTCCTCCATTAATTAGATCAAATGCGATCATGCTATGTTCATCATTTCCAAGTGGCCTCAACACCCTTATCTCTTGCATCAGATCTGGTATTCCACTAAGGACTAGGTCCAAAATGGCTTCCCCTCTGGTTAGTTCATGAACCAGCTGCTCTAAGAAGCAGTCATTTATTTCATCTAGAAACTTTATCTCCTTAGCATATCCTGCCATGACACGGGCCCAGTCAATACCGGGGTAATTGAAACCGCCCGTTATTATTACTGTGCTGTAACGTTTGTTAGCTTCCCTGATTTTTTTGAGCATTTCATCATCCATTCCTTCATTCTGGCCAGGAGGTTGATAGTACACCCCCCACTGCCATCGCCTTCTGCTTTTCACATGGAATTTCAATCCATCAAGATTCTACAGAAAATTTTGTTTCCTGCAAAACTTTAATCCTTTTTGACTCAATGCCCTCTCTAACAGAGCTGATCAAATTGGTGGAGGGGTTGCGCTCTATCATTACGATATAATATGTACCCAGGTATCACAGTGTCCCACTGGTTGTCCTCCTTCCACCATGTCTCTGAGATACCAATCACATCTAGCCTCTCATTTAGTGATAGATATTCTAACTCTCCCATCTTATTTTTTAGACTTCTATCATTTGCATACAAGCATTTTAGAGACTGTATTTTATTCATATTAATCTGGCTATTGGTAGGCAGGGGTAATTTGGAATCTTTAAGCTCTGTATGCTCCGTACTCAAGGATCAGGTCCACCAAGAAGAGCAACACACCACGTTGCTCAAGTAACACCCAGTCAATAACACGTGGTGGTTTATTTGAAAGGATACTTTATTTAATAGCCAAAACCTGAGAGCCCGAAACAGGCCGTGTTTTGTTTTCTACTTCCTCAGGGGACTCAGGTATGCTGCAAATGATAACCATAAATACTGTAATACATTCAAATACAATAAACATTATATAAAATTATAAAAAACATGTCTTATGCACATATAAGTATAAAAGCATATATAAAAAAAACATACAGAGACCAATAAGAACCTGAACTAGAGACATCAAAGTATGAAACATTAATTAAAAGAAACATATATACACCTAATTATTAAATCATCCTATATCATCTTTAATATGAAGTATCGAAAGGGTGTGTGGAAAAAAAACTAATGCTCTAAACACATTAGGCTATGTGTATTCTATAAGGAGCCAGGAGTGAGTGAGTGAACAAAAGACATAAGTTACTAAAATCAAACATCAATAAATTAATTAAAATGCATTACCATCTCATAGCATTACCATCTCATATCTAATCAATGAATAGAAGCAGAAGTGATATAAAACTATTTCCTTGCCTTGCTGTATATGAGAAAAACTCTAAAACACAGATACATATTTGCTTAAAAACCCTTAAGATATATATATTACTAAAGTGTAAATACGATAAAATATAAAATACCCTAATTTTAAAATAGAAATACATTCTCCTTTAAAAATCCTTACGCTATATTTATTACTAGAATGTGGATGTAAAAAATAAATAAATAAATAAAAGTACCATACCCATATGAATGTTCAACAAGCACTGTTTGAAAATGATTCTACTTGTGCTTAAAAACGAAACTGCTCATTTTCTAGCCATCTGCTCCAATTAAAAAACTTAATATCTAAAGATAGAAGGGACATTGAAGGGTTTTCACTTTGAAAACATGCTGGTAAGAATTTGTATAGCAACCGATGACGTGTACAGGTTTTGCATTTTGCTACGTCACTTTTCCCGCGGTTAAGAATAGCGCAAGTGCGGGCGTTTTTTAATGCAGAAGCACTTTTGAGGATGGATGACAGTATCTTGTGACTGAAGACTACTAAGCAAGTGTGGCAGTAAGTGACAAGTGATTTGTTTTTTAGAAATAGAGTGATGTTTAAAACCTCGGCGTTTTCAGTCGAGTCGTATGGTTCCTCTGATTATAATATGGGTACCAATGTTTGATAAAAAGCATCCAAAGAGAGATGGCTCTACACTTAATCTGTTATTATAGTGAGTCTGCAAGAGGTAATTTTTGCGAGCATCGGGCCATCGGCATAATGTGTTACTTTGGAGAAGCACCAGTAGTCCCTCAAGAGGATGTAGAGTGCGTTTATAATGAGATTAGGAACATTTTGTCATCAGAAGACATTTGTAGAATCGGCATGAATTTAAGTGTATGGTACACGTAAGCAGTCCATCGCTAGAATAATAGAATGCGTTTAGAAAGCGAACGCCATGCTGCAAGTTTAACTATTAGAAAGGTTTTTAATTGGAGCAGATGGCTAGAAAATGAGCAGTTTCGTTTTTAAGCACAAGTAGAGAAGTGAAATTTGAGCTCCTGACCGACGCACTAGTCATTACAGGGAATTTTTTAATGCACAGCAGTAGGCATAACTAATATAGTTTAATTTGATTTCTTTTATGCCATTTTTTATATAGAAAAGGCCTTCAGTCGGTTTTCATAAAAAATTATTTTCAAACAGTGCATGTTGAACATTCATATGGGTATGGTACTTTTATATATTTATTTATTTTTTACATCCACATTCTAGTAATAAATAAAGCGTAAGGATTTTTAAAGGAGAATGTATTTCTATTTTAAGATTAGGGTATTTATATTTTATCGTATTTACACTTTAGTAATATATATATCTTAAGGGTTTTTAAGCAAATATGTATCTGTGTTTTAGAGTTTTTCTCATATACAGCAAGGCAAGGAAATAGTTTTATATCACTTCTGCTTCTATTCATTGATTAGATATGAGATGGTAATGCATTTTAATTAATTTATTGATGTTTGAATTTAGTAACTTATGTCTTTTGTTCACTCACTCACTCCTGGCTCCTTATAGAATACACATAGCCTAATGTGTTTAGAGCATTAGTTTTTTCCACACACCCTTTCGATACTTCATATTAAAGATGATATAGGATGATTTAATAATTAGGTGTATATATGTTTCTTTTAATTAATGTTTCATACTTTGATGTCTCTAGTTCAGGTTCTTATTGGTCTCTGTATGCTTTTTTTATATATGCTTTTATACTTATATGTGCATAAGACATGTTTTTTATAATTTTATATAATGCTTATTGTATTTGAATGTATTACAGTATTTATGGTTATCATCTGCAGCATACCTGAAACCCCTGAGGAAGTAGAAAACGAAACACGGCCTGTGTCGGGCTCTCAGGTTTTTGCTATTATTAAATAAAAGTATCCTTTCAAATAAACCACCACGTGTTATTGACTGGGTGCTCCGTACTCAAGGACATTTGGGCTACCCTTTGTCTTTAATGGAACCTCTCTACTGATATGCACCAACTTCATTCTTTTGTTAGTATCCTTCAAGGATACACTGTTCCAAACCATGCGCTCTTGGGCGACTGTCAGCTCTCCCCTATTATCTAGTTTAAAAGCTGCCCTCTCTCCTTTTTAAAGGTTAATGCAAGCAGCCTGGTTCCATCCCGGTTAAGGTGAAGCCCATCCCTTCGTAAGAGCCCCTCTTTTCCCCAGAATGTTCCCCAGTTCCTAACAAATCCAAAACCCTCATCCTTGCACCATTGTCTCATCCATGCATTGAGACTCCGGAGCTCTGCCTGCCTTTAGGGTCCTGTGCGTGGAACTGGAAGCATTTTGGAGAAACCTACCCTGGAAGTTCTGGATTTCAACTTCCTACCTAAAAGCCTAAATTTAGCCTCCAGAACCCCCCTACCACATTTTCCTATGTCATTGGTACCGACATGTACCAAGACAGCAGACTCCTCCTCTAAGACCTTCTCTAGGTGGCCTGTGAGGTCCACTACCTTCGCACCAGGCAGGCATGTTACCAGGTGATCCTCACGTCCACCAGTCACCCAGCTATCTAAAAGCTTAATGATCGAATCACCAACTATAACATGGCCCTGGACCCTTCTCTCTGCACAACAGACAGAGAATCTCCTCCACTTGAAAGCATATACCCGTCTGGTATTTAAAGGTGCGGAAGAATTGAAGGAAATATCGATACATTGGGAAGATGTATTACAACTATTTGATAAACTGAAGAGTAGCAAATCACCTGGACCGGATGATATACATCCAAGGGTGTTGAAAGAACTGAAATATGAGATTGCAGACCTGCTATTAGTAATCTGTGAACTATCATTAAAATCATCTGTAATACCTGAAGATTGGAGAATGGCAAATGTAACACTAATTCTTAAAAAGGGTTCCAGGGATGATCCGGGAAACTACAGACCGGTGAGACTGACGTCAGTACCGGGAAAAATGGTAGAAACCATCATAAAGAACAAAATTACTGAACATGTAGATAGTCATGGCTTAATGGGAAGCTGTATACATCATTAACTTACTCCAACAAGTCTACAGAACCTTATTTTCCCAATGTTTCAATACTTTCCTGCTCGTATCATCAATTCTTTAAAGCAACAGGTCTCAGACTTTAAAGAGCTTTTGGTCTTCACTTGAGGTTAACCCATGCTCTATTTTGCATCAATGACCTATATGTTGCTCTTACTTGCAATTGGTAACTGGTAATTTATAATCTTATATCATTTCCAAAAAGAGAGAATGAGTGCTTATCTTAAGATAAGCACTCATTCTCTCTTTTTGGAAATTTTTTTATTTATTATATTTTATTTTATTTAACTGCATTTATATACCGCTTTTCACCGGGTCAAAGCGGTGTAACATATAACAAAAAGGGGGGGTCAATCTTTTATAGGGTAGGGTCGTCACCAGGGGGCCACATTTATAGATTTGGGGTGGACATAGACATGTACGCTTCTGCTGTATCTAAGTATTAGTTCATGCGGATAGGGTGGTTTTTCTGTTCAGAGATGTTCGCGGAACAGGATTGTTTTGAGCTGTTTCTTGAATGATGTGATGTTAGCGTTGTTTCTGATGTGGTTTGGCAGAGAGTTCCAGAGGGATGGAGCATAAAGTTCGAAAGCTCTGTTGCAGGTCCGTTGTGTAGATTTGGTTCTTTTGTGGGGGACAACGATGGAGTTATTGAAGGATTGTCTGGTTGGTCTGTTGTGGGATGGGCGAGGCAGTAGGGGGTGGAGTGAGGTGTTCCGTGTTTGGTGGATAGTCTTGTGGGTGAGTAGGATAGCTTTGTACTTGATTCTTGCTTCAAGTGGAAGGATGTGGAGGTCTCTTAGTATTGGGGTGATGTGATCCCATTTTTTCGCATTCTGAATAATCCTTGCTGTAGTATTTAAGGCAGTTCTGAGGGGGTTGGTTTGTGAGGCGGGAAGTCCATGGTAGATTATGTTGCAAAAGTCCAAATGAGGGAGTGTCACAGCTTGCATTACTGTCCTGAAGTCGTGAGGTTCTAGGAGGGGTCGGAGGCGTTGTACAGTTTTAGCTTTGTGGAATATTGTCCCGGCGGTCTTGTTGATTTGAGGTTTAAAGGTGAGAGCTTGATCAATGATTACGCCTAGGTATCTTATTTGAGGCTGGATTTGAATTTTCGTGGTCCCCATGTTGAGATGGGTAGGTGGTTTGAAGTCTGGTTCTTTTGTCACAATAAGGGCTTCAGTTTTCTTTATGTTGATGGATAGGTTGTTTTCCTGTAGCCAGTTGGCCACATCGGTGAAGCAGGCTGATAGCTGATCATTTGTTGGGTTGGTGGTTGTAATCGGTGCGTAGAGCATTATGTCGTCAGCGTATATGTGGAAGTTGATGTTGTGGGTGCGTATGACTGAGCAGAGTGGGCGGAGATATATATTGAACAACATGGCTGACAGGGTGGATCCTTGGGGTACTCCTTGATGTTGCTGGTAGGGGGGCGAGGTTGCGGTGAAGTTGCGGATCCGTTGCTGTCTGTTGGTTAAATAGGACCTGAACCATTGGAGTACAGTGCCTTTGATTCCAATTGATTGAAGTCTGCGTATGAGAATTTCATGTGAGATTGTGTCAAAGGCCGCTGATATATCTAGGAAGATCAAGATGTATCCAGATTGTTTCTCTTGGGTTCCTATGGTGAGGGTGTTCATTAGAATGGTTATGAGGGTCTCGACTGCGTGTAGTGGCCGGAAACCGTGTTGCTGGGGGTCTAGTATGTCGTTGATGTCTAGATGATCTTGAAGCTGGCGTTGGACTACCTTCTCTATTATCTTGGCGGTGAGGGGGAGGCTTGCAACTGGTCTGTAGGAGGTGGGGTCCAGGGGGTCTAAGTTGTTCTTTTTCATGGTTGGTCAAATGATTGTTGTCTTGAGGGCGTCCGGCATGTATCCTTGCTTAAAGGATTCATTTATGATGTGGGTTAGTGGAGCACTCAGGTCTTCCTTGGTTCCACATTAGGAACCACCACCCAGGAAAAAGATTTAGGCGTCATTGTGGACAACATGTTAGAACCCTCCGCCCAGTGTGCAGCGGCGGCCAAGAGAGCAAATAGAATGCTAGATATCATAAGGAAAGGAATGGAAAATAAAACAAAGGATATTATAATGCCTCTATATCGTTCCATGGTGAGACCATACCTTGAATATTGTGTGCAATTCTGGTCGCCATATCTTAAAAAGGATATAGGGTTATTAGAAAAGGTTCAGAGAAGAACCACCAAAATGGTAAAGGGGACAGGATACCTTTATGAAGAAAGGCTAAAAAGGTTAGGGCTCTTTAACCTGGAAAAGAGATGGCTGAGGGGAGATATAATAGAAGTCTATAAATTAATGAACAGAGTGGAACGGGTAAACGTAGATCGATTGTTTACGTTATCAGAATATAGAAAGACTAGGGGACATGCAATGAAGCTACAGGGTAAACTACTTAAGAATAATAAGAGAAAATATTTTTTCACTTAACGCGCAAACAGTGGAATTTGTTACTGGAGGATGTAGTATAGGCTGTTTATGTAGCTGGGTTTAAAAAAAGGTTTGAATAAGTTCCTGAAGGAAAGGCCCATAAATCATTATTAGAAAGGGAAACAGGATGCTTGACACAATACAAGCATTGTGAAAACTGTGTCTTTTGTGGAAACTGCTAGGTACGTATGACCTAGATTAGCCACTGTTGGAAACAGGATACTGGGCTTGATGGACCTTGGTCTGACCCAGTATGGCATATCTTATGTTCTTATGGTGGAGGGCTTTTGGGAGGCCAACAGGATCTCTTTCAGCAGCCACACCGTCAATGCTAGCGACTCTAGATTGGGGTGCAGGAGGGAGCCTCCTCCTGGGACAGAAGGCCCGGATCCTGACCCAGCGGGACTAGGCATGCCACCAATAGGGAGAACAGCAGAGGGAACCAGGGTTGCCAGGCCCATCTGGGGACAATCAGGATCACTGATGCTTGCTCGCTATGGATTTTGAAGAGGGTCTTGGCCACCGGTGGAAGGCTAAGAGGCAACCCTCGGACCATGGGATCAGGAAGGCATCTGCTGCTACTCTCTCTGGGTGTGGCTGGTGTGAGCAGAAGCAGGGAAGCTGTGGGTTGTCCGGGGAGGCGAACAGGTCCATCTTGGGCCTACCCTCAGAGGCGGAAGAGTCACTGCGCCACCATGGGGTGCAGACGCCATTCGTGTGGGCAGAGGACTCTGCTGATCCTGTCTGTCAAGCAGTTGTTCTAGCCTGAAAGGTATACTGCTCATAGGATCATTCCGTGGCGTACCACAAAGGCGAGGAGAGCCACCACTTCTTGGCAGAGGGAGAACGAACCCATGCCCCCTTGCTTATTCACATAGAACATGGCAACCTGGTTGTCCTTCCGTCTGGATCAGCACAGGACAGTTGCACAGGATGTGGCAGAAGTTTTACAGGGCTAGGAAAATGTCCCCGAGTTCCAGGAGAATGATCTGTAGGAGCTGTCTTGAGTGCGGAGGTCTCCACAGTGTGCTGCCCAATTCAGAAGGGAGGTGGTTGGGACCATCTGCGGTGCAGGTGCCAAGAATGGCATCCCCTCCTGGAGGTGGCGTAGGGACTGCCACCAATTGAGAGAGTCTGCCAGTTGGCGGGCGAGTCTGACCCTGTCTCGTAACCTGTCTGTGGCTTGGGTCCACTGGAAGCGGAGGCACCACTGGGCCGCCCGCATGTGAAAGTGGGCTAGGGGCCTGATGTGAACTGTTGAGGCCATGTAGCCCAGCAATCAGAGGCGGCGGTGAGGCGGTACCGACCGATGAGTCCTGTGATGAGGAAGTTCATAGTGAGCCTTTGGAAATAGGAGAAACTAAGGATTTCACCTTTAAGAAAAGTGACATCCCTGAAGGGCACAGGTTTCAGCGTTCCCCTAGAGAAAGCAAGCACAGGGAATCTGAACTTAGGCTGCCACACCCAAGCTCTGCTGACGTAGTTGCAGGCTTGGAAGATGATTATATGCACCTATCTGAGAGAGAGAGAGACACGGCCCAAGAGGCAGAGATATAAACAGAGGCTAGAGAGAGTGGAGGGAGGAGCCACACCCACAGTGGAGAGAGGAGCCACACCCACAGTGGAGAGAGGAGCCACACCCACAGTGGAGAGAGGAGCCACACCCACAGTGGAGAGAGGAGCCACACCCACAGTGGAGAGGTGGATCACACCCAGAGCTGAGGAGACAGCTGGGGAGGAGACGAGAAGACCGTGGAGAAAGCCTGGGAGGAAAGAGACCAGGAGAGGAGTGCTCAGAGAAAGCTTCAGACCCCAGTTCCTGTTGAAAGGATTCAGAGAGTTCAGAGCTGGAAGCCCAGGACTCAGCCCAAGAGTTCACAGAGCCCAGTCTAACAGGAATCCGTGGCAGAGCTCCAGAGAGGAACGCAGGCAAGTAAGCCAGGGATTGTTTCCCAGAAGCTGGAGGGAGACGGCTGAGTACAGCCAAGGGGAAGTGTCCACAGCCTCACAGATAACGCTGCCTTACCGGGGAGAGCTGTACTCCAGAGAAACACAAGGTTCCTTAGAGAGGGTTTACCCTGGGATGTCCGTTGAAGCTTCAGAGCAGGGCACTGCATTACCGGAGCTAGAGGGAATGCAGGTGGACCTCATTGAGCAAGATTCTATGCAGCCAGAGGAGCTCATGGACTGTACACTGTGTAAAGCTGATAGTGTTGAGTCTCTCAGCTAAGAAATAGCTAAGAAGATAAAAAGTCTCCTGAAAAACTGAGCAAGGAAGCCTAGCCATAAGCAGAAGGTAGCAGCCTGCTCTTGTTAAGAGGAGAATATTTACTGTTTCTGTATTTGAGTGCTGAACGAAGATAAAGGAAAAAGAAGGTATTTTACTATGGCTGAATGAAGAAGCTATGTTTTTTCTATCTGTTATTTTGAAGCACTTGTATAAAAGAAAGGACTGTGAAGCTAATACAGCCCAGTTTGTAAATGACCTGGAGCGAAAACCTAGAAAAGTATCCTATTACAACATGCTTGAACTTTGTTTGCGTTTTGGGGAAATAAACTTTGTCATTTTTGCCTACACTCTCGGTGCATAACTACACTTCCTATTAGAAGGCTAGAAATACTATTCCCAGCATCCTTTACTGGAAAACAAAGTATTCTGTTTAAGCTTTTGCAAGGGAAGTTAATGGCACCCCTATCCCTCTAAGCCCTAGGCGGAAGGCTAGGGCATGACAGTCCGTACCTCTCTTGCTAGCTGCAAAAGGCGAAGAGCTCTCTCCTTTGAAAGGGAGGACTTGATCTGTAACGTGTCCAGCTGGGCGCCTATGAACTCCAGGTTTTAGCTGGGGAGAGGTGGGATATGGAGTAGATGATGAACCCCAGGTGCTGCAGGAGGCAGATTGTTTGCCTGTGGCATGGCTGGCCTCTAGGGCCATGCTGCCTCTGATGAGCCAGTCGTCCAGATAAGGGAAGACAAAGGCCCCTTGTAAGTGCATGTAGGTGGCCAGGACTGCCAGGCACTTTGTAAAGTCTCTGGGTGAGGAGGCCAAGCCGAATAGAAGTATCCTGTACTGGTAGTGCTCTCCTTCCACCACGAATCTTAGGTACTGTCTGTGGGAGGGGTGGATCAAGATGTGGGTATACGCATCTTTTAGGTCTAAGGAGCATAGTCAATATCCTTGGTGGAAGAAGGGCAGCAGAGTTCCAAGGGAGAGCATCTTGAACTTCTCCCTCACCAGAAACTTGTTCAAGTTTCACAGGCCTAATATGGGCCTGAGGCCTCCAGTTCTTTTGGAACAAGGAAATACCTCGAGTAGAAACCTTTTCCCCCCACAGTTGTCTGGGTAAATGTTCTACCACCTTGTCCCTGAGCAAACCCTTGAGCTCTGACAGTTGCAAGGTCTGGTGAAGGAAAGGCCGAACCGGCTCTCCTGGGAAGAACCCTGGAGGTGTTTTTATTGGAATCTGAGGGGATAGCCCTCCTTTACTTGTAGGACCCACTGGTCCATGGTGACGCCGGCCCACCTGTGAGCAAAAGGCACCAGGCAGCTCCCTGTGGGCTGGGAAGGGTCTCCTGGAGGAAAGAAGGCCCTGCCCAGAGAGTCAAAAGTTCCCCCTAGGCTGGGTGGGAGCTGGTGTCTGAGGCTTCTGGGCCTTTGGCTTCCTCGGCCCATGGCCCTTGTTCTTGTGCTGGGGGCCCTGTTGCTGTTGCCCCAAAAAGGGCTGGCAGTGGCCCTGGTGGAAAGACTCCTCCTTCATCAGGAAGGGTGGTCTCTTTCGCAATGGCTTCTTTCCAGCGAAGGGTCAAGGTTTTCCTTGAAAGCCTTTGCCTATTATGACTTCGGCCTCTATTTCAGCCGCTTTGTCAGCCATGGGTTTGCCAAACAAGTTTTCCCTGGTGCAGGGGACATCCAGCAATTTTTCTTGCACCCACTGCTCGAGGTCGGAGGTGTAGCCAGGCCTGGTGCCAGGCCCCAATCCTCGCTGCTGCTGCTACTCTTACTGCAGATTCAAAGCCATCGTAGGCAGCACAGGAGTGTTACTTTGAGCAGTCCCGGATCCCAGCGGTCAGGGCTTGAAACCTCTGAAGTGGTTCCCTGGCGAGGCCCATAGAAAAGCCTGCCAGCTCTTGGATAAGGCCCTTGAGGTACATACCTATATACAACTCAAAGGCCTGTATCCAGCTTCCCAGCATGGATCCCTGGAAGTACATGCACCTGACGGCTCTGGCTTCCCTGCCTGGGGGACAGAAGAGCAGTTCTTCTGTCTTTTGAGTTTTTGCATGGAATTGTGCGGGAGTTGGGACGTTTGGAAATATGGGCCCTTCCTGACAAGGTGTATGGAGTTGAGGCGCAGGCTGACCATCGGCACAGAGATCGGGGTCTCCCACATCTGCAGGAGCAGGCGCTCGAGGATAGGCTGTACCAGCAGTGTCAGAGTCTCCTTTGGTGGGGGACTCATACTGGAGGATCTCCAGTTCTTCGGTGCATGGGTCCTCCTCTGACTCGATTGGGAATGAGAGGGCCCAGGCCATGTCCGTACAAAGTCGTGGAAGGCCATATCCTCAGGGGGGGAGTGGTGCTGGGGTTCCGGAGAGGACAGCTGCGAGGGGATGTCTCTGTGTCTAGAGGTCTTGGGAAAGGCCTCGACGTTGGTCTCCCAGTTGGAATCTGAGGGCATTGAGGCTTCTGTAAATCGGGGCTTTTGCCTCAAGGCCAGCCCCAAGGAACCAGGGCCCCCCGGTGGGTCTTGTGTCAGACTCCCGGAAACTGGTTGGGGAGGACTGGACACCCAAAGATTGGTTATGGGGCCTCGATTGGTGCCGAGGGCTCGTCAGAGGCCGGTAGCGCTCAGGGCCTAGCTTGATGCCCGGGAACTACTGGTTGTCAGGAAAGATGATGCGGGTAAACCTGACATCGCCTACTGCAAGGCCAGGATTAAGTCTGCCAATAAGGGGCTATTAGGATCATGGAGACCCTGTTGGCCTGCAGCTTGAATAGGGTCATAGGTATCACAGGAATGCAGAGAGAAGGCCCTTTCCCCAATGGAGAAGGAAGGCATCTGTTGCCAGGCTGTGCAGGGAGGAAAGTCTCGAGCAAAACAGCGGAAGCTGTGCTTTCTCCTGGGTGGCAAAAAGATTTCTTCTGGGGATCTCCCACATGTGGAAGATCCAAGATGCCATTTCTTGATTTAAAGTCCACTCATGTGGACGTAGAATAAAGCTTATTCTGGAAGGAGATAGAGTTTGTCCAGGAGATACACTGCTCTGAGATGGATTTAGTGTGCAATGGAGAAGAACCAGAGGCGAAGGGCTTCCTGGCAGAGGGAAAAGGAACCTGTTCCCTCCTGCTTGTTCACATAAAACATGGTACCTAGTTGTCTGTTCAGACTAAGACCTGTTTGCCCGAGAGGTGGTGTTGAAAAACCCAAGGAGCATTCATGAGAGCCTGCAGCTCCAAGAGGTTGATCTGCAACCGAGATTCCTGTTAAAACCTAACAGGATTGTGAAAAATTGCAAGAGGACCTTGACAAATTGGAAGACTGGACATTCAAATGGCAGATGAAACTTAAAGTGGACAAGTACAAAGGTATGCACCTAAGAAAGAACAACCCAAACTATGATTACACGATGCAAGGTTCCACATTAGGAACCACCACCCAGAAAAAAGATGTAGGTGTCATCGTGGATAACACGTTGAAACCCTCTGCCCAGTGTGCAGCAGCAGCCAAGGCGGCAAATAGAATGCTAGGAATCATAAGGCAAGGAATGGAGAATAAAACAAAGGATATTATAATGCCTCTGTATCGTTCCATGGTGCGACCATGCCTCGAATATTGTGTGCAATTCTGGTCGCCATATCCAAAAGGATATAGCATAATTAGAAGATGTACAGAGAAGAGCCACCAAAATGGTAAAGGGGATGGAAGAACAGGCCTAAAGGTTAGGGCTCTTCAACCTGGAAAAGAGCCGGCCTAGGGAAGATATGATAGAAGTCTATAAATTAATGAATAGAGTGGAACGGGTAAACGTATATAGATTGTTTATGCCATCAAAAAGTAGAAAAACTAGAGGACACCAAATGAAGCTACAATGCAACAACGTGTAATCAAACTCTGGAATTTGTTACTGGAGGATGTAGTAAAGGCTGTTAGTGTAGCTGAGTTTAAAAAAGGGTTGGACAAGTTCCTGGAGGAAAGGTCCATAAACCATTATTAAGAAGGGACCAAGGATATCAATGCTTGACCCAGTACAAGCATTGTGGAACCTGTGTCTTTTGGGGAAACTGCTAGGAACGTATGACCTAGATTGGCCAGTTGGAAACAGGATACTGGGCTTGATGGACCTTGGTCTAACCCAGTATGGCATATCTTATGTTCTTATGCAACCCATTTAAGACCACCAAGAGAAAATATTTTTTCACTCATCGCGTAATCAAACTTTGGAATTCATTATCAGAGGATTTAGTAAAGCTGTTAGTGTAGCTGGGTTTAAAAAAAAGGTTTGGACAGGTTCCTGGAGGTAATGTCCATAAACCATTAAGAGGACCTGGGAAATCCACTGCTTGCCCCAGTGCAAGCATTGTGGATCCTGTGTGTCTCTTTGGGAAACTGCCAGGTACTTGTGACCTGGCTTGACCACTGTTCAAAACAGGATACTGGGCTTCATGGACCTTGGTCTGACCAAGTATGGCATTTCTTATGTTCTAATGTAGTGTCCATTGCCCCTGTGTGGTGCGACTGTCCAGATGTGCCCCCCACTCAAGCTTTGAAGCATCTGTAGTCAGGGTGCATTGAGGTGGAGGCATCTGAAAAGGTGACCCTCCGAGTAGGTTTTGAGGAGAGCACCACCACTGAAGGGAGCTGACCAGTAGAGGGGTGATGCAAATAATGAGAGGCATCCTGTTGCTTGGATCCATTGAGACAACAGAGTCCATTGGGCTTGCCGCATGTTCACGCAGGTGTAGGGGACAACAGACTGTGGAGGCCAAGTGTCCCAAAAGGCGCAGCATCTCTTGAGCGGCAACCACACTGTGACCCCTATATACTGTGGGTCAGCTCAATGAGATGGGCAGAGTAGTCCTGTGGAAGGAAAGCTCAGGCCTGATGAGTTTCCAGCAGTGCTCCGATGGAATCAGATGTGATTTGGGAAAGTTTAAGATGAATTCCAGGTGCTGGAGCACTGTGATGGTGCCATGAAGAGATAGTTGGACTTCTCGTGGAGATTCTCCCCTAATTAGCCAGTCGTCTAAGTAAGGGAAGACCAAGACCCCCAAAGTGCGAAGGCAGGCGATGACCACTGCCATGCACTTTGTGAACACTCGGGGTACGGAGGCTAACCCAAAGGGGAGCAAACGATATTGGTAGTGGGTTTGCTGAAACTGAAAATGTGTGTTGACGGTGGATAAGCAAATGTGTGTATGCCTCCTTCAGGTCTAGCGAATATAGCCAGTCATTCCTCTGAAGGTAAGACAGAAGTGTACCCAGGGAAATCATTTTGAATTTTTCTTGAACGAGGAATCTGTTTAGGTCCCTTAGACCTATAATGGGCCTGAACTCTTCTGTCTTCTTGGGGCTAAGGAAATAAGGAGAGAAGATGCACCTGTCCTCTTGGGTGGTGGGGGGGGGGGGGACGACTTTTTCTATGGGCCTCTGAGCTAACATCGATAGATAGGAGATTTATCTGCAAGGCTTTTGCAAGATAATCCCTTGTGGAGGTGGGGGGGGGGGGGTAAGCTTTCGAACTGAAGCAAATAGCCTCTTTGGACGATGTTGAGAGTCCACCGCTCTGATGTGATGAGGAGCCACCTGTGGGGCACCCCTGCTATGTGTAGGAGTGGGGGACCCTGCAGAGGCAGAGTAGCTATGTTCTCCAGGAAGGGGTCAAAAACCAGATGCTGGCTGTGGTTGTGCAGCTGGTTATGGCTTAGGCATCTTAGAATTTTTGGGCTGGCGAGAGCCCTGCTGGCACTGCTGAGGTTGGTAAGTAGCTGCAGGTGGATAAGAAGAATAATCTCTCTTCTTAGCATAGAAAGACTTCTTTGGATTTGTCTTTCTCCTAGAGTCAGATGTCTTTCTGGAGAGGCATTTGAGGGTGAAATCATGTGTCTCAATCTCTCCAGCCTTCTTTCTCCAACCTTTTCCAAAGAGGTTCTCTCCAGAGCAGGGGGTATTGACCAATTTATTTTGAACCCACTCCTCAAGGTCAGATGCCTGGAGCCAGGCCACTCTGCAAGTGCCAATGCAGACTTCTGCTGCTCTGCCCAATAACTCAAAGACATCGAAAGATGCTCTGGTAAGAAATTTGGATGTATTCTGATTTTGCCTGATTAAGGCCTAGAATGCATCATGTTTATCACCAGGAAGGATAGGGGCAAGCTCTCCAGATCCCTGGAGATATCCTTGAGGTAGATGCTCATATACAGCACTTAGGAAATAATCCTAGAAGTGAACACGCATGCCTGAAAACAACCATGGATTTTATGGATTCGGCGATTGTGCTCTACAGTAGCAGAATATAGGAGACATGCGGTTGATTTAAAATTGCGATTGCAGGTACATGGATATCCTTCTAAGCTTATTGATATAACATATAAACGAGCATTAAATAACCACCCCGAGTGGTGGGATGGCTCAGGACGCCAACGGGAGGAGGCTACAGCAACTTTTATGGAGATACTGCCTTTCATGCCTAACACCATGGTGGTTTCCAAGATCCTCAGATCCCATTGGCACATTCTAATGTTACATCAATGTTTCCAGCGTCCTTTAATGCTAGCTTATCAGCGGAGTTCTAATATTGCAGACCGTCTAATCAACACTTGTGGCATGTCCATCAGTCCCCCTGTGGAGGGCGGTCATCATGCTTGCGGGTCCTGTGATTTCTGTTTTAAAACAATGGAGGGTACTGAGTGGTTTGATCCACAATCTTTGAAAAAATTTTCTTTGCGTTATGCAACTACTTGTGACTCCACTCATGTTGTCTATTTAATCTTATGCCCATGCGCTAAAGTTTATGTGGGCATGACATCTAGAATGATTAAGAAGCGTTTATCAGAACACAGGTCCCACATAACTACTAAGGTGTTGGCGGCCCCAATGGTGCAACACTGTGTACAATATGCTCATACTTTTGACCAACTGAAATGGACAATACTTGATATGGTCCCCCCGTTGAGACGGGGGGGGGGGGAGGGGGTGATCGCCAAAGTATATTACGTTATAAGGAACAGAGATGGATTTATTTGCTTCGATCTACAGCCCCATTGGGATTGAATATGGAGGTAGAATGGTGGACCTTGAGTTAAGCTGTGAAGATGAATACTGTGCTGGATGTCATCATTGTATCTATTTGTTACCAACGAGCCCAGGATGACGCCATCACGTCGTTTTAAATCAGGAAGTTGGATGTACGTAGCTTGATAAAGGACCATCAGGATGATAGGTTTGAAACACAACGGTTAGTGTCGCAGTATCCAACTGAATGTTTGTGCCCAGCTGAACAACTTTATTACAAGGACGTAGATCACCTTGAGTGATTTATTGAGCCGAGACGGCGGATTTCGCAGGATGGATGAATGACACGCCTTTGCTTTTGAGTTGCCTCATCACAAGCTGATTTTTATCTCTTTCAGATGAGTAATTGTATTTGTTTATGGGCGACATCAACATCATTTTTGGGGATTTTGAAAAATGTCCTGATTGATTCGTGTTTAAAAATGGACTTGATTAGGGACGTTTCACCATAAGGTTTGGTTTGCGGTGGCTGGTTCATAGGGCCTCATAGCCTCACGCAAAGTTGGCCGGGAGGCCTTTTTTTTTATAAATACTTGAATAAAAAGGAGGGTCTGTCACAAGAGTATGTTTTGGCATCCTCATGACAGACGATCCGACAAAAATAATCTTAGAACAAATAGAGTGATTCCGTCCGTTATGTTTTGGGAGTTTACATTGGTAATTGTGTGGATTTATTAGTGTGCGCCTTTTTTGTGGGAGATATTATTGTGGTTACACAGTGGGGGTTTTGAATATATAGTTACATATTGGTTCCCTTGTTAATGATGGCATCTTCAGCCAGCGATGAGCTCTCTAAAACAGCAACTTTTGCCTTTTCGGAGGTGGCGATTAAAAAACTTTAGAACACCCGTCCTTATTAGATACTGCAGCGGTGTCTGATGTTCCGATAGCAGAATCTTGGACGACATTACGAAATTTGAGGAGACGACGTATTAGAGTAGAAATTCACACGGCTACAATGACACAGTATTTGAAGCAAAAAATGATACCGCGAGGTCTCCGTGTTTTGAAACCTCCACACATGTTCGAGGATAAAAAATTTTATGCGACATGGAATATTATTTTAAATTAATGTGGACTAGATTTAATTGCATTGTTGGTGGAACAATTGACTGAGGAGGAAGGTCGATTGGCTGAACAGGTGTCGCAATTGGAACATGAGTTAAAAGGTGAACTCGCTGAGGAAGTTTTTAAAAGACAATATGAGGATTTAGGGGCACAGATGCAACTATTTTCTGAAACGGTGCGCACTTCGAAATTGAAGAAATTTAGACGTGACACTGATGATTACATCAAAGACCGAGTGTATACTTGGTGGCAGCAGGACCCCGATCATCCTCAAACTTCCAAAAGGGTGACCTTTGAGGCCTCCTCAGAAGATCGAAGTTCAGATTCTTCAATTGAATCTCAGGGGATGACGGCTAGGGGGGAACTCTCATGCTACTATGCAGGATTTTCAGAGAGGCCGGTCACGTTATCGCCGGCGATATCGTTATTCAATGGGGGACGATTGGACTGGACGACACAATCAGTGACAAGGCAGCAGTCCTCAACTTGTCTGGGACCTCTTTAACTAATGAGCAGACCCAAGTGTTAGCATTGGGCTTGTCTTTTGTGCCCTCTCCCAATTATGATGCATTTAAAATGCGAGTGGCCTTGTATCGGTTCTTCCGAAAACTGCACGCAGCTTTATTTTTTCAGGATATGGTTTTATCTAGGACTGATGATTCAGTTTGTTATAACCCATCTACTTGGTCTCCACCAGTTAGTAATGATGCTTCCCTTATTACTTTTCAGAATTTGGTATTAAGGGACTTGGAGCGATTGGAGGAGTCCTCTTCCCTGAATCAGTTTTCTAATCTTACGAGCCGATTACATGGGGCCTTGCGAGATTCGCGGGACGCAACTCATCTTACCATGCAGAGGGCGGACAAAGGTGGGGCTGTGGTGGTGCAGGATACGATTAAATATCATGCTGCAGTTCTTGCTCATTTGAATAATCCTAACTATTATCAAGTATTGACAAGGGATCCGGGACCCCAGTTGCAGTTCGAGATTAAGGAGTATACTACTCTCGCAGCGCAACGAGCATGGATCACCACCAAGGAGTTGGCTTTTCTTAATCCGAAACATCCTAAAACACCAGTGCTTTATATGGTGCCTAAGGTTCATAAATCGTTGGTGGATCCCCCAGGACGCCCGATTGTTTCCTGTCGGGCTTCGGTCCTAGAGCCATTATCCATATTTTGTGATCATTTTTTTCAGCCAATGACAGTTCACATCAAATCATACATTCGTGATTCCTATCATTTGCTGTCTCTACTTCAAGGTCTTCTAGTGTTGGATCATCATATATTGGTAACACTCGATGTGGTAGCATTATATACAAATATACATCAGAAGGAGGCATACAGGATTTTGGCAGTGCTACCTATTCCTCTACCCCCTCGTTTACCGAAACGGTTTGTGTTACGACTTTTATCCTAGGTTTTGGATAATAACTATTTTTTGTACGACCAGAATTATTATCATCAGAAGTTTGGGGTAGCAATGGGTGCTACGGTTGCACCTCGGTAGCAGCCCTTTATATGTCATTTTGAAGATACTTATTTGTACGATTCACCTGGGTTTCATCACATCTCTCTGGAAGTGTTTTTTAGATGATGTGTTTTTCATCTGGACAGGTTCAACTGAAGAATTGCAAGGTTTTTTGCTATGGGTGAATACTTTGCATGAGCATATCCAGTTTGAGGCTAAACAACATCATTCCCAGATTGAGTTCCTTGATATGTTGTTATATAAAGAGAGCCATCAGCTCCAATCAACTTTATATCGTAAGCCCGTACAGCGCAATACCTTGTTACAATTTACCAGTTATCCACGATCATTACGGCGAGCGTTACCCATGGGACACTTTTTACGGATTCGGCGATTGTGCTCTACAGTAGCAGAATATAGGAGACATGCGGTTGATTTAAAACTGCGATTGCAGGTACGTGGATATCCTTCTAAGTTTATTGATATAGCATATAAACAAGCATTAAATAACCACCCCGAATGGTGGGATGGCTCAGGACGCCAACGGGAGGAGGCTACAGCAACTTTTATGGGGATACTGCCTTTCATGCCTAACACCATGGCGGTTTCCAAGATCCTCAGATCCAATTGGCATATTCTAATGTTACATCAATGTTTCCAGTGTCCTTTCATGCTAGCTTATCAGGGGAGTTCTAATATTGCCGACTGTCTAATCAACACTTGTGGCATGTCCATCAGTCCCCCTGTGGAGGGTGGTCATCATGCTTGCGGGTCCTGTGATTTCTCTTTTAATACAATGGAGGGCACTGAGTGATATGATCCACAATCTTTGAAAAAATTTTCTTTGCGTTATGCAACTACTTGTGTCTCCACTCATGTTGTCTATTTAATCTTATGTCCATGTGCTAAAGTTTATGTGGGCATGACAACTAGAATGATTAAGAAGCGTTTATCGGAACACAGGTCCCACATAACTACTAAGGTGTTGGCGGTCCCAATGGTGCAACACTGTGTACAATATGCTCATACGTTTGACCAATTGAAATGGACAATACTTGATATGGTCCCCCCGTTGAGACGGGGAGAGGGGGGGGTGATCGCCAAAGTATATTACGTTATAAGGAGCAGAGATGGATTTATTTGTTTCAATCTACAGCCCCGCTGAGATTGAATACAGAGGTAGAATGGTGGACCTTGAGTTAAGCTTTGAAGATGAATACTGTGCTGGATGTTATCATTGTATCTATTTGTTACCAACGAGCCCAGGATGACATCATCAATGTCATTTTAAATCAGGAAGTTGGATGTACGTAGCTTGATAAAGGACCATCAGGATGATAGGTTTGAAACAACGATTAGTGTCGCAGTATCCAACTGAATGTCTGTACCCAGCTGAACAACTTTATTACAAGGACGTAGATCACCTTGAGCGATTTATTGAGCTGAGACGGCGGATTTCGCAGGATGGATGAATGACATACGCCTTTGCTTTTGAGTTGCCTCATTACAAGCTGATTTTTATCTCTTTCAGATGAGTAATTGCATTTGTTTATGGGCGACATCAACATCATTTTTGGGGATTTTGAAAAATGTCCTGATTGATTCGGGTTTGAAAATGGACTTGATTAGGGACGTTTCACTATAAAGGTTTGGTTTGCAGTGGCTGGTTCATAGGGCCTCATAGCCTCACGCAAAGTTGGCCGGGAGGCCTTTTTTATAAATACTTGAATAAAAAGGAGGGTCTGTCACAAGAGTATGTTTTGGCATCCTCATGACAGACGATCCGACAAAAATAACCTTAGAACAAATAGAGTGATTCCGTTCGTTATGTTTTGGGAGTTTACATTGGTAATTGTGGGGATTTATTAAAGTGTGCCTTTTTTGTGGGAGATATTATTGTGGTTACACAGTGGGGGTTTTGAATTTATAGTTATGAAAACAACCAAAGGCATCGACAGTTCTGAAGTCCTTGCATGGAGGCATGGAAGAATGATTTTTAGAACTTCTGATGCGATGCATTGCCAATTCCATATAGTGGTGTGGTAACTGAGGCTTTTAAAAGCCAGGACATGGTGGAACTCTGTACATGGTATCAAGCCGTTTGCTGACAGGCGAAACAGTTAGCAGGGCTTCCCACATACGCAGTATTAGATCCTGCAGGATGTGATGCACTGGTATGTGATGTGCTGAGGGGTATTGGAGGATTTCCAATTCCTCTGCCCTTGGATCCGTCTCCGATGCCACAGTAATCTGCAGGCCTGCTGCCATATCCCGAATGAAGTTTTGAAAAGACATGTCCTCTAGTGGGGATCGGCGCCGCTCATGAGGAGAAGGATCGGAAGGGAGGTACCGGCTTGCCCTGGAGTCCTTTGATGCATCATCGGAATCGGAGGAAATAGTGTCCAATTCTGACAGAATGTTTTAGTATTGATGGTCTAGTGCCAATGTCGATACTGATGATCAGTCGCACCAGGAACCTGCTGGGCACCAACAATGCATGTCTGTTCCAAAGAAGGCAATGGAGGGAAAGGATCCCCTGATGCGGGTTCGAGGTCGGGCATCAGCCCCAGAGGTATCGGCCAAGGACTGGATGCCAACACTTGCACCTCTGGAGCTGTTGATACCAAAAGCTGACAGGATGCGCTGGTCGAGGGAGAAGACCAATGCCTGGGTGGAATCCCATACGGGGCTCTGCGTCACTGCCCCAGAGCATGGAGCCAGCTACTCTTCAGAGGTCGAGGCCCCAGGAGCATCCTGGAACCCCTGTTGTGCTTTGGGTACTGGTGCTCTGGCCAGGGCTGTTTGGCAGGCTGGTCTGCATTGGATGCACCTTTTGGTGAATCCCGATGATGAAGGGACTTACCTTTAAGATCAGTATCGATCTTCAATGCCAATGACTTAGGTTTGGACTTATGCTTGGACTTTGAGGAAACCTGAAAACCAAGAAAGGAGGCCAACGTCCTCGACGATGTGGAAGCCACAGAAAGTCTGGGGCAAACAGAGAACCATGCTATTTGGCTCTGTTCTTTGGGCCTCTTTTTGTCATTTGTTGGCAAGGACAATCAGTAAATGGTCTGGCTCAAACATTTTAAACACCAGTCATGATTATCGGTGACTGATATTTTACCAGAACACTTGGTACATTTAAGCCACTAATGTGTTTTTCCATCGCGGCAGAAGTAGGCCAAGGCCTAATTTGGCAGTGAAACCACCAAAATTAAAAAGAAAATGAAAAAGAAAATATATTAAAAGAAAATAATCAGGGCCGGTATTAGGGAAGGTAGCAGCATTGACAGAAAGGCAGAGCACAGACTCTAACCAAAAACTGACATTTTTCTGTGGGGACAGGAAGAAAACAACCTCCTGGCTCCACGAAAAATGAAGAACTGAGGAGAGGACTTGGAAAAGCAGGAAGGCAGATGCGCAGGCACAGTGGATTTCTCCCAAAAGCTTTCCAATTGGACGCTGGGGAATGTTGCTGTGCAGGCTCCATCTGTATTGACAATACCCATATGCGAAGTCTGCATTCCTGCTTGTTACTGGAGATAATCATGGTACTTATCTGTTGTAGGGGTTTTTACTGTGGACAGCAGGATATCAGTCCTCACAGATGGCTGTCGTCATAGACGTGTGGGGAAAAGCTTCTCCAGATTAAATAGCTTCCAGACGTTTTTGGAAAACCCTGTCACTTCTCACCTGCTGCTGTCATGCACTAGGACCATCTCGGTTTTTATTGAGAAGGTGTCAGGTATGTGAACTTACATTCTGTTGTCAACATAAAAAATTCTGCCATAGGTAAATAACCTGGTTTTCTGAGGACAAGTAGAATGACAAGTCCTAACAGATGGGATTCACTAGCTACAGGCTGCCCCTAACAAAACAAATGGGAAACTTGAAACTTGTAACACATCATAGAAGGCAGAAAACTCAGTAGGTCTTTGGTGGCAACCAGCCTTTTCAATTTGATGGTTTTTTTTAGACAGCCTGAAGCTGCAATACAATGGGCTGAGGATAGATAAGAGTTTGATTCTAATCCCCAGAGATTCTAGAGGATGGACTGGCCAAACTTACTGTCACGTTGGGAATATCCTTCTAAACAGTAGTAAAATATGAATGTGTATGATGTGAATGAATACAAAGTTCCTCCATGAAGGCTGATCAGAAGTGGGCTACTGACACAGCTATAGTTCTGACATTATACCCTGTCATGTTGAGGCTTATAAACAAAGAAATGCAGTCTACTAGACAATTTGAGAGAGTGCAATTGGTAACAGTAGCCCTCGGTTTATTGTGGTCAAAAAATAAAAAGCTGGGTGGACTTTCCAAGGGCTTTAGTCCATTCCAATAGTCTGGATGCACCTGTTGCAAGCACAATTTGAAATGCAGGAATTTGGGAAGGAGATGCCTTTTGCCAGGCTGGATGAATTGTCCACCAGGACAGAGTCCCAAAGAGGTCTGGTGACAGCCTCCAAGTGGCTCGAGTCCACTGTGTACTCAAGGTCCACTGAGACTGCCAAATGAATTACATGTACCGATGAGGCTATGTGGCCCAACATACTCAACATGCCTCATGCTAATGTTGGCTGGCTCTTTTGAATTTCTTCCACCACAGAATCAGAGTGGTAACCGTTTCCTATGGAAGAAAGTGTAGTTACTCACCTGTAACAGGTGTTCTCCAGGGACAGCAGGGAATCAGTCCTCACATATGGGTGACGTCAGCACCGACAAAGCCCGTGAGGAGCATTTCCCCAGCTTTCAAAGAAAGCCTTTGGGAATGCCACCACACATGCGTGGTCCCCTTCCCACCCAAAGGTGCCATCTTACTCAGTCAGGTGCCATAGCTACCGCACCTCCAAGATGATGGCAAAAAATATACAGCAATTCCAAGGGGAGGGGAGAGGGTTGTGAGGACCGATTGCTGCTGTCCCTGGAGAACATCTGTTACAGGTGAGTAACTACGCTTTTTCCAGGAATAAACAAGTAGTCAGTCCTCACATATGGGACTCCCTAGTTACAGGCTACTAAGAACCTGTAGGAAAAAGCACAACAGCGCTGTAAGCAGTTGCCAGTGAAAACCGAAGGCAGCCCGAAGACCCCAGGTCAATGGATGGCCATGCTCCCGGGTAGCCAGAACAAAAAGGATTGGAGGATAGGAGTTGCTTAAACCCCAAACAGATTACGGAGCCTGGCCGAAAATGGCATCCCGACGGGACTCCGTCTCCATGCAGTAAATGCACCGTGAAGGTATGAGTGGAGGACCAGGTGGCAGCCCAGCAGATGTCTGCCAGTGGCACCGAGCGCAGCTAGCGACAGACGTCGCTATCACTCGGACATTGTGAGCTGTGACTCGGCAGTCCGGAGGAAACCCGGCCTGGGCAAAAGCGATGCAGTCTGCCAACCAGATGGACAAGGTATGCTTGGTGACCGCCAGCCCCAGATGGCTGGGATCGAAGGAAACAAGGAGCTGCCCAGATCTGCGGTGGTCCAGAGTCTGCTGCAAGTAGAAAAAGAGAGCCCTCTTACAATCCAGGATGTGGAGAATCGCCGACACCCAGTCGGTATGGGGCTTCGGAAAGAAGGTGGGCAGCATTCTCTCTTGATTGAGATGAAAATCCGAGACAACCTTAGGAAGGAACTTGTGTTGAGTCCACAGGACCACACTGTTCCTATAAAACCTCATGTACGGTGCCTTGGCCATCAGCGCCTGGAGTTTGCTGACCTTCCAGGCGGAGGTGAGAGCCAACAGGAAGGCCACATTCCACAACAGATGCTGCAACAGGCAGAGAGCCATGGGCTCAAAGGGCGGTTTGGTCAGCTGCGCGAGGACCACATTGAGGTCCCACTCCACCATAGGGCGGGCAGGTAGAGGGCCTGGAAAAGAGCAGGCCTCACATGAAACGAGAGAAGTGGTTGCCCCGAAAGAGGTTTGTCCTCTGAGGTGGTGGTTCGCTGAGATGGCACTAAGGTGAACCCTGACCGAGTCAGAATTCAGCCCAGACTGCGGGAGGTGGAGCAGGTACTGCAAGCCCAAACTGGTAGGGCATGAAAATGGATTCACCCAGAGCTCCGAGCACCACACCGACAACCAATGCCACTTGAAAGCGCAAGTCCGTCTGGTTGAGTCCTTTTGTGAGGCCAAAAGAATGTCCTCGATCTCCATGGGGAGACTAGGAAGCTAGAGTAACCTGCTCAGCCGCCAAGCTGTGAGGGACGAGGACCTTAGATTGGGGTGAAGTAAACTCTCCTCCTGTGTCAGCAGCTCCAGAGAGAACCCAAGAGGGACCGGGGGCTCCTTCAAGAGATGGAGCAGCAGGGGAAACCAAAGCTGCCTGGGCCACCTCAGGGCTATGAGAATCATTGAGGCCCTGCCCTGCTAGACCTTGAGAAGGATCCGGGCAATGAGGGGCGTGGGGGGAGGCATAACACAGGCCCGTTTCCCACGAGATGAGGGAAGGCAGGCATCGGTGGCCACCCTGCCCGGGTGTGGGAGGGAACTGCAGAACCGGGGGAGCTGTGAGTTCTCAGGGTTGACAAAGAGGTCCAGGTCTGGAGTCCCCCAATGCTGGAAGAGCCGTTGGGCCATTCGGGGGACACAGGTGTCACTCGTGCGGCCGGAGGACTCTGCTGAATTGGTCCACCAATGTATTGTCCTAACCCGAGAGGTAAGTGGCCTGAACAGTCATGTCCCGGCTCACTGCATAGGAACACAGAGCTGTTGTCTCCGAACAGAGGCAGTAGGAGCCAGTACCACCCTGTTTGTTCACACAGAACATCATGACCTAGTTGTCTGTCTGGACCAGCATCGCTCAGTGCTGCAGGCGGTCCCTGAAAACCTTGAGAACAAGGCGAATGGCCTGGAGCTCCAGTAGGTTGATCTGCTGCTGGGATTCCTCGAGGGACCAGGTCCCTTGAGTGCGCCATCCCTGGCAGTGGGCTCCCCAGCCTAACAGGGAGGCATCCATTGTTAAGACCACCTGATGTGCCGGAGCTTGGAAGGCGATACCTCAAAGCAGGTTCCGAAACTCCTGCCACCAAGCCAGAGACTCTGCTGCGCTGGGAGAGACCGAGATGGGGTCTCAGAGGCGGCTGGTCGACTGCACCCATCACGCTCGAAGGCATCACTGCATCGCCTGCATGTTGAGACGGGCATTGAGCACAACAAGGACCGTAGAGGCCATATGACCAAGGCAGCGAAGCATCGTCCAGGCAGAGATGGCACTGCGGCACTGCACTTCAGATGCCAGCGACACGAGGCAGTCTGCCCTGTCCTGAGGAAGAAAAGCCATAGCCTAAAGGGTGTCCAAGCAAGCCCTGATGAACTCCAGGGACTGAAATGGAGTGAGGTGGGACTTTAGGTAACTGATCACGAACCCCAGATGCTCCAGGAGGCAAATGTGCAGTCCATGGCCTGCCTGGTTTGGGAGGCTGTGGCCCCTGTTACGAGCCAGTCGTCTAGATATGGATAGACGAAGGTGCCCTGCAGCCACGGCCAGGCACTTTATGAAGACCCGCGGGGCGGATGCAAGGCCGAAGGGAAGCACCCTGTACTGGTATTGGTTTTCCTGAACCATGAAGTGGAGGTACTTTGTGTTTAGGGTGGACGAGGATGTGAGTGTAAGCATCCTTTAAGTCCAAGGAGCATAGCAAATCGCCGTTCTGGAGGTAGGGTAACAACATTCCAAGGGAGAGCATCTTGAATGTCTCCTGCACCAGGAACTTGTTGAGTTTCCGCAGTTCGAGGATGGGCCGAAGGCTCCCTGTCCATTTTGGGACCAGGAAGTATCGGGAGTAAAACACCCGTCCTCAGGTGTGCAGTGGGACTGTTCTACCACGCTATCCTCAAGGAGGCCTGTGAGCTCCAGATCAGGAGGGCCTGGTGCTGGTGAGGCAGACGTGGCTTCCTGGGGAAGTACAGAGGAGGGGCCTGGTCAAGATGGAGAAGATAGCCCTCCCGAATGATCTGGAGGACCCAGGAGTCGGTGGAGATGGACTCCCAACTGTGGGAGAAAAGGACCAGACACCCCCCACCAGACAGCCGCCGCCCTGCCAGAGGACGAGAGGCTATGCAGATAGCGTCAAAACTCCAAGGGTGGCTGAGCCGGTGCTGGGGGATGGGTTTTGGACCCTTCGGCTTTCAAGGGCCATGGACCGTAGTCTTGCCCTGACCGCCCTGAATGGGGGTCGACGTTGGCAGATAGGCCAGGAAGCCCCTGTACGGGAGTCCCTTCCAATAGAAGAAAGGCTTCTTGCTTGGCTGCTTCTTCCTGGGGAGAAAGTTCTCCAGGAGAGGAGAGTACGAGTCACATACTCAGTCTCAATCTCAGCTGCCTTATCCTCCATGGGCTTGCCAAATAGCTGCTACCCGAGGAAAGGGACATTCAGCAGCTTCTCCTGGACACAGTGTTCCAGGTCTGAAGACTGGAATCAATCCTATCGGTGGGCTCCGAAGGCAGCCGTTGCCACCTGGGTGGAAGACTCGAAGCCATCATATGTTGCTCGCGAGAGATATTTCGCACATTCTCCGACAGACTTCGGGAGGGCCTGAAAACGCTGGAGATGGTCTCCATCGAGGCCTGTTGCAAAGCCTCTGAGTTCTCTAGAGAGGTCATGGAGGAACATCCCAATGTATAATTGGTAAACTTGGATGTGGCATGACAGCATGGAGCCCTGATAAGCCTTGCACCTGAGAGTGTCGAGGGTACGAGACTCTCTGCCCAGCAGGACAGATGAATGAGTCGTCAGGCTCTTGAGCTTCCGCATGGCCACCATCAAGGTGTGGGGGAAGCTGAGCTTTCCAAAACCCTGGGCCTCACTGAACCCTATACATAGCGTCCAGGCGCTTGCCCATGATCGGGACAGAGGCCGGGGGTCTCCCATATGTGGAGGAGATGACGGTTCAGAATGGGAGGAACCGGCACCAAGAGAGCCGGCACCAAGAGAGCCTCTTTCAGAGGGGCTTCATATTGCAGAATATCAAGCTCCTCAGCGTGGGCTCCTCCTCCGACTCAGTGGTGAGGGCCAGGGCCCGCGTGCCATGTCCTGGATGAACTCCAGCAAGGAGGCATTTTCGGGAGGTGGCCACCGTCTTTGGGTCAGCGAGGAGGTCTCAGTGGGACAGAGTCTCCGGGGAGGTCCCTCAGTTGGACTCCCACTCCGAGTAGTCCGTGGAGGACTGGAGTTCGGGCGGCTTGAGATGGGTCAGTGACCCGCGCCAGATCTCTGAGGCCAAAACTTGCCCAGAGCTGGAGGTGCTTGCCCAAGAAGGTCTAGTGCCCGAGGCCCGGGACAAATATAGAGAGCCGCACCGAGGATCCTCACGAGGTTTCTGGCTCTCGGGGGTCACTGTGGCGGGGGAGGAGCCTTGGGAGACTCCAGAGGTTGCAGGGCTGAAGAACATGTGGCTACTGGGGATATCGGGGCTGCTTTACAGAAGAGATCATCCAGCTTCTGCTTATGACTCTGGATGGCCTTGGAGGACATCTTCTAACAGAGGAAGCATAGCTCTAGGTCATGGTCGGCTCCTAGACACCTGAGACAACAGTCATGGGTGTCCGTGAGCGACATGTTTTTTGAACATCTATCACATTTCTTAAAACCGGAGGACACTGGGGGGAAAAAGTACCCCTGCAAGGTCGAAGATCCTTGACGTGGCCAGTGGTTAAAAAGGGAGCGAAAACACGGTAAAAACAAAAAAGGAAAAAAATGCCGAAGCAGAGATGCTCAGAAGGCGAGAAGAGGCCCGGCGAAGGCCGGAGAGCAAAAACCAGTTGGAAACAGAGAAACGTTTTCCGGGGACGAGATGTATGTCCGAAGGGCTCCGTGGAAAAAGGGAGACTGTGTAAGATGGCACCTTTGGGTGAGAAGGGGGATCATGCATGTGTGGTGGCAATTCCAAAGGCTTTCTTTGAAAGCTGGGGAAATGCTTCATGTGGGCTCCGTCGGTGCAGACGTCACCCATATGTGAGGACTGACTTCCTGCTTGTTCCTGGAGAAAGGCCTTTGCGTTATGCCTAGCAGAGCACATGTGAATTCCAATTGAGTTGATGGGCTTAACTAGTAATTCCAGCACCCAGATGGTGGTATCCATGGACCTTTGAACTCCTTCCTGAGTTACATGTTTGATCAGTCAATCATCCAGATAGGGGAACATGTGCACTCTCACTTTGAGTAGCTACACTGCTAATATGGTGAGGCACTTTGTGAAAACCCAAGACACTGATGCGAGACTAAAGGGTACAGTGTAGTACTGAAAGTGACACCCCCCCCCCATTACAAATCTGAGATACTTCATGAAGCTGGAATTTCTGTCTATGTGGGTGTAAGTATGCTTTAAAATCAACATGCCATAACTAGTCTCCTTCTTGGAGGAAGCGGATGAGGGTGCCTAGGAAAGCCATCTTTCACTTTTCTCGAATTAGGAACCTGTTTAAGAACCTTAGATATAGGATGGAATGGAATTTCCTATCATTTTTGTGATCAGGAATGCGTAGTTACTCACCTGTAACAGGTGATCTCCAGAAACAGCAGGAATCAGTCTTCACATATGGGTGACAATGGCACCGACTGAGTCCGGTGCAGGAACACTCCCCATCTAATAGGAAAGCTTTTGAGAGCTTTCCTCCACGCATGCCTAGCTGCCTTCCCGCCTTAGCTCCTTATCTCCTCAGTCAGGTGTATAGCCGAGACAAAATAATAATAAAAAGAAAAAAATAGGATAACTTGAGAGGGAGGTGGGCAGGTTGTGAAGACAGATTCCTGCTGTTCCTAGAGATCACCTGTTACAGGCGAGTAACTATGGTATCTCCAGGAACAAGCAGAAAGTCACTCTTCACATATGGGATTCCCTAGCCACAGACTGACGAGCGAGAGAAGAGTCCTGGCACAACTAGATGTTGCAGCAAGGATCGAACAAACTCAGCTTGTTTGGAGCACTCCTCGCAAGGTGGTCCAGAGGGTGGAGGACAAGTTATCTAAATATGAAAAAGATTACGTAGAACAGATTGATCAAATTGAGCATCATTTTTGGAGTCCTTGTTGAGGCAATAGTGCGCTGCGAAGGTACAACGTGAAGACCAGGTAGCTGCTTGGCAGATTTCAGAGATAGGAACAGAACGGAAGTTAGCTACAGTGGTAGCCATGGCTCGGACATTATGGGCAGTGACATGATATTAAAGAGATAGACCAGTTGGTGAGAAAGCAAAAGATATGCAGTCTGCTAGCCAGTTTGAAATTGTTCTCAGAGATTGGTAGTCACAGATGACTTTGGACAAAGGAGACAAATAACTAAGAGGATTGGCGATGAGCCTTAGTATAGTCCAGACAGAATGCCAATGCTCTCTTACAATGAAGAGTATGCAATTTTGCCTCAGCCGGGGAGGTATGAAGCCTTAGAAAGAACACTGGTAGTGAGATGGATTGGTTCAGGTGGAAGGAGGTGACGACTTTGGGTAAGAACCTAGGATGTGTTCGAAGGACTACCTTGTCGTGGCGGAATGTGGTATATGAAGTATAGTCCATCAAGGCTTGCAGTTCACCGACCCTACAAGCGGAGGTGACTGCAATAATAAAAAGGACTTTCCATGTTAAGAACTTTAAAGAGGCTGATCTCATGAGTTCAAGAGGACAGCGCATGAGTTGTGCAAGAACATTTAAATCCCAAGGTGTGGGTGGTGGGCGGAGAGGCGGTTTGATCATAAGACCCCTCATGAATCTAGCCACCAAGGGATGTGTTGAGATCGGCCAGTTTTCCAATGTATGGTGAGAGGCCGCAATGGCACATAAATGTACCTTTACAGAGTTGGTCTTGAGACCAGAGGAGGATAAGTGGAGCAGATATAGAAGTAGATCTGGGATTGAACATGTATAAAGGATCTAGTGTTCTCTGTGAACACCAAATGGCAAATCTGCACCACTTGAAAGAGTAAAAGAATCTGGTAGATTCTTTTCTGGAAGATAGGAGAACTTGTAAAACCTCCTCTTGGAGTTCTAGGTGTGAGAGGACCAACCGCTCAGCAGCCAGGCCATCAAACAAAGTGTTTTGAGTTTGGGGTGCATGAGGGTCCCTGTTCCTGAGAGAGAAGGTTGGAAGAGTAATAGAGGTTGAGGGAAGGTTTCCGAACAAGTTGAAGTAGGGGAAAGCATAGTTACTCACCTGTAACAGGTGATCTCTGGGAACAGCAGGTATTTAGGCTTCACGTATGGGTATCGTCGGTACTGATGAAGCCTGCGCAGGAACGCTCCCCAGCATCCAATAGGAAAGCTTTTGGGAGCATCTTAGATGTGTGAATTTTCTGGTCAGTCACCAGAGATCCTAATGAGGAAATGTTGGAGGAGATTCTTGAGATTCCCAATTATGAAGGTTTTTCCTTTTCTACTATGTATTATTTGCCTCAGAAATCTCACCAGGTAAATAACCAAGAAAACAGCATGGATATTTTGGCTTTTTTTTCTAATACTAATTTAATGAAATTCTTTCAGGAGCCACCTTTTTGGTTATTTTTGCTGCCCTACAAGATAAAGTTATTGTTCTGAGGATTTGTTTGAAAGAAGAAAATACTTCTATGCAAAAAATTTCTATATTTCCAGATGTTTCGCGGGTCATTCAGGCCTGGTGAAAGTTGTTTCTTGCTCAGTACTCTAAGATTGTGGCTGCTGGTGGTTCTTTTTTCCTGAGGTTCCCTTGTAAATGTTTGATTACATTTCAAGAGAATAACGATATATTTTTAGATTCTACATACCTAAAAAAAAAAAAAAAAAAAAGTAAATTGACCATGGTCTGCCATAAATTATTTTTGAGGGTTTCAATCCTGTGCTAAGGCTTGGTCTGGAATAGTTTATTTAAAATTTAACTTAACACCTTGGGCGAACGCATACAGAGCAGTTTACAATATTAAGAGAGATCATCGGGAAGAAAAGAACTACAATGTTGATAGGACAGAGACAGCAAAGGAGGGAAAGGGAAGACAAAGGATAGTCATCTGTCTAAGCAGTACCCTCACATTACACCTAGATCAAAGGTCTGTGTTAATAGGTATGTTTTCAGGAGAGATTTGAATTTCAGGTAGAAGGGTTCCAGGCGTAATGAAGAGGGAAGGCAATTCCAGAGGGCAGGGGCAGTGTAGAAAAAAGCCAAGCGGTGGGTGGTTTCATAGTGTACTCTATTGGGGGGGGGGAGTTGGGGGGGGGGAGAGGACCAGTCGATTTCAGAGAGGGATCAGAGATAAAGTCTGGGAGTGTAAGGAACAGTCTGAGCAGAAAGGTATTGAGGCGCATGAGTGCTTTGTGAATCAGGATGAAGATTTTAAAGTGGATGCATTGTGTAAAAAGAAGCCAGTGTTGCTGAATAAGTAGCGGGGTAATGTGATCGTCTAGCATGAGTGAGGCTACAAACTATATCGCAATGAAACGCTAGAGGTGGAGGGGTGGCTCTATACGTTAAAGAGGGCATCAAGTCAAACAGGATAAAGGTTTTGCAGGAAACAAAATACACTGTAGAATCTCTAAGGATAGAAAGCCCATCTAAAAACTGTGGAAAGGACACGGTTGGGGGGGGGGGGGTCTCATAGAAAAAGTATGGAGAGTGAAAGCAACTTGAAAAAGTGCCGACTGTCAAGGTTGTTTTTGCAAGGGTAAACCAGATAGCAAGCTTATATTTATAGAAAAGCTCTCAACTTAGGCCAGATCATTTATGTTTGTGAGCAATTTAACATGCTAAGTATACTGTTAAGGTTATAATCTGTAAAAGTATTTTGATGTCATATATGCATATTTCTTTAGTATGGTTATTTGGGTATTTTTTTTTTAGCTCTCTCTCTCTCCTTGAAGTGAACTATATCACATATCATTCAGTTTTATTTTCTTGATTATTTTTGTGCAATTAGTTTGTGTTTCTTTTTTATTCAGTGTATTTTTTTCATTTTTTTTGGATTGTAATATGTGAAAATATATTTTTAATTAAAATTATGTTCATGAACAAAAAAGACTGCATCTTTGAAGAGCCCCAGTTACATGTTTGACCTGCTCCATGGAAAGACAGACTGAAGCTGTCATTACGTGACAGTGGCAGGCATAAAGTGATGTGCACATACAACAGGGTTTATCAAATACTTCTGAATCTTGTCTAAGCTGCAGCATCTTTTCCTATGCCACTCTCCGTTATCAAACATCTGTGAGGAATTGTCATCCTACTTGTCCTCGAAGGAAACCTATTAACCTCATTCTCATCATCCTACACAGATGGGATAAAGGAAAAAGGTACAGCGATACAAAGAGACACAGGTGTTTGGATAGTCAAAGACACACAGATGTTTGGAGAGCCATATGTACATATATGCAGAGACATCAGGCAGACACATATGCAGTGGACCAGACCAGCAAAGTGATATTCACAGATACACATCAACAGAGAAAGAGAAAAAGAAAGAGCAATATATACAGTATAAATGGGAGATTGGGGAAAAAGAGAAAAACACAAGAATGACTGACAGAGACACAGCAATCCACCGATGCATGCAGACACATACCAACAAAATGGGGGGGACCAAAAAAAACCCCAAAACCCCCTAAACCTAACTGAAGAGCAGAAACAAGCAGACATATAATAGTTAAAGCTGCATACCCAAATTAACCTAAGAAACCCATATTTCTTCAAACCACCCTGAACGAAGACTATGTCCAGATTGCTTCTAGTCCCCCTGCCTGCATACTCCAAGTTCATCTCCCTGTATTTACATTTAATATTGCCACCTGTTATTACTTGCTACTTACTGTTACTTGTTTCTAGTTCAATATAAAACTGTTCTATGTTAACTGTTTTCGTTATATGTAAACCACACTGATTTTAAAGAGCGCGGTATATAAAAGCAAATAAATAAAATAAATAAATAAATACGCATTACTGAAATTTGATGATTCATCAGTAGGAAAACAGACATTCATATAAACACTAACAGAGGCATGCAGAAAGGAGAAGAGTTTTACCTGGAGAGCATAGGGTCGGAGCTGGGTTCCTCAGGCAATAGTTCACAATGGGGCAGGCTCACGACAGGGCTGAGAGGGCAGTGTTGCAGGTGAGAGGTTCCACCAGTGGAAAAAGGAAAGACCTCCTTCTTCAGGCATGGCAAAGTAAAGGTGTTATGCCCCAACTCTCGGCTCACCTCCATACTGCACACCGTGTGGCGCCGCTGACGGCCTGACTGGGAGGAACCTGCAAGCAAGAGTGAAGTGGGAGAAGAGACTACAGAAGGGAAATTGGGGCAGGAGTAGCTGCGGCTCAGACGAGGCTGGAACAGTGGTGGTCGTGAGTCACCTGGAGGTCCCTGGTCATCATCTGCAGAGATCCATTCCCCCCAAGAGCTATGTGACCTCCACTGGCGGATAGGGGGCCGACAGCTCACCTCACCACATTCCCTCCTCCTCCTCCTGCGGTGAGAGGGCAAGGAGAAGTCTTGGCCTGAACAAGGTGGGGAGAGGGAAGAGGATGATGCCTGGGGCTCAGAGATGGCAATTTTGACTTCAATCTTCATGCCTGGCTGGGTGGGACTGACTCTGGCTCCTGAAAGAGGATCCTGGATGATTGCTGCTTCTTCTTGATGGAGAACTGCTGTCTCCTCTCCCTCAGTATATAACTTGTCTTCCCTCAAAGGCAGAGAGACGGCCTCTGAGACAGTGGGGCCATTGGTAGACTCAGATAGGGCCCACTTGTTCTTGACAGGCGTGAGAAGAATTTCAGCAAAGGTCTCCAACTTGCAGCGCATGCTGTGGAATAGTGGGCCAATACGCCAGCCTTGGTAGCACTTGGTTCCTGTCTCCTGGGACAAGCTGTCCCCAACCGATGGAGCCAGGAGTTGAACCTCTGGTGTTGCTCTCTTGCTATTGCTAGGGGATTCTAGGAAAGTCAAGAAGATAGAGATTAATGACCAAGGAAAGGATTTCTCACACTATATTACTTCCACCCACAGGTGATCCCCACTTCTACCCATGATTTTGGCACTGCAGTCACTTTGCTTAGGTCTTAAAAAGGCAATGTCAGATGGGCAGGATGTGGCATTGCTTTCAGCTTGCACATGGGCTCAAGTCAGCACCTGCACTATCTTCCAGTTTTAATATGCTGCTGCAGGTTCTGGACCTAGGGTGCTGTGGTGGCAACTGGTGGGGAAGGGAAAAGCAGGACTGGGGGAGGGCAGAGAATGGAGGGGACATACTGGGTTCATAGGGTAACAGGGACACAGGTCAGGGGACCAGGCGGATATGAGGGGATGCTGAACAGGAGGAGAGAAGAGAGCAAGGGGGGAAGGGGTGAGGGATTATGATAAGGGCAGGAGAGCAGCGAGATGTGGAAGGATGAGTGCTGGGAGGAAGCAAAGGGTGTGTGCAAGGAGAACAGCACAGCATAGGATAATCTGGCTGAATCTACAAAACTGAGGCAGTAGAAGTCAGCTGCAGATTGATTAAGCGACTGGCTTCAGGAGGAAGAGCAGGCTTGGTCCCCTCCCTGACCTTCTGCACCTAGGAAGCCAGAACCAGGCCAGGGAGTCTAAACGGAAAAAATTGGTCTTGTCTGTTAATTTTCTTTCCTTGTGTCTGGCAGGCCAGTCCAGAACAAGTGTGTTAAACCCGTCAGCCAGCAGATGGAGAGAGGGAACAAAAGCTTGTGTTCTACCCTATAAAGGGTTCAGCCACATGCTTCTCATTTTTTTCTCTAACAAAGCAGGAGACAAAATCCTTCTTAGATGGCGGTTGATACTGGGAGAGTACACCTGGGTGAATTCAAATGCAAAAAAATATAAAATTCTGCAACATTTATTAGTAAATGTTTGTGCAGAATTCCCCATCATAAAGCCTAACTTCTCCTCTAGATGTGAAATTCCCTCTGCCATTTCCCTCCTTAGCTCTCTCCCTCTCCAACCCCCCAATCTTCCCTGCTCCCCGTTCTCTCTCTCCAACTTCTAGCAAGACTCTACTGTTGTCTGTCCCTAAAGGTCTATCCTCATGCACATAATCCCCCCTCCCTTCACTCCCTTCTCCCCTCTCCATGCATCAAACCTTTTCTCTCCCTTACCTCTCCTTTCTTCCCCAGGCACCTCTCTCTACCCTTCTCTCCCCACTCACAGGCATACACCCATCTCCAGCCCCCAGCCACTTGCCGCCACCACCCCCCAACTCACCTGCAGCCCCAGCCAGCAGCCAACTCACCTGCAGCCCTTCTCCAGTCCCCAGCCACCCTCCCGATTCACCAGCAGCCCTCCTCTTCTGCCCGACCCATAGCAGCTTTTTAACACAGCCGTGGAAGCAGTTCCCTTTGCTCCCGCAGCTGTGCTACATTCCAATGCCGGCAATGCATTTCTTCAAAAAGTAAACAGAAGCACTTGCCTGTCAAAAACAGGAAGCGCTTTTGTTTACCTTTTTTAAAAAGCTGTGTGCTGGTGTTGGAAGTTTAGCATAACCGCAGCAGCATAATAAACAGACAGACATGCTCCCATTGCTGTGAAAACAGCGAGACAGGCTTGGGTGCTCTTAATGTTTGTGCAACAGAGTCTGCCTTACTGGCTAACCAATGCCGGTGTCTGCACAGTGTTCTGCATAGCAAATGCAGAATTCTGTGCAAATTCTGTGTTGTGCAATATTCTCCCAGGAGTAGAGGGAGGGGAACACTCATGTGTCCAATTATGCAGCTGAGCAAAATCTCCAGAAATCTATAATGACATCATCCAAGAAACTACTGAATTGTAGAAAAGCAGAGGTGACAAAACTCCACAAAAAACTGCCCAAAGAGGAAGCAGCAAAAGATGAAAAATTAGTACCAATCACAGCTGAGGGCCAGCCTCTGGATTGGTCTGGTAGATTCAAAGAATGAAAATTAGCAGATAAGGAAGGAAAAGTGTGGTCTTATCCCCTTCCAGACCAGTCCTGTCCAGAATGAGTGGGATATAACAAAGCACTGCCTTACTCAAGGCAGGACTCAAATGTATCAACTGTAAATATACCTCTAGCAAGCTGCTATCATCCTGAAGAACCCATCAAGACCATTGAAGTTCAATAACCCAGGCAACCACAACCCCATTGCCCTTCCAGAATCTCAATAAGGAGGATGGAACCTCTGGGCAAAAATATGCTACTCTTGGGGAGGAAGAAAGCTGCAAATTGAGGAAGCCTGGAAGGATTCCACAGGATGCATGGCTCCCCTAGACTCTCAAGGGGACATACTATAACAGAAAGTCAACTGCTTGACTACCAGGAGGAAGAGACCTAATCTAGTGTACAGTCCTGGTCTGAAGGTCCCAATGAGATCCTCAGAAACTCCTGTGAAGGTAACAGGAAATTCCTAAACAATCTGAAGCCAGGGAAAATTCATTGGAGGAGAAATTTCACTTACCATTAATTTACTTTCCTGGAATCCTACAAGACCAGTCCAAACAAGTGGATTAAATTCCCCTGCCAGCAGATGTTGGAGACAGAGAAAAGTACCAGAAGTCTGATTGGCTCAGCCCTGGTACATATATAGCTGTACCCCTAGGGGTCGCCTTCAATATTCTCTAACAAAGCAGAAGTAGAATTTCACCCAAAGAAAAACCACTGTGAACCAAAGCACCAAGGTGCCACGTGCAACCTTGTAATTATGTACAATCAACTCCGTAGGGCCAAGATAGAAGCAGAACAGTCCTCTGTAGGTAAACGGGATCTTTGGCTCTGCTAGAAAAGCTGTCTGAAAATTATTCAGCAGGAATAGGTCCTGGACTGGTTTAGCAGGATTCCAAGAAAGGAAATTAACAGTAAGTGAAATTTCTCCTTCTAATTCACCCTGCTAGACCAGTTCAGAGAAGTGGGAAATACCAGAGCTACACCACCCCACTGCCACCACAATGGCTCTGAATTGCACTGCATCTCTAGCTTGGAAATCAAGGCAACAATGGCTAACAAAAGGTGGACAAAGATGAACAGGTAGCCACTCGGCAGATGTCGAGGAGGGCCACTTGTGACTGTTTAGGCCACGAGGTCACTTGAGAACGAGTGGAGTGAGCCTGAAGCCCCAGGGGCACAGGTTTACCATGTAGGATGTAGGTGGACTCAATAGTCCAAAGCCAGCGGGCAATGGTAGTCTTAGATGCCACAAGGCCCTGCAAAAAAGACAAAGAAGCAATAGGACTTACAAAAGGAAATGGCGATTTTCAAATAGCGCCGCAATACCCTACTGACGTCGGCTGTGTGAAGTCCACTGTTCGGAAGGGAGCGAGATAGTTTGGTTCATGTGGAAGGCCGTAAGTACCTTCAGTAAGAAGAAAGGAATGACCCTAAGGCAAGATCCCTTTTGAGAAGAGAAAGGGGTCCCAACAAGATAAGGCTTGAAGCTTTGAGACTCACTTGCCGAGTTTATGGCTACTAAGTCTGCTATCTTAAGGGAGAAGTCCTGGAGGGTGATCTGCTTGAGTGGCTCGAATGGAGGTTTCATGAGGCTTTTGAGCACCAAGGAAAAGTACCCAGGGAGGGACCACCGGGAGGAGGGGAAGGCGCAGCATGCATACCCCACCAGAGAAACCGGTTGACATCTGTATGCAATGCGGTAGAGCATCCTGCTATGGACCTTCAGAAACAAGTGAGGGCAGATACTTGAACTTGGAGGAAGCTGAGGGCCAGACCTTTCTCAACCTCATCTTGAAGAAAGGCCAAGTTGTCAGGAATCTGCACTGACCAGGGCGAGAGACCCCTCAGAGAGCACCAGGTCTCAAAAAGGCACCAGACCTGTGCATATGCAAAGGAGGTAGACAGGCGCCTCACCTTTCTAAGAGGGTAGCAGCAACCTGCCACAAATAGCCCTTGCGAACTACGCACCACCTCTCAAGAGCCAAGCCATAAGCAAGTAAGGAGCAGGGTCGGCCATCATGATTAAACCCTGCTGCAGGAGACCCTGGCAGGACCAGAGGAGCCACCTGGAGTAGGTAGATGAGGTCGAAATACCATGTCCATGAAGGCCAGTTGGGTGATACTAGGATCACTGTGCCGGGGTGAGACTCGATGCGCTGGAGAACCCTCATAATCATTGCTCAGGGAGGGAACCAATACAATAGAGTTGCTGTTGGTTACAGTTGTATTAAATGCATCCAAGCCCTGAGCTCCTTCCTCCGACTGAAGGTGATGAGTCTCTTCACATTTGCAGTGGTTGCCATCAGCTCCAGGCTGGGCTGCCCCCAGGTGTGAACTATCCACTGAAAGGCGCAGGGCGCAAACTCCCATTTGCTGGGGTCTAGCATGTGACGGCTCAAGAAATCTGCCTGGATGTTGTCCATGCCTGCAATATATTGGGCCAACAGAGCTTGGAGATGCTGCTCCGCCCAGGGGAAGAGAAGGGCCATTTCCCTGGCCACTCTGTGCCTCCTTGTCCTTCGAGGTAGGCTACCATTGTAGCATTGTTGCAAAGGACACGCACTGCTTAGAAGCGAAGCTGAGACATAAAGGGTAGAACAGCAAGGTGGACTGCCTGGGTCTCCAGGCAGTTGATCAGTCCTCACATATGGGTGACGTCAGCGCAGACGGAACCCTTGTGAAAGCATCTCCCCAGCTTTCAAAGAAAGCCTTTGGGAGATGCCACCACGCATGCGTGGTCCCCCCTTCAGAGTGCCATCTTGCGTAGTCAGATGAGATAGCTAGAGAAGACAAAAGAAGATGGCAAAATACAGCAACTCCACGAGGGGTGTGAGGACTGATTCCTGCTGTCCCCGGAGAACACTTGTTACAGGTGAGTAACTATGTTTTCTCTCTAGGAACAAGCAGGAAGTCAGTCCTCATATAGTACGCCAGAGCTACAGGTTACTGCAAACCTGTAGAAAACCATGATCATGCCATAAGCAGCAGCACGCTAGTCCAAAGGCAGATTCTGAAAAGACCCTAGTGTCCAGGGAGAACCATCACTCCAGTAGCCTGAACAAGAAGGGTTGGAGGGTAGGAGTTGCCTAGACACTCAAAGAGATTACAGCTTGGCCAAAGGTGTTGTCCCCTCTCCAGGCAGTAGTGAGTTGTGAAGGTGTGGCATGAGGACCAGGTGGCAGCCCGGCAGATGTCTGTCAAGGGAACAGAGCACAAGTTTGCAAAAGAGGTTGCCATAGCCCTGAAGCTGTGTGCACTAACCCGGTGCTCCAGCGGGAGCCTTGCTTGTTCGTAGGCGAGGGCAATGTAGTCCACCACCCAGGTGGACAGGGCCCCACTTGGTTACCACCTCCCCCAGCCGACTGGGGGTCATAGGAGACGAAAGGCTGGGAGGCTTTGCAGTGGCCCTTAGTACACTGCAAGTAGAAGGATAGGGCCCTCTTACAATCCGAGGTATGGAGGGATAGCCGCCGTCCTTGTAGTCTTGAAGGACAACAAAAGGGGACTGTTACTTGTGGAGAGAGATCTGCAATTGTAAGTATTTACTTCTGGGAATCTGTCTAAATCTTGGGGAAAAATGAATTCTTTAGGTTAAAGCTGATTATTCTGTGAACCCAGTGTATTTGTTAAACCAGTCAGGGCCTAGTAGCAGCAAAGAGCTTTCAGTTTAAATTTCACACACAGAAGAGAGCTTTCTGGTTAAATTTAGACCCCAAGCCTCCCTCTATCCAAGCAAGGGAGGTGGAACTCCCCATGGAAATTGGTCAAAGATTACCTTAGAAGTACAGGACAGGGCACTGTGTAGCAACCAGCGTTTCATAGGCCTTTTTCCCCTCCCTCTCTACCCAACACCCACTCACCCCTCGGATAATCGTAGCTTTATAGGTGCCTCATCAAGAACTTGAGATTAATTAAGCTTCAGTTGAACAAAGTACATTAAATGTATTAGGTATAGTTTTATTAGTATAAGTATCCCCAGCACTCCTTAGTAAGTAAAGAACTTAAATATCTAAACACATTCTTAAAACTAAAATGCAGACAGCAGTCCAGCAGTGAGATGGGATCTTTCCAGTCTTTTGCATTGAGTGTCACATGTATGATTTTCTCCCAGTTGGTGAGGGGTCTTACGTGTGCACTAGGTGCAAGGAAATCTTTGCTCTCAGGGAACGAGTCTGCGCTCTGGAGACCAGAGTAGAAGACTTGGAGAACATAAGGAAGACAAGACAGAGGTACACAGATGAGACCTACAGGGATATAGTTCTGAACTCCCACCTCCAGTCTGGCAGCATCCCTGTTGCCATGGAGGAGAGCGGTCACATGACAGGAAAGCACCACTCTGGTGTGGCAGGAAATGATCCTGTAGCTAGGACCTGTCCTCCAGGTGATGCAAACCCCCTTTGGCACCAAGGAGGCTTCTTCAGGACCATGTGCCCATGAAGGAAGGGTTAGAACAGCTGTTATAGTTGGTGATTCGAACATTAGCCATGTAGATAGTTGGGTGGCTGGTGGACGTGAGGATCGCCTGGTAACATGCCTGCCTGGTGTGAAGGTAGCAGACCTCACGCGCCACCTAGACAAGGTCTTAGATAATGCTGTGGAGGAGTCTGCTGTCTTGGTACATGTCGGTACCAATGACATAGGAAAATGTGCTAGGGAGGTTCTGGAGGCTAAATTTAGGCTTTTAGGTAGGAAGTTGAAATCCAGGGTAGCGTTCTCCGAAATGCTTCCTGTTCCACACTCAGGACCCAAAAGGCAGGCAGAGCTCTAGAGTCTCAATGCGTCGATGAGACTATGGTGCAAGGATGAGGGTTTTGGATTTGTTAGGAACTGGGGAACATTCTGGGGAAAGGAGGGGCTCTTCTGAAAGGATGGGCTTCACCTTAACCGAGATGGAACCAGGCTGCCGGCATTAACCTTTAAAAAGGAGATAGAGCAGCTTTTAAACTAGATAACAAAGGAGAGCCGACAGTCACCTAAGAGCGCATGGTTCGGAACAATGTATCCTTGAAGGATTCTACCAAAAAATGAAGTTAGGGCATATTAGCAGAGAGGTTCCAATAAAGACAAAAGTAGCTCAAATTGCCTTGACTAATGAGCAGGCAGAACTTAAAGATTCCAAATTACCCCTGCCTACCGATAGCCAGATTAATATGAATAAAATATGGTCTCTAAAATGCTTGTATGCAAATGCTAGAAGTCTAAAAATAAGATGGGAGAATTAGAATGTATAGCACTAAATGAGGAGGTTAGATATGATTGGTATCTCAGAGACATGGTGGAAGGACAACCAGTGGGACACTGTGATACCTGGGTATCACAGTATTGCAATGATAGAGCTGATCAAATTGGAGGAGGGGTTGCGCTCTATGTTAGAGAGAGCATTGAGTCATAAAGGATTAAAGTTTTGCAGGAAACAAAGTTTGCTGTAGAATCTCTATGGATTGAAATTCCATGTAAAAAGGGGAAGGGATGGCAGTGGGGGTGTACTATCGACCGCCCGGCCAGAACAAACAAATGGATGATGATGAATGCTCAAAGAAATCAGAGAAGCTAACAAACGTTACAGCACAGTAATAATAATGGGTGATTTCAATTACCCCATGATTGACCTCGTCAGTGTCACAGCAGGACATGCTAGGGAGATAAAGTTTCTAGGTGAAATAAATGACTGCTTCTTGGAGCAGCTGGTTCATGAACCAACAGAGGGGAAGCTATTTTGGACCTAGTCCTTAGTGGAACACCATATCTAATGCAAGAGATAAGGGTGTTGGGGTCACTTGGCAATAGTGATCATAGCATGATCACGTCTGATTTAATTAATGGAGGAGGGATGGTACGGAAATACACAGTACTACTCAAACTTTTCAAAGGGAGACTATGATAAAATGAGGAAAATAATTAAGAAAAAACTAAAAAGGAGCTGTTGCAAAGGTTAAAGACTTACATGAAGCTTGGGTGGTGTTTAAAAATACTATCTTGGCAGCCTAGACCAGCTGTATGCCACGCTTTAAGAAAAGTGGAAGGAAGTCCAAAAAACTGCCAGCATGGTTTAAAGGTGAGGTCAGAGAGGCAGCTGTTACCAAAAAAGCATCTTTCAGGAAATGGAAAAAAAGAGCCAAATGACGAAAAACAGGAAACAGTACAAGCACTGGCAAGTTAAATGCAAGACACTGAGAAGGCAGGCAAAGAGAGACTGAGAAGCAGCTTGCTGTAGAAGCAAAAATGCGCAATAAAGACTTTTTCAAGTACATTCATAGCAAAAAACCTGTGAGAGAGTCAGTTGGACCATTAGATGGTAGAGGGGTAAAAGGGGCACTAAGAGGGGACAAGGCCATAGCAGAGAGACTGAATGAATTGTAGGGATGTTACCTATGACTGAAGTGGTATTTAAAGGTGATACTGTGGAAGAATTGAAAGAAAGCGTAGTTACTCACCTGTAACAGGTGATCTCCGGGAACAGCAGGAATTTAGTCTTCACATACGAGTATCGCCGGTACCAATGGAGCCTGCACGGGAACGCTCCCCAGCGTCCAATAGGAAAGTTTCGGGAGCATCCCACTCCACCTGCGTTGCTGCCTTCCCGCCTTTCCAACTCTCCCTCTTCAGTTGAGTTTATAGCTGAAACAAAGGAAAAAAGGAGAGAGAGGGAGAGAGAGAGAGAACTCCTAGGGGAGGTGGGTTGTGAAGACTAAATTCCTGTTGTTCCCGGAGATCACCTGTTACAGGTGAGTAACTACACTATCTCCAGGAACAAGCAGGAATGTAGTCTTCACATATGGGGACTCCCCAGCTGAGAGATGCCCCCAGAAAGCTGCGAAACCCAGGTTGAGATGTGTCGTGCTTCCTCCCATGGATCTCTGGCATTGAAACCCGGGATGGCGGGTAGGAGTTGTTCTAAGTCTGAAAGAGATGCTGGAGAACAGCCTGGCCAAACGAGGCATCCCGACGGGAGTCCTTATCTAAGCAGCAGTGGGCTGCAAAGGTGTGTACTGAAGCCCAATTGGCTGCTCTACAAATGTCGTCAATGGGCACGGCGCGAAGGTTAGCCATAGAGGCTGCCATTGCTCTCACATTGTGAGCTGTGACATGACCTTCGAGAGAAAGTCCCTTACTCTCATATGCAAAGGATATGCAATTCGCAATCCATTTAAACAAAGTTCGCTTGGAAACTGGTAGTCCAGGATGACTAGAATCAAAGGCAACAAAAAGCTGGGAAGACTGTTGCTTAGTTCTCTGAAGGTAAAAAGCCAAGGCTCTTTTACAATCTAGAGTGTGTAGATTCCTTTCTGCATTGGAGACATGAGGCCTAGGAAAGAATACAGGAAGAAAACCAATTGGTTTAAATGAAAAGGCGAAAACACCTTTGGCATAAAGCGAGGGTGAGTCCTAAGGACTACTTTATCATGGTGGAACCTTGTATAAGGAGGATCAGCCACTAAAGCTTGGAGCTCAATGATGCGTCTTGCAGAAGTGAGAGCAATCAGGAAGATCACTTTCCAAGAAAGAAACTTTAGAGATGTAGTTCAAAGGGCGGTTTCATGAACTGCCCAAGGACAAGATTCAAATCCCATGCCATGGGTGGTGGCTTAATGGGAGGTTTTGTTAAGAGTAGACCTCTCATAAATGTTGCTACAAATGGATGAGAGGAAACAGGTTGCCCATCCAAAGGCTTGTGGAAAGCTGCAATGGCACTAAGATGGACTCTTACTGAATTGGTCTTAAGACCAGAAGATGACAAATGGAGGAGATACTCCAGTAATGCCTTCACTGGCACTGAAAAGGGATTAAGTTCCTTTTTTGAACACCAAATAGAGAACCTTTACCATTTAAAGGCGTAGGCCCGCCTTGTGGAAGGTTTTCTTGAAGCCAAAAGGATATCTTTTACTTGTTGAGAAAGATTGATATCCTGGAATTCTAGCATCTCAGGAGCCACGCCCTGAGGTGTAGAGACCGAGGATTCGGGTGCAAGAGCGTCCCGTTCTCCTGGGAAAGAAGATCTGGGGCACATCCCAACTCCAGAGGTCTGGCTTGAGAGAGACGTAGAAGCAGAGGATACCACAGTTGTCGTGGCCAGCGTGGGGCTATGAGGATCATATGGCCCCTGTCTCTCTCAAGCTTGAGCAGCATTTAGGGAATGAGGGGAATGGGTGGGAAGGCATAGAGGAAGTCCTGACCCCAGTAGAGGTGGAAGGCATCCCTCGCTTGACAGTTTTGAGCCGGAAATCTGGAATAGAACTGGGGAAGTTTGGCATTCTGAGGACTTGCAAAGAGGTCTTTATCTGGAGTTCCCCAGATCTGAAATATCCGAGCAATTTGCTCTGGATGAAGAGACCAGATCTGAAATATCCGAGCAATTTGCTCTGGATGAAGAGACCACTCGTGTGGCAACAGTACTTGACTGAGTTTGTCTGCCAAGAGATTTTGCGTGCCTGGAAGATACACCGCTAATAGGTGGATTTGAAGATCTCTGGCGAAGGCCCAGAGGCGTAGAGCCTCGATGCACAATGGTAGAGACCCCGACCCACCCTGTTTGTTCACATAGAACAGGGCTACTTGATTGTTGGTCTGGACCAGAACTGTTTTGTAGCTGAGGTGAACCTGAAATACTTGAAGAGCATAAAAGATGGCTCTGAGATCCAGGAGGTTTATGTGAAGAGAAGCCTCTTGCTGGGTCCAGAGACCCTGAGTAGAGAGATTATCCAAGTGAGCCCCCCAGCCTAACTTGGACGCATCTGTTGTTAAGGTGGCCTGGTGTAGTGGCTGCTGGAAGGGAGCACCTACGAGAAGGTTTTCCAGCGATTGCCACCACTGTAGGGACGAAAAGAGACGTGTGGAGTTTCTGATTTTGTCTGTTAAGCAACCCGAGGCCTGTGTCACACTGAGGGGTTAGGATCCGCTGGGCTGCTCGCATGTGAAGGCGAGCATAGGGAACTGCATGGACAGTGGATGCCATATGCCCCAGCAGCTGAAGCATTACTAGAGCAGTTAGTAGAGTTTTCATAGCTGCTTGAGAAGCCAGCTGAAGTATTTGAAGACAACGTGGTTGTGGCAAAAAAGCCTTTGACTGCCTTGTGTCTAGACGAGCCCCTATGAACTCTAGAGATTGAGAAGGGGTGAGATGAGATTTTGGGAGGTTTATGACCAGTCCCAGGTACTGCAGGATTTTCATTATGAGAGTGTGTGTGAAGCTGGCTTCTGGAGCTGTTGATGTCGGATGAGCCAGTCGTCTAAGTAGGGGAAGATGAATATTCCCAGAGTTCTCAGGAATGCTGCTACTAATGCCATGCATTTCATGAAGACACTTGGGGCAGAAGCCAGTCCGAAAGGTAGAACCCTGTACTGGTAATGTCTTCCTTGAAAAAGGAATCAAAGAAACCTCCTGTGATCTGTATGGATGAGAATATGCGTGTATGCATCCTTTAGATCTAGAGAACATAGCCAATCCTGACTCTGAATGTAAGGGAGAAGTGTTCCAAGCGATATCATCTTGAATTTTTTTCGGAACAGACACTTGTTCAACTCTCTGAGGTCTAGTATGGGTCTATATCCCCCTGTTTTCTTTGGGATGAAGAAGTAGGGGGGAGTAGAAACCGATGCCCTGTTGGGGATATGGGTACATCCTCTATTGCCCCTTGAGCAAGTAGTGAGGTGAACTCCTGAGACAAGAGAGCAGTGGAAGGGCCCTGAGAACTGAAACGTCTTGTGATGGTAGGAGGGGGCATACTGTGAAAATAGAGTTTGTATCCTTCTCGTACAATGGAAAGAGTCCAGTTTTCTGACGTTATTTGATGTCGTCTTCTGGCAAAATGACAAAGTCTGCCGGGGATGGTGTGAGGTTCTGGACCTTTCAGGGGCAGGATGACTAAGTTCTCTAGGAAGGGAGTCAAAGCCCCTGAGGAGGCAGTGTCTGCTGAGCTGGTTGAGCTCTGGGGACTTGTGCCTTCCTTTGCTGTCTGGGCTGTTGTTGCCCCTTCTAGGGAGTATGAACTGGACAGTGGACAGCCTGGGTGTAAGATGGGTAAAATTTCTTTTTCTTGTTGAAAAAGGGTTTCTTAGTTGTCTTTTTCTTTACTGGGTTGGCTGTAACCCTTGATAATCTGTTCAAGGTGGTATTTTCAGACTCAAGCTGATTAGCTTTGTCTTGCCAATCCTTGCCAAAGAGATTTTCCCCTGTGCAAGGAATGTTCCCCAGCTGATCTTGCACCCACTGTTCTAAATCTGATGCCTGAAGCCAGGCAATGCGACGTGCACCGATGGAAATAGCAGAGGTCCTGCTAATGCACTTAAAGCAATCAAAGGTTGCATGGTTCATGAACTTAGACACATTCTGTGCATGTTTGACCAGAGTGAGAAAATCTGTTCTTTTGACATCTGGGAGCAGTGGAGCCATGAGCTCTAGATCCCTTGTAACCTCCTTAAGGAAATTCCCATATAAAGAATATAAGAACTGATCCTGGCTGATAACATCGAGGATGAAAGCATCGACACCCAAAGGCATCGAGTGTCTTCGCTTTGCAGCCTGGAGGATTGGAAGAATGCGTCTTAGCACTCTTGATCTTATGCATCGCCGATTCCACTACCATTGAATGGTTTGGTAATTGAGTTTTCTGAAACCCAGGACATTGTGGAACTCGGTACATGGTATCGAGTCTTCGAGAGTGTGGAGACACTGTTAAAGGAGCCTCCCACATCCTTAGCATGAGGTCATGCAGGATTCGATGAATGGGAAGGGTAGCTGCTTCTTTAGGAGCTGCCGGGTACTGAAGAATTTCTAATTCTTCTGCTCTCGGTTCCTTCTCAGGGGTTACCGTGATTGAAAGTCCTCGGGCTACATCACGTATGAAATCCTGAAGAGACATGTCCTCTGGAGGAGACATCCTGCGTTGAGGAGGAGGAGAGGGATCTTCTGGTACTGGTGGAATCATCAGAGTCATCGGAATCGGAGGATTCAAAGTATCTCTGCGCCGGGTGCTCTTTCATTGCTTGACACTGGTATCGATCGAAGTCGGTGTCGGACTCTCGATACCGAGCCCTCGATACCAGATACTGATTCGAGAGCCGGCATGGGGGGGAAGCACATTGGTTAAAGCAGGTGCAGTCGGTACCGGTACCGATAACTGCAGAACCATCTGAAGCGGTCTTAGCGGTACCAAAACTGCTAAGAGAGCCGCTAGACTGCGTTCGATGGCTGTGATTCGTTGATCCATAGCCCCTGCCGATGCCTGGAAGTCGGTACTGGAGGAAGTGGCTATGACACCAGAACATGGCACCAGGAGTTCTCCCGAGGTGGAAGCCTCTGGAACATAATGGAGCCCCGTTAGTGCTTTGGAGGCCGGGGCCTGCCGCAGGGGCTGTTTTGCCAGTATGTTTTTCCGAGGGCAATGCTAGTAGTATCTCTATGCTTCAAAGGAGATCTACCCTTTGAGGACCGGCCGGTCTTGGAAGACCTGGGTTTAGTTACCTGAGATCCATAGGAGGAAGATGCCCTGGAAGATGTCGATGCAACGGACATTGCATCTGCAGCAAAGAGGGTGCCGAGTTTTACAGCTCTGTTCTGCAGGCCTCTCTTGGTCATCTTTCTACAGAGGAGACACTCGGATGGTAAATGGTCAGGAGCTAAACATTTAAGACACCTGTCGGTAGCAGAGATGGTAACGCTACACTTTGAACATTTTTTGAAACCATTAGTTGGTTTCTCCATTTTATAAGAAAAGAGGGCCCAGTGCCCAAAATGGTGCCTGGTACCTAGAGGGGACAGACCCTCCAAAAAGAAAAATTCTTTTTTCTTTTTTTTTAAAAGAAGGAAGAAAATGAAGAAAAGACCAGTGGTACCGGTATAGGTGTCGATGGTGAAAGCAGACGTGACCACAAAAAGAAAATTGTCTGCGGTGACAGGGTTGTGCCTGTCGGCTCCGCGGAAAACGAAAAACTGAAGAGGGAGAGTTGGAAAGGCAGGAAGGCAGCAACTCTGGCGCAGTGGGATGCTCCCAAAAGCTTTCCTATTGGACGCTGGGGCGCATTCCTGCGCAGGCTCCGTCGGTACAGACGATACCCACATGTGAAAACTACATTCCTGCTCATTCCTGGAGCTATATTGATACACCAGGAAGATGTATTACAACTATTTGATAAACTGAAGAGTAGCAAATCACCTGGACCGGATGGTATATATCCAAGGGTGTTGAAAGAACTGAAATATGAGATTGCAGACCTGCTATTAGTAATCTGTGAACGGAAACAAAAAAAAACCCCTTATAGTGACCAAAGAATGCAAAACACTGGAACATATCTATCAGCATAAAAGAATTGAATAAGGATTAACACAAACTTATCAAAAGCAGTTTAGAGTGGTTTAAGGCAGATCCTCAGACCTTCACTGACTTTGATCTTTCTCAGCACTACTATTTCTAGGTGGGGGTGGGGACTCAGACCTAGCTTGCAGGCCTCTCATACATGTACAAGCTATTATATAGGCCATGGCCTACCACAGTATCACTTCCTACCAAGGGGATAGGCCTCCCTGCCCGGGGGGGCACCGAGGAAAGCGTCTTCTTGCTCTTGAGCTGATGCATGGCTGATTCCACTACCATGGAGTTATGCACCAACTGTGACTTCCTGAAACAGGACCTTGGCCAGTCTCGGTACATCACATCAAGTCAACGGCTGACTATGGGCACTAATGCTGGCGTCTCCCACATGCGGAGAAGTCTCTCGAGGATGGCCGGGAGAGGAACTGTCAGTGCCTCTGTGCAAGGATTCTCCTCAGATTCCATGGAGATGGCCAGTGCCCTCAACATGTCCCACAAAGTCGAGGAACAAGGTGTCCTTGGGCAATGACCAACACTGGGTTGCCAGAGGGGACGTGTCAGACGGGACATCGCGGTGTTCGCGGGTGTCTGATGTCGTCTCATCCAGTCGATGGAGGATTTGGTGCCGGGCCGGGCCTACAGGGTAGAACCCAGGTCGAGTGGGGGGGGGGGGCGCCATGGACCACAGCGGCTTTGTAGCTGGAGCTGTGGGCACTCGCCAGTGAGGATCTCGTTTCAGAGGAGCGAAACTGTGATCGAGACCTCTGCCAAGAATCGACTCGAGGCGGTGACCTCATGAGGATCTGCTCAGCAAACCCGGTACCTTCAAGGACTTCCATGTGTCGAGGTGCCGGTGGTCTGGGCATCAGTATCTGCTATGTGGTAAGGAAGGCAGACAAACCGTGCTCCAAGGCCACCATCCAGGTTTCCCACTCAGGTGTCACAGTCTTTAAACCGGATGCCAGGATTACCGGGTCCAGCGTTGGCAAGGAGAGGGAGTCCTCAACGAGGATGGCCCCGGGAATCTGATACCGATCGCTGGATAAGCGACTATCATAGCTTTGAGGTTGTATTTATAAGACTGAACCATACTGGCACTAGTCGCATCACTATCCTGCTGATCTATCAGATGCAACTAGTACGAGTGTGAGTCAGTGATCTTTCAGTCTGGTCTAGCCTGTGGAACTGGTGCTGCTTCATCTTGTTCATTAATTCTGTTATGAAAGAATCTAAAACATGCAGTACTTTTTTCCATGGACAAGCAGGATATATACGGATGTCCCCAACCGAATCCCACATGGTAATCTCTCCCAGCTCTTTCTACAAGCTTTAAGAGAAGTCTCTCTGTGCATGTGAACAAAGTCCCACCTGCAGTCACATCGCCTCTGTCTAGTAACCAGCTAATCCAGAATACAACTTCAAAAAGGAGGTGTGAAGACTTTCCTACTGTCCACAGAGAACACCTGCTCTAGGTATGAAACCGTTTGCTCCATGGATAAGTAGGATAAGTGCTCACATCTGGGATTCCTTAGCTACTGGCTGCCTTGAAAAGAAAAAGGGGTAAACTAGAGTATGAGACAGCACGGAACAAAAGAGAAGTGAGCCTAGGGGGATGGAGATGCATTCTAATGCCATTTCAAAATATAGCCTGGCCAAAAATGCTGTTGTGTCGAGAGTCATTTTCCAAAACGTAGCGCGTTGTGAATGTGGGGAACAAGGTCCAAATTTCCCTGTTGTAAATTTCTTCCATGGAGGCTGCGCATAAGTAAGCCAATGGCACAGCCATGTCTCAGATGTTATGAGCCATGACATGGCCCTCAAGTGTCAGACCTGCCTGAACATAAGTGACAAGGATGCAATATGCTAGTCAAATTAAGCAAATATGTTTGTTGACAGCAGTCATCACCCTATTGGGGTCCAAAGAAGCAAAAGGCTGAGTGGACTTTTTATGGGCTTTAATCTGCTTCAAAACAGAAGGCCAAGACTCTCTTGCAATCCAACATGTGCAATGCGCTTTCCCCTTTGTGAGCATGAGGTCTTGGAAAAAAAGTTGGAAGGACTACTGACTGATGAAGATGGAAGTCCAACACCACTTTCAGAAGGAATTTAGGATGGAGCAAACACCACCACCTTATTGTTGACAAATTTTGTAATGGGTGCATCCACTATTAGAGCCTGAGGTTCGCTAACTTGGCATGCTCAAGTCTACTGCCACAAAAAAACAAGACCTTCCAAGTCAGAACTTCACAGTACTGGTATCTAGCAGCTTGAAGGGAGCTTTCATCAGCTGAGTTAAAACCACGTTTAGGTCACAAGATACTGTGGGAAGCTTAAGGGGAGGCTTCATAAGAAGCAAGCCAGCATAGAGCAAACAACTAAAAGCTATAAAGGGATGGGTTTATTTTCTACAGGATGGTGGTATGTGCCGACTGCACTGAGGTGAGCCCTTGCAGAGTTGATTTTTAAAACAGAATCAGACAAATGTAGAAGGTATTCAAGCAGTTTTGGTGTGGGACACAAGAAAGGGTCTAGGCCCTGCTCCCTCACATCAGTAAACCTCCTCCACTTGAAATCATATGATCTCTGCATGGAATCTCTTCTGGAGGCCAGGAAGACAAAGGTAACACCAACTGGCAGCTTAAAAGCAGAGAATTACCTCTTCATATCAAAGCTACAAGGGTGAGTGACTTTATGTTGGGGTATAAGAGTGCCTTGTTCCTGCACAATCAGAGTGGCCAAGTCACCTAGATAAACCAGGTCTTTGAAGGAAAAGGTTTTAGAAGAGAAGGGAACCACAGAGGCCTGGCCAATAAGGTGCTATGGGTGCCCCCATCATCTCTTGAGTTTCAGAACAGATTTCACTATCAGAAAAAACAGCAGAATAAGCATACAGAAGACCTTTTCCTCAATGGAGAAGGAAGGCACCAGAGGCTAGGTTGCTATGGATTCCAACCCATGAGCTGAACTGAGGTACTTGTTTGTTCTGAGGCGTGGTGAACAGATCTATTAAAGAGGTGCCCCACTCTTGGAAGATGAATTGAGCCACTCCTCAATTCAGGGTGTCCTCGTGGCTTGGTCTGTCTGCTAATGTGTCGTTCTTGCCAGGCATGTAAGTGGCTCCAAGCGTCATCTTTTGAGATATGGTGAAGTTCCACATCCTGTTTCCCAAGACAGGAAATATGACTCCATCTCTCCCTGCATGTTGATGTAGTACATCACAACTTGATTGTCTATCTGGATCTGGATAATCTGGCTGGCCAGCCAATCTCTGAATGTGTTCGGTGTAGAGCTCAACAAAAATCCAGGATGGTCGCCATGGTGCCTACAAATTATGCACTGCTGCCCAGGATTTCAAGTCCCTGGTGTTTTTTCACTCTACCATCATCAGCTCTCTACTAAGAGCTTAAGCTATACATATAGAGAAGGAAGTTCGCACTTAACTCATTACTTCACGTCCATTAAGACTTGAAACTGCAAGATCAGCATAAACTTCCTGCACCATGTGCCTCAAGATCTTTGTAGAGAGTTGATCACGGCAGAGTGAGGAAGCACGGAGTTTTCGGTGTTGCATGGCAGGAATGGTGAGGGGAAGATATAAGACAGATGCAGGTGGATGGCAGGGACAATAAAGAGACTTGGCATGATGGTAATAGGAGAACAAGGCACACAAGGTTATGGCAGAGAGAGAGAGCCGACTGCTTCTTGGAGCAGCTAATTCATGAACAGACAAAGAATGGAAGCTATTCTGGACATAGTCCTTAGTGGAACACAGGATCTGATGCAAGAGATAAGGGTATTGGGGCCACTTGGCAATAGTGATCATAGCATGATCACATTTGATATAATAAATGGAGGAAGGACAGCAAGGAAAGAGTAGTTACTCACCTATAAAAGGTGTTCTCCAGGAGCAGCAAAAATCAGTCCTCACATTTATGAGTGACGACGGTGTCGACGGAGCCTCCGTGCGGAGCATTTCCCCAGCTTTCAAAGAAAGCCTTTGGGAATGTAGCGCGCATGCGCAGTCCCCTTCCCGTCCAAGGGTGCCATCTTGCTCAGTCTGACGACATAGCTAAAAGACAGCAAAAATAAATCATAGGACTGCAACTCCAAGGGGAAGAGGGAGGGTTGTGAGGACTGATTCCTGCTGCTCCTGGAGAACACCTGTTACAGGTGAGTAACTACTCTTTCTCCAGGACCAAGCAGGAAGTCAGTCCTCACATATGGGACTCCCTAAGCTCAGGGCTACCAGAGGCCCCAAACTGAAAAAATGAGCTCCCTCTAAAGCCTCAGCATGCAAAAACAGAATCTTCTCTAATAACGCCCCCGAAAGGTAGTCCAACACAAGGGCCAGAGGGTAGGATTTGCCTAGACCCCAAAGAGATTATGGAGTACCGCTTGCCCGAAAGCAATGTCCCTGCGGGACTCCCTCTCAAGGCAATAGTGGGCTGCAAAAGTCTGGCTTGAAGACCAAGTAGCGGCCCTGCAGATGTCTGCCAACGGAACAGAGCAGAGATGAGCCACTGATGCAGCCTTCGCCCTGACACGGTGAGCCGTAACTCGACCCTGCAACGAGAGGCCGGCTGCCCTGTAAGCCCAGGCGATGCAGTCAGCTACCCATATGGACAAAGTACGCTTGGAGACAGCCAACCCCAACTTATTGGGGTCATAAGAGACGAAGAGCTGAACCGCCCTCTGGTGCTCCCGCGTACGGTCAAGGTAGAAGGACAACGCCCTCCTATAGTCCAGGGTATGCAAGACCATTTCAGCCTGGCTAGCATGAGGCCTGGGAAGGAAAGTCAGAAGAACCACCTCCTGACTGAGGTGGAAGGAGGAGACAACCTTTGGAAGGAACTTAGGGTGAGTCCGTAAGACTACCCTGTTCCTACAGAACCTAGTATATGGTGCTTCTGATACTAGGGCCTGAAGCTCAATAACTCGCTTTGCTGAGGTAAGGGCTACCAGAAATAGCGCTTTCCAGGACAGAAAACGCAGAGGGCAAGTAGCCATAGGTTCAAATGGTGGGCAAGTAAGCCATTGCAAGACCACATTTAAATCCCATTCAGGGGCAGGTGGACTCACTGGAGGCTTAAGCAAAAGCAGGCCTCTGAGGAAGCGAGCCACCAAAGGATGGCTGGAAAGAGACTGACCCTCCACCTGTGAGTGGTGTGCTGAAAGAGCACTAAGATGAACTCTAACAGAATTGGACTTAAGGCCTAGGTTGAAGCAAATACTGCAGCACCACTGGTACCAGGCATGAGAAGGGATTCTCGTTGTGTTGAGTACACCAGGTAGAGAATCTACGCCACTTAAGGGCATAAGACTTTCTGGTGGACTGCCTCCTAGAGGCCAAGACTACGTCCTCCACTTCCCTAGGCAGTAGTAAAGGCGCTAGGACTACCCTTTCAGCAGCCAGGCCATCAAATTGAGGGACTGGAGATTGGGGTGCAAGAGAGATCCCTGCTCCTGAGACAAGAGATCAGGTTGCATCCCCAGAGGAAAAGGAGTGTCCACCGCCAGTTGCAACAGTAGTGGGAACCAGGGTTGCCGGGGCCACCAGAATCAATGAGGCCTTGTCCCGGGTCACCTTGAATAGTGTCTTGGACACTAGAGGCGTGGGAGGAAATGCATATACGAGGCCTGTAGACCATGGAATGAGAAACGCATCCGCTGCTACTCTTAGAGGATGAGGTTGTCTGGAACAGAACCTGGGTAGTTGACGGTTCAGAGGACTGGCAAAGAGATCTATGGTTGGAAGACCCCATCTCAGGAAGATCTGTTGAACCACTAAAGGATTCAACTGCCATTCGTGCGGCTGCAGGATCCTGCTCAATCTGTCCACCAGGTAATTCTCCTGACCTTGGAGGTAGACTGCTTTGAGAAGAATGCCATGATTGACTGCCCAGGAGCACAGTTTCTGCGCTTCCTGACATAGAAGGCAGGACCCTGTGCCCCCTTGTTTGTTCACATAGAACATTGCAACTTGATTGTCCGTCTGAACCAGGACGGACTGGTGAGAGATAAGATGAGAGAAAGTTCTCAGGGCTAAGCGGATAGCTCTCAGTTCTAAGAGATTGATCTGCTGTGCGGCCTCCCAAGGCCTTGAGTACATGCCCCTTGGCAATGTGCACCCCAACCTTGAAGAGAAGCATCGGTTGTCAGCACCTGAGAGAGTGTGGAGGTGCCTGAAAAGACATCCCTTGCACTAGATTCGGAAGATGAAGCCACCATTGCAGAGAAGACTGTAGTAGGCTGGACACCCTCACTTTGTCCGCGAGGCTTCCTGTGGCCTGGTGCCACTGAGTCCTAAGGCCCCATTGAGCTGGCCTCATGTGTAGACGGGCATTTGGAGTTATATGGACCGTGGATGCCATGTGGCCTAAGAGCCTCAGGAATTGTCTGGCGGAGACCAGAGAATTGCTGTGGAATAGCATGGCTAGATCCATCAATCCGTGGGCCCTGTCCACTGGTAGAAAGGCCTTCGCCAGAAAGGTGTCCAGTCGAGCTCCTATGAACTCCATGTTCTGGGAGGGTTGCAAACTGGACTTTGCGAAGTTTATGACAAACCCCAGGTGCTGAAGCAGAGCGACAGTGCGAAGGATGGCTTGATTGGCCTCTTGCGGGGATTGACCCCTGATGAGCCAATCATCCAGATATGGAAAGACAAAGAGGCCTTGAACCCTGAGGTAGGCCGCTACCACCGCCAGGCACTTGGTGAATACCCTGGGGGCGGATGTAAGGCCAAAAGGCAGTACTCTGTACTGATAATGGTTTCCTCCCACTACAAATGAGACATTGTCTGTGGTCTGGATGAATAAGGATGCGAGTATAAGCATCCTTTAGGTCTAAGGAGCATAGCCAATCTCCCTGCTGGAGGTAGGGCAGCAGGATTCCAAGGGTAAGCATCCTGAACTTTTCCCTCTCCAGGAACTTGTTCAGGTTTCGCAAGTCTAGGATGGGTCTGAGGCCTCCTGTTCGCTTTGGTACCTGGAATAGAAACCTTGACCTCTCAGGTGGTGGGGCACCGGTTCCACTGCCTGTTCCTTCAGAAGACCTGCCAACTCCTGCAGGAGTAAGTCCCTGTGCAGAGGGAGTCTGGGAGGCTCCCCTGGAAAATAGGAGGGGGGTACCTGGTGGAAGTGGAGGAGATAGCCCTTCTGGACTATACTTAGAACCCAGGTATCCCTTGTGACGGCTGACCACCTGTGGGCGAACAGGGCCAGCCTGCCTCCAGTGCTGATAGGGGCCAGCTGAGGAGAGGCTATGCCACTGCAGTCAGAATCTCCCTCTCTGCTAAGCAGGAGCCGGAGTAGGAGGCTTGGGGCCTTCTGCCTATGGGGCCCATGACCCTGCCCCTTGGCCTGCTGACCCTGTTGGGGAGCTACAGAGGCCTGATAATGAGGGTACTGTTTATAGGCAGATGACTTCCTCGGGTAAAAGTTCTTTTTTCCCCGAGCCCTTCTTCTTCTGAGAAGGGGCAGAGGTTTTTCTGGACAGCCTTGTCCGGGTAAGAGTCTCAGTCTCGAGTTCTGCAGCCTTGTCAGCCATGGGCTTGCCAAAGAGGTTTTCACCTCAGCAGGGGACAATCGACCAACTTGTCCTGCACCCATGGCTCGAGGTCCGATGACCGTAGCCAAGCCTGACAGAGTGCACCGATGCCGGCAGCGGCTACTCGGGCCGAAGCCTTGAAGCCATTATAGGCTGCTCGAGATATAAACTTCAAGCACTCACGAATACCCGAGGACAGAGCATTGAACCTCTGCAAAGGTTCCTCGGAGAGACCAGCAGAGAACCCGGCAATCTCCTTTGCCGGGTCTCGAAGGTACATGCCCATGTACAGCTGGTAGGTCTGGACACGGCAAGCAAGCATAGAGCCCTGGAAGCACTTCTTACTGAGGGCATCCAGGTTCCGGGCCTCCCGGCCGGGAGACACCAAGGAGTGCATCTTCTGACTCTTCAGACCATGCATGGCCGATTTCAAAACCATGGAGTGGTGCGGTAATTGTGCCTTTTGGAACCCGGGGCTCTTGCGGACACGATAGATGGAATAGACCCGCTTGCTTAAAACCGGCGTCGATGCCGGCGCCTCCTACATGCGGAAGAACAACCGTTCCAGCATCGGAGGAACCGGAACAGTAAAGGCCTCCTTCGGAGGAGAGTCATACTGTAGGGCATCCAGCTCCTTGGCTCGAGGCTCCTCCTCGGGATCTGCGAGGAATACCAAAGCCTTGGTCATGTCCCGCACGAAGTCCGAGAACCGGGTATCCTCCGGGGGGACCTTCTCCGAGGCTCGGACTCGGGCGAGTCCGAAGGAACGCACCGAGTCCGAAAGGTCTCGGGCGACTCCTCCTCCATCTCCCACCCGGACTCCTCGGAGGAGGAATCGAACGGCTCCAGTCGGGCAGGCATCGATGCCCTCCGCCCTGATGCCGAGGGTACCGGCGTCGACGACCTTGGTCCCGAACGGTTAAAGATTTACATCAAGCATTGCCATTGTTTAAAAATACTATCTTGGAAGCCCAGGCCAGATGTATTTCATGCTTTAAGTGTAAGGCCAAAAAACTGCCAGCATAGTTTAAAGGTTAAGTCAGAGGCTGTTGTAGCCAAAAAAGCATTTTTCAGGAAATGGAAAAAAGGAGCCGAATGACGACAACTGGAAACATAAGCACTGGCAAGTTAGATGCAAAGAATTTGAAAAAGAAAAAAATAAATAAAGCTTGCCACGGAAGCAAAAATGCATAATAAAAAACATTTTCAAGTAGCAAAAAACCTGTGAAAGTCTGTTGGGCCATTGGATGATAGAGGAGTAAAGGGGCACTAAGAGGGGACAAAGCCATGGCAGAGAGACTGAATGAATTTTTTGCCTTGGTCTTTACTGAGGAAGATGTAGGGAAGTTACCCATGCCTAAAAAGCGTAGTTACTCACCTGTAACAGGTGATCTCCGGGAACAGCAAGAATTTAGTCCTCACATATGGGTATCGTCGGTACCAACGGAGCCTTCGCGGGAACGATCCCCAGCGTCCAATAGAAACACTTTAGGGAGCATCCCTCAGCACATGCGCGCTGCCTTACCGCCTTTCTAACTGTCCCTCTTCAGTTAAGTTTGTAGCTGAGTGAAAGGATAGAGGGAGAGAAGAAAGAGACAAAGAGAGACAACTCCTAGGGGAGGTGGGTGGGTTGTGAGGACTAAATTCCTGCTGTTCCCGGAGATCACCTGTTACAGGTGAGTAACTACACTATCTACAGGAACAAGCAGGAATGTAGTCCTCACATATGGGGACTCCCTAGCTGAAGATGCCAGGGAGATAGCCCCAGGAAGGTGCCACCGTCAAAGGTGAGAATCCTTCCTCCCATGGATCTCTGGCATCCCACCAGGGTTGGTGGGTAGGAGTTGGTTTAGGTTTGAAAGAGATTTTGAAGGACAGCTTGGCCAAAGAAGGCATCCCAACGGGAGGCTTTATCTAGGCAGTAGTGGGCTGTGAAGGTGTGTACCAAAGCCCAGGTGGCTACTTGACAAATGTCATCGATAGACACAGAGTGGAGATTAGCCATAGAAGCTGCCATGGCTCTCACATTATGAGCTGTGACATGGTCATGGAGAGGAAGACCCTTACTCTCATAAGCAAAGGATATGCATTGGGCAATCCATTTAGATAAAGTTCTTTTGGAGACTGGAAGCCCCAAATGACTAGGGTCCAAAGCTAAAAAAAGTTGCGAGGACTTTCTATATTGCTGTGTTCTTTGAATGTAAAAGGCTAAGGCCCTTTTACAATCCAAAGTATGAAGGTTTCTTTCTGCATTAGAGGCGTGAGGCCTCGGAAAAAAAAAAAAGGAAGATAAATTGATTGGTTTAAATGAAAAGGCGAAACCACCTTTGGCATAAAGTGTGGGTGAGTTCGAAAAACCACCTTATGATGACATCTAGTATAAGGAGGATCAGCCACTAAAGCTTGCAATTCACTAATGCGATGGGCAGAGGTAATTGCAATTAGGAAGATGACCTTCCAAGTCAAAAACTTAAGGGCCGTAGTGGCCAAAGGTTCAAAAGGCGGCTTCATGAGCTGCCCGAGAACTAGATTTAGATCCCATGCTACCGGTGGTGGCTTGATGGGAGGTTTAGTTAATAAAAGGCCTCTCAAATCTTGATAGGAGTGGATGAGAGGAAATTGGTTGTCTATTTAGAGGCTTATAAGAAGCTGCACTTGCACTAAGATGGACTCTTACCGAATTGGTCTTTAATCCAGAATTCGATAAGTGAAGGAGATACTATAGTATTGATTCTAAGGGTATGACTAGGGGGTTTAATCCCTTCTTGGAGCACCATATAGTAAAACGTTTCCACTTGAAGGCATAAGATCTTCTTGTGGAAAGTTTCCTAGAAGCCTGAAGGATATCTTTTACCTGCTGGGACAGGTTGAAATCCTGGAGGTCTAAGCCTTCAACAACCAGGCCGTGAGGTGCAGGGACAGGGGATTCGGGTGCCATAGCATCCCGTTCTCCTAGGAAAGGAGATCTGGAGCATGCCCTAACTCCAGAGGTGCCGCTTGAGAGAGATGCAGAAGCAGGGAATATCACGTTTGGCGTGGCCATCGTGGTGCTATGAGAATCATGCGACCCCTGTCTCTCTAAAGCTTGAAGAGTGTTTTGGGGATGAGGGGAATGGGTGGGAAGGCATAAAGGAAGTCCTGACCCCAGTGAAGGAGGAAGGCATCCCTTGCCTGACAGTTGTGCGCCAGAATCCTGGAACAGAACCGGGGAAGTTTGGCATTCAGTGGACTTGCAAAGAGGTCTATGTCTGGAGTGCCCCAGAGATGAAATATCTTTGCCACCTGGTCTAGATGGAGTGACCACTCGTGAGGTAGCAGTACTCGACTGAGTTTGTCTGGCCAAAGGTTTTGAATGCCTGGAAGACATACCACTAGAAGGTGAATTTGATGCTCTCTGGAGAGGGCCCATAGTCGTAAAGCTTCGTTGCGTAACGACAGAGAGCCTGTCCCGCCATTCTTGTTCACATAGAACATTGCTACCTGATTGTCCATCTGGACTAGGACTGTCTTGTAGCTGAGCTGGGCGTGGAACACTCGAAGAGCTAAATAAATTGCTCTTAATTCCAGGTGGTTTATGTGTAAACCAACCTCCTGTGGAGTCCAGGTGCCCTGTGTAGAGAGATGATTCAGGTGTGCTCCCCAACCCACCTGTGATGCATCTGTTAGGGTGGCCTGAAAGAGGGGTTGATGGAAAGAAGACCCTACTGTCAGATTTTCTAGTGATTGCCACCATTGGAGGGACAAAATTAGTCGCTGAGAGATTGTTATTTTTTCCAACAAATGACCCGTGGCCTGTGTCCACTGTGTGGAGAGGGTCCACTGAGCTGGTCGCATGTGGAGGTGAGCATATGGGACTACATGAACTGTGGATGCCATGTGTCCCAGTAACTGCAGTAGCTACCGAGCAGTGAGGGAGGATTTGCCTTGGGAAGCTAGCTACATTAAGTGAAGACACCGGGCTTGTGGAAGGAAAGCCCTTGCCTGTCTGGTATCCAGACAGGCTCATATGAATTCTAGGCATTGGGAAGGAACTAGTTGAGATTTCGGGAAGTTTATTACCAATCCCAAGTATTGGAGGATTCTCACTGTACGAGACAGTGCAGTGCTGGCCTCTGCCACTGTGGAGGCTTGAATAAGCCAGTCGTCTAAGTAAGGGAAGACGAAAATCCCCAGGGTTCGTAGAAATGCAGCTACTACTGCCATGCATTTCGTGAATACCCTTGGTGCTGAAGCCAGACCAAAAGGAAGAACCCTGTACTGGAAATGTCTTCCACTGAAAAGGAAACGTAAAAATTTCCTGTGATCTGGATGGATAAGAATGTGAGTGTATGCATCCTTTAAGTCTAGAGAGCAAAGCCAGTCCTGGCTTTGAAGGTATGGCAGAAGAGTTCCCAGAGAAATCATTTTGAATTTCTCTCGAAACAGATATTTGTTCAATTCTCCGAGGTCTAGAATGGGTCTGTATCCTCCTGTTTTCTTTGGAATAAGAAAATAGGGGGAGTAAAACCCTACACCCTGTTGAAGAATGGGTACTTCCTCTATTGCCCCTTGGGCAAGAAGTGTGGAGACCTCGTGATCTAGCAGATTGTCTGCAGAGGTTTGTGAATTGAACTGCTTTAGAATTGTAGGAGGGGGTAAGCTGTGAAAATGAAGTTTGTACCCCTCCCCTACAATGGACAATGTCCAAACTTCTGCTGTTATCTGATGCCATCTGTTGACAAAGTGGCATAACCTGCTGGGAATATTGGGGGACTGAGGACCCCTCAGACGCAGGAAGGCAAAGCTCTCTAGGAAGGAGTCAAAGCCCTTGAGGGGGCTGAACCTGGAGAGCTGGTTGGGCTCTCGGGCCTTTTGGTTTCTTTTGTTGTCTAGTTTGTCCCTTTTGGGCAACCTGACCTGAAGTCTGAGTCTGCTGGGTATACGAAGGATAAAACTTCCTCTTTTTGCTAAAAGAGGGTTTCTTATAAGGCTTCCTTTTGACTGGAGTGGCTGTAGACTTTGACAATCTATGTAAGGTAGAATTGTCAGCATCTAACTTGTTAGCCTTCGCCTGCCAGTTCTTGCCGAAGAGATTCTCTCCTGTGCAAGGAATGTTGCCTAACTTGTCCTGTACCCAAGTCTCCAAGTCTGATGCCTGTAGCCAGGCAATCCGTCATGCGCCAATGGCAATAGCAGAAGTTCTGCTGATGCATTCGAAGCAGTCAAAGGCTGCACGATTGACAAACTTGGAGACATCCTGAGCATGCTTAACTAGAGTAAGAAAGTCTTGTCTCCTATATGGGAGAAATGGGCTCATAAGTTCCAAGTCTCCTGTGATTTCTTTGAGGAACATTCCCATATATAGGATATATGAGCTGATCCTAGCTGAAAGCATGGAAGCTTGAAAAGTTCTGCGTCCAAAGGCATCCAGAGTCCTGCATTCACGACCTGGAGGATTGGATGCATGTCTTTTTGCACTTTTCATCCTACGCATAGCTGACTCCACTACCATTGAATGGTGTGGCAGCCGAGTTTTCTGAAATCCAGGACATGGTGGGACTCGATACATAGTATCAAGCCTCCTAGAGTGAGGAGAAGTAGTCAGAGGTGTCTCCCACATTCTCAGCATCAAGCTATGCAGAATTTCATGGATAGGCAGAGTAGCTGCCTCCTTAGGAGCTTTAGGATATTGGAGGATTTCCAATTCCTTTGCTCTGGGTTCCTCTCCAGGAGCTACTGTGATTGAAAGGACCTTTGGCCATGTCATGGATGAAATCCTGAAATGACATGTCCTCTGGAGGTGACATTCTGCGTTGGGGAGAAGAGGGATCTTCTAGGAGAAACCCTCTAGTACCAGCAGAATTGTCAGAGTCTTCGGAATTGGAGGAATCGAAGTATTCCTGACCCCGATGCTCCTGCAAAGCACGATCCCGGTACCGATCGAAGTCGGTACCGAGGTGACCCGGTACCACTTTATCCACTCCAGCCGGAGGTGGAATGGGAAGAGTTGCCATCGGGGCCAGTACCATCGGTACCGGCATCGACGGTATCAGTACTGGTGTCTGTACCGGTGTTGGTACCGGCGTTGGTGTCGATGTCGGCACCGGTGCCCTTGGGACCACTGGTACCGCAGCTGAGAGAAGAGCTGCGATACTGTCTTCGATAGCAAGAAACCTCTGGTCTATTGATGCTGCCGATGCCTGGGTGTTGGTACTGGTAAGAACGGCTGGAACCCCTGAGCATGGCACAGGTAGTTCTTGCAAGGTTGAAGCCTTGAGAACATCCTGAAGCCCTATCGATGCTTTGAAAGCCGAAGCCTCCCGCTGGGGCTGTTTTGCCGGTGTGGTTCCCTCAAGGGCAATGCCAATAGCCTCTCAATGCTTAGCAGGACCGGCTTTTGTGTTTAATTACCTGAGATCCGGCTTAGCAGGACCGGCTTTTGTGTTTAATTACCTGAGATCCATGGGAGGAAGAAGAGGCCCTTGACGATGTCGATGCAATGAATCTGGCATCTGAAGAAAAGAGGGTACCGAGCTTTGCGGCCCTGTTCTGTCTTCCTCTTTTGGTCATTCCCATGCAGGAGAGACATTCAGTTGGAGAATGATCAGGTCCTAAACATTTTAGATACCAATCATGGGTATCAGTGATGGAAATGGTACCGCCACACTTAGTACATTTTTTAAAACCACTAGTTGGCTTTTCCATGATTTTGGAAAAATGGGGCCTAATGCCCAAAATGGCACCTAGCACCAAAACAGGAAAGTTTCTGAAAAGAAACAAACAGTCTATATCTAAGGGTTTTTTATTTTTTTTTTATGAAAAGAAAAGAAAAGAACCGGCGGTACCGGTAGGCGTCGTGCAGTAGGCAAACACGACCACAAGAAAGAATTTTAAAGATGGAATTTTCTGCGGTGACAGGGAATAGGTCCTGTTGGCTCCGCGGAAAACGAAGAACTGAAGAGGGACAGTTGGAAAGGCGGGAAGGCAGCGCACATGTGCTGAGGGATGCTCCCAAAAGCGTTCCTAATGGACGCTGGGGAGCGTTCCCGCACAGGCTCCGTCGGTACCGACGATACCCATAAGTGAGGACTACATTCTTGCTTGTTCCTGGAGATTGGTATTTAAAGGTGAAAGAAATAGATGAACCGGGAAGATGCATTACAACTATTTGATAAACTGAAGAGTAGCAAATCACCTGGACTGGATGGTATACATCCAAGAGTGTTGAAAGAACTGAAATATAAGATTGCAGACCTACTATTAGGAATCAGTGAACTATCATTAAAATCATCAGTAGTACCCAAAGTTTGGCAAATAGCCAATGTAACGCCAATTTCAGGGGTGATCTGGAACACTACAGATCAGTGAGCCTGACGTCAGTACCAGGCAAAATGGTAGAAACCATTACAAAAAACAAAATTACTGAACATGTAGATAGTCATAGTTTAATGGGAAAAAGCCAACATGGATTTACACAAGGAAAGTCTTGTCTTACTAATCTGTTATATTTTTTTGAAGAAGGTGTGAACAAACAGGTAGACAGAAGCGAGCTGGTTGACACAGTGTACCTGGATTTTCAGAAAGCCTTTGACAAGGTCCCCTCTTGGGAGACTCTAGGCAAAATTAAAAAGTCATGGGATTGGAGGCAGTGTACTATTGTGGATCAAGAACTGGTTAAAAGATAGAAAGCAGAGAGTAGGGTTAAATGGCCAATTTTCTCAACGGAGAAAAGTAAATAGTGGAGTACTCCAGGGATCAGTGCTAGGCCTGCTGCTTTTTAACATATTCATAAATGACCTGGAAATGGGAATAACGAATGAGGTGATCAGATCTGCAGATGACACCTAATTATCCAAAGTTGTTAAAACCCAAGGGGATTGTGAAAAATTGCAAGACAACCTCGATAAATTGGAAGACTGGACGTTCAAATGGCAAATGAAATTTAATGTGGACAACTGGAAAGTTATGCACCTATGAAAGAACATCCCAAACTACGTTACACGATGCAAGGTTCCACATTAGGAACCACCACGCAGGAAAAAGATTTAGGCATCATTGTGGACAACACGTTGAAACCCTCCTCCCAGTATGCAGCGGTGGCCAAGAAAGCAATAGAATGCTAGGAAACATAAGGAAAGGAATAGAGAATAAAACAAAGATTATTATAATGCCTCTGTATCATTCCATGGTGCAACCACACCTTGAATATTGTATACAATATTGGTTGCCTATCTTAAAGAATATAGCGGAATTAGAAAAGGTACAGAGAAAAGCCCCCAAAATGGTAAAGGGGATGGAAGATATCCCTATAATGAAAGACTTAAAAGGTTACAGCTTTTCAATTTGGAAAAGACACGTCTGAGGTGAGATACGATAGAAGCCTATAAATTAATGAATGGAGTGGAATGGGTAAACAGATAGGTTGGTTGCGCTAGAAAGACTAGGGGACATGCAATGAAGCTACAATGTAACCCATTTAAGACTAATACGAGAAAATATTTTTTTCACTCAACGTGTAATCAAACTTGAATTAATTACCGGAGTATGTAGTAAAAGCTGATAGTGTAGCTGGCTTTAAAAATGGTTTGGACAAGTTCCTGGAGGAAAAGTCCATAAACCATTAATAAAGAGGACTTGGGAAATCCACTGCTTACCCCAGGACAAGCATTGTGGAACCTGTGTGTCTTGTTTGAAAACTGCTAGATACTTTTGACTTGGATTGGCCACTGTTGAAAACAGTGTACTGGGCATGATGGATCTTGGTGGACCTAGTATGGTATCTCTTATGTTTTTGTGAATGGGTCACTATGAGAGAAAGACACAATGGGTGATGGCTGGGGTGCCAGGAGTCAGTAAGCTGCTTGATTATCATGGTCTCAGTCACCTGAACCTCATCTCCGAAGAGATTCTCTTCATGGCATGGTACTGCACGGCACAGCAGTGAGTAGCTCCTGCACACTAGCCTTTAAGTCTGTCTTGAAGCCTTCAGGGTCTGTAGGCTCCTAGGCACTAATATTCACCATAGAGACTCTCAATGCTGTATTGAAAATATATGTCATTCAAACATATTTTCCATACACGTTTCCTAAAAAATGGTATTTCTCCCTCCAGAAAAGGTTATGCAAGTCAGCAGACTTATCTATATTGCACATGATGTTCTGCAAGTGGATATTCATAAAGAGCTATGTTGGATGAGAGTATAGTGTTCTGAAAAAGCATAGTTACTCACCTGTAGCAGGTGTTCTCGGGGAACAGCAGGAATAAGTCCTCACATGGGTGATGTTGGCATCGATGGAGCCTACGCAGTAATCATGTCCCAGCTTTCAAAGAAAGCCTTTGGGAGTTAGGCTGCACATTCACGGTCACCTTCCCATTCAAAGATGCCATCTTACCTCAGTTTGATGACATAGCTCAATCAAGAGTAAAAGAAAAACAACTCTACATGGAGGTGGGAGGGTTAGACTTATTTCTGCTATTCCCGGAGATCATGTGCTACAGTTGAGTAGCTATGCTTTCTCCAGAGACAAGCAGGAAGTAAGTCCTCACATATGGGACTCCCAAGCTACAGGCTACCAAAAAAAAAAAAATCTGTAGGAGCCATGGGCAACCCGTGAAGGGCAGCAAGGAGTGCTGAATGGCTTGAAACCAGTAATGCAGTCCCAACGTTGACGATGGAATCCCCTCTCCGGTAACCTGGACACAAAAGGCCGGCGGGAAGGAGTTAAACTATTCCCCAAAGAGTTGACGAAGTACTGCCTGGCCGAAGGCACTATCATGCCATGAGCTCTCCTCCAAGCAGTCATGCGCTGCAAAGGTATGGACCGAAGACAAGGTAGTGTCCCAGCAGATGTCCTGCAGGGGGACAGAGCGCAGGTGAGCCATCAAGGCCGCCATAATGCACACATTATATGCGGTGACATGACGCTCCAGAGAGAGAGAGTCCAGCCTGCTCGTAGGTGAAGGAGATGCAGTCTGCCACCCAGGTAGACAGGGTATGATTAGAGACCGCAACCCCAAGCCTGCTGATGTCATAGGAGACAAACAGCTGTGATGAGCGGTAATTGGCCTTTGTCCTTTCGAGGTAGAAGGCCAGTGTCCTTTTACAAACCAAGGTGTGACACGAGGTGAAAAAAGAGCCAAATGATGAAACCTGGAAACAGCACAAGCACTGGCAAGTCAAATGCAAGGCATTGATAAGGCAGGCAAAGAGAGAATTTGAGAAGAAGCTTGCTGCGGAAGCAAAAACGCGAAATAAAGACCTTTTCAAGTACATTCGTAGCAAAAAACCCGTGAGAGAGTCAGTTGGTCCATTAGATGATAAAGGGGTTAAAGGAGCACTAAGAGGCGACAATGAACGGAGTGGAACGGGTAAACGTAGATCGATTGTTTACCTTATCAGAATATAGAAAGACTAGGGGACATGCAATGAAGCTACAGGGTAAACTATTTAAGACTAATAAAAGAAAATATTTTTTCACTCAACGTGTAATCAAACTCTGGAATTTGTTACCGGAGGATGTAGTAAAGGCTGTTAGTGTAGCTGGGTTTAAAAAAGGTTTGGACAAGTTCCTGGAGGAAAGGTCCATAAACCATTATTAAGAAGGGACCCAGGATATCAATGCTTGAACCAATACAAGCATTGTGGAACCTGTGTCCCTTGGGGAAACTGCTAGGTACGTATGACCTAGATTGGCCACTGTTGGAAACAGAATACTGGGCTTGATGGACCTTGGTCTGACCCAGTATGGCATATCTTATGTTCTTATGTGTGAGGCCTGGGAAAGAAGGTGGGGAGGACCACCTCTTGGTTAGTATGAAAGGCAGACACCACCTTGGGTAGGAATTTCGGGTGAGTCTGGAGAACGACCCTGTTTTTGTGGAACCTGGTGTAGGGGGCATAGGCCACCAACACCTGCAGCTCACGGACCCGTTTGGCCGAAGTTAACGCTACCAGGAACACTACTTTCCATGACAGGAACTTCAGATGGCACAAAGCTATAGACTCAAATGGGGGAGCCATGAGCTTCCCAAGGATGATGTTCAGGTCCCACGCTACTAGCGGTGGACAGACGGAGGCTGCAAGAAGAGAAGCCCCCTCATAAAAATGGCCCACGACGGGATGCACAGAGACAGGCTGGCCGTTGACAAGGTGGTGATGTTCAGCCTGAGCGCTGAGGTGCACCCTAATGGAATTGGATTTCAGACCAGACCAGCCCAGAAGAGACGCAGCAGATACTGGAGGTGGTCTTGCACTGAGCAACAGAAAGGGCTGAAATTCCTGTTTGTGCACCAAACAGAACATCTATGCCATCAGAAGGCATACGCACACAGTATTGAATCCTTATGTGATGCCAGTAGGATATCCTCCACATCCCGAGAGAGGTGAAAGTTTGCCAGGGCTAACCGTTCAGCAGCCACGCCATCAGGGTGAGGGACTGGAGGTTGGGATGGAGAAGGGTCCCATCCTCCTGCGAGGGCAAGACTAGAGCATGACTCAGGGGCATTGGGGCTGCCCGTGATAGCTGCAGGAGTAGGGGGAACCACGGCTGCTGGGCTGACCGAGGAGCAATGAGAATCACCGAGGCCCGGTCCGAATGCACTTTGAATAAAAGTCTTGGGAACCAGGGGAGTAGGCAATTATGCATACAGTAGGCTCCCGAGCCAAGACAGGAGAAAGGTATCAGCTACCACCTGGCTTGGGGTCAGCTTCCTGGAACAGAAGCACGGCAGTGGCATGTTCTTGGGCTGGTGAAGAGGTCCATCATCGGGGTCCCCCAATGTCGAAAGAAGGAGATGGCTACCACTGGGTTGAGGCTCCACTCATGGGGTTGAAGGACTCTGCTGATTATGTCTGCCAGCAGATTGTCCTGGCCCAGCAGACAGACCGCCTGGAGGATCATGCCCTTCTCTGTGGCAAAGATACAGATGTGGACCCCCTCCCAACAGAGAAGGTATGAGCCAATTCAACCCTGCGTGTTGATGTAAAAGCAGTGTTACTTACCTGTAACAGGTGATCTCTGGGAACAGCAGGAATAAGTCTTCACATATGGGTACGTCGGTACCGATGGAGTCTGCGCGGGAACGCTTCCCAGCGTCCAATCAAAGAGCTTTTGGAAGCATCCCACCACGCCTGCGTGCTGCCTTCCCACCTTTCCCAACTGCCTCTCCTCAGTTAAGTTTTAAAGCTGAGACAAAAAGAGAGAGAGAGGAAAGGAAAGATAGATAGAGATACAACTCCTGGGGAGGTGGGTGGGTTGTGAAGACTTATTCCTGCTGCTCCCAGAGATCACCTGTTACAGGTAAGTAACTGTGCTATCTCCAGGAACAAGAAGGAATGAGTCTTCACATATGGGGACTCCCAAGCTGAGATGCCTGGAGTCCCAGCATGTCATAGGTTGGAACATGCTATCCTACACAACACCAGGCATCCTGAGGATGGAGAGTAGAAGTTGAAGAAAGAAGGGTGCTGTGAAACAGCTAACCTAGCATAGGATTGCAGACAAGGAGTCCATGTGTGGATGATAATTGTCATCAGTGATATTGCAAAGAAAAAAATATTGCAATATGGACCTCCCCTAACAGGACCAGAGAAGTATGGAGGTTCATGGGATCTACTGGGGAACCCAGTAGAGGAACCTCGGGAAGGACCTCACTGTAAGTGGAGGTAGCAGACCTGTAGGAAAAGCAATGGAGGTCAGAATCCTGAAAGGTAACAGGTAACCCCAGTAGGAAAAACTGGAATAGTACAAAAACGGTAGGCCTTCAGCGGAAGGCTTTATGATAAAAGCCAAACTCTTTTGGCGGCAGAGTGGCTCACTCTTAGGAACAAAAAGAGAAAGGCTAACCGATTTGGACAAGCAGGCCCAGTCCTTGTGGGGAGAAAGGGTATGGGAACCCCTTGTATCCCAAAAGAAAGGACAAACGCTGGAGGCGTTAGAGCCTGTGATGAGCTGAAGATCCGCAATGTCTCTCCTAACTGAAGTCAGCTGGGAGAGATATTGGAACATGGAGAGCTTCAGAGGTACCTAACCTTAAGGTTATGGTAGGTGTTAACTACCACCAAAGTGGTTGTGAGTGTAGGACCCCAAAACATGCTGGATAGCATAAGTATGGGTAAAGCCCATCTGTCAGAATCATATAGCTATATGAGCCTCGACAGTCAGGTAGATAAAGCAGAATACATATCTACCGATAGTAAAATATCTCGACAGATACACACACACACACACATATATATATAGAGAACATACACACATATATATATAGAGAACATACATACATACATACATACAGAGAGAGAGAGAGAGAGAGAACAGATAGAGAATATATATATATATATATATATATATATATATTCTCTCTATCTATAGATATATAGAGATATATAGAGAACATAGATATATATATATATAGAACATATAGATAGATATAGATATATAGAACATATAGATATAGAACATATAGATATATAACATATAGATATATAACATATAGATATATGAGAATATATCTTATAGTGAGATATGAAGGGCATAAAATACACACAAATGATAGACATCTGTAAGATGTGTACTATAGGTATAAATATATAGGCCTCTATATGGAAGTCTGCAATGAAGCAGACAGAGATATGCCTACAAAAAGGTATTCACATAGATGAATCTTTCCTCTCCACATTTTCCTAACAACAAGAAGGTGGAACCTACTTGAGAAGATATATAGAGAATCAATTCCACTGGTTATGGCTACAGGGATGCTAGGTAGTAGAATAACCAGGATGGTTACGTGACAAGCAGAGGATGATATCAATCTGCAGCCAGCAAGTTGCGAGTATTCTAGAACTCTAGCATGGTAAGTGAACAGAAGACGCATAGGAATGAGATACCATGCTGACCTGCTTAAGGGCAAAAAGGTATCATGCGTTCTTACCATGAGGACGAGCTGGAAGGAGAAAACATATTCCCGATTGGAAATACTATGGACCAAAGCAGGGAATTAGCAACTTCTTAAGCTTTCACGTAAGAGGAGGCCTATGTCCTTTATATTAAAAAGGAGAACTTTTCTAGTCATGGGAAACATGACTGAAAAAGCCTTTTTCAACCATCTAGTATAGCTGTTGGAGAAAAAGCCCCCCATGCTCTCTAGCAAGGGCCCATAGTGGAGAGTTTCTCTGTAGAATTGCAGAGAGCATGATGCAGGAGAATGAGAAGATAGAACTGGCTGCAGGAGAGCCAGTAGCTATGTCAACTATGCTGCCAAACCCAGGGGGAATGGAGATGGCAGAAAGAGAAGACAATCCAACAAGCTTGTAGTGAAAAAATTTCCAAGACAGATAACAGCACTGACTTGGAGCCACTACTAAGACCAAATAGAATGTTAGTGGAGGACAAATCTGGTTGCTGGTGGACAAGAACCAGTGGTCCAAACATTAAGGCTCCTGCATTGGCAGCTGCTTGCCAGACAGCAGAAAGAATGGTACTGTTTAAAAACAGAAAGAACAGAAAGCAAGAGTAGAAAACTCTGGACGTGTCTGATGAACTGCTTCAAAGCAAGATTGAAAAAGAGGAGTGAACTCAGAGAAGAGAACTCCGCATTGGAAAAGTAAGAAAACTAGAGAGGCTGAAGAAAAAGCCCTCCAGTGAAGCAATACCGCTCTTACAGAGGAAAAACCTGATAAGAGGGTAAAGAGAATGGAGCTGAAGAAAACTTACAAAGTAGTAAGGTTATAGAAAGGAAAAAAGACATGCTGGCACAGGAAACTATCATTTGATAGTGGATAGACCTCTTTCCCTAGCAGGAAGAAGAGGAGAACCCTGTGACCTAGAAGCATGAACATCCTGACAGCTCATAGAACATAGAAAGAATGGATGTCTTTCGGGAAGAGATCCATGTTTAGGATTTAGAATGACAGCAGTGGATTGCCTCTAATGAGAAGAAGCAACTGCAGATTCTAATCCCAAGAGTCACAAGCATCTGATGGATTGATCAGAAACCCTGTGGTTGCTGGGTTTGCTGAGCCTTGCGAGAGGTTGAACTCTGCAGACCAGGACGATACTTCCCCTGTTTGGGAACATCTGTATGATGGGCAGATGATGCATAAAACCTTCTTCTCCTATGGGAAGAAAGTTTGGCAGGACATTTCCTACCTACTGGGACAGAAGGTGGTGCAGAACAGCCCTTAGGAACAGGTAAGTCAGTGGAGAACTGAGTAACCTGACGTAAAGACTCCTTGTTGAAAAGATTGTCTCCAGTGCAAGGAGTATGTCCCAGTCTGTGCTGTGCCCATTTGTCCAAGTCTGAAGCTTGGAGCCAGGCTCTACGTCGTGCCCCTATAGTTATAGCAGAAGTCCTGCTAACAGACTCAAAAGAATCTAGGGAAGCACGAGTAAGAAACCAAGAGATATTCTGGAGGTGCTTGAGCAGTGAAGAATAGTCTGCACTCTTGGACTCTGGAAGGGAAGGAGTCAAAAGATGTAATTGCTTTGAGACCTCCTCAAGAGATACTCATATAGAAAATATATGAGAGAATTCTTGCAGAAAGCATAGATGTCTGGAAGATTTGACGTCCAAAGGCATGAAGTGTCTTAGACTCACGACCTGGCGGATAAGAAGAGTGCTTTTTCTTGCTCTTTACCCGCCTCACTGCTGATTCCACAACTATGGAATGATGAGGAAGTTGAGTCTTTTGAAACCCTGGAGAGGGGGGCAACTGATATGAGATCAGTTGCTCTGGAAGGTGGAGGTACCCTTAAAGGTGTTTCCCAAATTCCTAGAAGGAGATCCTGCAAGGAATGATGCAAAGGAAGCATTATGTTCTCCTTTGCTTTGGTAGAAAGAGAGCTCTGTGCAGGATCATGTCCTGGGATAGGAATGGCAAGAGATCTTGCTATATCCAGGAGGAAACTCTGAAAAGAGGGTTCCCCAACAGGAATTTCCCTTGGACGGGTTAGATCTGAAGAACTAGCCTGAGCACCGACAGAGCTATCCAGATATATAGGAATAGAAGATCCTGCACAGTGCAGTGTGGAATGCTTAAAGGATGGTCGCCGGTACTGGCTGTCAGGAGCAGCGACCGTCATTACCACATTGTCCATGCCAGGTATCGACGCCAAGCTTGGCATAGAAGGGAGCGATCCTGTTGAAAAAAGCATGGTAGGAGTTGGCCACGATGCTACTGTGGATACTGGTACCGATGCCGATATCGGTACCGATGTCGGAGTCAAGCCCGACAAAGACATCGGAGCAGTCATCGGTGACAGTTCAATCGGTACCAAGGTAACCGAAAACCTCCGGGTACCATCCTCGGTACCGAGCCACCAGTATCGATCGGTGTCGGTACCAAAGCGTATTGGTACCGAGTCTTCCAGACTAGAGAGCGATTCTAAACTCGGCATCGATAAGCGAAGCATGGAAGGCACCGACCGTAAGGGTAATGAGGACATCGGTACCGACTTCGGTACCGCGTCTGATACCGGTGAATGAAGGTCAGCTAGTAGCAACTCAATCGGCCTCGGGGGAACCGAGAGTTGCGGATCCGAATCATCGGAACCGAGCCTTCGGTACCGCTGAGAGCCGGTACCAAGGCGAGTCGGTACCCAGTCCTCCAGACTGGAGATCGATTCCAGACTCTGCATCGAAGGAAGCGAGGCTATCGATGCACGTCTGGAGGGTACCGACGTCGGTGGTAGTATCGGTGCTGGTACCGATAATGAAAAGTCAGTCTGGAGTGTATCCACCGGTCCCGAAGGCACCGAGGACGCCAGATGACCATCCCTGGTGAGGAGTGTTTCATCCAACACCAGTGCCGATGTCGGGGTATCGGTACCGCTCAAAGCGGATGCCACCACCAGACACGGCTCAGGTATGTTCTGTGAGGGGTGAACCCCAGGAACAACCTGAAACCCCTGAAAGGCTTTTGAGACCGAAGACTCCTGCTGGGGTTTTGAAGCCAGTAGGCCCTCGAGGGCAAGGCCGGAGCCGTCTACATGCTGTGCATGAGACCTACCACTTGAGGGCTGGCTAGTCTTAACAGACTGCTTGTGGGTTACCTGATCCTGTGTAGAAGAAGGGGACGGTGCCCCGAAGCTGGAGGGAAACCGTGTATCGAGGGAACCTCGATATTGAAGACTTCTTCTCACCAAACTGTTGTCAGGACCCAAGCAGGTTAGACACCGACTTCGAGGGTCTAAAAATAAAGTTGTACCGCCACAGTTTGAACATTTCTTGGAGAAAGTGGCTGGCGGTTCCATGAAGGAAAAGAAGAGGCCTAAAAGGCCTAAAACACCGTGGGACACTATGAAGAAAAAATATTCCCTGAAAAAGGAAGATTTTACAAGAAAAGAAAAGAAAACACCGGCGGTATTGGTGGCGTCGGGAAGACAGCCGCGATCACAAGAAAACGAAAGAAATAAAACAAGAATTTTCTGCGGTGACAGGACGACGTCCTGCCGGCTCCGCGGAAAAACGAAAACTGAGGAGAGGCAGTTGGGAAAGGTGGGAAGGCAGCACGCAGGCGTGGTGGGATGCTTCCAAAAGCTCTTTGATTGGATGCTGGGAAGCGTTCCCGCGCAGACTCCGTCGGTACCGACGTACCCATATGTGAAGACTCATTCCTGCTTGTTCCTGGAGATAACATTGTTACTTCATTGTCCATTTAAACAAGGACTACCTGGTTCGCCAAGCAGGCCTGAAACATCCAAAGGGCATTCATCACCGCTCGGAGTTCCAGGTGGTTGATCTGGAGGGCACTTTCCTCCTGAGTTCAGGCGCCCTGTGACTGAAGACCGTCGCAGTGGACTCTTCAGCTGAGCTTGGAGGCATCCATGGTAAGAAAGCATAGGGCCGGCAGGGCTTGGAAGGTACGCCGACCACGAGATTCCAAAGATTCTGCCACCAGGTAATGGAGGCCACTAGGGATGGCATGAGACAGACCCAGTCCTCCAGTTGGCCTATGGCCTGAGTCCACTGAGAGCTGAGGGTCCACTGGGCCTGTAGCATTCATAGGCGGGCATCCGGGGTTATGTGAACCGTCGAGGCAATGTGCCCCAATAGGTGCAGCAGCAGACAGGCAGACACCATTGAATGACCCCACACCTCTCTTGCTAGGGTCACTAGACGCTGAGCCTGGTCCAGAGGGAAGGCAGGCCCTGGCTTGGGTTGAGTCCAGAAGGGCTTCTATAACTCCAGGTACTGGGTTGGCAGCAGATGAGACTTGGGTAAGTTGATAATGAGCCCCAGATGCTGCAGCACTCCGATGGTGCTGTGGGCCGCATGATGGACCTCCTCTGGCAAACTGCCCTTTAGGAGCCAGTCATCCAGATAAGGAAAGAAGACGACTACCAGCAAGCAGAGGTGAGCGACAACTCCCACCAGGCATTTGGTGAACACCTGGGGGCCGAGGAGAGAATGAAGGGGAGCACCCTGTACTGGAAGTGGCAACCTCCAATGACGAAGCGGAAGTACTGATGGTGCTGGGGGGTAGACCAGGATGTGAGTATAGGCATCTTTGAGATCCAAGGAGCATAACCAATCTCCCTGCTGGAGGTAGGGTAGCAATGTTCCAAGAGATAACATCTTGAACTTCTCCTTGACCAGAAAGCGGTTTAGGTCCTGCAGATCCAGGATGGGCTGAAAGCCCCGTGTCTTTTTTGGGATGAGGAACTATCAGTAGAACCCCATGCTCCATAGGGGCCAAGGGACCGGCTGTATCGCCCGATCCTCGAGTAGGGACTCGAGTTCTTTCTGCAGGAGTTCTCTATGCAAGGAAGGTCCCCTAGAAAGAAGAGAGGGGGTGTCTGGTGAAAGTGCAGAAGGTAACCTTCCTGCACTACCTGTAGCAACCAGACATTGGTGGGGATGCCCGGCCAGAGGTGAGCTAGGTAAATCAAAATTTCCTCCCATGTGCCTTGGGCCCTGGTCCACAAGGAGAAGGACTATGCCCAAGGAGTCAAAAGTCCCCTCCAGGCTGCGGTTGGGGCACTATTTAGAGCTTGGGGGCTTTTGGCTTAGGGAGGCATTGCCCCTGGCCATTGGCTTGCTGACCCTGTTGGGGAGCCTGATAGGCCAGAAAACGGGGGTATTTTCTGTAAGCCTTTCGAGTAGAAGAGCTTTTTTGCTGAAGCCTTCCAGCAGAAAGGATCAGCAGTCTTCCAGGACAGCCTAGTCCTGGTCATAAACTCGGACTCAAACTCGGCAGACTTGTCAGTCATGGGTTTGCTGAAGAGGTGGGAGTCTCCTCCTGCCAGGGCAGCTTTGAGGACCGCTTCCAGCCATCAGCCTTGGCATCGGGTCGAGGCTCCAAGGCTGGGGACTGGAATTCTTACCCCCGGCTCTGTGATCGGACTTTGACTTCGGCTTGGACAACGTCTTGGACCCACAGGAAGTCCTCAGAAGATGACCCCCAGTCTGAGGCTCCGCAATCTCAGGGCTCGGATCGAGCGTGTGAACGCGATGTCAAGTCGTCAGATGCAGTCTCCGAGGGCAGCGATTCCAGGCTCAATGCCAGAACCATGGCAGAGGCCTTCAAACCAAAAAGCTCCCCCTACTACTTTTCATGATTCCTCCGACGCTTGCTCGACATCTGCAGCGATGTCGAGATGTGGTCTCCGACGGCAGAAATTCCAGGTTCAATGCCAGAACTGCTGCTTTTCACGATTCCTCCGGCTCTTGCATGATATCTGCAGGCAGAGCGGGCAATTGGAGGAGTCGAGATCTGCACAGAGGCACTTGATGCAACTGTGGCAATCCGGAGGCTTTTGTCACATTGCTTAAATCTGCTGACCAAAAGATATAGTGGGGAATGCAGCAACTGCGAGATCAAACTCAGATGTCTCATTCAGGGCGAGTGTGAGAAAAAACCCACGCACTGTAAAAAGAAAAGAAAAAAGGACCTGAGAAGCACGCAACACTGAGGTGAGGGCAGACTCAGGTGGCGAGTATGTGATCGGGAAAGACGGCAAAAAAATGCTAAAAGTAAGGGTGGAAAAGCATAGTTACTCACCTGTAACATGTGTTCTTCAGGGACAGCAGGAATCAGTCCTCACATATGGGGTAATGTCGGCATTGACAGAGCCCGTGCGGAGCATTTCCCCAGCTTTCAAAGAAAGCCTTTAGGAATGCCACCACGCATGCATGATCCCCTTCCCGCCCAAAGGTGCCATCTTACTCAGTCAGATGCCGTAGCTATAGCCCCTTCAAGAAGATGGCAAACATATACAGTAACTCCAAGGGGAGGAGGGGGGATTGTGAGGACTGATTCCTGCTGTCCCTAGAGAATACCTGTTATAGGTGAGTAACTACGCTTTCTCCAGGAACAAGCAGGATGTCAGTCCTCACATATGGGACTCTCTAGCTACAGGCTACAGAGGACCTGTAGGAAAAACACAGCAGGTGCCGTGAGCAGTCACTAGTGAAAGCTGAAGGCAGCCCGAGGACCCTGGGTCCATTAATGGCCACGCTCCTGGTAGCCGGAACAAGAAGGGTTGGAGGGCAGGAATTGCTTAAACCCCGAAGAGATTACAGAGTATATCCTGGCCGAAGGCGGCGTTCCGATGGGACTCCCTCTACAGGCAGTAATGCATTGCGAAGGTGTGAGTGAAGGACCATGTGGCGGCCCGGCAGATGTCTGCCAGTGACACCGAGTGCAGGCTAGTGACAGACGTTGCCATCGCTCGGACATTGTGAGCCGTGACTCGGCAGTCCAGGGGAAACCTGGCCTGGGCCTGGGCAAAGGCGATGCAGTCCACCACCCAGATGGACAAGGTACACTTGGTAACCACCAGCCCCAGATGGCTGGGATAGAAGGAGATGAAGAAGAGCTGCCCGGTTCTGCGGTGGACCCGAATCCGCTGCAGGTAGAGAGAGCCCTCTTACAATCCACGGTGAGGAGAATCACTGATGCCCGGTCGGCATGGGGCTTCGGGAAGAAAGTGGGCAGCACTATCTCTTGATTGAGATGAAAATCCGAGACAACCTTAGGAAGGAACTTGAATCGAGTCCGCAGGACCACCCTGTTCCTATAAAACATTGTGTACAGTGCCTCGGCCATCAGCGCCTGGAGTTCGCTGACTCTCCAGGCAGAGGTAAGAGCTACCAAGAAGGCCACCTTCCACGATAGATGCCGCAGCAGACAGGTAGCCATGGACTCAAAGGGTGGCTTGATAAGCTGCATGAGGACCACACTGAGGTCCCATTCCACCAGAGGAGGGCGAATAGGGGGCTTGGAAAGGAGCAGACCTCGCATGAAACAAGAGACAAGCGGTTGCTCCGAAAGAGGTTTGCCCTTGATGAGGTGGTGGCTCACTGAGATGGCACTCAGGTGAACCCTGACTGAGTGAGTTAGACTTCAGCCCCGACTGCGAGAGGTGGAGCAGGTACTGCAAGACCATACTGGTAGGGCATGAAAATGGGTTCGCTCGGAGCTCCAAGCATCACACTGAGAACCGACGCCACTTGAAGGCGTAAACCCGCCTGGTCAAGTTCTGTCATGAGGCCAAAAGAATATCCTCAATCTCCACAGGAAGATGATAGGAGGCTAGAGCAACTCACTCAGCTGCCAAGCTATGAGGAATAGGGACCTCATATTGGGGTGGAGAAGCAGACCCTCCTCCTGCATCAGTAGCTCCGATGAGAACCCGAGATGGACCGGGGGCTCCATCGAAAGATGGAGCAACAGGAGAAACCAAGGCTGCCTGGGCCACCTTGGGGCTATGAGAATCATTGAGGCCCTGTCCCGCTGGACCTTGAGAAGAGTCAGGGGAATGAGGGGCGTGGGGGGGGGGGGGGGCATATAGCAGGCCACTCTGCCCAGTTGTGGGAGCTGAAAATTCGCAAGGACTGGTAGAGAGATCCAGGTCCGGAGTCCCCCAGCTGCTGTGCCGTCCGGGGACACAGGCACCACTCATGCGGCTGGAGGACTATGTTGAGCCGGTCCGCCAATGTATTATGCTGATTCGGGAGGTAAGTGGCCTGTATGGTCATGCCTTGGCTCACTGCATAGTGCTGCTGCCTCTGAACAGAGGCTATAGAAGCCGCTACCTCCTTGTTTGCTCACATAGAACATCATGATCTGGTTGTCCGTCTGGACCAGTATCGCTCGGTGCTGCAGGTGGTCCCTGAAGACCTTCAGTGTGAAGCAGATGGCCCAGAGCTTCAGCAGGTTGATCTGCTGCCAGGACTCCTCAAGGGACCAGGTCCCTTGAGTGCGCTGCCCCTCGCAGTGGGCTCCCCAGCCCACCAGGGAGGTGTCTGTCAAGACCACTTGATGTGCCGGAGCTTTGAAGGGCATACCTCAAAGCAGGTTCCGAGACTCCTGCCACCAAGTGAGAGACTCCACTGCACTGGGAGAGACCAAGATAGCGTCTCTGAGGTGGCCGTCAAGTGTACCCATTACGCTCGGAGGCACCACTGCGCCGCCCACATGTTGAGACAGGCATTGGGCACGATATGGACTGTGGAGGCCATGTGGCTGAGAAGGCGAAGCATCGTCCGGGCAGAGACGGTGCTGCGGCACCACACTTCAAATGCTAGGGGCATGAGGTGGTCCATCCTGTCTTGAGGCAGAAAAGCCATGGCCTGAAGGGTGTCCAAGCGAGTCCCGATGAACTCCAAGGACTGAACTGAAGTGAGGTGGGACTTTGGGTAATTGATCACAAAGCTCAGATGCTCCAGGAGGAAAATGGTGCGGTCTGTGGCCTGCCTGGCTTCGGAGGCCGTGCCCCCTGTTACAAGCCAGTCATCTAGATATGGATAGATGAAGGTGCCCTGCAGCCGTAGGTGGGCCACAGCCACAGCCAGGCATTTCGTGAAGACCTGCGGGGCGGACACGAGGCCAAAGGAAGTACCCTGCACTAGTAATGGTTTCCCTGAACCATGAAGCGGAGGTACTTTCTGTCTTTGAGATGGAGGAGGATGTGAGCGTAAGCATCCTTTAAGTCCAAGGAGCATTACTGCCCTACCTCCAGCAGGGCGATTGGCAAAGTTCCAAGGGAGAGCATCTTGAGCTTTTCCTGCATCAGAACTTGTTTAGGTTCCGCAGGTTGAGGATGGGCCGAAGGCCCCCCTGTCCACTTCGGGACACGGAAGTATCCAGAGTAAAACCCCCGTCCTCAGAAGTGCAGTGGGAATGGTTCTACTGCCCCAACCTCGAGGAGGCCTGCAAGCTCCTGACTCAGGATGGCCTGGTGCTGGGGAAGCTGACTTGGCTCCCTGGGGAAGTACGGAGGAAGGGCTTGGTCCAGATGGAGAAGATAGGCCTCCCAAACGACCTGAAAGACCCGGGCATCAGTGACGATGGACTCCCACCTGTGGGAGAAATAGACCAGACACCCCCTGACAGACAGCTCCCCTGCCAGAGTATGAGAGGCTATGCCGATGCTGCCTTATCCTCCATGGGCTTACCGAATAGTTGCTCCCCGAGACAAGGGATATCCAGCAGCTTCTCCTGGACCCCCTGTTCCAGGTCAGAGGACTAAAGCAAAGCCTGCCGGCGGGCTCCAATGCCAGCTGCCGCCAACTGGGCGGAAAATGAAAACTGTCGTATGCTGCTTGCAAGAGGTACTTTGAACATTCTATGACTGACTTTGAGAGGGCCTGAAACACCGGAGGTGGTCTCCGTCAAGGCCCAAAGCAAAATCTCTGAGCTCTCTAGCGAGGTTACGGAGCAACATCCCAATGTATAATTGATAAACTTGGATGCGGTATGACAGCATGGAGCTCTGATAAGCCTTGCGCCCGAGGGTGTCAAGGGTATGAGACTATCGGACCGGCAGGACCGACAAATGAGTCTTTGGGCTCTTTAGCTTCTGCATGGTCGATTTGACCACCTGCAAAATGTGGGGAAACTGGGCTTTCCAAAACCCAGGCCCCACTAAACCCTATACATAGCGTCTAGGCACTTGCTCATGATAGCAACAGAGGCCATGGTCTCCTACATGCAGAGGAGTCGTCTGTTCAGAATGGGAGGGACTGGCACTGAGGGACCGAGTCTCCGGGGAGGTCTCCACGTTGGACTCCCACTCTGAGTAGTCCATGGAGGACTCGAGATCAGGCAGCTTGAGATGGGTCGGTGATCCACGCCGGATCTCAGAGGCCAAAACTTGCCCCGAGTTGGAGACGCTCATCCAAGAAGATCTTGCACCCAAGGATCAGGACAGAGATAGAGACCAGTGCCGAGGATTTTCTTGAGGCTTCTGGCTCTTGGAGGTCACTGCGGCAGCCCAGGGGGTCCTCGAGGTCGAGGTCCCTGTGGCCTCAAGGCGCATGCCAGCGGAGCTAGACACCAGCACCTGCTGGGCAGTGAGAAACGCAGAAACACTGTGCTCCAGGGCCAACATCCGGGCCTCCCACTTGGGAGTGGGGCCTTGCAACACTGATGCCAGGGTGATTGGGTCAGGTGTCGAGGAGAGGGGTCCTTGTTGGGACGACCCTCAGAAAAACGGGTACCTTTGCCAGAGGCCTCCATATCGGTTCGAGGAACCTTACTGGGCCACTCCCTCTCTGACTCCAGACTGCCGAGAGGGGCTGAGAGACCGGACGCGTGACCTCTCACGCTTGTCTGGTGCACCCCAACAGAGTCTTCGCAGCCACCTTTTTCCACTCGTGTTCGGGTGACCCCTGGTCAGAGTGCCACCGGGCCCGGGGAAGAGCCTTGGGAGACTCCAGAGGTTGCAGGGCCAAAGGCTACCAGGGATACCAGGGCTGCCTTACGGAAGAGATCATCCAGCTTCTGCTTATGACTCTGGATGGCCTTGGAGGATATCTTCTTACAGAGGGAGCATAGCTCCGTGTCATGGTCGGCTCCTAGACATCCAAGACAACCGTCATGGGTGTCCATGAGTGACGTTTTTTGAACACCTTTCACATTTCTTAAAACCGGAGGCCATTGGGGGGAAAAAGGACCCCTGCGAGGTCGAAGATACTAAATGCGGCCAGTGGTTAAAAAGGGCATGAAGTGCGATAAAAATCACATAAAAAAGGAAAAACCGAGACCAAGGCCGAAGCAAAGGTGCTTGAGAGACAGGAAGAGGACTGGCGAAGGCTGGATAGCAAAAAACAGTTGGAAACAGACACACTTTTTCCGGAGACAAGACGCACGTCTAAAGGGCTCTGCAGAAAAAGGGAGACTGGGTAAGATGGCACCTTTGGGCGGGAAGGGGACCACGCATGCGTGGTGGCATTCCCAAAGGCTTTCTTTGAAAGCTGGGGAAATGCTCCGCGCGGGCTCCGTCAGTGCTGACGTCACCCCATATGTGAGGGCTGACTTCCTGCTTGTTCCTAGAAAAAAAAAATTAGACTTCTACCAGGGATGAGCGACAATACGTTTGCAGGTCTCCGCAGAAAAAAGACTGAGATAAGATGGCACCTTTGGGTGGGAAGGTGACCGCGCATGTGCGGCCTAACTCCCAAAGGATTACCGTGCAGGCTCTGTCAATGCTGATGTCACCCAAATGCGAGGACTTACTTCCTACTCGTTCCCGGAGAAAATCTCTCTCACAGAAAACCAAATCTAAAAAGGTCCTAGTCTCCTTCCCTGGGGTCATGAAGAGTGAGACTTGGAACTTTTGGCTCTTTTGAGAACAGATTTCATGACCAAAGAGTGATGTGGTATGCTCCTATCCTTTGGAACACGCTGCCTGACCCACTCCGAGCCAACTCTGACCTCTCAAGCTTTTGCAGGTCTCTAAAAACACATTTATTCCAGCAATATTATGAGAACGTTCCATAAGAAGATAAAGCCCTGCCCAACTTTATAGTTAACTCCTTGCTTTACATTCCCTACATAGAATTCAATTTGTTAAATATTGAGTTTACCCTGTTATCAGTCCTGTTCTATTTAAACAATCTTATTGTTCAATATTGTATATAAACCGCTCCAACTGCAAAATAGAGTGGTATATAAAAATCAGTTAAATAAATAAATATATTTTTTTCAAATCAGTGAGCCTTCTGCATTCTATAAATAGAGCTGACCATCTTGCTGGATATACAGAAAGGGATGGCTCCCACATTCTCATCCGAAGCCTCTGACAGATTCGGTTTATGGTCACAATCCCCTCCTCCTTAGGGGCAACAGAATATTGAAGGATATCCAACTCTTCAGCCCTGGACTCCTCCTCCCTCTAATAGGAATGAAATAGACTTGGCCATTTCCCTGAAAAAAACATGGAAGGTTATTTCCTCAGGCGAGGGACTTGCGGTGCTTGTGAGGAGGAGAGGAATCTGAGGGTAATTCTGTAGACCTCATCTCTGAAATGTATTCAGACTCAAACTCAGATTTCCAGCAGCGATCCAATGTAGACTCAAGAGAAATACTCAAAAAGACATCAGAGCCTCTGCCTAGGTCAACCTCCGCCTCTCAGAGGTGGCAGATCTCCTCCGGAAGCACCACTACACTGATAACCTACGACACCACAAGGAGCGATCACCTCCCGATGCACTATGGAGCTATACTGGCCAAGCAGGAGCCAGTGTCAAGGCTCTCAGAGGTCTCTATATTGATTCCTCTTGCACAGGCAGACAATGAGTTGAGCACGGGTTTGTTGATGCTGTTCAAGCAGCAACCTCACATTGTGTATTTCCCTATCATCCTCCCTCCTAAACCTCACATGAGCTGCTCCTCGAGGGCTGCCATGACAAAAGTGATCATCCAAATCTGTTGCGGGCCCATGTGCTCAGAATCTGATGATGAATATCAGCAGGTTGGTCTCAACCTTGCTGAGCCTAGCACAGCCCCTCCAATACCAAGGCGGATGAGTGGTCACAGCTGCTTTAAAGGTCAGGCTTCCTCCAATAACTGGATGCTCTTGACATTATGCTCCGATGAACCTCTATGTTGATGAACCGTAGCCTCCACCTGATGCTTGGCATCTCTGGCCCTCGATGTCAGAGGACATCACTCTTCAACATCAACGACTATCGAACAAGTATGCCAAGCCATAATTACTCCACACTTAAGACTACTGCAACAATCTACCAAGGAATGCCAAAACACATATTGCAACCACTACAGATGGCCCAATTATAAATAGTGTTTCACAACAGGTTCACGTTACTCCCATACTGAAACAGTTACACTAGGTTCAAATACTATCTCGCATAAAATACAAGGAGATACTCAACACCTTTAAAATGCTGCACACCCTATCTGCAGACCACCTACAAACCTTAATACAAAAAGTCTCGAGCAATTGAGCAAGAAGATGCAGCACTCAAAATACCCTCACCATATTTATTCTAAAAGGCCAAAAGCAGTCAAAGTATATGTAATCAAACCTTTTCACTTTATGCATCTTCTATATAAAACTCTCTCCCAGCTGAGATAAGAACTATAGACACACTACCCAACTTTCATAAGAAGCTTAAAACCCACCTCTTTCTAGAGCATTTCAGATCTGACAGCTAACATGAGGTTATAAATTCACTCTTCTAGGACAAACAAACACTACACTCAACCTATTTCATCTCTATCTTATACATGTAAAATCCCAATATATTTATGATATTTACTAAGTAACAAGTCCAGTTAAAGCATACTATATAAATTTATTTAATTACGTTTTATAAGTCGAGTAGAGTTACCTTTTTGACACGCTGATCTAAGTTACTTGTACACGGCTTTGACTCTTATATAAAAGCGGTATAGAATTGTTAAATAAATAAATAAAATAAAGGAAGAATCCTTCCTTTTCCTCCAGGCAGTATCGGTGGGTGATGGATGTCAGAGTAAAATACTAGTCCTCGGCTCCAAGCACACTCGAAGGTCCCTCAATGCTGATGCATTGCCAGTGTCGGATGCAGCTCCAGAGGCCATGAAAACCAATGCCATCAATGCTAAAGAAAATAGATTGATCTTATCAGTGACAAAAATAAATCTGAGCTGTTTCTCTTGACCCTGCAGCCCTGCAAACATGAAACAATGAGAAGGCTCATGGTCAGGCCCCAATCACTGTAAGCACCATTTGTGTTTGCCTGTAAAAGACATGGTCTTTGAGCAGTGCGTGCACTTTTTGAACTTGCTGGCAGGTTTTTAGGACATGTCATCTGGAAAAATAGCCACAGCGAAACAGCTTGATTTTGAATAGAAAGAAATATTGTGCCCAGGATGCCGGAGGCTTAAATGGCAATGCTCAAACAATAAAAGAAACTTTAAATGATCAAAAGGTTTACAGAAAGAATTAAAAGGGTAATAAATTGCACTGACAGCGGTGGCAGCAGGACAGGAGAACTCTAAACAGCTAATATAGTTGAAGAAATGCAGTAACTCAATCAATCAGAAAAACTGCAGATCAAAGCAAGCAGTACCTCTTTGGAGCTCTGTGGAAAAACAATGACTCAGGAGATTAGTTGTAGTGGCGGCAGACAGGAATACATGCACATGCATGGTAGGGACAACTCTAAAAGCTTCTAGATGGAGCTGAAAGAGGTTACCACGTGGGGCTCAGATAGAGGTGACCATGCGAGGGGCTCAACTGGTGATGTCATCCATATGCGAGTCCTTACCCTGTTTGTACACAGAGAAAAAGTACTTATCCATGCTTTTAGATCCTTTCTTTACAGAACTAATGAAGATGAAGCAAGGTGAAATTAGTCTTACCTGCTAATTGTTGTTCCTGGAGTGTAGACAGTCTGGTCCCGGACCTCTGGGTTCCCTATCTCATTCAGCAGCTTGGAGACTGAGAAAACTCCTCCTTTTTGTGATGTCACCGATATATCTCCCTTGAATCCGCCTCCCAAGTTCAGTAACCTATTGACAAAGCAGACTCACCAGAGATACAATTAAGCTCTTAACCTCATGAAGAAACATAAAAATAGGGTACACCAAGGCTAACGTGCCTTTAACCTAAGCAGGCTACTCCCTTACACACCCCCAGGGAAGAGCCCATAGACTGACCGAACAAGAGCAGAAACAACTATCCCGCTATTCCAGGCCCCTGAAGACCTTTATGGGTAGTATTATTATTATTATTGTTCTTCGTTTTTGTTTTTTTTGTTTTTTCTTTTCGTATTATTGCCTGTTCATCGCTCAATGAGCATCCCGCAGCTATGCTAGACCCTGGCAAGCAACGACATGCTCTTACCTGTAAACGTGCTCCAGCGCAAAGGTTCCTAGCTAGCGAAAAATGCCCAGGTGGGACACGGGACCAGACTGTCTACACTCCAGGAACAACAATTAGCAGGTAAGACTAATTTCACCTTCCTGATCGTGATAGCCAGTCTGGTCCCGGACCTCTGGGTTAGTACCAGAGCAGTGAAAAGTGCGTTACGCACAGGAGGGACCCGGAAGACCAGCCTGTAGCACAGCCGACCCGAAGCCGGTCTCTTCCGCCCTTTGCACTTCCAGGTGATAATGTTTAACAAAAGAATGCAAGGAAGACCAAGTCGCAGCCTTGCAAATCTCCGCCGGAGGAACCAAACGCACCTCCGCCCAAGAAGACGCTTGCGCTCTAGTGGAATGCGCCCGCAGACCGTCGGGCACCATCTTACCTTTCAACAGGTAAGCCGACGCAATGGTTTCTTTTATCCACCGAGCAATAGACCCCTTGGAAGCTGAGTCCCCCTTTCTCGGCCCCGCAAAAAGCACAAAGTCTGTCCGACTTGCGAAAACAAGCTGTCCGTCGTAAATACATTTTCAGCGCTCTACGGACATCTAACAGATGGAACTGTCGTGGCCCTGACGCTTGAGATTCCTGTGAAAAAAAATGGCAAGGAAATCTCCTGATTCATGTGGAACGGCGAGACCACCTTGGGGAGAAAACTCGGTACCGTCCGCAGCACCACTTTCGAATCAAAAAAGGAAAGATAGGGCTCTCTACAAGAGAGAGCCTGCAATTCCGAGACTCTTCTCGCTGAACAAATGGCCACCAAGAACACCACTTTGAGAGTAAGATCCTTGAGCGTAGTCCGGGACAACGGTTCGAAGGGCGCATGTTCCAACGCCTCGAGAACCAAGGGCAAATGCCACTTTGGAACGAACGGGCTAACAGGAGGTCGCGCCAAGGACACCGCCCGGAAAAAACGCTTTATGTCACTGACTCCCCAGCGTCTGACCCCTCACCTTGCCTCTGTAACAGCACAAGGCCACTACTTGAACACGCAGAGACGCAGCCGCAAGTCCTTTATCAAACCCGGCCTGCAGAAAATCCAAAATCTGAGGAACGGACGACCGAAGCGCATCACACCGATTTTCCGCGCACCAAGCCTCAAAAATCCGCCAAACATGCACATAAACGAGCGAGGTAGACCTCTTTCTAGCCCGCAAGAGCGTAGCTACGACCGACTCCGAATACCCTCTGGATTTCAGCCGTGCCCTTTCAAGAGCCATACCGTAAGAGAAAACCGATCCACATGAGGCATGAACAGAGGCCCCTGCGACAGCAGATCTGGGCGAGCGGGGAGACGCCAGGGTTTGGCTATCACCAGGCGCATCAGATCACCGTAACATGGCCGGCGAGGCCAGTCTGGAGCAATCAGAATGACCTGACCCCCGAAGCTTTCGACGCGCTGCAGCACTCTTCCGATCAGGACCCACGGGGGAAAAACATACAGCAGCTGCCCCACCGGCCACTCCTGAACGAGAGCGTCTAGACCTTCCGACATTCTCTCCCTTCTCCTGCTGAAAAAACGGCTGGCCTTTGCCGGAGAAGGTCGCCATGAGGTCCATGACCGGCACGCCCCACCGGCGTACCACCATCTCGAAGACCTCTGGATGAAGTACCCATTCGCCCGGGTCCGCCCGAACGCGACTGAGGAAAATCGGCCTGCACATTGTCTACCCCCGCGATATACGCCGCCGAGAGATCCAGAAGGTGCGCCTCTGCCCAGACGCACAGGGCTTCGGCCTCCAATTCCAGCGCGGAGCTGCAGGTTCCGCCCTGCCTGTTGACATACGCCACCGCCGCAGCGTTGTCGGAGAACACTCGAACCGCTCTCCCTGCGACTAACGGCTGAAAACTCCTAAGAGCCAGAAACACCGCTCTCAATTCCAACCGGTTGATCGACCATTCTCTCTCCTGGACATCCCAGTTCCCCTGAGCAAAGCTGCCCTGACAATGCGCTCCCCAGCCCAGAAGACTGGCGTCCGTCATCAGAGATACCCAAAACGGCGGGTCCAACGGCTTTCCTTTCTCCAATGAGCCCGGACGCAACCACCACCGCAGGGACTGCCGAACGTCCGCCGGACAGCTCAACCGCCGGGACAGAGGGTCCCGCTGATGCGACCAGCGCCGTAGCAACGCCTTCTGCAACGGCCGCATGTGGGCCCTTGCCCACGGGACCATCTCGATGGAGGCCACCATCGTGCCCAAAACCTGAAGGTAATGCCACGCTGAGGGGGCAGTGCGCCGAAGGAACCGGACTATCAACCCCCGAAGAGCCCGCGCTCGGGCCTCCGTAAGGAAAACCCTACCGATCCCCGTGTCGAAGCGAGCCCCCAGATATTCCAGACATTGCGAGGGAACTAGCTGGCTCTTCGTGCGATTGACTATCCAACCGAGCTCCTCGAGAAAGGACACCACACGTGCCGTAGCTGTCTCGCTCTCTGATCTTGACTTTGCCCGGATGAGCCAGTCGTCCAGGTAAGGATGTACTAGGATGCCCTCTTTCCTGAGAGCCGCCGCCACCACCACCATTACCTTTGTGAAGGTGCGGGGCACCGTCGCCAAGCCGAATGGAAGTGCTCGGAACTGAAAGTGACCGAAGGGGACTGCGAACCTGAGAAATCTGCAATGCTCCGGCCTGATGGGGATGTGGAGGTAGGCCTCGGACAGATCTAGAGACGTGAGGAACTCTCCTCTGCGCACCGCTACTATAACCGATCGCAGGGTTTCCATGTGGAAATGCGACACCCGAAGACACCGGTTTTACTCTCTTGAGGTCCAGAATAGGCCGAACTCCTCCATCCTTTTTGGGCACCACAAAATAAATGGAGTATCGACCGGATTCGCGTTGGCTGGGAGGAACGGGCACGATCGCCCTGAGATCCAGGAGCCTTTGGACAGTCTCCCTGAGTGCCGCACACTTGGTGACGGACTTGCCGGGAGACTGCACAAAGGCGTCGCGCACTGGTCTGAGAAACTCCAGTGCGTAGCCCTCCCTGATAACTTCCAGAACCCACTGATCTGAGGTTACTCGGACCCAGGCAGCATAAAACTCCTGCAACCTCCTGCCTATCGGTAGTAAGGGTGCCCGGGTCCCCCGTATCTCATTGCTGCTTCTTGTTGGCGAAGGTCGAGGAAGAGGCAGGACCGAATCCTCGACCCGCTCCTCAAAACCCCCGGAAACCTTGACCTCTGACGGGGAAACGACCTCTCTGGCTCGCACCAACCCTCTGGAACCGCGAGCGACGAAACTCGCGCTGCTGCCCTTTACCAGGAGCATAGGACCGGCCCCCCTTGGGCCTGTCCTCGGGTAACTTACCCCCCTTAGTTTCACCTAAGTCTTTAACCAGCTTCTCCAAATCTTCCCCGAACAATCATCCTTTAAAGGGTAGTTTGCTTAATCGTGCTTTGGAAGAACTATCAGCCGCCCAGCTGCGCAGCCACAAGTAACGCCGTGCCGCCACAGCAGACGCCATGCTTTTGGACAGCCCACGCATCAGATCATAATGAATGTCAGCCAAATATGCTGCGCCAGATTCCAACTTAGGCCCTTCGTCCGCCTCTGAACCATCCGGATTCGCTTGCACCCGCTGGGACCAGCGTAGGCAGGCCCGAGCCACCCACGCTCCGCAAAGAGCCGCCTGGAGCGATAGAGCATTCACATCAAACACCTGACACAACAAAACATCCAACTTACGGTCCTGAGGGTCCTTAAGAGCCGTACTACCTTCCACTGGAATGGTTGTTTTCTTGGTGACCGCCGACACGGCCGCATCCACTTTGGGTGACTGAAACACCTCCTTATCCAAATCCAACAGAGGATACAGTCGACCCATCACTCGGGCCCCTCGAAGACGAGCTTCGGGCACGTTCCACTCCTCCTGAATCATCTCTCGAAACACCCTATGTACCGGGAAGGCTCTTTGGTTCTTTCGGAAAACTTGCAACAAGGGATCTTCCAAAGAATCCTCCTCCCCTGACCCGGGAACCGGCATATTGAGGGCCTTTAAGGTCTCCGATATTAGAGCCGGAAGCTCATCCCTCCGGAAGACCCGCACTACCCTAGCCTGATCCTCTTTCTCGGATAACTCCCCTTCCTCAAGCTCCCCGTCCACCTCCAAACCGAGGTCCTCCTCGTCGGACAAAGGTCCCTCCGAGGGAACTGAAGCCTCTCCCGAAACACTCTCTAGCCGCACCTTCTTAGCTTTGTGGAGAAGATCTTCAGCCTGAGAAGTTGGAGCGGGTCTCTTCAGCCCGCCTGGGACCTCTGCCCCTGCCCGCTGGGGGGCTGCACCCAAGAGGGTACACGCTGGAGAAGCAAGACAAAATCTGAGGAAAAAATAGCCGCCAACTCTTTCGGGAAGGGAACTGGAGGAACAGAGACGTCGGGCGCCGAAGACGGACCTGCCACCGGCTCCACCTGGGTCTCTTCCGGCCGCAGAGCTACCGATTTTTCCTTCTTGGGCTCAGCCAGCCCCTCGCCAGCATCCTTGACCTGTTCCATAACTGCAGCCTCCCGGACACAGGACTTACACACTCCTGAATGGGCAGCCCTCTTCAAGTCACAGACAAGGCAGAGAGGCCTAGAGGGCATGATAAACCAGGCCAAGCCCAAACACTGGCAGCCCAGCAAACCTGCTGTAGTGGAAAGCCCCTTGAAGAGCCTCAGCAGCATCAAAAGGAAAGATGTCCCTGTTTGAACTAACGATGGGAATATTTTTTTTTATAAAGGGAAGAAGCAGAAAAGGCCCCGCAGCTCAAAGGGCTGAGAATAAATAAAAAAACGAGGCTCTGGAGAACCACCATGAGGGAGAATTGAGGGCCTCAGACAGCCGTGTTTACCCGCGGCTCTGCCACGCGGTTAGGCCCGGCGCCGACGCCTTCGCGCCAAAATGCACTGCACAGAAAAAAAGGCTTCACAATAATGCTGGCTTACCTTTCCCCTGCCGAAACAAGCACTCTGCACCTCGTGCCGCAGAGCTGCTTGCCGGCGGCTCCGGAGAACGGGAAACTGATCAGGGAGCGGCTGCAACGCTGAAAACTGCCCCGATACAGAAATAACAGCTCCCCCGGGCCGAGCCAGCCAGCGCACGAACAGGCAGACTTCTGTGTGGCGCTGGCTGGGATCCTCTTCGACTCTCACTCCCTGCTGGCTGCAGCCAAGGTGGAAGGCTATCAATCCGGATCCCCCCCAAAGCACAGACCCCGAACTACGATCGCTAAAGCAGAGGGGAGGGTGAGTGAGGAAAAAGCCTGCAGAAAACTTAAAGGCACAGCACCCCAAGTTAAACTGCCTGTGCACACTGACTCCAAAGGGAGAAAATTACCCCCCCAAACTAACTATCCAAACTTAATTGATTCTCAAGTGAGCCCGGACCCCCGGGCTCCAGTCCATCCAGCTGCTTGGAGACTGAGGTAACTGAACTTGGGAGGCGGATTCAAGGGAGATATATCGGTGACATCACAAAAAGGAGGAGTTTTCTCAGTCTCCAAGCTGCTGAATGAGATAGGGAACCCAGAGGTCCGGGACCAGACTGGCTATCACGATCAGGAACACCAGTTAAAAAGGCTAGACCAGCCTGCAAATGTCACTGACTCATGCTCAGGCTAGCTGCCTCCAACCATTCAGCAGGATAGCTGTGTGCCTAATGCCAGTATGGTCTGGTCTTAAAAAGTACAGTCTCAGACTCATGGTAGTCACTGCCAGATCCTGCACAACTTCAACCTTGCACCCATGCAGCTTATTCTGTCTACCTAGGGCTAAAAGGGATTAACAGCCTGCTCATGGCTCCTCAGAGACCAGCTTCTGGAGTTACCCATTCCACCTTTGGGAGAGCTCAGCTCCTCTAAAGGTGCCCTAACAAGGACCCTCACTAGGTCGACCTCCACCTCTCAGAGGCAGCAGATCTCCTCTGGAAGCATCACTGCACTGAGAACTTGCAACACCACAGGGAGAGAAGCCTTAGTAGGCAACACTTCTACTGTCAGAAGATGAGAGAACACAAGAACTGCAAAGCAATAGCTAACTTGCAGGATGGAGGAAGAATCCACTGAAGGCAAACCCAGCACCATTGGGGGCCTCGACAATCATTCCCCTGAGCTTCCTACAGAGTTTGCATACACTGGAAGTAAAGCAGGCAACACTGATAACTAGAAAATGGTTGCTTCTGTGCTGTCCTGGCCTACAGAGACCCTTTTGACAAACTGGTGGCTGCTCCTGCAATGATCTAACTGGACAGAGGCCTCTGCAATATAACAAACATCCACAACAGCGCTATTAAACTATGACAGCCTCGATAAAAGTACCTCAGCAGCTACCACAACAAAAGCAGCGCAGGGCATGCACTTTCTGCTCTGTTTTTAATATAGACTCACAAGAACACCTAGAGCCTGCAGCTTGCAAAATGGTGGCCATTTCCGTGCTGCAGCTAGAGGCCCCTCTGTTGAGCACCACCAAGTCTGTCAACTCCCTCCAGCCAGCTCAACATCACAACCAACAATGCTCCATGACAAGGGCATTCAGCTGCTTTGCTGTGGCCATCCAATCTGCCCCGAGCTCTTGCAGCAGCTGGCAAAAGATCCAATGTGGGGTGCATGGCTCACTACAGCTTGACTATTGCCACAAAGTGCCATCCTATGCTGCTCCTGGCATCAACTAAAAGTTGGCTCACTGCCACCAAAGTTGCACCACTCCCAGCATTTTGTTTGACTGTTTGCTGTCTTCAGTCCTCAGAGCTGACTCCACCCATGCCACCCTGGGCCCTGCCAACACAGCAGACTTGCTCACAGGGTTAACTACCCACACGCTGCTTCTAGCCCTGCTGCCGTGTCCAGCCCCTCACATTGCTCCTGGCTCAGGCTGACCCAGTGTCTCAGGCTCATTATGTTCTGCTCCCGATCACTAACTGGGTCTTCAGACTGCCAATGGACCCATACTATTCCCAGTGGACAAAATGCTTTAACTTGCTCACAACAGACTATGTCCTCTGACTGAATACACTTGCCTCTGCAGGCAATGCTTTGTGTTACCTTCAGCACACATACCATATAAGTTCTCTATTTTTTTTAGAGAGAGACACAGAAAAAGCAAAAGGACCCACTCTCCCCTCTCCCTCCTTGAGGCCTACCCAGCAAAGAGGGATACCACGAAGAAATCCACAGAGAGTGAGAGTGAAGGAGAAGACAGAGTCCTGGACTCCTTCAGGTAGATTCCTAGGCCAGTCAGAGACTAAATCATCTGCAAGAGAAAACTCAACTGGGGAATCAGCTGTTCAACTGGACAAAAGAGACATGGGCCACCAAAGCCAGAATGCTGCACAGAATACTGAGGAGAATGTGGCTGCATGGAGTTCTATACAAGGCAGAGCCCTCAGGATTTTGCTATTTGTCTCCATCTGCTGGCTAATGGGCATAATCCACTCATTTTGGACAGATCTGGTATGACAATAAGGAAGAAAGTGTTGCTGGAAGGGGTTCTGAATTAATTATCATTGGGGTGGGGGTCTCAAGAGTCACTGAAGGGAATGTATAATGCAAGGATATAGGAATACCAAATCATCCAAGCTCAATCGGTTTGTTTTGTTCTATTTCATAGAAAAGCAGAAATGGAGGTAGACACAAGGCACAACAAAGTCCAATTGAGCGTTTTATTCCAGGTCCATTTCTGCTCTTCCTTGGTTTATATTGCTTTCTGGAGGTTCCTCCTTCCCTATTTGGCACTGCCCTATTTCATACCAGGAGTTGTACGTCTAATTGTCCTATTCATTTCTCATAATCAGAGCTAGAAATCCATGTAGCAAAACTGGAAGTTGGCTAGTCTGGGCAAATTGGCAAACTTAGAGGTTTGGGAGGGGGGAGAGAGCACGAAGCATGGATATAAATGGTGCTTCAATGCAGTTATTTGTTGGGGCAGAGCAGGTGGTTAACCATGGTGCAGGGCATCAAGTGGAAGGTGAAGCATGGGCAATGGCAGGTGGAAGGTTTTTCTCTTTCAAAAGATTTGCAACCCTTAACAGTCATATACACAACCAGAGAACTATATGCAGACAGAAAGATACACATAAACTTAACTATCTAATTTCTCAACAAACAGGGGTGTCCTACATGGATCGGTGGGTTCACCCCTAAACAAAGACATGGGGAGACGTGTCCTGCACAGAGCGGCAGGTGCATACTCTTGTCATCTTACTGGGCAGACTAGATGGACCATACTGGTCTTTATCTGACGTCATTTACTATGTTACTATATACTAACCAACCTTTATCCTCTCAGTCGCACCATAGTTCCCTCCTAAAACCCCAAAGAATCTACTTACCGTGGCTCTCCTCTCCTGACAACTCCGTGACAGGAAGTTTTGCAATAGGACTCCTGTATTCTGTTCCCTCTGAAAGTCTCCTCAAAGTCAGCCGATTCCTATGATGAGACAATACTTCTCAAATTAAAGGCCATTCTCCAAAGTTCACAATCTAAGTTTGGAGGCACTGGCATTCTCTCCATACCTTCTTCCACTTCAGGGAAAAATGATCACAGTTCACATCCATACCTCATCTGAGATATAAGCCCAGGGGCGGAAAATGAACTTCCTTCACAGAGCAGATACCAAACAGAGAACAGATCAGAAAAAAAAATACCATGACAAGAGATGGCAGAGAGAGCAATAGTGACAGAAAGAAATAAGTTAACCAAAGAACAATTTATACTAAAATTACATATGAATAATTGAGTATAGCACATATCAATAAAGTCAGAATCAAAAAAGCACATAAAAATAAAGATGGCTATTTTTATATATAATATGTTAACACACTCACAATACCACAAAACATGAAAAAAATCCAAGGTTTGGATGGAAGCTCTGTGGCAGTGCTATGCACTGCCATAAAGAGGGTCTCATTTTGATCTGAGTTGAGTTTTCTATTCCCAAGTCAACTGGAGATGCTGTAGAGGCAGTGTTTGCAGTCCCTGTGGCGTGGGAAGGTATGGCGACACATGAAGAGTAACTTTATAAAGGTTTTTCTACCTGTAAGTCCTGTTCTACATCCAGAAAAACAGAATTACTTACCGACAGCAGGTATTCTTCATGGATAACAGGATAAGTCCTCACATATGGACGACTTCATCAATGAAGCTCTGCACAGGAAACCTTTCCCAATTTCTTTCACAAGTTTTCTGAAGTGGCTCCCTTGTGCCTGTGTGCCTGTTCCCACACCTCATTTCCTTTGCCAGTTACCAGCTGAAAGTAGAATTCAACACTGAGGGCAGGAGGGAGGCTTGTGAGAACTTACTCTGCTGTTCACTGAGAACACCTGCTATAAAGTAACTAACTCTGTTTTCTCCATGGACAAGCAGTGTTAAGTCCTCAAATATGAGATTCCCTAACTACAGGCTGCTACAAAAAAAAGGGGAAAAACTAGAGTCACAACAAGCAGACACTGAATAAACATGTTTTCAGTGGCAACAAAAATTCTTGCACATTTATTCTTGAACTCCTTCCTGAGTTCTGCCCTTGACCAGCCAAGTAGGGAAACACATAAATGCCCAGTCTGTACAGACATGCTGCAACAATTGCAAGGCATTTGAGAAATACATGAGGAGAGGATGCAAGCCCAAATGGCAGTATGCAATAATGGAAGCATAGTTTCCCTACGATGAATCACAGATACCTCCTAGGACTGGGATGTAGCAGGATATGGGTGTAAGCATCCTTTAGATCCAGAGAACATAGCTAATCCTGTTTTTTAAAGAAAGGGAAGTTTGGTTGCCAAAGGAAACCATTCTGAACTTCTTACAAAAAGATTTCTCAGATCTAGGATAGGACAGAATCTTCCCATTTTCTTCATTACGAAGAAGTACCTCAAGTAAAATCCTTGCTCTGGTGGAGGAGGCTCAACCATAATAGCCTGTTGCAGGGCAGAAAGTTCAGGAAAATTATATCCTGGTGCTTAGAGACCAGCAATGCCTCTCTTGGTGAATAATTTGGTGGTAACTGGAATAGAAGTAATCTGTATGCATCCCAAACTATTTTGAGAACCCAAGTATCAGAGGTTCTCAAAGAGCCAATTACAGCCTCACTCCCTGGTTTTGGCTAGAATGCAGGCTGGGACTTCTGAGCCCTCTGCTGCCTAGGGCGGGAGAATCTTGTTTGGTTTGAGTCAAGTGGGAGAGAAGAACTTACTTACACCTGTGAGAGTAATAGGATCTCCTCTGCCTTCCTGCTCTACAACCTTCTAGATGAGGAGGCTGGATCAGAAATGGGCTTTGGAGGGAGCCTTAAGAGCATCACTGCACTGCTCGATAAGGGTAGCAACCACCTGCACCTTATCTCCGAAGAGATTCTCTCCATGGCACAGCATGTCAGCAAGCTTCTCCTGAACATGAGGTTATAAGTTTGCCCAGGGCCATGAGAGCTTCAGGAAACCAATACTCACAAAGAAGGCTTTCGATATCTCGATTGTATTTGTATGGATCAGTATGATACTACAATGTGCTGCCTTCGATGACATCAAAGGAGCGTTCTCGTGCAGAGCAAAGCATGTCATCCATTCCTTGAGGTCTTTCATAATAACATAGTATATGGATGGCAGATAAAGACCAGCATGGCCCATCTAGTCTGTTCAGCAAGGTGGCAAGTGCATCTTCTGCTCCATGCAGGTCACCCCTCCCCATGCCTTTAAGGGTGTACCCACCACTCCGTACAGGTCACCCTTATTTGTTGAGATAAGAGATGGTTAAGTTTATTTTGATTTTATACTGTTGCTATAAAGGAATCCACTGTGTCTGTCCCATGCCATTTTGAATTCTGTCATTGTATTTGCCCCTACCACTTCCATCAGGAGGGCATTCCAAGCACTAATGCGTCTAGTTGAAGTGAAGGCAATTAGGAAGATCACCTTCCAAGAGAGGAACGTAAGTGAGGTCTTGGCTAATGGTTCAAAGGGCAGCTTGAGAAGCTGCGCTAGAACGACACTGAGGTCCCAAGCTACTGGAGGTGGCTTAATGGATGGTTTAACAGTAGAAGACCTCTCATAAATGCGCTAATAGCAGATGCATGGAGATGGGCTGTCCACTGAGTAGATGGTGAGGCCGCAATGGCACTAAGGTGAACTCTCACTGTTTGTCTTTAGACCTGTCGAGGACAGGTGGATGAGATACCGGAGGAATGATTCCACTGAGCAGAAAAGCTATTGAGATCCTTCTGGGAACACCAGACAGAGAATCCATGTCACTTAAAAGCATATGAAGGTCTGGTGGAGGGCTTTCGAGAAGCCAAAAGGATCTCCTTAATCTCTTGAGTAAGGTCAAAGCCTTGTTCTTAGCAGCCAAGCTGTGAGGCGGAGACTGTGGATTGGGATGGAGTAGTGAGCCATTGTCCTGAGAGAGGAGATCCAGCGCACATCCCAATCACAGAGGATGAGTCTGAGTCAGAGGTAGTAGCAGCAGAAACCACGGTTGCTGCGGCCAGTGAGGGGCTATGAGAATCATGGAACCCTTGTCGGACTGAAGGACTGAAGCTTGAAAGCGTCTTGGGAATGAAGGGTATAGGAGGGAATGCATAAAGCAGACCCTGACCCCAGTGTAGGTGGAAAGCATCCATTTGTTGGTTGTGGATGTCTGAATTCTTGTTCAGAAGCAAGGAAGCTTGGTATTTTGCGGAGTCACGAACAGATCTATGACATGAGTTCCCCCAGGTCTGGAAGATTAGGACATTGTGTCTGGATGGAGAGACCATTCACGGCGAAGGAGGATGTGACTCAGTCTGTCTGCCAAGACATTGGACTTCCCCAGGAGGTACACCACTTGGAGGTGTATTTGATGGGCAATGACAAAGGACCAGAGGTGTATCGCCTCCTTGCAGAGGGCCCAAGAACCTGTTCCTCCCTGCTTGCTCACACAGAACATGGCCATTTGATTGTTCGTCCTGATTAAGACTTGTGCTCCGAGGTGGTGTTGGAACACCCAGAGGGCAATGGAGATAGCCCAGAGATTGATCTGGAGTTGTAACTCTTGTGCTGTCCAGAGCCCCCTGTGTAGTCAGGTTGCCCAGATGGGCACCCCAACCCTGTTTGGAAGCATCCGTTGTCAGGGTGCATTGACGTGGAGGCATCTGAAAAGGTGGGCCTACGAGTAGGCTTTTTGGAGAACACCAGCACTGAAGGGATGTGGTTAGACGGCCAGTGATTTGGATCCTGTCCCAGAGGCAGCCCAAGGCCTGCTTCCATTGGGAGGCAAGAGTCCACTGGGCTGTTTGCATACGTAGTCAAGCATATGGAATGACATGTACCGTAGAGGCCATGTGTCCAAGGAGCTGCAGCATCTCTCGGGCTGTCCGATGGTCTTTGTAGGAGAGTCCAGGATGCTAGTTTGACTAGACAGGCACAACAGAGCTGGGGCAGAAACGCCCTGGACTGTTGGGTGTCTAGTAGGGCTCCAATAAACTCTAGTCTTTGAGCTGGAGTGGGCTGGGATTTTGAGACTTTTTGACAAATCCCAAGTATTGCAGTACTGTAGAAAAACAGTATCTCTTGGGAGGTGTCTGCTTTTATCAGCCAGTCATCTAAGTAGAGGAAGACAAATATCCCCAGAGTTCTTAGATATGCAGCCTTGACCGCCATGCACTTTGTGAAGACTCTTGGGGCAGAGGTGAGTCCAAAGGGAAGGACTCTGTATTGATAATGTCTTTCCTGAAAGGTGAAGCGTAGATATTTCCTGTGTCCTGGATGAATGAGGATGTGTGTGTACGCTTCTTTTAGATGTAGAGAACACAGCCAGTCCTGACTCTGGAGGTAGGGAAGAAGTCCTGAGGGAGATCTTGAATTTTTCGTGGACCAGAAACTTGTTGAGTTTTCCGAGGTCCAGAATGGGCCTATACCCTCTGGTTTTCTTTGGAATGAGAAAGTAGGGAGAGTAGAAGCCCACTCCCTGTTGGGATGTTGGGACATCTTCTATTGTGCCCTGAGACAGAAGAGAGGACACCTTGTCCTGTAGGAGAGCAGTGAGTGGGGTTGTGTTTGATAAACCCCATTAAATGTGGAGGGGGGCAGAGTTTGCAGATGAAGTCTGTACCCTTCCTGAATTATGGAGAGAGTGTCCACTGCTCTGAGGTGATGAGGTGCCATCTGTGGGCATAGTGACAGTCTGCCTGCTATGTGGAGGAGGTGAGGGCAGAGTCAAAAACCAGGCGCAGATTGTGGCTGCAGAGCTGCTTGAGATTTAGCCACCTGTGGCTTCTTTTGCTGCTTAGGAGGCTTCTGCCTCTTCTTTGGGGCCTGACACTGGTACTGAGAAGTAGGAGGATAGGAAGAGAAGAATTTCTTCTTATTATTGTAGAAAGACTTCTTTGCAGGAGTCTTCTTCCTAGCAGGGTTAGTTGATACTCTGGACAGTCTCTTTAGAGTAGTATTTTCTGACTCTAATTGAGAGGACTTATCTTGCCAGTCTTTGCCAAAGAGGTTTTCTCCTGTGCAAGGTATGTTGCCCAGCTTATCCTGAACCCACTGTTCAAGATCTGAGGCCCGAAGCCATACAATTCGACGTGAACCAATGTATATTGCTGAGGCTCTGCTTGGGCATTCAAAAGCATCGAAGGTAGCCCTATTTACACAAACTTAGAGACATTTTGGCTATGCTTAACTAGGGCGAGATAATCTGCCCTCTTGTCATCTGGGAGGAGAGGGGCAAAGGCCTTGAGATCTCTGGAGACCTCTTTCAGGAACATTCCCATGTAGAGGATATAGAAGTTAATCCTAGCCAAGAGCACTGATGCTTGGAAGCATCGACACCCAAAGGCATCGAGAATTCTCGATTCTCTACTGGGAGGATTAGAGGAGTGAGTCTCTGAGCTTTTGATTTGGCACATTACCAATTCCACCACCATGGAGTGGTGAGGAAGTTGTGGCTTATGGAAGCCGGTACCCGATACATGGTATTGAGATGTCAACACTGAGATGAGACCATGAAAGGCACCTCCCACATTCATAGCATAAGGTCACGAAGGATGCGGTGCCCCAGTAAGGTGGCTAACTTTTGGGTTGGATATTGGAGGATCTCTAATTCCTCCACCCTTGGCTCCTTCTCTAATGTTACCATGATAGAGAGGCTTTTAATAAGGTCACGCATGAACTTCTGGAAGGACATGTCTTCCGGAGGAGACAAGTGTTGCTGCTGAGGTGGGGAAGGGTCCAAAGGTAGATCCCTGGGCCTCCAGGAATCAAGTGACTCCACATCTGAAATTGGGGAGTCTGAATCGGGGGACTTGAAGTACAGACTGTCTCGATGTTTGCCCGATGCTAGATGCCAGTACCAATGCTCCGAGGTATCAGCCTCGGTGAGCCGCTTGGGCTTGGCACTGGTATCAGTAAACGTGTCAAGGGAGAGCATGAGTGGGAGCAATGTCAATGTCATCTGCAGTAACTCTGAAGCCATGGCCAGAACCAGTGTTGATGTTGGATCCGTAAGTGGTATCGACATGGTAGTACCCGTAGCCAAGGGTTTTATTGATACCAAAGCTGCGAGAAGGGCTGCCAAGCTGCACTCGATGGCCAGTATGCGCTGGTCAATCAAGGTCGCAGATGCTTGGGTGTCAGTAATGAGTATTTGCGCTACCATCCGAGAGCATGGCACCAGTAGCTCTCCAGAAATTGAGGCCTCGGGAGCATCCTGGGGACCCTCGATGGCTTTGGAGGACAAGGCTGCCTGCCGGGGCAGTTTAGCAAGGCAATCTGCCTCCAAGGCAACACCCGAGAAATCTCAAAGCTTTGAATGAAATCTTTCCCTGGAGGTGTCATCAAACTTCGATGTGACCTTATGCTTGGATTTCAAAGATACCTGAGATCCATGAGAGGATGAGAAGGCCCTCAACGAAGTGGATGCCATTGATACTGCGTCCGAAGTGAAAGTGCTCCAAATTTAGAAGCCTGGTTTTGTAGGCCTCTCTGTGTCATTTTCTGACAAAGAGGACAGTCTTTTGGCTGGTGGTCTGGGCCGAGGCATTTTAAACATCACTCATGTGTGTCAGTTGCCAAAACGGTGCCTGCACAATTAGAACATTTTTTGAAACTACTAGTTGGTTTCTCCATACCTTCCAGTGTGAAGAGTATGGTAAACTTAAGGCCTAAAAAGGGCATTGACGCCCAAGTATTTTTTTTTAAAGAAAATAAAGAAAAAAATGAAAGAAAAGAATAAGGGAACCAGCAATGTTCTAGACTGTGCTGGTGTCGAAGGGAAGGCAGAGGCGCTATCCACAAAAACATTTTTCTGCGGCGACAGGATTTGTTTCCTGCTCGCTCTGTGGAAAACGAAGAACTGAAGAAAGGGAGAGTTGGAAAGGCGGGAAGACAGTCATGCAGGTGCAGTGGAGTGCTCCAAAAAGCTTTCCAATTGGACGCTGAGGACCATTCCCGCGCGGGCTCCATCAGTACTGACGTCACCATATATGAAGACTACATTCCTGCTTTTCCTGGAGATAAACAAAAAAACACCTCAGAAATGCAGAGAAAACTGAATATAGAAAAAAATGTCATGGACTACGGGAGAATGTGTCTGTAGGGCTCCACAGATGAAAGAAGACAGATGCGGCACAGTGGCATCAGGCAGGAATGGGCATACAGGCACAATGGAGTCACTCCAAAAGCTTCTAGAAGCAGCTGAGAGGTGTTTCCCATCCATATGTGAGCACTTATTCTGCCTGTCCATGGAGAAAGGTCTTTTGTAGAACTGCAAGTATAAGTAATTGCAGTAACAAAATTGCAGTTATATGGATGACACAAGTAGACGTTCCCAAGAGCATAACTTGGGTGGAGCTGGAGCACAGTTGAGTGTTTTGTAAAATATACAAATATATCACAAGTACATGTACACATTTACACCAGCTTCAGAACAGGTTTAAATATATGCATCTGCATTTGTGCCTTTTTGAATTCCATCACAGTTTTTTCCCCCACAACCTCCACTGGAAGGGCATGCCAGCTGTCCATTACCCTTTCAGGAAATACTTTTTCACAGAAGGAGTGGTGGATGCCTGGCATGCCCTCCCAGTGGAGGTGGTGTGGACAAAATCAGTGACGGAATTCAAAAATAGATGCAGAGACACAGGGTCATGCATTTAGGCTGCAAAAATCAAAGGGCGTCATGCAGTATAGGGGGTGAAGTGCTTCTGTCCACAAAAAAAGAGCAAGACCTAGGGGTGACTGTTTTTGTCGATCTCAAAGTTGCTAAACAGGTAGAAAAAGCAACAGCGAAAGCCAGAAGGATGCTTGTGCGCGCAGACAGGGAAAGAGCTAGCAGGAAGGTGGTGGTGATAGTGCTTCTGTATAAGTCTTTGGTGAGACCGCATTTAGAGTATGCAATTCTGGAGACCATATCTTCAAAAGGACAAACAGGATGGAAAAAGTGCATAGGGTGGCTTCCAAAATGGGGAGATATGACAGACGCTTAAATACCTCCATAAATTCACAGGAGAAAAGCCTCTTTCAATTGAAAAAAGCTCTGCAACGAGGGGGCACAGGATGAAGGTAAAAGGAGACAGACTCGGGAGTAATTTGCAGAAATATTTCTTTATGAAAAGAGTGGTAGATGCATGGACTAGTCTCCCAATGGAGGTAGCAGAGACAGCGTAGTTACTCACATGTAACAGGTGATCTCCAGGAACAGCAGGAATCCACGCGGAAACGCTCCCCAGCATCCAACAGGAAAGCCTTTGGGAGCATTTCACTGCGCCTGCATGCCTCCCTTACCGCCTTCCAAACTTCTCTCCTCAGTTGACTTTGTAGCCGCAAAATAAAAGAACCCTACAACTCCGAGGAGAAGAGGGGGGGTTGTGAAGACCGATTCCTGCTGTTCCCGGAGATCACCGTTACAGGTCGGTAATTATGCTATCTCCAGAAACAAGCAGGAATGCAGTCTTCACATGTACCAGACTGATATAGGGAGTGGTGGGGGGGGGGGGGGGGCGGGGAGCAGTGCGATCCCCAAGGTAAAAACCTGTAGCCAAAGAGTCTGAAAGAGTTGTGAGCCATTAGACTCTATTCCAGGAAGCAATACTCCCCAAATGATAGTCTAGTACAGAGGGTAGAATTTGAGTTTAAGTCCCAAAGAGGTGCTAGAGTACAGCTTGGCCAAAGAGAGCCCTGACAGGGGTCTCTATCCAGATAATAGTGGGCCGCAAAAATGTGGATGGAGGAACAGATAGCTTCCCGACAGATCTCCTCAATGGATACCGAACGGAGGTTTGCTACTGAAGTTGCCATAGCTCGTACATTATGAGCTGTAACATGACCCTCTAGGGAGAGTCCTGCCTATGCATAAGCAAAAAAAAAAATGCAATCTACTATCTACCTGGATAGTTTGTTTTGTCACCGGGGAACCCAGGTGACTGGGATCAAAAGAGAAATAATTGAGAGGATCTTTGGTGATCCTTAGTTCTTAAATAGAAAGGCACTGCTTGTCTGCAGTCTGAAGTGTGAAGCGCTAATTCCGCACAAGATGCATGTGGTCTAAGGAAGAAAATAGGTAGAATGACCGACTGGTTCAAACAGAAGGGAGAAACAACCTACGGAAGGAAATGAGGATGGAAACGCAGAACTACCTTGTTGTGGTGGAACCGGGTATAGGGTGAAAGCTTGCAGTTCACTAATGCGGCGAGCTGACATGAGTGCAATGAGGAAGAGTACCTCCCATGATAGAAACTTCAGTGAAGTGGTGGCCAAAGGTTCGAAAGGAGGCTTTAGTAGTTGCCTAAGAACCACAATGAGATCCCAGGCTACCGGCGGCAGCTTAATGGGCGGTTTGGATAGCAGCAGACACTGCATGAAGTGTGCTAAGAGGTGTGAGGAGATAAGCTGCCCCTGTAGTGGTTCGTGATGAGCCACTTCGGCACAACAGTGCACTCTGACTGAATTAGTCTTAAGGCCTGTTAAGGGTAGGTGGAGGAGATATTGTAAAAAGAACTCCACCCTACAAGAAAAGGGGTCAATGCATTTTGGGGGGCACCAAAATGCAAACCTACACCACTTAAAAGCATAAGATTGTCTGGTAGAAGTCCCTGCGTGATGCAAGGAGTATATCTTTAACCTCTTGTGGCAGGTCAAGGTTAGCGAGCACTAGCCCTTCAGCAGCCATGCCATCAGGCAGAGAGAGTGGATGTTGGGATGGAGGAGTGTGCCGCTGTGCAGAGAGAGGAGGTCGGGCACACATCCTAGGTCACGTGGCTGAACTTGCACTAGGCAAAGAAACAGAGGGAACCCTGTTGATGGGACCAAGAGAGGACTATGAGAATTATGAAGCCCTTGTCGTCCTGTAGTTTGAAGAGTGTTTTGGGAATCAAGGAGACAGGAGGGAATGCATAAAGCAGATGCCGTCCCCAGTGTAGAAAGAAGACATCCGGGGGCCTGATGGTATAGGGACTGAACCCTAGAGCAGAAGAGTGGAAAAAAGATCTACGAGTGGGGTTCCCCACATCTGAAAGATCCGAGCAGCTGTCTCCCAATGCAGGGTCCATTAGTATGGACGAAAGACATAGCTGAGCTTATCTGCAAGGACAATGCAATAGCCGAGGAGGTACACTGCTCTGGGGTGAATGCGGTGTGAGATGGCAAACACAAGCAAAGCGCTTTTTCATAGAGCAGCTGGGACCTTGTCCCTCCCCGCTTGTTGGCACAGAACATGGCTACTTGATTGTCTATTCTGACTGCCCGAAGGTTGGGGTTGAAAAACCCAAAGAGCATTTGTCAATGCTCACAGTTCTTGTGTCCACAGTCCTTGTGTGGTTAAGTCGTTGAGATGTGCTCCCCAACCCAGCTTCGTCAGGGTACATCAAGATTCAGGTATATGAAAAGGTGACCTGACGAGTAGGGAACACCACCACTGAAGGGAATTAATCAGCTGAGAGGTGATGTGGATCTCGTCTGAGATACCCCTGTGCCTGCGTCCATTGGAAAGAGTCCATTGGGCTTGACTCATGTGCAATCTTTATGAAGGATTAGACTAACGCGCTATTCATGTGCAATCTAGCAAAGGGGATGACAAGGAGGTCATGTGTCCCAAGACACACAGCATCTCCTGAGCTGTGACGCAAGTCTGTTTTTGCAGGTGCTCCACTAGCTCGATGAGGTGGGCAGAGCAATCCTGTGGAAGGAAAGCTTTGGCCTACTGGATATTTAAGACAGCTCCGATGAACTTCAGTTACTGGGTTGGAGCGAGATGAGACTTTGGGAAGTTTATGACAAAGCCTAGACGTTGGAACACTGTGATGGTGCGATGAAGGGAGAGTCTTACCTCTTGAGGGGAGTCTCCCCTGATCAGTCAGTCGTCTAAGTAAGGGAAGATGAAGATGCCCAAAGTGCGGAGATAGGCAGCGACTGCTGCCATGCATTTTGTGAAGACCCTTGGGGCAGAAGATAAACCAAAGGGGAGAACCCTGTATTGGTAATGTTTTCCCTGACACATGAAGCACAAATTCTGTGTACGTAGGATGTATCAGTATATGCGTGTATGCATCTTTGAGGTCTACAGAACACAGCCAATCGTGTCTCTGGAGGCATGGTAGAAGAGTTCCTAGGGAAATCATTTTGACTTTTTCTTGAATCAGAAACTTGTTTAGGTCTCTGAGATCTAAGATGGGCCTGAAAACTCATGTTTTCTTTGGAATGAGAAAACATGCAGAGTAGAAGCCCATCCTTTGAGTAGGGGGAACTCTGTCTACGGCACCCTTAAGAGGGTGATTTGAAGGGGTTGTGTGGTATGGTCCTCTGCAAAGCTGGTGGGGGGGGGGGGGTAAGGTCTGGAAGTGAAGCGAATAACCCCCTTGGACAATGTGAAATGTCCACTGCTTTGAAGTTATGAGGTGCCACCTGTGGGCATAATGGCAAAGTCTGCCTGCTATGTGGAGGGGCTGTGCCACTTCCAGAGGCAGAATGGCAATGCTCTCTAGGAAAAAGTAAAAAATCAGGCACAAGCTGTGGCTGTGCAAATGGTTGAGGTTTAGGAGTCTCTGGCTTCCTGGGTTGGCGAGGACCCTGCTGCTTCTGCTGTGGAAGTTGTTGCTGGTACACAGCAGATGGTGGGTAAAGCGTAGTTACTCACCTGTAACAGGTGTTCTCCAAGGACAGCAGGAATCAGTCCCCACTTATGAGTGACATCGGCACAGACTGAGCCCGCGCAAAGCAATTCCCTAGTTTTAAAAGAAAGCCTTTGGGATTGCTGCCACGCATGAGTGATCCTCTTCCTGCCCAAGGGGTGCCATTTTGCTCAGTCAGGTCCCTCAGCTTGAGCCCTACCAAGCAGATGGCAAGGGAAGGATAAAAATCCAGCAACTCATCAGGGGAGGTGGGAGGGTAGTGAGGACTGATTCCTGCTGTCCCTAGAGAACACCTGTTACAGGCGAGTAACTACGCTTTCTCCAGGAACAAGCAGGAAGTCAGTCCTCACTTATGGGACTCCCCAGCTACAGGCTACTGAACCTGTAACCAAAAATCGCCTCCGCGAAGGAGTGAGCAGAAGCCAATGCCCGAAGGAGCCCGAGTCCTTGGGTCCCCGGGACGCAACCCTTGGTAGCCGTCAAGAAGAGTTGGAGGGCCAGAGTTGCTTATACCCTGAACAGATTATGGAGTACAGCCTGGCCAAAGGCGCTGTCCCGGCGGGACTCCCTCTCCAGGCAGTAGTGCGAGGCGAAAGTGTTCGCTGAAGACCAGGTCACAGCCTGGCAGATATCCATCAGAGGCACTGAGCGCAGTGAAGCTACCGAAGCCGCCTTGGCTTAGAAGCTGTGTGCGGTGACCCGCCGATCCAGCAGGGCGCCCACCTCATGTCAGCAAAGGCGATGCAGTCCGATACCAAGATGGAGAGCATGTGTTTGGTGACCACCTGCCCCAGGCGATTGGGATCATAGGACACGAAGAGCCGGCCAGACTTGCGATGAGGCCGGGTGTGCTGCAAATAGAAGGCAAGCGTCCTCTTGCAGTCAAGTGTATGCAAAACTGCCGATGCCTGGTCAGCATGAGGTCTCGGGAAGAAGGTCAGTAAGACTATCTCCTGATTGAGATGGAAATCCGAGACACCCTTTTGCAGGAACTTGGGGTGGGTACAGAGGACCACCCTGTTCCCATAGAATCTGGTGTAGGGAGCATCAGCCATGAGAGCTTGGCGTTCACTGACTCGGCGGGCCGAGGTCAGAGCCATCAGGAAGACCATCTTCCAGGATAGGTGCCAAAGCGAGCACATCGCCATTGGCTCGAAAGTTGAACGCGTAAGCTGCATGAGCACTACATTCAGGTCCCACTCTGCCAGGGGAGGCTGGATTGGAGGTTTAGAAAGCAAGAGACCCCGCATAAAATGGGAGACCAAGGGCTGCTCCGAGAGGGGTTTACCCTCAACGGGGAGGTGATTCGCCAAGATGGCGCTCAGGTGCACCCTGATCGAGTTTGACTTAAGCCCTTCCTTCAAGAGGTGAAGGAGGTACTGGAGGACCCATCGGGTAGGACAAGATAATGGGTCAATCTGGAGTCCGGAGCAACAGACCAAGTGGTGCCACCGCTTGAAGGTGTAGGCTCATCTCGTTGAGTTTTTTTGTGACGCAAGGACCTCCTCGATCTCCTCCAGGAGGTCCAGCGGGGCTAGGGATACCCATTCAGCTGCCAAGCTGTGAGGGACAACGAGGCTGGGACACCCGCCCCTTCTTCTGCATTAGCAGGCCTGGGGCACAGCCCAGGGGAACTGGGGGCTCAGACGAGAGTCCGAGCAGGAGTGGGAACCACAGCTGTCGAGGCCACGAAGGGGCGACAAGGATCACCAACGCCTCCTGAACCTTTTGGAGGGTGCCTGCAATCAGAGGAGTGGGAGGGAACCCGTAAAGAAGCCCAGAGGTCCAACTCAAGAGGAACGCATCTGGGGCCTCCCTGCTCAGGTGTGGGATCAGTCCGCAGAAGCGGGGGAACTGCATGTTCGTTGGGCTGACGAACAAGTCCATGGTCAGGGTCCCCCACTGATGGAACAAAAGGCCGGCCAACTCCGGGTCCAGCTGCCACTCATGAGAGTAGAGGATCCTGCCGAGTTTGTCCGTGAGGACATTCTCGTGGCCCGGAAGGTAGACCGCCCGAAGGGTCATCCACCGATGGAAGGCAGAGGACCACCGCCTCCCGGCAGAGGAGGCGGGAGCCTGTTCCCCCCTCCTTGTTGATGTAAAACATCGCTACTCAGTTGTCGGTCTGCACGAGTACAGACTTCCATCCCAGATGGTCCTGAAAGGCCTTCAGGGCCCGTTGGACCACCCAAAGCCAGGAACCTCTGGTCTATCGACGCTGCCGATGCCTGGGTATCGGTACTGGAGAAAGCAGCCGGTACCCCAGAGCATGGCACCAGTAGTTCTGTCGAGGTCGAGGCCTCGAGAACATCCTGGAGCCCCGATAATGCTTTGGAAGCCGAAGCATTCCGCCGGGGCAATTTTGCCGGTAGAGAACCCTCAAGGGCAACGCCAGAGGCATCTCGATGCTTGGAAGGAGATCTACCCTTTGAGGACCTACTAGACTTATGTTTAGTTACCTGAGATCCATGGGAGAAAGACGAAGCCCTGGAAGACGTCGATGCCACAGAGGCTGCATCAGAGGGAAAAAGGGTGCTAAGCTTAGCAGCTCGGTTCTGTCGACTCCTCTTGGACATCATGGCACAAGCCATACACTCCGAAATGGAGTGGTCAGGACCTAAACATTTAAGACACCACTCATGGGTGTCGGTGACGGAGATGGTAGCGCCACAATTGGTGCACTTTTTGAAACCCGAAGCAGGTTTTTCCATAGTGAAGGAAATTTTGGGCCTAAGGCCCAAAATGGCGCGTGCACCTGGAAAAGAAAAGTTTGGGAAAAAAACCCGGCGGTACCGGTATAGCGTCGAGGAAGGCAGACGCGACCACAAAAAAGAAGAAGGAAAACTTTTCTGCGGTGACAGGAAGAACGACCTGCTGGCTCTGCGGAAAACGAAGAACTGGAGAGAGGCAGTTGGGAAAGGCGGGAAGGCAGCACTCAGGTGCTGTGGGATGCTCCGAAAAGCTTTCTAATTGGACGCTGGGGAGCATTCCCGCACAGGCTCCGTCGGTACCGACGATACCCATATGTGAAGACTACATTCCTGCTTGTTCCTGGAGATGTTGATTCGCACATCCCTGTGCAATATCATCTAGAAGTAAGGAGATCCTGAATGCTTTACAGGGAGAACTATTCAGGCAACTGGTAACAGAAGCCACAAGTGAAGGGGCCATACTGGATTTGGTGCTTACCAATGGTGAAAATGTTTCTCATGTTATAGTGGGGGATCATTTCGCATCCAGTGATCATCAGATGGTGTGGTTCAGTATTAGGACTAGGGCTGATAAAATCCATTCAAAAGCGAGGGTCTTAGACTTTAGGAAAACTAACTTTGCCAATATGGGACAATACCTCAGGGAGTCATTAGCAGGATAGGAACTGCTGGGGGATGTAGAAAAACAATGGTGAAAACTGAGAGGAGATATTTTAAAAGCAACCAACCTTTTTGTTAAAAACGGTAAATAAAGGTAAAAGGAAAAGTAGCTGAAAAGGTGAAGAAAAAGAGGGAGGCCTTCTTGAAATACAAAGAGATCAGAGAGATGAAGACAGGCATCTATATTTGGAAAAACTTAGAGAAGCTAGCAAGAAGTCAGGAAAACAAAGATTCAAAAAGAGAAGGAAATAGCCAATGCAACAAAATGGGGGGGATAAGACATTTTTCAGATATGTTAGTGAGAAGAGGAAGTGGTATTGTCAGACTCAAGGGTGAAGGGGAGGCGTAAGTAGAAGCTGAGGATAAAGCAGAATTGCTTAACAAACATTTCTGTTGTGTTCACAGATGAAGAACCAGGAACAGGACCTCAGAAAACACCCACAAACGAAACAGAAGCGAGGGGCATCTTGAGCAATTTTCAGAAGACTGTGTTCGTGAGAAACTAGCTAAACTTAAAGTAGACAAAGCGATGGGACCGGATGGGATACACCCTAGAATACGGAGGGAACTTGGGGATGTTCTAGCAGCTCTGACTGACCTTTTCAATGCCTCTTTGGAGTCGGGAGTGGTGCCAAACAATGGAAGAGAGGCTCATGGGCTGCCTTTACATAAAAGCAGAAGTAAGGATGTGGTTGAAAACTACAGGCCAGTTAGTTTAACTTCGGTGGTGAGTAAATTATTGGAAATGCTGCTGAAAGAGAAAATAGTGAGGTTTCTGGAGTCCAGCGGATTACAGGATCCGAGGAGGCATGGATTCACCAGAGGCAGGTCTTGTCAGACAACACTAATTGATTTCTTCAACTGGGTGACCAGGGAGTTGGACCGAGGGAGCGTCCTAGATGTGGTGTATTTAGATTTCAATAAAGCCTTTGACACCGTTCTGCACAGGCAACGTATAAACAAACTGAGCATCCTAGGGATGGACCCTAAAGTTGCTGCTTGGGTTAGAAATTGGTTGAGTGGGAGGCGACAAAGGGTACAGGTAAATGGGGTTCACTCTGAGGAAAAGGAAGTTACCAGTGGTGTGCCCCAGGGATCTGTCTTTGGTTCGATTCTTTTAAACATCTTTGTTAGTGATTTTGCTAAGAGCTGTCGGGTAAGGTTTGCCTCTTTGTGGATGATACCAAAATCTGCAATAGAGTAGACACCCTGGAAGGTGTAGATAACTTCTAGTCCCACAGGTGCTCCTTGTGGTCTTGGGAAAGCCACTTAACTCTCCATTGCCCATGTTCCCTGTAAGTATTAGTGTATATGTCTCATATCCCCCTCGCGTTAAATGTATACCCCAAGTGTGTTGTGACCACTTTGATTGAAGGCTAAGGTGGTATACAAAACTGTCTAAATAAATAAATAAACATGAGAAGGGATCTAGCTAAGCTTGAATAGTCTAGAATTTGGCAGCTGAGATTTAATGTTAAAAAATGTAAGGTCATGCATTTGGGCTGCAGCAATCTAAGGGAGCGATATAGTATAGGGGGTGAAGTACTTCTGTCCACAAAAGAAGAGCAGAACCTAGGCGTGATTGTGTCTGATGATCTTAAAGTAGCTAAACAGGTAGAAAAGGCAACAGCAAAAGCTAAAAGGATGCTTGGGTGCATAGAGAGAGGAATGGCTAGCAGAAGAAAGGAGGTGATAGTGCCTCTGTATAAGTCTTTGGTACGACTTCATTTGGAGTATTGTGTGCAATTCTGGAGATCACACCTTCAAAAGGATATAAACAGCTTGGAGTCAGTATAGAGGGTGGCTACTAAAATGGTTAGGTCTTCGTTACAAAGCATATGAGGACAGACTTAAGGATCTTAATACGTATACTTTAGAGGAAAGGCGGGATAGAGGTGATATGATTGAGACGTTTAAATACTGTACCTCCATTGCATAAATGCAAAGGAAGAGAGCCTCTTTCAATTGAAAGCAAGCTCTGCTACGAGGGGACATAGGATGAGGGTGAAAGGGAATAGACTTAGGAGTAATATGCAAAAATAATTTTTTTACGGAAAGAGTGGTAAATCCGTGGAACAGTCTCCCAGTGGAGGTGGTAGAGATGAGGACAGTGTCTGAATTCAAAAAGGCATGGGACAAACACAGAGGATCTCTAAAGAAAAAAAGGGAACTGTTGTAGTAGTTGATATGGAAGGGCAGACTAGATAAAAACATGACGGCAGAAAAAGACCACATGGCCTATGTAAGAACCTAGCAGGTTCGCAAAAAGGTACATAGGTTCCACAATGTTTGTCCTGGGGTAAAGCAGTGTATTTCCTGGCTCCTCTTTAATAATGGTTTATGGACCTTTCCTCCAGGAACGTGTCCAAACCTTTTTTTAAACCCAGCTACACTAACAGCTTTTACTACATCCTCCGGTAACAGCTTCCAGCGTTTGATTACACGTTGAATGAAAAAAATATTCTTTTATTAGTCTTAAATAGGTTACATTATAGCTTCATTGCTTATCCCCTAGTCTTTCTACATTTTGATGGGGTAAACAACCAATCTACATTTACCCGTTCTATTCCATTTATTAATTTATAGACTTCTATCATATCTCCCCTCAGCCAACTCTTTTCCAAGGAGAAGAGCCCTAACCTTTTAAGCCTCTCTTTATAGGGGTATCCTTCCATCTCATTTACCATTTTGGTGGCTTCTCTCAGTACCTTTTCTAATTCTGCTATATCCTTTTTAAAGATATGATGACCAGAACTGCATACAATATTCAAGGTGCGGTTGCACCATGGAACACGACAAGGGAATTATAATATCCTTGGTTTTATTCTCCATTCATTTCCTTATGATTCCTAGCTTTCTATTTGCTTTCTTGACAACTGCTGCACACTAGGCAAAGGTTTTCAACATATCATCCACAATGACGCTTAAATCCTTTTCTTGTGTGGTGTTCCTAATATGGAACCTTGCATCGGGTAACCATAGTTTGGGTTGTTCTCTCATAGGTGCATAACTGTGTACTTGTCCAGGTTAAATTTCATCTGCCATTTGGATGGCGAGGCTTCCTATTTATCAAGGTCCTCTTGCAAATTTTCACAATCCTCTTGTTTTTCTTAATAACTGAATAATTTTGTCTCATCTGCAAATTTGATCACCTCGCTCACTCTCATTTCCAGGGTCATTTATTAATAAACAAACAAACAAGGGTTCAAATTCTACTTCTACCATTGACATTCCTTGTGACTTGGGTATGTCATTTGATCTTCTGTTGTTTTAGGTAATGCAATGCAATGTGTGCCTTTGAGTCAGTGTGACTCCTGGCGATCCAGTAGCGCCTGGGTTTTCTTGGCAGTGTGACCAGAAGTAGATTGCCAGGCCTTTCTTCTGAGGCAATGGAGGGTTAAATTTATTTATTTTTATTTACATTCTCTTATAAACCGCGCTATTCTGCATCAGTGCGGTTTACATTGAACAAACTGAAATTACATTGAACAGGGCATTATAACTTGGAGATAACTATTTTACAGGGAACATGGGCTATGGAGGGTTAAGTGGCTTGCCCAAGGCCACAAGGAGCACCTATGGGACTAGAAACCCCAGTCCTTCCGGCCCAAGGTTGCTGTCCTCTAGTGGGATTTGAACCCCCGACCTTCTGGCCTGAAGTACCTTGCCCCAACCACTAGGCCACTCCTCCACTCTAATGACTTGTCCAAGGCCACACGGCGTGCAAAAGGGAATAAAACCCTGGTTTCTTGCTTACCAAGCCAGTGCTCTAACCACTAGGATACTTCTCCACTCCTTTTAGAGATGATCTGTGTTTGTCCCATGCTTTCTTTAATTCAGATGAAGTACTTCTCTCTACTACCTCCATTGGGAGACTATTCCATACTTCTACTACTCTTTCTGTAAAGAATTATTTCTGCAAATCACTCCCAAGTCCATCTCTATTCACTTTCATTCTATGTCCCCTTGTTGCAGAGCTCTTTCAACTGAAAGAGGCTCTCCTCCTGTGCATTAACGTCTATCATATCTCCCCCCATCCTGTCTTTCTTCCAAGGTATACATATCGAGATGTTTAAGTCTGTCCCCATATGCCTTATGATGAAGCCCATTGATCATTTTGGTAGCCACTCTCTGCACCAATTCCATCCTATTTATATCCTTTTAAAAGGTGTGGTTTCCAGACTTGCACATAGTACTCTAAATGAAGTTTCACCAAAGACATACAGAGGCACTATCACTTCCTCCCTTCCTGCTGGTCATGCCTCTCCCTATGCACACAAGCATCCTTCTGGCTTTAACTGTTTTTCTACCTGTTTAGTCACCTAAAGATCATCAGAAACAATCATCTCCAAATCCTGCTCTTCTTTTGTGGACAGAAGCACTTCACCCCCTATACTGTACTGCTCACTGGGATATTTGCAGCCCAAATACATGACCCTGCATTTTTTAACATTAAATCTTAGCTGCCAAATTACAGACTATTCTTCAAGATTTGCTAGATCCCTCCTCATATTATCTGCTCCTTCCTGGCTTTCTAAAGGCAAACCTTACCTAAATGGACTAAGGACAGATTCCTGTGGTACACCACTGACAACGTTCTTCTCAGAATGAGCTCTATTTACTTGCACCCTTTGTTGCTTCCCACTCAACCAATTTCCAATCCAGTCACTTTAGGTTCCATCCCTAGGGCGCTAAATTTACTCGTGTCACCTGTGAAGAACAATGTCAGATTATGTATACCATATCTAGAGCTCTTCCTTGGTCCAACTCGCTGATCACCCAGTCAAAGAAATTAATCAGATTGGTTGACAAGATCTACCTCCAGTAAAACCATGCTGCTTCGGATCCTGCAATCCATTGGACCCCAGAAACCTCATTGTCCTCTGTTTTAGTAACATTTCCATTAAATTTATTCACCACAAGAGGTGAGTAAATTTATCCCGACTCAGCTACCTATCTATCTTTTAACCACTTAGCAATCCTTAACAGCATATTTCCTCCTAGCCCATAACCTTTTATTTCCTGAAAAGTTTCTCTTAAAGAGAATTTATTCAAACACCTTTATCCATGCTTAACACCTTCAAAAACTCTCATACTGATATTGTCCTTTGGCTTCCTTTAATCTTTCTGCCACAAACTGCTCTCTCTCCATCATCCCCAGCTTATGTTTAACCAACATTTTTTTCACATGCACTTACCCAAGTTTTAACTCTTCAGTAGACGCCAAGTAAGTTGAATCCTGCCAACAACAAATAATCATAGGACACAATAACTACTGAGGAGAGAGATGAAAGGAGGGGGAGAGAGAGAGAGAGAGAAAGGGAGAGAGAATGGGGGGCAAAATAAAAAAAGGGCAAAAGCAGAGGCAATAAACCAAAGATGCTTATCTATAACAGGAATTTTCAGAAGACAGCTGCATGCTGGTTACATATAACTGATGCATCCTAATGTCAACATGTACATGCTGTTCAGATCTTTCTAGGAATTTCTTAGTATGCTATAGTTCAGTTCTGTAATTAAGCTAATAAAATCAACTTCAAAGTAGAAGGGAAGGAGTAGTTTAACTGGTGAACTGTTGTCTTCAGAGAACACCTGTAAGAGGCAAGCAACTTCATTTTCTCTGAAGATAAAGCATCTTACCATAAATTACACGCCTGTGACTTCCTTGCTAAAGATTACTGTTTCCACCTATGTGTTGCAAACAAGGGCATCACAACTGTTTTTGCCAAATTAGAACCATTTCCTCTACGCATTTTTTTCCAAAAGGAAGATAACTAAAAAAAAAAAAAAGGAAGAGGGACCCTAAGGGAGCTGCGGTTGGGCTTGAACAGTCAAAAAGAACCTGAAGAATGGCTTGCCCAAACCTACTGCCTTGCCAGGAGTTAATATTTAAACAGTAAGACGTAAATATGTGGATTTAACTCCTTATCCAGAGATATAAAACAGGATGATAAGTGCCGTCGAGTCAATGTCGACTGTGGACAGTTGTCCTAAACAGCGTTCGATCTTCAGTCAGGATTACTCAAAAGAATATTTTGCTAAGATTAATCAGGCAATTAAACCTAGAGAGCTGTCCGAGGTATTTAAATCTTTGCTTCACCTTCCCCATTCTTAATTTAGATCCATTTAGATCCCCATGAATTTTCTCCAGCCCAAATAATGGCCTCTTTTTTTGGGATAAAACTGATTGCTTGATGTATGTACTCTTTGGGTAACAGATTCCAGAGTCTCTACGGCCTTTATTTAGTGTGGCTGCTGATAGTTGTGTTCTTTTTCTATGATCAAAGGATGAAGTTTGATCTCACCCCAATTTGTGAAATTAAATGGAAATTACACTTACCTGGTAATTGTTCTTCCTTGAGGGATGACAGTTTAGTCCTCCACCTCTGGGTTGTGCACCTCCTCCTGCAGTTTGGAGACTGGGCATGTCACAAAAACGTGACATTACTGGATGTAGTCTGCTGGCCTCTCCCATCATCCCCAGTGAATTATTGACAAAGCACTCTCAAAGAAGCAACAAATAAATAGCTAATAAAAACATTTTAAGTGACTATATCACAACTACTTTATACAAGAAAATTTGGACGGAAGTTAGGCTTATCACTTGTGCCTTTTCCCTCCGCCATAAAAGGTAGACCAGCAAGAACCAGAAGAAAGAAAGAAGCATCGCAAGACCTCTGCCTACCTGTTAAATCATCTCTCTCCCGGCTGGACCCACACTGCATAGCATACTACCCCGGGTGGGAATGAGGACTAAACTGTCGTCCCTCAAGGAAGAACAATTACCAGGTAAGTGTAATTTCCATTTCCTTAATCGGTCCTCCAGTTTAGTCCTCCACCTCTGGGATGTAACAGAGCAGTACTTATTGGGAGGGACCCTTCCAGCCGGCCTGCAACACCGCCGCCCCAAACACCGCATTCTTTGCGGCCAAGACACCCAGGTGGTAGTGCTTACTGAAAGTGTGAAGAGACGACCACGTAGCCGCCCTACAAATTTCCACAGGCGACACGAAACTGTGTTCTGCCCATGACGCCACTTGCGCTCTGGTAGAATGGGCTCGCAATCCAACTGGTACTTGTTGCCCCGACAACAGATATGCCGAAGCAATCGCCTCCATGATCCATCGAGAAATGGAGGCTTTCGCCGCTGCCTCCCCTTTACGGGATACACCGAACAATACGAACAGACAACCGAACAATACGAACAGACGGTCGGATTTGCAAAACCCCTCAGAAACCTTCAAATACTAACGTAATACTTGCTTTAAGTCCAAGCGGCACAGATCCCGGTCCGCTGCGTTATCCTCTACTGAACCCAGCACCGGAAGAGAAACCGTCTGATTTAAATGAAACGGCGAAACAACTTTGGGCAAAAAGGAGGGAACCGGGCAAAGCACCACCTTTTCTTTAGAAAAAGACAGAAACGGCTCCCTACAAGACAACGTCTAACTCAGAAATTTGCCTTGCTGAGCAAATGGCCACCAGAAACACCGTCTTCAACGTCAAATCCTTTATGGACGCCTGAAGTAGGGTCTCAAAAGGCTCCCTAGCCAAAGCTCCCTAAAACCAAGTTGAGATCCCAAAGAGGAACCACAATTCTACGAGAGGGCCGTAACTGGGTTAATGCTTCTAGAAAACGCAACATGTCAGCATGTGCACCGAGCGCTATCCCCTGCACCTTGCCCCTATAGCAAGCCAGCGCGGCTAACTGTACCCTCAATAAACTGGCCGCCAGGCCCTTTTCAAAACCGTCCTGCAGAAAGCTTACCACCACTGCAACGGACGTGGTCACCGCGCGCACTTGTCTCCTCGAACACCAATCCTCAAATATGCGCCATATACGAACATACGTCAGAGACGTAGACGACTTCCGTGCCTTAAGCAAAGTCGCAATGACTGCTCCCGAATAACCCTTTTTCTTTAAACGTGCCCTTTCAATGGCCAAACCGTAAGCGAGAACCGATCCACGTGGGGCATCCGCAGAGGCCCTTGAAATAACAGTGTCTGACGTCGGTAATCTCCACGGCTCTGTCAAGGAGGCAAATGAGATCGGCATACCACGGACATCTTGGCCAGTCCGGAGCCACCAGCAGCACTCTCCCCGGGTGAGCCTCGATGCGCTGTACCACCCGACCGATGAGCGCCCACGGAGGAAATACATAGAGAAGACCTGACACCGACCAGCGTTGCAGTAGAGCGTCGATCCCCTCTGACATCCGTTCTCGCTGCCTGCTGAAGAACCGACTGGCCTTCGCTGAGTGAAAGGTCGCCATGAGATCCATGATAGGCGGTCCCCACCTGTGTATCACCTGTGCAAACACCTCCGGATTCAATTCCCATTCTCCGGCATCCACTTGCACTCTGATGAGAAAATCCGTCGTCACATTGTCCTTCCCAGCAATGTGTGCCGCCGAAATCGCTTGCAGCCGCGGCTCAACCCAAGCAAAGAGCGCCTCTGCTTCCTCCTCCATGGCCGTACTTCTTGTATCGCCCTGCCGATTGATGTAGGCCATCGTTGCGGAGTTGTCCGACAGAACCCTGACTGCCCGACCCCGCACATCCCCTCGAATGACTGCAAATGCCAACGCCACCGCTCTGAGTTCTAGTCTGTTGATTGACCACGTGCTCTCCTGAGCTGACCACAGACCTTGCGTGAAGAGCTACCCGCAATGCGCTCCCCAACCCACCAGGTTGGCATCTCTCAACAATGGTAGCCACTCCGGCTGCTCTAGGGGCATCCCGGCTGACAAGGATTCTGGACTTAGCCACCAGTTCAATGCCCGTCTGACCCTGAGTGGACAGGGCAGACATCTGCTCAGCAGATCAGACTGATGGGACCAACGGTGAAGCAATGATCGCTGCAACGGCCACATATGCGCTCTGGCCCAAGGTACCGCTTCCAAGGTCGCTGCCATCGTCCTTAACACCTGGAGATAATGCCAGGCCGAAGGAGCCGGCGTGGACCGGAACTTGTGAATCACTCGTCGTAGGGCTTGTACCCAACGATCCAGCAACAATACAGCTCCTCTCCGAGTGTTGAATTGCACCCCGAGATACTCTAGACTCTGGGACAGAAGCAGACGACTTTTGCTCATATTGACTACCCAGCCGAGGCTCTCCAAGAATTTCACCACCTTGTCCGTAACTTGATTGCTCTCGGCTTTGGACTTTGCTCAAATTAACCAATCATCGAGATAGGGATTAACTAGGATTCCCTCCTTTCGCAAAACCGCCACCACCACCATGATCTTGGTGAATGTCCACGGTGCCGTTGCCAGACCGAAAAGCAATGCCTGGAACTGATAGTGCCCACACGGAAGAGCAAAGTGCAGGAACTTTTGGTGAGCCCCTCTAATCGGTATATGTAAATAGGCCTCCGTGAGATTTAGGAATATCAAGTACTCTCCTTGGCGTACCGCAACAATGACGGACCACAATGTTTCCATCCTCAAATGCGGCACCCGGAGACAGCGGTTCACCCCCTTTAGATCCAATATGGGACGAAAAGATCCGTCCTCCTTTGGCACCACGAAATAAATTGAGTATCGACCCCTGCCGCAATCTTTTCCTGGGGCACTGGGACGACCGCACCTAAGTGCAACAGTCGATTCAGTGTGCAGCGGACTGCTTGGGTCTTCTGCAGCCCTTGCAGGGCGACTGTACAAACGAATCCTGAACCGGCCGCGCGAACTCTAGTGCATAGCCCTCCCGGATTACCTCTAACACTCACTGTTCGGATGTTATTCGGACTCAGGCAGGAAGAAAGTTCCGAAGTCGCCCGCCTATCGAACAACCTCCTGCCGGAGTCCCCTCTCACTTCATTGCGGCTTTCAACTGGATGTTGAGGCCGCCGCCGCAAAAGCTCTACCTGCTCCTCGAGACCCCTGAAACCCCCGGGCCCGAGGAGCAAATCTTCCTCTTTGGAATCCGCCCAAGCGCGAAGTCAGAAACCTCCGAAAATCCCAAAAGGAGCCCCGAAAGGGCACCACGGACTTCCCTTGTTTTGGCTTATCCTCCAGCAGACGACCACCTTTAGACTCCCCTAACTCCTTCACCAACTTATCGAGATCCTCCCCAAACAACAACTTTCCTTTAAAGGGGAGTTTACCGAGACGTGCTTTAGAAGAACCGTCTGCCGCCCAATTCCACAACCACAAGGATCTATGAGCGGCAACGAGCGATGCCATACTATTAGCCAGGGCCCTGATCAGATCATAATGTACATCTGACAAATAAGCCAACTCCGACTCCAGGCGATCCAGGTCTCACAGACCCTCCTGCTCCAGCTGAGCAGACTGCCACAAATGCTTCATCCATCGAAGACAAGCTCTTGCCACCCACGCCCCACAAATGGATGCTTGCAATGACACAGAGTTGGCTTCAAAGGATTGTTTCAACAAACCATCTAACTTCCTATCCTGTGCATCCTTCAGGGCTGAGCTGCCTTCAACTGGAATAGTGGTTTTCTTGGTCACCGCTGACACCGCTGCATCAATCCTCGGAGACCGAAACCTCTCCTTGTCCTTATCTGCTAAAGGATACAGCCTATTCACAATCCAAACTCCTCTTAGTCCTGCTTCCGGCTGATCCCACTCATCCTGTATCATCCTGTCCACCACCTTGTGAACGGGAAACATGACCTGCGTCTGTCTCACTGCCTGAATAATTGGATTTTCCCCATTGTCGTCTTTGACAGGCTGTTCCCGTGGTGAGCTTAAGCTTCTGAAGGGACTCCGTGATAAGCGCTGTCAACTCATCCCTCCGGAATACCTGAATAATTTTCACCTGGTCCTCCAGTTCAGGAATCTCTCCTTCTTCCAAGTCTTCCTCTCCTCCTAGCTCGACCTCAATGTCCTCTGATTCCTGCCCTTCCAACTCAGAAATGGAAGGCTCCAGAGTCCTTGCCCGCTTTGGCGGTCTGAAGGAACTGGTACTCGCCTCCATCGGACCTGGATGTGGCGGCGCCGCAGACAGCAACAGAGACTCTGGCACTTTTCCTTGTCGTCTTAAACAAAAAGCCTGAGGCATAATTAACACAAAGTCAGGGCAGAAATCTCCTGGTTGCGGCCCCGAAGCCGACAGAGCCCCTGAAAGACCAGTTGGCAACTCGAGCCCGGCCCCTGGCGAAGTGGCTAGCGGTACCTCTGTGTCCAATCCAGCCGAGGACCCCTGCAGTTCCTGTCCTGCCTTCACCTCTACCTGCTGCTCCACGCTAGTAGAAACTTGCGTACAGCCCCGGCAAATCTCAGAGTCGGCAATAGCACCTCTACGGGTACCGCAAACGACACACTGAGGCCACGACGCCATCGCTTACGGCTTGGAAGTAAATCAACTCTGCTTGCCTCCCTGCCAATTTTTTTTTTTTTTTTTTTTAAATTATGCTATAGTCTCCCCCCTTTTTTGTTTTTTTTTTAAACACCCAAGACTGCCAAAAAAAAAAAAAAAAAACAGGATGCCAAACTGTACCTCAAAAAAAAAAAAAAATAGTAGTTCTGCCCCGACGTCAGGAAACCCACTTAATCTGCCTAATCTCTAGCTCCCAGAGCAATACAGTGCCCCACTAACATCGAGCAAACCCAAAATCAAAATAAATTAAAATATCAAAAGAAACTAAGCTAAAGAACAACCTAAGGAGCTTGAGAAGAGAAACGGCATCAAAAAGGGAGACAAGGGCTGTGGGATTCAGCTGCCTGCATGCAGCCGACACGTTTACAAAATGGCCGCCGCTGCCTGTCTGAGGTGAAAAAAAGGCGCCAAAGTCGCTTATCCCGACTTTGCGGGCCTGCGGATGTCCCCACACTCTCAGCCCAGCTGCTTTGTCCATACTCACAAAAAATCGCTCATGTATCAGTAAGGTAAATATACCACTTCTTATTATTTCAATAATTTAACATTATACATTATATATTTAAATACGTGAGGTCTCAGACTAACTCAGGCTCTGCTACTGGGACTTACGTCCGTTTTCAAAGCAGCTTGCCAATTTGCATCAACGACCTCAAAAAGGACTGTGGGTGACATACATAAGATAAGTACACGATCTTTGATTGGAATTGAATTTATCTCAGTAACCAGAATGCACCCACAGAAGGGACTGTTGAATACTGTCAAGGAATCCCGACGCCCTGCACGGGTACCAGTTATGCGTTTCATTAAAGATACTTTCATCAGGGGATCACTCAACAATCGCCATCATCCTTCCTTAAGAATTTTCTATTAAAGACAAATAAATAAAATGACATATCACCTTATATCTATCTCTACCTAATAACCCCACAATTATATTCTAATTACTAATCACACTAACAAACCATTCATATCAAACCCTTGTACCTATTATAACTGACTCTGCTGCCCGCATTTCTCCGGTGATAAATCTTTATTTCTCCCGGTTAGAATGAAACGCCACGCATGCGGACTAACAACTTCCCCCCACTTTAAAGGAGATTCCCAATATACGCTGCTCCAATAGGCATTCAAAGTGACCTCATACCTAAACTCTCCACCAATGAAAACGATTTCTCATACTTCATTACCCTGATGCTATCATAAATGTTACCTTCAGATTAACCTAATAGCAATCATAAATGTTAAAACCAGCTGAAAGATTATTACGTTAAGAAATACAGTTCGCCCACTCTATGGACAAGTTGAGCCCTTTAGGAATCACTGTATCAAAAGTAAAAATCCACCATTGCTCTCGTCTTATGAGCATCCGATCGCGAGCTACTACATTAGTTCCTTCTGATATTTGATCTACACATAAAATCCGAAGTTGTTCAAAACGATGCTGTTTCAAAATACAATGCTCAACTATCGGAGCTTCACGCACGGCACATTTTAGGCGACTTTTATGTTCCCTAATACGGATCCGAAATGAACGCATAGTTTTCCCTATGTATGCCAATCCCCAGGGGCAAATAATAACGTACACCACAAAAGTGGATCCACATGTTGTGGATGATCTTAATTCTCTTCGGCAACCATTATATTCAAAATTAGAGGCTTCTAATGTGATCGAGCAAATGTCACAACTCCCACAGCTACGGTGTCCTTTATTTATGGGTTGTCCCCGAATTGCTTCTATCGGTCGTAGCACTACTGGACATAACAGTTCTTTTTAAATTTTTATCACGAGTCCAAACATATCTAATAAACTTATCTTGTAATCCTGAGACCACTGTAAGGACATTAGAGTGTTTTTTAATAATATGTTGCAATGCCGTACTGAGTGGAGAAAATCTTGTGATTAAATTCACATGAGGGGTCTCCAAATCCTTAGATGTTGATTCACGAGGCTGCAGCAACAGCGATCGATGATTATAGAGGGCTCGCGTGTATGCTCTTTTAATTATGTGGTATGGATAGCCTCGGGAGAAAAAATTTGCAAATAATGTTTTTGATTTATGTTTAAAGTCCCGCACATCCGAACAATTTCTGCAAAATCGCAGAAATTGAGAATAGGGAAGGCTCTCCTTAAGACGACGTGGATGTAAACTCCTAAAATGCAAGAACGTATTCTTATCAACTGTCTTTTGAAAAACAGAGGTAACCCAACCAGAGGCACTTCGCATAATTTTCAAATCCAAAAAAGCTAGCGTCTCTCTATGATGGGAATGTGTAAAAGTAATATTCACATCTTGATGATCTATCCATCCAAAGAACTGATATAGGGATTCCTCTGTTCCCCTCCAAAGCAAGAAAATGTCGTCGATGTATCTTCTCCACAGCAAAATCTGAGGAGCATACTGAGAGGGAATCACCCTTTGTTTTTCAAACATCCCCATATAGAAATTAGCAATAGATGGAGTGCATGTAGCGCCCATGGCCACTCCAGAAACATGTTGATACAAATCCCCTTGAAAAAGAAAATAATTATTTTGTATAGCTAATTGAGCTATGGCCATGATGAATTCAAATTTAGAATGAGATACGTCTTCACGTTGGCGCAGCACTTGAGCCACTACTTGTATCGCTGCTTCTTGTGGAATATGAGTATATAATGATACTACATACAATGTGGCTAGAATGACTTCTGAACAATGTGACCATTGATCCATTTGCTTTAAGATCTGCAAGAAATGGGTCATATCCTTAACAAAAGAGAATATAGTTTGTAATAATGGTCGCATAAAAGAGTCAACATAAGTGGATAAGGGTTCTAAAATACTTCCTCTGGTGGACACGATCGGTCGCCCAGGAGGAACTTGAGAATTTTTATGTACTTTAGGGACTGTGTAGAATATGGCTGTCATTGGAGCTACCACATTTAAATATTTGTATTCCTTTTTTGTTATGTGGCCATTTGTTAATGCCAATTGTGTCAAACCACGAATCTTTTGCTGCAAAGAGACTTGGGGATCTTCCTCCAAATTAATATATATTGATGAATCTTGTAATCGAGTCAGTGCTTCTTTAACATAGTACTCCCTTGACTGAACATTTCAGGGTCACAATTGAACACAGAAGCAATTCGAGTTTTAGAGAAGGGGTTATCATTTGTGCCTTTTAACAGATTCGATATGTTTCAATTTCGATTAGATTTTGAACAGTTAATGCGTAAGCTGAAATTGAAACATTTCTTTAGTACTATTGAACCACAGCCTGAGGGATCGACAACTGTAGAGCAACTACGAGTATCTTTACAACTCAAGTCTAAGTGGTCCCCCCCGGGTCCAGCTCATCCGGCCCTTGATGTTTTTAAACGGCTTGTCTTGTCCGAGGTATCGGATTTACAAAAGACACGGAAATTACAACATTCGGCTTTAACACGGGAAGAGAAGCGGGCATTATTGGAACTACGTAATCGACCCGATATAGTTATCAAACAGGCAGATAAGGGAGGAGCAATAGTAGTTCAGTCAAGGGAGTACTATGTTAAAGAAGCACTGACTCAATTACAAGATTCATCAATATATATTAAATTGGAGGAAGATCCAAATCTCTTTGCAGCAAAAGATTCGTGGTTTGACACAATTGGCATTAACAAATGGCCACATAACAAAAAAGGAATACGAATATTTAAATGTGGTAGCTCCAACGACAGCCAAATTCTACACAGTCCCTAAAGTACATAAAAATTCTCAAGTGCCTCCTGGACGACCGATCGTGTCCACCAGAGGAAGTATTTTAGAACCCTTATCCACTTATGTTGACTCTTTTATGCGACCATTATTACAAACTATACCCTCTTTTGTTAAGGATATGACCCATTTCTTGCAGATCTTAAAGCAAATGGATCAATGGTCACATTGTTCAGAAGTCATTCTAGCCACATTGTATGTAGTATCATTATATACTCATATTCCACAAGAAGCAGCGATACAAGTAGTGGCTCAAGTGCTACGCCAACGTGAAGACGTATCTCATTCTAAATTTTAATTCATCATGGCCTTAGCTCAATTAGCTATACAAAATAATTATTTTCTTTTTCAAGGGGATTTGTATCAACAAGTTTCTGGAGTGGCCATGGGCGCTACATGCGCTCCATCTATTGCTAATTTCTATATGGGGATGTTTGAAAAACAAAGGGTGATTCCCTCTCAGTATGCTCCTCAGATTTTGCTGTGGAGGAGATACATCGACGACATTTTCTTGCTTTGGAGGGGAACAGAGGAATCCCTGTATCAGTTCTTTGGATGGATAGATCATCAAGATGTGAATATTACTTTTACACATTCCCATCACAGAGATACGCTAGCTTTTTTGGATTTGAAAATTATGCGAAGTGCCTCTGGTTGGGTTACCTCTGTTTTTCAAAAGACAGTTGATAAGAATACGTTCTTGCATTTTAGGAGTTTACATCCACGTCGTCTTAAGGAGAGCCTTCCCTATTCTCAATTTCTGCGATTTTGCAGAAATTGTTCGGATGTGCGGGACTTTAAACATAAATCAAAAACATTATTTGCAAATTTTTTGTCCCGAGGCTATCCATACCACATAATTAAAAGAGCATACACGCGAGCCCTCTATAATCATCGATCGCTGTTGCTGCAGCCTCGTGAATCAACATCTAAGGATTTGGAGTCCTCTCATGTGAATTTAATCACAAGATTTTCTCCACTCAGTACGGCATTGCAACATATTATTAAAAAACACTCTAATGTCCTTACGGTGGTCCCAGGATTACAAGATAAGTTTATTAGATATGTTTGGACTCGTGATAAAAATTTAAAAAGAACTGTTATGTCCAGTAGTGCTACGACCGATAGAAGCAATTCGGGGACAACCCATAAATAAAGGACACCGTAGCTGTGGGAGTTGTGACATTTGCTCGATCACATTAGAAGCCTCTAATTTTGAATATAATGGTTGCCCAAGAGAATTAAGATCATCCACAACATGTGGATCCACTTTTGTGGTGTACGTTATTATTTGCCCCTGTGGATTGGCATACATAGGGAAAACTATGCGTTCATTTCGGGTCTGTATTAGGGAACATAAAAGTCGCCTAAAATGTGCCGTGCGTGAAGCTCCGATAGTTGAGCATTGTATTTTGAAACAGCATCGTTTTGAACAACTTCGGGTTTTATGTGTAGATCAAATATCAGAGGGAACTAATGTAGTAGCTCGCGATCGGATGCTCATCAGACGAGAGCAATGGTGGATTTTTACTTTTGATACAGTGATTCCTAAAGGGCTCAACTTGTCCATAGAGTGGGCGAACTGTATTTCGTAACGTAATAATCTTTCAGCTGGTTTTAACATTTATGATTGCTATTAGGTTAATCTGAAGGTAACATTTATGATAGCATCAGGGTAATGAAGTATGAGAAATCGTTTTCATTGGTGAAGAGTTTAGGCATGAGGTCACTTTGAATGCCTATTGGAGCAGCGTATATTGGGAATCTCCTTTAAAGTGGGGGGAAGTTGTTAGTCCGCATGCGCGGCGTTTCATTCTAACCGGGAGAAATAAAGATTATCACCGGAGAAATGCGGGCAGCAGAGTCCCTTATAATAGGTACAAGGGTTTTGATATGAATGGTTTGTTAGTGTGATTAGTAATTAGAATATAATTGTGGGGTTATTAGGTAGAGATAGATATAAGGTGATATGCCATTTTATTTATTTGTCTTTAATAGAAAATTCTTAAGGAAGGACGATGGCGATTGTTGTTGAGTGATCCCCTGATGAAAGTATCTTTAATGAAACGCATAACTGGTACCCGTGCAGGGCATCGGGATTCCTTGACAATATTCAACAGTCCCTTCTGTGGGTGCATTCTGGTTACTGAGATAAGTACACGATCTTTGAGTGGAATTGAATTTATCTTATGTCACCCACAGTCCTTTTTGAGGTCGTTGATGCAAATTGGCAAGCTGCTTTGAAAACGGACGTAAGTCCCAGTAGCAGAGCCTGAGCTAGTCTGAGACCCCACGTATTTAAATATATAATGTATAATGTTAAATTATTGAAAGAAGAAGAAGAATATTCACCTTACTGATACATGAGCGATTTTTTGTGATTATTTGTGGCATTGAACATATCGTTCAGTAATTGACCAATTTTTTGGTGTTGTCCATACTCACGCATCAGTGCTACTGTATCACTCGATCGGCGCCCCGCTACCGCTGTGCTGCAGCCCACGTGGCTCCGCTCAACTTAACAAGGGAGTGTAGAGCCGCCAGGCCAAATTCCGGCAGGAAAATGAGGGAGTCTGCCAAGTAGCGGCAGCCCCGTGCTGCTGAAGCCAGACCCGCCTGCTACAGCCAAGCTCTCCCCCGAACTGATCAGGGGGAGAGATCAGTGCCGGTAATGAAAGGGACAGAGAAATAGAGAAAAATAAAGAGTGACAGGACAATCAGGACCAGGCACAAGCAACAGCTCTTCCTTTTCTTAGCATTTTTTTTTAAAGATACAGCCCCCCAAATTAAACAAACTATACAATTAGGGACAAAATCAAACCAAAACTAGCTGAACACTACTCTATCTGTTCTCAAGTGAGCCCAGCACTTAGGCTCACTACGTCCTCCTGCTGCATGGAGACTGGACACACTGGGGATGATGGGAGAGGCCAGCAGACTACATCCAGTGATGTCACGTTTTTGTGACATGCCCAGTCTCCAAGCTGCAGGAGGTGCACAACCCAGAGGTGGAGGACTAAACTGGAGGACCAATAAGGAACTACCGGTCCTCTGGATAGTTGTTCAGTGGCTCAGCTAGTGCTAGTAGGGAGGCAAATGCTTCAGTTCTTCAGAGGACTGTAAATGCATCCCTATCTGAGGGCATGATTCCACCTTTGCTCAAGAGCAGAAGTATTAGATCAGTATTAAAGAAACCCAATTTAAACTCTACGGTCATACATAATTTTCGGCCTATATCCTGTTTGCCATTTGTGAATAAACAGACGGTGGTATGACTTCATCTACAGGATTTGTTGTATCTAAATTCAAGTTTAGATCCAAACCTGCATGGGTTTCGATCCAGCCATACCCCCGAGACCCTTCTCGTATCTCTGATAGATTTTAACCTTCATATTATTGAGGATAAAGAGAAAACAGCACGATATTCTTTTACAGAGGCAATTGGAGAATGGGGTATATCATCATACCCCAATTCTGCAATATCAGAGATGGAAAAACTTCCCAACTCAAGTAGTTTCTTTATGGAAAAGGCCCAAACAAACAATCAGAAACTAAAAATTGCTTTCACCAAGAGATTACTATGAAAAATCATGGTCTCTCGTTCCTTTCTAAGTTTCACCAAAATTGTCACCAGTGGATATGCATACATAAGTCCCATTACCCAACTGCCAGATTACTAACTCTAGGATACTTACAGTTCTTGAAGCAGCACTGAACATGGGTCATGGGTGCTTAGGCTGGGCCAATCATAACTGGGGAACATCCAGGCATACAGTAGGTGCCTTCTATAAAAGAGATCTGGGGAGGCTAAGCTTTTTCCAAACTCAGGCTGACAGACGGGAACAGGATCTGAAGCATGTAGCAATGACAGTGTAGGCTGAGAACAGAGGCAGCACTAGGATGGAGATCAAGATAAAAATCCTTTTGGTACAACTGTTATTCCCCACTTCCTGTTTCTGACTGGCTTATTCTGTTGGATGGGAGGGCCTATGGGGCACAGAGAAAACAGGAAATTGTGTTAGTGCGTATGAGTAACAGTTCAGGAGTGTGGGGGACAGCGAGAGGAGGAAGCAAAAAATTATGCATTTGGGTAAAAGAAAAGGGCAAGATCAAGAGAGAGTAAGGGCACAGAGGGGAGAAGATAAGGCAGAGGAAATGTAAAGAGTGAGCAAGGGGGGGGAAAGAGTAAGGATGGAAAGAGAAGCGTATCAAGGGAAAGTAACCGGGGGGGGGGGGGGGGAAAGAGGATAGCAATTGGAGAAAGCAAGATCTGAGGAAAAGAAGTCATAGCAACGATATGGGGAAAGTGAGAATGGAAATATGTAGGGTGAGGGAGAGGTCCAGAGATGGCAAAGAAGATCCAAGATTGGTGGAGTGCATGAAGTAATCCAGAGCAATCATGTAGGAGAAAGAGGCGGAGGAACAGTGAAAGGAGATCAGATAGTACAAATAAGAAAAACGAGGCACAAAGGAAGAGGAGAACAAAAAAGCAGATGGAAGAGTGAGTTAGTGAGTAAGTAACTTGTCTCTTTAGCAACTAGTATAAAAAGAATAAGAGAACTGAAACAGAAATGGAGGAGGAAGGTCAACACCAGAGACATAAAACAAATAGGAGAGACAAAGACAGAGAATAACTAAAGAAGGCAATGAACCAGAAAATTAAGCTAGAAACACCACACTGTGAGGAACTAGTTTATTATCCAATAAAGTAGAAAGCAGTTCTTGGAACAAGGGAGTGAAAATGTGTAGCCCAGTTCTGCCAACTTCCCCTCTACTACAGCCTCCCTAGATAGAGTAGTTACTCACCTGTAACAGGTGTTCTCCAGGAGCAGCAGGAATCAAGCCTCACTTATGGGTTACGTCGCCGACGGAGCCCTCGCGGAGCAATTTCCCCAGCTTTCGAAGAAAGTGTTTGGGATTGCAGCACGCATCCGCGGTCCCCTTCCCGCCCGAGGGTGCCATCTTGCTCAGTCAGATGACATAGCGAAGACAGCAAAACATAACAGAATGACTGCAACTCCAAGGGGAGGAGGGAGGGTAGTGAGGACTGATTCCTGCTGCTCCTGGAGAACACCTGTTACAGGTGAGTAACTACTCTTTCTCCAGGACCAAGCAGGAAGTCAGTCCTCACTTATGGGACTCCCAAGCTCAAGGCTACCGGAGGCCACAAGTCGAAAAAGAGCTCCCTCAAGCTCCGTAGCACAGAAGGAAGGAATCTTCTCTGAATACGCATCCGGCCGGTAGCCAAAACACCGGGGCCAGAGGGTAGGAGTTGCCTAAACCTCAAAGAGATTGTGGAGGACTGCCTGTCCGAAAGCACTATCCCTGCGGGACTCCCTCTCCAGGCAGTAATGAGCTGCAAAAGTCTGGCTGGAAGACCAAGTAGCGGCCCAGCAGATGTCTGCCAACGGAACAGAGCGGAGGTGAGCAACGGACGCAGCCTTCGCCCTGACACGGTGCGCCGTGACTCGACTCTCTAGGGAGAGGCCGGCCGCCCCATACGCCCAGGCGATGCAGTCAGCCACCCAGGTGGACAAAGTACGCTTAGAGACAGGTATCCCCAACCGATTGGGGTCGAAGGAGACGAAAAGCTGGGCAGCTTTTCTATGCTCACGCATACGATCAAGGTAGAAAGACAAGGCTCTCCGACAGTCCAGGGTATGCAGAACAGTCTCAGCTCGGCTGTTATGCGGCCTGGGAAAAAAGGTCGGAAGAACCACCTCTTGATTGATGTGGAAAGAGGAAACCACCTTTGGAAGAAACTTAGGGTGAGTGCGTAAGACTACCCTATTCTTGTAGAACCTAGTGTATGGGGGCTCCGACACTAGGGCCTGTAGTTCACTAACGCGCCTAGCGGAGGTAAGGGCTACCAAGAAGAGTGTTTTCCATGAGAGGAAACGAAGGGAGCAGGTAGCCATGGGTTCAAAAGGCGGGCAAGTAAGCCTTTGTAAAACCACATTGAGGTCCCAGTCGGGAGCTGGAGGGCGCAGCGGGGGCTGAAGCAGGAGCAGGCCCCTGAGGAAACGCGCCACCAAGGGGTGCGAGGAAAGAGGCCGGCCCTCCACCGGCGGGTGATGCGCAGAGAGAGCACTGAGGTGGACTCTGACAGAATTGGATTTCAGGCCTAGATCGGAGAGGTGAAGCAAGTACTGCAGTACCACCGATACTAAGCAGGCGAATGGGTCCTCAGAGCGCTGAGAACACCATACCGAGAAGCAACGCCATTTAAGGACGTAGGATTTCCAGGTGGAAGGACGCCAGGACGACAGCTTCCACCTCCGGAGGGAGCAGGAGCGGAGCTAGGACTACCCTTTCAGCAGCCAGGCCATCAGATGAAGGGCCTGGAGGTTGGGGTGCAGGAGAGTACCCTGATCCTGGGTCAGAAGATCGGGCTGGAACCCCAGAGGAAAAGGAGTGTTCACCGCTAGCTGCAGGAGTAGAGGGAACCAGGGTTGCCTCGGCCACCGGGGCGCTATCAAGATCACAGAGGCCCTGTCCTGGACCATTTTGAATAGCGTCTGGGACACCAGTGGCGTGGGAGGAAAGGCATACAGCAGGCCCGAGGACCACGAGATGAGGAAAGCATCCGGCGCTACTCTGAGGGGATGCGGGTGCCGAGAGCAGAACGGAGGGAGTTGCCGGTTCTGAGGACTGGCACAAAGAGGCCCACGGTGGGGAAGCCCCACCGGCGGAAGATCTGCCGGACCACTACGGGGTTCAACCTCCATTCGTGGGGTTGCAGGACCCGGCTCAGTTTGTCGGCCAGGCAATTTTCCTGCCCGGGCAGGTAAACAGCCCTGAGGAGGATGTCGTGGTCGACTGCCCAAGAGCACAGCCTCCGAGCCTCCTGACAGAGAAGAGGGAGCCCGTGCCCCCTTGTTTGTTCACGTAGAACATGGCAACCTGATTGTCCGTCTGTACCAGTACAGACTGACGAGAAGTGAGGTAAGAGAAGGTCCGCAGAGCTAGGCGGATCGCCCGCAGCTCCAGGAAGTTTATCTGCTGAGCCGCCTCCCAGGGGGTCCAAAGGCCTTGGGTGCGTGCTCCCTGACAATGCGCTCCCCATCCCAGCAGAGAGGCATCCGTCGTGAGCACCTGGGAAGGTGCGGCAGGCTGAAAGGGCATGCCGAGCATCAGGTTGGGCAGGTGAAGCCACCATTGCAGAGCAGAGACCAGACGGTCGGAGATCTGAAGCAGGTCCGTCAGACTCCCGGTGGCCTGATGCCATTGAGTACGGAGGCTCCACTGGACAGGCCGCATATGTAGGCGGGCATTCGGGGTGACATGAACCGTGGAGGCCATATGACCGAGTAGCTGCAGGAATCGTCTGGCCGGGGCCGGAGACACGCTGTGGAACCTTCCGGCCAGAGCTATGAGCCTGTCGGCTTGTTCCCGAGGCAAGAAGGCGCGAGCCCGCAGAGTGTCCAGCCGTGCCCCTATGAACTCGAGGTCCTGAGAGGGGCGCAACGTGGACTTTCCGAAGCTTATGACGAAGCCCAAGTGCTGAAGCAAAGCCACTGTGCGTTGAGTGGCCTGAGTGACCTCTACGGAGGACTGCGCTCGTATGAGCCAGTCGTCCAGGTAGGGGAAGACGAAAAGGCCTTGAAGCCTCAGGAAGGCCGCCACCACCGCCAGGCATTTTGTGAACACCCTGGGAGCAGAGGACAGACCGAAGGGCAGCACGCGGTACTGATAATGTCTTCCTGCCACCACAAATCTCAGATATTGCCGGTGGTCCGGATGGATAAGGATGTGAGTATAGGCATCCTTTAGGTCCAAGGAGCATAGCCAATCTCCCTGCTGGAGGTAGGGCAGCAAGATTCCAAGGGTAAGCATCCTGAACTTTTCCCGCTGTAGGAACTTGAGGTCGCGTAGGTCCAGGATGGGTCTGAGGCCTCCTGTACGCTTTGGCACCAGAAGTACCTCGAGTAGAACCCTTGACCCCAGAGGTGTTGGGGTACTGGCTCCACAGCCTGCTCCCCCAGCAGACCCTGCAGCTCCTGAAGGAGTAAGTCTCTGTGCAGAGGGGGCCTCGGAGGCTCCCCTGGGAAGTAGGGGGGAGGCACCTGGTGAAAATGTAGGAGGTAGCCCTTTTGAACCACCTGCAGCACCCAGGAATCGGAGGTTATGGCCGACCACCTGTGGGCAAAGTGGATCAGCCTGCCCCCCGTGCAGGGTAAAGGGGCTATGCTGGCATAGTCAAAAACCCCCACCCTGCTGAGCAGGGGGATGTGTAGTGGGCTTGGGGGCCCTCGGCCTACGGGGCCCATTAACCCAACTCTTAGCCTGCGGACCCTGATTGGGGGCCGCAGACGCTTGGTATGGAAGGTGCTGTTGCTTATAGGCAGGCACCTTCCTCGGGTAAAAAGGCTTTTTCCCCGAGCCCTTCCTCTTTTGTGAAGGAGCAGAGGTCTTTCTGGATAAGCGAGTCCTAGTGAGAGAGTCTCGGACTCGAGTTCCGCCGCCTTATCAGCCATGGGCTTGCCAAAGAGGTTTTCACCTCTGCAGGGGACATCGACCAACTTGTCCTGTACCCACGGCTCGAGATCGGATGACTGAAGCCAGGCCTGTCGGCGGGCACCGACGCCAGCTCCCGCTACTCGGGCCGACGCCTCGAAGCCATCGTACGCCGCCCGAGAGATAAACTTCGAGCACTCCCGAATACTATCGGACAAGGACTGGAACCTCCGCAAAGGTTCCTCGGAGAGACCAGCCGAGAACCCGGCAATTTCTTTTGCCAGGTCTCGGAGGAACATGCCCATATATAGCTGGTATGTCTGGACTCGGCAGGCAAGCATGGAGCCCTGGAAGCACTTCCTACCGAGGGCATCCAGGGTACGGGCTTCCTTACCCGGCGGCACCGAGGAGTGCATCTTTTGACTCTTAAGTCAATGCATGGCCGATTCCACAACCATGGAATGGTGCGGTAATTGCGCCTTTTGAAAACCGGGACTCTTGCGGACTCGATACATCGAATCGACCCGTTTGCTCAACACCGGCGTCGAGGCCGGGCTTTCCCACATGCGGAAGAGCAGCCGCTCCAGCATCGGAGGAACCAGCACGGTAAAAGCCTCCTTCGGGGGAGAGTCATACTGGAGGGCCTCGAGCTCTTCGGCACGAGGCTCCTCCTCGGGATCCACGGGGAAGGCCAACGCCTGGGCCATATCCCTCACAAAATCAGAGAAGCGGGTATCCTCCGGAGGGGATCGCCTCCGGGGCTCCGACTCGGGCGAGTCAGAGGGGACGCACCGAGTCTGGAAAGAACCGGGAGACTCGTCCCCTTCCATGTCCCAGCCCGACGCCTCCGTGGAGGAGTCGAGGGTTCGCCCCGACGCCGACGACCTCGGTCCCGAACGGGAGGCCGAGGGAGACCTCGACCGAGGATCGACTCGAGCACGTACTGACTCGAGGATCGACTCGGCCGCCGGGGTCGACATGGGTGTCGACGTCCCGGTGGTCGGGGCAGATGCACTGGCGAGGCCGGTCATCAATGCCCGCTGCTGGTCCATGAAGGCAGCGATACTGCGCTCCAAGGTCGTCAACCTGAGATCAAACTCAGAAGACCCAACAGCCTCCGACTTGGGCCCCGATGGCGTCGGGCCCGACATCGGTTCCGGAGGGGAGTCCAGCAGGACTATAGCACTCCCGTGTCCAGGCGGCTCCACCTCTAGGCGAGGAAGTTTGGATGGCCTCTCCGCCTCCGAGGGCTCGGGGCGGCTGACGGGGCTAAGCGACCCGGCCCTCGAGGGACCAGGTGCGTCCTCCGACGCCGCCCACGTGAGCTTCTTCCGACGATGTTCCCGGGCGGGGGACCCCCGTTCAGAGGAACTCCGAATATGCTCGTGGACGGAGCTACGAGACGTCGAAGCCTCCGACGAGGTCCGAGCCTGACCAGACTCGGGGTCAGAGAAGATTCGTTCCTTTTGTGACTGCCGACTCCTCAGTGACTTTGAGGACATTCTGCTGCACGGACCACAACCCGAAGCATCATGGTTGGGTCCGAGGCAACGGAGGCAGCAGTCATGCGTGTCAGTAAGAGACATAAGTTTGGAACAACGATCACATTTTTTAAAACCGGTGGCAGCCATCGGGGGAAAGAGGGCCCCGGCGAGGTCAAAAGACCGTGCTGCCAGGGGTGAAGGAGAAAGTGGCGGGAACGCCAGTTAGAAGGACAAAACTGAAAAGAAAAGAAAATGTGAACGGACTCGATAAGGATATCGAGGCCGGGCGGGGGGGGACACGCAAAGAAAAAAAAATAACTAAGAAATTAATCAACTTTTCCAGCGGTGATAACAAACTACGTCTGTAGGGCTCCGCGGAAAAAAGAAGACTGAGCAAGATGGCACCCTCGGGCGGGAAGGGGACCGCGCATGCGCGCTGCAATCCCAAACGCTTTCTTCGAAAGCTGGGGAAATTGCTCCGCGAGGGCTCCGTCGGCGACCTAACCCATAAGTGAGGACTGACTTCCTGCTTGGTCCTGGAGAAAAAGTGAGTCACTAGCCATCTATGTACCAAAAGAGTCAGAAGCTGAAGCTAGGAACCAGCTTGCAGGATTTGACCAGGGTCCAGAAGCAAGCTGGTATGGCAGATAGGAACCAGAGTCCGCTATAGCAGCATTACTAGAGGAGGAGGAGTAGCAGCTTAATGGTTACAGCACTAACTTGGGAACCAAGAGACCAGTGTTTGATTCTCACTAGCACTCCATGTGGCCTTGGGTAAGTGACTCACAAAAATCCAAGTTATCAATGCCCCTGTTTAATGTACATTAACCAAGTTTAAGTTACAATGTAAACCTCTGACTGAAAAGATAAAACGGTAAAATCTGGGAAGCCGAGAATCTATGTGTAGGAAGTGTAATAGCAAGAGTAAGTTAGCCAGTGAGTTACTGAAAACAGTTTCCCGCTTCCCTATAACCTCTTAGGCCTAGGGGTGAGGCAAGAGTTATCTGGCATAGTTTTTGTGTCTGTGGCCTCAATTTGCTAAGTTAACTAGACACCAAACACGATGGTAGATAAAAGTCATACAGCCTATCTACTCTGTCTATCCATACCATCACTGCTTTGTCTCATGGCTAGAACTCCCATTATGTACCTCTGGGCAGATCTAGCTTCAAACTCCTATCAAGGTCTTGCCTAAACACCAAAATGTAGGGAGAAAATATCTGATGATAGTCTGCCTGCCTTCTAGTGCAGAAAGCTGATACCTTCCTATTTCAAGTTATTATAATAGTTCTCAGGAGTTCAGGTATCGTTTGTAAGGATCTATATAAGAACATATAAGCCATGCTGAGTCTGGCCAAGGTCTACTTAAGTTTAGTTTAGCTAGCTCCTCAGGACACAGTCTTTGTGAGAGACAAGAACTACGGAGTTTACAATTTGATATGGATAGGCAGAATGAATAGGCCATATGGTCATTATCTGCTGTCATTTTTCTCTGTTTCTTTGTAAGTAGTATGCTCCTCATATCGATCAGAGCTAGGAATGCTGCAGAGAACCATTCACAGCCCCGGAGCAAAGGACTGAGAATAAGTCAATGCACATAGCAATTTCTAATGGATGGACTTACAATGACTGAAGGTTCCAGAAAGAGCACTAATGATTGGCCCCAATTTGGCAAGGGACATAACAGGTAAAAGATCCCTGGGCAGCCACAGAGAATAGCTAATGGTACCTGTTCAGCCCTTATTCTAGATTAGGCTAAAAGCCAAAAGTAGGGGGGAGGAAACTGCCAGAATAAGAAAAGGAAGAGAAACATGACTACTTATCTGGACTAGAATTTGGTTGGCCACCTGATTTCTGAAAAAATCTTAGATGCTCTTAGCTCCAGAAGATTGACATGTGGTCTTTTTTTCAGGAAGGACCAGGGATCCTAGGTGCAAAGTCCATTTAGGTAAGCTTTCCAAACCAGGTTGGGCACATCTGTGATTGAGTCAATTACATATGTCAAATCTGGAAGAGTATTCCCTTTATAAAATTGGAATGGGAGAGCCACCAACATAAAGGGGGCAATCGAGTATAGGTGTGAAATAAATGGCAAAATTAGATCTCACCTGCTAATTGTTTTTCCTTGAGCCCCTCAAGTCCAGTCCAGCACATGTGGGTTGCTCAATTCTCAGCTGCTGGAGGAGGGAGAAATGATTAAACTTTCCAAATGTCACAGTAGAAGAGCCGCCCCCCCCCCCCCTTGGAGCCTAGGAATCAATATTCTATTAACAAAGCAGAACTGAAGAGAGCAGAGCATTGATTTTCTATTCTGAACGTTAACCAAAAATATCATTATTCCACCTTTTGCTAGCTTTTTTTGTTGTTTTTTTTTTTTTGGAGCCGTCTTGTATTTTTATTGTAAGAAACCATCTCAGGGTATCACCCCTGGAACTATATAAAATGCGGAGAGAGAGAAAGAGAGAAAATGCAATAGTAAGGCTATATCTGTCAATGCATCCCCCAAGACGACCCTGGATTGCATTTGATGTACATTCTCCCTGGAATCTCCCCTCGAGCCAGACACGCCCCCTATTCGCAGACACAGATATGAGAATCCTGGTCTACTTAACTCCCCAGGGAGGGTCCTGGACTGAAGGGATTCAAGGAAAGAATTAGATTGTAAGTTCTGATGAGCAGGGACAGTGTCTTGCATCTATATGTACAACGCCACATACAGCTTGTAGCGCTATACAAATGATTAGCAGTAAGGCCTAATTCTGCCACCAATCTAGCTGTGCTCTGGTTAGCAGCGGACACACCAATCTCAATGACAACGAATGGTGTTAAAGAGACCACCTGGAAAGTGTAGTTAACTCACCTTTAACAGGTGTTCTCCAGGGACAACAGGAATCAATCCTCACTTATGGGTGAAAAGCCTGCAAGAGGTGGAGGAGGTACTGGAGAACCCACGGGTGGAACAGGAGAGCGGATCGATCTGAAGCACGGAGCACCAGACCGAGAAAGCCTTTGGAATTGCTGCCACGCATACGTGGTCCTCTTCCCGCCCAAAGGTGCCATCTTCCTCAGTCAGGTCCCATAGCTAGAGCCCTAATAAACGGACGGCAAGGAAAGAAAAAGAAAAGGGAATGGCAACTCTTAAGGGGAGGTGGGAAGGTAGTGAGGACTGATTCCTGCTGTCCCTGGAGAAAGCACAGTTACTTACCTGTGACAGGTGATCTCTGGGAACAGCAGGAATAAGTCTTCACCTACGGGTACGTCGGTACCGACGGAGCCTGCGCGGGAATGCTCCCCAGCGTCCAATCAGAAAGCTTTTGGGAGTATCCCACAGCACCTGCGTGCTGCCTTGCCGCCTTTTCCAACTGTCTCTCCTCAGTTGAGTTTTATAGCTGAGACAAAGAGGGAGAGAGAGGGAAAGTAAGAGATAGAGAGAGAGAGAGAGAGAGAGAGAGACAACTCCTAGGGGAGGTGGGTGGGTTGTGAAGACTTATTCCTGCTGTTCCCAGAGATCACCTGTTACAGGTAAGTAACTGTGCTATCTCCAGGAACAAATCTTCACATATGGGGACTCCCTAGCTTTAGATGCCAGGGAGAGAGCCCATAAGTTGTGTGTCCCTGGGACAGGGCTGCACTTCCTCACATGGATCTCTGGCATCCCATGAGGGATGGTGGGTAGGAGTTGATTAAGTATGGAATAGGTGTTTGAGAACAGCCTGACCAAACAAGGCATCCCGGCGGGAGTCCTTTTCCAAGCAGTAATGGGCTGTGAAGGTATGAACCGAAGCCCAAGTGGCTGCTCGACAGATGTCGTCAATCGACACAGAGTTCAGATGAGCCAGAGGCTGCAATGGCTCTCACATTGTGAGCTGTGACATGGCCCTCCAGAGAAAGGTTCTTGCTCTGATAGGTGAAAGAAATACACTGGGCAATCCAGTTAGATAGTGTTCTCTTGGAGACTGGTAGTCCTAAATGAGAAGGATCAAAGGCAACAAAGAGTTGGGAAGACTTTTGCTCGCCAATCCTTACCAAACAGATTCTCACCTGTACAAGGGACATTTCCCAATTCATCTTGGACCCAGATCTCCAAATCAGATGCTTGAAGCCAAGCAATCCTACGTGCACCTATAGCTATAGCTGAGGCTCTGCTTATGCATTCAAAGGAGTCGAAAGCTGCACGGTTGGAGAATTTGGAGATATACTGGGCATGTTTGAGCCCAGTGAGAAATCAGAGACAACTTACAATAGGAATTTGGGGTGGGTGCGAAGGACCACCCTGTTCCCATAGAACCTGGTTTAGGGGGCCGCGACCATGAGGGCTTGAAGTTCGCTGACTCGCTGAGCCGAGGTTAGCGCACCAGGAAGGCAACCTTCCAGGAGAGGTGCCGAAGCAAGTACATCACCATCAGCTCAAAAGGCAGCCGCGTCAGCTCATTGAGCATGATGTTCAGGTCCCACTCCATCAGCAGAGACTGGATGGAGGGGCTTGGAGAGTAAAAGGCCCCGCATGAAGCGGGAGACCAGCGGCTTGCCTGAGAGGGGTTTACCCTCAAAAGGAAAGTGGTTGGCTGAAATGGCGCTCAGGTGAACCCTGACCGAAATGGATTTCAGCTCCACTTGCGAAAGGTTGAGTAGGTACTGGAGAACCCACCGGGTGGAACAGGAGAACGAATCAATCTGAAGCCCGGACCACCAGACTGAGAAGTGCTGCCACTTGAGGACGTAGGCCTGTCTTGTCAAGTTTTTCCTCTATGCGAGCAGGACTTCCTCGATCTTCTCTGGGAGGTGCAGAGAGGCTAAAGAGACCCATTCAGTCGCTAGGCTGCTAGGGATTGCAAGTCCAGGTTTGGGTGAAGCACCAGTCCCTCCTGCGTCAGCAGACCTGCAGCGCTGCCCAGGGGGACCGGGGGCTCCGACTAGAGTCAGAGTAGAAGCGGGAACCAAGGTTGTCGAGGCCATGAGGGAGCCATGAAAATCACCGATGCTCGGTCCCGCTGAATCTTGTGGAGGGTCCTCGCTATGAGGGGATTTGCGGGGGTGGCGGAACACAAACAGAAGCCCAGATGTCCAGTTCAGGATGAATGTGTCCGGGACTACCCTGCTCAGGTGTGGTATCGGCCCGCAAAAGCGGGAAAGCTGTGCGTTTGCATGGCTGGCAAACAGGTCTATGGATGGAGTCCCTCAGCAGTGAAACAGGTGGAGAATCACCTCTAGACTCCAGCACCACTCGTGCAGGCAGAGAAGCCTGCTGATCCTGTCCATGAGGACATTGTCTTAGCCCGTGAGGTAGACAGAGTCATGTCCCAGCACACTGCGAAAGAGCAGAGGCGGCGGGAGCCTGTACACCCCTCCTTGTTTATGTAGAAAATCGCGACCTTGTTGTCGGTCTGCATGAGCATCATCAACTTGCCTCGAAAGTGGTGCTCGAAGACCTTCAAGGCTAACCAGACCGCAAAAAGTTCGAGCAGGTTAAACTGCTGCCGGGATTCCTCGGGTGAACACCGTCCCTGGGTACGGAGGTTGTCGCAGTGGGATCCCCAGTCTGACAGCGAGGCATCCATCATCAAGATGAGCTCGTGTTGCAGAGCCTGGAAGGGCATGCCCCAAAGTAAGCTTCGGAGATTCTGCCACCAATCCAGGGAACTGGATAGGCCGCACGAGACCGAAGCCGGCCCGAGGCTTGGGACCATTGCGCTCTGAGGCACCTCTGAGCTGCTCGCATATGCATGCAAGTGTGGGGAATGACGTCTACGGCCTCAAGGCGCAGCATGACTGGCGCCGAGACTCTGGTTCGGCTTTGGACCTCGGCAGCCAGAGTGCGGAGGCGGTCCACACATGCTCGAGGGAGGAAGGCGGTCATCCTTTCCATGTCAAGCGGTGCATCGATGAACTCCAGTGCCTGCACCGGTTTGAGGTGGGACTTGGTGTAATTGCTCAGGAAACCGAGGCACTTGAGGACGATGACCGTGCATGATGCCGACAGGCATGACTCTTTGGCCAATGCACCCATAACAAGCCAACTGTCTAGGTAGGGGTAGACGGATATGCTTGCAGCTGAAGGTAGGCTACAGCCACTAGCAGGCATTTGGTGAAGACTCGTGGGGCAGACGCAAGCCCGAAGGGGAGCACCCTGTACTGACAGTGCTCCCCCTGCACACTGAAAAGCAGGTACTTCCTGTGCTTGGGGTGAACAGGGATGTGGGCGTAAGAGTCTGAGATCCAAGGAGCATAGCCAATCACCCTGCCGGAGGAAGGGCAGCAGGACGCCAAGTGATAGTATTTTGAACTTTTCCCTCACCAGAAATTTGTTCAGGTTTCTTGAGATCGAGGATGGGGCGCAGGCCCCCTGTCCTCTTCGGAATGAGAAAGTAACAGGAGTAGAACCAAAGACCTTGGAGATGCAGCGGGACCCTTTTGACCACCCGTTGACCAAGGAGGTTGTCCAATTCCTGCTTTCAGCAAGCCTGGTGTGAGGCAAGCCGAGTAGGCTCCACTGGGGAGAAGGGGGGGGGGGAAGTCTGTCCAGATGGAGACCGTAACCATCCCAGACAACCTGGAGGACCCAGGTGTCCGATGTGATGGCCTCCCACTCGGGGGCAAAAAGGGACAGACGTTCTCCTACAGGCGAGAGCGCCGCCGGAAGATGAGAGGCTATGCATATGGCGTCAAAACCCCAGAGTTGGCTGGGGTGGCGCCGGTGGTTGGGTTTTGGGCCCCTTAGGTTTCCGGTGGCCCTGAGCTCCACCCTTGCCTTGGCCGCTGGGCAACGGCGCTGGGGGCGGGCGGATAGGGTGGGTATCCCTGGTAAAGAAACCCCTTCCTCTGAAAGAAGGGCTTCTTGCTGTGCTGTTTCTTCTGGGGAAGGGACGAGATTTTCCGAGAGAGCTGGGTGTGGGTTACAAACTCCATCTCGATCTCGGCTGCCTTGTCCTCCATGAGCTTGCCGAACAGTTGTTTGCTGAGGCAGGGAACATCCAAGAGTTTCTCCTGGACCCACTGTTCCAGATCTGAGGGCTGGAGCCATGCTTGACGCCAGGCTCTGATGCCCACTGCTGCCACACAGGTGGAAGACTCGAATCAGTCATACGTGGCACGAGAAAAGTATTTCGAGCAGTCCGTGACAGATCTCAGGAGGGTCTGAAATCTGAGAAGGTGGTCACCTTAGAGGCCGGCGGTGAAACCGCCGAGCTATTTAGTGAGGTCACAAAGGAACATACCCATATATAGTTGGTATGCCTGGATGCGGCATGCCAGCATGGATCCCTGGTAAGCCTTACGCCCAAGGGCGTCGAAGGCACAGGATCCCCTGCCAGGTGGAACCAAAGAATGCAACTTCGGGCTCTTTTGTTTCTGCATCGCGGATTCCACTACCATGGAGGTATGAGAAAGCTAGGCCTTTCGAAACCCAGGGCCACGCTGGACTTTGTACATGGCATCGAGTCTTTTACTGATGATAGGCACAGAGGCAGGTGCTTCCCACATGCAGAGGAGCAGCCGGGTCAGGATGGACGGCACGGACCATGAGAGGCTCCCTTGGAGGACACTCATATTGCAAAATGTCGAGTTCCTCTGCCCTTGGCTCTTCCTCGGTCTGCATGGGCAGACTGAGGGCCCGAGCCATATCCCGCACAAATACCAAGAGGGAGGTATCTTCGAAGGCTGACCGCGCTCATGAGGTGGGCGGGGATGGGTCAGAAGGAAGATCCCGATGGGTACAGGTTTCAAAGACCGTGTCCTCGTCTGATTCCCAGCCCGAGAGGTCCAAGGAGGACTCTGAATCGGGCTGATCCCCACGTCCAATGGCCGAGGCCCGTCTGGAGCTACAGGCACTGACTATGGAAGACCTCGCCCCCAAGGAACAGGACGGCGAGCGAGACCACTGCAGAGGACCCTCGTGAGGCCCGTAGCTCTCGGGGGTTTCCAAGGCAGTTTTCGGGAGCACAGTCGAGGAACCCTCGGTCTCGAGGAGTGAAAAAGCCATGCTGGGCAAGAGCACCTGCTGGGCAGCTAAGAAGGCAGAAACACTGCGCTCTAGTGCCAGCATACGGGACTCCCACTCAGGAGTGGGTCCCTGGGGTGCTGATGCCAGGGTTACCGGGTCTGGCGTGGAGGAGAGGGGGTCCTCACCAGCACGACCCTCAGGATACCGGGCACCATCACCAGAGGCATCAGTGTCTGTACGAGGTACCTTTCGAGGCCGCTCCTTGTCTGCTCTCGGGAACGCCGGGGAGGGCTAAGGGAACGAGTGCGAGACCGCTCATGCTTATCCGAAGCCCCCGATAGCGTCTTCGAGGTCATCTTCTTTCTCCACCGTTCCACCTCAGCGAACCTTGGTCAGAGTGACATCTGGTATGCGGAGTCACTGCGGGGGACCCCACAAGTGGTGGATCGGGGCATCACCAGTGACTCTGGTGCTGACCGACTTCTGCTTATGGCTTTGTAAGGCCTTAGCGGACATTTTCTTGCAAAGCGAACAGAGCTCCAGGTTGTGGTCAGCTCCCAGACACCGCAGACAACAGTTGTGGGTGTCCATGAGCGATATGTTTTTGGAGCATCTGTCACATTTTTTGAAGCCGGCAGCCATGGGGGCGAAAAGAGCCCCTGCAAGGTCAAAAACCCTCAAGGCCAGCAGTTAGAAAAAGGGCACAAAAAGGGCCCGAAGTAAGAAAAATGGAAGGGGAAAAAATAGAGATACCCTAGCCCACAGCCAAAGTGGGGGCGTCGGGGAGGATGGGAGAGGACTGGTGCAACCGGAAAAAAGGCCTAAAAGGCTGAAGGAGAAAAAACGTTTTACGAAGGACGAGGAAGTGCATCCGAAGGGCTCTGCGAAAAAAGGGAGACTGAGCAAGATGGCACCCTTGGGCGGGCAGAGGACCACACATGCGTGGCAGCAATCCCAAAGGCTTTCTTTGAAAGCTGGGGAATTGCTCTGCGCGGGCTCCCTCGAGGTCAACATCACCCATAAGTGAGGACTGACTTCCTGCTTGTTCCTGGAGAACAGCAGTGCCCACTGAAAAGGTCTCATGTGGGAACGGGCCCACAGTACCAGATCCAGTGCCACCGCCAAGGAGCCCAGGAGCTGTAGGTAGTGCCACACCAAAGGCACCGCCATGACAAGGAAGTTCCTTACTGACCTTGAAGTTTCCGTATTCTCTCCTCCGGCAGATGATGAACCCTGCTGTAATGTTGAACCACACTCCCAGTTAGACAAGGTCCTGAATGGGCTCAATCTTGCTCTTTACTAAGTTGATTACCTAACCTAAATGCTGCAGGAACGCCACCACCTTCTGCATGATGACAATGCTCTCTGGCCTTGACTTCGCTCTATCAGCGGGTCGTCCAGATACGGGTGCACCAGCACTCCATCCTGGCTGTTATCACCACTACCATAATCTTGGTGAACGATTGCAGGACTGTAGTTAAGCCAAAGGGCAGCACCTTGAATTGAAATGCCCCATAGGTACTGCAAAACAGATATTGTTGGTGTTACGGTCGAATAGGAATATGCAAGTAGGTTTCTGTGAGTTTGAGCACTGAAAGAAACTCCCCCCTACCTCACAGTGAGGATAACCGAGCACAATGTCTCCATGCGGAAATGTGGCACCTGCAAGGTCCAGAATAGAGCAAAAAGATCCTTCCTTCTTGGGTACCACAAAACCTAAGCCGTACTGGTCTCACAGCACTGGAACTACCACCTGCATTTTCAGCAAGCGCTGAAGTGTGTCCTGAATGGCTTGCTGCGTGGAAGGAGCCTTGCAGGGCAACTATACGAATGCCAGGTATAGTACTGGTCCAAGCACTGGGCTGTATGCAAGAAGGCATCCAGGGAATCCCACTCTAGGGAAACCATTTGTTGAAGCTCCAACAGGAAGGGAAAAGTCCTAGAGGGCTTGTGAATTCCCACAATGATGGGATCCACCTGTACCTTGGGAGACAGAGTCTCTGGCTGTTCATAAGGGTCCGGTATGCGGAGAGCCTCCATAATCTGTGTGATGAGCGTGGAGAGTTCCTCTTTTCGAACAAGATGGATGTCGTGAGCCTCTTCGGATTTGTTAGGCAGGTCTTTCGAAGGAGACCATTCCTCTTCCTCTCTATCCAACATATTAGCCTTCTCCTCCGTGGAGAGTGGTTTGCTCTCCTCAAGAAGCGCAAGGTCTCCTTCCCCTGAGGCTCATGACACCATCCGAGGCATGTGGGGCCTATCTAAAGCTATCGTACCATTCCTGGAGCGCTTTCTAGGTGGATGCTCCTTGGCAGCAGAAACCTTCACAGAGGCTGATGCTCCAGAAGAACCAGGTGTAAGCTCTGACCTCTAGAGAGCCCATGCTTGCCGGAAGAGATGCATAAACTGATCAGATTCACGATCTGCTGTGACAGCAAGAGGGCTGGTGGAGAGAGCTCCAAGGTCCCGAAGGGCCCACCACATCCAGAGAAGGGCCTGAGGTAGAAGGAGGCAAAAGGTTGTGACTAACCCTCCCCTTGAGAAGAAGAGATGCTGATTTGTGCCAGGCTGCCATGGGAAGGCTCTCTGGGGTGCTCCGCACATGTGGCTCAAAGCCGGTCCACGAGGTACCGGTGTTTGCGGCTGCAGACTAGACAACGCAGCAAGGTTGATGGCATCACTTCCTGGACTGCTCCCCAGACCTGAACCAGTAACATAAAATGAACTGCCGAGGAAGGAACAGGAGCAAATGGAGGCCGTAGGCAGGAATCTGTGCAGCACGCTGCAAAGAAAATGGCTGCCGCAATTTGCAACGATGCAGGTGGGAAGCCCGAAATGGCGGGAAGAGAGCAGTGGTGTCAGTGGCAAAGCGGGTCCACAGCCGAGGCGCACACATCACACCCTCCAAAAGGAAAAAAAGGCAGAATCGCCAAAGGAAATCCAGAGAGGTGGGGGAAGGGTTGGAGAACTCACTGTGAAGATCGCTACCGTAGGAAAGCCAGTCATGGCATTGAAGCAGAACCCTGATTTACATTTTTTTCCTTTAAAGTGGAAAGATAAGCAGTCCTGCTACCCAGGAATGCTGAAGACTCCCTTGCTGGGCTTGGAAGGCTCAACTGGTCCTCCTGACCAGGAGCCTTCACCACACCCCATAGCCACGGGCAGCTCTACTGATCCTCCAGATCAAAAGTTGGACCCTGGAAAGATGTGGGAAACTCCTGGAGAAACACCTCTTGTGTACCCTGGAGACATCCACCAAAGGAAGGCTTGCTAGAAGTATTGACAGAAAAATCCATCAGGAGCAAGGAGAAAGACATCCACATCTGCTGGAGACCGAGAAAAAGGCATCCCCCTAGGGGGTCCTGTGGTTAGTGTCAGGGCATGCTCACTGAAGCCTTTGATAACTTCTGTCTCCAACATCTTCTGGCAGGGGGATATAACTCACTTGTATGGACTGGTCTAGCCCCTGTTGGACTGCTCTCTGGGGGAATAGCAACCTCATTGATAAAGGAGCAAAGCACGCCGAGTAGAACCTTCTATAATCTTTAGAAGTACTCCCAGAAATAGAATTTAGACTCCCAGTGTAAATAAGATGTAGATAGGATCTGCCTGAAAACAGGTACCAATGTAAATACAATGTATATAGTTCCCCCAGTTACTTCCAAGTTGATCTCCCTGTTTATTGTAAATACAACTCAGAGTGCCTGTGTTGTATAGTTGATGTTAAAAGTAAACCGCTCTGATCTAAAATAGAGCGGTATAGAAGAACTGTTAAATAAATAAATAAAATAAATAGATTGGCCTCTAGTCACATTGCCGTGCTTCAGCACCTTGGGCTGGTTCTTGGGCAATTTTCGCTCTTTTCATTTCTCTTAGACCCTTCACTATCTAATCCAGCGCTTCCCCAAACAGCAATTTACCTTTATAAGGAAGCTTACTCGGCTTAGAAGACACATCAGCAGCCAAGTTTGGCAAATGCAGGAAGTGCCTAGCTAAAATAACTGAGACCATGGATTTGGAAGAAGCCCATACCAAATCATAAAAGGCATCCGCCAGATATGCCGAGGCAGATTCCAACTTTGACATTTCCAGACTCCTTGCCAGAGACTCCTGAGCCCAGCAAATTCTGGATCCACTGAATGGAGGCTAGCGTCACATAAGCTCCACAGGTGGAAGTTTGACATGTGTGCCCTCATGCTGCAAACACCTGCTTCAAAATGTTTCCAGCTTGCGATCTGGCAAATTTGTCAGGGCTGCGCCTTCCTCTGCCAATTGTGATTTTCTTAGTCACCACTGAGACAGCACAGTTACTTGCCTGTAACAGGTGAGTCTGGCTAGATTCTCCAGTCATTGCCACCAGGAGAGGGAGACCATCAGGGGAGAGGTCACACGGACCCTGTCCGCTAGGCACCCCATCGCCTGTTTTCATTAGGTACAGAGCGCCCACTGGGCCTGTCACATTCGGAGATGGGCACAGGGTGCAACATGAATAGTCGAGGCCAAGTGCCCCAGGAGGCGGAGCATATGACAGACCAAGACCATTGAGCAGCCGTGGATTTCACAGGCCAGTGACACCAGGCGCCGAGCCCAGTCCGACAGAAGGAAGGCCCTGGCCTAAGACATGTCCAGGAAGGGCCCCGATGAACTCAAGATGTTGAGAGGGCTGGAGGTGGAACTTCAGGTAGTTGATGACAAAGCTCAGCTGCTCCAGCAACTGGATGGTACGTTGGGCAGCCTGATGGGCCTTGCCAGGCGACCCTCCCCTCCCCTGATCAGCCAGTCACAAGGCCTTGTTCTGCTGGCCCTATGGGGGAGCCTGGCAGTCCTGAAATTGGGGGTAGTCCCCATAGGCCTTCTTTTTTGGGTAAAAGGGCTTTTCCCCCAAAACCTTCCACCGGGAAGGATCAGTGGTCTTCCGTGAGAGCCTGGTTCTGGTGAGAGACAATCTCCAGCTCAGCAGCCTTTGTCATCATGGGCTTGCCAAAGAGGTCCCCCCACCCCCACCAAGCAGGAGACATCGACTAACCTGTCCTGAAACCATTGCTTCAGGTCAGAGGACTGTAGCCATACCAGGCAGCAGGCACCAATGCCCACTGCAGCCACGGACTTGAAGCCATCATAGGCCTTATGAGTAACATACTTGGAGCACTCCTTCACTGTGGATGCGAGGTTCGTCAGAGAGTCCAGCCGAGAACCTGGCAAGCTCCCTTGCCAGGTCTCTCAGATACATGCCCATGTACAGCTGGTAAGCCCAGAAAACAGGCCACAAGCATCAAGCCCTAGTAACACTTCCTACAAAAGCCACCCATGGTGCATGCCTCCCTACCCGAGGGCTCTAAGGAGTACGTCTTCTGGCTCTTAATGCAGTGCATGGCCGATTCCACCACCATGGAACTGTGTGGTAGCTGTGTCTTTTCAAAGCCCAGGCTCTTGCGGACTCAATACATCGAATCAAAACTACCAGCTCATTATGGGCACTGTAACCGGGGTTGCACACATCTGGAAGAGGAGGTGCTCTGGAAGAGGAGGTGCTCTGGAAGAGGAGGCACCGGGGCAGTGACAGCCTCCTTGGGAGGGGAGGGGCACTGGAGAATATTGAGGTCCTCTGCCCAAGGCCCTCCTCCACCTCGATGGTGAAGGATAGAGCTTTTCCCATGTCCCATACAAAGTCAAGGAAACAAGAAGTCCTCTGGAGTGGACAGTCGATGCTCCAATTGAGGCGAGTGGTCCGAAAGGGTATCACGATGCTGTGCCATGGCTGGTGACTTGTATTCTGTCTCCCACTGTGAATCAGACTCGGACAGTCAGTCAAAGGACTGGTGGGAATCGTGCTGATGCCCCAGTGGCGAGGTTGATAGGGTCTGGGGTTCCCAGCGCTCTAAGCCTGAAGTGCTCAGAGGAGACACCCGATGCCCTGATGGGGGCCAGGAGCGACCCCTGGAATCAACCCAGAGGAAATGCAGCTCAAGAATCGGCTGTACCTTCAAAGACTAGGTACTCGTAGAACTGGGGCCCCTCTGCTGCACCAGGAAGGCAGCTAGGCTGCGCTCCAGGCTGGCCATGGAGTCAGCACTGGCACCAAAGGAATCGGATCTGGTATCAGTTCCACCTGTGGAGACTCCCGGATGGTGATGGGCTTGGGAGCTTGACGACAGTCCTCCGAGAGCATGGAAAACTCCTCCCACTGGGGCAGCTTCAAGGGCTGCTCCAGGCTACAGCCCTTATCCTCACGTCAATGACTGCGGTGCCAACGTCTGTGGGGCTTGTCCCCAGAACCGGCATCGCCCAATGATGGGTGGAACGGAGTCCGGTCTTTCCAAAAACGGTCCTCTCTTGAGGGTTGCCGGTCTGTGGCTCCATGACCACAAGGCTCTGAGAAAGCCCAGTTGCTGCGGGAGGTCAAGGGCTTCGCGGCAGCCTCTGAGAGGGGGAAGGGGTCAATTCCGACGTGGAAACTGGCGACTTGTGGCCAAACAGTGCCTCCCGTTGCCTTTCACGGTTCTTATGCTCCTTGCTCGTCATCTGGAGACAGAGCGAGTAAGTGGAGGCATCGTGGTCTGCCCCAAGGCACTGAAGGCAGCAGTTATGGCGGCCCATGATAGACATGGTCCTACCACAACCACTGCGCTTCTTGAAACCACTGGATTATGGATATAGCCGAAATCATGAGTCTAGCAAAATCAAACTCTAATGTCTCGACCAGGAGGGCGCAAGAAAAAAAACCCTGTGCATCAAAGAGAGAGAAATAAATAAATTTTTAAAAAGGACCTGAAAACCACATCTCTGAGGCACCGATACTTCTGAGTTTGCAGGAAGGCAAAAATGGTACATGACTGAAAAAGAGAGAAAGGCAGAAAACTACTGATTACCACAATACTTTTTTTTCCAGGATGCAGAAGAACATCTGAAGGGCTCTGCGGAAAAACACTGGAGGTACGATGGCTCCCTTGGGTGGGAAGGGGACAACACATGCATGGTGGATCTCTCAAAGGCTTTCCCTATGGGGAATTTGCAGCTCTGCAGCTAGTTTTCAAAAGGGAAATTAGCTACAGAAGTTCCCTTTCCAATTTTTTTATTTATTTATTTATTTTATTTAACAGTATTTCTATACCGTCTTATCGTAAAATCAAGGCGGGTCAAGCGGAGACCAGTGTCTTTGCAACTACTTTGCCCATCCCTAATTTTGACTGGGTCAGTGTGGTGCTTTGGTTGCTTTGTCATGCTAGCAAAGTCTAAAGCTCTGTTATTGATTTGGGAGGGGGAGGAGGGAGAAGATGAGCTAGACCTTGGAAGCACTTTTTTTTATGGCTAGCAAAGGGTTTCTTAGGTTCCTGATAGGCTTGAAAAAAAGCAGAGGGGGAAAGTCTGAAGTGGCATGACGGCCCTTCATATCATCCACAATGCATAAGCATCTTAATGTCAAAAAGAAATCCCTCCTTTAAAAGAGGCATGCTGATTATTGCCTTTCCTGCACATCTTCTTGAAAGCCAGCAGTAAGCAGCCACAAGTCTCTATGTTTACCTACAACCACTGTAGGAACACTCATTGTCATTAGAAAAGCATCACAAGCACAGTATTTAAGATATTTGCATGTTCCTTACTTTTAGTCATTATGGAACATAACTCATCTTTATATTCTTGAGTGAGAGACTCTGAACTCTGCACCCATTCCAGAATGATATGCAAGTACTAGGCCATGTATGCCACGCTTTAAGAAAAGTGGAAGTCCAAAAAACTACCAGTATGGTTTAAAGGTGAGGTCAGAGAGGCTGTTGTTGCCAAAAAAAGCATCTTTCAGGAAATGGAAAAAAGAGCCAAACGACGAAACCTGGAAACAGCACAAACACCGGCAGGTCAAATGCAAGGCATTGATAAAGCAGACAAAGGGAAAATTTGAGAAGAAGCTTGCTGCGGAAGCAAAAACGCGAAATAAAGATTTTTTTCAAGTACATTCATAGCAAAAAACCTGTGAGAGACCCAGTTGGTCCATTAGATGATAGAGGAGTTAAAGGGGCACTAAGAGGCGACAAGGCGATAGCGGAGAGACTGAATGAATTCTTTGCTTCGGTCTTTACTGAGGAAGATGTAGGGATGTCACCCATGACTGAAGTGGTATTTAAAGGTGTGGAAGAATTGAAGGAAATATCGATACATCGGGAAGATGTATTACAACTATTAGATAAACTGAAGAGAAGCAAATCACCTGGGCCGGATGGTATACATCCAAGGGTGTTGAAAGAACTGAAATATGAGATTGCAGACCTGCTATTAGTAATCTGTGAACTATCATAAAAATCATCTCTAATACCTGAAGATTGGAGGATTGCCAATGTAACACCAATTTTTAAAAAGGGTTACAGGGGTGATCCGGGAAACTACAGACCGGTGAGCCTCACGTCAGTACCGGGAAAAATGGTAGAAACCATCATAAAGAATAAAATTACTCAGCATGAAGATAGTCATGGTCTAATGGGAGACAGCCACCATGGCTTTAGACAAGGAAGGTCTTGTCTTACTAATCTGTTATGTTTTTTTGAAAGTGTGAATAAACAGGTAGACAAAGGTGAGTCGGTTGATATAGTGTATCTGGACTTTCAGAAAGCCTTTGACAAGGTCCCTCATCAGAGACGTTTGGCAAAACTAAAGAGTCATGGGATAGGAGGCAGTGTACTACTGTGGATCAGGAACTGGTTAAAAGATGGAAAGCAGAGGGTTGGACTAAATGGCCAATTTTCCCAATGGAGAAAGGTGAATAGTGGTGTACCCCAGGGATCTGTGCTGGGTCCGCTGCTTTTTGACATATTCATAAATGACCTGGAAAGTGGAATAACGAGTGAGGTTATCAGATTTGCAGATGACACAAAACTATTTAAAGTTGTTAAAACCCAAGAGGATTGTGGAAAATTGCAAGAGGATCTTGACAAATTGGAAGACTGGGCATCAAAATGGCAGATGAAATTTATTTATTTATTTTATTTATTTATTTAGCAAGCATTTGTATACCGCTTCTTCCAGCGATCAGAAGCGGGTATGATTACATAGAATAAGCTGTCAAATCAAGACAGAGAATTTGTGGTGTATACATATTGATTCGTAAGGTAAGCACGGCACACAGAAAATTATCTACTTCTTATATATGGGGAAAAGAATTTACATATGTACATTTTTTACATAGAAGGTTTTCTGGGTCTCTGGGTAGATAAATGTCCCTCATGTGAATTTAGAACAGGTTGAAGTGACTTTGATATAGGTGCATCTTGAGTTTTTTTCTGAAGTCTGATAGATCTTTGCTGGCTCTTAGATCGGGCGATAGTTGGTTCCATAGTGCCGGTGCTGCGTATGAGAAGGCCCTGTTACTAGTGCTGGCCTTGACAGATCTTATATCTGTTGGAGTGTGGAGGCTGTTGGAGTTGATGGTTCTTCTGTTTCTGTTGGTTGGTTGTATGCAGATTAGGGTGGAGAGGAAGGATGGTGCTATGCTGTGGATGAGTTTGAAAGTGGTTGTCAGTATTTTGTATGAGCTGTTATGGGGAGCCAGTGCAACTATTAGTACTGGTGTGATGTGTTCAAGAAGACTTTTCCTCATAATGATCCTTGCAGCTACATTCTGCGCCATTTGCAGGATGTTTAGGGTTTTCTTAGGCAGTCCTTGAAAAATGGCATTGCAGTAGTCGAAATGTGGCATGATGAGTGGAGTGGAGGAGTGGCCTAGTGGTTGGGGCAAGGTACTTCAGGCCGGCAGGTCGGGGGTTCAAATCCCACTAGAAGACAGCAACCTTGGGCCGGAAGGACTGGGGTTTCTAGTCCCACAGGTGCTCCTTGTGGTCTTGGGCAAGCCACTTAACCCTCCATAGCCCATGTTCCCTGTAAAATAGTTATCTCCAAGTTATAATGCCCTGTTCAATGTAATTTCAGTTTGTTCAATGTAAACCGCACTGATGCAGAATAGCGCGGTATATAAGAGAATGTAAATAAATAAAATAAATAAATAAATGAGTGCTTGAGCGACGGATCTGAAGTCGTTGGGATCAATAATGTTCCGTATAGGTTGTAGAACTCTCAGTTTGTGGAAAACTGCCCTGTTGGCTTTGCGGAGGTGTTTTTCCATTTTTAGGTCGCAGTCAAATGTTACTCCTAGATATTTTATTTCTTTCTTCGTTTGGTAGGTATTATTGCACAGGGTTATTGTTGTAGGGAGATCAAAATTTGCTTTTCTGGAGATATACATCGCCTCAGTTTTCTTATGGCTGATCGCCATGCTGCTTTGTTGTAACCAGTTTTGCATCTCGCCGAGGCATGTTTCGAGTAGGCTGTAGTCCGGGTTATCAGTGTCAAGTTGTGTGTACAGCATAATATCATCGGCATAAATGTGGTAGTTGATTTTGTGCTGTTTGAAGATTTCGCATAGTGGTTGCATATATACGTTGAAAAGGAGTGCTGAAAGTGCAGAGCCTTGCGGTATACCTTGCGTTTGGGGGAATACTTCCACTTTTTCACCGCTGAACTATACTTGTTGCATTCTGTTTGAGATGTATGATGTGAACCACTTTAGGGGGGTTCCTGATATTCCTATTGACTTGAAGGGTTCCATGGTTAACTGTATCAAAGGCAGCTGAGATGTCGATGAATAAGAGAGTATATACATTTTCTTTTTGTTTTCCAGGCCCTTGAGTAGGTTGTTAAGCAGAACTAGTAATAGGGTTTCCACCCCATGATGTTGTCTAAAGCCGTATTGCTGGTCATCTAGGGGAGCATTGTCGTTCAGGTGGTCTTGTAGTTGTAGTAGGACCGCCTTTTCAATGATCTTTGCTAGGAATGATATGCTTGATATTGGGCGGTAGGATGCTGGGTCATCTCTGTTGAGTGTACTGTTTTTTAGAATCGGTCTTATGATAGATTTCTTTAGTTCAGAAGGCATGATTCCTTGTTGCAGTGATAGGTTTACTATGTGAGAGACGTACTGGGCTATGTCTTGTTTCGCTGCCTTGACCCAGGCTGCTGGGCAGCGATCGAATGGGGATGTAGTGCTGTTTATGCTTGTGATTATGGTTACAATTTGCTGGTCTCCGATTTTGTGGAAGCTGTTCCATACCTGGTCTTGAGTTGTGTTGGTCTCAATGTTGGGTAGGGGTGTTGGCAGTGTTGAGTCTAGGCCGAGCGTTGGTCTTGTGGCCGTCAGTTTGCTAGCGTAGTTGTTTGCCAGAGTTTGGGCCTTGATCATGTTGTTTAGGTTGTCGCTCTGAGGTGTTTTAGTTAGCGATTTGACGAGTTCGAATAACTCACGTGGTCTGTTGATAGCTTTGCTTAATAAGTTAGTATGATGCTTTCTCTTTGCTGAGTTTAATTTAATGTGGACAAGTGCAAAGTTATGCACCTAGGGAAGAACAACCCAAACTATGGTTACACGATGCAAGGTTCCACATTAGGAACCACCACCCAGGAAAAAGATTTAGGCGTCATTGTGGATAACATGTTAAAACCCTCGGCACAGTGTGCAGCGGCAGCCAAGAGAGCAAATAGAATGCTAGGTATCATAAGGAAAGGAAAGGAAAACAAAACAAAAGATATTATAATGCCTCTATACCGTTCCATGGTGAGACCGCACCTTGAATATTGTGTGCAATTCTGGTCGCCGTATCTTAAAAAGGATATAGTGTTATTAGAAAAGGTTCAGAGAAGAGCCACCAAAATGGTAAAGGGGATGGAAGGATACTCCTATGAAGAAAGGCTAAAAAGATTAGGGCTCTTTAACCTGGAAAAGAGACGGCTGAGGGGAGATATGATAGAAATCTATAAATTTATGAATGGAGTGGAACGGGTAAACGTAGATCGATTGTTTACATTATCAGAATATAGAAAGACTAGGGGACATGCAATGAAGCTACAGGGTAAACTATTTAAGACTAATAAAAGAAAATATTTTTTCACTCAACGTGTAATCAAACTCTGGAATTTGTTACCGGAGGATGTAGTAAAGGCTGTTAGTGTAGCTGGGTTTAAAAAAAAGGTTTGGACAAGTTCCTGGAGGAAAAGTCCATAAACCATTATTAAGAAGGGACCCAGGATATCAATGCTTGACCCAGTACAAGCATTGTGGAACCTGTCTCTTTTGGGGAAACTGCTAGGTATGTACGACCTAGATTGGCCACTGTTGGAAACAGAATACTGGGCTTGATGAACCTTGGTCTGACCCAGTATGGCATATCTTTATGTTCTTATGTCTGCCTGATAGCCTGCTATGCATGATACAAAGCACAGCATTCTGAAAAGTGCCAAAGTGATCTATGGTTATGGTTGCCTTTATTTGATATACTGCAATTTCAGCAATGCAAGCAATGTGGTTTGCACTGAAAAAACTAAAGTTAGAGGCAGGGAAAGGAACACCAACTTTGCTGATAGGAGAGAACAAAAACACACCAAGGAAAGACAGTTTAGAAGGAGGGGGGAGAAGGGAGTAGGGAGGGTTACGGTTAGGCTCTGGCTCTGCCAAGCAGTGGCTCGGTGATACCTCAAGGATTGAAAGAAGACTGCAGGCCACTCACATCCTAAGGATATTAAGGCATGCATCTTCTTGCTAGCATGTTATAAGGCAATTCCATCTATCATAAACAGCTATAGAATATGGGTCTGATAGAATCCCACAACCACACTTACACAACACTTGGTGTCTGCTTTCTTACCAGAGTACGGCATGTGGGATATCCTACATCCTGGTAGAAAGGATGAAAGGCCAAATAGGATTAGCCTGGGATCTACTCTGATATACAAGTCAACTAAAAAACCTTAGCTGTTGCAGTAGTAAAATAAAATTTTAAAAAAAAGGGAGGTGGCCTTCAAGCATAAACCTACTCTATGCAGGAAAGAGGTCCAAAGTGAAGCAAGGTGGAAAATTCATATTCAGACATGACTGCTGAATTATTCAGCACAGATAGCGACGTCCAAATCTACACCAAACCTAGATTCAACTGCCTTTCTGCACTGAAAGTTGATTCTCAAGATCTTCAGATCCAATCCACGCAGTCTGGCAGGCTTCCCTTTCAAGCCATTCAACTCCAAGTTGGTGCACTTAGCACCAACACTGAACTTGTTTGAAACTTGATGTCAGTGCTACGGAATTCGTCACAATGAAGGAAAAAATGGGCCGAACACTCTGCTGAAAATGGTGCATTTTATGCTAAGCAACTACATCTCTTACTTGCCCCCAAATGTTGTTCTTGAAGATAATTAAAATGAAGGGCGGACCCTCTTCAGAGTGTCTAGAGAGTTGCCAAAAACTTGAAACTAGACATCAGGAGACTGTGGAGAGCACTTAAGGTGTAGAACGTTTCTCCAGGTACAAATATTTGAGGCTCAGAAAGCAGATTCCAGTATTCCCAAGCTCTCAGAGAAACGTGCAGAAGGAGATCAGCAGCTTAATGCTCAATACAAGCTGCAAGATCAAGAATCTCTCTCTGGGTTCATTATTAGTTTTTCCACTAAAGGAATCTATTCTTACTTTGGCAATTCATAGCATCCAGTGGCTCTGCAGCTCCATGGGGTCCTTCTGCATGTTCATCACCATTTCATGGACCTGAACATTTGCTTCATGACGATATAGTAATGTCATCTTGTGGATCTTGATGACCCTCAAGGACATTCTAGAGCAGGTACTGCAATAGGACACAATGAGCCTCACTTTGAAACTTACAGCATTTCTTGTGACAGCTAGTTATGTCCCCAGTTCCACATTTATTGAAGCAATTTATTCAACTCCTCACCCAAAATCAGAAAAATCGATAAAAGTGAAACCAAATGAAGAAATTTTTCCATGAGCGGAAGTGGCCAAAGACAAAAGTGGAATTGTGATCAGAGCTGGCTGTTGAAAGGATAAAGGAAGAAATTTTAATCATACTTGATAATTTCCTTTACTTGAATCCTGCTAGACTATTCCAGGTGACTGGGATGTACCCAAGCAGTCAGAACCCAAGGTGGGAGGAAGACTACACTCTGGCCAGAACAGCCTTGCCAAAAAAGTGCCATCAGCACTTGTCCACACATGTAACCTGTAGGGTTATTGGAGAGGACTGGGTATCCACCTTATAGATGTCTTCTGGCAACACCCAAAGACGACTCAGCCCAGGAGGTGGCCTGCAACCTAGTGGAGTGAACCTCAGCTCCCTCCAGAATCCACTTCCTGGCCAAAAGGAATACTGAACCAATAGCCTCTTTGATCCAGTGAGAAATCAAAGACTTGGCTGTCATCTGTCCTCTCCTTGGATTACTGTAGAGAACAAAAAAGGATCATCCTACTGTACCATCGAAAGGAATTAATCTCTGAGGTACCTAAGCAATACCCTCCTCACGTCAAGCAGACGCTGAAAGGGGTCCGACTGAAGATCCTCCTCTGAAAAAGAGGGCAGAACGAAGGAGATCACCTTCGGCAGGAAGGATGGATGGCACTGTTCACAAGATTGAAGTCGCTGCAATGACCAAACAGGGTTTGAGGTAGGACAAGGCCTATAACTCCAAGACCGATCTAGCAGGAACAACAGCCACTAGAAACACTGCTTTTAGAATCATATCTTTAAGGGAGGCCCTATGAAAGCTGGCTGCTACACAGTACTCTGTCCTGTGCTTCTAAGGTAATCTGTGACCAATTTCCAGGGGGAGTCCCACAGCCCTTGATTGGCTAGAGGGAGTCTTGGGGTCTAAATTTAACCAGAAAGCTCTCTACTGCGTTTTAAATTTAAACTGAAAGCTCTTTGCTGCTACTAGGTCCTGACTGCTTTAACAAATACACTGGGTTCACAGATTAATCAGCTTTAATCTAAATAATTCCTTTTTCCCCCAAGATTTAGAAAAATTCCCAGAAGTAAATACTTACAATTGCAAATCTCTCTCCAGAAGTAGCAGTCCCCTTTTGTAGTCCTCTCTCGATTTCTTCAGTCAGTCGTCCAGGTAAGGGTGAGCCTGGATCCCCCCTTGCTCGTTCAGAAAAGCAGCCACTACCACCATCATTTCTGAGAAAATACAGGGGACTGTGGTTATGCCAAAAGACAGAGCCCGGATATGGAAATGATAGCCCAGGATGCAGAAGCATAGGAACCACTGATGGTGCTTCCTTGATGGGAATATGAAAAAGGTCTCAGATAGATCTAGAGAGGTCAGCAATTCCCCTGACCAACGAAACGTAATGACCGACCAGACTGTCTTCATGTGAAAATGGGCAACCCGAAGTTTGGCATTGGCTTTCAGGTCATGGAAAGGCCGAAAGGAACCACCCTTTTTGAGCACTAAGTAGATGGAATATCATGATGCCTTGCCTTTGCTCTGTGGAACTGCGGAGATGCTGTAAGGTTTCCATGACTGCCTCTCACTTGAGCAGGGAGCTGCAGGTAGACTCTTATAAAAGGAGTCTCCCAGATACTCTGAAAACTCCAGCACGTACTTTGATCTAGGACCTCCAGAACCCATCGGTATAATGTGAACTGCATCTATACCAAATGGAACTGCTGTAGCCGTGCTCCTACTACCTACCTTGGAAAGGACCCACTGAGTTTGGCAGCAGCTGAAGAGGAGTCTTGAGACTGCTGTGAATCCTGAAAGGGCTAGCCCTTTTTGGTCCTGGAACCATACGGGGAACAGGCTGAACCTGAGCTTCTGGGAGCCTCCGCAAAAAGTTCTCCGAGAGGCTGAGTGAGCACCTCTTTAGGCCTCTTTTTTTTTTTTTTTTTGACTACTTTAAGACCTCGCACAGGCCTTTATTCAATTTCGAGCTTCTCCCCAAAAAGCAGCTTGCTGAGACACAATTTGGAGGCAGCATCCTTTAAAGAGTTGTGAAACTAGAGCCACTGTCTAAACACAACCACTGCCACTATGGATTTGGAGTGCCAGTCACAAACGCGGCTTCCAATTCCAGTCTGATAGCCTCAGGACTATCCAGCAGTTGTTGAACCCCGCACAAAAGTACTCTGGCTATTAAGTCTGCACAAAGGGCTGCCTGGGAATGCAAAGTTGATGCTGTGAATGCATTATTTAGGAGGGTCTTTACTCTCCTGTCATGAACCTCCTTAAGCGCAGCATCTCCCCTCCACAGGGATAGCTGTGTCCTTAGTAACCCCCGTAATAAAGGCATCCACTTGAGGGAGCCAAAGATTTGGTCCAGTTTGCCTTGAAGCAGGGCATATAGTCATGCTAAAGTCTTTGGACCCTTGAGGCCCAATCCTGGATTTTCCCAGTGAGGTACCAAGAGTTGCTCCATAGGTTCTGGTAAAAGGGGAAAAAACAGGACAGCCAATATCCCCCAGGATGTGGTCTATCTGAGATGGTGGTGCAGACACCCTCCTCAGTTAGACCGCCTTAACGCCCTGAATCAATACTCTTGAGGTCCTTCTCAATGATAAAGAAGGAAAGATAACAGAAGGATCCATGCTCTTCATAAAGACAACTTCCCTTTCCTCACCTTCATCAGCATCCCAGCCAACCCCTGTAGGAGATAAGTTGGAGTGCCTGGGCAAATGGGAGAAACAGGGGTGTTTAATCCCCCTCTGTAGCAGTAGCGAAGTAACCTGAGGGCACGGATTCCCCCATAAGGGCTTCTTCCCATAGCAGAGGTCAGGGCCCCAGGCCCTGCAAAGGAGATTTCAGTCCTTTTTAGCTGCATGGCAAACAGCCCAAAAGTTGTTTCAGCAGCTGCTGCTCAAAGCCCCCCCCCCCCACCACCGCCCACCTCTGCAAGGCACTAGTTACATTCTCCATGAGGGCCACCCATCTTATGGATGAGACTGGCATGGAGGAAGAGGCGGCCACCCCAGAATCAGCACTGGGACCCTAACCACCACCCCATGGGGGGTTCCAACGACACAGAAAAAGGGTAAAGTAAGACTTACCTGATAATTTGCTTTCCTTGAATTCCTCCAGTCCAGTCCAGACAATAGAGTTGTCACCCCCCCCATGCAGATTGGAGACAGAGAATGCCAAGTCTTTATGATGTCATCTACTTATGCTATTGGCACCTCCTACAAGTCTCAGTATTTCCTCTGACAAAGCAGGCTCCACCTAATGAACAATGTGCCCTGCCTGTACAAGAATATCTAAATAACTGAAAAAGCCAAACCAAGAAAAAAAAAACCTGCCAAACCACCGGCCAAACAGAAGCAGAGCTACCTAGCTCCTGCCAGAACCAACCCATCTGCCCAATTAACTGCAGATTACACTGTTGGTCTGGAAAACTTTGTGCTTTCGGAGGGTTTTTTTTTTTTGCTTCAGCAGAAATTCTGTGTGCTTGGTGAGGGACCACCCCACTGCCAGGGCAGTGTCTACCCCAAACCATGTTGAGAACTTTAGGCACAGGATCGCCCTGGCTAAGGCCAGCAAAGAAGGGAGGGTCCTGGGATGGACTGGAGGAGCTCAAGGAAAGCAAATTCAGGTAAGCTCTAATTTACCCTTCCTTATTATTCCTGCAATCCAGTCCAGACAGTAGAGATGTACCACAACAGTCACTCTCAGGTGAGAACCGTTAGCCAGACCTGCAGCACTGCCGAACCGGGCATGCCCCGCCACCTGCACATCAATAGTGACGAACAAACGTGTGCAAGGGTGACCACAATCACCACCCTGCAAATATCCACCAGCAGAACAATAGAAAACTCTGCCCAGGAAGCCGCCTGTGCCCGTGTAGAATGAGCTCTCAAACCCAGCGATAGTCTCTTGTGACGCAACAAGTACACCGACGCTATAGCCTCCATGAGCCAGCGAGCAATCAAGGTTTTGGAAGCTGCCACCCTTTGTGCGGACCCCCAAACAAGTGATCCGACTTTTGAAAGTGTTCTGTCCGCCTCAGGTACCTGCTCAAAATTCACCTCACATCCAGCAGATGTAATTGACGGGCTTCCGAACCCTTACCATGCCACCCAAACATCTGTAGGGGGTCACTGGCTGATTGAGATGAAATTGCAAAACTATCTTAGGCAGAAAAGGCGGCACCGGTTGCAGTACCACTTTTTCCTTCATCATCAGTAAAAACTGTTACCAACAGGCAAGGCCTGCAACTCAGAAATCCTACACGCCGAACAAATAGCCACCAAGAAGACTATCTTTAACGTGAGATCCTTCAGAGATGATGCACTCACAAGTTCAAAAGGCACCTCCGTTAACCCTTGCAACACTAGGTTCAGGTCCCACAAGGGAACCAAGAACCAAAGAGGCGGCCGAACATGCTTTAATCACTTGCAAGAAATGGATCACATCTGGATGAGATCCTAGCAATTGTCCCTGCATTTTACCCCTGTAGCATGCAATCGCTGCCACCTGAAAATCCTGGGAGAAGGATCACCTGTGACTCCCAAATATAAAAATGGGAATGAAGTAGATGCCACACCATTCACAGAAGATGATGTGTTAGAACAACTTGCAAAACTGAAAGAGGACAAGGCCATGGGACCGGATCGAATACATCCCAGGATACTGAAAGAGCTCAGAGAGGTTCTTGCAGGGTCGTTAAAAACATCCTTTAACAAATCCTTGGAAACAGGAGAGGTTCCTCGGGACTGGAGAAGGACTGATGTGGTACCTCTTCACAAAAGTGGTGACAGGGAAGAAGTGTCAAACTACAGGCCCGTGAGCCTTACATCGGTGGCGGGAAAAATAATGGAGGCGCTCCTGAAAGAGCAAATAGTGGACTTTCTCAAGACCAATAGGTTGCATGATACGAGGCAACATGGTTTTACCAAAGGACAATCTTGCCAAACAAATCTGATTGAGTTCTTTGACTGGGTGACCAGAGAACTAGATCAGGGGCAAGCACTGGATATCATCTACCTGTATTTCAGCAAAGCCTTTGATACTGTTCCTCATAGGAGGCTTATTAATAAACTCAATAGTTTGGGGATGGGTCCCAAGGTGGTGAACTGAATCAGAAACTGGTTGACTGACAGACGTCTCAAGATGATGGTAAATGGAGATCACTAGGATGAAAGGAGGGTGATTAGCGGGGTGCCCCAGGGTTCGGTCCTGGGACTGGCACTGTTCAATGTATTTGTGAGTGATATTGCTGAAGGACTGAATGGAAAAGTCTGTCTTTTTGCAGATGACATGAAAATTTGCAACAGAGTGAACTCCTCTGAGGGAGTGGATAACATGAGGCAAGATCTACAAAAGCTGGAAGAATGGTCTAATGCTTGGAAGATTTAATGCGAAGAAGTGCAGTGTCATGCACTTGGGAAGCAGAAATTCAAGGGAAACATACGCGATAGGGGGCAAGAGGTTGGTTTGCACGGATCAGGAGAAGAACCTTGGTGTGATTATTTCTGAGGATCTCAAGGTGGCAAAACAGTGTGACAAGGCAGTGGCAAAAGCCAGGAGGATGTTGGGTTGCATACCAAGATGAATTACCAGTAGAAAGGAAGAGATACTAATGTCCCTGTATAAGTCACTGGTGAGGCTTCACTTGGAATACTGTGTTCAGTTTTGGAGACCATATCTCGTCAGAAGCCTTATGAGAAGAGACTTGAAGACCTAAATATGTACACTGAAGTAGAGGAGGGCAAGGGAGATAGGATTCAGGCCTTTAAATACTTAAAGAGTATTAATGAACAAACAAACCTCTTCCAAAGACGGGAAAGCTGTAAAACTAGAGGGCATAACATGAAGCTGCAAGGGGGTAAATTGAAAGGCAATGTCAGGAAATACTTTTTCACTGAAAGGGTGATGGATGCTTGGAATGCCCTCCCGATAGAAGTGGTGGAGGCAAATACAGTGACAGAATTCAAAATGACATGAGACAGACACAGTGGATCCCTTCACAGCAACAGGAGAAAATCAAAATAAACTTAACTAATTTCTCAACAAACAGGGATGCCCTACATGGAGTGGTGGGTTCACCCCTAAACAAAGACATGGGGAAGGGTGACCTGCACAGAGCAGCAGGTGCACCTACTCTTACCACCTTGCTGGGCAGACTAGATGGACCATACTGGTCTTTATCTGCCATCATTTACTATGTTACTATGAACCCGTAATGAGCTTCCAGCCAACTCTTTTTCCAATCCGACTTGCAGGAAAGCCAGGACTTCTGGCAGGGAGGCCGCGAGGGGACTGCATCACCTCTACAGACACCAGTCCCCAAAAAACACCACACTCTGACATATGATAAACATGTGGAACACTCATGAGCCTTTATCATTGCCATCCCCGCCACCGAATAACCTTGTTTTCTTAACCGAGCCCTCTCAAGAGCCAAACCATAAGCGAGAATAGACTCATCTGTGACATGCAAATGGGCCCTCGACACAAAAAGGTCCGGCACCTCCAGTAGGTACGGGTGCCTTGGCCAGTCCGGTGCCATCAACACCACCGGTCTTGGATGTGACTATCAGTTGCAGAAGCCGCCCAATCAACACCCATGGCGGAAAATCATACAAGAGGCCATCCGCCAGCCACCTCTGGACCAGCACGTCCAGACCTTTCGACATCCTCTCTCTCCACCTGCTGTAGAAACGAGTTGCCTTCGAATTCTCGAAGGTCGCTATGAGATCCATAATCAGCTGACCCCACTTTCAGACTGAGTGAACACATTATTGTTCAGGCACCACTCCACTGGGTCCAGGCGCCACTGGCTGAGAATCTGCCACCACATTGTCCTTGCCAACTACATGCACTGCTGAGAGAGCCAGGAGGTTGTCTTCCACCCAGCTCAACAGTGGCACCAACTTGTCTGCTAAGGGAATACTCCCCATACCGCCTTGCTGATTGATGTATGCCACCGTCGTAGCGTTGTTGGAGAACACTCAAATCACCTTCCGCTGCAGGAATGGTCAGAACACCTGCAAAGCGCAAAATACCGCCCGCATTTCTAACCGTTTGATGGACCACTGGCTTTCCTCTCGCATCCAGTGATCTTGCGTGACCCACACCTCGCAGTGCACCCTCCATCCACTCAAGCTGGTGTCAGCCGTGACCAGCACCCAGTTCGGGGGTTTCAATGGCATTCCCGCCAGAAGACTGTTCCAGGAAAGTCACCAGCACAGTGACCCTCGAGCTGCCCGCAGTGCAAAGACCGTCTCTGGGGAGAACAATGCTGCAGAAGTGCCCTCTGCAAGGGTCTCATAAGTGCTCTGGCCCAAGGAACAAGATCTATGGCTACCGCCATGGAGCCCAGCACCTGCAGATAATGGCAGACAGATGGTGCTACCATCTTCTGGAACTGCCTGATTTGCGATCATATCTTCGCTACTCTTTCCTCGGGCAATCTTACCAGCCTTGGTCCATCTGAAACCTAGCCCCCGGGTACACTAAGTCCTGTCTGGGCCACAGCAGACTTGGAAAAGTTGACTACCCAGTCGAGCTGCTGCAGACAGGTCACCACATGTTCCATTGCCACTCTGCTTTCCTCCGGTGTCTTTGCCCACATGAGCCAGTCATCTAAGTAAGGGTGCACTAGCATTCCCTCACGGTGGAGCACCACTGCCACCACCACCACCATGATCTTTGTGAAGGTCCTTGGCGCCGTGGCCAGCCTGAACGGGAGCTCTCGAAACTGAAAAATGTCCCACTGGTACCGCAAGGCGCAGAAACCTTTGATGACTGGGCCATATGAGAATGTGCAGGTAGACCTGTGAGATCCAGGGACACGAAGAACTGCTGTGATCATGGATCATAGTGTTTCCATCCGAAACTGCGGCACTCTTAACACACAGTTGATGTACTTGAGATCCAAGATGGGCCGAAAAGACCCCTCCTTTTTGGGGACCACAAAATATATCGCGTATCGACTGCAACCACACTGGTCTGTGGAAACTTTCACTACGGTGTCCAGCTGTTGAAGTTGCCGTAGCATGTCACGTATCCCGCAGAGGTAGTTGCCGAATGTGTTGCACAGGGGCCGGACGAACTCTAGTGCATAACCTTCATGAATGACCTTAAGCACCTACCGATCAGAGGAGAGCTGGATCCAGGCGGAATAGAAGTCCCGTAGCTGCCCTCCTACTGGGACCAGTCCGTCCTGCGCCCCCTTATCTCATTCTGCTTTTAGGCCTCAATGAGGCAGCAGAGGGGAAGAAACCTCTGCCCAACCCCCTGGTCCCCCGAAAGGACTGCCCCCGTGGCAAAAAACGACCTTGAGAAGAGGCAAAATGTACCGCTGTACTGTAAATATCCTAAAGTCGTGAGGCTGCCCCTGCACCAGCTGGCTTATTTGCACAATCTTGGGTTTATCCTCGGCCAGGCGACAGCTCTTCGTATCTATTAACTCCTTCACCAACTTTTCAAGTGCTTCGCCAAACAGCTTATCTCGGAAGGGCAGTTTGCTGAGCCGCGAGGTCCCATCAACCACCCAATTTCTCAACCAGAGCAACTGTCTAGCGGCTACCACTGAGGCCATCCCTTTGGTAGAGGAGCGAATCAGGTCATAGCAGGCATCGGCTAAGTATGCCGGTCCCGATTCCATTTTCGCTGCTTTCAAAACATGCGCCAGCCATTCTTCACTGTCCAGGATACCCTGCGCGCAACGCAAACATGCTCTTGCCACATAAGCTCCACAGATGGACCTTTGCAATTACATGGCACCAATATCAAAGGCTTGCTTTAGTAGTTTCTCCAACCTACGATCCTGGGTATCCTTAAGGGCCACACCCTCTTTGATGGGGATCATAGTCTTCTTTGCAAACATTGACACCAAGGCATCCACCATGGGCACCCTAGTGGCTCCCTATCCTGCTCTGCTAAAGGGTACAACCTAGACATGGTTTGCACACCCTTTAACCCTGCCTCCGGCACTTCTCATTCATCCTGTACAATTTGCTTGATCACCCTGTGAATTAGGAAAACCGTCCAGGGCTTATGAACAGCCTTCAACAGCAGGTCTTCCAACAGATCCTCTTCGGGCAAACCGCTCTGCGGGACGTTCAGCATCACTAGCAACCGAGTTATCACCAGCCTCGGCTCATCCCCCTGTGGGATCTTGCCATCCTCCAAGTCCCCTGCGGCAGACACGCCCCCCCCCCAAATATCTATCTCACCTTCTGCTTGCCCCTTGGACTCCTCCGAGGGCAGGGAATCACCATGCTTGTTGGGGTTCGGAGTCCCTGTCTGGCACCCACCTCTTTGGGTTCCTTGTCCTGTCAGCACCAGCCCCAGCCTCCTGCAGAAGGCTTTCTGCATCAAGAGCACAACATCTGGGGAAAACATGCACATACTGCCCCCTTTGGACGTAGAGGGCTTTGAAGAACTTGCCACCCCCCCCCCCCCGTTTGCCTTTGCTCTTGCAGGTGGGGGCTGACACTAGCCCTTCACTCGCTGGCACCCCTCCCTGCAGCCGCCCGGGGGGGTGGGGTGGGGAGGGAGGCCCGGGGGATCCAGTGTGGGCATCTCTGAGACCCCTGTACCTTCTGAGTTATCTTCCAGTTGCTCCTCTGTTGATCGGGAGTCCACCTCACAGCCGTAGCAAAAAACAACTGCTGAGAGGGAGTCCTGACACAAACCACATACTGCACATGGGGTTTTGGCATATTCTGTCAACCATGGGAGGTCCCTGCAGCAAAGCAAAACAAGAAAACGCGACTGCTATATTTTCCCCAGCATCCAGAGCCCTTGTGCACTGCCTCGCTCCCACCTTACTTACTGTCGCCACTCCCCCGGTGAGCCCCAGGCACAGCCTGCCACATGCAGCGGAAAAAACACAAAATGGCACGGTGCTCAGCCGACCAGCCCGCCAAAAAACCCCGCTACACCGCAGCGTTTCCCCCTATTCTCTTCACCGAGCCCACGCTGGGGAAAAAACAGCTGCATTCTGAGGCCTCCCCACCAGTCAAACACCGGTACCTTTGTTTTCTTTTACTGCAATGCTGCTCCCAGGACCACCCTTTCCCAGCAGCTCCCACGTGGCACAAAGGCTTTCTGCACCAAATCTTCTTCAGACCTCCTCTCCTGCTGAAGGGATTAGGCGGTACTAAAACGGAGCAGTCTGCAGCCATGAAGTTCCAGGCCCACACCAACTGCTTTCCCACTTCTGCTCTGTTCCCTGGTGCAGTCTGTCTGCTCTTCAGAGGGTGAGAGTGAAGCCTGCAATCTTAACCCCTCTAAGCAGGGAGTCCCCCTGAACTCAGCCTTTCCTATTTCTCTTTCTTCCCCCCCCCCCCCAATCACTCTCCAGTGGAGTCCAGACTACAATCAGAGAGTCCCCCCAATCTGCTTGGAGACTGAGAATACTGAACCTTGTAGGAGGTGCCAGTAGCATAAGAAGATGACATCATCAAGACTTGGCATGCTCAGTCTCCAAGCTGTGGGGGGGGGGGGGGGGGCGCGACAGCTCTATTGACTGGACTGGAGAAATGATAAGAAAATCGCAGTCCACTACATCCACATCACAATGGGGCAAAAGGAATCCACAGCAGTGATAATCATGTGCATGGCACATGGCATGCTTGGTCTGTTCCACATAGCTACCAGGAAAACTCCACAGAGAAAAAACATGAAGCACTGCTGGAAAAAAAAAAATCTCTAACAATAAACTACGTATGCTGTGAAAAAAAGGTTGCTAAAAAAAAGCAAGACACACTATGGTAAGTCCCAGCATCCGAAAGGCCAACTGGGGAAATCTGTTCTGGGCTTCCCGATACGTCTAGGTGACTTTAATCTACCTGATGTGGATTGGATTACTCCTTCTGCACATCTGGAAAGAAGCAAAAAAATTGTGGATGCTCTCCAAGATGCATTACTTAGACAAATGGTGATGGAACCAACCAGGGAAAGCTCAACGCTGGATGTAGTGCTTACCAACAGTGATAACGTGTCGAATGTCTGCGTGAGTGCCCCTGTGAGCAACAGCGACCATCACACGGTGTGGTTTGAGATAAAAGCCATGGTACAGGCCAATCATAGCAAGCTCAAAGTCCTAAACTTCAAAAACACTGACTTCAATAAAATGGCCGAGTACTTAAAGGAGGAGATGACAGGGTGGAAGACGATAAGGGAAGTGGAATTGCAATGGACTAAACTAAAGGCGGCAATAAAAGGGGCAACAGATAAATATGTAAGAAAAATAAATAAAAACAAGAGGAGAAGGAAACCTATTTGGTTTTCCAAAGAGGTGGCTGCGCAAATAAAGGCAAAAAACACAGCTTTTTCAAAATTCAAAAGCTTGCAAACAGAAGAACACAGAAATGAATACAGGATCCAACTCAAAGAGTCTAAAAGAGTAATAAGGATAGCAAAATCAAAGGCAGAAGAAAAAATGGCTAAAGATGTTAAGGGTGGCAACAAAACTTTCTTCAGGTATATTCAGGAAAGGAAGAAGATCAGAGTTGGAATTGCAGGACTCAGAAGTGCTGGGAAAGGACTCGTGGAAAGTGACACTGAAAAAGCGAAATTGCTAAACAAATACTTCTGCTCTGTTTTTACTAAAGAAGATCCTGGAGATGGACCAGCTGTGACTCCCAAATATAAAAATAGGACTGAAGTAGATACCACACCATTCACAGAAGATGAGGTGTTAGAACAACTTGCTAAACTGAAAGTGGACAAAGCCATGGGACCAGATGGGATACATCCCAGGATACTGAAAGAGCTCAGAGAGGTTCTTGCAGGACCGTTAAAGGATGTCTTCAACAGATCCTTGGAAACAGGAGTGGTTCCTCAGGACTGGAGAATGGCTAATGTTGTACCTCTACACAAAAGTGGTGACAGGGAAAAAGTGTCAAATTACAGGCCCGTGAGCCTTACCTCGGTGGCAGGAAAAGTAATGGAGGCGCTCTTGAAAGAGCGAATAGTGAACTTTCTCAAAACCAACAGGTTGCAAGATCCCAGGCAACATGGTTTTACCGAAGGACGGTCTTGCCAAACAAATCTGATTGAGTTCTTTGATTGGGTGACCAAGGAACTAGATCTGGGGCATGCAATGGATGTCATCTGGATTTCAGCAAAGCCTTTGATACTGTTCCTCATAGGAGGCTTGTCAAACTCAGTAGCTTGGGGATGGGTCCCAAGATAGTAAACTGGATTAGAAATTGGTTGACTGACAGACAACAGAGGGTGATGGTACATGGAGCTCACTCGAATGAGAGGAAGGTGATTAGCGGGGTGCCTCAGGGTTCGGTCCTGGGCCCGGCACTGTTCAATATATTTGTGAGTGATATTGCTGAAGGACTGAATGGAAAAGTCTGTCTTTTTGCAGATGACACAAAAATTTGCAATAGAGTGGACTCCCCAGAGGGAGTGGATAACATGAGGAAAGATCTACAAAAGCTGGAAGACTGGTCTAATGCTTGGCAACTACGATTTAATGTGAAAAGGTGCAGTGTCATGCACTTGGGTAGCAGAAATCCAAGGGAAAAGTACACAATAGGGGGTGAGAGGTTGGTATGCACGGTTCAGGAGTAAGACCTTGGTGTGATTATCTCTGATGATCACAAGGTGGCAAAACAGTGCGACAAGGCGGTGGCAAAAGCCAGGAGGATGTTGGGCTGCATTCAAAGAGGGATTACCAGCAGAAAGGAAGAGGTACTTATGCCACTGTACAAGTCACTGGTGAGGCCTCACTTGGAATACTGTGTTCAGTTTTGGAGGCCATATCTTGCAAAAGATGTAAAAAGACTGGAAACTGTTCAGAGAAAGGCGACCAAAATGATTTGGAGCCTGCGTCAGAAGCCTTATGAGAAGAGACTTGAAGACCTAAATATGTACACTTTGGAGGAGAGGAGGGACAGGGGAGATATGATTCAGACCTTTAAATACTTAAAGAGAAATGATGAACAAACAAACCTCTTCCAAAGACGGGGAAGCTGTAAAACTAGAGGGCATAACATGAAGCTACAAGGTGGTAAATTGAAAGGCAATGTCAGGAAATATTTCTTCACTGAAAGGGTGGTGGATGCTTGGAATGCCCTCCCGATGGAAGTGGTGAGGGCAAACACGGTGATGGAATTCAAAACGGCATGGGACAAACACAGTGGATCCCTTTACAGCAACAGGATAAAAGCAAAATAAACAGTACCATCTAACTTCTGAACTATCTGGCATCTGAACAAATAAGGGTGTCCTACATGGAGTGGTGGGTTCACCCCTAAACAGAAACAAAAACATGGGGAGGGGTGGCCTGCACAGAGCGACAGGTGCACCTACTCTTGCCATCTTGCTGGGCAGACTAGATGGACCATGCTGGTCTTTATCTGCCGTCACTTATTATGTTACTATGTCTACCTAGGTCCAAGAGGCCCCACTGCCAGAGCAGGCCCGCTTTTTTTTTTTTTTAAATCTGATTTATCAAGTAGACAAAAGAGACAAATAGAGCCCAATGATAATCAATAGGCAAAATTTTAAAAGGCTCTCAGGAGGGGATGCAGTGAAAATGCCCAGCGCCAGTGAGACTGTGTGAGGCGGTGGTTGAAGCTGAGGGGGCGGGTGGATTGGCGCTGTGCAGAATTTGGAGGTGGGGGGAGATCTTATTTTGCATCTTTTCTGTAGCTGAACATTGCATGTATGAATGTTTGTGTTTATTAAAAACTTGATATACCGCCTTTCAAACATCAAAGTGGTTTACATCTAAATATAGTTAAAAACTGAAAAGAACGTCAATTAAAATAGATATGTATACATGCATCTGGTTTTCTATACTGCTTGCTCTTTCAGTCAAAGCGTAAGGACCTTATGTTCAGGGGTAATATGTTGTGAAGGGTAGAGGGGATAGGGATAGGTGAGGGGCAGGGAAAGACTCTTGGTTGACTGTGTGTAAAGCACAGTTACTTACCTGTAACAGGTGATCTCTGGGAACAGCAGGAATTAGTCCTCACATATGGGTACGTCGGTACCGACGGAGCCTGCGCGGGAAAGCTCCCCAGCTTCCCAGAAGGAAGCTTTTGGGGCCTCCCACTGCACATGCGCGCTGCCTTCCCGCCTTCCTGACCAGCTCTCCTCAGTTCGAGTTTATAGCTGAGACAATAGAGAGAGGAAAGGAAGATAGATAGAAGATACAACTCCTAGGGGAGGTGGGTGGGTTGTGAGGACCAATTCCTGCTGTTCCCAGAGATCACCTGTTACAGGTAAGTAACTGTGCTATCTCCAGGAACAAGCAGGAATAAGTCCTCACATATGGGGACTCCCTAGCTAAGATGCCTGGGAGATCCCGTTCCAAGGGTTCGCCATCTTCGTATGGATCTCAGGCATCCATCCTGGGAAGGTGGGCAGGAGTTGTTCAAGTATGGAACAGGTGTTTGAGGACAGCCTGACCAAACAAGGCATCCCGGCGGGAGTCCTTGTCCAAACAGTAATGGGCTGTGAAGGTATGAACCGAGGCCCATGTGGCGGCTTGACAGATCTGATCAATGGATACAGAGTGAAGATGAGCCATAGAAGTGGCCATGGCTCTCACATTGTGAGCTGTGACATGGCCTTCCAGAGAAATATTTTTACTCTGGTAAGCAAAGGAAATACACTGAGCAATCCAATTGGAAAGTGTACGTTTGGAGACTGGAAGTCCCAAATGAGAAGGATCAAAAGCCACAAAAAGTTGGGAAGACTTTCGATGTGGCTGAGTCCTGTTGAGGTAAAAGGCGAGAGCTCTTTTACAATCTAAAGTATGAAGGTTCCTCTCTGCACTGGATGCATGAGGAGCTGGAAAAAAGACAGGTAGATATACCTCCTGATTAAGATGAAAAGGCGAGACCACTTTGGGCATAAAGTGGGGATTCGTCCTAAGGACCACCTTATCATGATGAAACCTGGTATAAGGTGGATGAGCCACTAAGGCCTGTAGTTCACTGATGCGGCGAGCCGAAGTGACTGCAATAAGGAAAATGACCTTCCAGGAAAGAAATTTCAAGGAGGTAGAAACCAACGGTTCAAAAGGTGGCTTCATAAGCTGACCCAGAACTAGGTTCAAGTCCCATGCTACCGGAGGAGGTCGGATGGGAGGCTTAGTTAGAGTCAGGCCTCTCATGAACCTTGCAACAAACGGATGAGAGGAGACAGGTTGTCCATTTATAGGTTTTAAGGATGCTGCAATAGCACTCAAATGGACTCTTACTGAATTCGTCTTAAGGCCTGCATTAGAAAGATGCAGGAGATAGTCTAGTAGAGAATTCAAAGGAAGTGCTAGAGGGTCAAGACCCTGTTGAGCACACCAAATGGAAAAGCGTTTCCATTTGAAAGCATAGGAACGCCTCGTGGAGGGTTTCCTAGAGGCATAAAGGATATCTTTCACTGGTTGAGAAAGATTGAAGTCATGAAGGCTTAGGCCTTCAGTAACCAAGCTCTGAGGTGTAGGGACTTGGGGTTTGGGTGCCACAAAGTCCCTTCCTCCTGAGAGAGAAGGTCTGGCACAGCTCCCAGGTCCAGGGAGGGTACCTGGGAGAGATGCAGAAGTAGAGGGAACCACACTTGGCGTGGCCAGCGTGGAGCTATGAGGATCATCGATCCGTGATCCCTCTGGAGTTTGAACAGAGTCTTGGGAATCAAAGGAATGGGTGGAAAGGCATATAGGAATTCCTGACCCCGATGCAGGAGAAAGGCGTTGTTGGCCTGAGCTGCCTGACACGGAGTCCTGGAACAGAACCGGGGAAGTTTGGCATTCCACGGACTTGCAAAGAGGTCTATGTCTGGGGTTCCCCATTCCTGAAAGATTCTGCCTATTTGGTCCATATGTAGGGACCATTCGTGTGGAAGCAGAACTCGACTGAGTCTGTCTGCCCGAGAGTTTTGAACTCCTGGAAGATATACTGCCAGAAGATGAATTTGATGCTCTCTGGCGAAGGCCCATAATCTGAGAGCTTCGTTGCAAAGCGACAGAGAGCCTGTCCCTCCTTGTTTGTTTACGTAGAACATGGCCACCTGATTGTCTGTCTGAACTAGGACGGTCAGGTTGACAAGGAGGGTATGGAAGACTTTGAGGGCAAAGAAGATTGCTCGCAGTTCCAGGAGGTTGATGTGAAGGGTGGTCTCCTGTGGAGACCAAGTACCCTGAGTGGAGAGGGATTGTAGATGGGCTCCCCACCCTGTTTGGGAGGCATCTGTTGTGAGGGTTGCTTGGGGCAACAAAGGTTGGAAGGGGGCCCCCAACAACAGATTCTTGGTGGACATCCACCATTGGAGGGACCAAAACAGAGGCTTTGAGGTGAGTATTTGGTCGGAGAGCGCTCCTGATGCCTGAGTCCACTGGGTGGCCAAGGTCCATTGAGCTGCTCTCATATGAAGACGAGCGTAGGGCACCACGTGTACCGTGGAGGCCATGTGGCCCAGAAGTCGCAGCATTTCTCTGGCTGTCAAGTGACTGCTGGACTGAGCTTGGGAGGCCAAGCACACCAGACGTTGGCCCCGGACTTGAGGTAGGTAGGCCCTTGCAGTGGTGGTGTCCAACTGGGCCCCTATGAATTCCAGAGACTGGGTAGGGATGTTTATGTTTATGTTTATTAAAATGCTTTCTATACCGCCCCATACCAATGGCGTCTGGGCGGTTTACAAATAAAATTAAAAACGGTTACAATATAGGCTGTCGGAAAAGTTAAAAAGAACGCCAGTTAAAATCTTAAAAGGGACAGCGGAGAGACAGAAAATAGAAAACAGCAAAATATAAGAAGAAACATCAACAGGAGGAGGGGGAGGGAGACAGACGGGGAGGGAGGTCAAACGCCAGACAAAACAGATGGGTTTTTAGTTGTTGTTTGAAGGCTTGATATGATTGCTCTGCACGAAGAGGGGGGGGAAGTGAGTTCCAAAGCCTAGGACCCAGAAAGTAGAAAGCCGAAGAACGTGTAGACTCCAGGTGAGCTTGAGAGGGAGAAGGGAGGGCCAACCGATTAACGTGAATAGAACGGAGCAGACGATGGGAAGTACGGAATTGAAGAAGATCTGCAAGATAGAGAGGGGTACCTGTGTGAGTCACCCTGTGCACAAATGTGAGAACCTTATACTGTATACGAAAGGGAACCGGTAACCAGTGATGGTGCAGAAGTAAGGGAGTGACATGGTCGTAACGAGAAGCACAGGAAAGTAGACGGACAGCTGCATTCTGAACACGTTGTAAACGGGAGAGTTGAGATTGTGGTAGACCAGCAAGAGAAACATTACAGTAGTCGAGGCGGGAAATTGTAAAGGAGAGAATAAGAGTAGCAAAAGCAGAGGGTGAGAGAAAAGGACGCACAGGTCGAAGTTGTTTGAGGGATAGAAAAGAACGTTGAACTATGGAAGTGATGTGTTCTTTGAAAGAAAGAGAGGAGTCAAGAATAACACCAAGATACTTGAGGGATGAGACAAGAGGAATGGGCTGGGAAGAGAGGGAAGGGGCGCAGGTGGGGGAAGGGCTTCCAAGGGTAAACCAAATGGCAAATGATTTAGTGGGATTAACCTGAAGAAAATTAGAGGTGAACCAGGAAGCTACAGCAGAAAGACAGAGGTTAAGAGGAGAGATATCAGGGGTATGTGAATCAGTGTGGTGAATCAGTGTGGTGATAAGTTGAGACTTGGGAAGGTTTATCACCAGTCCCAGATACTGCAGAATGTGCCTTGTGCGGTCCAGGGAAATCTGGGCCTCTGACTGAGATGGAGCTCGGATGAGCCAGTCGTCCAGATATGGGAATACAAAAATTCCCAGACCTCTTAGAAATGCGGCAACAACTGCCATGCATTTGGTGAACACTCTTGGAGCAGAGGCTAGACCGAAGGGAAGTACTCTGTACTGGAAATGTTTTCCCTGAAACAGAAATCTTAGATATTTTCTGTGGGATGGGTGGATGAGTATATGTGTGTACGCATCCTTGAGATCTAGAGAACAAAGCCAATCCTGACTCTGAAGGTATGGAAGGAGAATGCCTAGAGAAAGCATTTTGAATTTCTCCTTGTACAGAAATTTGTTCAATTCTCTCAGATCTAGGATAGGTCTGAATCCCCCTGTCTTCTTTGTTATGAGAAAATAAGGGGAGTAGAATCCTGTCCCTTGTTGAAGAAGAGGAACCTCTTCTATTGCCCCTTGGGCAAGGAGAGAAGAGACTTCCTGATCCAACAGGCCCAGGAGAGATGGGGGAGAATTGAAGTGCCTCACCATGGTATGTGGAGGAAGGTTGGAAAGATGAAGTTTGTAGCCCTCTCTGATGATAGAGAGGGTCCAGTGCTCTGATGTAATTTGCTCCCAATCTGGGAGCAAAGTGAGCTAACCTTCTGGGAATGGTGAGGGGCTCTGGTTGTTCTAGAGCCAGAAATGTTAAGTTCTCTAGGGGCAAGTCAAAACCCCTGAGGGGGTTGAGCCTGCTGAGGAGTGGCAGACACTGCAGGCTTTGACCTTGCCTGTTTAGGTTGCTGACGTTTAGCAGCAAAGCGAGGCTGAGAAGATTGTTGGCCAGTATTTGTGGAAAATCTGGCCTTCTTGTAGTAAGGCCTCTTGAAAGACTTTTTCTTGGCAGGAGTAGAGGTAGACTTAGAAAGTCTATCTAATGTAGCATTTTCTGCGTCCATTTGAGTGGCTTTAATTTGCCAGTCCTTACCAAATAAGTTCTCACCTGTACAGGGCAGATTCCATAAGCCATCCAGGACCCAGGGTTCTAGGTCAGAGGCCTGGAGCCAAGCAAGTCGTCGGGCTGCAATAGCAATGCCCGAAGCTCTACCGGCACCCTCAAAGGAATCAAAAGCTGCTCTGTTGGAGAACTTAGAAACATCTAAAAGCTGTTTCACCAGAGAAATGAACTCCTCCTTTCTATCCTCAGGGATAAAGGAGGCAAAATGCCGTACCTTTAGGGCAAGTTCCCTGAGAAACATGCCCATATATAGACTGTAAGAATTAATCCTGGCTATAAGCATACTAGCCTGAAAAATTTTCCTGCCAAAAGAGTCTAGGGTCTTACATTCTCGCCCTGGAGGGGTAGAAGAGTGCCTTTTGGTGCTCTTAATCTTTTTCAGCGCAGACTTCACCACAATGGAATGGTGAGGCAGCTGAGTCTTTTGAAACCCAGGAGAAGGAGGGACCCGGTACATGGTGTCCAACCTACGAGAGTAAGGAGACAACGTTAGAGGAGCCTCCCATAAGTCCATCAAGTGTTCTTGAAGGATTTCATGGATAGGCAGGATGACTGCCTCTTTAGGAACCTTAGGGTATCCTAAAATATCCAATTTCTTTGATCTAGGTTCTATTTCAGAGGATGTGGTAATAGAAAGTCCTTTAGCTAGTTCTATAATGAAGTCTTGAAAGGACAAATCCTCTGGTGGAGACATTCTCCTCTTTGGGGAAGAGGGGTCTTCATGAAGAACTAGAGACAGCTCATCAGAGTCCTCAGAGGAGTCAAAATCCTCAGAAGAATCAGAGTATTCTCTATTTGCTTCCAACGCACGATATGCATACCGATCGGTATCGACATCGGGCGTACCGGGTATGGGATCGGTATCGGGTGAAAACCCGGATCCGGCATGCGGAACCGATCTGCGTTTGGAAGTCGATGGTCTCGGTTCCGGTATGGGAGACGATACCGGAACCGGACCCGGTACCGCTGAACGCGGTACCGAGGGCGTCGCAGCATTAATAAAAGCCAGCATGGCCTGCTGCATGGTCTGAACAGTATTGCTCATAGACGCCACTGCTGCCTGGATGTCGGTACCGGTATGGACCGGTACCCCAGAGCAGTCTAACAGGTGATCAGTCGAGGCCGTGCCATCGATGTCAACCTGTAACCCCATAGATGGTGCTTTGGAAGCCAGAGCTTCCCGCCGGGGTTGTTTGGCTGGGGCAGGATCCTCAGATTCAAAAGTGAGAGCCTCTCGATGCTTTGAAGGAGATTTGCTCTTTGAGGACCTGCCCGAAGAAGGTTTGGTTACCTGAGATTCATCCGGAGAGGAAGACCTGGATGACTGTGATGCTGGATTATCTGAAGCAAACAGCACATGGAATTTGTTGGCCCGGTTCTGCAAACCACGTTTAGACATCTGGGAGCAGGATGAGCAGTCCGGAATGGAGTGGTCAGGTCCCAAACATTTAAGACACCATTCATGGGTGTCTGTGACAGAAATAACAGCACTACACTTGGTACACTTCTTGAAACCAGGGGCTGGTTTCTCCATGAGGAGAATTTGTGTAGGCCTGAGGCCTAACCGAAGTCACCAAGTTGTGCAGAATAAAGATTTTTTTTTTTTTAAAGAAAAGAAAAGAGAGACCGGCGGTACCGGTTTCAGTATGGGGAAGGCAGGTACGCGGTCTAAAGAAACAAACTAAAACAATAATTTCTTCAGCGGTGACAGGAACACGACCTGCTGGCTCCGCGGAAAAAGAGAAACTGAGGAGAGCTGGTCAGGAAGGCGGGAAGGCAGCGCGCATGTGCAGTGGGAGGCCCCAAAAGCTTCCTTCTGGGAAGCTGGGGAGCTTTCCCGCGCAGGCTCCGTCGGTACCGACGTACCCATATGTGAGGACTTATTCCTGCTTGTTCCTGGAGATAAGGTTCTTGTCTGAAAAACCTAATAAAATGTTGAAGTTCAAAAAGTTAAAAAAACAGAAAAAAATATTTGCATGCAGATTAGAAGGAAAGGGGGTCTGGGCCTAACTTACCGCCCTCCCCCCCAGGAGCCCTATGGGTTCCTCCTGCTCCAGCCCACCAAGCACTAGGAACCTGTGAAAAACAGCAATAGATCCAGGGTGGCTATCAGCTCAAGGAGCCAAGGATGTACTCACACTGTGAGCACCATTGGGCCCTTGAAGACTCAGTCTCAATGACCACTGCACTGTAGTATGGACTGGGAGAATCAGGTCTGCTGCACTAGTCCACACACCTTGCCACCTGCTGAAGGCAGACATTTACTGGCTTCTCTCAGTGCTATACCAATGGTTATATCTTCTGACAATATCAGTGAAAAATGCTAAACTCTCCACTTGCTGGAAAGGGATCTTAACCCACTCGTCTGGATTGGTCTAGCAGGATAAGGAAAATAGTTTTTCTCAATGATTTGTAAGGTTAAGAGTAAAGGGCTAGACAAACTATTAAAGGCAAACTGATCTAAAAATCGGAAGAGATTATAAAAAAAAATTAAATAAAGATGAAATTAGACTTACCTACTAATTGTAGTTCCTTGAGGAACTCCAGTCCAGTCCCGGAACCTCTGAGTTTAGCACCTTCTCCAACAGCCTGGAGACTGAGCACGTCAGCGTCTTGATGACCCTGGTATAAGTAGCCTAGGAAGGCCTCTCCACTCCAATACCTATTGACAAAGCAGACTCACCGTAGCAACAAATTAGTTGTTATCATAACCAAATCTCAATATTCAACTGTCTGTAGCCAAATTAGGCTGTAACTTAACCTTAACTTAATCTTTGAACTAGAATTTAATGGAAGACTCCCTCGAAAGAGAAAGCATCCAGTCACTGCATAGGTTTATCCTTGTCCCCCCTGAAAACGACGGCGGACCCACCAGAAAAAAACCACCAGAAGGTACTGACTCCACATCCCCCCTAAGAACCACTTACCCTAAACGAAAGCTTCATTTCCCTCTTGCAGTTCCCTTGCTTCAGGCTGTGGTTGAGTGGTGGGATTCGGGACTGGACTGGAGTTCCTCAAGGAACTAAAATTAGCAGGTAAGTCTAATTTCATCTTCCTTATCGTCCCTCCAGTCCAGTCCCGGAACCTCTGGGGATGTAACAGAGCAGTAAATATCAATGGGAGGGACCTTTTAGACCAGCCTGAAGCACTACTGATCCGAAACGAGCGTCCCCTGACGTCTGAACATCCAGGCGGTAATGCTTGACAAAAGAATTCAAAGATGACCAAGTCGCTGCCTTACAAATTTCTACAGCAGGCACCAAACTATACTCCGCTCAAGATGCAGTTTGTGCCCTGGTCGAATATGCTCTTAGCCTTTGCGGAACAGCCTTACCCTTTACAATATAAGCTGAAGCTATGGCCTCCTTGAGCCATCTGGATATGGAAGACTTAACCGCTGCTTCCCCTTTCCTAGGGACGCCAAATAAGACAAACAGTCTGACTTCCGAACTGACGCTGTATGATGCAGATACTTTTGGAGCGTCCGACGAACATCGAGAAGACTCAGCTTCCCTCCCGCTGACTCATCCTCTCCTCCATCGAACACTGGTAACGTCACCACCTGATTGACATGAAAAACCGATACCACCTTGGGCAGAAAAGAAGGTACCAGCCTCAACACTACCTTCTGTTTTGAAAAAGACAGAAAAGGCTCCCTACAAGACAAGGCCTGCAACTCCGATACTCTACGTGCAGAACAAAATGGCCACCAAAAACACCGCCTTCAAAGTAAGATCCTTTAACGAAGCCTTACCTAAAGGCTCAAATGGTTCCCGAACTAACGCTTCCAGGACCAGATTGAGATCCCACGTCGGCACCGTTAACCTGCACGGCGGTTGCAAGAGAGATACAGCTCTCAGAAATCTTTAAACATCTGCATGCGCACCCAGCACCTCTCCCTGCACCTTCCCCCGGTAACAGGAAAGTGCTGCTAACTGTACGTTCAAAGAACTAGCCGCCAAGCCTCTCAAAACCATCCTGCAAAAAACGAGAGAATCTGCAGAACTGAAGCCCATGATGGTCGAAACTGCCTGTCCTCACACCAGGCTTCGAAAATGCACCAAACGCGAATATACGCCAAAAACGTAGATCTACACCTGGCCCTCAACCAAGTGGAAATCACCGCTGCAGAATATCCTCTGGTTCTCATGCGTGCCCTTTCAATAGCCAAGCCATAAGCGAGAAATGATCCACCTGAGGCATTCGTAGCGGCCCCTGAAATCAACAAATCGTCCCGTACCAGCAGCTGCCAGGGACTGTCCATCAGAAGCCGAACCAGATCCGCATACCACGGCCTCCGCGGCCAATCCGGCGCTAGCAAAATCACCCTGCCGCGGTGGACCTCTATGCGCTGAACCACGTGACCTATTAAACGCCCAAGGAGGAAAGATGTATAGGGGCCCTTCCTCTGGTCACCTTTGCATCAGAGCGTCGAGGCCCTCTGACATTCTCTCTCGCCTCCTGCTGTAGAAGCAACTGGCTTTTGCTGACTGAAAGGTCGCCATCAGATCCATAATTGGAGTTTCCCAGCGACGCACAATTAACGAACACACCTCCGGGATGGAGAACCCACTCTCCCGGATCCACTCTGACTCGACTCAAAAAATCTGCTTCTACATTGTCCACTCCTGCCACATATTGCGCCGAAAGATTCTCCTTGGCCCATGCTAGCAGGTAATCAGCTTCCTCCTCCAAGGGCACTCTTCCCGTGCCTCCCTGGCGATTTATGTAGGCTACCATGATCGCGTTTGTCCGAAAGCACTCGAACCGGTCTCTTCCACAACCAAGGCCGAAATGCCTGGAGAGCTAAGGACACCGACCGCATCTCCAGTCTGTTGATGGACCATTCTTTTTCCAGGACACTCCACTGCCCCTGAGCAAAGCGGCCCTCTAAATGCACTCCCCAGCCTACCAGACTGGTGTCCGTTGTTAGTGGCTCCCAAGCCGGAGACTCCAACGGCATTCCTTTCTCCAGGTTCCCTGGAACCAGCCACCACCTTAGATCCCGCTGCACCTCCGGTGGACAGTGCAGCTTTTGAGACAGAGCATCTGTTTGAGGTGACCACCTCCGCAGCAGAGCTCTTTGTAAGGGCCTCATATGCATCCTTGCACATGGGACCAGTTCGAGAGTGGCCGCGATGGTTCCTAGAAGCTGCAGATACTGCCACGTCGTGAGAGTCGCTTTGCCCAAGAAACCTCGCACAAGCCTTCTCAGCCCTTGCACCCTTAGTTGTGGTAAGAACACGTTCCCTTCGTACATATCGAAATGAGCTCCCAAGTACTCCAGAATCTGTGATGGGATCAGCCTGCTTTTGGAAAAACTGACCTACTCAACCCAGGCTCTGAAGCAGACTCACGACGTGGGCCGTAGCAGATTGGCTCTCGACCCTTGACTTCGCCCAAATCAGCCAGTTGTCTAAGTAGGGATGAACCAACACACCTTCCTTGTGGAACTGCGCTACCACTACCACCATAACTTTGGTAAATGTCCGCGGGGCCGTGGCCAGTCCAAACGGCAATGCCCGAAACTGGAAGTGTCCCATGGGTACCACAAACCGAAGAAACTGCTGATGTTCCAGACGGATCGGAATGTGCAGATAAGCCTCTGTCAGGTCCAGAGAAGTAAGAAATTCCCCCTTTCCGACAGCCACTATGACTGACCGAAGGGTTTCCATGTGAAAATGAGACACTCCAAGACAACAACAATTTACCCGCTTGAGATCCAAGATAGGTCGAAATGCCCCATCTTTCTTTGGAACCACGAAATATATGGAGTATTGACCGCAACCGCACTGATCTGGTGGTACCGGAACCACTGCCTTGAGCTGTAACAATCTGTCTAATGCCTTCTGCACCGCTATTCGTTTGGTTCGAGCTTTGCTGGGGGATTGAACAAAAGAACTGACGACTGGGCGCTGAAACTCTAGAGCATAACCGTCTCTTATAACTTCCAACACCCACTGATCTGACATGATTTGGACCCAGGCAGGATAAAATTCTCGTAGGCGCCCTCATACCGGCTGCAATCCTACCTGAATACCCCTCACCTCGTTGAGTCTTTCTAAGGTTCGGGGCCAAGGAAGGCGCGAAACCTCTACCTGCTCCTCGAAATCCCTGGTTCCTAGCAGGAAACCTTCCTTGCTGAAACTGACCAAACTGAGACAATCGGAATCTTTGAAACTCCCTCTGCGTCCCTTTCTGGTTCTGAGTGGGCCGACTCTGCTTCGGTCTATCTTCGGGAAGACGACCCCCCTTGGATTCCCCAAGGTCATTTACTAGCTTGTCCAAGTCCTCTCCAAACAGAAGCTTCCCTCTAAACGGCAGCTTACTCAATCTAGCCTTAGAGGAACCGTCAGCCACCCAGTTACGCAACCACAAATATCTCCGAGCCGCTACTACTGAGGCCATACTCTTCGATAGACCTCGGATCAAGTCATAATGAATGTCTGCCAGATACGCAGCTCCGGACTCCAACCGAGATACCTCCTCTACCTGGTCTCCAACCTGATCAACCTGAAGTCTCCGAGACCAGCGAAGGCACGCCCTAGCCACCCAAGCCCCCAAAATTGAAGCCTGGATCGACAGGGTGCTGATGTCAAAAACCTGCTTCAACAACCTGTCCAACTTCCTATCCTGGACATCCTTGAGCGCTGAACTGCCCTCAATCGGAATTGTTGTCTTTTTAGTAACAGCTGACACGGCTGCATCTACTTTCGGAGAACAAAACAGCTCCCGATCCTGATCCGACAAGGGATAGAGCAGGGACAATGCTCTAGATCCCTTAAGACCTGCTTCAGGCATATTCCATTCCTCCTGAATCATATCTCTGACCACTCTGTGAATCGGAAAAACCCTCTGCATTTTGCGAACCGCTTGTAATAGGATCCTCTAAAAGTGTCATCCCCTTCCTGAGCATTGGAGGGTATGTTTAGAGCTTTAAGGGTCTCCGTAATGAGTGCCGTCAATTCTTCCCGCCTGAACACTCGAACCACTCTAGCCTGTTCCTCCATCTCTGTCAGCTCACCTTCCTCTAACTCATCTTTTGAATCTGCATCTGGATTTCCGTCTGCATCATCCAGATCCTCCAGCCTTTCTACCCCCTCTCTGGAGCCCTTCAGCTTTTTAGAGGGGACGCTTCCAGCCACTAGACTGACCGGAGTTCCTGGCCGCTTAGCCCCTTGCTGCATCTCTGAGGCCCCGGCTACTTGAGTAGTCTGCCATAGACTAAAGGCCTGATGCAGCAGCAGAAAGAAATCAGGGGGAAAAATAGGCGGTATACCCCCCCTGACCTAATCCAAACTGAGTCCCTGCAGATATTGCTGACAAAGGACCTGCCACCGGATCCTGAGCCACCAAGGAAGGGGGCATAGGCTCCGGAGTACCTTGAGAGGCTTCCTTTTGCACCTCCAATCCTTCCTCTAGAGCCGGGGTCTCAAACACACGGCCCGCGAGAGCATCTTGTACTGCCTGCGATGCATTTGGCCCGGCGTGTTAAGCTGCTGGCCAGTAGAGTAAAAAAAAAAAAATCCAAACTTGCTGCTGCTGCCGCCGCAGTATCAAGCGTCCCGCGGCACCCCCTGCCCGGCAGAGTCCTCTCCTCCCTGCAGCATCAGCTCCAAAAGCGGCGGCTTTCAGAGCCGCGAAGAGAGAGAGTTTCTCTCTCGCGGCTCTGAAGAGCAGCGAGAGAGAAACTCTCTCTTCAGCTCCAAAAGCGGCAGCTCAATTCCCGCCTCTTTTGGAGCTGAAGAGAGAGAGTTTCTCTTTCGCTGCTCTTCAGAGCCGCGAGAGAGAAACTCTCTCTCTTCGTGGCTCTGAAAGCCGCCGCTTTTGGAGCTGATGCTGCAGGGAGGAGAGGACTCTGCTGGGCAGGGAGGAGCGCCGCGGGACGCCTGATACTGCGGCGGCGGCAGCAGCAAGTTTGGATTTTTTAAAATCTACCTGGGCTGATGGGGGAGGAGGGGGGTTAGGACTGGTAATGGGCTATGAGGGGGGTAAGACTGAAAATGGGGTGATGGGGGGGCTAGGACTGGTAATGGACTATGACGGGTAAGATTGAAAATGGGGTGATGGGGGGTAAGACTGGAAGTGGGCTGATAGGGGGGGGTTAGGACTGGTAATAGGCTATCAGCCCACTTCCAGTCTTACCCCCATCACCCCATTTTCAATCTTACCCGTCATAGTCCATTACCAGTCCTAGCCCCCCCATCACCCCATTTTCAGTCTTACCCCCCTCATAGCCCATTACCAGTCCTAGCCCCCCCTCATAGCCTATTACCAGTCCTAACCCCCCCTATGAGGGGGGGCTAGGACTGGTAATGGGCTATGAGGGGGGTAAGACTGAAAATGGGGTGATGGGGGGGCTAGGACTGGTAATGGACTATGACGGGTAAGACTGAAAATGGGGTGATGGGTAAGACTGAAAATGGGGTGATGGGTAAGATTGGAAGTGGGCTATGGGGGGCTAGGACTGGTAATGGGCTGGGGGTGTTGCTAGGACTGGTAATGGGCTGGGGGGGTTGCTAGGACTGGAAATGGGCCAAGTGGAAGGGGGGGCTTGAACTGCAAATGGCTGATGGGGAGGGGGGCTTGAACTGCAAATGGCTGATGGGGAGGGGGGCTTGGAATGGAAATGGGCTGTGAGGGGAGGGAGCTAGCACTGGAAATGGGCTGATGGGGGGCTAGGATTGAAAATGGGCTGATGCAGGGACTAGAAGGGAGCGGGTGCTGTGTGGGGCTGGAACTAGAAGGGAGCTGATGTTGGGGGAGGATTAGAATGGGATGGAGCTGGGAGAGTGAAATGGAGAGGGGAAAATATTTTGTGTGGGAGGGAAGACAAATCTACAATTGGCCAGGTATTGGGAGAGTAAGTGGGGATTGAGGATGAAGGGGTAAAATTTGAGTGGATGAAATAGGAATGAGGAAAGAGCAAAAGGAGAAAGATTAGTATGTTAAAGCAGATGTAGAGGGAGAATGGAAAAAAAACTAGAAGAGAAAAAAAAGGACAAATGGACAGCAGACGATGGAGAGTTAGCAGAAGGCACGAAGAAACCAGAAGAAAGTGGCTGGAACAATTGCAACTGAAAAACAATGCACAAAAGGTAGAAAAATATCTCTATTTTGAATTTATTAACTGGAATATGTCAGCTCTGGGAAATGTGCATCAATAACGTCTGCACTTTGTTTAGGTACAAGAGGAAATTAATTTATAGTTTTATTTCTACAGTGTTGTTGTACATTCCAAGTTTGGCTTTTGGGGTTCCCAGTTTAAATTATTGTCTTCTTGTTTTTAAATTTTGATTCCTTGTTTGGTGATGGTGTATGTTCTGCACGTGTAACTGAGCTGAGGTATTCTGTTTATGTAATTCCTATTTGACATTGCTACTTGTTCTCTTTCCCCAGTAGGTCATGTATTGTTATTCTCTGAAATGTATTGATTTAATATTTGCAGTGTTGCCTTTTGATAGGTAGGGTATGGTGCTTTGTGAGTCCTGGTAGTGCTGTTAGGATATGGCGGGTTTGCTATGGGTTCTAAATGGGCAGTGTTTGTTTGTAGTAGTTCCTAATGTGCCTGGCGGTTGGCACTGGATTATAGTAATGTAGAAATCTTTTAGTCTTTCTTTATCCATACACTCATTAAGAGGCATGCTTACTAAAAGTTAGGGTATAGTAACATTATGCAAATATTTATGCAAATGAGGCCCCTTATGCAAATGAGGCCCGCGTCTTATGCGGCCCCCGGGTTATTTTACAAGTCCTCATTTAGCCCTCAAAGCAATTTGAGTTTGAGACCCCCCTGCTCTAGAGCTTGCTCCATCGAAGCTGCCTCCTGGGTACAGCCCCTGCAGACTTCTGTATCTAACACTGCCCCACGATGCGTAGCACAAACTAAACACTGGGGTCTGGCAGGCATCTCGCCCACGGCAATACCCCCCCTCCCCCCCAGATCTAAGTACCCCAAGTACTACACAGGAAAAAACAACCAAGATTGTTTAAAGTCCAAAACTGTCACAAGCACCAGAAAGAAAACAAAAGGGGTTTTTTTTTACTTTTAATCAACTGTCTGATCTAAAACTGAAGAGCCCCCACCGAAAAGGAAGCTCACAAATGCAGGGCAGCCACTCAAACTCTCAGAGCCGAACATATGCTCCCCCGAAGCTAACCACTGCCAGCTGTGCTTCCTGCTGAAAACGCCACGCGGGAAGGCCTTTCCTAACGGCACTCTAGCGATCGCGCCAGAGCACCACTGAAAACGATCATTCTCCGGCGAGAAAACAACCCGGCTTTAATTTCCCCGATGGTCCGCCAGCCCCGGAGCTCACCTCTCGCCAAACGAAGCGATGTACCTCAATCCTCTTCCCATGCTCAGCCGGAGTCACGGCTTCAGCGTCAGGTGAGGAGAGGCAACTGTGATTCAGCCGCGGGCTCTGCTCCCTCTGCAATCACACCACCCGGTAAGCCTGCAACCGGCTCCTCACCCGTGAATGCGGGATCGGGAGCCGGGAGACTAATCACTCACACTCCCTGTTGACAGCATGAAAGAGAAGTGGGGGGGGGGGGGGAGGAGGAGGAAGAAAAATGAGAGAGAGCGAGAGCGAATTAAATCATAAGAAATGTGAGGGAGAAGCAAACCTTTGCAGCTACTAATTTAACCTCTCATCCTTTACCATCCAAACAAAAAAGCCTAACCCAAGCACTCTCCTTAGTTGCCGTCATGCGAGTCCTGACCTACAGGCTCACCACCTCTCCAGCTGCTTGGAGACAGACTACTGGAGCGGAGAGGCAGTCCTGGGCTACTTATACCAGGGTCATCAAGGCGATGACGTGCTCAGTCTCCAGGCTGCTAGAGGAGGTGCTAAACCCAGAGGTTCTGGGACTGGACTGGAGGGACGATAAGGAAAATATAATTAACAGCAAAACACAGCAGCTACTCAAGAAATGAAACATCTGATGCTAACATAAAATGACAAACTAAGGCAGACTGAGCTGAAGTGGGAGCATAGGAACTACAGTGCATGCCCAGAAAGATCTAGAATTTCTGTTAACATCTAGAAAAAAGAGCCTGCATCAGCATCATCAGTGGCATCACTCATGCGATTATGGTCAATTGCTTATTTTCAGAAAAACAGATACAGTAGCTGCTGTAGAATGAAGTAATGTAATGAGTCAGACCAAGGGCCCAAATTATCTGCTACTTGCAGTTTACTGCAGAATATAGCAGCATATTTGCAGCTAGGGAAATAAATAAATGATCAAGCTTCTCCCTTACTCACAAGGCTTCACTATCTGTAAAGTAAAGAAAGAAGATAAAGATTCTTTGCTTAGTTTTCAAATCAAGACAGCAGACAGGTTCTATTTGGCTGACCTAACTATATTCTTGTATGGGTCCTTTGACCGCTGCAACAGCTGTTATTAAATGAGCTCATTATATCTTAAGTTAAAATGGCTTCCCAAGAGGAAATTAATTACTTTATTTTATGCAAGCAAACAAAACCTGGCTATACTGTCAAGCATTTCCTTAATTGTACTTTGTTGACTGTCCAGAAGAGCAGAAAAAGGGACAAGCACAAGATTATTAAATCTGGACAGATCAGGGGTTGGTTTGACTGAAGGAGTATGGAATTAAAAAGAGGGAATAACCCCCCCAAGTGACGGGACATGTGATATATGTTAGAAAGCTACATAATATGATTGGCATTTTAATGTGTTAGATACTTTGTTTATATTTATTTTATTGTTATTGTAATATGGAAATTACACTTACCTGGTAATTGTTGTTCCTTGAGGGAGTACAGTTCAGTCCTCCACCTCTGGGTTGTGCACCTCCTCCTGCAGCATGGAGACTGGACAAGTCAAACTTGTGACATCACCGGGTATATCCTGCTGGTCTTCTCCCATGATCCCCCAGTGACCTACTGACAAAGCAGACTCAAAGGAGCAAACAAACAACCAGTTAAGGTACTAAATACAATGCTATGCTTAAACTTCAACTTTTAAACTACAGCGCCCCAAGAGAAAGGGCCGAAAACACCCTCCTCCGTGCCCCTGTCCCCCTGCTCACCACACAGCAGAAGACAGATAGCCAGAAGGAAGGAGAACTAAGGAAGAGCATAGGCAGAAAGGGTGTTCTCGCGATTACCGGCAAATCAGAGCCCGCTACCGACTCTATGAACCAGAAATACTCTGATGCTACGCGTCTGGAGATATCCATCCCCGGGCGGGAATGAGGACTGAACTGTACTACCTCAAGGAACAACAATTACCAGGTAAGTGTAATTTCCATTTCCTTATCGGTCCTAGTTCAGTCCTCCACCTCTGGGATGTACCAGAGCAGTAACCATTGGGAGGGACCTTTCCAGCCAGCTCGCCACCCAACCGAACAGAACAGGCACCGATCCCTACCTGCTCCTCCCGTCAATAGGCGTTATGAAAACCATGAAGACACGACCGAGAGCCCACTCTGACCCTCTTCACAGGCTAAACAGCACTGACCTCTGCCCCAAACCATGCTAGAAACAGACATATTGATAAGGCTACCTGAGCCCCGCCGGAAAGAGCCGCTGGAGGCCCCCCTCGGTTCTCGACCTCACCAGGGGAACAAGGTTTAGCTACTGCTTCTCTCCCGCATGACCCGCCTCCGCGAAGGGAAAGGCAGTGACGAGACCTTCCAGAAAGCGACGTCACCTTCCCCTAAGGTCCAAGGGACGCAGGACATGAGCAAAGTGTTCTCCCTTAAGTCCCAATACCAGCAACTAGCCAGGCACAGGCGGATTCCACGAGGGAGAGCTGAACCGAGGTCCATCCAGAGAGAGGTGGGATGCGAAATGGGCGGAATGGGAAACCACCTGCGGCAAAATACCCAAGGAACTGGCCGCCAACCCCCTCTGCTCTCTGGATAAGACAAAGGGTACCTGCCAAGGTCCACGCCTGCAGCTCCTAAAGTCGCCTCGCCGAACCGAAGACCACCAACTTACTGTCCTCCAAACTGAGCAGCCCCGGTGGAATACCTAGCCTACGAAGAGACTGCAGTCTGGTAACCACCAGAACAAGCGTACCGCCTCGACCTGGGAACCGCAGCCACTCCCTGCTTGATGACCACATAGCAGGGCAGAGCTGTCAACTGAACTCCCCAGGACCTGGCTGCGAACTCCGTATCAACCCGTCCTGCAAGAAACTCCATCCCAGGGTGACAGACACTGCTATCACACGAAGCTGCCTCCGCGAGCCTCCGTTCTAACCGATGCGCTTGGCATGCACACCAGCCTCTTTTTCTTATTTTCTTGTAAAACTCAACCGAGCCAAGGCCACCCTATAAGGGATAACTGAACCACCGGAGCCAGTCGAAGGAGACCCTGCAACCACCACTCCTCCAATGTCGGCCACCTCCCTGGGTTCTCGACAAGTGTCCGCATGCGGGCGACGTTCTAACCGAAGTGCCCTAAATGTGCACAGGCCTCTCCTTCCTTATTTTCAGTTAAAACCTAACCAAGCCGTGGCCACCGCGTAAGGGATAACTGATCCACCGAAGATAGTCAAAGGACATCCTGCAGTCAACAGATTCTCCAACGTCGGCAACCTCCCTGGGTTCCCCGAAGAGTATCTGTATGCGGGCAACATACGACGGGAGTCTCGGCCAGCCCGAGACCCCGCACCAACCACTTTCCCTGATGCGCTTTGACACGCCACCTACAAGTGCCCCAGAAGGAAAGTCATAGAAAGGACCGGCTACGGCCTCTGTTGTACCAATGCGTGGATGCTTTCCGGCATCCTCACCTGTCGTCTGCTAAACAGTGACCCGTCGTCGCAGACTGAAACGCGGCCATGAGGTTCAATACGGGCTGACCGCATCCAAGCACACGCTATGCGAACACAGCCATATGCAATCCCCCTTCTCCGACAATTACTCAGACTCCGCAAAGGATATCTGCCACCACAGTGTCCCCACCGAGAACGCAGGCCGCCAGGGCTTTAACCGCGCACGCTGCCCCTTCGCTCGGGCCATCCTGGCCACCCGACCGACTCCACCCTGCTGATCGATGGACGCCACCATCCCGGAGTTCTCGGACAGTACGTGCACCGCTCGATCTGCCACCATTACCGTGAACGCCTGCCACGCCCGACGTACCGCTTGCCGTTCCAGTCAGACAACTGAACACTGGGCCTGCTGCGTACGCCAAGCGCCCTGCACAAAAGGATCTCCGAAATGTAGCTGAGCCTAACCAAGCTCCAGCCAAGCTCCTGGAGGAAAGGTGCAGAATCTCATATGAAATAAGTTGGGACAATCATTAAGGCCTTCTCTTTTTTTTTCTTTTTTTTTTTTTTTACAATGCCAGAAGGGCCCCAAGGCACACAACCTAACAGCATGCCACAATGGATGGACTTGTAACGGACGGCTTTGAATATAAGCCTACAGACATCCAGCGCTTGCACCGAGACAAGCACTGTATAGCCTATTTGTCTGCTTGGAACACTGTCACGACCCGAAGACCGGAACCGGCCCCCAAAAGAAGCCGGACACTGGGCCCGAAGACTCCTGGTCTAACCGAGCCCATCACTTCCTGTATCCTTAGGATCTGAGCCTCCCCCAAGGTCTTCGTCTTGGCTGGAACCGGCTGAGCCTAACTCTATGGTCCTGCGGCTAGCCCGCACGAAGCAGGGAGACTCAACGATGCCTTGAGGAAAAGGGAAGGCCTAGTGGTTGGAGCAAGTCACCAGCCGACCAATGGAGGGAATCCCACTCGCGTACCTCTATGTAGGGTCGGAAGAACTGAGGATTCTGGTCCCACAGGTGTGCCTCCTAGACTTGAACGAATACACTTCCGCAGGTAGAAAAACACTTAAATTGTGAGCGCCTTCAGGGGGCAAAGGGGAATAGACTACAGCCTCCGACTGCTGATCACCCCTTCTATCACAAACCGACAGCAGACCCAAACCAAATAAATGCCTGGGAATATGTGACTTTAGAACCCCAAGGCAGTGGCATGACCTTAGAACTTACAGTGGACGTGAATTTCCTGTCCTCCCAGTCCGCCTGCCCGCATTGAAAAGAGGCTGAGAATATCTTGATTGGTGGACCTGGGAGCATGCCTCCTGGACAGCCGGGACGTAGAAGGGAAAGCCGATGACTGTGGCTCTAACTCATCAGGATGGCTCCCCTTGCCTCTGCAACCACATGCCACCCAAGGACAACCTTTCTCATGTTATCCCAATTGACCTCACTCATTGCTGCACCAATTATCGGAGCATGAGAGCACAGACTGAACACAGACATGCAGACGCCCTCAAGGGCGAGTGCACCTAAGAATTAAGCTGAAGCCAATGCGAGCACATCCAACATATAGCTCCACCTGTCGAGGTGTCCCACTCCTGTCACCCAAAACACAGGACAGTGAGCACGCTGGCACCCAGGTGACCGCCATGGCACAGACAGCGAGGCCTGACTTCCGCTAGTAAACCTTCCAGCACCCTGGAACGCTAAGCCCCGGACTGCACTATCCAGCATTACTTCTCATCATCCCCAGCATGGGCCTTTCCCCAGAAGACCCAGACGGGCCAGTGGTCCCGCTAAGTGGGCAAAGCTGCGCTCTGATTGCATAGGCTCTAGAAACCGATGCGACTGATCTGTCCCCGCTACATTACATAAAGCATCTCACATTTGCCGACAAATCGGGGAGGTAGCCTCTGATCCTGGGATGAACCTGCAAAAGAAAGCTATGAAACACAGGCACCCCCTCCGGCATTCCTGCAAGCGAAGAAATAGCGGCGGGGAACACCAGCAACCTTGGGCCCGGAAAAGTTAGAGGTTGCAACTAGCGTGAATCCAAAAATGAATGGGATTTCGGATTTTACCCATCCCTAAGGATGGGAGCACTGAATAGCATATATGCTTCATGAACAGCATATATGCTGCATGGCCCTTAGAATACAAGGCCCCGAAAAACGATACAGCAGCTAAGAATTTTAATCCTTGGTCACACCGCCTGGATTTGCAGAATCTCACTGCTGCATGTTTGGCGCTAAACCCCTTTACTTTCTTTTTTTTTTTTTTTTAAACTTCCAGAGATTAGTCAGAGAATAACTACACTCAGCACAGAAAGACATTATTGAATGCCCCAGCTGCCCCTCTGGTGGCCACGGACAATCGTGCCGGCCTCTATTGGTTCACAGTTTAACTCTTGTTAGTATTAGCAGTGATTATCCAAAGGTTCCCTAAATGCATAGGCATAGGATGAACCGCCCCTAAAATGTAAAAGATCTTCTGCTATCTTAAATCTTTAGGTGGTAAATTAAGTTACCTCCAAGAAAAACTTATCTGCCCTATGAGGTGTGTGACAAGGTTCACCCTGCTTTTCCTCCCAGAACAAGAAAAGCGCAGGGTTAACCTCTATTCAACTGGAAGGGTTTACAGCACAAACCTGCACTAAAAATTAGAACACGAGCATAGGTGACTTTGCTCAACCGCTGTTCTAACCGGCCGCAGATTTACCCGAATGGCTAAATTCAATTAGTGAAGCTTGCTGCTGACAGACGCTGCTAACTGCCAGAATGCAGGCAAAGGCAAAACCCCAAGATAATTACATTGGAAAATCACACAAACTTACACCTTCTAAGAACCTTAAATTAACTGAAAGTAAAAATAAATAAAAGGAATTAAATTAACAGTAAAATGAAGTCCTTATCTGGGTTTAGCAGCATGGAACAGCGTCATCTGCCCAAACGCGGGGCTGCTCTGCTCTCTGCCACGAAGCCTCAGCCCTGCAGACAAAATGGCGCCAATCCGAAGCAGGCCCGTTTGGCGCCAAACACCACAGCTGCGGTAAGAGCCCCGAGCCCCTCCATCCGGGCTCGAGAGCCTCTCCTGCGGTGTCGGAATTCAGCAGTTACCCCGCTGTAGCTCGGGGTGAAGAGCTTTCAAGACCCGCTGCTGCCGTGCGCCACCGGACGTAGCAGACGCCGCAAGCCCCAGCCCGCCGGCTGAAGAATCCCCAACGGCCTGAGGCTCCCACCGCGACGGGAATCTGCCGCATGCACAGCTCCAGAATGCAAGTGCGATCCACAGAGCTCTCCCCCGAACAGTCCTGGGGGAGAGATCATCACCGGGCACAGAGAGCCCAAAGGAGCTCAAGCAGAGAGGCTAGCTGGCAGCATGTACTTTGAAAATGGACAGATCCTCCCTTTACACTAAGGCAGGCTAGATGAAAATAAATAAAGGAATTAAACTGAAGTATAAATTGAAAGTAAAAATAAATGAAAATTAAATTGAAAGGATTTAACCTAAAGAAGGGAAAAAAGGAAATCAAGGTAAATCAAATCCTGACTAACTGCTCCTAACTGCTTCACAAGTGAGCCCAGCACCTAGGCTCACTACGTCCTCCTGCTGCATGGAGACTGGATACGCTGGGGGATCATGGGAGAAGACCAGCAGGATATACCCGGTGATGTCACAAGTTTGACTTGTCCAGTCTCCATGCTGCAGGAGGAGGTGCACAACCCAGAGGTGGAGGACTGAACTGTAGGACCGATAAGGAAACTTATATTTGTATATCGTGCCTCACTGGGCTGTGATAAGGTGAATAATAAAAATGAAAAGAAAAAAAAAAAGGGCAGGCAAGGAAAAACAGAGCAACAACCAGAGAAACAGTAACTAATGTTATCCCACGAGCACCTCCCACTGCTACCTCCACTTTTTCCTCTTCAGGTTCTTGGCTTGCAAGGTCCTGCAGCACTACAGTCAGTACCCTGCGCCTGGCTCTTTCTATGGGAGAAGCCTGGATTGTGAGGTCTTTCTTCCACCTCCTGTGCTTCTGCTGGTAACTGCCTACAGAGTCACGTGATGCTTGGCAGTTACTCTCTGACAACTTCCTCCGCTTCCTGCCCTCCAAACCACACTCCACGTCCCCCTCTTCCAGGTTCTCCTGTGGGTGTCCCAAGGGAATCGCTTGAAGGGCTTTTCTCCTCCCAGCAGTGCACTGAGTGGTGGGGAGCTTGTCTTGTTTCCTGAGGCAATGGGGCTCCAGCACGGGGCCCTCCTGATCATCAGTTGAATGTCTTAAATTTAAAACAAAAACACAAAAATTCAAGCACACAAAACTGGGAACAAATACTAGTATCTGCACTTTAAGGATGTGCTCTAAGAAGAAAAACAAACACAAAAAAAACTTCCAACTGATCTGTGATCATAAACGTTTATACTGTACCTTCTTACCTATAAATAATCAGCTTCTGCCGTCTGTGGGTACGGGTTAAAGTGGAAATGGGGCTCAAGTGGATACCTCTCTCAGACTTCAGCTTAGCAGGACTGTAGTCCATGAGTATCAACAGCCCACTAGTGTGGGTAGGTTTAAAAGATGGTTCCTTCTCTGCTGTCTCCTAAATCATCTGCTCATATGCTCATTGCCATCCTCCGCCTGGTACTTTTTCCTCATAAGAGACCTATAGAAGGAAGAAGTGATTAAAGCCTCCCAATTGTATCTCCCAAACACAAGTAAGAAATGGAAAATTACACTAACCTGGTAATTGTAGTTCCTGGAGGGTCCAGTTTAGTCCTCCAACATCGGGTAGTGCCCCTCCTCCTGCAGCCGGGAGACTGGACCAATCAAATCTTCTGTAGTATATATGCAGCAGGAGCTCCCAGAAGTCCCCAGTGTACTAGTAACAAAGCATACTTAACGAAGCAACACATTAGATTAATATACAAAATGACCTAATTAAAGAACAATTTGTTCCCCCCCAAGGAATATCCAACCCCCTCCCCAAACGAGGAAGTCAGAACACTGCATTGCGCCGGCACCGACGCCTCAGGAATCAAAACACCGCTCCCCACCAGAAGTTCAGGAGCTGCCTGAACCCCCGAGACAGGGAAGAGCCTCTGCAAAAAACGCGGCTACCACAGAGGGACCGAATGGCAAGAGGAACCGTCTTAATATCAACCGTTCGGAAAGGCGCGCCGCACCACATTAGCAGATAGTCGGGAGGGAAGGAGGACTAAACTGGACCCTCCAGGAACTACAATTACCAGGTTAGTGTAATTTCCATTTCCTGTTCGGTAATCCAGTTTAGTCCTCCAACATCGGGATGTAACAGAGCAGTTAAGACCGGGCGGGACCTTGCCATCCGGCGCGCAGAACCGCCGAACCAAAACAGGAATCCCGAGCCGCTGACACATCTAAGCGATAGTGTCTACTGAAAGCATGCAGAGACGACCAAGTGGCCGCCCTACAGATATCTGCCGGCGGAACCAGGCTATACTCCGCCCAAGAGGTCGCCTGAGCCCTAGTAGAATGAGCCCTCAGACCCTCCGGAACAGACCGCTGTTGCAACAGATACGCGGACGCGATCGCCTCTTTGAGCCATCTAGCAAAGGAGGCTTTAGCCGCCGCTTCCCCTTTACGCGCACCCCCGAAGAGCACGAAAAGCCGGTCAGATTTCCGAAAAGACTCGGTAACCTTTAAATAACGATGGAGCGTACGACCCACATCGAGCCGGAGAAGACCTTTGTCCGTTGACCCGACAGATTGCGAAGAAAGCACTGGAAGAAACACTGCCTGATTCATGTGAAAGGGAGACACCACCTTTGGCAGAAAGGAAGGAACTGGACGGAGAACGATCCGAGCCGCGGAAAAAGACAAGAAAGGCTCTCGACAGGACAATGCATGCAGATCTGAAATGCGCCGTGCCGAACAGATGGCTACAAGAAAAACCGCCTTCAGCGTGAGATCTTTCAGAGACGCCCTGCGCAGGGGCTCAAAAGGTTCACGAACCAGGGCCCTCAGAACTAAATTCAAGTCCCAAGGAGGAACGAAAACTCTGCGGGAGGGCCGCAAATGAAAAACAGCCGTAAGGAATCAGCGTACATCTGGATGAGCCCCGAGCAGACGACCCAAAACCTTGCCGCGGTAACACAAGATAGCCGCCAGCTGGACTTTTAGGGAACTAGCCGCAAGGCCCTTATCGAAACCATCCTGAAGAAAACTTAAAACGACGTGCACGGAAACCGTCGCCGCCCGGACTCCCCGCCGGGAGCACCAGTCTTCAAAAATCCTCCAAATCCGAACGTAAGTAAGAGACGTGGACGTTTTCCTCGCCCGCAGAAGGGTAGAAATCACCGCGGGGGAGTAGCCCTTCCTTTTCAGCCGAGCCCTCTCAATGGCCAAACCGTAAGCGAGAATCGATCCACTTGGGGCATCCGCAAGGGACCCTGAAGAAGAAGATCCGGTAGAGCGGGCAGGAGCCAAGGAACGCCGTCGCTCAACCGGACCAGATCAGCATACCAGGGCCTCCGGGGCCAATCCGGGGCCACCAGTAACACGCGACCCCGGTGGCTCTCGATACGTTGTACGACCCGGCCGATCAGAGCCCACGGAGGAAAGACATAAAGAAGACCGGACGTTGGCCACGGCTGAATGAGAGCGTCGAGCCCTCGGACATGCGCTCCCTTCGCCTGCTGAAGAAGCGCCCTGTCTTGGCTGATTGAAAGGTCGCCATGAGATCCATGATGGGTGGACCCCACCGCCGGACGATTTGTGCGTAAACCTGTGGGTTTAGCTCCCATTCTCCGGGGTCCACCCGCACTCTGCTGAGAAAATCGGCCTGGACATTGTCTACGCCCGCAATGTGAGCCGCCGAGATTGCTGGAAGGCGAGTTTGCACCCAGTTGAACAAGGCCGCCGCTTCTGCCTCCAGGGCCACGCTGCCGGTACCCCCTTGGCGATTGATGTAAGCTACAGTGGACGCATTGTCCGACAGGACTCTCACCGGCCGTCCGAGAACCAGGGTCTCCAGGTCCACCAGGGCTAGCCGGACTGCCCGCAATTCGAGACGGTTGATCGACCAAGAGGCCTCCAGGGGAGACCATTCCCCCTGAGCAAAGCGGGACTCGCAGTGAGCCCCCCAGCCGGTTAAGCTCGCATCCGTCGTGAACGGAACCCACAGAGGAGGCTCCAAGGGAATCCCTCGTGACAGGTTCTCGGCGGAGAGCCACCACCGGAGGGATCGGCGAACCGTCTTTGGGCAAGGCAATCTCTTGTTCAGCGAGTCGAACTGGTTGGACCAACGTCGCAGAAGAGCACTCTGCAGCGGACGCATGTGGAAGCGCGCCCAAGGCACCACCTCCAAGGTCGCCGCCATCGTGCCGAGGAGCCGCAGGTACCACCACGCCGACGGAGGTGGCATCCCCCGGAAGAGACGGACCAGAGCCCGCAACGCCAGCACGCGTCGCTCCGGAAGGCACACCAAGCCCCTTGCTGTGTCGAAGCGGACTCCCAGATACTCGAGATCCTGTGACGGAGACAGACAACTCTTGCATTCGTTCACCACCCATCCGAGGGACCGAAGGAGATCCACCACCCTGCTCGTGACTTGCACACACTCCCGACTGGACTTCGCTCGAATCAACCAGTCGTCGAGATATGGATGGACCAGGATGCCCTCCTTGCGCAACGCCGCCGCGACTACAACCATTACCTTTGTGAAGGTGCGGGGAGCCGTGGCGAGTCCGAACGGCATGGCCCGGAATTGAAAATGGCCCCACGGGAGCGCAAAGCGGAGAAACCGTTGATGGGAGGGCCGGATGGGAATGTGTAAATAGGCCTCTGTAAGATCGAGGGATGTCAAAAATTCCCCTTGACGCACCGCTACGATGACTGACCGCAGGGTCTCCATGCGAAAGTGCGGTACTCTGAGAGCGCGATTCACGCCTTTGAGATCCAAGATCGGACGAAGGGAACCGCCCTTTTTGGGAACCACAAAATAGATGGAGTAGCGACCTGTGCCTCTTTCCAAGGGCGGGACCGGAACCACGGACCCCAGAGAGGGAAGCCGATCCAGGGTCACGCGGATGTCCCGCGCCTTTTGAGCTCCCTTGCTGGGAGACAGAACAAACGAATCCGGAAGTGGGTGCGCAAACTCTAGGGCATAACCTTCTTCTATAATCTGCAGCACCCACCGATCTGACGTAATTTGGGCCCAAGAAGGAAGAAAGTCGCGCAAACGACCCCCGATGACCGGGTCTTCCTCTAGAGCCCGCCTCGTTTCATTGTGGCTTGCGATTAAAGGAAGAGGCCGAGGAAGAGGCGGCTCCGGAGAAGCCCCTTCCCGCTCCTCTGAAACCACGAAACCCTTGATGACGGGTTCCAAAACGACCGCGCTGCGAAGTCCACAGCCGGGAAGAACGAAATCTGCGCGCATCCCGAAACTGGCCGCGCGCTGAGGTGGACGACCTATTAAGCTTAGGCTTATCCTCTGGAAGCCGACCACCCTTAGACTCACCGAGATCCTTCACCAACTTATCCAGAGCCTCACCAAATAACAACCTGCCCTTAAAGGGTAGTTTACTGAGGCGAGACTTGGAAGAACTGTCGGCCGCCCAATTGCGCAACCAGATGGACCGTCGTGCCGCTACCATGGAGGCCATGCTATTAGCTAGGGAGCGTATTAAATCATAACACAGATCCGCCAAGTAGGCCGATCCCGACTCCACGCGGGTAACGTCCAACAGCCCCTGTTGGTCCATACCGGACCCCGAGCGCAGGTGCTGCGACCATCGCAAACAAGCTCGAGCTACCCACGCCCCACAAATAGAAGCTTGTAACGATAAGGCGTTGGTCTCGAAGGCTTGCTTCAACAAATTATCAACCTTTTTGTCCTGAACATCCCTCAGGGCCGCGGCCCCTTCAACCGGGATGGTGGTTTTCTTAGTCACTGCCGAAACGGCAGCATCCACCCGTGGAGACTTAAACAAGTCCCTGTCCTTGTCTGCAAGGGGGTAAAGATGATTCATGGTCCGAATCCCTTTCAAAGCGGATTCCGGTTGCTCCCATTCCGCATGGATCATCTGCTCAACTACTCGGTGCACAGGAAAAACTACCTGGGCATCCCTGACCGCCTGAATGAGAGGATCCTCGAGACCCTCCTCCTCCAGCGGCCGCACCGCAGAGAGGTTAAGTGCTTGGAGAGACTCCGTGACCAAAGGTACCAGCTCGTCCCTTCGAAACACCCGAATGATGCGAGCCTGATCTTCCAGTTCTGGAAGCTCTCCGTCTTCTAACTCCTCCGCCTCAATATCCGGATCCCCCTCAGTCTCGGAATCCGGGAGGCAAAGGGCGTCCTGACCCTGGTCCCCCAACCTGGGCCGCTTGACCGCGGGTTGGGAAGACCGCTGAACCCCCCCCCGCGGATGCTGGGGGGAGAGAGGCGGGCCAAGCCTCCGGCAAATGACCAGACCGGCTTAAGCGGAAGGCCTGATGCATGAGAAGAACAAAATCCGGGGAAAAGTCTATAGGCGACGCTACCATAGCCGCCTGCTGGAGCTCAGGGACCGACGTACTAGACGCCGGGCCCAGACCAGAAGGAAGGATGCTCGGTGAAGGGACACTGTCCCCCGAAAGGGAAGGGTCCCCGGGCACATGCTGTTCCTTAATTTCAATAGGCAGCTCCAGTTCTGAAGAAACTGCAGCACAGCTCTTACAGATTCCAGAGTCAGTCATTGTACCTCTGCGGGAGCCACAAATTACACACTGAGGTTTGGCAGCCATGCCAAGGCCACCTGCTCTCAGGGAAAAATAAGGCAACAGGAACAGGGAAGCCCACACCAAGGGGACTAACCTTATTCATTTCAGCACAGTATTAAATTTAAAACTTTTTTTTTTTTTTTTTTTTACAGTAAACAAAATACTCCCCAGAATCCTAGGGGTGCCCTGAGCAAAATCGCCAGCAAAAGAAACCCCCAAAACACCAGGGGAACCCGTGCGCAAGTGTTAAAAAGTGCCCTTAAAAAGCACACTTTAGAAATCCAAAATGGCCGCCGCACTTTTTCACCCTCGGTAAAAAACGGCGCGAAAATACAAAGGTACCCAAATAATATGGAAAAGAAAGAAAACGACCCTCTAATACAGGGCAAGCGAAAAAAAGCAGGAAAAAGTGCAATTTCGAAGCCAGGGGAGCCGACAGAGCCTCTGCCCAAGCAAAGAACAGAGAGCTTAAAACAAGGAAAATTCCTACCAGCTCTGGGAACAGCAAGGAACTCAGCCCACTTCTCCAAGTGACAGGCAATGTTGCAGCCGGTATGGCTCTTCCCCGAACAGCCTTGGGGAGAGCTCAACCCAGGCTTCAGAGATTCCCAGGCAGAAAGGCAGGAGCCCAAGGCAGGTCTGGCTTTCCCCAGAAAGTCTCCTGTGTCTTTTTCTTTTTTAAAGATACAGCTACCTAGCAAAAGAAATAGAATATAAAGGACCAGAAATAAACCCCAAAAGAACTAACTAACTAGTGTTGCTCCTTCAAATGTCACTTAGCGTGCCCAGCAAGGGCACAGACGTCCTCCAGCTGCAGGGAGACTGGACACACTGGGGACTTCTGGGAGCTCCTGCTGCATATATACTACAGAAGATTTGATTGGTCCAGTCTCCCGGCTGCAGGAGGAGGGGCACTACCCGATGTTGGAGGACTAAACTGGATTACCGAACAGGAATATTATATTCATGTAGTATCATTAATATATAGGATAAGTTACACTATTCCTGGCTAAAAGGAGCTTGCAGTCTATCTAAACACAGCCGTGTCGATATGCAAAATATTCATCTAGTTGAGAATTAACCAGACAAATCTTCAGAACTGGAAATCTTCCTCTTTCTCCAACATAAGTGGGTAAATTTTGTCCACCTAATTTGTTGTACACATAGGGCATAATATTCAGCACTGGTGGCTAGTGCTCTCACAGCAGCTAGCTGCGCTGAACCTTAGACCCGGCTATTCAATGCTGGGGCCGTATCTGGCCACCAGCACTGAATATCCAGGTATGCTGCAGAACCCCAAAGCTAACTGGGCAGTGGTGGTATTCAGCCACTACCCAGTTAGCTTCCATGGCAAAAGTTAGGCCAGCCTTTGCTGCGCTTTACTTTTGCTGCGTAGCCATAACCGGGCAGTGGTAATATTGATCTGATGCCCGGTTATGGTCAGATGCCACCCGCAGATAGCCCTGATGCTAACTAGTTAGCATTGAGGTATGCAGTGATGGCCAATGTTCCCTCTAATTTTCTGTAGGCTGTGTGCGCATAAAATATCAGCTGTGCAGCTTTTGAAGGAAGGTTAAATTTTTGTGCGCCACATAACGACACTCGGAGTTATATACTTTAAAATTTGACTACACAGCAGAATACAGTATGTACACCACATTAATTGCACTAGAAAATATTGTAGAACTTGTGAAAACTGTAAATGCACAACAACTTTTAAATTTTAAGACGTCTGTGTTGCTTTCTATCAGAATCAGAACCGTAATTTTTGTGCGCTCTTTTATAAAGTATGTGCGCTCACTTGGCGAGGTGTGTGCGCGCGCACACGTGCACAGCTTAAAGGGAACAGTGGTGATGGCACCTGCAGATATTCAACAGCATTGTGTAAGTGCAGCCGAGCGGTATTTAAATGGTTTGCAATCCATGTAACTGCCTTTGAAATCTTAGGCCCATAAAAATTTAGCCACATAGAGAGGCAGGGTTGGAGGTATTCCTGGATCATCGTTAAACTTTATGCACTCAATGCTAATATTCACTGCTGGGCAGATAAATTTATAAGCATAATTTCATCTGGCAACAATCAGCAGCAGATATGCATGTAAATGCTACCAACTAGTTGGATAACGATATGTGCTTAACTTTTGTGCTTGTTGGCTTACTAATATTAAGTAAGCGGTTGAAGGTCACACAGCAAGCATCATAAATGGGAGTGAGGACGACAAACTGTGGTCTGCAGCTTTATAGTTTTCCACTGTTTATTAATATTTCTAGTCCAACTTCCCAGTACAACCAAGGCAGTTTACAAACAAAATATAAAAAATGGTATATTAAGAACAAATAAACCCCACCAACACAAACAACACACATCCAAATATGAAATACTCACATATAAAACCGACAACTGAACATTTTCCAGATGTGCTAACAAAATGCAGAAACTAATGAAATCTAACCATAAAATCACCACAGAACCTACTTAAAGTCTTTTTCCTATCACAAATCAGGTTACAAGGGATACCTTAAGGTCATATTAAAATATTTGATAACTAAAGTTAACCATATCCAAATTTAGCTATACTGCAAAAAGGAAAAACCCAGTTCTTTCTTTTTAGACAGCAAAAACCAATTCCATTTATGAGTCATCAATTTCTTTCTTGCCCAATATCAAATATGGTATACTATTTCAAACAGGTACATATGAAAGATTACCTTGCTGTCAGTCCCGACCTCTTAGAAGAGGTAAATGCTTTACACAGCGAGCTGGGTTATAAGACCATCGAGTTCAACCTTCTCTGTTTATCTCACTGCTCTGTCAGCCTCCAGAAATAAACACAATATTCCAGATGAGATCTCAATGACTTAAAGGCAATATCACTTTTTTAATGGTTATATTTACAGATCTCCACTTTCCTGCAGCAACCAGAGGTATATTCCATAGAAGTTTTGTGGTCAAACAACATGGTTTTGAATATTATAATAAAAGAAGTAGCATTCCAATATTACTTGTTTCTGAATTTATTAATAAATTTACTTTATTTTTTGGTGTATTCTATAGGTGATGGATCACAGGTATTGGTGAACTGGAGTAGGGTGGGGGGGAGGAGATATTGAGGATGGGAAGAGAAAAAGAAAGAAGGATCTGGGAGGTACTGCGAGACCTTAGTTATTTTTCCTTATACACTAGCATTCCTTTGCCTCTAATGACTATCACATTGTTCTACAATCTTTAAACTCTCAGATATGATCATCCCAAATTCCCTCGTTTGCACATTAGTATTTCACCCCCCATCATTTACTGATCCACTGAATTTCAGTACCCCAAATTCATGACTATACTTTTTTGCATAAAATCGTAACAGCCAATTACCCAACTCCTAGTCAGCGTTTCTTATATCTACCTACATTTTGTCTGTTCCATCAAGAGCATCTATTCAGTTCCAGATCTCAAAGGCCCTTAATGTGCTGCTCTAAGTGTGCATTGAAGCCCATAGCGACCATAAATAAGGGGACAGAACAGGGAGGATGTGCTGATTTCTGGGTTATCAGCATGTTGGGGTGCTGAGGGGCAGGTTAGGAGCAGAGAGTAGGCATGGTGAGTTCTGCACAGCTGGCACGGGGGTAACCATCTTGCACTACCTACACCTCATGCAATTAGCACAGGTGCACTGAATGCCATCTCAAAAGCTGAATGTTAGTGTACCATCCTGTGCGATAACTGTCGGAACATGCCGACTACTCTGCCGACAGAGCACAGGATTTGAAACTACTGCGTCATTTTTAGTGATAAAAGCACGTCAGTTGCTAATCCCTAGTGCACTTTAGTAAATGTGCCCCTCAGTATCAATTGGAAAGACACACGTTTTTTCCCCATTAAATGCTATGCAATATTACATATTTAAGAGAGTGAACTTTATCACTACACTGTCATCTCTCTCTCAAACTGCTAGGTACATATGACCTAGATTGGCCACTGTTGGAAACAGAATACTGGGCTTGATGGACCTTGGTCTGACCCAGTATGGCATATCTTATGTTCTTAGTTTCAACCACCCCAAGGATAGTTTATTTATCTGACTCCTATGTGGGACAACGTTAAAAGGCATAGAAGGTATAGAAAAGCACACAAATAAAAATACTAAAATCCAGGTAAAATATATAGCTAGTGCTTACCCATGATGTCATTATTTGGTCATCAAAATCAAAGAAATGGTGAAATTAGGTCTTACCCGCTAATTGGCTTTCCTTGAGGAACTCCAGTCCCGCACCATAGGTAGTGCACCTCTTCCAGCAGCTTCGGAGACTGAGCACGTCACTACTTTGATGACATCAGGCTACATAGGCAGCTGGCACCACCCCCAGCCTTCCAGTAACCTATTGACAAAGCAGACTCACAGGAGCAACAAATAAGAAGTTAATATTTCTACCAAACAGTAAACCTAACCTAAAACAATGAGATCTCAGAAACCCAATGGTTCCTTCTTGTGTGTATCTCATTTTTTTTTTCCATTTTATCTTTAAAGGCGTCCCAAGACAGACTACACTTCCTGACCCCACCCTAAACCCAGATGGGGTGCAAACCCTGGGACAGAAAGCCTGACTTGCCGTTAATCGGTAGAGACAAATACCCCAGGCAACACACTAGGATGGTATTTCTCTTGGACCCGGGTCGCCTACACATGCAGAACTACAGAAGGGAGGGTTCCGGGACAGGACTGGAGTGCCTCAAGGAAAGCCAATTAGCAGGCAAGACCTAATTTCACCTTCCTTATTGTCCCTCCAGTCCAGTCCCGCACCATAGGGATGTAACAGAGCCCCTTAAACACGGGAGGGACCCGCGAGCCTGGCCTGAATAACTACTGACCCAAACTTGGCATCATCTCTTGCTTGCACATCCAGCCTGTAGTACTTCACAAAAGTATGCAACAAGGACCAAGTGGCCGCTCTACAAATATCCAGCAGCGAAACCAAACTACACGCCGCCTAAGAAGTCACTTGCGCTCTAGTGGAATGGGCCCGCAAGCCGTGCGGAACCTGCTTCCCGCGTAACAGATACGCCAAAATAATAGTCTCTTTAAGCCTTCTGGAAATAGAAGACTTAGCCGCGGCCTCTCCCTTACGCGGATCCCCAAAGAGAACAAACAACCTATCGGATTTCCGAAACGAAGCTGTTCTCTTCAAATAGTGCTTTAAGGTCCGCTGAAGATCAAGAAGCTGCAGCTGTGGATCAGACTGACCTTCTGATAACCCAGTAAGCACTGGCAAGATGATTGGTTGACTCAAATGAAAAGATGGAACTACTTTCGACAAGAAGGAAGGAACTGTCCTCAAAACCACTTTTTCCTTATGAAAAGTCAGAAAAGGCTCTCTGCATCACAACGCCTGCAACTCCGAAACTCTTCTAGCCAAACAAATCGCTACCAGAAACACTGTCTTTAATGTCAAATCCTTCAAAGTAGATGACGCCAATGGCTCAAAAGGCTCTCCCAATAGCACCGAAAGCACCAAATTAAGGTCTCAACCAAGTAGGAACCATAGCTCTATTTGGAGGCCAGATGTGCTTTACAGCCCTCAAAAAACAAACATCATCAGGCTGTCTCCCCAAGGAATCCCCTTAGATCATACCTCCGTAACAAGCCAAGGCTGCTACCTGAACCCTTAGGGAGCTCCAAGCCAAACTTTTTTTTTTTTTTTTTTAAATTATTTTATTTGTAACCATCAATACAACAGCCATATCCATTATACAATCATCTCCACGGGGGGGGGGGGGGTACTCTGATCCCCTCCCGGAGAAGTCTCATTACAAAGACAAGCAGGTGGGTTATAACAATACATCCCCTCCCCCCCGCCGCCCTACCCTCCCCTCCCCCCACCCATAGCCACTCTCCGCCCCTTATCCAGCAGTATCCTACAACTATATTCCATTCAACTACCTCCCCTATCCACCCATGTAGCCTTCTCAACTACCGACCTGTAAGATTTCATTGCGGCAACGGACCCCTAAACTTTGGATATAGGGTTCCCAAACAAGCATAAAAGCTGTCCAACGTTTGACACTGCCCTGTGCCCGCCACCTCTCCGTTAACATGAATTGATGAAAACAATTACGCCATTCCCCAAAAGTTGGTGGATCCCGCTCTCTCCAAAGGCGAAGGAGCGGCCCCCTTCCCCACCAGACAGGCCTTGCGCATCAGCAAACGTTCCCCTTCTCTCAAATGACCTGGGAAATCGATCCGGTCTAGTACCACAAAGGGGGCAGACCAGCACAAGCTCTTCTGCAAGAGACCACTTAAAAACCTAGAAATTTGAGTCCAATAGGGCCGAATGAACCTACATTCCCACCACATATGCAACAAAGTCGCCAAGGCCTCCGAACATCGAGGACAGCGACCATCTGTCGTCAGATGACTACGAAACGCACACCGCAGTGAGAAATGAGCACTAGTAATACATTTCAATTGTACCTCTCTCCATCTTGTCCCTTGTACAATTTTCACTATCCGTTTCAAAGCCATAAGGATCGTTCCTGGAGGTACCTCTTTACATAACTCCGCCTCACATGCTTCCTCTACTGTCCGATAATTTGGGACTACGCCAACCCAATCCAAGCGGAGCTTTAATTCCGAAATCTATGGCGGATTGTCCCCCCCCATTCCAAAACATTCCATGATCTGCGCCGAGCGTTCTATGCGCAACGCCTCCCTCGGTAACGAAGACATGTAGTGAGAGACCTGTATATAAGCAAAACAGTGTCTAGAAGACAGATCATGCTTTTCTCTGATCAGAGAAGGGCTGTACTTTTACAGAGCTCTGCTAGTGAGTGGATATTTGCCTCCTGGGACATCTTACTGTGAGTTCTAGCTGTTTATTTAATTATTTACTGTTTGTCTAACTGTTTGTTTAATTATTTATTGTTTGTCTTAGTGGTGTGCTAGTTCAGCCTTCTCAGCTGTACTTACCTTGCCTCTCTCAACTAACTGGGCTTTGTGTGGTACCCCCATCCCCCTGCTGAGGGTTCAGGACAGGGTACATTGTAACTGCCCTCTTTAATAGGACTTATCTCCCTCCCCAGCACCCACCCACCCCTGGGGTAATTGTAGTTTTATAGGTACTTGCACATCTTAGAGGAAAGGGGCTGCTCTCAGGTGCAGCTCTTAATCCAAATCAGTCATACACAGAGGACCTGAGATTAATTAAGCTTCAGGTACACAGGGTGTATTAGGGGTATTAGATACACTTTTATTAGTATAAGCATCTACACCAATCCTTATTATATACCGAATTTAAAAGACCTAAACACAAGCTTTAAACTAAGATGCAGACAGAGGTCCAGCAACGAGATGGGGGTTCTCCGGTCTTTTGCATTGAGTGTCACATGTATGATATTCTCCCAGTTGGTGAGAGGTCCTACATATGCACTAAGTGCAGGGAGCTCTTTGCTCTCAGGGAACGAGTCCGTTCTCTAGAGGCTAGAGTAGCAGACCTGGAAGACATAAGAAAGACAGAGAAGTACATGGACGAGACCTACAGGGATATAGTCCTGAAGTCCCACCTCCAGTCTGGCAGCATCCCTGTTGCCATGGAGGAGAGAGGTCACGTGACAGGAGAGCATCACCCTGGTGTGGCAGGAAGTGATCCTGTAACTAGGACCTGTCCTCCAGGTGATGTAAAACCCTCTCGCACCGAGGACGTTTCTCCAGGGCCATGTCCCCATGAGGGGAGGGTCAGGACAGCTGTTATAGTTGGTGATTCAATCATTAGGAATGTAGATAGCTGGGTGGCTGGTGGACGTGAGGATCGCCTGGTAACATGCCTGCCTGGTGCGAAGGTAGCAGATCTCACGCACCGCCTAGATAGGATCATAGATAGTGCTGGGGGGGGGTCGTCTGCTGTCTTGGTACATGTTGGTACCAATGACATAGGAAAATGTGGTAGGGAAGTTCTGGAGGCTAAATTTAAGCTTTTAGGTAGGAAGTTGAAATCCAGAACTTCCAGGATAGCGTTCTCCGAAATGCTTCCTGTTCCACGTGCAGGACCCAAAAGACAGGCAGAGCTCCGGAGTCTCAATGCGTGGATGAGACAATGGTGCAAGGATGAGGGTTTTGGATTTGTTAGGAACTGGGGAACATTCTGGGGAAAGGGGGGGCTCTTCCGAAGGGATGGGCTTCACCTTAATCAGGATGGGACCAGACTGCTGGCATTAACCTTTAAAAAAGAGATAGAGAAGCTTTTAAACTAGAAAATAGGGGAAAGCCGACAGTCACCCAAGAGCGCATGGTTCGGACAAAGGTATCCTTGAAGGATACTACCAAAAGCAGTGAGGTTCCAAAAGGGAGTATAGTAGCCCAAATGCCCTTGAGTAAGGAGCAGACAGAGCATAAAGATTCCCAATTACCCATGCCTACCAATAGCCAGATTAATATTAATAAAATACAGTCTCTAAAATGCTTGTATGCCAATGCTAGAAGTCTAAACAATAAGATGGGAGAATTAGAATATATAGCACTAAATGAGAGGTTGCTGTAGAATCTCTATGGATTGAAATTCCATTTATGAAGGGGAAGGTGATGGCAGTGGGAGTATACTATTGACCGCCTGGCCAGAATGAACAAATGGATGATGAAATGCTCAAAGAAATCAAGGAAGCTAACAAAAGCCACAACAGAGTAGTAATAATGGGTGATTTCAATTACCCCGGTATCGACTGGGACAGTGTCACAGCAGGACAAGCTAACGAGATAAAGTTTCTAGATGAAATAAATGACTGCTTCTTGGAGCAGCTGATTCATGAACCAACCAGAGGGGAAGCCATACTGGACCTAGTCCTTAGTGGAACGCCAGATCTGGTGCAAGAAATAAGGGTGTTGGGACCACTTGGCAATAGTGATCATAGTATGATCATGTTTGATTTAATCAGTGGAGGACAGATAGTAAAGGAATCCACAGTACTACCTTTTAACTTTCAAAAGGGAGACTATGATAGAATGAGGAATATAGTTCGGAAAAAACTAAAAGGAGCGGTTCCAAAGGTTAAAGACTTACAGCAAGCTTGGGTGTTATTTAAAAATACTATCCTCGAAGCCCAGACCAGCTGTATTCCACGCATTAAGAAAAGTGGAAGAAAGTCCAAAAAACTGCCAGCATGGTTTAAAGGTGAGGTCAGAGAGGCTGTTGCTGCCAAAAGAGCAACCTTCAGGAAATGGAAAAAAGAGCCAAATGATGAAAACTGGAAACAGCACAAGCACTGGCAAGTTAAATGCAAAGCATTGATAAGGCAGGCAAAGCGGGAATTTGAGAAGAAACTTGCTACGGAAGCAAAAACACGAAATAAAGACTTTTTCAAGTACATTCGTAGCAAAAGGCCTGTGAGAGAGTCAATTGGACCGTTAGATGATAGAGGGGTAAAAGGGGCAGTAACAGGAGACAAGGCTATAGCAGAGAGACTGAATGAATTCTTTGCTTCAGTCTTTACTGAGGAAGATGTAGGGATGTTACCCAAGACTGAAGTGGTATTTAAAGGTGATACTGCAGAGGAATTGAGAGAAATATCGCTACACCGGGAAGATATATTACAACTCTCAAAAAACAATATACAAGAAACGACCTGCCCAACATCCCTATCCGCACTTCACACGCCTTCTTCTAAACACATTGAAGACACCATCTCCTCACTCAACACAACCACTGCGCAAACCGATCCCTGCCCAGCCTTTTGGATAAAGGATCTGCGGTGTGACTTTAGCACCTTCATTGCAAGAATCATGAACCTCTCTTTCACTACTGGCGCCTTCCCATCTGCTTTAAAACTCACATCCATCAGGCCACTACTAAAAAACGCTAAACTGGATCCAAAACGGCCAGACTCCTACAGGCCAATAGCCAGTATCCCCCTCTTAGCAAAGATCTTTGAGAAAGAGGCACAGCGCCAAATCCAAGACCACATCGACTCCGCAGCCCCCCTAGACTATTCTCAACACGGTTTCAGAGAATTCCACGGCGTCGAGACACTGCTTACCACCCTCTTCAATGATATTCTCAATACCATAGACAACATCCGACAAGGCGTCGTGCTAATCTTCTTGGATATAGCAGCAGCGTTTGACTCGGTAAATCACGAGATTCTCCTCGGTCGACTGGAAGGAAAAGGCATCTGCAACTCAGCACTTGAATGGTGTAAATCATACCTCGACACCAGAATGCAATACGTCAAATCCGCAACAGGAGAATCAAAACTCTTCCATCAAAGACAAGGCGTTCCGCAGGGGTCCTCACTCTCATCCCTCTTGTTCAACGTCTATATGCAGCCTATCTGCGATATCATCAGGTCCTTCAATGTGAAATGTATGATATACGCCGACGATATCCTACTCTACATGCCATTTTCCACAATGCAAATGGATTTACTGCCTATAACAAACTGCTTCGATGCAGTCTCACAATGGCTCCTGTCACAGAACCTCCGCATTCAGCATAAGAAAACTGAGGTTCTCTTTATCACAAGAGACCCCAACTTCACCCCACCACCACATATAAGTGTCAAGGGAGCTGACCTAGGCACCAAGGATACAATAAAATACCTCGGAGTCACACTAGACCATAGGCTTGACATGAAATCACACATAAACAATATCGTAAAATCTGTATACTTCAAAATACGCACTCTTAGACACCTGCGTCCCCTACTAGACCACGAAGACTTCAGAACCATCTACCAAGCACTGATACTGCCGCACTTCGATTTCGCCAATTCCATTCTACAAGGACTCCCACAATCCACCATAAGCTCCTTGCAACTCGCAATGAACACCGCTGCCAGGGTTCTTCTAGGAGCGGCCAGAAGTGAACACATCACACCTATCCTCAAAGAGCTCCATTGGCTCCCTATACACGGAAGACTTACATTCAAAACCCTCACTCTCACATTTAAGGCCTTAAATGGTTTATCGTCCACATCACTTACCAAACTCATCCAATCCCTCCCATCAAATAGAAATAGGAGACATGCAGCATTAAACTCACTAACAACCCCAAAGGCTATAACAACGTGCAGCCTATCAACATCAAACAGAGCTTTCATGTTTAGCGCACCAAAATACTGGAATGCTCTCCCACCTGATCTCCGCGCCATAACCAACCTAACCCAGTTCAGAAAGGCCCTTAAACTGCACCTTTTCATCAAATACTACCCTACATGAACCGTAACATAACAGCCTCACCCTAGTATAATCCACAATATCCCTCTTGTTCCAAGCATCACTGCTAATTTTATGTAAATAGTTCGAGCATGCTATCTAGCTAATAGATTATAAACTCCATGTAAATAGTTCTCCCATGTTATCCAAGTTGATACTCCTGTTATATGTAATACCAAACAGCCTGTTGTTCTGGTTCCTTTCTGTTATTTGTAAACCGCGCTGATGTCAAAGAGTGCGGTATATAAGAAGTTGAAATAAATAAATAAATAAATAAACTATTTGATAAACTGAATAGTAGCAAATCACCTGGACCGGATGGTATACATCCCAGAGTGTTGAAAGAACTGAAATATGAGATTGCAGACCTGCTATTGGTAATCTGTGAACTTTCATTAAAATCATCTGTAATACCTGAAGATTGGAGGGTCGCCAACGTAACACCAATTTTTAAAAAGGGTTCCAGGGGTGACCCGGGAAATTACAGACCGGTGAGCCTGACGTCAGTACCAGGGAAAATGGTAGAAACCATCATAAAGAACAAAATTACACAGCATGTAGATAGTCATGGCCTAATGGGAGACAGCCAACATGGCTTTAGACAAGGAAGATCTTGTCTTACTAATCTGATCTGTTTTTTTGAAGGTGTGCATAAACAGGTAGACAAAGGTGAGTCGGTTGATATAGTGTATCTGGACTTTCAGAAAGCTTTTGACAAGGTCCCCCATCAGAGACTTTTGGCAAAGCTAAAAAGTCATGGGATAGGAGGCAGTGTACTATTGTGGATCGGGAACTGGTTAAAAGATAGAAAGCAGAGGGTAGGGCTAAATGGCCAATATTCCCAATGGAAAAAGGTGAATAGTGGAGTACCCCAGGGATCTGTACTGGGTCCGCTACTTTTTGACATATTCATAAATGACCTGGAAAAGGGAATAACTAGTGAGGTTATCAAATTTGCAGATGACACAAAACTGTTTAAAGTTGTTAAAACCCAAGAGGATTGTGGAAAACTGCAGGAAGATCTGGATAAATTGGAAGACTGGGCATCCAAATGGCAGATGAAATTTAATGTGGACAAGTGCAAAGTTATGCACCTAGGAAAGAACAACCCACACTATAGTTACACGATGCAAGGCTCCACATTAGAAACCACCACCCAGGAAAAAGATTTAGGAGTCATCGTGGATAACATGTTAAAACCCTCCGCCCAGTGTGCAGCGGCGGCCAAGAAAGCAAATAGAATGCTAGGTATCATAAGGAAAGGGATGGAGAATAAAACAAAGGATATTATAATGCCTCTGTATCGCTCCATGGTACGACCGCACCTTGAATATTGTGTGCAATTCTGGTCACCGTATCTTAAAAAAGACAGAGTTATTAGAAAAAGTACAGAGAAGAGCCACCAAATTGGTGAAGGGGATGGAAGGCTACTCCTATGAAGAGAGGCTAAAAAGGTTAGGGCTCTAACCTGGAAAAGAGACGGCTGAGGGGAGATATGATAGAGGTCTATAAATTAATGAATGGAGTGGAACGGATAAACGTGGATCAATTGTTTACGCTATCAGAATATAGAAGGACTAGGGGACATGTAATGAAGCTACGGGGTAAACTATTTAAGACAAATAAGAGAAAATATTTCTTCACTCAACGTGTAATCAAACTCTGGAATCTGTTACCGGAGGATGTAGTAAGGGCTGTTAGTATAGCTGGGTTTAAAAAAAGGTTTGGACAAGTTCCTGGAGGAAAGGTCCATAAACCACTATTAAAAAGGGACCCAGGATATCAATGCTTGACCTAGTACAAGCACTGCAGAACCTGTGTCTTTTGGGGAAACTGCTAGGTACGTATGACCTAGATTGGCCACTGTTGGAAACAGGATACTGGGCTTGATGGACCTCGGTCTGACCCAGTATGGCATTTCTTATGTTCTTATGTTCTTATCATATTCACGACTCAAAGTCAGAAATGACTTACATTTTCCGGTAGGATCAACTAAATGCCCTATATTCTGAAGTCCTCTATCGAACCAATCCCGGAAAATCGCTGCTTCAGAGCCTGGAGTAAACTGAACATTCCCTTGTATCGGTAACCAACTGGATGCGTTCCACGGAGCGTTCCAAAACATATTAAGTTGTTTCCAGGTTTTTTTAGCCGAGCCAATCAGCTCACTGTAGACGATCCTACTAGGTAAAGCACGATCCGCCCCATGTAAGACCCCCATCAAAGAATGTGGGGCCACTAGGCATTCCTCCAAGACCCTCGGCGTATATACACACGTCCCTCCCATCCAATCCCCAATATGCCTAGCCTGGCAAGCCAGGGCATAGACCTTTAGGTTGGGGAGGCCCATCCCCCCCTCTCTCCATTTCCCCAACATCTGAATCCACGGAATACGTGCCCTACCCCCTTCCATAAGAATGTTCGAAGAATAGATTCCAACCGGCGCAAATCTCGACTTAACAGCCACACCGGTAAGGTCTGAAGCCAATACAATATCCGCGGCAGTATCACCATTTGAATTGCTGCCACCCTTCCCAACAAGGAGAGCGGAAGGTGTCTCCATGCCGTCAGTTGGGTTTGCAGACCCCGGATGAGACGAGCCAAGTTACAACCATACAGTGCATGGGGTTGTCTAGGAAGTACAATACCTAAATATTTAAACTCCCTATCGGCCCATTTAAGACGTAACCCCTCCCACCACCCTCGCAGCCGCCCTGAGATATCCAAAGCCTCCGATTTGTCTTTGTTAATTCGCAGTCCCGCAAAGCGGCCAAAGCGCGTAAGTTCCGCCAGCAGACACGGCAGGGAATGATCCGGGGAGAGCAAATGCACCAGGAGATCATCCGCAAAGGCCGCGACCTTAAACTCTTGTGTCCCTATCCTAACACCCTTTATCTCTCGAGAGGCCTCAACGGTCTGTATTAGGGGATCTAAAGAAAGTACGAACAATAGAGGCGAGAGTGGGCAACCCTGTCTAGTACCCCGTTCCAGGGGGAACGTCTCCGAGAGCACCCCATTACAAAGTACCCCAGCTGACGGTTGTGCATATAGACCTTCCACCATTCTACAGAAGTAGCCACCCAGACCATACCGTGGGAGCAAACCACGCAAGTATTGCCAATCGACCCTATCAAAAGCCTTTTCAGCGTCAAAACTAACAAGCAAGGAAGACAACTGTCGGTCATGCACCCAGTCCAAAGAGGCCAGTATTTTACGCATGTTCCGGACCGCATATCATCCTTTAACAAACCCCACCTGTTCGTGCATCAGGTTGCCTAATAGTCCTGCCAATCGCACTGCTAAGATCTTCGCCAACAGTTTTAAATCAAAATTGAGCAGCGAGATAGGCCAATACGATGATGCTTGAACTGGGTCTTTGCTCGGTTTGGGAATCAGTGTGATATAAGCATGATTGCTCCCCCACTGAAACTCCCCCTGTTCCGTACGTCTACCAAACACCTCGACTAACACGGGGCTGACCTCTTCCCTAAGAATCTTATAGAACTCTGCACCTAAACCATCGGGCCCTGGAGTTTTATAACAGCTTGCATTAGAAATTACAGTATGCACCTCCTGTACAGAAATGGGCTGATCCAATAGCGTCCTTTGCTCCTCGTTCAACTGAGGCAGATTCAACTCCTTCAGATATTCCTGCAGGTCTATACAGGGCGCAGATTCCGCAGCGTACAGTGATTGGAAAAACATGAGCAATCTCTGTGCTCTCTCTATGTAACTTTCCCCCATCATCCCGGATTGCCGCTATTAACGATGAACCGCGATAGCCCTTCAAGCATCTAGCTAACAATTTCCCGGGTTTATCCCCATAGCAGTGCAGTTTGTAGCGGTAGTAAAGAGCTGACTTCTTGGCCCTCTGATGTAAAATTTCATTGGAGGTCCACTTGTGCTTCAAAGCCTTTTCTTATTTGCCATCGTCGGAGCACGCGTCCACAGGCATCGTAGTCCAGTGACCTGTTGTTCGAGGCGGATTATTCGCTCTGCAATCATCCGGCGTTTCCGGGCCATGTACCCAATAATCTCTCCCCGAAACACCACCTTGGCCGTCTCCCAAACTAATTCAGGGTCGTCTTTATGGGCTAGGTGGTCGCTTTCGAACTCCCTCCATCTCTGCTGTATGAATTGCTGAAATCGAACATCATGATATAACTCCAGCGGAAATCTCCATATCCGCGACCGTGCACGATCTTCCCCCCACTTCAGCTCCAGCCAGACCAGCGCATGGTCCGAGATTTCCATGGGGCCGATTCTGTACTTCTCCCGTATGAGCAAACAAGCCCCCTGATAGCAAGAGATAATCGATACGAGCACTGGAACCATGTGCTCGAGACTGGTGGGTAAAATCTCTCTCCAGCGGATGTACCAGCCGCCACGGATCTATCAGGCCCAATCTTTTACAAAAACGCTGCAACATTCGAGCTTGCGGAATGCGATCCCTCGCCTCTTCCCCTCGAGACGAATCCAAGTCTACTTCAAGGACTCCATTGAAATCCCCTCCAAGCAGCAGGGGACACTCCAGCAGCTGTTCCACCCTGGAGGCCAAGCCACTATAAAAGCTGGGATCCAACACGTTAGGCCCATAGAGGTTACCCACAATCATGGGTTTCCCCTCCAGGTTCCCATATAACATGAATCTCCCCTCCTCATCCCCCACAACAGTTATCATCTCAAAGCGAACTCGTTTATGAATCAAAATGGCTACGTCCCCTTTTTTACCCCTAGCAGGTGATCCCCATACTTGTCCCACCCAATCTCTACGCAATTTACTATGCTCATCGGCCGTCTGGTAGGTTTCCTGCAGAAATGCTATATCACACCGCTGCCTGGCTAGTGCCTGTAAAATTATCTCTCTCTTAATCGGATTCCCCAATCCACATACATTCCAGGTAATAATCTTCAGAGTCACGGGGCAGTGTCAAGAATATTCAGCACAATCTCTATTTGCGCACAAGGGGCTCCCCCAGCCTGGAACCCCCCTTTATTATTGGTTAAAGGTAGACAGGTCGGACACGAATACTGCTGCAGAGTGTATGCTACCCTCCCAACCTGGACCCTCCCCCTAAACATACCATTCAGATGCAGAACCTGCCCATGTAGAGCAGCAAGCATGCTACTATGCCCCCCCCACTATACTTTGCCCCCCTCCCTCCCTCCCCATACCCCCCCTCTGTCCCACTTACTCCATCCCCCCTCTGCTCGCATTCCACTCCCATGACCCTACCCCCCCCCCCCCCGCTCTCCCCATCCGCTCCTTGTCCCACCTCCAGTATCCTCTCCGGACTACCCTGTCACCCTGATGTAACCGGGCTCCCCTGCTCCCCTCCAAAGCATTAATCCCCCCCAAAGACCTTAATATTCCACCACAGTAGCACCCCGGATTATTATATTTAAAAAGGGATATTTTTCCTCTCTTTATCCCCTCTCTCCCCCCCTCCCCCTAACAAGGTAACATTGCAACACAGTGATACAAGATCACAGTTCCATCCACAAGTACATATCCATTAATCTCCTCTCCCCCAGTGTAGCCATCCATTTAAATGATCTAGATAGCAACCGAGGCACCTGCACCATATGCATTAGGCATCTGCAAACTACTTCGCAGCTCCCTCCCCCCTGTAGCCCCTGCTATATAGGATACCCAAGAAGAAGGGGAGAAGAAATATAGAATAAGAGGAAGAGAGAAGAAAGAGAAAAAAGAAAAAGAACGAACAAACCCCCCCCCCAAAAAACTGCCAATTGTGTCCTCCCACAGGCAGTTCAAGATATAAACACTGCTAACATTAATATAACTATAAGCGACAGTCCCACAACCATGAACTCAAAGGGTCTTCGCTGCATCACACCCCAGGGGGGTGAAAACAGCGTTCTTTAGGCTCCCTCTGAGCTCTCCAATGCTGTCCAGGCGAAGTTCCTTCCATTAAGTCACGGTGTGCCTGCTGCCCCGCCGCCCGGCATCAGGGCCTGCCTCTCAAGTTACCCCACATACACCGCTGCTTCTTCCACTGAGCCGAATGTCTTCTGCTTCCCCTCGTGAAACACGTGTAAGCGCGCTGGATACTGCACAGAGAATCTGATGTTTGCCGTGATAAGTCTCTGGCATATTGGTGCGTATGCCCTTCTTTGCTTACTCACAGCCGCTGAGTAGTCCGGAGTTATGCGGAGCTTGATGTTGTCTCTTTCGACGGTTCCTCGTCTCCGGGCCTCCCGCAAAACAGTCTCCTTATGCTGAAACTAAGTATTTCGCCAGGACCACTCTAGGCCGTGGATCGTTGGAGATCTTAGGGCCTACTCTATGTGCCCTCTCGATCACAACCCGAGACCCCTGTACCTCCTCTCCCATCAGGGAGGCAGACAGAGAGGTGATGTAAGCCCGCAGATCCCTGTCTCCCACCAAAGCCGGCACTCCCAGGAACCTCAAGTTGCTCCGCCTCGAGCGGTTTGAGGTCTTCTAATTTCTCCTCCTGGGCCTTCAAGGTGGTTCGCACCTGCACCAGTTCCTGGCTCAATCTCTCCACTTCGTCCTCGGTCTGCGAGATACGGGCCTCTGCTTGCTGCATACGAGCCCCGATGGCCTCCACGGAGCTCTGCACTGCATCCATCTTGCTCCATAGCGATTCAAATTGGAGAGATAGGGCACTGGAGACCGCAGCTGAGATCTCCGCTACTGAGGCCCCGGGGGAAGGGGACGGCAACTCTCCCACTTTCGGGGGCGACTCCGCCATTTTGGAGGCCCCTACAGCTCGGTCTCTCTCTCTCCTCCCAGCTCGCACTGCCGCAACCACCATTCGCTTCCAACTCCCTCGGACAGGTGTCTTGTATGTTCGGCACTTGGGGAGAACTGAGTACCGGTAGTTGTACTCACAATTAGGCACTATTGTATCGGTTCAGAGCCAGGGGAGCCCGGAGCCCAGGAGAGACGTGACTTCCCAAGCTCACCACATCACGTGATCGTCCCCCAAGCCAAACCTTTATCAAGGCCTGCCTGCAAGAAATACAGCAACACGGGCACAGAGGCAGACAGAGGGCTACACGCTCGGTTCACACACCAGCCCTCAAAAATTCTCCATACCCTAACATAGGCCACAGAGGTAGATCTTCTACAGCCTTAAGGAGCGTGGAAATAAACCGAGAGGACTAACCGTGCTCTCTTAACCTCACCCTCTCAATAGCCATACCGTAAGCGAAAACCAATCCACCTGTGGCATCATAATCGGACCCTGCAGCAACAGATCCTGCCTGCTGGGAAGTCTCCACGGCTCGGCAGCCCTCAAACGCTCGAGATCGGCATACCACGGCTGTCGTGGCCAATCCAGGGCAATGAACACCACCATGCCCCTGTGCACCTCCACCCGCTGTGCGCTCAGGGCGGGAAGACAAAGCAGACCTTGGTTTGGCCACCTTTAAACCAAGACATCTAGCCCCTCGGATATTCTCTCTCTCCGACGACTGTAAAAACGACTGGCCTTGGCCGACACAAAGGTTGCCATTAGATCTATGACTGGTTCCCCCCAGCATTGTATGATCTGCTTGAAAACCTCGGAGTTCAACTGCCACTCTCCCGAGTCCAGATGCACCCGACTGAGATGGTCGGCCGCGACGTTCTCCGACCCGGCCACATGCACATGCCTGCAGATGAATCTCTGCCCAAGACATCAGCAGCTCCGCTTCAGTTTCCAGCCAGGCACTGCCATGTCTCCCTGCCGATTTATATAAGCCACCATGGTCACGGTGTCGGAGAAGACCCTTACTGCACGAGCCTGGACCCGAGGCAAGAACTCCTGAAGGGCGAAACAAACCGCTCTCATCTCCAAGCGATTGATGGACCAAGTCCGCTCTTCTGGAGTCCACCAACCCTGTGCTACCTGCCCTTCGCAATGGGCTCCGCAACCGGTCAGACTGGCATTTGTTGTCAGGAAGAACCAAAATGGAGATTCCAGGGGAACCCCCAACTGCAGGTTCTCTTTCAACCACCACCTGAGGGTCTTCCGCACCTCTCTGGGACAAACTAATGTGCGAGAAAGAGGGTGCCGCTGATGAGACCATCTGCGCAGCAGAGCTCTCTGCAAGGGCCGCATGTGAGCTCTTGCCCATGGAACTAGATAGTCGTTGCCATGGTACCCAAAAGCTGAAGATAATGCCATGCCATGCGTAGAAACTGCTGAACCAACTGCCGCAGCGCTAGCACTCTCCTCTGAGGCAGAAATACTCGAGCCCTGAGAGTGTCAAAACGCACTCCCAGGTGCTCGAGAACTTGCGAGGGGTCCAAATGACTCTTGTTGACATTGATGATCCAGCCCAATTCGGTTAAGAGACGGACCACTCGATCCATTGCCTGCACACTTTCCTCCTTGGATTTTGCGCGAATGATCCAGTCATCTAAGTAAGGATGCACCAATATGCCTTTGCGCCTCAAAACGGCTGCAACCATCACCATCACCTTGGTGAAAGCTTGCGGCGCCGTCGCAAGTCCGAAAGGAAGTGCCTGAAACTGAAAATGACCCATCGGCACAACGAAGTGCAGAAACTGATAGTAATCCAGATGAATGGGAATATGCAGGTATGCCTCTGTAAGGTCTAGGGACGTCAAGAACTCCCCCTCCCAAACCGCCATCATTACGGACCGAAGCATCTCCATATGAAAACGGGGCATGCGGAGACACTTGTTCACTTGCTTGAGATCGAGAATGGGCCAAAAGAATCCTTCTTTCTTTGGCACTGTGAAATAAATGGAGTATCGACCTGTACCACACTGCTGTGGGTACTGGAACTACCACCCATAACTGCAACAGATGCTGTAGCATTTGCCTTACACCTTCCCCCTTGCACAGCAAGGAGAACAAACGAAGGCCGGCAAAAGGGGTCTGGCAAACTCTAGGGCATAGCACTCCCAAATTACCCACAGAACCCACCCTAAATCCCCGAAAAGCCGATGCCCGAGACGCAAAACGCCCTCTCTGAAAAGGCGAAAATCTCACCGACCGGAAGCACCTGAACTCCCGAGACTGTCCTCTCAGAGACCCAGGCGTCCGAACCTGTTTGGTTTATCCTCCGGAAGATGCCCACCCTTGGACTCTCCCAAAACCTTAACCAACTCCTCGAGGTCCTCACCAAACAACTGTTTTCCTTTGAACGGCAACTTACTCAAGCGGTTCTTGGAGGACACATTCGCCGACCAATTTCGAAGCCACAGATAATGGCGAGCCGACACCACGGAACCCATGCTGTTTGAAAGTGCCCTTACCAAATCATAGAAAGTATCTGCCAGATAAGCGGTACCAGATTCTAACCGGGCCACAGACTCCACAGCCCGAGCCTCCTCTGCTGTACCCGGGAGGCCCTGCGCCCAACGCAAACAAGCCCGCGCCACCAGGGCCTCAACAAGCCGCTGCCTGCAACGAAAGTGCACTCACATCAAAGGCTTGCTTCAACAGGGTATCCAGCTTCCTATCCTGCACATCTTTGAGGGCAGCACTGCCCTCAACAGGAATAGTGGTCTTCTTAGTCACCGCTGACACAGCGGCATCAATTCTAGGTGACCGAAACAGCTCCTTATCCTGCTCAATCAAAGAATACAGACAGGACATGATATGAGACCCCCTGAGCCCCGTCTCAGGGAGTTCCCACTCCTCTAGGATCATCTGCTTAATGACTTTGTATAATGGAAAAACATTCTGAGGCCTACGTACCACCTGAAGAATAGGATCCTCCAATACGTCCTCTTCCACTGTTCCCACCTCATATTAAGCGTTTCGAGCGACTCAGCAATGAGTCCCGCCAGCTCCTCCTTACGAAAGGCTCACAATCCGAGACTCATCCTCCTGAGGAAGCTCTCCTTCCTAGAAATCCTCCTGCACAAATTCTTGTTCCTTATCCTCCTCTGAGAAAACCGAACCATCCTCACCAGGCAAGTCAGCCATCTGACATCTCTTGACGTGAGGTTGAGAGAGCTCATATCCCTGATCTGACCCTGGAGCCCCCCCCCCTCTTCTTATCTTTAAGGCCTTTATCTTCACCCCGCTGCTGCAGACAAAAGGCCTTGTGCAGTAACAAAACAAACACGTGTGAAAAATTGCCTGGGCCAGCCAACGTGGCCACTCTCGACAATGAAGGACCCAGAGTAGCCAGCTGCTGACCCAGCGACATCTCCAATGACAGCAACAGCAAGTCCCCCTATCCCCCCGGAGAGGACCTGGACCCCTGGGCTTCTGGCACCGGTACCAAAGAAGTCTCCTCTAGCCTATTCTGCTCCGCAGAGCGGGTCTCTGCTGCACAACTCTTGAAGACAACCCCTCTCATCAGACAGCGTACTCCTGCATACCCCACATATACCGCACTGTGGTTTGGAAGGCATCTCCTTTTACTCAAAAAATAGGCTTCAGGAAACAAAAAATGCTTTACTGCTGTCTTTCCCCTCTTCTTGTGTGTTTTTTTTTTTTTTTTTAAATTGCAAAACAAAACACCAAACAAATCCTCCAAAATCCTACCTGCTCTCAATGAGGCAACTCAGGTCCCAGAAACCAACATCAAAAGAATTACAGCCGAAGAAAAAAATACACTCCGTGGCCACGAGTGCCGTTTCCCGCACTAACCAAAATGGCGCCAGAATGGCCCCGGCTTCTCCTAATGCGATGGACATGCGGCTGCCGAGAAAAAAAAACCCCGATCCAGAGAAAAACGCAGCCCCGCAACCATCAGCACTCAGCCTCGATCCCCAACTAACCTCTCCGCGATCGCTCCGGGAACCGGACACAAAAAGAAAACTGCCAAACTTCTCCTCAGTACTACTGCACTCGTGCAGCAGCAGACGCGCTGTAGTCCTTCTGCCTCCACCGCTCCTCACCCACACACAAGGGGTTCGGGAGCGGGGCCCGACCAAAAAAGGATTGCCTCGGCCAGCACCACTTCGGCCCCTACAACCCGGTCAGAGTCTCGTGCCATCTGAATTTTTTATTTTTTTTAACTTTATTGGCAGAAGCTGCAAATAAAAAATTAAAGAAATTAGTTAATTTTGGTTATGTTTTAATTTGGTAAACTACACTCTTCCCAGTTGTTCCTTCAGTGAGTCCCCACTCAGATAAACACCTGCTCCAGCTGCTAGGAGACTGAGCTTACTGGAAGGGTGGGGGTGGTGCCAGCTGCCTATGTAGCCTGTCGTCATCAAAGTTGTGACATTCTCAGTCTCCAAAGCTGCTGGAATAGGTGCACTACCTATGGTGCAGGACTGGACTGGGGGGGACGACAAGGAATGATTGATTATGTTTATATAAAAGGTAGTCTCCCTGTGGTAAAACTATGCTGCCTTTGATTCTGAAACCCATGAGATAGCCTTTTATTTAGTAGTGACCAGAGGTGGAAAAATATTTAGAAAAGATAAGTGTCAACCATAGGTGGGGTTTGAGGCTGTGGTGAGGAATTTAGGATGGAAGCTGAACAGAGTATGTTGGCTATTTAAAGTTGTGGTGGTGAGTGGATGGGGGGGGGGGGGGATATGATTGACTTTTAGGATCTTTTGTATCTCGCTTCAATCTTTTTGATGAAACGTGTAATAAAAAGGAATGAATTACTTTTTAGGAGCAGGGAAAATATTTTTACCGTTTCTACATTTTGAGGGGCCTTATTTTTGCCTTGTTTGTCTTTATACTTTAATTGTATAGCTTATTTTAGTCCTTTTGCTCATTTATTTGGGGTGAGAAATTTGTATATGGAACCCCCCTCCCCCCACAACATTTTCCTTTGGCTCGCTTCCCTCACCACCTCTCTCTAAGTTTTTGTTGTTTTTTTTTTTTTATTTACTTTCCTGCCATCTTTCTCTCTACTGCTGTAGTACTCTTAATCCAGTGTGCTCTCTTCAGGTCTATTCCATTAGCTTTTATTTGGTGCCTCCCTTCTAGATGAAGTGCATATAAATGTATGGTCAAAACTATTCATTCTTGATCAATCTTTTATTATTATTCTAGTTAAAGAACCTTTGAAGGCTGGTTTTAGTATATCTTTAGCAATATTTCTTTTGTTAATTTTAGATAAGTATTCTTTTACACTGTCGATTTCATAAGGCTGTCTCCATTATTGCCTGCTTAATCACAAATACTAGCCGTACATACATAAACACAATCCTCTATGATCTACATTGGCTCCCTATACTTTCTAGAATCAAATTTAAAGTTTTAACTCTTATCCATAAAGTCATTCACAACGAATCAGCTCCATGCCTATCTTCCCTTATTTCCAACCTCAATAACAGTAGATCACGCCGCTCAAACACCAAAAACCTGCTAAACATATCCTCTCAAAGGAAAACCTACAAGCAAACTACCTGTAACAAGGCCTTTTCACTCTATGCACTTTCCATATGGAATACTCTTCCACCTGAACTTCAGAACTGTGCCGATCATTCTGATTTCAGAAAGAGAATCAAAACTCACCTTTTCAATGAAAATTTCTCCACACCACCCTAGCTCCCCCCCTATGGCCTTATGGATACTGCACCTCCCCCTTCCCCTCTGCCTTTAAACTCTCCTCGCTTAATGATTTCCCTATAATGTAAATATGTACATAGTTACCTGATGGTTCTTGTATTCTCATATTATATGAGTTCAATTTAACTAAGTTCTGTTACATGTAAAACAACAGTGCCATGCTGTTACGTTTTTGTTACCTGTAAACAGTCTTGAATTGATGAAAAACGGTATATAGAAAAGTGTTAAATAAAATAAATAATTTCCTTTATCAGTATTTTAAAGGCTCTTTTTATAGATATGGTTTTGACTTCTTGATTAGATGCTCAGAATGAATCATTTTATTCTAAATACTACTACTACTTAAAGTTTGTATAGTGCTACAAAACGTACACAGTGCTGCACAAGCACATGTTAAAGACGGTCCCAGCTCATCAGAGCTACAATCTAGTCAAGACAGATAACAGCAGCTGCAGATACTGGATACATCTAGGGGAAATAGTAAAGAAGACCAGGTGAGTCAAGATCTGAAAGCGGCAGTGAAGGCATCTGACATACAGACTCCAGGTAGTCTGTTCAAGGCATAAGGAGCAGCAAGGTGAAAGGAGCGAAGTGTGGAATTAGCAATAGAAGAGAAGGGCACAGACAGAAGCAATTTGCCAGAAGACTGGAATTCCCAAGGAGGGGTGTAAGGAGAAATAAGAGGAAAGGTAGTGAGGAGCTGCAGGGTGAATGCACTTATAAGTTAGCAGAAGTAGTTTGAATGTATGCGAAAACGGATAGGAAGCCAATGAAGTGACTTGAGGAGTAATATGATCATGACGAGGCTGGCAGAATTCTGCACATAATAATTCAAAATTTTGTACTGTTTTGTGATTTTTTTCTGTATTGTATTTTAAATTAAGTATTGCTCAAAAACAATATGCTTTGCTATTTTGACAAAACAAGGCAAGCAAAAGTTTGCATAATTGAGACCTTTTGATGCAAAAAGTTTGAATTTTGTTTGCACAATTCCAGCAGGAGTAATATCTATATCTTTATATATTTGTTTATGATTAGCATACACATTTTTTGGCAGCTAAGTAAACCCTCCAGGGATGGGAAATGCCTACTGAAACTGATTGTAGTCCACCTACTGGAAAGGCATGAGCTAAATACCAAATAAATTAATACAAATATGTAGAAACATTTTAAATAACATCCTTTTCCCTACTTTGCCTCTGCCAATAAAAAATACTCCTCTTTCCTATTTCACCCAGCTTTCTCAGCCTGCCACCTATACCTATCTTTTTCTCCTCATCTTCCAGTGGGAAAAGGAATTGGATTTAGTTCATGCCTTCTCAGAGGTATCAAAGCAAGTTACATTCAGGTACAATGGATATTTTCCATCTCCAGAGTTCTCACAATCAAAATTTGTAACTAAGGCAATAGAGGAGCATTGGACTTGTCCAAGATCAGGAGGACCATGGTGACATATGACCTAGATTGGCCACTGTTGGAAACAGAATACTGGGCTTGATGGACCTTGGTCTGACCCAGTATGGCATATCTTACGTTCTTATGTCATTTCACTTACCAGTTATTGTCCTTTCCTCGAGTCCTGCTAGACCAGTCCAGACAAGTGGGTTGTGTTCCCCTTCCAGCAGATTGCTGAAGACAAAGAACCAATGAAAAGCACATATTTCAGTGACATCACTCCTTTGCCTCTATTCACCTCAGCCACCAAAGTCCCTTCGGCATTCGTCACAAAGCATATGGGAGAAACATGGCAAGCCTTACACAATCTCAATCGTGGGCAACAAGTACTCAACAGTAGAGAACGATATACAGAAAAGCATAAACAAAAGGCTGTCAGTAGAAGATGAACCTGCAGAGTATAAAAGTATAAAAAAAAAAAAAAAAAAAAAAAAAATCACAGCAGACCCATGGGTATCACAACTGAAGAACAGAGCAAATACAGTTTCAGGGACAGGCCCTGGACTCATCTAGCGGGACTTAAGGACAGGACATTAACTGGTAAGTAAAAATGTCACCTTCCATATTGTCCTGCTAGACCAGTCCAGACAAGCGGGATGTACCAAAGCTACAACACCACAGCTCACAAAATCCTTGAGCCAAGGGCTGTGTCCACCCATGCATGGACATCCAAGCAGAAATGCTCAACAAGGGGAAAGTGACGCCCACGTTGCTGCCAGACAGTGTCTGCAAGGGCCATCAAGCTCCACTCTGCCCATGAGGATGCTCATGCTTGGGTAGAACGGGCACACAAACCTTCCAGAACTGGCCAATTCCACAACAAGACACACCAAGGCAATGACCTCCTGAATCCAGCACCCCAAAGTCGATTTGGCTACCATGTCACCCTTGCGCAGGCAAGCAAACTCAAAAAGGATGGTCGGACTTATGAAAGGAATCTGTAACCAACAAGCACAGGAGAAGCACCATCTGGACATCCACATCAGTGTTAAGTAGGAGGTTTGTCCTTTGTGCCTATGTGGAAATACAATCCATTTGAAACCCATATAGATCTTTATAAATTTTTTCGAAAAGTTTGAATGTGTCTTTTTTTTTTTTTTTTACAAGAAGCGACTACTAGTGATTTATCAATTGTGAGTAAGATGTCGGCTTGGGTTCCTCCCCCTCACACAGACCCTTTAATTGAAGCATTTGAGCGTGTAGTTTTAAAAAAAAAGTTAGAGTTAGTCAATGACTCTCAGCCCACTTTTCATAATCTCACATGTGGAGAGAAAGAAGCAATTAAATCATTACAAAGAAATGATCAAATTATTATAAAACCGGCTGATAAAGGTGGAGCTGAAGTCATTTTCGATAAAGATTTTTATATAAGTGAGGTTAATAGACAATTGAATGATAAGACATTTTATATTAGATTAGACGGGGAGACCCTACCACTTGTCTAAAGAGAAGCATTGACAACTTGATTATTACAGTATTTGAAATAGGTTATATCACTAAAAAAGAAAATGATTTCTTAAAAGTTGATACACCAGTTATTCCTACTATTTACGTTATACCCAAAATACATAAATCAATGGAGGCCCCTCCTGGGCGCCCCATTGTTTCGGCCATTGGGTCCCTGCTAGAACCCATTTCTCAACTTTTGGACATCCTGCTGCATCCATTTGTGGAAGAGATGTGGTCATACATACGTGACTCATCTCATGTTATATAAGTTCTTACCTCCTTACAAGGCTATAATTCTGATCTAATATTAGACACTTTGGATGTAGAATCTTTATATACCAACATCCCACATACAGAGGCACTCAAGATTATAGAATGCTGTCTCTTAACTAGGAAGATGCACAAACGGATTCCTACAGCTTTTTTACTTACTTTGACCCAGCTGGCTCTTTGTGAGAATTTCTTTTGTTTCAGAGATTTATTCTACAAACAGATCATAGGCGTGGCCATGGTGTCCTCCATGGCCCCTGATATAGCCAATTTATATGTGTTTAATTTTGAAGAAAAATTGACTAATCATCATTTTAGAGACAATATCAAATTATGGATCTGTTATATTGACGACATTTTTGTACTTTGGGAGGATCCTTCAATACACTTTTTGAATTTAACATGTGGATTAATAGATGTGTTGGCAATTTACAGTTTCAAATTGCATATGACCTCCTTCAGATTTCATACCTGGATTTGCTGATTAAGAAAGGCAATAATAGTTTTATTACTATATTATATAGGAAGCCTACAGATAGGAACTACCTTCTGTACTATGAAAGTTTTCATAATCCTGCATTGAAAAAGAATCTTCCTAAGAGCACGACGGATCTGTACCACGGTAGAGGATTTTGAGTATCAAGCAGGAATAATGAAAGACAGATTTGTAGCAAGGCACTACCCTTCTCAATATATTAATCAAGCGTAAAAGAGGGCTTAGGACTCTTCTAGAGAGTCACTTTTGCAACCACGACCAAAGAAGTCCGATGTGGGAATGGTGCATCCTCTCTTCTATTCACAACACTCACATGGTATTACAAAAATATTACAAAATGAATGGCACTTAATACAAACCCTACCTGGCTTTCAGGATTTATCATTAGTAGTTGCCCATAAACGAAATGTTAATTTACGGAATATGTTGGTCCCATCAGCTTTTACAGAAAGGAAGTTTCTTTTAAAATATAAAGAGAGACAGTATCAGTGTGGATGGTGTTCTGTATGTACACATGTGCTACCAGTGAGAAATCAATTTGTTCATCCAATAACTAGACAGAAGGTTCTTTTATAGATGATTTTTTCTAATTGTGAGAATAGTCATGTTATTTATATAGTTTAATGTCCATGTGAGAAACTGAAAGTGGGCAAAACCATACATAGTATCCGTGTGAGGATAACAGAACACAAGAGTTGCATTAAGAGGGGTTTGACTGAAAAACCGTTGGTATCCCATTGGCAAGAGCAAGAACATAAGATTTCAGATTTAAAGTTTTTTGTACTAAAAAAGGACAAAATGAATTGGAGAGAAGGGGATATTAATAAAACTATTATGAGGTTGGAGCAACGGTATATTTTTATGTTTGACACATTGTCCCCTAATGGCCCCAATTTGGATAGTGATTTGTCTGGTTTTCTATACCCCTTTCTTGGCATACTTGATTGTAATTCAGTGGTTGGGACTCTTTATATTGGCACAGCCCCCCCCCCCCTTTTTTTTTTAAGTTTGTTGGGTTTTTTTATTATTGTTTTTAGTGTTCTGGTTTTATTCATTTTTAATTATTCAGTTCTGTATGTTCTGTCACACAGTTTTGATTGCTGATTAGGCCCTCTTATTAGTTTTTTTCTGTGCATAATTATTACTATTTTTAATATGGGCAGTTGCACTTGTTTTATTTATCACTTTTAGCTGTTTTTTTATTATTCCTAAATTTTAGCAATCTGGTTATTTCCTTTTTCTCTTAAGATGTGGGTTTCACTAATTAGCAGATTGTCCCGTTTTAATAGTATGAGACTTTTTAGGTCATATTGTTTTACTTTTTAAAGGGAATCCTATTTGCCTTGTACTCTTGGATTCATAGTATTGCCTGTTTTTTCATGGTATTAATTAGAAGATATAAGCTATAGCGGAGAGACTGAATGAACTCTTTGGTTCGGTCTTAAATGAGGAAGATGTAGGGATGTTACCCATGACTGAAGTGGTATTTAAAGGTGATACTGCAGAAAAATTGAAAGAAATAAATATCGCTACACCGGGAAGATGTATTACAACTATTTGATAAACTGAAGAGTAGCAAATCACCTGGACCGGAGCCTATACATCCAAGGGTGTTGAAAGAACTGAAATATGAAATTGCAGACCTGCTATTAGTAATCTGTGAACTATCATTAAAATAATCTAATACCTGAAGATTGGAGGATTGCCAATGTAATGCCAGTTTTTAAAAAGGGTTCCAGGGGTGATCCGGGAAACTATAAAACGGTGAGCCTGACGTCAATACTGGGAAAAATGGTCAAAACTATCATAAAGAAGAAAATTACTCAGCATGTAGATATTCATGGCCTAAAGCAGGGGTCTCAAACACGCGGCCTGCGGGCCGCCCGGCCTGCGACGGAGGGAAAGAAAAAAGCCTTGCTTCTGCTTCTGCCGTTGCTGCCGTGGCAGCGGCAGAATCGACTGTCAATTTTTTTTTTTTTTAAACCTGGCTTCTGCTGCTCAAGCAGCAAAATCAGCTGTGCTGCGGTCCCTTCCTCTCTGCCCGGAGATCCCTCATTGTGCTCCATCAGCGTGTGCTTTTCAAGCCGCGAAGAGAGTATTCCCCTCTCGCGAGGCTTGAAAAGTGAATAGGATTAAGCCGCGCGAGAGGGAAATACTCTCTTCGCGGCTTAAAAAGCACGCCGCTGATGAAGCACAATGAGGGATCTCCGGGCAGAGAGGAAGGGGCCGCGGGACAGCTGATTTTCTGCTGCAGCAGCAGAAGCCAGGTGTTTTTTTTATTTACCGGGGGGGGGGGGGGGTAGGAAGGGAAAAGGGCAATTGGCAGGGGGGGGGCTGTAGGACTGGAAATGGGCTATTGGCAGGGGGGGTGTAGGACTGGAAATGGGCTATTGGCAGGGGGGGGGGGTGTAGTACTGGAAGTGGGATGTTTGCAGGGGGGGGGGTGTGGGACTGGAAATGGGCTATTGGCAGGGGGGGGGTTATGACTGGAAATGGGCTATTGGCAGGGGGGGGTTATGACTGGAAATGGGCTATTGGCGGGGGGGTTATGACTGGTAATGGGCTATGGTGGGGGCTAGGACTGGAAATGGGTAGGTGGGGGTCAGGAAGGACTGGAGGTGGGCTGATGGGGGAGTTAGGACTGGTAATGAGCTATGGAGGGGCTGACTGAAATGGGGTAATGGGGGTTAGGGCTGGAAGTGGGCTATTGGCAGGGGGGGTTATGACTGGTAATGGGCTATGGTGGGGGCTAGGACTGGAAATGGGCAGATGGGGGTTAGGACTGGAGGTGGGCTGATTGGGGGGTTAGGACTGGTAATGGCCTATGAGGGGAGGTAAGACTGAAAATGGGGTGATGGGGGTAAAAACTGGAAGTGTGCTATGGGGAGGTTAGGACTGGTAATGGGCTATGGGGGGGGGGTTAAGACTGAAAATGGGGTGATAGGGGGTAAAACTGGAAGTGCGCTATGGGGAGGTTAGGACTGGTAATGGGCTATGGGGGGTCTAGGACTGGAAATGGGCTGAGTGGAAGGGGGGCTTGAACTGCAAATGGCTGATGGGGAGGGGGGCTTGGAATGGAAATGGGCTGTGAGGGGAGGGAGCTAGGATTGGAAATGGGCCGATGGGGGGCTAGGATTGGAAATGGGCTGATGGTGAGGCTATGATAGGACTGGAAATGGACTGATGCAGGGACTAGAAGGGAGCGGATGCTGGGTGGGGCTGGAACTAGAAGGGAGCTGATGTTGGGGGAGGATTAGAATGGGATGGAGCTGGGAAAGTGAAATGGAGAGGGGAAAAATATTTTGTCTAGGAGAGAAGACAAATCTACAATTGGCCAGGTATTGGGAGAGTAAGTGGGGATTGAGGATGGAGGGGTAAAATTGGAGTGGATGAAATAGGAATGAGGAAAGAGAAAAAGGAGAAAGATTAGTATGTTAAAGCAGATGTAGAGAGAGAATGGAAAAAAAAACTAGGAGAGAAGAAAGGGCAAATGGACAGCAGACGATGGAGAGTTAGCAGAAGACATGAAGAAACCAGAAGAAAGTGGCTGGAACAATTGCAACTGAAAAAAAATGCACAAAAGGTAGAAAAATCTCTCTTTATTTTGAATTTATTAACTGGAATATGTCAGCTCTGGGAAATGTGCATCATTAATGTTTGCGCTTTGTTTAGTACAAGAGGAAATTTATAGTTTTATTTCTACAGTGTTGTTGTACATTCCAAGTTTGGCTTTTGGGGTTCCCAGTTTAATTATTGTCTTCCTGTTTCTAAATCTTTTAGTCTTTCTTTATCCATACTCATTAAAGAGGCATGTTTACTAAAAGTTAGTGTATGGTAACATTATGCAAATATGTATGCAAATGAGGCCCCTTATGCAAATGAGGCCCCGCGTCTTATGCGGCCCCCGGGTTACTTTACAAGTCCTCATTTGGCCCTCAAAGCAATTTGAGTTTGAGACCCCTGGCCTAAAGGGAGACAGCTAAGGTGAAATTAGACTTACCTACTAATTGTTGTTCCTGGAGTGTAGCCAGTCTAGTCCCGGACCTCTGGGTTCCCTATCTTATCCAGCAGCTTGGAGGCTGAGGAACTCCTCCTTTTTTGTGATGTCACAGGTATATCATCCTGGAATCCGGCTCCTGAGATCAGTAACCTATTGACAAAGCAGACTCACCGGAGGCACAAGTAAGAAATTAACAGAAGAATACAAAGAACTCTTAAAACATTGGTACTTATCCCGAACCAAACGAGTAGTCAACGGTGACTTTAATTCAAGCAGGCCACTCCCTCCCTCCCTCCTAAGAAAGGGAAAAAGGCCCTTAATCTTTGAGACTCTGAGAAGATGTCATACAGTACCTGTTACATGTTACCTTATCTTCACTCGGATCGGCTCCACTCCCTAGTCGTTACTACGGATCCGAGACGTCAACAGCACTCTTACCTGTGTTTGACTCAGACGCTGCAGTCCACGCCAGACTGAAGATTACTGGGGCGGGACACGGGACTAGACTGGCTACACTCCAGGAACAACAATTAGCAGGTAAGTCTAATTTCACCTTCCTGATCGTGTAACCAGTCTAGTCCCGGACTTCTGGGTCTGTACCAGAGCAGTGAAAAACACCAACCTGGGCGGGACCTGGTAAACCAGCCTGAAGAACTGCCGGTCCAAAGCAGGACTCTTCCGCTCTTTGTACCTCTAAGCGGTAATGCCGCACAAACGAATTTAGCGTCGACCAAGTCGCCGCTTTGCAAATCTCTACCGGAGGTACGGAATGCAGCTCAGCCCAGGACGAGGCTTGTGCCCTAGTAGAATGCGCTCGAAGCCCTTCCGGCACCGCCTTACCCTTAAAGATGTAAGCGGACGCAATGGCCTCCTTGATCCACCTGGTGATGGACGCTTTGGACGCCGGCTCCCCCTTCCTGGGGCCCGCGAAAAGCACAAAAAAATCTGTCCGACCGACGAAAACTGGCCGTCCGACGCAGATATAACTTCAATGCCCTACGGACATCCAAGAGATGTAGCCTTCGAGATCCAGACACGCCCTCATACCGGGCAAACGCCGGCAAAGAAATCTCCTGATTCTCATGAAACGGGGAAACCACCTTAGGAAGAAAGGCCGGTACAGTCCTTAACACTACCTTCGAGCCGAAGAACGAGAGATATGGTTCCCTGCAGGAAAAAGCCTGCAACTTCGAGACCCGCCGTGCCGAACAAATGGCTACCAAGAACACAACCTTGAGAGAGAGATCCTTGACCGATGCCCGAGCCAAGGGCTCAAACGGCTCACGTTGCAAAGCAGCCAACACGAACGGCAAATGCCACTTAGGAAAAACTGGTCTAGCCGGCGGCCAGAGGAGCGACGCCGCTCTTAAAAAACGCTTCACATCCCGGTGGCAACCGAGCGATTGACCACTGATCTTGCCTCTATAACAGGCCAAGACTGCCACCTGCACTCGCAACGACGCCACTGCTAGGCCCTTATCCAGACCGTCCTGCAGAAACTCTAAAATATGAGGGATGAAGACCTTAACGCCGCACACTTCCTCCCTACGCACCAAGCTTCGAACACTCGCCAGACTCGCACGTATGCTAGAGAGGTGGACCGCTTCCTCGCCTTTAAAAGGGTAGAGATTACTGACGGCGAGTACCCCCTCGCCATCAGCCTTGCCCTTTCAAGAGCCAGGCTGTAAGCGAGAATCGATCCACATGCGGCATGCTTAGGGGTCCCTGCGTCAGCAAATCCGGACGTGAAGGGAGTCGCCAGGGCTTCGCTATTAGTAACCTCACCATATCCCCATACCAGGGCCTGCGAGGCCAATCCGGTGCTATCAGAATCACCTGACCCCTGAACCGCTTGACACGCTGAATCAGTCTTCCTATGAGTACCCACGGAGGAAACACATACAGTAGCTGTCCTACGGGCCCACTCCTGACTGAGCACATCCAAACCTTCCGACATCCTTTCCTTTCGTCTGCTGAAAAACCGACTTACCTTCGCCGAGTCGAAGGTCGCCATGAGGTCCATGACCGGCACGCCCCACCTGCGCACCACCATCTCAAAGACTTCGGGATGAAGGACCCATTCCCCCGGATCCACCTGTACCCGGCTGAGAAAATCGGCCTGCACATTGTTCACTCCTGCTACATGCGCCGCCGACAAATCCAGCAGATGTGCTTCGGCCCAGTCGCACAGGGCTTCAGCCTCGACCTCCAACCCTGCGCTGCTCGTTCCCTCCCTGCTTGTTGACGTAAGCCACCGCTGTGGCGTTGTCGGAGAAGACTCGGACTGCTTTGCCTTCGAGCAGTCTCTGAAACTCGTGCAGGGCTAACGTCAATGCTCTTAGCTCCAGCCTGTTGATCGACCACTTTTTCTCACTGTCCATCCACAGTCCCTGTGCGAATCGGCCTTGACAATGCGCTCCCCAACCCAGGAGACTGGCGTCTGTCATGACCGTCACCCAGGCTGGCGGATCCAACTGCCGTCCGCCCTCCAAGGACTGGGGCCGCAACCACCATTGCAGGGACCGCTGCACCTCCATTGTACAGGGCAGTCTGCGGGACAGTGGATCCTGTTGGTGCGACCATCGGCGAAGTAACGCTCTTTGCAACGGACACATGTGAGCCCGTGCCCACGGAACTGTCTCTAAGGATGCCGCCATCGTGCCCAGCACTTGAAGGTAATGCCATGCTGAAGGCACCCTGTATCGTAGGAACTGTGCCACCAACGACCGCAGGGCCTGCACTCGCCCCGCCGTCAGGAATACCTTTCCGGCCCTCGTGTCGAAGCGAGCTCCCAGATACTCCAGATTCTGAGAGGGAACCAACTGACTCTTCTCCAAATTGATTATCCAACCGAGCTCCTCCAGTAGAGATAGAGATACCACTCGGGCAGTGGCCGCCACGCTTTCCGTCTGCGACTTCGCCCGTATGAGCCAATCATCCAAGTAAGGATGCACTAAGATTCCCTCCTTCCTGAGGGCCGCCGCTACCACCACCATAACTCTTGGTGAAGGTCCAAGGAGCTGTTGCCAACCCAAACGGCAAGGCTCGGAACTGAAAATGACCGAACGGAACTGCAAATCTGAGAAACTTGTGATGTTCCGGTCGTATCGGGATATGAAGATAAGCTTCGGAGAGATCCAGAGAGGTAAGGAACTCTTCCTTTTGCACCGCCACTATGACGGATCGCAATGTCTCCATACGGAAATGCGATACTCTAAGGCACCGATTCACTCTCTGGAGGTCCAGAATTGGACGTAGGCCGCCATCCTTCTTTGGGACGAGGAAGTATATGGAGTAGCGACCGCAAACGAGTTGGTCTGGTGGGACGGGCACTATCGCGTTGAGCTCCAGAAGCCTTTGGACTGTCTCCCTCAATGCCGCGCTCTTTGCGGGCGATTTGCCGGGGGACAGTACGAAGGCCTCCCGCACTGGCCTCAAGAATTCCAGTGCGTAGCCCTCTCGAATAACTTCCAGTACCCACTGATCGGACGTTACACGGACCCAGGCAGCATAGGACTCCTGCAACCGCCCCCCCACCAGTCGAACGTGTGCCTGGGTCCCCCTTACTTCATTGCTGCTTTTTGGCCGCAAAGGAAGAGGCGGAGGCCGGACCAAAGCCTCGCCCCGCCCCGCGAAACCCACGGAATCCTTGATTTCTATTGGCGAAGCGGCCCCTCTGACCGAAGTTGAACCTTTGAAAACGCGCCCTGCGAAAGTCCTGCTGCTGCCCTCGGCCAGCCGGGAACGTCCGGGCCGACTTAGGCTTATCTTCAGGCAACTTACCACCCTTAGATTCCCCCAAGTCCTTAACCAGCTTTTCCAGATCCTCTCCAAACAACTCCCCCTTAAAGGGAAGCTTGCTTAACCTAGCCTTGGAGGAGGCATCCGCCGCCCAGTTGCGCAGCCACAATTACCGCCGAGCCGCCACGGCAGACGCCATGCTCTTCGACAAACCTCGCATAAGATCGTAATGTAAGTCAGCCAAGTAAGCTGTGCCGGATTCAAGCCTGGCTGACTCCCCGGCCTCTACACTGCCCTGGTCCGTCTGCACGCGTTGCGCCCAACGAAGACAAGCCCTAGCCACCCATGCCCCGCAGATAGCTGCCTGCAGCGACAGGGCGTTCACATCAAAGACCTGTCTCAACAACACATCCAGCTTCCTATCCTGAGCATCTTTGAGGGCCGCACTACCTTCCACCAGTATGGTAGTCTTCTTGGTGACCGCAGATATGGCCGCGTCTACCTTCGGGGACCTGAACACTTCCTTGTCCTGATCTAATAAAGGATATAGGCATGCCATAACTCTGGATCCCTTCAGAGGAGCTTCTGGCAAATTCCACTCCTCCTGGATCATCTCCCGAAAAACCCTATGCACAGGGAAAGCTCTCCGATTCTTCCTGAAAACCTGTAACAAGGGATCTTCGAGAGTGTCATCCTCCGTTGCTCCAGGCACCGGCATATTTAGCACTGTCAAGGCCTCTCCTATAAGTGCAGTTAATTCCTCCCTTCTGAAGACACGCACAACTCTGGCCTGGTCTTCCCTCTCGGAAAGCTCACCTTCCTCCAGCTCCTCTTCGATGTCTAGGCTAGGAGGCTCATCAGCCGACATAGGTACCTTAGAAGGGACAGAGGAAACGCTAGCTCCATCCTCCCCTCAAGACCTCTTGGCCCCGCATGCACGAGCTCCAGCGAGCACGTGCGACGCGGGCCTCGACACCTCTCGCCTCTCCAGAAACTGACTGCTGCTGAGAGGAGGCGAGCAAAGTGCGTTGAAGTAACGCAACAAAATCTTGCAAAAAAATAGATGACCACTCCTTTGATAAAGAAGTTGGAGAAAAAGAAGTGTCCGGAATCGAGGAGGGGCCAGCCACCGGCTCCACTGGGGCCCCTTCCCCCACCAGAGTAACCGAGCCCTCCTTCTCGGCCTCATGCACCTCTCCCTTCTCTTCCCAGGAGTGGTCCATGGAAGGCACCTCCCTCACACAGGACTTACTGACCCCAGAAGAGGAACCTTTTTTCATGCCACAGACCAGGCACAGGGGCTTTGAAGGCATGGCAGCCCCCCTTAATCAGAGTGGACCTGGACCAGGTAGTCTCCTGCAGTCGTGGACCGGAACCAAGAGCCTCACCTCTGCTCAGAGCTCTCCCCCGGGGCTTCTGCCTTTTTTTTTTTTTGTTTTAAACTAAAGCAATCGTAAGAAAAATAGCACTTACCCAGAAACGCCTAAAACTGCTATCGCTGCTATTCTGGACCAGAAACTGCCCTCTGGACACGTACTCGCTGAAGCCGAGGCAGCCTATGGCAGCGCCATGCGACTAGGCCCGCCGCTGACTTTTGCGCGGCAAAACGCTCCTGACATCTGCCGGCTCAAAAACAACGGTTCCCGTACTGAAACCACCGTCGAAAGAAGCGAACTGCAAAATTCACCATAGCTTTGCTTGTCAACAGCCCGGGAGTATCCGCTTTGCAGGGAGAACAATCAAACCCCCCCAAATCCCAGCAATCTGAATGTACACTGACGGAGCCTGCCCTGCGCGCTCACAGGCAAACCTCTGTATGGCGCTGGCTGGGCTCTTCAGCGGGACTTCCCGCTAAGGTAAGGCAGGCAGATTGGCTCCAAATCCCCCCTTACCGACCTAACTACAAGCCCCTTACCGGGAGGAGAAAGCAAGAAAAACGGATGGAGAGAAGGAGGGGGGGGGGGGGGAAGGAGAGGGGGGGGGGAAGGAGGGAGAGAGAAGCCTGCAGGCACTCTTAAAGCCACAGTACCTCAAAACCAAACTCCTCCCTGAAATAACCCAAGAAATAATAACTAAACCTAATCTTTTAAAATCCTATCCCAACTAAGTAAAACAACCAGTCTCAGTTGTTCCTCCAGTGAGCCCGGCTACCGGGCTCTATCCATCGAGCTGCTTGGAGACTGAGGTAACTGATCTCAGGAGGCGGATTCCAGGATGATATACCTGTGACATCACAAAAAAGGAGGAGTTCCTCAGCCTCCAAGCTGCTGGATGAGATAGGGAACCCAGAGGTCCGGGACTAGACTGGTTACACGATCAGGAACATGGCTTTAGACAAGGAAGATCTTGTCTTACTAATCTGTTATGTTTTTTTGAAGGTGTGAATAAACAGAAAGACAAAGGTGAGTCAGATGATATAGTGTATCAGGACTTTCAGAAAGCCTATGTCAAGGTCCCTCATCAGAGGCTTTTGGCAAAACTAAAAAGTAACGGGATAGGAGGCAGTATACTATTGTGGATCAGGAACTGGTTAAAAGATAGAAAGCAGAAGGTAGGGCTAAATAGCCAATTTTCCCAATGGAAAAAGGTGAACAGTGGAGTACCCCAGAGATTTGTGCTGGGTCCGCTGCTTTTTGACATATTCATAAATGACCTGGAAAAGGGAACAAGTGAGGCTATAAAAATCTGCAGATGACACAAAACTATTTAAAGTTGTTAAAACCCAAGAGGATTGTGGAAAATTGCAAGAGGATCATGATAAACTGGAAGACTGGGCTTCCAAATGGCAGATGAAATTTAATGTGGACAAGTGCAAAGTTATGCACCTAGAAAAGAATAACCCACACTATGGTTACATGATGCAAGGTTCCACATTGGGAACCACCACCTAGGAAAAAGATGTAGGCGTCATCGTGGTTAACATATTAAAACCCTCCACCCAGTGTGCAGCGGCAGCCAAGAGAGCAAATAGAATTCTAGGTATCATAAGGAAAGGAATAGAAAATAAAAACAAAGGATATTATAATGCCTCTGTATCGTTCCATGGTGCGAATGCACCTTGAATATTGAGTGCAATTCTGGTCGCCGTATCTTAAAAAGGATATAGCGTTATTAGAAAAGGTTCAGAAAAGAGCCACCAGAATGGTAAAGGAGATGGGAGGCTACTCCTATGAAGAGAGGCTAAAAAGGTTAGGGCTCTTCAAACTGGAAAAGAGACGGCTGAGGGGAGATATGATAGAGGTCTATAAATTAATGAATAGAGTGGAACGGGTAAACGTAGATCGACTGTTTACATTATCAGAATATAAAAAGACTAGGGGACAAGCAATGAAGCTACAGGGTAAATTATTTAAAACAAATAAGAGAAAATATTTTTTCACTCAACGTGTAATCAAACTCTGGAATTTGTTACCGGAGGAAGTAGTAAAGGCTGTTAGTGTAGCTGGGTTTAAAAAAAGGTTTGGACAAGTTTATGGAGGAAAGGTCCATAAACCATTATTAAAAAGGGACACAGGATATCAATGCTTGACCCAATACAAGCATTGTGGAACCTGTGTCTTTTGGGGAAATTGCTAGGTACGTATGACCTAGATTGGAAACAGGATACTGGGCTTGATGGACCTTGGTCTGACCCAGTATGGCATATCTTATGTTCTTATAATCTCATTGCATTATTGCCTTCAATTACCTTACATTGTTCAGAACAGCGGATATATTTACATCTGAGATCCTATGTCCTTAGTTGGTTTGTTCCTATGACTGTATTTTTTTTTTTATATAAAAGCTAACAGGGGTGTATACCGTAAGACTGGTTCCTATAGTTTTGGTATTTACATAGGTGTTATTCCCTCGATGTAGATCATATAACATAGATAATGCCATTATTTAAAATGTAGTTTTGTTAATCTGATGTTTTCTTTTTTTGTTCCTTTGGGCTGTGCGGATGGCGTCTGCAATGCAGCTCTGCTGTTTTCTCATGATTACAATGTTAAGCATACAGGGCTTGCACACGCTGCATTGTTCTTGTGACTATCACAGTTTTTAGGTATTTAAATTAAAATTGAGCGAAATCGTATTTTGTGGTCATTGGAGCGCAAATTAGTGTTTTGTAGTTCTCCCACGGCTCTCCCCGTGGCTATCATCTGATAGTGTATTGATAATGTGCATGTTTTTTAAAGGTCAGATCCATAGTGGATGTATTGATACAGTATGATTGCCGATTGTATTTGTACGGGGTTTTTTAGGGAAACTAATGTTTAAAAAAGTCAGTTGACACCCTTTTCCCGCGGTAGTGAATAAATTCCACAGCGCAAGTGCAGGCATTCTCTCACAATCCGAGACTTCACGTTTCAAATTTCACACGGTGTGCAATCAACGGTGGTAGTTTTTTTTTTTTAAACTATATGGCATCAGGTATGTTTTTGAATTCGTATGTTATAACATAGTCCTTTTAATATATTTTGCAATATATATAGCAATTTTAGAAAAGGTTCAGAGAAGAGCCACCAAAATGGTAAAGGGGAGGGAAGGCTACTCCTATGAAGAAAGGCTGAAAAGGTTGGGGCTCTTTAACCTGGAAAAGAGACGGCTGAGGGGAGATATGATAGAAGTCTATAAATTAATGAACGGAGTGGAACGGGTAAACGTAGATCGATTGTTTACCTTATCAGAATATAGAAAGACTAGGGGACATGCAATGAAGCTACAGGGTAAACTATTTAAGACTAATAAAAGAAAATATTTTTTCACTCAACGTGTAATCAAACTCTGGAATTTGTTACCGGAGGATGTAGTAAAGGCTGTTAGTGTAGCTGGGTTTAAAAAAGGTTTGGACAAGTTCCTGGAGGAAAGGTCCATAAACCATTATTAAGAAGGGACCCAGGATATCAATGCTTGAACCAATACAAGCATTGTGGAACCTGTGTCCCATGGGGAAACTGCTAGGTACGTATGACCTAGATTGGCCACTGTTGGAAACAGAATACTGGGCTTGATGGACCTTGGTCTGACCCAGTATGGCATATCTTATGTTCTTATGGATCGGAACCTGTAATTTTTGGCGATGACTTAAGATTATGTTTCTATTAAAACCATTACATTCTGTTTTTAAACCACTTTGAATAGTGGCTTATGTTTTGGTGGCAATTTTACACTTTGCAATTTTGAACTGAACCAGTATTTTTAGCAATGTCTTAGGATTATGGTTTTATTAAGCCATTACATTCTGTTTTTTAACAGCTATGAGTAGTGGCTCACGTTTTGGTAGGCATTTCACATTTTGCAATCTGGAACTGAACCGGCATTTTAGTGAAGTTCCATGTCTTTGTATGTATATATTTTGGGCTCTTAAATAATTATTAATAGTACTCCCTGCAATTGACTATTTATGGTTTATATTTTGGTGCAACTCGCATTTTTATTTCATGCTGAACACTCCTGGTTTCTATGTATAAGTAGCAATACTGATCTCATTTCATCTTTCCCTTTAGCTTACAAGACAACATATGGGGTTATAATCGACAGAGGTATTTTCCCTCCTGCTATTGGCAACAGAACTGTAGCTACATGGCACAACCTTTGTTTATGTATGGCTATTTCTTTTATATTTGGTATCTGTTATATATATAAAAAAAAACATTTTTATTTCTAATGTATGAGTGCTTCACACAAATCATCACCACATTTGTTCAGTTTTACACGTATGGTTTATTATTTATTGTTTTATCATATTTTTTAATTTAAATAGTTGCTTATTATTTAATTTTGTTTTTATATTTTATGATTTTAGTATGCCAAGAACATCCCTGATGAAGGCATAACCGAAACACGGCTTGTGTTGGGTTGGCTTGGCTAATATCCCGTATAAAATTTAAATAAAAGTAGTTGTCCTTCTCCTTCCACGTTTGGACTGGGTTTCTTGTAGTTTACGTGCTTTTTTGTTGGACCACTGGACTCCTTTGATAAAAAGACAGATAAGGATCCTGGCAAAAGTCTGCAGATTCACCCTGCGGAATAAATCATGGCTAAATAGAGCATCCTGAGCATCAAATACTTTAAAGCAGTGTGCTTCAACAGCTGAAGGGCCCTATCTTCAGGGCCATGAGCACCAGACACAGATCCCAGGAAGAGATCATAAACCGAAGGGGAGGACGCAAACACCAACCCTCCTAGAGAAGTGCAAGACATCCGGGTGTAAGGCCAGAGACTTACCAGCCACCGGACCTTGGAAACAGGCCAAAGCTGCCACCTGAACCTTGAGAGAGCTAAGGCAAAGGCCCTTCTCCAGGCTATCCCGCCAAAAGGCCAGCAGGGAGAGAAATCAGGACTGCACGTATGCTAACTTGGGAGATCTCCTCCAAGCTCTGAGCAGAGACTACTGCTCGCGAGTAATCCTTACGTGCTAGCCGTCTCCTTTCAAGGACTAATCTGTAAGCGAGAAGGGAGCCGGGCTCTCCAGTATGATCAGTCTCTGACATAATAGGCCCCGAAACAGAGGAGGTGCCAACCCAGCACCTCCAGAACAATCTTGCAACAGTGGCATTCTATACGCCTAATCACATGCCCCACCAGGGGCCACAGAGAACACATACAGCAGGTGCCGACTTGGCCAAGACTGGGTCAGGCCATCGACACCCTTGGACCCTGTCTCCATGTGGCAAATTAAGAAGCAGCAAACTTGATATAGAAATACAGAAGCATGACAGCACAAAAATACAACATGGCCTATCTATTTTGCCCTTCAAAGTAGTTACTCACCTGTAACAGGTGCTCTCCAGGAGCAGCAGGCATCAGTCATCACACATGGGCGATGTCGGCACCGATGGAGCCCCCGTGCTGCGCATTTCCCCAGCTTTCAAGGATAGCCTTTGGGAATGCAGCACACATGCGCTGTCCCCTTCCCGCCCAAGGGTGCCATCTTGCTCAGTCTGACGACATAGCTAAAAGAGAAAGCAAAAAACAAAATGAAGCATATGACTGCAACTCCAGAGGAGGAGGGAGGGTCATGAGGACTGATTCCTGCTGCTCCTGGAGAACACCTGTCACAGGTGAGTAACTGCTCTTTCTCCAGGACCAAGCAGGAAGTCAGTCCTCACATATGGGACTCCCCAGCTCTATTTATTTATTTATTTTATTTATTTAGCTGCATTTATATCCCGCTTTTCACTGGGTCAAAGCGGTTGGGGGATACATTTAACACTAGGGGATATGAGACACATACAGGGTAGGCTATCAGGAACCCAAAGCTGAAAAAATGGCTCCCTCTCAAGAGCCTCAGCATCCGTGATAAGAATATCCTCTGAGAGTGCCCCTGTACAGTAGCCCAACACAAGGGCCGGAGGGTAGCAGTTGCCTAAACCTCAAAGAGATTACGGAGTACCGCCTGTCCAAAAGCACTGTCCCTTCGGGACTCTCTCTCAAGGCAGTAGTGAGCTGCAAAAGTCTGGCTTGAAGACCAAGTAGCGGCCTGGCAGATGTCTGCCAATGGAACAGAGCGGAGATGAGCTACTGACGCGACTTTCGCCCTGACACGGTGGGCCGTGGCTTGACCCTGCAAGGGGAGGTCGGCTGCCTTGTACGCCCAGGCAATACAATCCGCTACCCAAGTGGACAACGTACGCTTGGAGACAGGTAACCCCAGTTTATTAGGGTCAAAGGAGATGAAGAGCTGAGTAGCCCTTCGATGCCCCCGCGTACATTCTATGTAAAAAGACAACGCCCTCTTACAGTTCAGGGTATGCAAGACTGTTTCAGCCCAGCTAGTATGCGGCCTGGGAAAGAAGGTCGGAAGAATCACCTCCTGGGTTGAGGTGGAAAGAGACGACGACGTTTGGAAGGAATTTCGGGTGGGTCCGTAGGACCACCCTGTTCCTATAGAACCGTGTGTACGGTCTATCAGAAACCAGAGCTTGTAGTTCACTCACACATCTGGCTGAGGTAAGAGCTACCAGGAAGAGCGCTTTCCAAGAAAGAAAGTGCAAATGGCAAGTAGCCATCGGCTCAAACGGTGGGTGAGTAAGTTGCTGCAAGATCACGTTCAAATAGAGCACTGAGGTGGACCCGAACAGAGTTAGACTTAAGGCCTAGGTCTGACAGGTGAAGTAGAAACTGCAGTACTACTTGCACAAGGCAGGAGAAAGGATCTTCATTGTGCTGAGCACACCATATTGTGAACCTGAGCCACTTGAAGGCACAGGACTTTCTGGTGGACTGCCTCCTAGAGGCCAAGACCACCTCCTCAACTTCCCTAGGTAGAAGGGAGCTAGCTCTATCCTTTCAGCAGCCAGGCCATCAGATTAAGTGACTGAGATTGGGGTGCAGCAGGGAACCCTGATCTTGAGACAGGAGATCGTGTTGCAACCCCAGAGGGAAAGGAGTTTCCACCGCCAACTGTAGCAGAAGTGGAAACCACAGTTGCCTCGGCCATCTGGGGGCTACCAGAATCACCGAGGCCTTGTCCCAGAAAATCTTGAACAGATTTCAGGCCACCAGGGGCGTGGGAGGAAACGCATACAGGAGGCCCGTAGACCAAGAGATCAGAAAAGCATCTGCTGCCATTCTCAGGGGATGCGGCTGTCTGGAGCAAAACCTGGGCAGCTGACAGCTCAGTGGACTTGCAAAGAGATCGATGGATGGAAGTCCCCATTGTAGAAAGATCTGCTGGACCACCGATGGATTCAACTGCCATTCGTGGGGCTGGAGAATCCTGCTTAGCTTGTCTGCTAAGAAGTTCTCCTGACCAGGTAGATAAACTGCTTTGAGAAACATGAATTGTTTGACTGCAAAGAAGCAAAGGGCCTGCGCCTCCTGAGCCTGGACCCTGTGCCCCCTTGCTTGTTCACATAGAACATTGCTACCTGATTGTCTGTCTGAACTAAGAGACTGGCGAGAGAGGGCATGAGAAAAAGTCTGTAGAGCCAAGCGGATTGCTTGCAGCTCCAAAAGATTGATCTGCTGTGTGGCCTCCCGAGGAGACCAGAAGCCTTGAGTGTACGTGCCCTGGCAATGTGCACCACAGCCCTTCAAGGAAGCATCGGTCGTCAGCACCCTTGTGTGTGCTGGGGCCTGAAAAGGTACCCCCCTGAGAAGGTCTGGGAGATATAGCCACCACTGCAGGGAGTCCAAAAGTGGTTTGGATGCCTTTACTCTGTCTCGGAGGTCACCTGTAGCCTGCGCCAACTGAGCTCTGAGGCACCACTGAGCAGCCTGCATGTGCAGACGGGCATTCGGCATCATATGTACCGTGTATGCCATGAGGCCCAGGAGCCTCGGAAAGTATCTGGCAGAGACCTGAGAATTGCTGTGGAACTGGTTGGCCAAGTCCATCAGTCTGTGGGTCCTGTTCTCGGGCAAGTAAACTCTTGCCTGCAGGGTGTCTAATCTTGCCCCTATAAACTCTAGGTTCTGTGAGGGGAGCAAAGTGGACTTTGCGTAGTTTATGACAAAGCCCAGATGCTGAAGAGAGACAGTGCGAAGAGTGGCCTCCTGGATAGACTGGCCTCTGATGAGCCAGTCGTCCAGGTATGGGAAGACAAAAATTCCCCGATTCCTGAGATAGGCCGTCACCACCACCAGGCATTTGGTGAAATCCCTGGAGGCAGAAGTTAGGCCGAAGGGAAGTACTCTGTACTGAAAATGGTTTCCTCCCACCACAAATCTGAGAAAGTCTGTGGTCTGGATGAATGAGGATGTGAGTATAAGCATCCTTTAGGTCTAAGGAGCATAGCCAGTCTCCCTGCTGGAGGTAGGGCAGCAGTATCCCAAGGGTAAGCATCTTGAACTTTTCCCTCTCCAGAAACTTGTTTAGGTTTCGCAAGTCTAGGATAGGCTGGATGCCTCCTGTCCTTTTTGGTACCAGGAAGTACCTGGAGTAGAAGCCTTGCCCTTCCAGATGGTGACGTCAGTGATGAAATCAAAAATATCCGTTCAATATCCTAAACCCTATAACATAGAACTATACATACATCGCAGCTATGAATACAGGTCTCAGAAGAAATTATCGGCACTATAGCAGGGGTATTTACCCGTTGAATGTGCCATTCCTTACATCAATGACCTGATTCGCTGTGTATTTGTAAATTATTCAAAAATGTTTTCGTTATAATGCTTGAAACCTCTTCAGAATTGCATATTGACTAGCAAAACAACAATTCAGACGAGCTGAAGAAATGCAAACTTATCTTGAACTTGAAGATGTTAGCCAAAAATAATGCAAACGACGGTCAATTCCAACGCCTTCAAACAAGCGCCTCCAGCGTTTCACTTTAGAAGTTTCATCAGGGAATTGTCCATATATGCTATACTAAAAGAAACAGAAATGATGTTGAACTGATGCTCTTTGTTATAAAAATATAATTTAGAGAATAAAACAATCATTAATCGACTTCACCTTCTTGGAGAATGCTGCCCACGTTACCATCAACTAGATTAACGCATCCGAAGCCTGCTGAATCCTCGGTGCACAAGAACGCCGCGCATGCGGAGACAGTCAGTTACGTCAGCTTTATAAAGCCACCCTTCTATTTAAATCATTAAAGGCCCCATGATATTAAAAATCGGCCTTGTAAAAGACTGAATGACATCTTATCCAGCGGTCATTAGGCTCAATGAGGAGCGAACATATGATAAGAACTAATTTTTAATCCACATAGCGATGCTTTGCAAAACCTTCTAATGGCCTCACAATGCTAATTTCTGTTAAACAGCCATGCTCCCGATAGTAACTCAGAGAGCGAATACTGTCTCTGCTGCCTTCCAAATAAATGTCAGAGGCAAAGGGCAAGATTTTGACTGACATTAAGACCATGAGGTTGTACAGTGTTCAAGTTGAAAATCCATTTCTGCTCTTTCCATAATAGAGTATTCTCAATCGTTTTACCCCGCATGCCAAAATGTACTCGTTCTATACAAAAACAGCGGAGTTGTTCATAGATATGATTATGAGTCAAACAATGTTGAACTAAAGGTGCTTCCAATACCTTGCATTTCAACCGGCTATGATGTTCCCTCATTCTCTTCTTGAAAGGTCTAGTGGTTTTTCCAACGTAAAGCAGACCACATGGGCACATGATCACGTAAACCACATTAAATGACTCACAAGTAGTGTGGTGTTGAAATTTATATGTCTTTCCGACATAAATAAATTCTTGAAGTTCCATAGTGATATCACATACTGTACAGTTGTTACATTTATAGTGACCTCTAATATCGATTGGTACAGCTGATTGATCAACAGCTCCCGCTAGTGAACTAGAGGGACTCAATCGTTCCTTAAGGTTACTGTTTCTTCGCCATACACATCTTATTTTACGATGTTGCAATCCAGGAAGTGTTTGTAAAACATTACTATGTCGTCTGAGAATTTTGCCTATGGTTTTACTCAAAGGCGAAAACTTGGTAATAAAACTAACGGAGTGTTCTTCCCGCTCAGTCTTCTTTATTGTATTCATTTGCCGTGGTGTCAGTAGCCAACTACAATCATTGTAAAGGGCCCTCTTAAAAGCTGCCTTGACTGTTGGAGGAGGATAACCACGTTCAATGAAATTCTTGATCAACTGCCGGGATTTCACTTTGTAATCTTCAGTAGAGGAACAGTTTCTGCGATAACGTAAAAACTGTGAAATCGGTAAGCTGTCTTTTAAATTCCTCGGGTGTGCGCTGGTGTAATGTAAGAGTGTATTACGGTCTGTTTTTTTATACAATGACGTTTCCCATTCATGAAGCCCTCTTGTAATCACTATATCCAAATAGGCTATTGTATCAGGGTGACTCTAACAAGTGAACTGGATGTGAGGATCACATTTATTAAGCCACTGATGAAAATGTTCCAACTCCTGTGTTGTACCTTGCTACAATAAAAAAATATCGTCAATATATCTGTTCCAAGATTTTATGTGTGGCCGAAAAGGAGAATCTTGAATCCACTTATCTTTGAACTGTGCCATATACAAATTAGCGATGGATGGGGCACAAGTATAACGAAGAGCATCAGTTCAACATCATTTCTGTTTCTTTTAGTATAGCATATGGACAATTCCCTGATGAAACTTCTAAAGTGAAACGCTGGAGGCGCTTGTTTGAAGGCGTTGGAATTGACCGTCGTTTGCATTATTTTTGGCTAACATCTTCAAGTTCAAGATAAGTTTGCATTTCATCAGCTCGTCTGAATTGTTGTTTTGCTAGTCAATATGCAATTCTGAAGAGGTTTCAAGCATTATAACGAAAACATTTTTGAATAATTTACAAATACACAGCGAATCAGGTCATTGATGTAAGGAATGGCACATTCAACGGGTAAATACCCCTGCTATAGTGCCGATAATTTCTTCTGAGACCTGTATTCATAGCTGCGATGTATGTACAGTTCTATGTTATAGGGTTTAGGATATTGAACGGATATTTTTGATTTCATCACTGACGTGGCATACCGTTTACGAAATATTTGGCTACTCTTAGTGTTAACTTCCAGATGGTGAGGCACCGGTTCTACTGCCTGTTCCTTTAGAAGACTTGCCAACTCCTGAAGGAGGAGGTTTCTGTGCAGAGGGAGTCTTGGAGGCTCCCCTGGAAAGTAGGAGGGGGGGTAGCTGGTGGAAGTGGAGCATGTAGCCCTTCTGGACTATGCTGAGGACCCAGGTATCCCCTGTGATGGCTGACCACCCCTAGGCGTTCAGGGTCAGCCGACCTCCTGTGCTGAGTGGAGCCAGCTGTGGAGAAGAGGCTATACTGTGGGAGTCATAACCCCGCTCCCTGCTGTGCAGGAGCCGGAGCTGGCGGCTTGGGGGTCTTCTGCCTATGGGGCCCATGCCCCTGCCCCTTGGCCTGGCCCTGCTGCCCTTGCCCCTGGCCCATGCCCTTGCGGGGAGCTGGAGAGACCTGATATTGAGGGTAGGATTTGTAGGCAGCACCCTTCCTCAGGAAAAAGGGCTTCTTTCCCAAGCCCTTCTTTTTCTGAGAAGGGGCAGAAGTCTTCCTGGATAGCCTTGTCCTGGTGAGTCTCAATCTCGATTTATGCAGCCTTTTCAGTCATGGGCTCACCGAAAAGGTTTTCACCTCAGCAGAGAACATCGACCAACTTGTCCTCCAGATCTGATGACTGTAGCCAGGCCTGACGGCGTGCACCGATGCTGGCCGCGGCTACCCGGGCTGAAGCCGCGAAGCCATCATAGGCTGCCCGAGAGATAAACTTCGAGCACTCTCGAATCCTGTTGACAAAGCCTTGAACCTCTGCAAAGGCTCCTCGGAGAGGCCCGCTGAAAACCCAGCATTCTCCTTTGCCAGGTCTCATAAGTATATGCCCATGTACAGCTGGTAGGTCTGGACACGGAAAGATAGCATAGAGCACTGGAAGCACTTTCTACCGAGGGCATCCAGGTTCTGGGCCTCCCGACTGGGGGCACCGAGAAGTGCATCTTCTGACTCTTCAGGGGGTGCATGGCCGATTCCACAACCATGGAGTTGTGCGGTAGCTGCGCCTTTTGGAACCCAGGGCTCTTACGGACTCGATAAATGGAATCGACCCGCTTGCTAAGAACCGGCGCCTCCCACATACGGAAGAGCAGCTGTTCCAGCATCGGAGGAACTGGTACAGTAAAGGCTTCCTTCGGAGGAAAGTCACTGGAGGGCATCGAGCTCTTCGGCTCGAGGCTCCTCCTTGGCATCCGCAGGGAAGGCCAAAGCTTTGGCTATGTCCCTCACGAAGTCCGAGAACCAGGTATCCTCGGGGGGGGGGGGGGGGGAACGACAGACCGTCTCCGAGGCTCGGACTCCAGTGAGTCCGAAGGGACGCACCAGGTCCGGAAGGCGTCCAGGGACTCCTCATCCTTCATCTCCCACGCCGACTCCGAGGAGGAGGAATTGAGCGGCTCCGGCCGTGTGGGCCTCTGTGCCACCCGCCCCGACGCCGAGGGGATCGGCGTAGACGACCTCGGCCCAGCACGGGAGGTTGAGGGGGACCATGACCGAGGATCGACTCGAGACTTCATTGACTCAAGGATCGGCTCGGTCTCTAGGGTCGACTTGGACGTCGAGGTCCCGGTGGTTGGGGCAGATGCACCAGTCAGACCAGCGATCAGCACCCACTGCTGTTCCATGAAGGCAGCCAAGCTGCTCTCCAAGGCCGTCAACCTGAGTCCAAGCTCAGGAGACTCAGCAGCCCCTGACTCGGGCCCCGATGGCATCAGGCCTGAAGTCGGCTCCCCCCGGAGGAAAGTCCACAAGGACAACTGCACTTACGTGACTCGGTGACTCAGGCGCCATACGAGGTAACTTGGACGGCCTCTCCGACTCCGAGAGCCCGGGGCAACGGTCAGGGCTACGCGACCTGGCCCTCAAGGATCCAGGAGCCTCCACCGACGCCGCCCTTGCGAGCTTTTTCTTCCTTTTGTGCTCCCAGGTGGGAGACTCCCTCTCAGAGGAACCCCGACGGCGCTCGGGGTCAGACTCCCAAGCTGTCGAGGCCTCTGACGAAGTCGGGGCCCAGCCGGATGCGGAGTCAGAGAATATTCTCTCCTGTTGATGTCGACGGCTCCGAAGCGCCTTCGATGACATTTTGCCGCACAGGCCACAGACCAGTGGGTCATGGTCGGGCCCGAGGCAACGGAGGCAGCAGTCATGTGTGAGACACATAAGTTTCTTGCACAGATCACACTTTTTGAACCCGCTGGCAGCCATCGGGGGAGAAAAGGCCCCTGCAAGGTCTGCCAGTGAAACACAAAAAGAGCGCGAACACTAGTCACAAAGGACAAAAAACAAAAATCAAAACTCCGGACTTGATACCGGTGTACCTAGCCCAGGCGGGAAGGGGAACCGGTGTCGAACGGGAACAGAAAAAGCCAAAATAACCGAAAAAAATAATCTACTTTTCCCAGGTGACACGAACTCACGTCCGTTGGGCTCCACGGAAAAAGACAGACTGAGCAAGATGGCACCCTTGGGCGGGAAGGGGACTGTACATGCGCGCTGCATTCCCAAAGGCTTCACTTGAAAGCTGGGGAATGCTCCCATGGGGGCTCCGTCGGCGCCGACGTCACCCATATGTGAGGACCGACTTCCTGCTTGGTCCTGGAGAACATAACTTTAAGAAATCCTGTGTTTGTCCCATGCTTTTTTTAATTCAGATAGGGCCCAATTCTGATCCTGACGCAGATCTCCTTTGCACATCCAGACTGACCCGGACGTACAAAGGAGATTGTGATTCTGATCCCGTGGGGCACGTCTGCGAGTCTGTTCCCGCAGGGCTAAACAGCACTGTGCATGCGGGCCGGGATTGCGATTCAGTCCTGGCCTGCACATACAGCAGAGCCCGACTAACTCAGTCATGGATTTTAAATGGAGCCGCCTGCTAATAAGTTAATTCCCCGCAGCCCAACCCCTGATCCAACCTCCTAAGGCCAGGATCGGGCTGCAGGGAATTGGCGGGGGGGGGGGGGGTGGTAAAAGTTAATTTAACGCAACCCAATCCAGGCTTTCGGTGGCCGGTTTGGGGGTCGGGCTGCTGGGAATTAACCTTTGTCCCCCCCCCCCCCCAACCCCTTCCGCACCCCAGAGCTGCCGAAAGAACACGTCCAGGAAATTCCCCGGACATTTCACTGGCCCTGGACGTACAGGGCCCACAACAGAAATCGGCCCTGTACGTTCAGGACCGGCGACCGCCCACTGCCCGCCCATTCTCCACCACTTCCCCGCCCCAGTATAACTTCCTCGCACAACCAGCAAGGAAGCTATACAGGGGCAGGAGCCGGTACGAATAGCGGGGAAGGACGTCACTATAGGTGACGCAGAATAACCCCCATACTGTCCGTGTCCACCACCTCCACTGGAAAAATATTCCACGCATCTACATCTCTTTCTGTAAAGAAATATTTCTGCATATTACTTCTGAGTCTATCCCTTTTCACTCTCATCCTATGTCCACTCGTAGCAGGGCTTGCCTTCAATTGAAAGGGACCTTTCTGTGCACTTGTGTCACGGAGGTATTTAAATGTCTCTATCATATTTAGTAGCCACCCTCTGCACCGACTCCAACCTGCTTATATTCTTCTGAAGTTGCGGTCGCCAGAATTGCACACAATACTCCAAACGAGGTTGCACCAGAGACTTACACAGAGGCATTGCTGCCTTATTTTTTTCTGCTGGCCGTTCCTCTCCTTATACACCCAAGAATCCTTCTGGCTTTCGCAGTCGCCTTTTCTACCTGTTTAGCTACTTTAAGATCAACAGACAATTACACCCAGGTCCCGCTCTTCTTTTGTGGACAAAGGTATCTCACCCCCTACACTGTACAGCTCCTCTGGAGTTTTGCCACCTAAATGCATGACCCTGCAGTTTTTAGCATTAAATTTTAGCTCCCATATTTTAGACCATTCTTCAAGTTTAGCTTGATCCCTCCTCATGTTGTCGACTCCTTCCAGCATGTCTACTCTATTGCAGATTTTGGTATCATCTGCAAACAAGCAAAACTTACCCGACAGTCCTTCCATAATATCACTAACAAAGACGTTAAATAGAAACGGACCAAGGACAGATCCCTACAGCACACCACTGGTAAACCTTCTCCTCAGAGTGAGCTCCATTCACTTGTACCCTTTGTCACCTCCCACTCAACCAATTTCTAACCCAAGCAGTAATTTTAGAGTCCATCCCTAGGGTGCTCAATTTGTTTGTAAGTCACCTGTGCGGAACGGTATCAAAGGTTTTACTGAAATCTAAATACACTACATCTAGGTCTCTCCCTTGGTCCAACTCCCCGGTCATCCAGTCAAAGAAATCAGATGTCTGACAAGACCTGCCTTTGGCGAATTCATGCTGCCCTGGATCCTGCAATCCACTGGACTCCAGAAATCTCACTATTTTCTTCTTTAGTAGCCTTACCAATAATTTACTTATCACACAGGTTAGACTAATTGGTCTGTAGTTCTCAATGTCATCCTTACGTCCGCTTTTGTGTAAAGGGACCACATGTGCCTCTCGCCAGTCCTCTGGCACCACACCCAACTCGAAAAAGGCATTGAAAAGGTCAGACAGTGGAGCTGCTAGAATGTCCCAAAGTTCCCTCAGTATTCTTGGATGTATCCCATATGGACCCATGGCATTGTCTACTTTTAGTTTAGCTAGTTCCTCTCGAACACAGTCTTCAGAAAATCGTTCGAGATTCCCGTCGCTTCTGTTGCTATTTATAGGTGTTTTCTGAGGTCCGGCTCCTGGCCTTTCATCTGTGAACACGGAACAGAAATATTTGATAAGCAATTCTGCTTTATCCTCATCAGTTTCTACATATCCCTTCCCTGCACCCTTGAATCCGACAATGCCACTTTTGCCCTTCCTCCTCTCACTAACATATCTGAAAAATGTCTTAGCCAATGCAATAAAATGCAGGGATATTTCTTCTTTTTTGTACCTTTGCTTTCCTGACAACTTTGCTAGCTTCTCTGAATATAGATGCCCATCTTCCTCTCTGTGATCTCTTGAATTTCATGAAGGCCTCCCTCTTTTTCTTCACCTTCTCCTATTTCTTTTGAGAACCATAGTGGCCTCCTTTTCCATTTATTTACTTTTCTAACAAAAAGTTTGTTACCTTTAAAATATTCCCTTTCAGTTTTGCCCACTGTTTTTCTATATCCCCCAGCTGTTCCTATCCCGCTAACGACTCTCTGAGGTATTGTCCCATCTTTGCAAAGTTAGTTTTCCTAAAGTCTAAGACCCTTGCTTTTGAATGGATTTTATCAGCTCTAGTACTAATACTGAGCCTTACCATCTGGTGATCACTGGATGCAAATTGATCTACCCTGTAACATCAGAGACACTTTTCCCATTGGTAAGCAATAAGTCCAGTATGGCCCCATCTTGTGTGGGTTCTGTTAACCAATTTTCTGAATAGTTCTCCCTGCAGAGAATCCAGGATCTCCTTATTTCTAGAGGACAGTGCAGCAGGGATGTGCCAATCTACATCTGGCATATTGAAATCACCTATCAGCAGCACTTCTCCTTTCATGGCAATACTGTGTATGTCTTGTATTAAGTCTTTGTCCATTTCTACCCCCTGTGAGGGGGATCTATATATAAAAAACTCCAATGCCAATGGATTTCCCTTTCCCTCTTTCTAGTTTAACCCACAGTGCCTCCTTTCTTCCTTTTAAGCCCTGTAATTCTATAGCTTTAATATTTTTTTACATATAGTGCCACACCACCTCCCTTTCTTCCTACCCTGTCCTTCCTGAATAAATTATAGCCGATATAATTACATCCCACTAATTGTTTTCTGTGAACCATGTCTCTGTAACCGCCACTAAATCCAAGTCAGCCTCGTCCATTAAAGCTTCAACATCTGGGATCTTTTTTCCCATGCTACGGGCATTTATACAAACTGCTTTCCACATGTTGCCCCTCTTATCTATTTCTATGGAGATATTTAATGTTTCACTTACCTGGGGGCTTTCGGCACTTACCTGGGGGCTCTCTAGTTTTAAGGCCCTCTTCAATAGGTTAGCCAGTTTGCTGCTGATAACATTTTGACCCTTCTTGGACAAACTGACACCATCTCTGCTCTGCAGCCCTTGGATCATCATCATCCCATGGTCCAGCACATTGGAGCAGGTCGCCATCAGAACCATTTCGGGGTGACCCCCAGCGGCGCAAAATCAACTGAAACACCTCCTGGCTTAACTCCCACTCTCCAGTGAGTGCCAGCTGAGGAAGTCTGCTTCCACATTGTCCATTCCAGCAATGTGCAGAGCCAACAAGACTAGAAGGCTCTTCTCTGCCCAGGCAAACAGGAAAGCCATCTTCAGAGCTACCTCGGCACTCTTCGTGTCGCCTTGCCAACTGAAATAAGCCGCTGCTGTAGCCTTGTCTGAAAACGCTTGAAATACCTGGCCCTTGGCCAGGGGCTGCAAATGCAGAAGCGCCAATATGATGGCCCTCGCCTCAAGGCAGTTGATGGACCACACCGCTCCTCTGCAGTTTCAACAGCCCTGTGCCGTATGGTCTTGGCAATGGGCTCCCTAGCCCAAGAGACTGGCATCCATTGTTAGAGAAGGATCCTGAAGAAATTGTCTATTGACACACCCTTCCTCAGAAGACGGGGCTGCCGCCATCACCACACACCGAACTTCACCATCAACAGGAGCAGGAGCCTGCACTTGAGATCCTGAGAACTCAGGAACCACCATCAAGGAGTATTGAAGCAGTTGCATGTGAGCACACACCCACAGCATCACCTCTATGACCACCACCATCAATCTGAGGAGCTGAAAATAATCCTAGATTCTGTAAGCCTGCTGCACACAGAATAGTGCCAGGCAATCCAACAATCAACCTTTTCATCCGGCAGGAAAACTGCCCACTAGAGTGTCCAATTGTACTCCCAGAAACTCCATGGACTGGGAAGGCAATAGCTGGCCCTTTCCCCGATTGATCACCCAGCTGAGGCCTTCTAAAAAGGACATCAGTCAGGACACCACCCAAGATGCTTCTGGAAGGGAACGGGCCCAGATGAGCCAGCCATCCAGATATGGATGGGCACAGATCACCTGGAGCTGCCGCCACTGCCACCACCACCATGACCGTGGAGAACATCCTTAGGGCAATGGATGTCCCGAAAGGGAGGATTCCAAACTGATAGCGAGAATCAAGCATGGCAAAAAACACAGATACTTTCCTGATCCGCCCAGATTGGGATATGAAATACACCTCAGCCAGATCCTGAGAAGCCAAGGACTCCCCCCTTGGCACACTGCTTGAGTCAGAGCGCAAGGTTTCCATCCAGAGGTGCAGGATGCCCAAGTGCTCATTGACCCCCTTGAGGACCAGAATGAACCATCTTTTTTAGAAGGGGGGACACCACAAAAATAGATGGAGTATCTGCCCCTGCCCCACTCGTTTGGAGTATCTGCCCCTGCCTTTGGGTGCAATAACTTGTCCAAAGTGGGATTGCACAGCAACACCTTTTTTTTTTTTTTTTTTAATTTTTCACTGATCCACCAGGGGAGAAGACATCCTGAATCGGCTCTTTGCATTCCAGGACATAGCCGAAAGAGAAATTAAACTTACCTGCTAATTGTTGTTCCTTGAACTCCAGTCCGGTCCCGCACCTCTGGGTAGTGCACCTCCTCCAGCAGCTTGGAGACTGAGCATGTCATCTTTTTGATGACACTAGTGTACATATGCAACTGGCACCGCCCACCAGCTCCACTACCTATTGACAAAGCAGACTGAGAGGAGCAACAAATAAGTAGTTACACATGCAACAAACTTCTACATCTAAATAAACTAGTACCCCCTCCATCCCCTTGAAAGGATACCCCGTCCCCCCCCCCTCCAGGATTGGGGGGGCTACCTGTTGAGCACTTGAGCAACTCCAACCAGCGGGAAGCGAGCAACCGACAGCTCTTCTGGTCCGCTCCTCCCCCAAACACTGATTACACACCCCTCCCCGGCTCCCCCTGGCCTCTTCCTCCACCAAGGGAACCAGCTTCAGGACCGGGATGTGCATAGATTATCATAGAAAGCATTCAGGGAGGGTTCCGGGACTGGACTGGAGATTCTCAAGCAACAACTAGCAGGTAAGTCTAATTTCTCTTTCCTTATCGTCCCTCCAGTCCAGTCCTGCACCTCTGGGATGTATCAGAGCAGTTAAACTAACGGGAGGGACCCGCACAACCAGTCTGAAGCACTGCTGATCTGAAATGAGCGTCCCCCGCCACCTGGACATCCAGACAAAAATGTTCAGATAAAAGTATGCCACCCTACATATCTCCACCGGCAGAACTAAATTATACTCTGCTCACGAGGCTGCCTGAGCCCTCGTGGAATGCGTCTGCAAACCTGCCGGCACTGCTCTACCCTTCAGCGATTGCCTCACTGATCCATCTGGAAATGGAGGTGTAGCTGTCGCCTCACTTTTGCGCAACCCGCCAAACAGAAACAGACGGTCCGATCTCCAAAAGGACGCTGCCCTTTTCACATAACTTCGCATCCAAGTAGCACAGCTGTAGAGTGACAGAGCCCATATCCGCTCTTTCCCACAGCCGAGCTCGCCAGAGCTGGTAAGGAAATGGCCTTGTTTACATGAAATGCTCACACCACCTTGGGCAAAAATGAAGGTACCGGGTGCAGGACCACTTTCTCCTTGGAGAAGGAAAGAAATGGCTCCTGGCATGACAGGGTCCGAAGCTCCGAAATCCTGCATGCCGAGTAAATCGCCACCAGGAATACCATTTTAAGTCAAATCCTTCAGGAAAGCTTGACTCAGTGGCTCAAAGGGTTCCCCAGACAGCACCGTCAGCACCAGATTGAGATTCCAAAGAGGTACCACTGCCCTCTGGCAGACAAAGGTGGGCCACTTCCCCTAGAAAGCTCAGCACGTCTGGGTGTGTACCCAACAACACCCCATGGACTTTCCCGCGATAACCAGAAATCGCTGCCAGTTGCACCCTCAAGGAACTGGCAGCTAGACCCTTATCAAAACTGGATTGCAAGAACACCAAGATGTCCGGGACAGAGGCAGTAGAAGGGCACACCCGCCTCTCTCCACACCATGATTCAAAGATGCACACTACGCAGATGCACACCAGGTTTGTAGACCACCTCTGGGCCTGTAGCAAGGTCATATCCCCGAGCCCGATTATCCTTTCTTCGTCAACTTCGCCCTTTCAAGAGCAATGTCGTAAGCAATAATTGATCCACCTGGGGCATGCGAAGTGGCTCTTGCGTCAAGAGGTCCTTCCAACCTGAAACCACCACAGTCAATCCGCCAGAATCCGAATCGTCAGAATACCACGGGCACCTTGGCCAGTCTGGTGCCACCAGAATTACAAATCCCCGGTGCGCCTCTAGCCATTGCACTAACCGGCCTATGAGCGCCCATGGGGAAAAACAGAGAAGACCCTCATAAGAACATAAGAACATAAGATATGCCATACTGGGTCAGACCAAGGTCCATCAAGCCCAGTATTCTGTTTCCAACAGTGGCCAATCTAGGTCATACGTACCTAGCAGTTCCCCCAAGGGACACATGTTCCACAATGCTTGTATTGGTTCAAGCATTGATATCCTGGGTCCCTTCTTAATAATGGTTTATGGACCTTTCCTCCAGGAACTTGTCCAAATCTTTTTTAAACCCAGCTACACTAACAGCCTTTACTACATCCTCCGGTAACAAATTCCAGAGTTTGATTACACGTTGAGTGAAAAAATATTTTCTTTTATTAGTCTTAAATAGTTTACCCTGTAGCTTCATTGCATGTCCCCTAGTCTTTCTATATTCTGATAAGGTAAACAATCGATCTACGTTTACCCGTTCCACTCCGCTCATTAATTTATAGACTTCTATCATATCTCCCCTCAGCCGTCTCTTTTCCAGGTTAAAGAGCCCCAACCTTTTTAGCCTTTCTTCATAGGAGTAGCCTTCCATCCCCTTTACCATTTTGGTGGCTCTTCTCTGAACCTTTTCTAAAATTGCTATATCCTTTTTAAGATACGGCGACCAGAATTGCACACAATATTCAAGGTGCGGTCTCACCATGGAACGATATAGAGGCATTATAATATCTTTTGTTTTATTTTCCATTCCTTTCCTTATCATACCTAGCATTCTATTTGCTCTCTTGGCCGCCGCTGCACACTGGGCCGAGGGTTTTAACATGGTATCCACAAGGACGCCTAAATCTTTTTCTTGGGTGGTGGTTCCTAATGTGGAACCTTGCATCGTGTAAACATAGTTTGGTGAAGGTATGGGGGGTGGTCGCCAGACCGAAGAGCAACACTCGAAACTGGATATGGCCCCTTGGCACTGCAAAGCGGAGAAACTGCCGATGTTCTGGATGGATGGGAATGTGCAGATACACCTCTGCAAGATCGAGAGTCGCCCAAAATCTCTGCTTCCTACCCCATTATTACTGTGAAAATGCGGTACCCGGAGACCATAGTTCATGCCCTTGAAGTTGAGAACTGGGCGAAAGGAACCTTCCATTTGGGCACCACAAAATACATGAAGCATCGACCGCAGACGAACTGGTCTCACGGAACCAGTTCCACGGCTCTCAGCTGCAGGAGACAAGTCAAGGTCTCTTGTACTGCTGCCAACACTGCTGCGCCCAGTTTGGGTGATCAAAGGAGCTTGTTCTTGCTCTGGCAGCGGATAGAGGCGCGTCATGGATTGCACCCTTTTAAGGCCAACCTCTGACAGATCCCACTCATCCTGGATCATCTGTCCTACTACTCCATGTACTGGTAAGACTTTCTACATTTCCGTACTGCCTGGAACAGCGGATCCTACAGCGCCTCTTCCTCTGCCAGGAGGTAAGCAGGCATATTCATGGCTTTGAGGGTCTCCAAGGTAAACATAGAATGTGAGCCCTTTGGGGACGAGGAATTGTATCAGTACCCACTTGTAGTGATTGTAAACCGCCCTGATCGCCTTCGGCCTAGGCAGTATATCGAAAAATTGCATAAACATAAGCATAAAGATGAGCGCTGGTAGCTCCTCCCGGCGAAAAACCCGAACAATGCAGGCCTGATCCTCCTGTTCTTGGCTCTCTCCTTCTTCCAATTCCTCCTGCAGATCTAGCTCCGTGTCAAGGTCTTCCCCATCCAATCCCTCCGACAACGGTGATTGCTGCCACTCCTCTAAGCCTCTAGCCCGCTTAGACGCCACTGCTCCTGACTCGTACTCTTTTGTGTCTGACATCCTCTTAGCCCTGTGTTCCAGGGCTGAGGAGCCACTTGGTAGGCAAAACATCTTATGCAAAAGTAAGAAAAACTCCAGTGAGAACTCCCCCAGGAGCCCTACTGCTCCCTGTGCTCAAGGGGTGGATGGTCCAGGCATCATGCAGGGACCGGGGGCCAGATCCATTGAAGATAACATGGCGCTCCCCCGCTCCCAAAGTCTCTTGCAACCGGGAGGGACTCTGCTGCCTCATCTCATCCTGCAGGTCCTGCTCCCATGACAGCCTCTTGCGTGCAGTTTAGGCAGACACCTGCCTCCAAGACCACACCACATCAGGGACTGCATATCTTGAGGATTTTTAGATTGCGCTGCAATGTTGTATCTTAAAGATATGAAATGGACCTTGCCCTGATCCAATCAAACTGACACGTTTTCCGAGTAAAGTTTACGTTTTTCTTCTAATACTACAAATGGCTATAAAGGAGAACAGCTTCCCTTACAAACAATATTACAGATTTAATAGGTACATAATCTGGGCTAAGAGACACAAGATGATCATGTCAGGTTACTCACTGACCATAGACAGATGGAAGGATTTCATTTGCGTCCTATCCACTGACTGACTATCTTTCAAATTACATACATTTCTTGTATGCAGGTACTTCCTGTTTTCCACAGAGCTGTAGCTGCTACAAACCTATATGCAACACCTTTTTTTTTTTTACACTTATCTTTATTTTTGCCTCTGACTTTTTATCTGACCCTTCTCAGGAGAAAGTAACATCTCAACCAACTGCCACTTTACATCACCTGACCAAGCACAACAGCCCTCTTAAAATCCGCCTAGCAACAAATAATGGCCTATCTGATTAGGCCTTTCCCACATGTCTGCATCAAATCATTGTGCACTGAATCCGTTTTGAGCTGTATAACACAAGGAATGCTTAAGGATTAAGTGGGGTTCACGCCCCTTGATACCATCCTATACCAGGCACTGCAGTCTGGCTGGCATGGTGGGGGCACTCCCCAGGAACGCCCTCAATCTATACCCGGGTAGGTAAAAGGATCCCCAGCACAGAGCACTAAAGTACTTGAATTAAATAAAATAAAACCAAACCTAAATCTAATTAACTGAAACTGAAATTAAAAAGAAACTGCAAATGGCCCCCTAGGAAGAGGCTGCTCTGTCCTGCTTTATTCTCCGGTGGCTGCCTCTCCTGGGCACCCAAAACATAGCAGTGGATTAAACACATGCGGGCCTTAATAATAAGAAAATCACACCCAAATACAGCAAGGGGGGGGGGGGGGAGTTTTCCGCACTGCTGCAGGCTCCCAAACATGCGGCTGCAGGCTGCTCTCTGTCTCCTCGTGTTCTGGCAGTTGCTAGTGGCTCCTGCTGTCCCCGCCCCCGTCACTCTTACCTTGAAGCCTCTTTGCCGCATGGCTTTTATACCCCTCGTGTTCAGACTTCCTTCCCGGCTTCGGTGCTGAGGGGGGGGGTGACTCAGGGCTGCCAGCTTTCACTTTTGTCAAGCAACTGCAGCCCCTGCAGTGGCTCTTCACCCGATAATGGGTTCGGGAGCAGCCAGAAGTCTTGGACTCAGGAAGGACCCCACAGAACTCCCCCCCCCCCCAGAAACCCTGGGGTGTGAGGGGGAAGAAGGAATATCCTCCCCTCAGCCCTGTTGTCCCCTGGGTTCTCTCTGTTCCTTCTGATTGTTTTTAAAGGCAGAAGTGGGAAAAAAAAAAAAAAAAACCCTGCACCTTAACAGGGGAAATAAAAGCAAACTAAACCTATCTCCTTAGTTGTCTCTTCAGTGAGTCCAGCACCCTGGCTCACAACCTCCTCCAGCTGCTCGGAGACTGATCTTACTAAGGCTGGTGGGTAGTGCCAGCTACATATGTACACTAGTGTCATCAAAAAGATGACATACTCAGTCTTCCAAGCTGCTGGAGGAGGTGCACTATCCAGAGGTGCGGGACTGGAATGGAGGGACGATAAGGAACCGAATGGAGTCTAGCGCCCAGCTCTCCTTGATAACCCGGGTCCATTCCTGAAAGAAAAGGCAAAGCCTGTCTCCAGCCGGAAGAACCAGAAAATGGGCCCCCAGATCTTCACTGTGCAGTCTGGGAGGGTCCTTCTCTGGAAGGGACCAAGTCCCTGGACCCACGCATGCCACGAATGTGAGAATGAGCCCAAGACTCAGAAGCAGAGGGGAAGAAGGTCTTCCAGGTCAGTAAAGAGTCCCGAAACATCTGTGAATCTGACCAGCATGTCCTCGGCGGACGGGCAGGGGGAGGCTGCCAAGAAAGAGGCACCAACTCACTTTACAGGCCCCTTGGAACTTACCGACTTCTGGAAGACAGATCTGGCCTCGCCCAGGTCCTTCACCGGCTTCTCCAAATCAGCTCCAAACAGAAGCTTCCTATTAAAGCCAGTTGGGCCAACCGATTTTTAGAAGATGTGTCTGCTGCACAGTGCCGGAGCTAATCCAACACTATAACATCATAGTCAGGGCACCATCCCTGGCCGCTAAGTGTACCAAGACATACATGGCATCAGAAAGGAAGGCTGTAGTAGACTCCAAAGAGGGGTATTATTATCCAGCCAAAGAGACTGAATCCACTGGAGCAGGGCTTGAGATGTAAGAATGATAGGAATACATACCGCCAGCTGCAGAACAGTAGCCATCACGGCAAACTGACTCGTCAGCAACAAATCCATCTTATGGTCCAGAGAATCCCTTAAGGCCAATCTGCCATCTACAGGAATGGTGGCCCATCTGGTAACCGCCGCAACCTGCGCATCCATCTTGGGAATGTCAAACCACGCAACACACGCCTCCTCTGGAAGAGCAGAGATCTTCTTACATACCCTTAACCCTTTAAGCGGGAAAGTTCCACTTTGATCAGATTTCTGGGAACGGAAGACAGTAGTGGATTTTTGCACTCCTTGAAGGAGTGGGTGTATCATGATGAAATTAGACTTACCTGCTAATTGTAGTTCCTTGAGGAACTCCAGTCTAATCCTGAACCTCTGGGGTTTAGCACCTCCTCCCGCAGCCTTGGAGACTGAGCACGTCACTCTTTTGGTGACTTCTGTATAAATAGGCCAGGATCCGCCTCCTCGCTCCAGTAACTTATTGACAAAGCAGACTCACGAGAGCAATAACTAAGTGGTTAACAACAATAGCAACTAACTCTGTACAAACTAACATTGAAGGAGCTCCTCTGTCGAGAAACTCATGCAACCAGCCTATTCTGTAATATGCCAATTCTTTTGTGCTACTGGGGCTAACCTCATCTTCATCCGAGGACCCCCAGGATAAACAAAAATCCTCTTCAATCGCACCATTCACCTCCCCTCCCGAACCGCACCTGTGCGGCACGTTCATCGCTTACTCATGCCACCTGCTGCTTCAGGCCACAGATTCGGATCCACACAAGAGAGGGATATAGGACTAGACTGGAGTTCCTCAAGGAACTACAATTAGCAGGTAAGTCTAATTTCATCTTCCTTATCGTCCCTCCAGTCTAGTCCTGAACCTCTGGGGATGTAACAGAGCAGTGAAATAATCATTTCCCGGGAAGGACCTGCTAGACCAGCCTGAAGCACCGCCGATCCAAAACAAGAATCCCTTTCCGCTTGAACATCCAACCGGTAATGTTTCACAAAAGAATGAAGCGAAGACCACGTCGCCACCTTACAAATCTCTACCGCTGGTACTAGGCTGAACTCTGCCCATGAAGCCGCCTGCGCTCTCAGCCCCACCGGAACTAACTTCCCTTTGATCTTATTTGGGGCCTCTCTAGACGTCAGTGATAGCGGCGCGGAGGTGTCTGTGGCTCCGTAACTGGGCTGCAGATGGGTCCTCGAAGGCAAGGCTGAGTAAGCTCCCCTTCAGGGACAGGCTTCTGTTTGGAGAGGATTTGGATAAGTTAATGAAGGATCTGGGAGAATCTAAAGGCAGAAGGTTAGCGGAGGATAAGCAGAAGCCCAGGCGTGCCCTAGCGACGACGAAGACTCAGCAAAGGGAGTTCCGGTGTTTTTGCTCACCAAGGTTGGGTCAGTTTCAGCAGGGGCGTTCGTCGTACAGGTCCCAGGGGTTTCGGGGTTCAGAGGAGCAGGAAGGGGTTTTGGGGCTTCCTCACCCTCAACCTTCAAGAAGCCTCAATGAAGTGAGGGGAATCCAGGCGGAATTGATACCCGTAGGAGGCTCCGAATAAAATCATATTGGATATCCGCCAAATAAGCAGCCCCCGTCTCCAAAAGGGCTGTGTCCTCGGCCACCAATCCTCTGGCACCATCGAAGACAGGCCCTTGCCACCCATGCTCCACAAATAGAAGCCTGAATGGAAAGGGCATTGACATCAAACACCTGCTTCAGCAAAGTGTCCAATCGCCTATCCTGGGCATCCTTAAGAGCTGCACTACCTTCTACTGGTATGGTCGTCTTTTTGGTGATGGCTGCCACCGCTGCATCGACTCTAGGGGACTTAAACAGCTCCTTATCCTGGTCCGCCAACGGATAAAGGCGAGCCATCCCTCGTGACCCCTTCATCCCGGACTCTCGCATGTCCCACTCCTCCTGAATCATTTCCCTAAACACTCTATGCACTGGGAAAACCTTCTGGGACTTGCGAACTGCCTGCAATAGCAGGTCCTCTAACATAGAATCCTCCGCCGGACCCGCAATCGGCATGTTAAGCGCCGGCAACTCTTCCCGCTGAAACACTCTCACCACTCATGCCTGGTCCTCCTGCTCAGTAAGCTCACCTTCCTCCAACTCCTCTTCTAATTCTAACTCATCCAAATTGTCAGACTGCTCCTCCAGATCTGTCTGATCCGTCGTATCACTCAGCAGTCTCGGCGGCTTAGAAGGGACGCTGCTCGCTCCCGAGGCCCTGGGCGTTTTCCCCCAGGTCCCCTCCTGCTGATCCCTGTCCCCCCACACCCTTCCAAGGGCTTGTTGTATCAGGCTTACAAAATCCTGAGAGAAAATCGCTGCCAATCCGCCCTGGGGAAAGAGGGAACGTCTGGCACTGATGATGGCCCCACTACCAGCTCCAGGGGGGGGGGGGGGGGGTTCCTGGAGAAGAAACCAGAACAGGAAGGACAGTAGGCTGACCCTTTTGGCTCTCTCCTCCATCATCCATGGCTATCTCCGCTGAGGCCGCTTCCTGCGTACACCCCCTGCACACCCCGGCCTCAGACAGTGACACTCTTTGTCCCACACATCAAAACACAAGGGCTTAAAAGGCATGTCTGACAGTCAGCCCCTCAGGACTGCCTCCAAGAAAGAAACCTCTCTTTTTATATCTTTATTATTTTTTTTAATCAATACCAGGAGACTTTACCAATGAACGCCATCACAGTTCCTGCCATCCGCAGCTAAAAATCACCCAATGACAGACGGGACACTACTGACACGTTTCTCGCGGTTTTTCCACATGGCCGTGGCCTAATCGGGCCTGCAACTACCACCCACGCGACGAATGGCTGACTGCCTATGTCCCTGCTGCTAGCGCAGCCTTACCTCCTGAGTCCCCTTCTCCGAAGACTTGCACTGCTCAATTCTATCACGCTCTGCCTGTCCACGGCAGGAGCGTCGAGAAGAGCACCCTCGCAAGAGCGAAGGAGAAAGAGAGTGAGCCTCTGTCTGCAATGGCGCCGTCCGACTCGCCGACACAATCCCTGGCAGCTGTACGCTCTCTGTTCTCCATTGTGCTCTCCGTTCGCGGACTCCTCACCCACGTGGTGGGTTCGGGAGTTGGACTCCTCCTCCTTTACACTAACTCAGCTGGCACTAAAGATCTTCCATCAGACCAGAGAGGCAGTGCGGGGGTGGGGGTGAGGGGGCGAGGAAGGAAGAGGGAAGAGGCAGCCCCTGCAGCTCAAATCTCCCACGCAGGTTGATTCTGTCTTCCCCAATCTGCAGCCTCCTTCTTCCAAATCTGTTTTTTTGTTTTTGTTTTGTTTTTTTAACACTAATAACTCCAACTAAGAAATTTAAGAAATCAAACTCACTCACTCTCCTTATTCATTACTCCTGTGAGTCCTGAACCCCCTAGGGTCAACACGCCTCCAGCTGCTTTGGAGACCGAGCTTACTGGAGCGAGGAGGCGGATCCTGGCCTATTTATACAGAAGTCACCAAAAGAGTGACGTGACGTGCTCAGTCTCCAAGGCTGCGGGAGGAGGTGCTAAACCTCAGAGGTTCAGGACTCGACTGGAGGGACGATAAAGAACTGCTCCTGCTCTGTGCCAGAAGCATCGGTCACTTTCAAAGCAGATGAGACCCTGGTAATCAACGCTACCAGTTCCTCCTTCTGAGACAGGCAGATCACTCCAACTATTGTATAATCCTCTGAAGGTGACAGTACTTCATGAACATTAGAGCACAGTACCAAGCCATCTGTATCAGAGTTATAGTCATATTACAAAACCACAACCACTGATATAATTACTTAACTTGTAAATAGTTCTCAGATCATTTCATGGCAACATAAACATAACTGTGATACAATTGCTCAGTTTGTAAATAGCTGTATTTAGTTATCCCTGTTGAAACCCAAGGTGTAATACCTGTTCTCTGTAAAGTTCAATGCATGCTTCAGCTTGCACTGTACAAATTCAATGTTACCTGTAAACCGCGCCAATTCCAAAGAGTGTGGTATAAAAATAAAAAAAAAGAAGATTTAAATAAATAAAATCTCAGACAGCTCCCAGCTGTTCCCCATCTCCGGGGCAGACACCCCTCACAGGGGATGCTTAGCCAAAGATAATCGAACAGGGCTTCCACTCTCAGCCTGCCCTGCATGAGACTGCGCCCAGGGGCACCTAAAGGCTGCAGAGTCTGAATTCCCATGCCAGCTGCAAAAAGGAAAAGAATTCCAGGGACGACAATCCGGAGTCTAGAAGCTCTCCTCTCAGACATGACTCCCCAACGCCAGGTGGCACAGCCGCCACAGACTCCTTAGAGAATGATGAGCAGCTCACAGCAGGGTCACTGGATCGTCCAGCTGGCTGAATATCCTTACCCATAGCACTATTCATTTATTTGAACAGTTCTTCCTATACCACCCCTTCCAATGATCAGGGGCGGTTTACATCGAACAGTGTAGTGAACTAATTTACAGTGAACTATTTAACTATTTACAAACCATCTGTCCACACATTATAGAATAGTGGAAAAATAGGAATTACACTTACCTGGTAATTGCGGTTCCTTGAGTGACTCCAGTTTAGCCCTCAACCTCTGGGTAGTGAACCTCCTCCTGCAGCTTGGAGACTGGGCATGTCAAACTCATGACATCACTGGATATAGCCTGCTGGTCTCTCCCATCAGCCCCCAGTGAACTATTGACAAAGCAGACTCAAAGGAGCAAAAAAAAAAAAAAAATCAGTAACTTTTTTTTTTTTTTAAACGTAACATTATATTCAAGGGCACGCAGAACATATAACCTATTTACCTACTACTCCCCTTCCAGAAGGAAAGGGACTGCTTCCTGCATGCTCTCCTTTCCGTCGAATACCTACCCCTAAACAATCCAGAGCAATATAGCAATACATAACAAATAATATAACAATATAGCGCAAACCAAATGGAAGCATCAAAACGACTGAACACCAGTGAAGGCCTATATCCACTTTTAACCCTGCACTTCGCCCAACAGAAAGACCACTGCTAAGACCCCATCCCCGGTAGGAATGAGGACTAAACTGGAGTCACTCAAGGAACCACAATTACCAGGTTAAGTGTAATTCCTATTTCCTTATCATTCCTCCAGTTTAGTCCTCAACCTCTGGGATGTAACAGAGCAGTAATTATTGGGAGGGACCTTTCCAGCCGGATCTCAACACCATCTCCCTGAAAACGGCATTCTTAGCCGCCAGAACATCTAGGCGGTAGTGCTTACTGAAAGAATGGAGACACAACCAAGTGGCCTCCCTACCGATGTCCACTGGTGGAACCAAACCGTGCTCCGTCCAAGAAGACGCTTGCACTGGTAGAGTGAGCTCGTAAGCTCCCTGGGACTGTACGGTCCCGTAGAAGATAAGCTGACACACTTGCCGCTCCAATCCATCTAGAAATGGACTCCTTCGCTGCCACTTCCCTTTGCGGGGCCCTCCGAACACCCCGAAGAGAGACAAAAGTTTCTGAAACCTTTAAACACTGCTGCAGCGCTCTCTTGACGTCCAAACAGCGCAAGCTATGGTTCAAAACGCTCCCCTCCACCGCACCTAGCGCTGGAAGACAGACCATTTTAGTTAAGTGAACGTAGAAATCACCTTTGGCAACAACGACAGAACCAGCCGCCAGGCCACCTTCTGTCTGGAGACAGACAAAAAATGATTTCTGCAACTCCGAAAATCGCCTTGCCGAACAGATGACCAAACATACCGTCTTCAAGGCAAAATCCTTAACCTACGCCTGTTGCAAGGGCCCCAATGGCGCGCTAGCTAACACTCCTAAAACCAACTTGAGCTTCCCCGGTGGAATTAATATCCTACGAGAGGGCTACAGTCTGGTAACCGCCTGAGAAAGCGTACCACATCGACCTGTGCATGAGAGTCACTCCCTGTCCTTTGCCCCTATAGCAAGACAGAGCTGCTAACTGAACTCTCCAGGACCTGCCTTTACCAAACCTGTCCTGCAGAAAACTTAATACCAAGGGAACTAACACTGTTGTCGCGCAAGCATGCCTCCGCGAGCACCCGTCCTCAAAGATGCACCATAAACGCACATATGTAAGGGACGTAGACTTTCTTTTTTTTTGGCTGCAAGGTGGCAAAGACTGCTGCCGAGCAACTCTTTTTCCTTAAGCTTGCCCTGTCAACGGCCACCCCGTAAGCAAAAACCGATGCACCCGAGGCATTCAAAGGGAACTCCGTAGCAACAGAATCTCCAATGTCAGATTCCCGTCGAGCAACCATATGAGGCAGGCATACCACAGGCGCCTCGGCTAGCCCAAAGCCCCCAACCACACGTTTCCCCGAAGCGCTTCGATTCGCAGAAACACTCGACCTATGAGTGTCCCCAGTGGAAAGACAGAGAAGACGGGACGATGGCCGCCATTGAAACAGTGCGCCGATGCCTTCCGACCTCCTTTTGCGTCGTCTGCTGAAGAAGCGACCCGTTTACACAGAGTGAAACGCCGCCATGAGGTCCATTACTGGCTGTCCCCTTATGCGACCGATCTGTGCGAACACCTCCGGATGCCACTCCCATTCTCCGGCATCTACTCGGACCCAGCTGAGGAAATCCACTGTCACAATGTCTTTACCCGCAACATGCGCCACCGAAAACGCTGCAGACCAAAGCTCTATCCACACACACAGACCCTCTGCCGTGGCCTCTATGGCCACACTTCCGGTTCTGCCCTGCCGATTGATGTAGGCCACCGCCGCGGAGTTGTCGGACAGTACTCACACCGCTCGACCTATCACCGTAGCTTCGAATGCCTGCAATGCCCGGCGTATCGCTCACATTTCCAGTTGGTTGATTGATCACTGGGTCTCCTGTGTACTCCAAAACGATCTCCGAACACAGCGGAGTTTAACAAAGTTTTTGGCCAAGCTCCCAGAGGAAAGGTCCATAACCTTTTATTAGAGAGAAGCTGGAAAATTATAATTTTTTTTTACCATCTTTCACCAATTCAAGATGTTCTACAAGGCACACAACTCAGAGTGTCACATCTGTTGTACATGCAACGGAACCCTTAAAATATGAGCATACATGAATCCACCACTTGCTCCGCTACAAGCATTGAGTAGCCTATTCGTCTTTTTTGGAAACCAGCTAGGTCCTTAAGACCTGGATTGGCTACCCTAGGAAACAGGATACTGGACCTGAAAGGGCTTGGTCTGACCCAGTATGGCATTTCTCGTATCTTTATGAATGGAACTTCCCCAAGGTCTCTGCCTTAGAAGTAACAGGCTGCGCCTGGCCCTATGGCCCTGTGGCTAGCTCACATGGAGCAGTGCGGCCTAGTGGTTGAGGCATGTTGCCAGAGGACCAAGGGTTTGAATTCCAATCGAGATCACCAACCTTGGGCCATAAAAACTGGAGTTTCTGGTCCTACAGGTGGTCCTTCTGGCCTTTGTTAAGCGACTTAACCCTCTGCCTCAGGTACCAAAATATAAATTGTGAGCACTTCAGGGACAAGGGAAATAGAAATACCATAATCAACTGCATGCCACCCTAACCTGTAGGCAATCAGTATACTCAAATAAATAACTGACTGGGAATATGTGACTGCAGCAAACACTGGCAGTGGAGAGACATCAGAGCTGGTGCTGGTTCCTGGTCTTCCTTTCTCACTCTCCCAGTCCTTCTGCCAGCATTGAGAAAAGGCTGAGAATAGATTGTCCAGTGGGCCAGGGACCTTGCGTCCTGGACATCAGAGAGAAAGAGGGGCTAGGATCTGGGAGCAAAGCCCAAAGAGAAAGGGAAACCAGTGACTGACACTGTAGCTCCTCTGGACGGCTCACTCCACAGCAGATCCCACGATTGCATCTCCAACCCCATGTAACACCATGAGGACCTCACGCACTTTATTGCAATCGACATCCCCCCATTACTGGAGAAATGGAAATTACACTAACCTGGTAATTGTAGTTCCTGGAGGGTCCAGTTTAGTCCTCCAACATCGGGTAGTGCCCCTCCTCCTGCAGCCGGGAGACTGGACCAATCAAATCTTCTGTAGTATATATGCAGCCGGAGCTCCCAGAAGTCCCCAGTGTACTAGTAACAAAGCATACTTAACGAAGCAACACATTAGATTAATATACAAAATGACCTAATTAAAGAACAATTTGTTCCCCCCCAAGGAATATCCAACCCCCTCCCCAAACGAGGAAGTCAGAACACTGCATTGCGCCGGCACCGACGCCTCAGGAATCAAAACACCGCTCCCCACCAGAAGTTCAGGAGCTGCCTGAACCCCCGAGACAGGGAAGAGCCTCTGCAAAAAACGCGGCTGCCACAGAGGGACCGAACGGCAAGAGGAACCGTCTTAATATCAACCTTTCGGAAAGGCGCGCCGCACCACATTAGCAGATAGTCGGGAGGGAAGGAGGACTAAACTGGACCCTCCAGGAACTACAATTACCAGGTTAGTGTAATTTCCATTTCCTGTTCGGTAATCCAGTTTAGTCCTCCAACATTGGGATGTAACAGAGCAGTTAAGACCGGGCGGGACCTTGCCATCCGGCGCGCAGAACCGCCGAACCAAAACAGGAATCCCGAGCCGCTGACACATCTAAGCGATAGTGTCTACTGAAAGCATGCAGAGACGACCAAGTGGCCGCCCTACAGATATCTGCCGGCGGAACCAGGCTATACTCCGCCCAAGAGGTCGCCTGAGCCCTAGTGGAATGAGCCCTCAGACCCTCCGGAACAGACCGCTGTTGCAACAGATACGCGGACGCGATCGCCTCTTTGAGCCATCTAGCAATGGAGGCTTTAGCTGCCGCTTCCCCTTTACGCGCACCCCCGAAGAGCACGAAAAGCCGGTCAGATTTCTGAAAAGACTCGGTAACCTTTAAATAACGATGGAGCGTACGACCCACATCGAGCCGGAGAAGACCTTTGTCCGTTGACCTGACAGATTGCGAAGAAAGCACTGGAAGAAACACTGCCTGATTCATGTGAAAGGGAGACACCACCTTTGGCAGAAAGGAAGGAACCGGACGGAGAACGATCCGATCCGCGGAAAAAGACAAGAAAGGCTCTCGACAGGACAATGCATGCAGATCTGAAATGCGCCGTGCCGAACAGATGGCTACAAGAAAAACCGCCTTCAGCGTGAGATCTTTCAGAGACGCCCTGCGCAGGGGCTCAAAAGGTTCACGAACCAGGGCCCTCAGAACTAATTTCAAGTCCCAAGGAGGAACGAAAACTCTGCGGGAGGGCCGCAAATGAAAAACAGCCGTAAGGAATCGGCGTACATCCGGATGAGCCCCGAGCAGACGACCCAAAACCTTGCCGCGGTAACACTCCCCAAAAGAACTAACTAACTAGTGTTGCTCCTTCAAGTGTCACTTAGCGTGCCCAGCAGGGGCACAGAAGTCCTCCAGCTGCAGGGAGACTGGACACACTGGGGACTTCTGGGAGCTCCGGCTGCATATATACTACAGAAGATTTGATTGGTCCAGTCTCCCGGCTGCAGGAGGAGGGGCACTACCCGATGTTGGAGGACTAAACTGGATTACCGAACAGGAAATTACCTTAGCCTGATAATACAATCAGAGCAAAGAAATGTAGTCTCACTCTGCAAAGAGTGCACCCAAAAATCATGCCTAAGCAATTGTGAGCACATACAAAATGCACATCTACATATACGGGTGACTCAGCACCTGTCACCCAAACACAGTGCAGTGAGCACGCTTGAACATAGGCTGAATGCATAGAGCATACACAGAGCACTGACTTCCGCTATGAAACCTTCCAGTGCCCTGGAGCGCTAAGCCCCAGACTGTGCTACCTAGACGTCCTTCTCTTCACACTCAGCACAGGACCTTTAACAAGATGGCACAAACGGGTCAGTGCCACTGCTAAGTGCTTAAAGCCCTGCTCTGACAGCACAGGCTCTAGAAATAGATGAGAATTTCCTGGGAAGGGCAGGCTAAGTGGAGCTATGAAACACACAGGCACCCCTCCCCTCCCCCCCCCCGGCCTTCCTGCAGCCAGAGAAATAGCGGTGGGATACATCGACAACCTTGCAAGTGGAAGTCTTAGAGGTTGCTGCCTGTGTAAACCTGACGAAGAATACAATTTCGTCTTTTACAAACCCCCTCCCCCCAGGGATGGGGGCACTGAATACTATATGTGATTCATGAGCAGCGCTGCCATTTGGTGGCCTTTAGGGCACCAGAGCCCGACAAACGATACAGAAGTTAAGAGCTTTAAATCTTGGTCATATAATCTTGATTTGCAGAACATTACAGTTGCTTGTTTAGTCACTAACCCCCGAGTGCCCATGAGGTGGCCCTGTGGTTATTTCTTCCCTGACTTGCAGAGATCAATCTGATGATGACTGCATACACATGGTCACAGAAAGGTACTATTGAGTGTACCAGCTGCCCTCTGGTGGCCATAGACCGTAGCAAAGGCACTTCTTGGTTGACAGTTTAAGTGTTATTATTATTATATCCTAAGGTTTCCTAAACCTGTCCCTGTGAAACCACAGGCGTTTGGGCAACTTTCACTATAGAATACATTTGCAGACTGTGAATACAAAAAAGAGCTACTGTCTCAAGCACACTTCCAGCCTGTCCCTCCTTCCAACTACAAGTTAGGGCTCTGCCCTTGAAGAACCTAAAAGCTGGAAATTTGCCTAATATCCCGAGACTTAACAGATGCTCCTCAGAGACATGATTAGGAGGGAGAACACCATGTGGCATCAGAGTTCAATGCCAAAACTGCTGTCCTTTAAAACTAAGAATAAACTTAAACTTAAAAATAAAGAGGACTGACAACAGCCCCCTTAAGGCTGAGGAACCCCCCGAGCCTCAAAAAAACTACAAACCAAAGAAAGAAACACTAGACCTAAAAATCTAGCTATTCTGCTTGTCGTCTTCCTCACACAGGCAGCTTGCTGCAACTCCCGCCACGCGGTCCAAATACCTAGAGAGAAAAATGGCCGCCCCTTTGCCAACGAATTTTGGCACCAAGAACAGCTGCTGCAAAAAGGAGGCCTCAGCAGACTGACAGAGCCCAAAGGCCTTACCCTCCAAGGCTGAAAGCCATGCAGCCTGCTCCTACCGCCTTGAATTCATCCGATCCTCAAGACGTGCTGCCGCACCCGGCAGCCACGGCAAGGACCGTTTAGCCGGTTCCACAAAGTAAAATTAAAATCCCGCAGCAACGGAGAGGCTCTGTCTCACACAGCTTCAGTGTGGCTGTACGGGTCCCGGAGCTCTCTCCCGTATCGTCAAGGGAGAGAGATCCGCACCAGCGAATACCTGCAGTAAGTGAAAATAACTGACAAGGAGGGAAGGTGGGAGCTGCTACTAATTTAAAGAGCCAGGCTCAAATTTAAAATTATTGCAAATATAAGGAAATTTGCTCCTAACAACTAAAGGGAACTAATCCCTGATTGCCAATTGACCAAAGGTAACTGAATTAAAAGTAAAATTAAAGGTAAAAATCAAAAGTAAAATCAGAATAGAATCTGTCACACTAAATGCTCCTTATCTGTTCCCCCAAGTGAGCCCAGAAGCTAGGCTCACTACGTCCTCCTGCTGCATGGAGACTGGACACACTGGGGGCTGATGGGAGAGACCAGCAGGCTATATCCAGTGATGTCATGAGTTTGACATGCCCAGTCTCTAAGCTGCAGGAGGAGGTTCACTACCCAGAGGTTGAGGACTAAACTGGAGGAACGATAAGGAATGGTTAACATTTAACTATTTACATAGTAGCTCAGCAGCAATACCAATTATGAAGATACAATAATGAATGCTAGGTAGATACGGAGAAGGAGCTGGATCAGGTAGTTAGGATTGCATGAAGGAGTAAATATTAGTATTGTTGCAAATGAAGTTGTTATAGTATTCATAGAATAGTAAAGTCTTTAGTTCCTTATGGAATGTCTGTAGGTCTTTGATTGATCTGATGGAGTCTGGAGGGAATTCCAAAGAGTAGGTACAGTTTATGTGAGGCAGTCAGTCAGACTAACCGTATCCCCCCAGCTGGGAGAGGGAAAGCAAGCCCTCCAGGATGACTCCGAAGCTGCCGGAGACATCGGAGGCTGGCCTTGCCTGACACTGAGCTGGTTAGTGGCATTTGATCATCAACTATGCTGCCGGTATGTCCCTGCTCCTCTCCCACAGTGATCGGGTTTGATAACCAGCTTTTTTTCCACGGGACTCAGATGCGCACGTGTCCTAAGGGGCATGTATCAAAGGGCTTGTCTGGCCCCTTGGGAACACTAAGGAGCATAGAGGGACTGGAGGGGTTTTGGCCTCCCTATTTGGATAGTATGGGGAAGCGTAAAGCAAAAGTTAAATCAATGGATTCTATGGCTATTCAAGGACTGATGGATAAGCATGTCGTGAGTACTGCTACAGATATACCTTCTGCTTTGTTGTTTGAGGAAGGTCTTTCATTCTTGGAAGCCTCTATTAGTTTGGGGTTGCATACCCCTCCCCCTCAACACACTCTCAAGACTGTTTAGAATGATGATAAATCTGGCTGTTTGGTGACTGAGTTGCTTGCCGTATCTCCTTCTGCTTCTACTCCTCTCAAACAGGATTCGGATGGATTTTGTTTGTCCCTCCTGACTCCAGTCTTCATGCCTGCTTCGGCAGCATTGGCCTTGGTGGGGGGGGGGGGTAGGCAGGAAGATAGTTCCTTAAAAGATGTTTGGTTGATTGTATCCTAGATGGAAGAGGTTTTGAAGGGGACATTAACTCAATTGTGTACCTTCTCACAGGGGCTACACAAGGGTTACATCAAGTTGAGTCTCGGCTCTCCAGTTTGGAAGGCAAAGCAATCAAACTGGAGAGCACAGTGGTGAGTGTTCAGTCAGTATGTAATACTTTTGTTAAAGATAGTTTATAATTGCATAATAAGATTTAATATTTGGAGAATAATGCAAGAGCTAAAAATTTGAGATTTTTAAATTTTCCTGCTGTCCGCCTGCTCTCCCCCCTTGAGCTTTTGAAGAAGTATATGAGAGAGATCTTGAATTTTTCCACTTTTGAAAAATCTATGATAGTTTCTTTATATTATATCCCTCGGACTTCTTGTCAGCTCTCTTTGTAGGGTGAAGCAGAGGAACAAAATGTGGATGATCTGGAGCTGACTCAGTTTTTAGAGTTCTCTAGAGAAGGACCACAAAAGGACAGAAACAGATAAGTCAGCCATATTGAAATTGGCAGCTGTCCATTTTTGTGGATATCCTTTAAATATTTTTCCTGATGTGGCTCGATCTACTCATCTTCGCAGGAAAGCCTTTTTTGCAATTAAAACCTAAAGTTCTGGCCATTGGATGGACTTTCTTTTTGAAGTTTCCTTGTAAATGTGTTATATTGTATTCTGGTTTTAAATATGTGTTTACAGATATATCTCATTTAGAGACCTTTCTTCTAGATAAGTGTTAGGTAGTAAGTTAAAAGGGGTTTTGGTTTACTTTCCGGGATAACTCAGGCCTCTGATGTTCTTCTTGATGTGGACTTTAGCATCCTAGCAGGCTTAATTCCTAGGGTGGGCTTTTATTTTTTGGATGAGTTTCTTGTTCTCTTGATTGTACTGTAAGATGCTGTTCCCTTTTTTTTCTTGTATATGTATACAAGTAAATGCATAATAGAGAAGCTGCCATGCAAAAAGAGCAGAGACCAGAATCTGGGGATGAGGCACCTCGCTTGCCACAGGTCGAATAACATTTCCTGGAAGAAAATAGTTAGGTAATTATCACAGCAGTTTACGCTAAGGCTGCAGTGGGCCAAAGGTGCACATTAATTGTGCTTTTATGCAATGTGCGCTACAGGGCCTAGGGAAGGAGCACACATTGGAGCTGCTTGGGTGGATTATGTGTTAGGACCACACAACCACCAGGCACACAATAGATAAAAACACTATTAATGTGTGCAGAAAATGGCAGGAAACCCCCACACCACACCAACAGTGGCCCACCCTGAATTGCATCCCAGGAAGACACAATCAGAGCCCCCAATGAAGACAATGGCAAGGTCAAGCCTTGGTACTCACCCCGAGAGCCCCGGACAGAGGATCTATGCGGGGCTCAACTCTACTCCTCTGAAATTGCATCCCTGGCTGGCTGTGCAGCACTGCGTTTAAGGTAGCCAGCAGGCAGATCTCAGAGCCTTCTGCAATCTTCAGGAGAGGAAGGGAAACAGAGGAGGAGGGAGGGGGCACTGAGGTTGTGTTAGGCTACTGCACTTTTCCATACCCTTCCAATTTTGTGGCTGCTCAACAGACTCTTATGATAAGAGCATGGAGCTGAACCAATTTTCTCTCTTGCTATGGCTACCGAAAAGACCGCAGTTCGTGCTCAAGTGAGAGTCACCTTTGTTTCTCAAGGTGGTTGTTCATGAGCATCAATCTCTTTTCCTCTCAATCCTCGGGTTTTCTTCAGAGAGGAGAAAATCTATCCACAGTCTGCTGGAGACAAAAGAAATACTGAAGGGACCTTTGGTGGCAAAGAGAGGCATAGGAGTGATGTCACTGAAGCCTGGGCTTTTCATTGGTTCTTTGTCTCCACCAGTCTGCTGGTAGGGGAACACAACCCACTTGTCTGGACTGGTCTAGCAGGGCAATATGGAATAGGCTATTCCTTCACTTCAGTCTCTTCTCTTCCAACATATCTTTTACTAGCTTGCTATTCTATACTTTTCCCCATCTTTCTTTCCTTTCTTCACTTTAGACCAGGGGTGGCCAGCTCCGGTCCTGGTGCACCACAAGCCAGTCTAGTTTTCATAACGTCCCTAATGAATATTCATGAGATATATTTGCATCCATTGCCTCCCATTATATGCAAATGAATTTTATGAATATTCATTAGAGATATCGTTGTGGTGCAACAGGACTGGAATTGGCCACTCCTGCTCAAGACCATTCCCTAATATCCCTGCCTTCCCTTCTTCCTATGTCAGTCTCTGGTTCCCATTCATATCAATTCTCTTTATTCCCCAGAATTACACAACCTTCCCTCCTCTCTATTGTATCTGTCCCCCCCCCCTTTTTCTTGAAAAAGGTCCACAACCCTCTTCTCCCTTCTAGACTCACAATCTATATTCTTCCTAATTTGATCATTCCACATCCCTCTCATAGCTTGAAGTTGCCTGTACTTCCTGATCTCTATAAACAAAATATGAGATAAGGCCCATCTAATTTGTCCAGTTTCAACCGTGGTGCATACAGAGGCTGCAGTTGATCAGGACTTTCACTTTACTTTTTCGTTGATACCGTCTGTGCTTTTCTTCCCTCATGTTTTTCTTTAATTCCGCTACTGTTTATGCCTCCGCCCTCTCCAATCATCTTTCCTCCTCCCACCCCTACCACTTTCAGTTTTTACTTACAATATTTCTGGCCTTCATTCATCTTGTTTTCTACTCTCTTTCCTCTCTCTATAATCACTTTAGCCATAACCGTCTCCATTGTCCACTATAGCATCCCCACCCTTTCTCCAAATCCCATCGCTCCCCCAACGTTTCCGTTTCTCTCTTTTCGGTACTTTACCTATTACGCTACAACGGCTGTCCCGGCCGGTTCCTTTTCTTCTTTCTGTTGTCTTTTCTCTTTCCTTCTCCAGCCGTTTCCCCTTTTGCGAGCGCAGCCCCACTAAGCATCACAACCTAATCCGAGCATACGTCTCTACAAAAATGAAACGCACCGCGACCAATTGGGAGGCGCGGTATTCAAGCCTAGTGAGGGTGATTGAAGTTGACGGCGCCACCATTTTGGTTAAGGGCAAAACCGGGGCTGCAGAATTTAAAGGGAAAAACTGACCTATCGCCTGTGTGTTATGTTGAGAATTTCATAAGAGCGACCGAAAGGAAGGCAGGGCGGTGACTGCCGAAAGCCAATCAGCCTATGAAGTCCCAAGGTTTTCGAAGAGCGTAGTCAATGGAGAAAAGGTATATTGGAAAGTGCGTGACGCGAATTGACGAATCCGGAAGTAGTAATCTGGTGAGTTGGCTGTAGTGTAGGCAGATCTTGTTGACTGTATGAATTAAGTATGTTATGTGTCATCATAGCTAACTAGTGTTTGCGTACATGTATATATACACACACATATACTTTAATTTTAAATATGTTTTGTATCATTATTATGTATAAATAAATCCAGTGAGCCATATGTATTAAAGGGATGTTTCTGTTTTGTGTCTATAGGAAAAATGGCTGGGGGAATGTCTACTAAGCCGGGCTAACGGTTAACCCGGGCTATCTACAACTAGGTCCCACGTTAACCCGGGTTAACCGTTAGCCCAGTATAGTAGAGGTACCCCCTAGTGTATGTGTATCTGATCTATGTGTATGCTGTATACTACACATGTTACATGTCTATATGTTTGTATGCTAGGTATTCTTTCTAATACGTTAACGATACAATTTAAATGTTATTGTATCACTATTATGTCTTTATTTTAATTATTTACTTAAAAACCTGATATATATATATTCTGCTGGAATTATGTAAACAAAATTCAAATTTGTAAGTCAGTAGGTCTGAATTATGCAAAGTTCTGCATGCTTTGTCAAAATAACAAAACTTATTGTTTTTGATTGATACTTAATGTTTTTCTGCATTGTATTTTAAATTAATCACAAAAAGTGCACAATTTTTAAATTATTGTGTGCAGAATTCTAGCAGGAGTACAGAAGCCTCTGGTAGGATAGAGAAGCTAGCAGGGTTTTTACAGTTTGCACCTTCACTTTCCTTTTCTTCTGAAGCGGCTGAGGATAAGACAGTGCAGTGAATGTAAGGAGCAGTTAAGCAGACCCAGATTGGTAGGCATGGGGATTGCAGGTCAAACTTTTATTTTTTTTTTTTTTAACACAAGAAACAGCATGGCAGAAAAAGACCACATGGCCTATCTAGTCTGCCCTTCCATATCAACTACTACAATAGTCCCATTTTTTCCTTTAGAGATCCTCTGTTTGTCCCATACTTTTTTGAATTCAGATACTGTCCTCATCTCTACCATCTCCACTAGGAGACTATTCCACACATTTACCACTCTTTCCGTAAATAAATATTTCCACATATTACTCCTATCCCCTTTCACCCTCATCCTATGTCCCCTCATAGCAGAGCTTGCTTTCCATCGAAAGAGGCTGTCCTATGCATTTATGCCACAGAGCTATTTAAACTTCTCTATCATATCTCCTCTATACCATCTTTCTGCTAAAGTATACATATTGAGATCCTTAAATATGTACTCATATGCTTTTATATCGAAGACCACTAACCATTTTAGTAGTCACCCACTACCCTGACTCCAACCTGTTTATAATGACGCAGAGAACTATTTTACTTTAAAACAATAAAATGAACTGGCGGTGAACTTATCTTTAAAGAATAAAGTCTCTGTTAGGAAAAAATGCATGGAGGTGGGGCCTGATTATAGTCATCTATGGAGAAAAAAAGATTGAAGGCAAGAATGTAGATATAAGGTGAGTGGGAAGTGGCGGAGCAAGCGCATTGGAAGGCTTCAAGACTTTCGTTCAGCTTGAGGAGGACTTTGCACAAACTGACTTCAGCGGAGGATTTCACTTGAGTGTGGCTGTATTAGCCCTACGTGTCTGTGGAGAAATACTGCTAACCAAATGAAGTCATCACTTATCAGGATAGCGCCTACACTACCACTGCTCCGCTCCTGGACCACTCCTCCACTAACTGGATAGTGCCAGGGCAGTCTGTGGAGAAATTCAGCGGCACTATCTGGATAGTGCTGCTGAATATTGCAATCTGCAGCCTTAGCCAACCAGGCTTCCATTGGCCAACCAGCTAAGAATTTTGAATATTGTCCCTTTAATGTATATATGGAGTGAAAATTAAGGATTCAATTATTCATATAATTGAGTTTTTCTGTTTTTATTATACATTTCTAATTGACAGGGCTGGCTTTAGAGGTTGGCAAACAGGGTTATTGCCCTAGGCCCCCATGCCACAGGGGGCCGTAAGCCTGCTTCAAGCTGAAGGAGGCATAGCCTGCAGGTGGGCTTTGGGGCCCCCTCGCCAGTTTCTGCCTTGGGCCCCACTAGCCCTGCTAATTGATGCAGTACTACATAGAAAGGCATGAAACAAAGTTTAGATTACATATAGTACTGCTGAAGGTTGTGAAGCAGAGTATGGCTTTTCTGACACCTGTTTATGGATTGTTTATCAGCTGTTTCCTAAAAGAGGCGGAGGAAAGATGGATGGCAGCATGGCTCAGCATCTCTGCTCAGAGAAATATGGATCCAGTCTGACTCGGAGATATATTCAAAGGAGGGATGGATGCCTGGCCTGCATCTCTGAGAAGGAGGAGGGCAACTGTCACTCTCTCTGTCTATTTTTTATGGTGAGTGATATAATGAGAGGCTGGTGAAAAAGTGGTGGGATTTGTTAAAGGCAAACTCTGACTGATAGGTTGAGCCCCATTTTGTAAATTTCTCTGTGGGAAAATCCTGAGGCTAGATGCATAACTTTTAAACTGAAAACTGTTCCCTTTTTTAGTGTACAGTAATTTACAAATACAATTAATTTTGGTTATAGTTTGATAATGCCTAGTTGAATCCTGATTATCTGAGTTTTTTTTCATCAGTTCTGGAAACAATTCCAAATCATATTGTGGATCACCCCCTTGCTTCCTCAGGGATGAGAAAGGGTTTTGCACTTCTCCTGTTCAGTGCAAACTATTTATTTATTTACATTTGATAATATACTCTTCAACAAATACTCAAGGCATGGTACAAACAAGGAAAGATTAAAAGAGGTTGCAATGGATGGTTTGAGTTCTCCTTTCAGTCAGATTCTGATCCATAAGAAATGGCAGCAATGTGTACTACGAAATTTTTAAGGCCTACAAAAGAGAAACAATAAAAACAGAAAAAAATCAGGAAAAAGATTGAGACAGAAATGTAATACAACTATAACTTGAAAATTACATTTCAAAAATATAATTCCAGAATTTCTAGGCACTTACTAAGAAAGTTCCTTGCTTCAGATTCTCTTTTTAGTAAAGTCATTAATAACATGCTCAAAGTCCATATTTCAGTTAAAGAGCCTAGGGCCTATGAATACCAAAATCTGGACCTGATACTGTAATCCAAGCTGGAGAGAGCAATGGATGAACTGCCCTCTTCTAAATTCAGTGATAAAATACACTGATACTGTTTCATTTTTCACTTTTATGTTTACAGTCGGTGTTTCTACCCCAAGGCTATCCAGAGAGTGTCAGTGAAGATTACCTAACTTACCAGATTTGGGACACACTGCAGGTGAGAGGAAAGTAAGGGAGGAAAGCCTAGATATTAGGTTGTCTATAATAAGGATTTGTAGGTTCCTTCCATTGCACTGAGCTTCTGTAGTAAGATATGACCTTACAGGAACAGACAACAGGCGTTTGTAATCAGGGCCAGTGCAAGGATTTGACACACTGTAGAGTAACCTTCATTGCTACTGACCCTTACCGGGACCTGCAGTAGCAGCAAGGACACTGAAACAGCAACATAGCGCTTAACTCAAAGCCTCTGATTTTGTGTGCTGTTGCTTTGACCAGCTGCTTCCACCCCCTTCGACACAGACTTCCTGTTTGCATGGGGGTGGAGGTTTCTGCTATCATACAAACAGGAAGATAGCGTCAGAGGGGGTGGAAGTGGCTGGTCAAAGAAATAGCATAGTATCAGAGACTTTTGGGTAAGCACTACATTGCTGTCTTAATGTCATTGTTGCCACTGCAGGTCGTGGAGAGGGGTGGCAATGGGCCACTCTTGAAACATTGGCACTAGGTGGCTGCCTATTTTGCCTAATTGTAGCGCAGGCCCTGTTTGTAGTATAGCCAGAGAATGGTGTGATTACTTTACTAATGAATTGCTAAGTGCAGCAGTAGTGAATATAGTTTTCCTAAATATTGTATTGCCCAACCAAAAAATTAAAAATTATGCATTGAGATACAAAAAAAAATAAAATTCAAATGTATATAATATTTATGGTCAAATTCAATGTAAAAGCTGCTTAATATATTTCTTAAGAATTTAAATAATTTTATCAAAAAAATGTTTTTGATTTATAAAACAAGAAGTGCCAGTTAGAAAATGTAAACTCCAACCCAGCCGTATGTTTCATCCATAGTTAGGCTTCCTCAGGGAGTATCAGTATGATATACAGTTGTGGTCAACATTATTGGCACTCTTGCAGTTAATGTCCAGTGTCTCATTTAAATATAAAAAAGTGGCCAGTGAAATGGCTTTGGACCATATATGCACATATTTGACACATAAAATAATCAATTAAAATAGTATAAAAACTAGGACAGTTATTGGCACCCTTATAAATAATTCAAATCAGTTTGAACAGAAGAATCATATTCCTATTGCAATAAAATTAGACGCACCTGTGATCAATTGTCAGTACTCACATGACTCGAATCAACCAACAAAAGTTGGTTCTAATGTTTGAAATGGCCACATTCACTCTCTGTTCCATTTTCACAATGGTGAAGACAAGAGAACCAGAGACCATTAGAAAAGCCATTACCATCAAACCTCAAAAGGGTACAAGGCCATCTCCAAAGACCTTGGGCTTCCTGTGTCTACAGTTCGCAATGTTATTAAGATGTTTTTTGCTCATGGAACTGTCAAGAACCTCCCAGAACATGGTGGGAAGAGGAAAATTTAATCCAAGAAGTCTGCAAAGGTTAGTGTGGACTGTTGGGAAAAACACCACGTGCAATATCCAAAGAGCTTACCTGGAGCAATCTAAAGTGGTGGTTTCAACCCACACCATATGCTGCGCACTGAACAAAGAAGAACTTCTTGGTCGAAGGCCACGGAGGACCCCACTGTTCAAAGACAGACACAAAAATGCATGCCTGATCTTTGCCCATACCCACCTTGAGAAATCACAATCCTTCAAAGAAAATGTTCTGTGGACAGAGAAATCAAACTTGAGCTCTTTGGCAATGCAGGCAGTGATACATTTACAGGCGAAGAAATTAAGTTTATAAGGAAAATAAAACACCCTTCCTACAGTTTTTAAGCTTTCAGTTTAAATTCAGATCAGTTTAAATTCAGAACCCAGCAGAGAGCTTTCAGTTTAAATTTAAAACCAAGCAGAGAGCTTCATCTTTAAATTTAATACTCTGTCAGGGCCTAGTATCAGCAAAGAGCTTTAATTTAAATCAAATCAGAGTATAACTTATGTGACGTAGAAGCTTCTCAAGAAGCAATGGAGATAGACGGAGATCGGGTGGAGAAAACTGGTACTGCAAGGGAAAGCAGGATTTTCTCTTCAGAAAGACAAAAACATATAGCTGATCAGGAACCACACCTCACCTTAGGGGAGGAGATAGTTCAAGTCCCTGATTGGGCACGCTCAAGCAGGAGGCGGGCAGTGTAACACACGGGGAGCTTGTTAAGCAATCAAACACAGAAACAGTTGATGGAGAGACAGGAAGAGTTGGAGAAGGATAGAGAGAAACAGCAACGGCAAGGAGAGCAACAAGGCAGCTGTGTTCCCCGGAGGAGCAGTTTGGAGTCACAAAGCAAGTACTTGGGAGACTCAGGGGCAGTGAGAGACTTCTATGGGAAGAAGGGCTCAAAAGCACTGAGAGACCTGAAGATACAGCCCATGATTCCAGAGAACCAAGCAGGACCTTGGAGCAGAAACCAGAGGGATAAAGATTTCTCCTGGAGACACTCTCAGCACAAGGTACGAAGTGTGGTTGAAGCAGCTAGCAGCTATAATATTGGGAAGCAAGAAAGCTGGAAGGATAACTTTAAAAGCCAGAACAAAGTCAGACAAAACTGTGGCAGTTTGCTGCAGCCTGAAAAGCATTCAAGCAGCACAAGATATTCTAAGCCAGCTGAAGCCTACAGCTTAGAAGCTAATAGAAAGAAAACTGCTGAGCCTTATTGGAGAGACGTGAGCCAAGATAAACCTGACATTTCTACTTTTAAAAGCCTGTTCAGAAACTCTCCAGAACCAGTTGAAGTTTTAAAGGAAAACCCAGCACTTACTTTTAGGGATAAGTGGGGGAAGCGTTTTACTAGCACGCCGAACTGTGGTGCTGACAAAAGCAGCCTTGCTAATTACCATAAGATAGACATCTTAAGCCAATGTTTACCTGAAGCAGGAGAAAGACTTCAGTGTAGCAAAGGGAAAACGCAGGCTGAATTACTTCTAACAGAGTTCAGGGAATTCCTAGAAAGAAAGGCAGTTTCTCCTTCTAATTCAGCACAGCATGCAAACAGCTGTGAAGAGGAGATGCCCTTAGATGTTTCCCTGCCTTCCACAGAGCAAGAGATAGCAATGGATTGCTCAACTTGTACCATTGAAAAGGACATTAATTAAAGTGCTTTAAAAGTTATATGATAGAAGTATAACAGGAGTTACCTTACTTGTTATCATGCTGAGAAAACTTATGAAAGTTGAATAAGTTAAAGCATTTTTCTGGATATAAGAAGCTTTGCTGTTGTACCAGACCGTTTAGTTTCAGTTCATGAAAGAGTCACATGACAATTTGAATGTGAATCCAGAAGCTAATGGACACTTAGCCCAGCATTGCAAACCCTATATATTTTGGTTTTCTCACTCTTGTTTTGTGCTATAAAACATCTTAGCGTCTGTTTGCACTGAACTGCAAAAGCGGGAAATAAACCTCATAAAAAGAAATTTCTTTGCCTGCCTTTAACTACTTGAGCACACAACTACAATCTCAACCCCTTCAGGAGGCTCAGGACTACATCACCCAGAATCCCTAGGGTCTCATCGTAGTACCTCACCCCTGAAGGGCCCCAAAGGCCACCTCCACCTGGAAACCCTCAAGGTCCAGGTAGTGGGTGGGTGGCACTTAGCATAAAATGAAAAACAGATTTAGTATTCTTTGAGCAATAAATTGTTTCTAGAGACCTTTACAAAGAGGCCTTCTAGATAGAGGGCAAGAGACCTGTGAAATGTGTTTTTAAATTGGTGTTAAAGTCAACCAAGGCTAATCAGAGGCAGCAAACAGGACTTTAAAGGCACCATCAGGCATGAAGTGGAGCTTGCCGCTGGAACACCTTCAGCCTCTGATCAGTATCGGGCTGGAAGCGGGAATCTGAGTTCCTCCCAGCTCGCCCAAGGCCAATCAGAGGCAGCAAGCAGGACTTTTAATTTAAAGGCGCCATTGGGCGTGCCCGTGCCTGAGGGCCTCGCCAAAGGGCCCTTTGGCGTGGCCCTTAGGCAGGGACTATCAAAAGAGAAAGAAAAGAAATGTAAGACAACCAAACAACCCACACCATTCCATGATATGCTCTACCAAAGCAAGGTTTGACTACTGATCACCAAGATATTAAGAGAACCTCCCAGAAAAAAGCCATCCATGGTAAGATACAAAAAGTCAAACCAACCATGCTATCACATAATCTCATATATTACACAATGATACTTCTGACTACATTTCTTCTCATATCATCTACCCAGCTGATTAATAATTGGAACAATAACATACTAGTTCTTCACAGAACAAACTTCCTCCACCTTACAACCTACCTCAAAATACCGTTTTCTAAACCAACTCATGGATATCAAACTCCAAGAACACCCAATCAAATGCTCACTTGTCAATGCTGATTCTGTCCGCAACAAAATCCAGACTATTGTAGACCATATTCATCACATGGATACTGATGTAATGTGCATCACTGAAATCTGGATCACTGACTATGACAACGTCTTACTAAACCAACTAACTACACCTCAATATACCCTGTTCAACTGCCCCAGATTAGAGCAAAGAGGGGGAGGAGTACTTATCCTTGCTAAAAAAACAAAAAATAAAACACTTGAATTTCTCACTGAACAATTCTCAGTCACTGCATACATTAGACTTCCTGACCATCTCCAGCTCAGAATACACTATATGCATAATTTACAGAAAACCCACCTCCAATACTGAAGACCTATCAGCAGTCCTAGAAGAGGTATGTACCCAGTCAGCCTCAAGAAACCTCTTTATTCTCATGGGTTACCTCAACCTCAGCAAAACATGCCAGTGCATTCCTAAGTGCCATGGAATAAATGATGAAATAAATGACTGCTTCTTGGAGCAGCTGGTTCATGAACTGACCAGAGGGGAAGTCATATTGGACCTAGTCCTTAGTGGAACACCAGATCTGGTGCAAGAGATCAGGGTGTTTCGAAAGTTAAAAGGTAGTACTGTGGATTTTCTTACCATCCCTCCTCCACTAATTAAATCAAACGCGATCATGATATGATCATTATTGCCAAGTGGCTCCGGAGCCACTTGGCAATAATGATCATATCATGATCGCGTTTGATTTAAATAGTGGAGGAGGGATGGTAAGAAAATCCACAGTACTACCTTTTAACTTTCGAAAGGGAGACTATGATAAAATGAGGAAAATAGTAAAAAAAAACCCTAAAAGGAGCAGTTGCAAAGGTCAAAGACTTACATCAAGCTTGGGTGGTGTTTAAAAATACTATCTTGGAAGCCCAGACCAGCTGTATTCCACGCTTTAAGAAAAGTGGAAGGAAGTCCAAAAAACTGCCAGCATGGTTTAAATGTGAGGTCAGAGAGGCTGTTGCCAAAAAAGCATCTTTCAGGAAATGGAAAAAAGAGCCAAATGACGAAAACTGGAAACAGCACAAGCACTGGCAAGTTAAATGGAAGGCATTGTTAAGGCAGGCAACGGGAGAATTTGAGAAGAAGCTTGCTGCGGAAGCAAAAACGCATAATAAAGACTTTTTCCAGTACATTCATAGCAAAAAACATGTGAGAGTCAGTTGGTCCATTAGATGATAGAGGAGTTAAAGGGGCACTAATCGGTGACAGGGCGATAGCGGAGAGACTGAATGAGTTCTTTGCTTCGGTCTTTATTGAGGAAGATATAGGGATGTTACGCATGACTGAAGTGGTATTTAAAGGTGCAGAAGAATTGAAGGAAATATCGATACATCGGGAAGATGTATTACAACTATTTGATAAACTGAAGAGTAGCAAATCACCTGGATGATATACATCCAAGGGTGTTGAAAGAACTGGAATATGAGATTGAAGACCTGCTATTAGTAATTTGTGAACTATCATTAAAATCATCTGTAATACCTGAAGATTGGAGGATGGCGAACGTAACGCCAATTTTTAAAAAGGGTTCCAGGGGTGATCTGGGAAACTACAGACCGGTGAGCCTGACGTCAGTACCGGGAAAAATGGTAGAAAACATCATAAAGAACAAAATTGCTGAACATGTAGATAGTCATGGCTTAATGGGAAACAGCCAACACGGCTTTAGACAAGGAAGATCTTGTCTTACTATTCTGTTATGTTTTTTTAAGGTGTGAATAAACAGGTAGACAAAGGTGAGTCAGTTGATACAGTGTATCTGGACTTTCAGAAAGCCTTTGACAAGGTTCCTCATCAGAGACGTTTGGCAAAACTAGCTTCATGGGATAGGAGGCAGTGTACTATTGTGGATCAGGAACTGGTTAAAAGATAGAAAGCAGAGGGTAGGGCTAAATGGCTAATTTTCCCAATGGAGAAAGGTGAATAGTGGTGTACCCAAGGGATCTGTGCTGGGTCCGCTGCTTTTTGACATATTCATAAATGACCTGGAAAAGGGAATAACGAGTGAGGTTATCAAATTTGCAGATGAGACAAAACTATTTAAAGTTGTTAAAACCCATGAGGATTGTGGAAAATTGCAAGAAGATCTAGATCAATTGGAAGACTGGGCATCAAAATGGCAGATGAAATTTAATGTGGACAAGTGCAAAGTTATGCACCTAGGGAAGAACAACCCAAACTATGGTTCCAGGATGCAAGGTTCCACATTAGGAACCACCACCCAGGAAAAAGATTTAGGCGTCATTGTGGATAACCTGTTAAAACCCTCCACCCAGTATGCAGCGCCGGCCAAGAGAGCAAATAGAATGCTAGGTATCATAAGGAAAAGAATGGAAAAATAAAGGATATTATAATGCCTCTATATCGTTCCATGGTGAGACCGCACCTTGAATATTGTGTGCAAGTCTGGTCACCGTATCTTAAAAAGGATATAGTGTTATTAGAAAAGGTTCAGAGAAGAGCCACCAAATTGGTAAAGGGGATGGAAGGATACTCCTATGAAGAAAGGCTGAAAAGGTTAGGGCTCTTTAACCTGGAGATATGAGGGGAGGTATGATAGAAGGGGAGATATGATAGAAGTCAATAAATTAATGAACGGAGTGGAACAGGTAAACGTAGATTGACTGTTTACGTTATCAGAATATAAAAAGACTAGGGGACATGCAATGAAGCTACAGGGTAAACTATTTAAAACAAATAAGAGAAAATATTTTTTTTTTACTCAACGTGTAATCAAACTCTGGAATTTGTTACCAGAAGATGTAGTAAAAGCTGTTAGTGTAGCTGGGTTTAAAAAAGGTTTGGACAAGTTCCTGGAGGAAAGGTCCATAAACCATCATTAAAAAGGGACCCAGGATATCAATGCTTGACCCAATACAAGCATTATGGAACCTGTGTCTTTTGGGGAAACTGCTAGGTACGTATGACCTAGATTGGCCACTGTTGGAAACAGAATACTGGGCTTGATGGATCTTGGTCTGACCCAGTATGGAATATCTTATGTTCTTATATCTAACTCAAATTGATGCAACAACCCATTGCAAAGGATCTATCTTGGACCTTCTATTTGTACCCAATACTCTACATAAAGCAAACCTAAATCTACAAATTGACCCAGTGTCCTGGTCAGACCATACCATGATATCCTTTGACCGACCTACCAACCAACACTACCCAACCAAATACTTCTCCACAGCATCAGTATAGACGTCGATTCAAGGCCTTCAACTCACAACACTTTCTAGACCAGACCTCTTCACTACTAAACTCAGACACAACTGACCTAGACACATTTATAGACTCATGGAATCGAACAATAAATGATGCTGCAACATTCAATGAAAGACATACTACAAAACATTTGGCCAGTAGGTGTTCTGAGCATGGCCTGGCCAGTGCAAAAATCAACACATGTATATCCCAATTCATATTCGTATACATGTGTACGAATGGAATTGCACATGTGTAAAGTTATACCTGCTCCTTATCACAAACAGATTTTGTAAATGTGCTCGTTTTGGCCATCCCTTCACAGGAGGAAAGGTGGAGCTCTTTCTCAAACTTCCCAATATTTGTTTTCCCCTCCAAATCAAAAGGACGTGAACTTAAGCCCTCTGTACTCCATTAGCAGCATCTACATTTCAGGGCTTCCAAAGTGGCCGTGATGCATATGTACGTTCCAGCAATTTACACATGCACATTCTAAAATGCTGACACATACACTTGCAAGCCGCCGTTGTTCCTACATCCAATTTATTAGCAGTTAAAAATTAGTTGCGAGTGAGGTATCTCAAATTGTTGAAAGCACATGAAAGAGAAGAATTTAATAAAGCAGAAGGGCACGCTTTGAGATTATTATCTCGTGATTAACTGTCATTAAACTGACAGACAACGGAGGTACAATAATAGTATGGGATCACGTAGGCGATGAGAATGAAGTTATACATAAGATCCTACAGAAGATACACAAATGAAAATCTTTGGCATTTTGGAGGACAGCCCTTGCATAAAATTACATTCTTTCTCAATGACCAAATTTTTAATAAGACGAACATCCTATTATTCTTAATTTTTACATAGTTTCCAAGATTCATAAATCTCTACTGAAACCACCTGGTCATTCTATAGTATCTGAGATATGCTCACTATTGCAGCCATTATTGTATCAGAAAGACTTTGACAAGGTTCTTTATGAGAGACTCTTAGCAAAATTAAAAAGTCATGGGATAGGAGGCAGTGTATTATTGTAGATCAGGAACTGGTTAAAAGATAGAGAGCAGAGAGTAGGGCTAAATGGACAATTTTCTCAATGGAGAATAGTGAATAGTGAAGTACCCCAAGGATCTCTGCTGTGCCTGCTGCTTTTTAACATATTCATAAATGACCTGGAAATAGGAATAATGAGTAGGATGATCAAATTTGCAGATGACACAAAATTATTCAAAGTTGTTAAAAATACAAGAGAATTGTGGAGAATTGCAAGAGCACCTTGATAAATTGGAAGACTGGATGTCCAAATGTCAGATGAAATATAATGTGAACATGTGCAAAGTTAAACACCTAAGAAAGAATAACCCCAACTATGTTTCCATGATGCAAGGTTCCACTTTGGCCTTTTATTAACATGAAAGGATCACCTTGAAATTACCTTATATATCCATGTATTGCCATATTCTTTAGAAGTATTTCAAATTAAAACTACTATTTTGCGGTGCTGGGACACAATAAAAATTCATGATATATTTAAAAACAGCCCCTATGTTCACTTACCAATAGGGAAAAAAAATTACGTGATTGGCTTGCCCATTCTAGATCACAACCCCTGGAAAAATCTGAATGAGACAATCTTACTGGACATACAATATGTGGAAAATGTGTCACTTGTGCTCATCTTTTGGAAATTTAAAGAATTCATTCATCCAACTTTATGCTTTCATCATAAGCTGCGGCATAATACAAATTGTGAGACTTCAAGGATTATATACGCAATTGTGTGTCCTTGCAATAAAATATATGATGAAGAATGATGAGCCTATTAAAACAAGAATAGTGAAACATTTGCATTGTCTATAGGAAAATGCTCTCTTGATAATACGTTGGAAGGAAGCAACATATTTTATTGACGACCTTAGTTATTTTTAGAGGAGATGTCTTAAGAAATGTGTACAGATCAGAGCAATAATATGTTTTCAGATGACAAACTTTGATACCAAAAGGTCTTAATCAAGAAACTGAATGGCAATGATTGTATTAAATGGGAAGACCATATTTTATACAGTATGCCTGTTATGGTAAGTGTGGCGTGCAGTGGGAAGGGGTTTTCTTTAAAATACAGAACAGACAGCAATTCAGGGAAAACAAAACAGCTTTTATTCTGTCTCAGCTTGCTAAATCTCCACAATGCTGTTTCTCCCAGCCCCTCCCCAGCCCCAATTAAAGTTCCTACCTCTGAACTCTTTTGCATGACTTGCCTTGGAAGGACTGATAGCTCCACGGGCCTCTCTCCCTCCTGCAGCCTGCTGAGTTCTTAACCCCTCCCTGTAAGCCATGCCCTCCCAGCCTTGAGTTCTGGGTTGCAGTCTCTCTTAAAGGGGGCTGCTGATAATCCCTCTGGAGAGGACAGGTAACATTCTATATACCCAATCATACATCCTCTCCCTCATCTTAACCATGTCCCGTTGAGTGCTTGCCTCACCCCAGACCCTTACCCGGGAAAGAAAGTCTTTTGTTCAGCTGAGTCAGACCAGCCCTATAGCAGACCTGAAACTGGTAGGGTTGGAGACTCAAAAATCCACTGCATAATAGGAATAGAAGCGACAGATCTCGAACAATTTTCAGAAGACTGTGTTCGTGAGGAACTAGCTAAACTAAAAATAATACAAAGCCATGAGTCCAGGTGTGATATATCCAAGAATACTGAGGGAACTTGGGGATATTTTAGCATCTTCACTGTCTGACCTTTTCGTTGCCTCTTTGGAGTTGGGAGTGGTGCCAGAGGACTGGAGAAAGGCACATAAGGATGACATTGAGAACTCTACAGGCTGGTTAGTCTAACCTCTGTGGTCAGTAAATTATTAGAAAGGCTACTAAAAGAAAGAATAGTGAGGTTTCTGGAGTCCAATGGATTGCAGGATCCAAGACAGCATGGATTCACCAGAGACAGGTCTTGTCAGACAAATCTGATTGATTTATTTGACTGGGTGACCAGGGAGTTGGACTGAGGGAGAGCCCTAGCTGTGGTGTATTTAAGATTTCAGTAAAGCCTTTGACACCATCCCACACAGGTGACTTATAAACAAACTGAGCACCTGAGGGATGGACTCTAAAGTTATTGATTGGGTTAGAAATCGGTTGAGTGGGAGGCGTCAAAGGGTACAGGTAAATGGAGCTCACTCTGAGGAGAAGAAGGTTACCAGTGGTGTGCCATAGGGATCTGTCCTTGGTTCGATTCTTTTTAACATCTTTGATAGTGATATTGCAGAAGGGCTGTCGGGTAAGGTTTGCTTGTTTGCGAATGATACCAAAATCTGCAATAGAGCAGACACCCAGGAAGGAGTAGATAACATGAGAAGAGATTTAGCTAAGCTTAAAGAATGGTCTAGAATTTGGCAGCTGAAATTTAATGCTAAAAAATGCAGGGACATTGCATTTGTGCTGCAAAAATCCAAAGGACCAGTACAGTGTATGGGGTGAGGTACTTCTGTCCACAAAAGAAGAGCGGGACCTGTGTATAATTGTGTCTGACAATCTTCAAGTAGCTACACAGGTAGAAAAGGCGACTGTGAAAGTCAGAAGGATGCTTGGGTGTATAGGGAGAGGAATAGCCAGCAGTAAAAAGGAGGTGATAATGCCTCTGGTTCGACCTCATTTGGAGTATTGTGTGCAGTTTTGGAGACCGCACCTTCAAAAGGATATAAGCAGATGGTGCAGAGGGTGGCTACTAAAATGGTTAGTGGTTTTTGTTATGAAGCATATGAGGACAGACTTAAAGATCTTAATATGTATACTTTAGAGGAAAAGCGGAATAGACGTGATATGATTGAGATGTTTAAATACCTCCATGGCATAAATGCACAGGAAGAGAGCCTCTTTCGATTGAAGGCAAACTCTCTGCTACAAGGGGACATAGGATGAGGGTGAAAGGGGATAGACTCGGGAGTAATATGCGGAAATATTTCTTTAGGGAAAGAGTGGTAGATGCATGGAGTAGTCTCCTAGTGGAGGTGGGAGAGATGAGGACAGTATCTGAATTCAAAAAAGTATGGAACAAACACAGGATCCCTAAAGGAAAAAAGGGGACTGTTGTAGTGGTTGATCTGGAAGGACAGTCCAAATCAGGGGTCTCAAACTCAAATTGCTTTGAGGGCCAAATGAGGACTTGTAAAGTAACTCGCGGTGCCTCATTTGCATAAATATTTGCATAATGTTACCATACAAAGCGCAGACGTTAATGATGCACATTTCTCAGAGCTGACATATTCCAGTTAATAAATTCAAAATAAAGAGAGATTTTTCTACCTTTTGCGCATTTTTTTCAATTGAAATTGTTCCAGCCACTTTCTTCTGGTTTCTTCGTGTCTTCTGCTAACTCTCCATCGTCTGCTGTCCATTTGTCCTTTCTTCTCTCTTCTAGTTTTTTTTTCCATTCTCTCTCTACATCTGCTTTAACATACAGTACTAATCTTTCTCCTTTTGCTCTTTCCTCATTCCTATTTCATCCACTCAAATTTTACCCCTCCATCCTCAATCCCCACTTACTCTCCCAATATTAATTTTATTTATTTAATTATTTTTTATACCGCGCTCTTTAGAATCGGTGCGGTTTACATGTATACTAACAGGTACTTTTTATTCCCTTGTCCCCGAAGGGCTCACAGTCTAAGTGTACCTGAGGCAATGGAGGGTTAAGTGGCTTGCCCAAGGCCAAAAGGAGCAGCCATGAGACTAGAGACCCCAGTCCCTCCGGCCTGAAGTTGCTTGTCCCCATGCAGGAATTGAACCCCCCGGCCTTCCGGCCTGAGGTAACCTGTCCCAACCACTGAGCCACTCCCTCCTTCCAATACCTGGCCAATTGTAGATTTTTCTTCCCTCCCACACAAAATATTTTTCCCCTTTCCTTTTCACTCTCCCAGCCCCATCCCGTTCTAATCCTCCCCCAACATCAGCTCCCTTCTACTTCCAGCCCCACCCAGCATCCGCTCCCTTCTAGTCCCCGCATCAGCCCATTTCCTGTCCTAGCTCCCCCCACTAAGCCCATTTCCAGCCTAGCTCCCTCCCCCTCACAGCCCATTTCCATTCCAAGCCCCCCTCTCCATCAGCTATTTGCAGTTCAGTTCTACTCAGCCCATTTCCAGTCCTAGCAACCCCCCCAGTCCATTACCAGTTCTAGCCCCCTCATTACCAGTCCTAAGCCCCCCAACAGCCCACTTCCAGTCCTAACCCTCCCATCACCCCATTTTCATTCTTAGCCCCCCAACAGCCCACTTCCAGTCCTAACCCCCCATTACCCCATTTCAGTCTTAGCCCCTCCATAGCTCATTACCAGTCCTAACTCCCCCCCCCCTCAGCCCACCTCCAGTCCTAACCCCCATCAGCCCATTTCCAGTCCTAACCCCCCCCCCCCTCCCCCTCCCCCCCCCATTAGCCCAGGTAAATAAAAAAAAAAAAAAAACTGACTTCTGTGGGGCAGCGGCAGAATCAACTGTCAATTTAAAAACAAAACCCTGGCTTCTGCTGCTGCCGCCGTGGCAACGACAGAATCAGCTGTCTGCGGCCCCTTCCCGTCTGCCTGGTAGAACCCTCAGCTCAGCTCCATCAGCGGCAGCTTTCAGGGCCGCCCACGAAGAGAGTATTTCCCTCTCGCGCGGCTCTGTTAACAGAGCTGCGTGAGAGGGAAATACTCTCTTCGTGGCTTGAAAAGCCTGCCACTGATGGAGCTGACTGAGGGCTCTGCCGGGCAGACGGGAAGGGGCTGCGGGACAGCTGATTCTGCCGCAGTAGCAGAAGCCAGGGTTGTTGTTTTTTTTTAAATTGACAGTTGATTCTGCTGCTGCCACGGCGGCAGCAGCAGAAGCCAGGGGTTGGTTGTTTTTTTTTGTTTCCTCTCCGTTGTGGGCTGCACAAAGTTCTCTGGGCTGTGTGTTTGAGACTCCTGGGTCTAAATAGACCATGTGGTCTTTTTCTGCCGTCATGTTTCTATTATATTCCGCAGGTGTGCAACAGGGGTCTGGTTTTGATCTGCTAAATGTTATACAAATGCTTGAATAATCTGGAGAGGAAGCACCACAATTATCTGGTTCAATTAGCATTGGACTCTGACCGGAACTGGCTTCTAAAAATGTTTTTCAAGTTTAGAGATGTATTGTTTCTGACTTGTAAGATTCAAATGTTTCCTGATGTTGCCAGGACAACCCAGAAGAGGAGGAAGCAATTTATTTTACTTTGGCTCCAGATTTTGAATCTGGGAGCCACATTTCATTTGCATTATCTTTGTAAATGTTTATTATCAAAGTAATGGGTATATTTTCTATGAATTATCGCATATATCTGAATTTATTTCTGCAAAAATAGTTGTAGCACCATTTTCCCCTTCTATGTATGTATGTATTATTTAAAGTTTTTTTTTTAATATATATCATCTTTCTCCAGTTCAAGACGGTTTACATGGAACTCAACAGTAACAGTGCAGATACATCTGTTCTGCATAAACAAAAACTTAGGGGGAACTTATCTAAGTACAAACAAAAATAACAGTTGGTTATAATGCCGGATGAAGCAACTATGTACATTAGATGGGGCTGGGTGGGGGGAAGATGCAGGGGGGAAAGGGGGGATATTGAATGTAGAGTAGGATGTTAGCTAAGTCTAGGTGGCACTTGTCTGGATGGAGCTATGTGGGGTGGTACTAAAGTACTCTTGGAAAAGGAGCGTTTTAATTTTTTTGCGGAATTCTGCATGGTCCGGGCAATTTCAAAGGTCAGATGAGAGGGCGTTCCATTCTGTTGGGGGCGTAGAGGGAGAAGGTACAATTGCAGGTAGCTTGTGTGCTTTTTAATTTTTTGACTGGGATGTGTAGCAGGTTTGCAGAGTTAGACCTACGAGATCTGAGGCTGGTAGGCTTGGTAAGGAGTAAACGAAGTAAGGGGTAGATTCAAAATGGATAACTTTGTGGATTAGGGTGAGGATTTTAAATTTTATTCTAGATAGAATAGGGAGCCAGTGGAGGCGTTGGAGTATGTGGGTAATGTTACTTGTTCTGGGGGTCTTGGAGATTAGACGTGCTATTGTGTTCTGGGCTAATTGGAGGGGGTGTATACTATGCTTTGGGAGGCCATGGTATATAAAGTTGCAGTAGTCGAGGAGTAGGGGTAGTAAGGGCTTGGCAAAAAGTACGGAAGGGGTGTCATAGAGGGTGGAGGTTTCTCAGGGTTCTAACCTTAGAGTATATGGAACAAGTTGTTTTTCGTATGTGTTCTTGGAAAGTGAGATTCTGATCAAGCATTACGCCGGGTTATTTAACTGGTTTTAATGGAGATCATATAGTCATCTAGGACCAGGGAAGAAGGGGGGGTGGGTATAAGATGGGTCGGTGAATAGGTGGAGGGCTTCAGTTTTGGGTAGGTTGATGAAAAGATTGTGTCGCTGGAGCCAATGTCTGATTTCCTTGAAGCAATTGCAGATATTAGTGAAGTTGGGCTTTGCGATGTTAAACGGGGTGAGGAACATGATGTCATCCGTGTAGAGTTGATATTGGATTTTGTAATATTGGAAAAGTTTACATATAGGTTGGAGAAAGTTGTTGAATAGAAGTGCAGATAGGCTGCATTCTTGAGGAATGCCTTGCAATTGAATGAATGGCTGGCAGGTCTTTTCACCGATTCCTACTTGCTGTGTTCTGTGGTCTAAGTATGAGCAGAACCAGTTGAGAGTGGTGCCTCTAAGGCTGATGTCTATTGAGGAGTTGGTTGTGAGGAAGAGAGTTGAAGGCTGAGGAAATATCTAGAAAAATTAGGAGACATCCCTGTGTAGGTGTTTGAATGTATGGGATTACTGTATTTAGAGGAGAAGTGAATAGGGTTTCCACACTGTGGTTCCTTTTAAAGCCATGTTGTTGAAAAGGGTCGAGGGGAGGATGGTCATCAATGAAGTTTTGGAGTTGGATTTGGGAAGCTTGATATCGGTCTGTATGATGTGGGGGTGATGGGGTCAAGCTTGGATCCTTTTAGTATGGGTCGGATTGAAGTAATCTTCAGGGGGGGGTGGCATGATCCCAGTGCTGAGTAAAGTTTGTACCATGTTGCATATGTATGGGGCAAGAGTTTTCTTGGTGGCTTTTACCCATGAGATAGGGCAGGGGTCTAGTGCTGAGGTAGAGGCATTGAGATTTGCTATGGTTGTGGTTATGTTGTCTAGGGAAGGCAGGTCGAACTCCCAGGTTTAGAGGGTAGCAGGTTTGTACATCCTCTTAGTAGTAGGGCTAGGTGGGGTTTGTCTGTACAGTCAAACCTCGGTTTTCGTATGCCCTAGTTTTCATACGATTCGGTTTTCGTTGACTTTTTTCGTCAAGATTTTGTCCCAGTTTTCGTACATTGTCTCTGTTTTCATACAGTTGAAAATGGAGCACCATCTTGTGGCCAGAAGTGGGATTTTCTTTATTTTGGTTCTCTTACTGATTGTCTTCCATATGCCAAGTCTTCAATAAAGGTAAAAGTGATGTTAAATGTTCATTTATCCATTTCATTAGTCATTTATATGTATTTCTCATTGTTTTCTGTATGTAAAAATATAGTTATCTATAACATGTATTTTTTGTTAATATTTTTGGGTGTCTGGAACAGATTAATTGGATTTACATTATTTCTTATGGGAAATATTGCTTCAGTTTTCATACATTTGGTTTTAGTCAGACTTTTTGAACGGATTAATCACGAAAACCGAGGTTCCACTGTATGTGCTTAATCTTTTCCTTAAATATTGCTAATTTTTTTTTTTTGTCTCGCAATGACTCTGTGCTCCCAATACTAGTGGGCTAATGTGCCTGTGATTTTTATTATTTCTTGGATTATTTTTTAAACTTATTTTTCTGTTAAGCAATTGTCTTGCTGATATGTATGAAATTCATAAAAAAACAAAATTAACCATTCGTGTCTCCAAATCCTTTTAATCATGTAATCTGTTTGTCATGTTGAGTTTGAGCCAATGTCAATTTTGGTTCCAATAACAAGCTCATTTGTGCTACTACTATGCCTGTAGTTTCTGTAATCAAGAGCATTGCTCAATATAGAATTCAGTTTTGAAATAATTACTTGATTGTCCTCATAAGTTCTCGATTCTTTATAAATTCAAAGGCCACGTGGAATCCATTTCTCTCTACAGAGAGAATCATCTGAAGGGACATCTAATGAAGACTTTTTTTTTTTTTTTTTATTCCTACCACTGGTTTGATGATATCACAGTATAAGGGTCATGTGCAGCTCTCGTCTGACCAGTATTTCTCAGTCTCCAGCAGATGGAGGTTGTCTATACCCTGTGTAGTCTGAACTGGATGGAAGGTGAGGAATTAGGCGCAAATTGGTTGATGCTGGCAACAGAGCCCTGGTATACAGAATCTGATGGTACCAAGTCCCACCCACTCCCCCCATGGCTCATCCTTCCACATATATTCGGAGGAGCATCCCTCTTCCTCCTACCCAGTCTTTGGGAGAGGTAATCTGTTTCCAATTAAAAAAAAAAAAAGCGCCTTGGCTGACCCTCAACACTAGCTGCCATGCGGCTGCCATTAGGGCCACAGTGCATGATTGCAGTCTGAGACAAATATTATGGCCTCATGTGCCAGCTAAGTCCTGAAGAACATTTGTGGCTGATGTCCCCTTTGGGGTAAAAGTTGTTGCAGCGACTGCATGGCTTCCTTGGTCCTGATGGGGGTTTTCTCTGCACCAAGGCAATCGGCAGCGAGTTGCATTAACCTTCTGGCACCGTGATAGGACTGAGGCCTCCTAACACAAACTCCAAATTCCTCGGCTGTCTCGGCCCAGTGCACAATGCCAGCACCGGGGAAAAGAATCAGGAAATGGCCTGGCTTCAGCCTACATGCCATTTTGCAAGCTAGTCTGGGGCCCTGCCATTTTCTTCCTCTGGAGAATTGCCTTAGCATTTCTCCAGCCGTGGTGAGGCAGCCATTTAAAAAAGGAAAAAAGAAAAGAAAAAGGACTAGCTTCTGCATTTGTCCTTTGTAGGGCCGGCACAAGGATTTCTGCTGCCCTAAGCAGAAGCCCCAGCCTCACCGCCGCTGTTCCCTCTCCCAGCTGCTGCTGATTCCACCTCTGGAGGGGCAGACGGGCATCAACAGTATTTCCAAAAGTGGCGGCAGAAAGCTGTCACTTTTGGAAATACTGCCACTGCCACCTCCCAAGACAGAATCGGCGGCAGCTGGAGGGAATGGCTAGTCATGTATGCCGCTTCTGCTTTCTACCCGGGCCGGCCACCCTAGGTGGCCACCTAGCTTGCCTAGTGGATGGGCCAGCCCTGGTCCTTCAGGACACAGAGATGCTGGCAGCAGAATCAAGGAAGCAGCAAGTGGTCAGGGAGGTTTGCCGGGGACCTTTGAAGGAAGCTTTTTGGTGGGAGCACCCACCATTTTTCTCCCCCACTATATCCTTCAGCATTTGTAAATGTGTAGCACTGCTCTGGATATCTTCAATAGAAAATTGATTCAGGACATTTAAAATAAAGAATCCACAAAGGAAGAGGCCTTCTCACATTAGGGCATTGCGTTAGGAGGGTCCCTGCTTGATCATAGCGTGGGTAATGTAAGGGCTAGGTCCTTACTCGTGTATCTACTAGCAATGGAGAGTAGCCCTCAGGAGACTGAATGCGCAACAGTAGTTTTGGACAGAGAACTTTCAAGGATTCTTTTGGTGGCTTCTTGAAAATATTTTGGTGAGACCTGGCTGTGGCTGATGCTGGGTCTGCTTATCACGTGGCCCTTATTTTGGCCAACTCCCCTCATAAAGACAGATCTGACCTTTGTCTTGGTGACCTTGGTACCTTTTTTAGGGTTGCAAGCCTTGTCAAGGCGTTGTGTTCAGTTGCCAGTGTCATACTTTACATGGACTTTGTGTGTTCTCACATATTTGTTCAGCTGCAGGCTACTGCTTTGGCAGTCAGAATAAAAAATAAATAAAAAGACAGGAAAATACAGTGAGAGATTTCTTTGCTACTTGGGCCAGCTCCCATGGCTTAGCTGGCAAGGTGCCTGCTTTCCATTCCAAAGGTCACTGGCTTGGGTCTTGCCTCTGAGTGTGTGGGGGGGGTGGGGGGAGAAGAGGAGAATGTGGGTCATTGACTCTTGAGCGTGATAATCTTATAAGCAGCTTGGTCCATTTCATGGTGAATATTGACCAGAGGCTCTGGTTTGCGGTTACCCTGCTTAGCTTTGGGCACTGCAGTAGGCTGTCCTTCTTTTGGAGGAACTCGGACTACGCATTGGAGCTTTCAGTGAGATAGTGAGCCATTGGCGGCTTGAGAAGTGTTCCAAGATGCAGACACTCCCTCCACTTCTCAGTACAAGTAGCATAGTTGTCCTTTACTTTGGTGGCATTGTAGTTCCTGGTCTTAGATGCTGTATTTCGTCTGAGGGTCAGAGGTACAATTTGACCCTAATCTCTCATGTCTCTTCTCCTGGGGAGGATGTAGAAGTTCGTGTTAGTAGCCTCTATGCTGTTTTCTCTGCTCTTAGGCAGTTTGCTTTTAGGTATAATTATGCTAAGCTGGACTATGCTGCGGCTTCTTGTGGGGGGGGGGGTGGTAGTGGTTTTGCCCCATTGTGGCAGTGGGGGTGGGATTGAATTGTGGGCCCTCCAAAGTTAGGGTGGTGCCTTTGGGATAAAGGGTAACTAGTCTTGAACTCCTAGAATGAGGAAGTCTGAATATGAGTGAAACGTGGAGTTTATATTTGGAATTGACACTTCTTGTCTGATAAAAATTAAATTCATTTGGATTTTGTTGAAGAGGATTCTGTGGCTCATCATCACTATGTCTCCTCTTTTCTCTCCCTACCCTCCTCCCTAGCAAATCCGTTTATCAAAAAAATCACTTTTGTTTATGCCTTTCTCCTACTGCCACTCCAGACTCTATTGTTTCCACCTTGCTGCACCGTATGCTACTGCTACTACTACTACTGAACATTTTGTATAGCGCTACAAAACATACGTAGCACTGCACAGACATGTTAGAGACAGTCCTTGCTCATCGGAGCTTACAATCTAGTCAAGACAGACAACACAAGGGAAACACAAGATCAGGTAAGTCAAGATCCGAAAGGACAGGCGACACGTCATATTAAGGTACGTCTTGGTGAACATGCCTCTCAGCTGCGGACTCGCACTCTTATCAGCCCCTGTTGTTGAACATTGTATGCAACAGAACCACTCTTTTGATCAATTGTTGTGGAGAGTCATTGATTTTGTTTCCCCTGATCCACAGGGTGGTGATTGTCTGTCTGGCCAAACTGGATCTTTAAACTAGTTCTCTTGTCTCCATTGAGTTTGAATCTTGAGCTTGATTGGCCCAGTTTATTTTTAATGTCCAACCTTTCATAAGAGGAGCTTTCCTTGTCATGGTATCCTCCCTCCTCTTGTTCTGATTGGTGGGCAGCTTTTGGCGTCAGATGCCGTTTTCTTAACAAAAGGCGCAAAGGTTTTGAGGTTTCCTTATAAGCGCGCTGCTTTTATTACCATTCTTTGCATGGGAAGTTAACTATAAAAACATGAAGCAGAGCCCTGGACTTACGGGCTCCAAACATGCCACGTCTTACGGCTGCTTCTGTTTTTCCTACTGAGCCACACTCTGAGATAAGTGAAAATATACATTGATATTTGATGAAAGAATAAGTTTAAGAAGTTTTGTTTTTTGATTCTAATAAAAATGATTAAAAAGGAGCTTAATAATTAGTGGATGTATGAGTTCCCCACTCTGACAACAGCTCAGACATTCTTGCATGTTGTAGTTACATGCCCTCCGGTTAAAAAGCATTAAAATAGCATGCTAATATCGTCTGCGCCTGATGCAGAGAAACGTGTAGAGGACTGCGTAACTAGCCGAAGGACCAGTATCTCTATGCCTGGGTGGCTTAAACTTCTTTCAAGTGTCCCCGACAATATTTTGATGGCACCGGGGTCTTTCCCTGATGCCTGGATCACCATCAGATGATCCAGGCATCTGGGAAAGCCCCTGATGCCATCAAAATAATGCTGTATCTGGCAGAAACCAAATTCCTGGTGGTCATGGCCCTAATATTTCTCCTCCTCCTCCCCCGCCCCCATATTCCCCTCATGGTATCTTTACAATGGAGCAGAAGCATTGCCCATGTGCTTCTGCTCCCTTGCACTACCATCTTAGACCCAGGGACTTGGCCCCATCCAGAGAAGACTCTTCTGGGTCATGCAGTGAAGATCTGGGGGCCCATTCCCTTGCGCCTCTGGTGGGCGGCAGGCTTAGCCTCTTCTTTCAGAAATGGGCTCAGGTTACCAAGGATTGCTGGGTGCTGGACACTATTCAATTCAGCTATGTCCTGGAATGCAAGGAGCTGATTCGCAATGCCTTCATAGTTTCCTCTTGTAAGTCTGCAGTCCAAGATGCTATGGTGCGGACTACCTTGGACAAGTTGCTTTGCCTAAAGGCGGTGATCCCCATACCCCCAGAGGAGTGAGGCAAGGGAAGATACCCCATCTACTTCCTGATGCCAAAGAAGGGCGGTTCTTTCCGTCCCATTCTGGACTTCAAAGGGGTCAGCTAGCATCTGACATGTTTTGCGCTTTCGGACGGCAACCTTATGCTCCATGATTCAAGCAGTGCACCAAAGGGAATTCTTGGCTTCTCTGGATCTGGCCGAAGTGTATTTTCGTATCCTGATCTGGGTAGATCAGCAGAAGTATCTCCATTTTGCCATGCTTGGCTCTCAGTTTGCCGCCCTTCCCTTCTGGCTCTCCACCATCTCAGGGATGTACTCGGAGGTCATGATGGTGGCAGCTGTGGCACCAAAGGATCTGTGTCCATCCCTATCTAGACAACTGGCTTATCCAAGCCTATTCCCTGTCGGAATTGTCTCAGGTGATGTCGCGAGTGGTGTCATTTTTGGAAAGCCTTGGCTGGGTGATCAATCAGGAAAAGAGCCAGTTTTTACCTTCCCAGTCCTTGGAGTTTCTGGGAGCACATTTCGACACTTGAGTGGGCAGAGATTTCCTGCCAGAGGGGAGAGTCAGAAAACTGAATTGCCTGGCAATGTTCTCTGCGCAGCAGGCTGGGGACTATCTTCAGCTCCTTGGATTGATGGTGGCGAGCAGAGAGATGATCCCGTGGGCGCGTGCTCACATGCTTCCACTCCAGTGGTTCTTTTGAGTTGATGGTCCCCAAGTTATCAGGAGTTTAAGCGCAGGCTTCCACTCACATTGAGGGTGAGGGCCAGCCTGCAGTGGCGGCAACCCTGTCATCTGAGGAAAGGCGTACCATTGAACTATTTCTCCTGGAACCTATTGACAACAGATGCCAGTCTCTTGGACTTGGAAGCCCATTGCTGAGACCATACAGCTAAGGGCCGGTGTAGCTCATCAAGGCAAGGGCCATCAGGTTGGCTCTTCTGTGTTTCTGGCCCCTGGTCAAGGGCTGGGTGGTTCAAGTGTTTTCAGACAATGCCATGGCTTATGCACTGCCATGCAATGCCATGGCTTATGTCACTCAGCAGGGTGGCACAAGAAACACCGAAGTGGCCCTAGAGATGAATCTCCTGTTTGCATGGGTGGAGAAGAACCTTCTAGTCTTGTTGGCTCAGCACATTGCCAGAGTGGACAATGTGGACGTGGACTACCTTAGCCGGCACTATCTGAATCCCGGCGAGTGGGATTTGAGTCAAGAAGCATTTCGGTTGATTCTGCATTGCTGGTGTTGCCCCAAAGTGTGCTGCTTCTTCACTCGCCACACAGAGTTAGGGTCTAAGGGCCTCGATCCCCTGACCCAGTCTTGGCCTAGTCATTGGCTGCTGTATGTGTTTCCTCTGTGGCCCCTGGTGGGGCGTGTGATTCGGCGTATAGAGCGCCACTCGGGCCAGATTGTAGTGGTGGTGCCGGATTGGCCGCGAGAGCATGGTTCGGTGACCTGATACAACTCCCTCAAGCACCTCCCCTTTAGCTACCTCCGTCTTGGAGGGGCTATTGCAGCAGGGACCGATCATTCCCCAGGACCTGGCTCCCTTCTCGCTTACAACATAGCTCTTCAAAGGACACTGCTAGAGAGTAAGGGCTACCCTCCAGCTGTAATCTCTACTGTGCTTAGTGCCCGGAATAGATCTACCAAGCATATGTACGAATATTGTGCCTCTTTGAGCGCTGGTATGGCATGTGGCACTTGGCTACTGAGATGGCAAAGTTATCCTCCCTGCTGGCTTTTCTGCAGGATGGCCTAGAGGAGGCCCTCTCTTAGCTCCCTGAAGGTTCCTGTGGCAGCTGTAGTCTGGTGGTGGGTAAGTCCTTGGCCGTGCACCTGGACGTCTCCTGTTTTTCTCCAAGGGATTTGACATCTGCATCCTCCCCTTCAGGCTGTGATCCATTCCTGGGATCTGTCTCTGGCGCTCAGAGCCCAGATGGCGGGCCTCTTTGATCTGTTGAAACACACTACCTTGAAGGATTTGACACTCAAGACTGTCTTCTTGGTCACAATTTGGTCTGCAAGGCAGATCTCTGAGCTGCAGGCTCTGTCTTACGGAGATTCTTATCTGTCCTTTTTCAACCGAGGTTGTTTCCATTAGGCCTGTGCCTTCCTTGTTTCCTAAAGTGCTGTCTCCCTTTCGCATGATCTAGGTGGTTTTCCTGCCCTCCTTCTCTAAGTAGAAGGATAAGGATCTTCGCCTTGTGGCTGTCCAAAGGGTGCTTCTCCAGTACTTGGAGGTTACGAATTTCTTTCGTAAGTCAGACCATCATTTTTGTGCTGTTTTCTGGCTTGTGCAAGGATGAAGCAGCAGCCCATTCTACCCGAACGCAAGGGTCCTCTTGGGCGGAGTGGAACTCAGTAGCCCCTGCAGACATTTTGACAGGCAGCAACATGAGCATCACCTTTCACTTTTGTCAAGCATTACGGCTTGGATGTCCACGCGTGAGTGGACACAAAGGTGGCCCAAGGGTGGGGCAGGGCCATATGCAGAGACTGGACTCATTGTGGGATCTCATTTGCATATCCACTGGACCTCATTTGCATAAATTTATTTTATTTTAAAATGTATATGTTGCCAACTAAAATTTTAGACTGCTTTCAAAGGAGACCTTCACAACCTTTTCTTTTGTCTTGGCAATGACTTAGGGGCATGTTTACTAAATATTAATGTGCATTAAGTGCCACTGCATCAGTAGAAATAAATGAGTATTGTTGCACTTAGCGCACATTAACATTTGTTAATGCACATTTATTTATTTATATTCTCTTATATACCGCACTATTCTGCATCAGTGCGGTTTACATTGAACAAACTGAAATTACATTGAACAGGGCATTATAACTTGGAGATAACTATTTTACAGGGAACATGGGCTATGGAGGGTTAAGTGGCTTGCCCAAGACCACAAGGAGCACCTGTGGGACTAGAAACCCCAGTCCTTCCGGCCCAAGGTTGCTGTCCTCTAGTGGGATTTGAACCCCCGACCTTCCAGCCTGAAGTACCTTGCCCCAACCACTAGGCCACTCCTCCACATTAACTTTTTAAACATGCCTCTTAATGTGTATGAATACATTTGCATGGGCAATGAGGATAAATAAAACTATAAACCCTTGTACTAAACAAAACGCAGAGACGTTAGCGATGCACATTTCCCAGAGCTGACATATTCCAATTAATGAATTCAAAATAAAATAGTATTTTTCTACCTTTTTGTTTGGTCATTTTATTTTTCTGTTGCAATTGCCCCAGTTGTTTTCTTCTGTTTGTGCCTTCTGCTAACTCTCCATTGTCTGTTGTCCATTTCTCCTTTCTTCTCTCTTCTAGTATTTTTCATTCTCTCTCTTCATCTGCTCCAACATACCGATCTTTCCTGTTTTTGGTCTTTCCTCCATTTCTTTCTTTATTCCTCCCCCAACATCTGTTCCCTTCTAGTTCCAGCCCCACCCAACATCCGCTTCCTTCTAGTCCGATTCTCCCATCCCCCTATATCAGCCCATTTCCAATCTTAGCCCCCCAGCAGCTATTTCCAGTCCTGTGCTAGCCCCCCATCAGCCATTTCCAGCCCTAGCCCCCTCCCCCCCCCCAAGAGCCCCATGTCTGTCTGACTGGCTTCAGAGGGAGCTGGTGAGGATCGAGGCCCTGGCTCAGCTCTGTACAGCCGCCGGAGTGAAGAGCGGCATGTTTCCTTCACTCTGACAGCTGTGTTCTCGTGTAGCCCGCTAGAGCACTGAGTACCAGGAAACAGGAAATGCCCTTTAACTTCTGGCCCCCAGCAGGCTACACGAGAACACAGCTGCCGGAGTGAAGGAAAACACAGCTCTTCACTCCGGCATCTGTACACATTATCTGGTAAGTAAAATGTCACCTTTATAAGAAATAAATAAGCAGCTTTTACAGTGTTTTTGGTACCAAATATTATGTACATTTGATTTTCTTAAATACAGATGTGGCCCCATTATTGGCCCCTTTGCAGTTCAACCCCTTAATGTCTAATATCTATCTCCTAACAAAAAGCGACCAGTAAAATGGCTTTGGACTATATATGCACACATTTGACACATAAAATAATCAAATAAACAACTAATTAAAAAAGGAAATAGTAGGAAATTAAAACTGGGATATTGCCAGGACATGATTATTCAGATTGTCAAATGGCCAAACCCCAAATCAAAATATTCTCCCACATAAAAAAAAATAGTGTCTGATGGTGTCTGTTAGGTATCAGCCACTACAACAGAACTAGTCCATTTTAATCATATTTTGCAGTAAAACACACAGCAATTTAACTGTATATTAAAGAACCAAAGTACTTATCTGGACCAACAGATTCCAGGACGAGAACCAACACTTGAGCGGGGTCATCAGTGATACAGCACTGCATTTTGGGTCAAAGTAAAATTCTCAAAGACCCTGCATCAGGTTAAAGTTCCCCAGAAAGTTGCTCATGATTGAATGAAACTAACATGGAAGAAACTCTTCTTAAACCAAAGTCATCTGACCTCATCTCTGTGAGCTAAATGCTTACTGCCAGGCTGGCGGGAAGGTGGAAAACAACGATGTAATCACCTTCCCAACACAGCTAACCACTATACCAAACTGAGTCAATCTAATTCCAAATTGAGTCCAAAGGGAGCTATTGTGTTGAGACGAAAAATCCATTGTTTGTGTGACTGCAATAATGCTTGCCGATCTCCTCCTCTGATGGAGGGTGGTATCCAGTCCAACTTTCTCTAGGAAAGCTGGGTAAATGAGTGATCCGTTGGAGCTGAAAAGGTCCTGGTCTGTATCTAGGAGGCATGTTCAGCTAATCTTTTTTTTATAGGGGCGAATCGTATGGCCCACATACGTAAAGCCACATGGGCATAGGATTAAATACACAATATAGGTGGTATCGCAGGTAGTATAATGCTTAAGGTGCCACTCCTTCTTATTAGATACTGCATCGGTCCAAATCTCCCCCCTTCAGAGTCACTGAGCAGAATGATCTCCTCCCACAAGGGTAGTGTCCCGTCTGTTCCTCTGATTTCTGGAGCATGGTGACAGCATGGACTAGTCCAGCGATGGCGAACCTATGGCACGCGTGCCAGCTGTGGCACGCGAAGGCCTTGCAGCTGGCACGCGGGAAGGTCGCACATTAAAAAAAAAAAAAAAGCTGCCCGCTGCCGCCGCGGCGGCATGGAGTGTCCCGCGGGGCTCCCTCTGCCCGGCGGGACTCTCCCGGCGCTGCTCAGCCCCTCTCTGCCGGCTTGCAGAGACGCGAAGGGAGAGTCTCCCTCGAGTCTCTGTTAAGCCCGCAGGGGCTGATGGGAAATTTCCCATCTGCCCCTGCGGGCTTAAGAGAGACGCGAGGGAGACTCTCTCTCCCTTCGCGTCTCTGCAAGCCGGCAGAGAGGGGCTGAGCAGCGCCGGGAGAGTCCCGCCGGGCAGAGGGAGCCCCGCGGGACACTCCATGCCGCGGCGGCGGCAGCGGGCAGCTTTTTTTTTTTTTTTATTGCCATGAGCCGAGGGAGGGGGGTTAAGACTGGCAATGGGCTAGGGAGGGGGGGAGGGGGGTTAAGTCTGGCAATGGGCTAGGGAGGGAGGGAGGTTAATACAGGCAATGGGCTAGGGAGGGAGGGGGGTTGAGACTGGCAATGGGCTAGGGAGGGAGGGGGGTTGAGACTGGCAATGGGCTAGGGAGGGAGGGAGGGGGTTTGAGACTGGCAATGGGCTAGGGAGGGAGGGAGGTTAAGACTGGCAATGGGCTAGGGAGGGAGGGAGGTTAAGACTGGCAATGGGCTAGGGAGGGGGGGAGGGGGTTGAGACTGGCAATGGGCTAGGGAGGGGGGGGAGGGGGGTTGAGACTGGCAATGGGCTAGGGAGGGAGGGAGGGGGGTTGAGACTGGCAATGGGCTAGGGAGGGGGGTTAAGACGCAGTGGGCTATGGGGGGGAGTTAAGACTAGCAATGGGCTGTGGGCTGATGAGGGCTGGCAATGGGCTATGAGCTGATGAGGGCTGTCTGGAAATGGGGTGATGGGGGGGTTAGGACTGGTAATGGGCTATGGGGGGGGGGTTAAGACTGGTAGTGGGCTATGGGGGGGGTTAAGACTGGTAGTGGGCTGATGGGGGGGTTAGGACTGGTAATGGGCTATGGGGGGGTTAAGACTGGTAGTGGGCTGATGGGGGTGTAGGACTGATAATGGGTTATGGGGGGGCTAGGACAGGAAATGGGCTGATGGGGAGGGGTTAGGACTTGAGGTGGGCTGATGTGGTTAGGACTGGTAATGGGCTGTGGGCTGATGGGGGGGGTTTAGGACTGGCAATGGGCTATGGGGGGGCTGACTGGAAATGGGCTGATGGGGGGTTAGGACTGGTAAAGGGTTATAGGGGGGGGCTTAAACTGAAAATGGGGTGATGGGGGTTAGGACTGGAAGTTGATTGACGGGGGGCTAGGACTGGTAATGGGTTGGGGTGTTGCTAGGACTGGAAATGGGCTGAGTGGAAGGGGAGGCTTGAACTGCAAATAGCTGATGGGGAGGGGGCTTGGAATGGAAATGGGCTGTGAGGGAAGGGAGCTAGGACTGAAAATGGGCTGATGGAACAGCTAGGATAGGACTGGAAATGGGCTGTTGGGGGGAGCTAAGATTGGAAATGGGCTGTGGTGGGGGCTTGAATTGAAATGGACTCATGGAGGGGCTAGAACTGGAAGTAGGCTCATGGGGGGGCTTGGACTGGAATTGGGCTGAGTGGAGGGGAGCTATGATTTGACATGGGCTGATGGTGGGGCTAGGATTGAAAATGAGCTGATGAAGGGACTTGGACTGGAAATGGGCTGATGCAGGGACTAGAAGGGAATGGATGCTGGGTGAGACTGGAACTAGAAGGGAGCTGATGTTGGGGGAGGATTAGAATGGGATGGGGCTGGGAGAGTAAAATGGAGAGGGGAAAAATATTTTGTGTAGGAGGGATGAAAAATCTACAATTGGCCAGGTATTGGGAGAGTAATTGGGGATTGAGGATGGAGGGGTAAAATTTGTGTGGATGAAATAGGAATGAGGAAAGAGCAAAAGGAGAAAGATTAGTATGTTAAAGCAGATGTAGAGAGAGAGAGAGAATGGAAAAAAAAACTAGAAGAGAGAAGAAAGGACAAATGGACAGCAGACGATGGAGAGTTAGCAGAAAACATGAAGAAACCAGAAGAAGGTGGCTGGACCAATTGCAACTGAAAAAAAAATGCACAAAAGGTAGAAAGATATCTCTTTATTTTGAATTTATTAACTGGAATATGTCAGCTCTGGGAAATGTGCATCATTAACATCTGCGCTTTGTTTGGTACAAGAGGAAATTCCTATTTGACGTTGCCACTTGTTCTCTTTCCCCAGTATTCTCTGAAATGTATTGGTTTAATATTTGCAGTGTTGCCTTTTGATAGGTAGGGTATGGTGCTTTGTGAGTCCTGGTAATGCTGTCAGGATACGGCGGGTTTGCTATGGGTTCTAAATGGGCAGCGTTTGTAGTAGTTCCTAATGTGCCTGGCGGTTGGCACTGGATTATAGTAATGTAGAAATCTTTTAGTCTTTCTTTATCCATACACTCATTAAGAGACATGTTTACTAAAAGTTAGTGTATGGTAACATTATGCAAATATTTATGCAAATAAGACCACTTATGCAAATGACGTGCTGGCACTTTGAGGAAATTCTTTGGTTTTGTGCGGCAGTTTGGGCACTCGGGCTCAAAAAGGTTAGCCATCACTGGACTAGTCGATCACATACATTTTTACCATGGGTGAACGCCACACATACGGGCTTCTGGAAACATGCATGTATACTAAGAACCTGCCAATGGTTGTGCAAAATCCTTGTTACTTGAGTCGAACAATCGCTGAATGGTAAAATACCAACAATCTTGTCCTCCCGTGATCTGCTGGATTGGTAAAAGCCATTCTCTATGGTTATATAAGGCTCTTCTTTATGCAGTCCAAATAGTCTACTGGGGGTAACCCCTTCCAAGAACCTTTGACATAACTCATGGGTATGTATTTTATAATCCTCAACAGAGGAACAAATATGTTGAATGTGTAAAAATTGGCCATAGGGTAAGCCACATTTCAATAGGAGGATGAAAACTAAGAACAGTGGGTTTTTTTGCACAGGTTTGTGAAAAAGTGAAGTGGATAAATCCACCCACTGATGTGAAACTCTAACATCCAAATAGTCTATAGAAGTCTGATGATGATTGGCAGTACATTTGATATTACTATCACACGTGTTAAGTCAAAAAATAAATTGTTCAAGTTAAGACAATGAAGTAGTCCATATGAAAAAAATGTCATCAAGAAAACGTTGCCAGAGTATGATCTTGGAGAACCAGACCGAAGAATAAATAAATTTATCCTCAAAATACGCCATTTATAGAGTAGCCACAGAAGGTGCTACAGAGGCTCCTATAGCTATTCCACAGATTTGTAAATAAAATACATCATCATAGTAGAAATAGTTTTTAACCAAAACCAACTCCAAAACAACAAGTATAAATTGTTTAGGTAAATGTGCTGACGGAGACGAGGGGACAGTAGCTATGACTGATAAAGTATCTTTTTGAGGAATGTTGGTATACAATGCTATTGCATCTAGAGTCACCAAAGTTACTTGAGTATGAGGCAGAACAGTGAATTGTAATAAACTTAAAAAACGAGAAGTATCTTTAATGAATGATGCTACTTCAGTCACTGCTGGTTGTAAAATGTATCGCAGAGCTTTGACAATGGCTCAAGCACTGATCCCTAACATAAAACAATGGGGCGGCCAGTGGGGGTCAGACAAAGATTTATGAATTTTGGGCACAGTATATATCACCGGAACCCTCTGATGTTCAGATGTTAGAAAAGTGTGTTCTTTCTTTGTAATCCCAGTGCGCTGTCAATGCTTGAGTGCACAGTTCACTAATTTGTCTAAGTAGGGCTGCAGTCGAATTTTCACGAAGGTGGGAGCAATACCAGGAATCATTCAATTGGTTCAAAAGATGATGATGATGATATAAGGACTATGACTGTACCACTATGACACCCCCGTTGTCCGTATTCTTAATTACCAATTCTGTATCTTCAGATAATTTCTGTAACGCCTGCTTTTTGAGGAAGTGTTAAATTAGAATGAGTTAGAATTGATTGATTTTCCAATGTATCTATCTCAGCCAACACAAGATGCTGGAAGGTAGAAATAACTGGATCAATCTGTCCTGGAGGAATCCACTTAGATGGTTTATAAACAATTGTGAGTCATCACTTTCCTGAGTAGTATTAGCAAAAAAATGTCTGATTTGTAATTTTCGAAAAAAATTATATAAAGCCAATCTCATAGTAAACGCATCATAATGGACTGTAGGGACAAAAGACAAGCCCAAAGAGAGTACATCAGTCTGAGTTTGTGTTAATTCTCTACTGCTGAGGTTGACAACTGGTGTTTGAGTCTCACTATGTAAGTAGGGCCCCGCCACTGGTCTGTATAATATTGGGCACGGGGCTGTCCCTGATACTGGTCCTCGGGGAAAATTCTGCTGGTAATTGGTTTCATGATCAGACTGTGGATCAAAACCCTGACCCTTACTTACCCTACGTTTCCGTCTCGATTTAGATTTTTTAATTTTGTCACCCTCATCAGTATCCGTGGATTCGCCAGAAGTGTCTTCAAAAGCACATGTTTTGATACAGTAGTCTCCCGATTTAGACATCCAGGAATACACCTGGTAATTCTGTTAGTCAATTGATCACGTTTAAATTTTTTTTTATTTTAAAGACACGCAAATTGTCATGAAATTGTGACATCTGAGTTGATGTTCTTGTATCTTAGACTGAAATGATTGTGAGTCAAATTTAGATTTTAATTCGTCCTGTATTTCCTGTAACTGTGTCGCAATCATTTCTTCTTTCATAATTGTCTGTTCTACTAATAAAGTAATGAGGTCAAAAGCACATTTATTCAAAATGCTATTCCACCTGGCAAGAAAATACGGTTCATCCACAAAAAGGCTTTGGAGATTTCTGTATTCGTAGCCCTCTGGGAATGGTGTGAGTCTTGAGATATTATGTCAATGGGCTCCTTGTAAATGAGCCTGTATAAGTCTCTTATTAATATGTTGCATTAAATTAAATGAGCTCAAAGCTTCACCCTGATCAAGACTGTCATCATCAGATAAAGAGACATGTATTATACGGTCCCATTGCTCATCAGAGTAAACAAAAAAAATATTAGATTGACTGACTGGATTAATTAGACGCTATGCCAATGAAAAAACAGGGATAGTTGGAGAAACCCAAAAATTACCAAAATCCAAAGAGCAAAAGGGAAAAGCACACCCCACAATTAATCCAAATCATCAAATGGCCAAATCCCAAATTAAAGTATTCTGTCACATAAAAATGTTTCTTGTGGATTCCACCCTCCACCAGAGGGTATTATTGCAGTCACACGAACAACAATGGATTTTTCATCTCAACAAGGTAATCCCCTTTGGACTCAATTTGAAACATAGAAACATGATGACAGAAAAAGACCACATGGCCTATCTAGTCTGTCCTTCCATATCAACAACTACAACAGTCCCCTTTTTACCTTTAGAGATCCTCTGTGTTGGTCCCATGCTTTTTTGAATTCTCATCTCTACCACCTCCACTGGGAGACTATTCCACGGATCCACTACTCTTTCCGTACATAAGAACATAAGATATGCCATACTGGGTCAGACCAAGGTCCATCAAGCCCAGTATTCTGTTTCCAACAGTGGCCAATCTAGGTCATATGTACCTAGCAGTTTCCCCAAGAGACACAAGTTCCACAATGCTTTTACTGGGTCAAGCATTGATATCTTCGGTCACTTTTTAATAATGGTTTATGGACCTTTCCTCCAGTAACTTGTCCAAACCTTTTTTAAACCCAGCTACACTAACAGCCTTTACTACATCCTCCGGTAACAAATTCCAGAGTTTGATTACACGTTGAGTGAAAAAATATTTTCTTTTATTAGTCTTAAATAGTTTACCCTGTAGCTTCATTGCATGTCCCCTAGTCTTTCTATATTCTGATAATGTAAACCAATCGATCTACGTTTACCCGTTCCACTCCGTTCATTAATTTATAGACTTCTATCATATCTCCCCTCAGCCGTCTCTTTTCCAGGTTAAAGAGCCCTATCCTTTTTAGCCTTTCTTCATAGGAGTATCCTTCCATCCCCTTTACCATTTTGGTGGCTCTTCTCTGAACCTTTTCTAAAATCGCTATATCCTTTTTAAGATACGGCGACCAGAATTGCACACAATATTCAAGGTGCGGTCTCACCATGGAACGATATAGAGGCATTATAATATCTTTTGTTTTATTTTCCATTCCTTTCCTTATCATACCTAGCATTCTATTTGCTCTCTTGGCCGCCGCTGCACACTGGGCCGAGGATTTTAACATGGTATCCACAATGACGCCTAAATCTTTTTCCTGGGTGGTGGTTCCTAATGTGGAACCTTGCATCGTGTAACCATAGTTTGGGTTGTTCTTCCCTAGGTGCATAACTTTGCACTTGTCCACATTAAATTTCATCTGCCATTTTGATGCCCTGTCTTCCAATTTATCAAGATCCTCTTGCAATTTTTCACAATCCTCTTGGGTTTTAACAACTTTAAATAGTTTTGTGTCATCTGCAAATTTGATAACCTCACTCGTTATTCCACTTTCCAGGTCATTTATGAATATGTCAAAAAGCAGCGGACCCAGCACAGATCCCTGGGGAACACCGCTATTCACCTTTCTCCATTGGGAAAATTGGCCATTTAGCCCTACCCTCTGCTTTCTATCTTTTAACCAGTTCCTGATCCACAATAGTACACTGCCTCCTATCCCATGACTCTTTAGTTTTGCCAAAAGTCTCTAATGAGGGACCTTGTCAAAGGCTTTCTGAAAGTCCAGATACACAATATCAACCGACTCACCTTTGTCCACCTGTTTATTCACTTCTTCAAAAAAACATAACAGATTAGTAAGACAAGATCTTCCTTGTCTAAAGCCATGTCGGCTGTCTCCCATTAGGTTGTGACTATCTACAAGCTGAGTAATTATATTCTTTATGATGGTTTCTGCCATTTTTCCTGGTACTGACGTCAGGCTCACCGGTCTGTAGTTTCCCGGATCACCCCTGGAACCCTTTTTAAAAATTGGTGTTACATTGGCGATCCTCCAATCTTCAGGTATTAGAGATGATTTTAATGATAGTTCACAGATTACTGATAGCAGGTCTGCAATCTCATATTTCAGTTCTTTCAACACCCTTGGATGTATACCATCTGGCCCAGGTGATTTGCTCCTCTTCAGTTTATCTAATAGTTGTAAGACATCTTCCCGATGTATCAATATTTCCTTCAATTCTTCCGCACCTTTAAATACCACTTCAGTCATGGGTAACATCCCTACATCTTCCTCAGTAAAGACCGAAGCAAAGAATTTATTCAGTCTCTCCCCTATCGCCTTGTCGCCTCTTAGTGCTCCTTTAACCCCTTTATCATCTAATGGACCAATTGACTCTCTCACAGATTTTTTGCTACGAATGTACTTGAAAAGGTCTTTATTTCGCGTTTTTGCTTCCGCAGCAAGCTTCTTCTCAAATTCTCTCTTTGCCTGCCTTATCAATGCCTTGCATTTGACTTGCCAGTGCTTGTGCTGTTTCCAGGTTTCGTCGTTTGGCTCTTTCCATTTCCTGAAAGATGCTTTTTTGGCAACAACAGCCTCTCTGACCTCACCTTTAAACCATGCTGTCAGTTGTTTGGACTTCCTTCCACTTTTCTTAAAGCGTGGAGTACAGCTGGTCTGGGCTTCCAAGATAGTATTTTTCAACAACACCCAAGCTTGATGTACGTCTTTAACCTTTGCAACTGCTCCTTTTAGTTTTTTCTTAACTGTTTTCCTCATTTTATCATAGTCTCCCTTTCGAAAGTTAAAAGGTAGTACTGTGGATTTCCTTACTATCCCTCCTCCACTAATTAAATCAAAGGCGATCATGCTATGATCACTATTGCCAAGTGGCCCCAACACCCTTATCTCTTGCACTAGATCTGGTGTTCCACTAAGGACTAGGTCTAATATGGCTTCCCCTCTGGTCAGTTCATGAACCAGCTGCTCCAAGAAGCAGTCATTTATTTCATCTAGGAACTTTATCTCCCTAGCATGTCCTGACGTGACACTGACCCAGTCAATACCGGGGTAATTGAAATCACCCATTATTATTACGGCGCTGTAACTTTTGTTAGCTTCCTTGATTTCTTTGAGCATTTCCTCATCCATTTGGTCATTCTGGCCAGGTGCTCGATAGTACACCCCCTCTGCTATTGCCTTCCCCCTTTTATATGGAATTTCAATCCATATAGATTCTACAGCAGTTTCCTGCAATACTTTAATCCTTTCTGAGTCAATGCCCTCTCTAACATAGAGCGCAACCCCTCCACCAATTTGATCAGCTCTATCATTGCGATATAGTTTGTACCCAGGTATCACAGTGTCCCACTGGTTGTCCTCCTTCCACCACGTCTCTGATATTCCAATCATATCTAACCTTTCATTTAGTGCTATATATTCTAACTCTCCCATATTATTCTTTAGACTTGTAGCATTTGCATACAAGCATTTTAGAGAATGTATTTTATTCATGTTAATTTGGCTATTGTTAGACATGGGTAAATTGGGATCTTTAAGCTCTGTCTGCTCCATACTTGAGGGCATTTGGGCTACTTTACTCTTTTGTGGAACCTCTGCTTTTGGTAGTATCCTTCAAGGATACATTCTTCCGAACCATCCGCTCTTGGGCGACTGTCGGCTTTCCCCTAATATCTAGTTTAAAAGCTGCTCTATCTCCTTTTTAAAGGTTAATGCCAGCAGCCTGGTTCCATCCCGGTTAAGGTGAAGCCAATCTCTTCGGAAGAGCCCCTCCTTTCCCCAGAATGTTCCTCAGTTCCTAACAAATCCAAAACCCTCATCTCTGCACCATTGTCTCATCCACGCATTGAGACTCCGGAGCTCTGCCTGCATTTTGGGTCCTGCGCGTGGAACAGGAAGCATTTCGGAGAATGCTACCATGGAAGTTCTGGATTTCAACTTCCTACCTAAAAGCCTAAATTTTGCCTCCAGAACCTCCCTACCACATTTTCCTATGTCATTGGTACCGACATGTACCAAGACAGCAGATTCCTCCCCAGCACTATCTAAGACCTTATCTAGGTGGCACGTGAGGTCCGCTACCTTCGCACCAGGCAAGCATGTTACCAGGCAATCCTCACGTCCACCAGCCACCCAGCTATCTACATGCCTAATGATCGAATCACCAACTATAACGGCTGTCCTAACCCTTCCCTCATGGGCACATGGCCCTGGAGAAACTTCCTTGGTGCGAGAGGGTTTTACATCACTGGAGGAAAGGTCCTAGTTAGAGGATCACTTCCTTCCACACCAGGGTGATGCTCTCCTGTCACGTGACCTCTCTCCTCCATGGCAACAGGGGTGCTGCCAGACTGGAGGTGGGACTTCAGGACTATATCCCTGTAGGTCTCGTCTATGTACCTCTCTGTCTTATGTTTTCCAAGTCTGCTACTTTAGCCTCTAGAGAACGGACTTGTTCCCTGAGAGCAAAGAGCTCCTTGCACCTAGTGCACACGTAAGACCTCTCACCAACTGGGAGAAAATCATACATGTGACACTCAATGCAAAAGACTGGAAAGCCCCCATCCCGCTGCTGGACTGCTGTCTGCATCTTAGTTTTAAGTTTGTGTCTAGATCTTTAAGTTCTTACTTACTAGGGGTTGCTATGGGTATTTATACCAATAAAACTGTACCTAATACGTTTAATATACCTTGTTCACCTGAAGCTTAATTAATCTCAGGTCCTTAGTGTATGACTGATTTGGGTAATGAGCTTCACCTGAAAGCACCTCCTGTCTTTTAAGATGTGTAAGTACCTATAAAGCTATGATTATCCCAGGGGTGGCTGGGTGTGGGGAGGGAGGGAGGGAGGGAAATAACACTTATTAAAAGAGGGCTGCTACACAGTACCCTGTCTTGTACTGCTGAGGTAAGCTAAATTCTGATTTGATTTAAATTATAGCTCTTAGCTGCTGCTAGGCTCTAACTTCTTACGAAATTTAAACTACGAGCCCTCTGCTGGGTTCCAAATGTAACCAGAAAGCTCTCTTCTGTGTGTTAAATTTAAACTAAAAGTACTTTGCTGTTACTTGGCCCTGAGTGACTATTAAATTTAAACTACAAGCTCTCTGCTGGGTATGAAATGTAACCAGAAAGTTCTCCTCTGTGTTTTAAATTCAAACTTTAATTGCTGCTACTAGGCCCTAACTGATCCAACAAAAAACAGTGGGTTCACAGATTAAGTAGCTTTAATACAAATAATTCTTTTTAGAAAATTACCAGAAGTATATACTCACAGTTGCAGATTTCTCTCCAGACGTAACAGTCCCCCTTTCTAGTCCTTCAAGACATAAAGAAATATTTCCGTAAAGAAATATTTCCGCATATCACTCCTGAATCTATCTCCCTTCACCCTCATCCCATGTCCCCTCGTAGCAGAACTTGCTTTCAATTGAAAGAGGCTCTCTCCCTGAACATTTATGCCACGGAGGTATTTAAACATCTCCATCATATCACCTCTATCCTGCCTTTCCTCTAAGGTGTACATATTAAGATCCTTCAGTCTGTCCTCATATGCTTTATAATGAAGTCCACTATTCATTTTAGTAACCACCCTCTTCACCGACTCCATCCTGTTCACATCCTTTTGAAGGTGCGGTCTCCAGAATTGCACACTATACTCCAAATGAGGTCGCACCAAAGACTTAGAGAGAGGCATTATCACCTCCTTTTTTCTGCTATAACAAGCACGCATTCCTCTGGCTTGTCCACGCCCTCGCTGAGAATTGCCTCGCTGAGAATAGTTTCCTCTGAACCGGTCTCTCCCCTGCCCCCTTCCCAGGGCTGGATGCATAGAAGCAATTTGTAAATTAAGCAGTTTAGTCTTCTTTACATCTAATCTGGTTTGTTGTTCCTGAAATTCCTTGAGATATTTCAATTCACTGTACCGTGCACCCTCCAAAATTGCATCAGCTGATCTAGCAGGCCAATCTATTATTGAAGTTTCCAAAATTTCTTTTATTCTTGGAATCAAACCATTTACAAAAATATTAGTAAATCCTGAAGGTGTATCTTCTTTCTCGCCAGAATAATCCTTAAACGCTAGCATACACCTAGTATGAAAAGCTGTAACTTTCTCACCCCTTTCCTGTGTTTAAAGAAGTGAGTTTTGACCAATCCTTCACAGGCTTACATACTGTTTTAAGAGATTCTAACAATTTTTCTCTACATAGAACAAAACTATCTCTTTGTGTCTGTTCCTGAAGATCTGTTACAGGGTCTGTCTGTGGCCATACCCAATTATCATCTCTAATTGGATGCGTTACCTTATGAAAATCAGCTGGATTAATGAAAACAGCTCTAAGCAGATTATCTAGATCTGCCCAAGTAGGATTATAACTATTAATTATTTGAGACCATAAGGACACAAATCTACCTGAATTTTCCCTGTAATCAGGAAAGGTTTTAGCCAAATCAAATACTTCTTTAGGACTCCAATTTGCAGGTACAGTCATTGCACCTGTAGGTCCTGTTGGATATACACGAAAAGGATATGCAGGTACTATATCTTCTCCTACAGGTTTTGCAGTTACAGAACATGGATCATTATGTTGGTGTAAAACAGTCTGAAGAAAACTTATATCACCATATAATTGATCACATTTTTCCTTATAGGTTATAAAATGCTTATCCAGATCTTTCTCAATATTATCAATAAGTTTACTAGAAATTCCCAATTCCTTTGTAGCAGAAATATTACTCCTTACTATTCCTTTTAAGGTTTCTATCATATGTACAATACTTTCTATTTCACGGCTAAGAAGTGCATTCACTTCTCTAAGCTGAGAAATATTACAATTACTGAAATCTTCAATCTTTGCATCTCCCAATATCTTCTGTTTATTCCTTATCTCTTCTCTTAGTTCAGCTGCACGAGTGATCCTCCACCTTCCAGAAGTTACATGACTCTCAGAAAAAAACGGGGAGACGATGGGGATGCACTCGGGACTATTCCAGCTCCAATTACCAATGCAGCCACATCTGCATCATATTCTGGAGAAAGAACGGCTGGGAATTTCCCTGCCTGTTCATTATCATTCTCTTGTGATTCACTCGCTTTACCAGCTCCAGCATTCTTCAACACAAACAAATCATTTTTCATATCATGTGCCATTCGTTGCCACCAATTAAACACTAGCCCTTCAGGGGCATCACATAAATTACGTTTAGCCTGCAAAGCAGATTTCAGATAACGAAGTTTATCTGTAGAAAAAGTTCCCTCCAAAGGAAACTGGAGAAGCACATTATCTTTAGTCACTGCATGCCAGTGTACAATATAATTAGTAGCCATATCCCCATGCTTCTCACGCATACAATAAGAAGGGCTACCTTTCTGAACAGCTAAAACCTTAGCCTTGTCATGCCATTCACGCAACTGAGATAAATCTCGTCTACCTAACAGATTACCCATTGCTGTCACCATATAATACTCACAAACACCTTCTGCCCTTGCCAGCAACACTGCAGGGCTCTTGGAGTAACGGAAAACCACACTCAAAGCAATGAGAAGGAAATCTAAGAGACAGCAATAAAATACCACACACTTCTATATATATAGATACACCAAAGCTTTGCGGAGAGAAACAAACAGAAACAAGTTCTCTTTGTTTACTCTAACTATTAGCTATGGTTTACTTTATTTATAAGGGTCTTTTGGAGGATACAGCATAATTTCACTTTATTGTTCTACGTCAGGTATTACGCATTCATCACATCATAGGTCAATTTCTAATCAGCATAGGTCAGTATGAGGAGACATACATGTACAGTATTCCAAGACATAACTGTTTACTGCTGACTGCTTGATATCTAGTAACCCTGAGACTGAATGGCTGGGGGACAAGCTGCCCTTTTTCTTATTTCACATAGCTTACAGGACCTGTACCTCTTCACCTACTTAGTAAGCAAATATATGAAGTTTATTTCTAAGCAAAGGTCTGAACAAATCTAACTCTTTCTCAGGTTTTATTAGACAGGCTGGTTGTGTACACCGCCCTGTACAGACAAGCTTACTTTCAGCCATTCCTCTCCATATGCACCCAAACATCCTTTTAGCTTTTGCCGTCGCCTTTTCTACCTGTTTAGCTACTTTAAGATCATCAGACACAACCACGCCTGGGTCCCGCTCTTCTTTAGTGGACAAAAGTACTTCACCCCCTATACCAGCGATGGCGAACCTATGGCACGCGTGCCAGCTGTGGCACGCGAAGGCCTTGCAGCTGGCACGCGGGAAGGTCCGCTAGGACAGGTGTCTGCCTCCCTTTGTCTGCAGCCGCGGCTCCCTGCCTGTTAGGGAACCGCGGCTGTGCTTGTAAAATCGTTGCGGAGCCCTTCCTGTCTTGACGGGCTCCGTGCAGCATTGTCCCGCCTCTAAAGGAAGTTGTAAGTACAACTTCCTTTAGAGGCGGGACAATGCTGCACGGAGCCCGTCAAGACAGGAAGGGCTCCGCAACGATTTTACAAGCACAGCCGCGGTTCCCTAACAGGCAGGGAGCCGTGGCTGCAGACGAAGGGAGGAAGACAGGGGGAGGGGGAGAGGGGGGGGGCTACCATCGACATGGGGAGAGGGGGGGGGGCTACCATCGACATGGGGAGAGGGGGGGGCTACCATCGACATGGGGGGGAGGGGGGCTTACATGGAGGGAGGGAGCTGATATGGATGGATGGAAGGAGGGGGGCTTACATGGAAGGAGGGATAGATGGAGGGAGGGGGCTGACATGGACAGAGGGGGGACTGACATGGAGGGAGGCTGACATGGACAGTGGGGCTGACAGGGAGGGAGGGAGCTGACATGGACAGATGGAAGGACGGGGGCTGACATGGAGGGAGGGGGGCTGGCATGCACAAAGGGGAGAGACAGGGACATACTGGACAGACGGGATAAATGCTGGAGAGAGGCGAGAGACATTGCGGCTTAGGATTATAATGGGCTGATGGGGGAGCTAGCACTGGTAATGGGCAGATGGGAGGGGACTAGGACTGGTAATGGGTTGAAGGCTAGGACTGGGAATGGACTGATCAAGGGGGGGGGTTGGGACTGGTAATGGGCTGATAGGGGGGTATGACTGATAATGGACTGATGGGGGCTAGCATTGGAAATGAGCTGATCGGTGAGGTTAGGACTGGAAATGGGCTGATGGGGGGATAGGACTGGTGATGGGGGGGGGTAGGACTGGTGGTATTGGGCTGATTAGGGGAGGCTAGCACTGGTAATGGGGTTGAGGGGGGATTAGCACTGGAAGTGAGCTGATTGGGGGGCTTTGACTGAGAATGGGCTGATTGTGGGGAGGGGAGGATAGAGCTGCTGGCCCTGGAAGAAAACTGGGGGCTAAGGCTACAAATGGGCTGATGCGAGGGGATGGGAGAATGGAACTGGAAGGGAGTGGATCTGAGAGGGGCTGCCATGGTATTTGTACTAGAAGGGACTGGTCAGTGGGGAAGGAGGGGGACTGGAAGGGAATGGACACCAGTGGCAATCATGGGAATGCAAGTTGACATTGGAAGGTACTGGGAGTGAGGACTGGAAAGGGGCTGATACTGGGGAGGGTTACTGGGACTGGAAATAGGCTGATGGAAAGAAGTGAAGAAAACGAAAGAAGAGATAAGAAATGGCAGATGGACCATAGACCACAGAAACAGAGCTAAGAGAAGACAGGAAAGCAGAAGCCTCAGATCGGGACCAGCATGATCAGAGAATAAATTGGTCAGACAACAAAGGTAGAAAAAATAATTTTATTTCATATTAGTGATTTGACTACAAAATCATCATAATTTTGAAATCAAATATTGTTACTTGTTGTGATTAATTAACCGTATTTTCCGGCGTATTTTTTTTGGTGTGCGCTGGAAGAGGGGTAGTCTTATACGGCGAGTATAGGCCAAACACCTATATTTTAACAGGAAAAGTAGGGGGTCGTCTTATACGCCCAGTCGTCTTATACGCCGGAAAATACGGTAAGTAAATTTAACGTTTTCTATGAAAAGTAGTTCTGAGGGGGGTCAAAAAAATATTAAAAGAAAAGTGACAATAATATAATAATATATTTATAATGTGGATTACATTTGGGCCCTCATATTTACCTCAGGCTATGATTGTGATTGTGATTATGATGGTACACTGTAAGAAACAATATATGCAGTGTTAGATTTGTTTTAAATGTCGCAATGGTTTTGCGGCTCCCAGTTTTTTTTTCCCTTCGGAAACGGGTCCAAGTGGCTCTTTATGTCTTAAAGGTTGCAGACCCCTGTGCTAGGAGAAAGGCCCCAGCCCGGCCCCGCGCTTCCCCTTCCGGTCGGAGCTTCTGCGTGCCTCTCGCCGAGAAGCTGCACGCTAGGGCTCGTGCGCCGTCCTCTCGCGAGATTATAGGACCCGCGCGGGAGCTGGGTTCCAAAGAAGAGCAAAACCTACCACTTTCATGATGAATGGGAAATGGACTACTTCTTCATCATGGTGAAAGACAAGTGTTGTGTAATTTGTAACGCCCCAGTATCCTTGCCCAAAATGGGTGATCTGGAACATCATTATAAGGCTCTAAAATATTGTTGTTAAGGTTTAATTGACGTGCTGGCACTTTGAGGAAATTCTTTGGTTTTGTGCGGCAGTTTGGGCACTCGGGCTCAAAAAGGTTAGCCATCACTGCCCTATACTATATTACTCCCTTGGATTGCTGCAGCCCAAATGCATGACCTTACATTTTTTAACATTAAATCCCAGCTGCCAAATTCTAGACCATTCTTCAAGCTTAGCTAGATCCCCCTCCTCATGTTATCTACACCTTCCTGGGTGTCTGCTCTATTGCAGATTTTGGTATCATCTGCAAAGAGGCAAACCTTACCCGACAGCCCTTCCGCTATATCACTAACAAAGATGTTAAAAAGAATCGGACCAAGGACAGATCCCTGGGGCACACCACTGGTAACATCCTTCTCCTCCGAGTGAGCTCCATTTACTTGTACTCTTTGTCGCCTCCCACCCAACCAATTTCAAACCCAAGCAGTAACTTTAGGGTCCATCCCTAGGGTGCTCAGTTTGTTTATAAGTCGCTTGTGAGGAACAGTGTCAAAGGCTTTACTGAAATCTAAATACACCACATCTAGGGCTCTTCCTCAGTCCAACTCCCTGGTCACCCAGTCAAAGAAATCAATCAGATTTGTCTGACAAGAACTGCCTCTGGTGAATCCATGCTGCCTCGGATCCTGTAATCCGCTGGACTCCAGAAACCTCACTATTTTGTCTTTAAGCAGCATTTCCAATAATTTACTCGCCACCGAAGTTAAACTAACTGGCCTGTAGTTTTCAACCACATCCTTACTTACGCTTTTGTGTAAAGGCACCACATCAGCCTCTCTCCAGTCCTTTGGCACCACTCCCGACTCCAACGAGGCATTGAAAAGGTCAGTCAGTGGAGCTGCTAGAAGGTCCACAAGTTCCCTCAGTATTCTAGGGTGTATCAAATCCGGTCCCATCGCTTTGTCTACTTTAAGTTGAGCTAGTTTCTCACGAACACAGTCTTCTGAAAATTGTTCAAGATGTCCCTTGCTTCTGTTCCTATTTGTGGGTGTTATCTGAGGTCCTGCTCCTGGTTCTTCATCTGTGAACACAGAACAAAAATATTTGTTAAGCAATTACACTTTATCCTTATCAGCTTCTACATATTCCTCCTCTGCACCCTTGAGTCTGACAATACCACTTTTGCCCTTCCTCTTCTCACTAATATATCTGAAAAATGTCTTATCCCCCCATTTTATTGCATTGGCTATTTCCTCCTCCTTTTGAATCTTTGCCTTCTTGATAACTTTGCTAGCTTCTCTAAGTTTTTCCAAATGCAGATGCCTGTCTTCCTCTCTCTGTGATCTCTTGTATTTCATGAAGGCCTCCCTTTTTTTTCTTCACTTTTTCAGCTACTTCTTTTGAAAACCATAGTGGTCTCCTTTTCCTTTTACCTTTGTTTACCATTTTAACAAAAAGGTTGGTTGCCCTTAAAATATCCCCTTTCAGTTTTGCCCATTGGTTTTCTACATCCCCCAGCTGTTCCCATCCTACTAATGACTCCCTGAGTTATTGGCCCATCTTCACAAAGTTAATCTTCCTAAAGTCTAAGATCCTCACCTTTGAATGGATTCTAACAGCCCTAGTCCTAATACTGAACTACACCATCTGGTGATCACTGGATGCAAAATGATCTCCCACTACAACATCAGAAACACTTTCACCATTGGTAAGCACCAAGTCCAGTATGGCCCCTTCACGGGTGGGGTCTGTTACCAATTGCATGAATAGTTCTCCCTGTAGAGAATCCAGGATCTCCTTACTTCTAGATGATACTGCAGCAGAAATGTGCCAATCAACATCTGGCATATTGAAATCTCCTATCAGTAGCACTTCCCCTTTCCTAGCAATGCTGCATATTTCTTCAATTAACTCTCTGTCCACCTCTTCCTCTTGTGAGGGAGGTCTGTATATCACACCAATGCAAATAGATTTCTCTTTCCCTCTTTCTAGTTTAACCCACAATGTCTTCTCTCTCCCTTTTAAGCTCTGTAATTCCAAAGCTTTAATAGTAGTTTTTACATATAGTGCCATTCCTCCTCCCCTTCTTCCTACCCTGTCCTTTCTGAATAAAGTATAGTTACATCCCAGTCATGGTTTTCTGTGAACCATGTTTCTGTAACTGCCACTAAATCCAAGTCAGCCAATCCCAACAAAGCTTCAACATCAGGGATCTTATTTCCCATGCTACGGGCATTTATACACACTGCTCTCCATATGTTACCCCTGTTACCCATTTCCATAAAAGTATTTAGTGTATCACCTACCTGGGGGCTTTCGCCTATCTGGGGGCTTTCTTCACCCATCCCCAACGAATCTAGTTTAAAGCCTTCTTTAGTAGATTAGCCAGTCTACTACCGAAGACGCGTTGACCTTTCTTGGACAGATGGATACCATCTCTGCTCTGCAACCCTTGGAACAGCATCCCATGGTCTAGGAAACCAAAACGCTCTCGATGACGCCATGCATTCATCTCCAGGATGCGAGCCTCTCTTCCTTGGCCTTTACCCTCAACAGGGAGGATTGAAGAGAACACCACCTGTGCACCTAACTGCTTCACCCTCTGTCCCAGAGCCATGAAGTCACTTTTGATACTTTCCGAGGTATACCTGGCAGTATCATTTGTTCCAACATGGATTAGCAACATTGGGTAATAGTCAGTGGGCTTGATGAGTCTCGGCAAACTCTCCGTAACATCTTGGATTTTGGCACCAGGCAGACAGCATACCTCTCTGGACATCAAGTCTGGTCGGCAGATGGACGCCTCAGTACCCCTCGGAAGAGAGTCTTCAACCACCACTACCCTTCATTTCCTTCTGGTCACCGATTCTGCAACTTTGGGGTACTTGAGTTGTGGTTCTTCCCTTTCCAGGGATGCTTTCACCTCTCCACTTCCAGGGCTGCATAGTGGTTCTTCAGTTCAAGGGCTGGAGAAGTTGGATTGGTGATTTTGCAGGCCCTGGTGATTTGTGTCCAACCATCGACATTCTGTTGGCACCCATCTTCTCCTCTGCTGGAGAGCTTGGTTGCTGCAAGAAGCATCTCATCAATGTACTTTTCACTGTCTTGAATGCTCCTCAGCCTCGCTACCTCCTCTCTGAGTTCCTCTACTTGTTTCCTCAGAGCTTCAGCATGCAGGCACCCTGCACATGGAACCGGTCCTTCAACTGGCATTAGGACCTCCGTCTGGACCGAGGCAGAAGCTTTAACAGGGGCAACAGCTTTAGCAATACGATTTTTCCCAGCCATTGTTCTGTTCGTGGAGCTTAGCTATCTGTTAGAGCAAAAGAGAGAGATCTACCAAGTACCAGCCGGTTTCCCAGCTGTCCTTTCAGAGAAAAAGCAGTTAAATCTCTTTAATTATATTCAAAATGTGCTGGTCCAATTCTCTGTGATTTGTTAAATGGGGAGGTGCCCTATAAAGCAAGACTGCTCACTAGGGGTGGGTAGGGAGGGAACTAACAACTGATTAGTGTGATAAGGAAGCTTATCATAGCTCAGGTAGGAGCTATAGAAAAGATGATGTGACTCTGAACAAGCAACCTGTCAGTTCTGGTAGAAGCAAGAAAACAGAGTTTTCACATAAAAGACTACCAGTCCCAGAATGCACCAGGTTTCCAGCAGCCATGAGGGAGGCTGAAGTGAGAAAACGTGTGTGCAATCAAGAGAGCTATGAGGTAATCCCTAAGCACTCATCTCAAAGGGCAGGGCCTGATTCAACACAGCTGCGCTGTGTTAGGGAGGAGCACACATTAGGACAGAATAAGAATAGAGCTTATTCTACAGATAATAGCTTCAGGAAAAGATACAGCAACAGCTTCAAGCTCAAGCACCAACATCATCTCGAGAAGCAGAAGCCAAGCCAAGCGGATAGAGAGAGAAGGAAACTCTCTGGAAGGAAGAGAAGAAAGGCCATTGGAACGTCTGGGAGAGTCCAAGGCAGTACCTATACTGGGAGGTATTCCAAATGCCAGCAGAGTCCATTGGACTGGAGTCAGCCAGAGGAATGGAATGGCAGAGATAGGAATCACCAGTGGCTACCTGGAAGAGAGAAGACTGCACGTGGAAGGGACTTTCAGACCAAGGCCAGAAGGTATGTGAGAGGAGATCCAGTGTCCAGGGATCAAGATTGGAAGGCTGGACATCAGCACTGGATTACATACTGGCCAGGCTATTCAGAGAGGAATTATGATAGCAGGAGAGGCTCAGGTATGAACACTGATCCAGACCCTATCTATAATAGAGAATGGCAGCAAGGGAATAAGCATTCTCATGATAGTGCCTTATGGAAAGACTCGTCTGTGCCAATGTATGATAGTGACCCTATGCTGATTGATGAAGGGGGAGATACAGCAGATGAAACTATTGATTACATGGACTGTTCTTTATCCAAGTGCTATTGCTAGCTTTCTGTGAGCAAACACATCAGCCATCAGAAAGAAACCTAACTTTGTTCTTATTTCCACTGCAAACAGCTCTTAAAGCAGGATTTGGGTTCACACAGTAGCAGCCAGCCAGCTAAAGGGTTTCAGCTGGACAATTGATAGTAATTAAAGCTGCACCTGATTGTGTGTGTGTGAGCAAGAGAGAATCACTGCAGGATCTGTGGGGAAAATAAGCAGAAGTTAACCTAACAAGCAAAGTTTATTCATTTCTTTGTGCCTTTGTATTTGGTAATTATTTGCTAAGAGAACATTAGCTAATTGCCTGACAAGCTGAAGGTTGTTTTCTGATTTGCTTTGTGACTTTATGTTATCCATTTAAACACTGCAAGCAAGTAACCTCATTTATATTGCTACCAAGCATATTTGTGCGGGGTGAATTAAACCCCATCAATAAAAGAAGTTTTTTTATTGGCTTTACCACTGGTTTCACAACTCAATTATTGTCTTCAGCTGTGTTTGGAGTGAAAGAACTACATTACCCACAATACCTTGCAAGAATCATATGAATATATGCATCATCAAGATTGTGTAAGTTCTCACCTTAGGCAGCCGTCTGACATTAGGTGTTAGCAGTTCCCAGAGCTGAGGAGGTTACTAGAGTTCAGCAACCTACTGTGCTCAAGGAAAGTTCCATTAAAGCACCAAAAAGAAAGTAACCTTGCTTTAAAAATATACAAAAAACCCTTTTAAGAGCTCCCAGTCAGAGAGCTAGCAATTTAATATAATAAAATAAACCCTCAAATCCTTACTGTTGGTTGATCTGTAGAGCCCCTGTTAGGAAAGCCTCAACAGGGCAGGGCACTGGAGCCTTTTATGCAGGCCTCAGCTGCTCTCATTTGAAATTAGATTGGCTCAGCTTGGTGTAGTGGTTGGCTGTGCTAGGAAGATGATTACATCATTGTTTTCCACCAGCCCAGCAGTAAGCATTTAGCTCACAGAGATGACATCAGATACCTTTGGTTTAAGAAGTGTTTCTTCCATGTTAGTTTTCATTGATTCATGAGTGGCTTTCTGGGGAACCTTAGCCTGATACAAGGTCTTTGAGAATTTTACTTTGACCCAAAACACAGTGCTGTGTTGCTGATGACACTGCTCAAGTGGTTCTCGTGCTGGAATCTGTTAGCCCAGATAAGTACTTTGGTTTTTTAATATTCAGTTAAATTGCTGTGGGTTTTACTGCAAATATGATTAAAATGGACTAGTTCTGTTTTAGTGGTTGATAACCTCACACAGACGCCATCCGACACACAAAAACATTTATGTGGGAGAATACTTTGATTTAGGGTTTGGCCATTTGCCGATTTGGAATATTTGTGGGGCGTGCTTTTCCCTTTTGCACTTGGGATTTTGGTAATTTTTAGGACATGATTATTGGCACCCTTATAAACAATTCAAATTGGTTTGAACAGAAGAACCACATTCCTGTTGCAGTAAAATTAGATGCACCTGTAATTAACTGTCGGTTCTCGCATGACTTGAATCAACCAATGCATTATTGCTCTGTTTAAAATGGCCACATTGACTCCCTGTTCCATTTTCACAATGGTGAAGACAAGAGAGCTGCCTAAGACTGTCAGAAAAGCCATTATCACCAAACTTCAAAGGGGTACAGTCCGTCTCCGAAGACCTTGAGATTGCTGTGTCTACAGTTCACAATGCTATTAAAAAGTTGGAATAGTCATGGTGACAAAGGGAAAATTTAATCCAAGAGTTCTTCGAAGGTTAGTGCAAACTGTTGGAAAAACACCATGTACAATATCCACAGAGCTTAAGGTTGACCTGGAACAATCTGGAGTGGAGGTTTCAACCCGCACCATATGCCGTGCACTAAACAAAGAAAGACTTCATGGGCGAAGGCCAAGGAAGGACCCTACTGCTCAAAGACAGACCTAAAAAGGCACGCCTGATCTTTGCCCAAACCCACCTTGAGAAACCACAATCCTTCTGGGAAAATGTTATGTGGGCAGATGAAACCAAACTTGAGCTATTTGTCAATGCAGACCAGCGATACGTTTACAGGCAAAGAAATGAAGCTTAAAAGGAAAAAAACACCCTTCCTACAGTTAAATATGGTGGAGCTTCCATAATGTTGTGGGGCTTGTGATAAGGAAGCTTATCATAGCTCAGGTAGAGGAGCTATAGAAAAGATGATGTGACTCTGAACAAGCAACCTGTCAGTTCTGGTAGAAGTGAGAAAACAGAATTTTCACATAAAAGACTACCAGTCCCAGAATGCACCAGGTTTCCAGCAGCCATGAGAGGGGCTGAAGTGAGAGAATGTGTGTGCAATCAAGAGAGCTATGAGGTAATCCCTAAGCACTCATCTCAAAGGGCAGGGCCTGATTCAACACAGCTGCGCTGTGTTAGGGAGCAGCACACATTAGAACAGGATAAGAATAGAGCTTATTCTTCAGATAACAGCTACAGAGGGAGGAAGAGATACAGAGACAGCAACGGCTACAAGCACCAGTATCACCTGGAGAAACAGAAGCCAAGCCAAGCAGATAGAGAGAGAAGGAAACTCTCTGGAAGGAAGAGAAGAAAGGCCATTGGAAGGTCTGGGAGATTCCAAGGCAGTACTCATACTGGGAGGCATTCCAAAAGCCAGCAGAGTCCATTGGACTGGATTCAGCCAGAGGAATGGAGTGGCAGAGATAGGAATCACCAGTGGCTACCTGGAAGAGAGAAGACTGCATGTGGAAGGGACTTTCAGACCAAGGCCAGAAGGTATGTGAGAGAAGATCCAGCGTCCAGGGATCAAGATTGGAAGGCTGGACATCAGAATTGGATTACATATTGGCCAGGCTATACAGAGAGGAATAATGATAGCAGGAGAGGCTCAGGTATGAACACTGATCCAGACCCTATCTATAATAGAGAATGGCAGCAAGGGAATAAGCATTCTCATGATAGTGCCTTAATGAAAGACTCATCTGTGCCAATGTATGATATTGACCCTATGATTGTTGATGCAGGGGGAAATACAGCAGATGAAACTATTTACATGGACTGTTCTTTATCTAAATGCTATTGCTAGTTTTCTATGAGCAAACACATCAGCCATCACAAAGAAACCTAACTTTGTTCTTTATTTCCACTGCAAACAGCTCTTAAAGCAGGATTTGGGTTCACACAGTAGCAGCCAGCCAGCTAAAGGCTTACAGCTGGTCAATTGATAGTAATTAAAGCTGCACCTGATTGTGTGTGTGAGCAAGGGAGAATCACTGCTGAGATCTGCGTGGAAAATAAGCAGAAGTTAACCTAACCAGCAAAGTTTATTCTTTTCTTTGTGCCTTTGTATTTGGTAATTACTTGCTAAGAAAACATTAGCTATTTGCCTGACAAGCTGAAGGTTGTTTTCTGGTTTACTTTGTGACTTTTTGTTATCCATTTAAACACTGCAAGCAAGTAACCTCATTTATAGTGCTATCAAGCATACATGTGCTGGGTGAATTAAACCCCATCAATAAAAGAAGTATTTTATTGATCTTACCACTTGGTTTCACAACTCAAATTATTGTCATCAGCTGTGTTTGGGAGTGAATGAACTACAATACCCACAATACCTTGCAAGAATCATATTAATATATGCATCGTCAAGATTGTGTAAGTTCTCACCCTAGGCAGCCGTCTGACAGGCTGTTTTGCTGCCTCAGGAACTGGAGGCCTGGAATGTATTAAAGGTATTTTGGAGCGAAATATGCCACCTAGAATCAGAGAGCTAGGTCTGGGTCGAAGGTCCTCCAGCAGGACAATGAGCCAAAACACACGTCCAGAAGTACAAAAGAATGATTAAAAAGGAACAAATGAACTGTTTTAAACGGGCCAGCAATGAGTCAATCCAATCAATTACCTTTGGAAAGAGCTGAAATCTGCCATTGGTAAAAGGGAATCCTGGAAACATTTATGAGATGGAATAAATCGCAGTTGAAGAGAGGGAGAAACTACCAGCAGACAGATGTATGAAACTTTTAGATGGCTACAAGAAAGGTTCGGAGGCCATCATCTTAATAGAGTCTCCATTGCAAATCAGGTAATACTATGTGACTTTTAAATACAAGCTCTCGGCCTGAGAGCTTTTAATAGGATTTTGGTATTCATTTTTAAAACTTAATTCTTTTTCTGTATTGTAAAAGGAGACATTTTTTTTTTGATGTAGGGTAAAGCTCGGCTTTTTAGAGCTCATTGTTTGTTTCTTTTTCCAGCTTTCCATTCAGAGTGAGCTCTTTTAAGCCACTGACTTCATTAGATCCTTCCTTACCCACCACAGCTCCCACCCATTCCATATGAAAATTCTTGCTTTATAGAGCAACTCCCCAATTAGCTACACACAGGGACATAGAGCAGTGCTGTTAGAACACACATAAGGACAAATGAGAAAAAGTTAAGATCTTTGTATAACTGTTGATTTGTCCAACCACTGCTTAGAATACATTGTAGATAGTTTGAAGGCATTTGCATACCCTTGTTATAGTGTTTACTGTTTCACTGTTATATAGTTTTAGTTCCCTGTACAACGGTATGCCTTCCACGTCCCTGTTACACCTTCAGTTAAATATAAACTACCTTGAATGGTAAAAGGTGGTATAAAAATATGTTTAAATAAATAAAATAAATAAATCTTTGGTAGGTCTCTCTTATTTACTTCAACAGGTATCAAAGCTCCACCAACTGAACAATGCTGTGAAAAATCATATCACCAAAGCTGTTGCCCCCGTTACAGCTTCTGTCTCTGTCCAGACAGAGAATCCAATGCCAATTGAAGGACCAGTTCCATGTGCAGGATGCCTGCAAGCTGAAGCCTTCATGAAATAAGTGGAGGAGCTCAGAGAAGAGGTGGCGAGGTTGAGAAGCATTCGAGACAGCAAGAAGCACATTGATATGTCTGGAAACATCCAAGCTTACTGACAGAGGTGAAGATGGGAGGCTATAGAATGAAGAGAGTTGGACACGAGTTGCCAGAGCCTACAGAATCACCAATTCAACTCCTCCAGCCCTTGAATTGAAGAACCAGTATGCAGCCCTGGAAGTGGAAGAGGTGAAAATATTCCAGGAAAAGGAAGAACCAGAGCTCAAGTACCCAAACATTGCAAAATCAGTGACCACAAGAAAGCTTAAGGAAGCGGTGATTGGTGGCTTTCTTCTACTGAGGCATCCATCTGCCAACCAGACTTGATGTCCAGAGAGGTGTGCTGTCTGTCAGGTGCTAAAATCCCAGATGTTCCGGAGAGTTTTCTGAGACTCATCAAGCCTACTGACTTATCCAATGTTGCTCATCCATGTTTGCACAAATGATACTACTAGGTATCCCTCTGAGCATATCAAAAGTGACTTCAGGGCTCTGGGACAGAGGGTGAAGCAGATAGGTGCACAGGTAGTGCACTCTTCAATCCTCCATATTAAGGGTATAGGCTGAGGCAGAGAAGCTTGCATCAAGGAGATGAATGTATGAATGCATGGATGGTGTCATCGAGAGCATTTTGGTTTCCTGGACCGTGATATGATTTTTTTTTTAAGGGCTGCAGAGCACAGATGGCATCCATCTGTCCAAGAAGGGTCAAAGTGTCTTCTGCAGCATTCTCACTAACCTACTGAAGAGGTTTTTAAATTAGGTTGATTGGGGATGGATGAAGAAAGCCCCCAGGTAAGTGAAATGGGTAAAAAGGGGCAACATCTGGAAAGCAGTGTGTATAAATGCCCGTAGCATGGGAAATAAGGTCCCAGATGTTGAGACTTTAATAGAAGAGCCTGACTTGGATTTAGTGGTGGTTACGGAGACATAGTTCATGGAGAACCATGACTGGGAATGCAGTTATACCACGCTATATTTTATTCAGAAAGGACAGGGTAGGAAGAAGGGGAAGATGAGTGGCACTATATGTAAAAAATAATATTAAAGTTGTAGAATTACAGGGCTTAAAAGAAAGAGAGGAGGCACTGCGGGTTAAATTATAAAGATGGAAAGGGAAATCCATTTGCATTGAAATGATATACAGATCTCCCTCACAGAGAGAAGTGGACGGGGATTTAATAGAAGACATAATTGCCATGAAAGGAGAAGTGCTAATAGTAACATAGTAAATGACGGCAGATAAAGACCAGTATGGCCCATCTAGTCTGCCCAGTAAGATGACAAGAGTAGGTGCACCTGCCACTCGGTGCAGGCCACCCCCCCCCCCCCATGTCATTGTTTTAAGGGTGAACCCACCTCTGTGCAGGACACCCCTGTATGTTGGGAAATTAGATAGTTAAGTTTATTTTGATTTTATCCTGTTGCTGTAAAGGGATCCACTGTGTCTGTCCTATGCTGTTTTGAATTCTGTCACTGTATTTGCCCCCACCACTTCTATTGGGAGGGCATTCCAAGCATCCACCACCCTTTCAGTGAAAAAGTATTTCCTGACATTGCCTTTCAATTTACCCCCTTGCAGCTTCATGTTATGCCCTCTAGAGGAGTGGAAGGAGAGTAGTCTGAATTAGGTTATGAGACACCAGCCAGTCTCACCTCAACCACTGGACTCAGTACAGCCAGCCGTGAGTCTCTTCCAAAGCCCTGTTAGGGAAGCTGCATCCGCAGACAGTCCTGGGGTCTGGCCGGGGGTAAACCACCCACCGACACAGCACCACCAATACCACCTACTGGTCCTGCATGTCTCCCCTCCACGTGAGGGCCCCAAATTCTCTGGGAACTCACTCACCCGCGTCAGGTGATACCCTGCAAGGGTAACTGTTTGGCTCCAGTCTCAGACCTTCCCTGAGGATTTTCAGGGAGTGACGCAAATGCACTCAGCACGTGACCTCAGCAATGAGCTTCCATCACAATAAAGGACGAAGTCAGATACCTGGGTGTCATCATTGACAAGCATCTCAACCTACAAGCTCATATCAACAAAACTTCCAAGTCTGCCTTCCACAAGCTTGCAATAATCAGGAGGCTAAAACCTCTCATCAGCCAAGAACATTTCCACACAGTGTGTCAGTCCATTAAAACACCATCTCTGGACTACTGCAATGCTCTCTTACAAGGTCTGCTGAAACAAACTACCCGACCCCTGCAACTGGTCCAAAACACTGCTGCCCGAACCATCATGGGATCATCACAGGTGATTTCAATATGCCAGATGTTGATTGGCACATCCCTGCTGCAATGTCATCTAGAAGTAAGGAGATCCTACGTTCTCTACAGGGAGAACTATTCTGGCGACTGGTAACAGAACCAACACGTGAAGGAGCCATACTGGACTTGGTAATTACACAGGTACACTACCAAAAAACTGCCTCCAGTTTTGCAACCGATTCCTATAGATTTTGGGGTGCTGAATCCAGGAAAAATAGCCAAAATGTTCCATCACGTCACGTTTTCTTGCAAAATTAGATTTCTTACCCATATAAGGAATGTTCACATAATTTCTTTTTAGCCGACTGCAGTTTATTTTCTTGGCCCAAAATAGAGGTTGTAATGGTTAACTAACTAGAAACACTCCCTCATGATATTTTAGAGTGTTTTGTATTCATTTTATACATTAACAGGACAATTGGGAGGCGGGGGCTAAATCCAGTACGCGCGCTGGCGCATGTTCTTTCCTGTTCGCCTCGCCTCGTTCGCTCGCTCAAACACGGTGGTTGCGACATGAACGTTCCTGTCAAATTTCAGTTTCTTGCAAGTTCATTATTACCTTTTGTTTGCTCAGTCGTAATCCAGCTTTATTCCGAAGTGGTTCACTACAGTTGTAGTTTGCAGTGCTGTGTATTTGTGATGGCTCACAGAGCCAGAGGTTGCGTCAACTCTCCGGACAGTTTTTGTTTTATTTGTGGGGAATATACCGTGAAAAAGCGGCAGAGGAACATTTCTGCATTTATTAAAAAAGTATATTTCGCCTATTTCGGTTTGAAGTTAGGCGATCAAGACAAACCGTGGGCTCCTCACAAAGTGTGCAAGACATGTGAGGAAGATCTACGCTTATGGATGAAAGGTAAAAACAAGCATTTCGTTTCGGAATACCTATGATGTGGCGTGAACAAAGAGACCACAGCAGTGACTGCTATTTTTGCTCTTGCATTGTGAAGGGATACAACTTAAAAAATAAGAACGTAATAAGTTACCCCAACCTTCCCTCAGCAATTAGGCCTATGCCTCATAGCAACGAAGTACCTGTGCCTGAACCACCAAAATCTTTGGATCATATTTGTGTGGACGGTTCTGATCATGATGAGACTCATCAGATGGCTTTTCCCGATGAGTCCAGTACTTCCGAGTTTGAAACTGAACCAGATCCGAAACCTGAACTTTTCTCTCAAGCTGAATTGAATGATTTAGTCCGGGATTTAGTACTCCCAAAAGATGCTGCCCAACTGCTAGGTTCTCGGCTTAAACAGAAAAATCTATTGTCACCAGGAACAACTTTTTATTGGTACCGCAACCGCGAGACACAATTTTTGAAGTATTTCAGCAAAGAGGAAGATTTGGTATTTTGCAACGATATATACGGAGTAATGGAAAAGTTTAAACTCAAGTATGATCCTGCTGAATGGCGGCTGTTCATTGATTCGTCAAAAGACAGCATAAAAGGTGTTCTTCTTCATAATGGCAACACATTCGCTTCAGTTCCTATTGCTCACTCTGTTATTCTCCAAGAAAAATACGAGAATTTGGCCCTGATTCTTCAGAAGATTCGTTATGATGAGCATAAGTGGATGATTTGTGGAGACTTTAAAATTCTATCCATGCTATTAGGGCAGCAATCCGGTTTCACCAAATATCCCTGCTTCCTTTGCTTGTGGGATAGCCGGGCCCACAACCTACACTGGGGGAAAAAAGACTGGCCAATTCGGGAGTATTTGAGACCCGGTGAGAAAAATGTTCTTCATGAGAGCTTGGTACCTCGTGATAAAATTCTATTACCACCTCTCCACATTAAGTTGGGTCTCATTAAGCAATTCATCAAGTCCCTTCCAAAAGATGGTGAGTGCTTTCGGTACCTTGGCTCAAAGTTCCCCCGACTTTCTGAAGCAAAGCTAAAAGAAGGAGTGTTTGTTGGCCCTGATATAAGGAAACTCATTTCAGATGGAGCATTCGCTGAAACGATGTCTGAGAAGGAAAAAGAAGCCTGGGATTCCTTCAAGGATGTTGTTCTCAAATTCTTGGGGAACAGGCGGGATGAGAACTATAAGGATATTGTTGCCAGGATGCTCAATGCCTTCAAAGAACAAGGCTGTAACATGAGCCTGAAAGTCCATTTCTTGCACTCCCATGTGAACTACTTTCCCGAAAACTTGGGGGTGTACAGTGAAGAACAAGGTGAAAGGTTTCACCAGGACATCAAGGACGCAGAGAGAAGGTACCAAGGAAGATGGAACACCACTATGATGGCTGATTTCTGCTGGTTGCTGCTGCGGGAAACCCCAGATGAAAAATACGCCAAGCAGCGCACCAAGAGAAGCATTCGGGGGAAGAAGAAACGGGCCCACCAGGAGATTGATTGACCCAAGAATGACTTTAAAATCTAAACTGTGTTGACAAATATCGTGTTTTTACTAAACTTTGAAATAAAAATTTGCTAGTTATTACCACAGTGTCGGATCTCATTTATTAGAATTTTATTTTCACACCATCGGGTGTTTGTCTTCATGTATTGCAATGGTGCGGTTTGCGTTTTCTATTCTTACATACATACCTGTACAACATTTTTTGCACATTTCTTTGCTTTGCTTTGTGTCTAACCTCGCTCTTATATGCTCAATGTTTGTGCACATGTATGTGGCTGTTTTAAGTGCAGACAATTTTGCTACCATCACAGTGTGTTTTGTTGACATTACTCTATTCTTATGTGCTGCCTTGTTACAATTTTCTTTATTCTTATTTGAATAACTACTAAACAATTAGTATAAAGAATTCATCCAAGAAACTTTTATCTCGATCACACTCAATCTGAAACGTTCACCTCAAACTGCTAACCCAATGTAGCAAACAATCTGTACGTGATGGAGCAAATTGGTTACCAGATTTGGATTCAGCGCACCAAAAAACGTAAAAATCAATCGAAACATTAGAGGCAGTTTAAAAAAAATTTTTTTAGTGTACCTGTGAATGGGGAGTGTTTCTGATGTCATAGTGGGAGATAATCTCTCATCCAGTGGTCACCAGATGGTGTGGTTCAGCATTAGGATTAGGGCTGATAAAATCCATTCAAAAGTGAGGGTCTTAGACTTTGCAAACTTTGTTTTCCTAAAGATGGGACGATAACTCAAGGAGTCGTTAGCGGAATGGGACTAGCTGGGGGAGGTAGAAATACAGTGGGGAAAAACTGAAAGAAGATACTTTAAAGGCAACAAACCTTTTTGTTAGAAAGGTAAATAAATGGAAAAGGAGGCTACTGTGGTTCTCAGAAGAAGTAGCTGAAAAGGTGACGAAAAAGAGTGTGGCCTTCATAAAATACAGGAGATCACAGAGAGAGGAAGACAAGACAAGCATCTATATTTGGAAAAACTTAGAGAAGCTGGCAAAATAGGAAAGCAAAGATACAAACGGAAAAAGAAATAACCAGTGCAATAAAATGGGGGGATAAAACATTTTTCAGATATGTTAGTGAAAGGAGGAAGGGCAAAAATGGTATTGTCATACTCAAGGGTGAAGGGGGAGGAGTATGTAGAAACTGATTAGGGTAAAGCGGAATTGGTTAACAAAACAAATATTTTTGTTCTTTGTTCACAGATGCAGGACCTCAGGAAAACCACCACAAACAAGAAAGGAAGTGACAGGGATCTTGAACGATTTTCAGAAGACTGTTTTTGAGGAACTAGGTAAACTATAAGTAGACAAAGCGATGGGATGATGGATGGGATACATCCCAGAATATTGAATGAACTTGGGGACATTCTAGCATCTCTACTGACTGACCTTTTCATTGCTTCTTTGGAGTCTAGTGTGGCTCCAGAGGACTGGAGAAAAGCACATGTGGTCCCTTTACACAAAAGCAGAAGTAAGGATGAGCTTGAAAACTACCGGCCAGTTAGTCTAACCTCTGTGGTGAGTAAATTATTGGAAACTCTGCTCAAAGAGAAAATAGTGAGGTTTCTGGAGTCCAATGGATTACAAGATTGGAGGCAGCATGAATTCACCAGAGGCAGGTCTTGTCAGACAAATCTGATTGATTTCTGGGACAGAGAGTTGGACCGAGGGATATGGTGTACTTAGATTTCAGTAAAGCCTTTGACACCATTCCACACAGGTGACTTGTATAAACAAACTGAGCACCATAGGGATGGACCCTAAAGTGACTGACTGGGTTAGAAATTGGTTGCATGGGAGGCAACAAATGGTACGGATAAATGGAGCTCACTCTGAGAAGAAGGTAGTTATCAGTGGTGTGCCGCAGGGTTCTGTCCTTTGTCAGATTCTTTTTAACATCTTTGTTAGTGATATTGCAGAAGGGCTTTCTGGTAAGATTTGCCTCTTTGCGATGATACCAAATTCTGCAATAGACACCCAAGAAGGACTAGATAACATGAGGGAGGGATCTAGATAAGTTTGAAGAGCAGTCTAGAATTTTGCAGCTGAGATTTAATGCTAAAAAATGCAGGTTCAGGCATTTGGGCTGCGAAAATCCAAGGGAGTGGTACAGTGTAGGGGGTGAAGTACTTTTGTCCATGAAAGAAGAGCAGGACCTTGGTGTGTTTGTTTCTGATGATCTTAAAGTGGCTAAACAGGTAGAAAGGCGACGGCGAAAGCCAGAAGAATGCTTGGGTGCATAGGGAGAGGAATGGCCAACAGAAAAAAGGAGGTGATAGTGCCTCTGTATAAGTCTCTGATGAGACCTCATTTGGAGTATTGTGTGCAATTCTGGAGACAACACCTTCAAAAGGATATAAACAGGATGGAGTCAGTGCGGAGGGAGGCTACTAAAATGGTTAGTGGTCTTTGTTATAAAGCATATGAGGATAGACTTACTATACATCCCTCACTTGGAGGCCAATGCAGAAAGCTAGTGTGGGCTTTATGAGCCCATAATGCCATGTTTAAGCACATTTTACGAACCTTTAAATACAGGAAATAGAAGTGTATGCCGACGGAAAAACTAGCGCCCGATTAACGCCATGCATATTTAAATCTATTTAAATGAATCCTAATTATTTAAATGCATTTTAATTAGCTGGGCTGGTATGCAAATCATGGCTACACCCGATACAGAGACAGGCGTAGAGGATTTCGCAACCGGCCGTAGCGCCAAAACTTTTATTTCAGGGTCTGAGAAGTAAACCTCTAATGCGTGCCCCTGCCAGTATTTTGATGGCACCAGGTGCTTTTCCCGATGCCTAAATCATCTTCTCCTTACATGATCAGGCATCGGGAATAGCCCCCAATGCCATCAAAATACTAGCGGGGGCTGAAGCCCCGACAAAATGTAATTACCTGGAGGTCTAGTGGCCCCTGAAATCCCCCATCCAAAAACCCAAGTAAGAGAAAATCACCTCCAAGCAAAAATAAATAAAGTAAAAATTACATGGTAGTCTAGCGGCCCTTAAATCTAAGCCCCCCCCCCTCATACCAAATAGGCGGGAGCACTGCCTATGCGCTCCTGCTCTGGTCTGCCATCTTGTAAAATGGCATGCCTGGCAGCGCTCCCGTCTATTTGGTACGGGGGAGATTTGGATTTAGGGGCCGCTAGGCCACCAGGTAATTTTTACTTTATTTTTGCTTGGGGGTGATTTTCTCTTACTTGGGTTTTTGGGTGAGGGATTTCAGGGATCGCTAGACCACCAGGTAATTACTTTTTGTCGGTACCATCATCTGATGCCATCAGAATACTGTTGGATGGGGGGATCAGGGTCACTGGGCCACCAGGGATTCTCTTTTGTCAGGCACTGACCCCAACAGTATTTTGATGGCATCAGGGGCTTTTCCCGATGCCGCAGTCGTCTCCGATGCCATCAAAATACTGCTGGGGCTGATATGCACATTAGCCACGCGGTGCCTGGAGAGCAAGCCAAACTAGCGCAGACTTCTTGGGTGCATGCGTTTGGCTTGCTCTCCCAGTTTAACACTGTGGTGGCTCATTTGCATGTGCATGGTTACTGCGGCAGGCATTTGCATACCCTAACCTTCCTGCTTCATGCGTTAAAATGTGTGCATTATCAGAAACGTTAAAAAATTAATCCAGCACGGGTCTAGTACCAGCTTTCTTCCTCGGCCCTTTGGTTTGCAGCTTGTTGTGCTGTGAGGGCTTGTGTGCATCAGTGATGCTGAAAGCTAAGCTATCAGTAGCTTAGCTACTGGCAGGGTCTCCCAAGATAGACAGGTCTCAGCTGAGGTTCTAGACTAAGACAAACCACCCATCTGGGCAGCAGCAGAATGGGATGGTGTTGTAAGAGGAGGATCACATTTCTGTGACAAATGCAACACTGGAATTAACTGCATGGAAAAAAGGCCTGGCAAATCTACTTCTGTATCTCGCCACAAAAACCCAATGGATAGTCACAAAACAAATTACACTATAGTGCTGGAAGATGAGACGCCAAGGTTGGAAGACATTCAAATGCCTACTGGGGATGAGCTGAAGACTTCTCAGACTAAAGCCAGCATTTATGATGTGGTTGGATCTGCTGATGTAGCTGGGCATGAAATGAGAGTCAAATGTTGAAAAGCTGTCTTACATATTGGGACATGGAATGTATGAAGCATGAACCAAGGGAAGTTGGAGGTTGTCAAGAATGAAATGGAATGTGTACAACTCGATCTCTTGGGTGTCATTGAACTGAAATGGACTGGCTTTGGACATTTTGCATCTGATTGATTGATTGATTGATTTTATTTAACATTTTTATACCACGGTTTACAAATAACAACATTGTGAATTGTACAGATAACAAGTACATGATCATATGGTCTGTTGTTGTTAAGTGCCGTTGAGTCGGAGTCGACTCATGGCGACCCTCTGGATAGCTATCCTAAATTGTCAGCAGTCAGATGTCCTGAGGGCTTTGATCCAACCACATCATAAATGCTGGCTTTACTCTGAGAAGTCTTCAGCTCTTCCCCAGTAGCTAGTTGAGTGCCTTCCGACCTGGGGGTCTCATCTTCCAGCACTATAGCACAATTTATTTTGTTGTAACTATCCATTGGGTTTTCATGGCAAGATACAGAAGTAGATTGCCGGGCCTTTCTTCCGCGCAGTTTAAGTTTGGTGGTGTTGCCGTTGTAACAGAAATGTGATCCCCTGCCGTCAACACTATCCCATTCTGCTGCTGCCCAGATGGGTGGTTTGTCTTGGTCTGGCATCTCAGCTGAGACCTGTCCATCTTGGGAGACCCTGCCAGTAGTTAAACTACCGATAGTTTAGCTCTCAGCTGATGCACACAAGCCCTCACAGCACGACAAGCTGCATATGGTCTACTATGCTGGAAATGAAAGACAAAGAAGAAATGGTGTTGCATTTATAATTAAGAATAAACTTGCAAGGACTGTAATGAAATGCAATGCAGTCAGTGAAAGATTAATTTCTATTCATCTATGAGGAAAGCCCATCAACACAATTATAATTCAGGTATATGCACCAACAACAACTGCAAAAGAGGAAGTCATCGATGAGTTCTATGAACAAGTACAAGCTGAAATTGACAGAACATGCAAACAGGACATCCTGATAGTCATGGGTGACTGAAACACAAAAGTTGACAACGAAGAAGAAGGCAAATTGGTTGGAAAATATAGACTTGGCAACAGAAATGAAGCTGGAGAAAGACTGATAGAATTCTGCAAGACCAATGATCTAGTCATCTGAAACACCTTCTTCCTGTGCTGACTGTACACATGGACTTCACCCATTAGATTGTACAGAAATCAAATTGACTACATCCGTGAAGACTTAATGATGGAAAAGCTCGATAACATCAACAAAGACAAAACCTGGAGCTGACTGTGGTACAGATCACCATCCACTAGTATGCAAAATCAAACTAAAGTTGAAAAAGAGCAAGCCACTCATGAATGTAGAAAAATATGACCTTGAGAATATACCAATGGAATTTAAAGACTGCCTGCCTGAAAAATCGATTTGCTGCTTTAGATACAAATGACAGAGTTCAAGAAGAGTTATGAGATGACATCGAGAAGGTTGTGTTGGAAGAAAACGAGAAGTCTCTATATTAAGTGAAAAAGCAAAAACAGCCAAAATAGATGACTGAAGAAACTCTGTAAAATGTCCAGAAACGCAGAGAAGTTAGTCAGAGGAGAAAAAGAGGTAATCTCAGAAATCAACAGAGATTTCAAACGTGCAGCAAGATAAGACAAGTACTACAATGACACATGCAAGGAAATAGAATCAGAAACTAGATCAGCTTTCCTAAAGCTACGAGAGTTGTAGAATTCCAATTTAAGGCTGGAATTTTTTCTTTAACAAACGTTTATATACCATCCCTTCCTGAGATCAAGGGTGGTTTACATGAAGTGTCGCAACAACGTTTACGTTGAACTTTGAAACTATATACATTGCTCAAGGATCCATGTTGAATGATGCTGAGAAGATCAAGAAAAGGTGGAAAGAATATACAGAATCATTATACCATAAAGATCAAGTGGATCAACAGCTGTTTCCACCTGTACCTTATGATCAGGAGCTATTGGTGATGAAAGAAGAAGTCTAAACAGCATTGAAAGCCTTATCAAAGTACAAAGCACTGGACATTGATGGCATTCCCACTGAAGTATTACAGCAATCTGATGAAGCTGTTACCATACTTACAAAGCTCTGCCAGGAAATTTGGAAGAAATTCATGGCCAGCTGACTAGAAAAGATCTGTGTTTTTACCAATACTGAAGATAGGTGACCCGACTGACTCTGTAAATTATCACACAATCACCCTGATCCCACATGGCAGCAAAATTCTACTTAAGATCATTCAGCAGAGACTATAACCATACCTGGAATGAGAACTGCCTGAAGTGCAACAAGCAGGGTTCAGGAAAGGGCAAGGAACAAGAGACATCATCGCAGATGTGAGATGGATCCTTGAAAAGACAACCAAAAGGATATCCATATGTGTTTTATAGACTACAGCAAGGCTTTTGACTGTGTAAACCATGAGAAACTCTGGGCCACATTAAGAAGCACGGATATGCCAGAACATCTGATGCTGCTTGATCAATGTAAAGGTTGTGCAAGAGAACTAACAATTTGAACAGAATTAGGAGAAACAGAATGGTTTAAAATCAGCAAAGGTGTACGGCATGGCTGCATACGTTTCCCCCTACCACTTTAATTTATATGCAGAACAAATGGTCAGAGAAGCAGGACTGCATGAAGACAACAGAGGTATGAAGATTGGTGGAAGACTCATCAACAACCTTCGCTATGCTGATGATACCACATTACTGGCTGAAAGTGAAGACAATCTGAAACGTTTGCTTCTCAAGATCAAGGAACATAGTCTTAAAATGGGTCTGCACCTTAACATTAAGGAGACAAAGATCTTGACAACTGGCAAAATCAATAAGTTCATCATTGATGGAAAAGAAATTGAAATAGTTGACAACTTTAACTTACTTGGATCAACAATCAATAAAGAAAGGACTAGCAGTCAAAAAATCCAATGGTAGAATGGCTATGGACCTAGACAAGATTCTCAAGAGCAGAGATGTCTCTCTCCATACAAAGATTCGACTTGTCCAGGTCATGGTATTATCAGTAACGTCATATGGATGCGAAAGTTGAACAGTGAAAAAGATACACGGGAAGAAAATTGATGCCTTTGAATTATGGTGCTGGCGACGAATACTGTGAATATCATGGACTGCCTGAAGAACAAACCAGTTAATACTAGAGGAGATCAAACCTAAGCTTACTTTAGAAGCTTAGATGATAAGACTTTGACGTTTATACTTTAGACACATCATGCAAAAAGAGAGATCCTTAGAGAAAGACATAATGCTTGGCAAGGTAGAAGGTCACTGTAAAAGAGGAAGGCCGGCAATTAGATGGATACTACTCTATCAACAATGAACCGCTTTGCTGAAGACCGAACAAAGTTTAGGTCGACTATCCAGAGGGCCACCAGGAGTCAACACTGACTCAATGGCACTTAACAACAACAACAACAACAACATGTATACATGTTACTATGTTACATTAGAGGAAAGGCGGTATAGAGGACATATGATATATCTTTTATCTTTATTTGGAGGCTTAATATACCACTCAATGCAACAGCGTCTGAGCGGTTTACAAAGTACATAAAAACTGCTTGGAAAAGGAAAAGAACGCCAGTTAAATCATAGGACAGATAAGAAAAAGGTTAGAGAACTATAGGGAAAGTCAAGAGTCAGGCAGATTGAGAGAAGTCATCGGGGAGGTGGGGAAAGAGGGGAGGGGGTGGGGGAAGATCAGAAGCTAAGCAGAAGAGAGACGTTTTCAGGCGGGCCTTAAAGGTTTTCAAAGAGGGTTCCAGGCGGAGGTCCAGGGGAAGCGAATTCCAGAGACGGGGTCCGAGGAAGTAGAAGGCAGAGGAGTGTGTGGATTCAAGGTGGGCTTGAGAGGGGGAGGGCAAGGTCAGGCGATTTGCATGGATTGAACGGAGAGAGCGGTTGGGAGTGTGGAGGTGGATCAGATCAGCAAGGTAGAGAGGGGTGCCAGTGTAAATGGACTTGTGGGTGAAGGTGAGAAACTTATATTGTATGCGGAAAGGAATAGGAAGCCAATGTCGACGTATGAGAAGTGGGGTGATGTGGTCAAAGCGAGAGGAACAAGTGAGGATGTGGGCTGCGGTGTTATGAACTCTCTGTAGACGTTTTAATTGGGATTGAGGAAGACCGGCCAGGGAAACATTGCAATAATCAAGGCGAGTGACAACAAGAGAAAGAAGAAGGGTGGTCATAGACGAGAAAGAAAGGAAGGGGCGAACGGGACGAAGTTGTCTTAGGGTGGAAAAACAACGTTGGACGACAGAGGAGATATGGGCTTTAAAGGACAATGACGAATCAAGGATTACGCCAAGGTAGTGCAGGGATGGTTCGAGGGGAATGGGGGAGGAAGAGAGCAGAGGGATAAGAGGGGGGGCAGGACTACCGGCGGTGAACCAAATGGCTGAAGTCTTGGAAAGGTTGATGTGCAGGAAATTAGAGGAAAACCAAGACGCCACGGAAGAAAGACGGTTGTTGAGAGGAGTGATGTCGGGGGAAACTGAGTCAGTGTGGTAAAGAAGGAAGATGTCGTCGGCATAATAATGTGCAGATATGCCCTGTTTTTGCACCAAGAGAGTGAGAGGAGCTAGAAAGATATTGAACAGGAGGGGTGCAAGGACAGACCCTTGAGGGACACCGCAAGGGAGGGGCGTAGAGGGTGAGGATAGAGAGCCAGAGGAAACTGAGAAGGAGCGACCCAAGAGGAAAGACTGAAACCAATGAAGCACAGTGCCGGCGAGGCCGGTATCATGTAAGCGTGAGAGAAGGGTGCGGTGGTCGACCAAGGTCAAACGCAGCAGAGAGATCAAGTGAGACGGCAAGGGTGAAAGATCCACGGTCGTGGGCAGTGTGGAGTTCGTCAAGAAGAGAGAGAAGAACAGATTCTGTGCTATAACCAGGATGAAAGCCAGATTGACGTGGGTGCAAGGTAAGGGAGGCTTCAAGATGGGAGGACAGTTGGGAGAAGACAAGTTTTTCTAAGAGCTTAGAGAGGAAAGGGAGATTAGAAATTGGACGCCAGCTAGAGAGGGAAGAGGGATCTAGGGAACTCTTTTTTTTTAAGATAGGATGGATAATAGCGTGCTTCCAGAGAGTAGGAAAGATACCAGAAGAAAGACTGTTATTAATGATGGAGAGGAGATAAGGGGAGAGGGCCAGGGAAGGGTCCAGGAGCCAGTGAGATGGAATGGGATCGGAGGGACAGAAGGTTTTCCGAACAGAGTTGAAAGCCTTGGAAAGGACGGGGGCAGAGATGAGCTTGAAGGAGGACCAGCGATGAGAAAGAGGGGGAATGCACAGGGAGGAAAGCAAGGTAGGAGAGGAAGGAGGAGTAGGCATGGAATCAGAAAGAGGAGGGGAGAGGGGGGGAGGACATTTAAATACCTCCGTGGCATAAATGTGCAAGAGGAGAGTCTTTCGATTGAAAGCAAGCTCTGCTATCACAGGGCAAAGGTTTAGGGTGAAAGGGGATAGACTCAGGAGTAATATATGGAAATATTTCTTTATAAAAAGAGTGGTAGATGCATGGAATAGTCTCGTATTGGGGATAGTAGAGATGATGACAGTAGCTGAATTCAAAAAAACATGGTAGAAACAGAGAAGATCTCTAAAGGAAAAAGGGGACTATTGTAATTGATATGGAAGGGCAGACTAGATAGGCCATGTGGTCTTTTTCTGCCATCATGTTTCTATGTTTCTGTTGCCACCAATATTAGTGAAGGGTGCCACCAATATTAGTGAAGGGTGCCATTAATTCTGTCCAAGTCATATTTTGCTTTTTCTCAGAAATTGCTACGTTTAAGTTGCACAGATGACATCTTCTTTTTTTTTTTGTATACCTTTGAGCATACTATTAAAATATTTATCTTTATCCCAGTTGGAATATTTCCCATTATTTCTCAATATACTGTACACAACATACCTAAAATGCAAGTGTGCCAATAATGTTGACCACAACTCTACTGACAATTTCTATCTCTAATTCTCATTTTTGATCTCATAACTCAACATTTATGCCCTCATAGTCAACATTCATTTCTTTTTTGGGAGTTTTTTGTTTGTTTTTTAAGATTTTTTTCAAAATCTCCTTTCTAGAGGCCTACCCTTCAGCTGATATTGCTGAATTCATGCTTTAGACTTATCAGTGTGATAGCTAGATGGAATATTACAGATTTTATTCTCTAGCTAAAAACCCACCTCTTCGAGGCTGCATTTGGGTCCTGATTCCCTTATTCTCCTGCTTATACCTATCTGTATCTTGCCATTCCCCTTGATTTATCCTAGGCCCCAGATGGTATGTCATCTGTGCAACTTAAACGTAGACTGTAAGCTCTGATGAGTAGGAATAGTCTTACTTGTTCATATACAGTGCTGTGTACACCTTGTAGCACCATACAAATGATAGGTAGTAGTAACTTTCTGTATTTTCGTTTATATGTACCAGACTGCTGCTTGCAGGATGCTCTGAATGAATATATTTTCATCGTCCTTTCATGCTGTTTCTTCCTGGGCTCTTGATCCCCCCTCTGTCTTTGTTAGGCATTTGCGAGCAGTGTCACTGGGTCTTTGGCAACACAGGCTTTACTGCGGGGTGTCGGAGTTGGAGATGACACAGCCACGGTTACTGCAGCCACTGTGACATGGATAATGAAAGGTCAGGAATTAAAAAATTGTATATAACCTATGTCCCTATTGTACCTCCATGTTTAACTTGCTGTTATTTTTCCTCTACTTTTAATCAGATTCTAATGCATTTTTCAACACATATATATCCTGAGCCCTTCTTGTGTCTTTCATTGAATTATGATCTGGTTTATTTCTGTAGATGGCACTGGAATGCTGGGGAGGATTCTCTTTGCGTGGATGAAGGGGTAAGAGGTCTGTTTCTGTATTTTTTTAAATTTTTTTTATCACCTGCCAGTCAAAACATTTGTGTGGGTCCCGCTCATTCCCAGCACAAGACCTACTCTTAGCAACATGCATATAATTTTATGAAGTCCTCGCATATGAGTGACATCACCTGACAGAGCTCATGCAGGAATACTCCCCAGCTACTAATCAAAGCTTTTGGGAACTTTCTCTGTGCATGCATGTCATCTTCCTGCCTGCTGCCGCAGCGTCATTTTATCTCTATTATTCCCCGGAGCCTAACAGATGTGTTTCATTCTGCTTGTGTTAGTAATTTTTTCCTCTCTGGGACTCTTCCTGCCTTTCAGGCATCTACGTGCCTGCATGTCCCATTCTTGTTTATTATTCCCTTTTAATTTCCTAGTCAGATTTTCAACCGTTTTAAGATTTCCTTTCTTTTCTGTGGCACCAATGCCCCCTTAGGCGTCGATGCTTCAGCTGCATTAATCCTTTTACTTTTTGAAAATCAAGTTGTCAGATTTTGCTGCAGCTGTTTTTCATCACAATATGTCCCAAACACTTACCAGCAGGTTTAGAAAATGTTCCAGGTGCTTTGACCATCTCTGCCATGGATACTCATAACTGCTTCCTTTAGTGCCTCGGACTTGATCATCAGCCCTCTTCTTGTAATTTGTGTTTACAAATGACAAAAAAGGACTCCAAGGTCAAGAGAAGTAGTGCAAATCGATTTTTGATGCTCATAAATCCTGATTCATCAGCATCAGCCACACTGGCCTCAATGCCATCTAAGGCTGCATCAGATGCTGGCAGAAGCTCTCAATGCCATTTTGAAGATATTATAGGTCAATCAGACCATGAACTTGAAGCAGTTCTTACCATGACTCACTAGTGAAAGATACTGTTCCAATTTCTCTGGAGGGAGATACTGGGACAAGTCAGCTAGGCCGCACATGATGTCCTTCAAAAACATGTCCATGCAAAGCTGTTAAGAGGCAATTGCATTAACCTCAGTTACTGTGAGGTCAATGGCAAAGTAACTGATCATGAATATGTAGACCATCAGGGGGAGGGTGTGATAGGATAAGGGCGGGGGGAATGTTTGGGAACTTGATAATGACCAGTTCTATATTGTTACTACACTGTACATAGGTTTACTCTGGTTTTGTATTGGTTACTCTGGTTTTGCGGGCCAGGGTGATTGTTTTTGTATTTGGTTGTTCATAATAATACTAATAAAAATGATTTAAACATAAAAGCTGTTAAGATGCACATGGGCCATAAGCATGGAACTCAGGAAAAAGTCCAAAGTCCGAACATCCGTTCTCAGAGGTACCAAGAAGTGAGTCTTGGAACTTTTAGACCTTTTAAGGGCAGAATCAACCATCATGGAATGGTGAGGAAGCTGGAGCTTCTCGAACCTGTGAGCCTTTTGAACTCTTTACATGGAGTCAAGCCTTCCACTAACTGGAGATACAGTGAGGGGATTCTCCCACATTCTCATCTGTACTCTCTGAAGGATGCAGTGCACTGTCATCACTTCCTTAGGGGCTGAAGAGTACTGAAGGATCTCCAGTTCTTCTGCCCTAGGCTTATCCTCAGTCTCCAAAGAATATGGTATTTATTTAGCATTGTTTATATACTGCTTTTCTGTGTGTCAAAGCGGTTTACTATGAACAAGGTTTACATTTGAACATTTAGAACAGTTTTCAACTTATGTACATATAATTTTAACTTATATACAATAGTTGTTGTGCTCCCTCAAGGGCAAAATCTTATGTACAATATATATAGTGGAGTCTGTCTTGTTGGTTTTTGTTTGTGAGTAGGTCAGGTGTGGTGGAGTATCCTTATTCAAGTGTGGTGGGGGAGGGGGATTAGTTGAAAATGCCAAAGCATTCAGTGAATAGGTAGGTCTTTAGGAGTTTACGGAAGGTGGGCAGGTCCATGATGTTTCTAATGGTGTCTGGGAGTGTGTTCCAAGTGGATGGGGCATATAGTTCAAATGAGCGCATGCATGCTTATTGCACAGATCTTGTTTTTGCATAGGGAGTGATCAGGTTGTTCTTGCTGGATTGTCTTCTGGTTCTGTTTCGTGATTTTTGGAGTAGGATGTGTAGGTGAGATGTAGGGTTGGAGTTGATGGCTTTGTGGGTTAGGAGGAGGGTTTTGTATTTGATACGGCTGGATAGAGGTAGCCAGTGTAGGTGTTTAAATGTGGGTGTAATATGGTCATATTTGGTTGCTCCTGTTAAGGTACATGTTGGGGATATGGCCTTAGCCATGTCCCAGACAAAATCCTGGAAGATCAGATCCTCAGGAGGTGACTTGCGTCTCTCATGAGGAGGAGAAGGATCTGATGGAAGTCCTGGAGACCTGTCCTCTGACACATCTCCTGATTCTACATCAGTGACCCAGCCTTCCAAGTCTGACTCAGAGAGGAAATCAAAATATTTCCGGATCTCTGCCTGGATCACACTCCTGACCTTTGAGGATTGGGAACAACAATGCATCAATGCTCTTCCTTGCCTCAATGGAGCATTGGATTCGAAACACTAGAGAGTGAGATCAGTCGGGCAGGCTCTGGTATTGAGACCCTTCAATGCATCTCCCGCAGACAAGCTATGCTTCTCAAGGATCAGCTGGATAATTACTGATATTGATGCAGCAGACAAGGCACTGTTTTATTACATAAGAACATAAGATATGCCATACTGGGTCAGACTAAGGTCCATCAAGCCCAGTATCCTGTTTCCAACAGTGGCCAATCTAGGTCATACGTACCTAGCAGTTTCCCCAAAAGACACAGGTTCTGCAATGCTTGTACTGGGTCAGACATTGATGATTTCTTTGACTGGGTGACCAGGGAGTTGGACCGAGGGAGAGCTCTAGATGTGGTGTATTTAGATTTCAGTAAAGCCTTTGACACTGTTCCTCACAGGCGACTTATAAACAAACTGAGCACCCTAGGGATGGACCCTAAAGTTACTGCTTGGGTTAGAAATTGGTTGGGTGGGAGGCGACAAAGAGTACAAGTAAATGGAGCTCACTCTGAGGAGAAGGATGTTACCAGTGGTGTGCCCCAGGGATCTGTCCTTGGTCCGATTCTTTTTAACATCTTTGTTAGTGATATAGCGGAAGGGCTGTCGGGTAAGGTTTGCCTCTTTGCGGATGATACCAAAATCTGCAATAGAGTAGACACCCAGGAAGGTGTAGATAACATGAGGAGGGATCTAGCTAAGCTTGAAGAATGGTCTAGAATTTGGCAACTGGGATTTAATGTTAAAAAATGTAAGGTCATGCATTTGGGCTGCAGCAGTCCAAGGGAGCAATACAGTATAGGAGGTGAAGTACTTTTGTCCACTAAAGAAGAGCGGGACCTAGGCGTAGTTGTGTCCAATGATCTTAAAGTAGCTAAACAGGTAGAAAAGGCGACGGCAAAAGCTAGAAGGATGCTTGGGTGCATACGGAGAGGAATGGCTAGCAGAAAAAAGGAGGTGATAATGCCTCTGTATAAGTCTTTGGTGCGACCTCATTTGGAGTATGGTGTGCAATTCTGGAGACTGCACCTTCAAAAGGATGTGAACAGGATGGAATCGGTGCAGAGGGTTGCTACTAAGATGATTAGTGGTCTTCGTTATAAAGCATATGAGGACAGACTTAAGGATCTTAATATGTACACCTTAGAGGAAAGGTGGGATAGAGGTGATATGATTGAGATGTTTAAATACCTCCGTGGCATAAATGTTCAGGGAGAGAGCCTCTTTCAATTGAAAGCAAGTTCTGCGACGAGGGGACATGGGATGCGGGTGAAGGGAGATAGATTCAGGAGTGATATGCGGAAATATGTCTTTACGGAAAGAGTAGTGGATCCGTGGAATAGTCTCCCAGTGGAGGTGGTAGAGATGAGGACAGTAACTGAATTCAAAAAAGCATGGGACCAACACAGAGGATCTCTAAAGGTAAAAAGTGGACTGTTGCAGTTGTTGTTATGGAAGGACAGACTAGATGGGCCTTGTGGTCTTTTTCTGTCATCATGTTTCTATGTTTCTATCCTGGGTACCTTCTTAATAATGGTTTATGGTCCTTTCCTCCAGGAACTTGTCCAAACCTTTTTTTTAAACCCAGCTACACTAACAGCCCTTTACTACATCCTCCGGTAACAAATTCCAGAGTTTGATTACACGTTGAGTGAAAAAATATTTTCTTTTTAGTCTTAAATAGTTTAACCTGTAGCTTCATTGCATGTCTCCTAGTCTTTCTATATTCTGATAACGTAAACAATCGATCTACGTTTACCCGTTCCACTCCGTTCATTAATTTATAGACTTCTTCACAGAAGAGCCCGCCCCTCTCATTGGGCCATCCGTTCTCTGTTGCTCACTCTGAGCCCTCCCATACCGGAAGAACCGCGGCCGCGCGCACGCGGCCGCGTCACAGAAGGTATCCTGTCTCTCCTGCATAAATTTGGAGCGCCTGCGGCTGTCCACCATTATATTTGTTTTGTCTGCCTGACCAACGTTACTTTTGGTTTGTTTAATTCTTTTGCCTGTCTGTGTCTTCCCAGAGCCCGCCCCTCTCATTGGGCCATCCGTTCTCTGTTGCTCACTCTGAGCCCTCCCATACCGGAAGAACCGCGGCCGCGCGCACGCGGCCGCGTCACAGAAGGTATCCTGTCTCTCCTGCATAAATTTGGAGCGCCTGCGGCGCTTGTCGCCGCGGCGCGCGACTTGGGCGTGCACCGAAGGAGCGCACCTAAGGAGCACGACGTGCTCCTTAGGGGCGCTCCTTGGGGCCGCTCCGGCAGCGCAGGTTGCTGGGCCGTCCTGCTGCCTGTATTTTTCCTCTCTGCTGTTTTCGGTTCCGCACCTGCGTTCTCATCCGGTTTGCCTGTTCTGCTTCCATCTGCGGTGTCTCCCCTACTCCCCTGCTCTGCGGCGTGTGTTCTTTACACATTTGCACCCTCCGGGGCTATCGCGATATCCCTTTCCTAACCAATGTCCTCTATCCCGTGTTATGGGGCAGGCGTCCGGGCAAATCGTTCCACCTCTCCTCCCGTTGTCCTTCCAACCTCCTTCCATGCTTGCCCTCCTCAGTTTCTGCTTCTTCTGTCTCGCTTGCTGTTTCCCCCTCCTCTGTCTCTATTGGGCTGCTTAACTGCCGATCCCTCCGGAAAAAGACCCTTCTCATACAGGATCTTGTTCTTCAATCTTCATTTGATCTTATGCTATTAACTGAAACCTGGCTAAAGGACGGAGAAGACGCTCTTCTGGCTCGCTGCCTTCCGCCTGCCTTCTCAGCCCTTTCCACCCCCCGCCCTGGCCGTGCCGGTGGGGGTGTGGCAGCTCTTATTCATACATCTCTCTCCTTCACCCAGCTTACCCCCCCATCTTTGCGCTACCCTGAATCCCTTCTGTTTCAGCTTCACTCCTCCCCTCCGCTTCAGGTCTTTCTTGTCTACTCTCCTCCTGCTTTGCGATCTGACCTTTGGGATTCCCTTCTCTTAACTATCACCGATCTGTCCTTGGCCTTCCCTCACTTACTTATTGCGAGACTTTAACCTTCACCTTGACTCTCCTTCCTCCTCTCATGATCACGCTTTCTCTCCCTGCTGCATGATCTGTCTCTTCTACAGCATGTCACTTTTCCCACCCATCAGGCCGGTCATACTCTTGACCTGTTTCTGACTTCCTCTTCATCCTCTCTTTTAATGTCCCATCTCTCTTTTGTATCCCTTCCATGGACTGACCACGTCTGTCTTTCTGTTGTATGTACCCATTCTCCTGGGTCCTTGTCTTCCACCTCTTCTGTTGTGCCTCCAGTTGTTTCCCCTCCACCTCAACTCTCACGTGTCCTCTCATCGCGCATTCGTGAACAATTCCCTGCTGCCTCTGACCTTCTTCCCTCCAACTTTTCTTCCCTCTCTTCTGATTCCCAAGTAGCCCTATGGTCTTCATCCCTTTCTACTGCTCTTGACCGTCTTGCTCCCCTTCAACCTCGAAAGTCTCGCCGTCTCCCTAGCCACCCATGGTTCCATCAGGGCCTGCGCCTCCTGCGTACGCAGCTCCGTAGGGCTGAGCGCAGGTGGCGCAGAAATCCTTCTCCCTCTACCTTAGCCTTCTTCAAGTCTACTCACTTTCACTACCGTATAAATGTCCACCAAGCTAAGCGTGCTTATTTTTCCAATGCCATCTTGACCGCCCCAAACCAAACTCGGCATCTCTATTCGACTTTACGCACTCTGACCTCTCTTCACTCCCCCACGCCTATAGCTCCTGTTTCTTCCGTCCCTTCTCCCTCCCTTCTGGCTTCCTTCTTTGACAATAAAAATTTCCTCTCTACGAGCCTCCTTACCCGCCTGCCCTGATCCAATTCACTCTCCCCCGCCATTGGTTTCCCCTCCCCCTACTGCTCAGCTTTCCCACTCTTGGGCCTCTTTCTCCTTAATCACTTCTTCTGAGCTTTATCACCTTATTTCTTCTTCTAAAAAGACTTCTTGTCCTCAGGATCCCATCCCTTCCACATGGCTTCTTGACCCATCTCTTGCACTCTTGCCATATATCCTCACCATGTTTAACACTAGCTTGTCTACAGGTATCTTTCCCTCCTCCTGGAAGCATGCTCTAATTCGTCCCATCCTTAAAAACTCCTCTCTTGATCCTTCCGTTCTTTCTCACTATCGTCCTGTATCTAACCTTCCTTTTCTTTCCAAGCTACTTGAAAAGTTTGTCTTTGCTCAACTTTCACACTACCTTGATTCTATTAATTTTCTTCACCCCCGCCAATCGGGCTTCCGCACAGGTCACAGTGTCGACACCATTCTTCTTGCTTTCACTAACGCACTACACACGGCTCAACGATCAGGGTGATATCTCGGTGGCGGTTGCCCTAGATCTCTCAGCAGCCTTTGATCTTGTTGACCACTCCCTTCTCCTCCTTCGTCTTCGGGAAGCTGGTTTATGTAGTACTGTGCATCACTGGTTTCACTCCTTTCTCTCTTCCCGCTCTTGTTCTGTGCTATCCCCCTCTTCTTCTGCCCCCTCGTCTAACTCTTTCCCTCTTACCTGTGGGGTACCCCAAGGTTCTGTTTTGGCTCCTCTTCTGTTTAACCTTTTCCTAGCACCCCTTGCACTCTTAATTCAACAATCAGGTATTTCTGCTTTTCTTTATGCAGACGACATTGTTCTGCTCCACCATACTTCTCTCCCTCTTGTCCCGATCTCACCGCGCTTAACTCTTGTCTTTCCGCTGTAGCCAACTGGTTGACCCTTCATTGCTTGCACCTTAATCTCACTAAGACCGTTGCCATTTGGTTTTCCCCTGGGTCTACACCCCCTACCCTTGCCCCCCCCTCATTTTCTGGGTCCCCGGTTCCATTAGTTTCTACCTTTCGTTACCTGGTGTCCACTTTGATTCTGATCTTTCTTTCCAGTCCCACCTCTCTCACATTACCAAATCCTCCTTCTTTTTCCTCCGACAAATACGTGCAATTCGCCCCTTTCTGTCCTCAGCAGCCCTCACTACCCTTGTGTTGTCCTTGGTTATCTCTCGTGTCGACTTCGCAAATTCAGTTCTTGTCGGTCTCCCTAAGTCTCGCTTATCCCGTTTACAACGCATACACCACACTGCTGCTCGTCTTATTTGTCATGCGTCTCCCCGCGACCACATCACTCCCCTCCTGTTTCACCTCCACTGGTTACCCCTCCCTTACCGTTCCCAATTTAAGCTTCTCACTCTGGTACACAAAGTACTTCATACTGGCTCCCCCCAATATCTTGCTGACTTACTCTCTATCCACTCCCCTCGTTATACTCCTCGCTCCTTTCATCTTCACCGTCTAGCCCTTCCCTCCCCTTCCCGTGCTCATTTACAGTCCACCCGCTCCTCTGCTTTCTTCTTCATCGGCCCCGCCCTCTGGAACTCACTACCTCCCGCTCTCTCCGTCTTGAACCACTCTTCTCAACCTTCAAACAAAACCTAAAAACACACCTTTTCTCTTTGGCTTTTGATGTGCCCTCTCCTTTTGTGTAATCTCCTCTTCCCCGTCCCTAACCTTCCCTTGTTGTTTCTTCCCCACCCTCTCCATGTCTCTCTTGTCTACTCTTTTTAAACAGAAACTGTACTTTTAATCAGATATTGTATTTCTTTTCTTTTCCAGGCTTCGGCCTTTTTTAAGACAATTGTTTTTATATTGTACATCGCTTTGATTTCTGGAGAAAGGCGATTTTATCAAAACTAATAAACATAAACATAAACATATCATATCTCCCCTCAGCCGTCTCTTTTCCAGGTTAAAGAGCCCTAACCTTTTTAGCCTTTCTTCATAGGAGTATCCTTCCATCCCCTTTACCATTTTGGTGGCTCTTCTCTGAACCTTTTCTAATAACGCTATATCCTTTTTAAGATACGGCGACCAGAATTGCACACAATATTCAAGGTGCGGTCTCACCATGGAACGATATAGAGGCATTATAATATCTTTTGTTTTATTTTCCATTCCTTTCCTTATGATACCTAGCATTCTATTTGCTCTCTTGGCTGCCGCTGCATACTGGGCCGAGGGTTTTAACATGTTATCCACAATGAGGCCTAAATCTTTTTCCTGGGTGGTGGTTCCTAATGTGGAACCTTGCATCATGTAACCATAGTTTGGGCTGTTCTTTCCTAGGTGCATAACTTTGCACTTGTCCACATTAAATTTCATCTGCCATTTTGATGCCCAGTCTTCCAATTTATCAAGATCCTCTTGCAATTTTCCACAATCCTCTTGGGTTTTAACAACTTTAAATAGTTTTGTGTCATCTGCAAATTTGATAACCTCACTCATTATTCCACTTTCCAGGTCATTTATGAATATGTCAAAAAGCAGCGGACCCAGCACAGATCCCTGGGGTACACCGCTATTCACCTTTCTCCATTGGGAAAACTGGCCATTTCGCCCTACCCTCTGCTTTCTATCTTTTAACCAGTTCCTGATCCAAAGTAGTACACTGCCTCCTATCCCATGACTCTTTAGTTTTGCCAAAAGTCTCTCATGAGGGACCTTGTCAAAGGCTTTCTGAAAGTCCAGATACACTATATCAACCGACTCACCTTTGTCCACCTGTTTATTCACACTTTCAAAAAAACATAACAGATTAGTAAGACAAGATCTTCCTTGTCTAAAGCCATGTTGCCTGTCTCCCATTAGGCCATGACTATCTACATGCTGAGTAATTTTATTCTTTATGATGGTTTCTACCATTTTTCCCGGTACTGACGTCAGGCTCAGGTGATTTGCTACTCTTCAGTTTATCTAATAGTTGTAATACATCTTCCCGATGTATCGATATTTCCTGCAATTCTTCCACACCTTTAAATACCACTTCAGTCATGGGTAACATCCCTACATCTTCCTCAGTAAAGACCGAAGCAAAGAATTCATTCAGTCTCTCCACTATCGCCTTGTCGCCTCTTAGTGCCCCTTTAACTCCTCTATCATCTAATGGTCCAACTGACTCTCTTACAGGTTTTTTGCTACGAATGTACTTGAAAAAAATCTTTATTTCGCGTTTTTGCTTCCGCAGCAAGCTGCTTCTCAAATTCTCTCTTTGCCTTCTTTATCAATGCCTTGATTTTGACCTGCAAGTGCTTGTGCTGTTTCCAGGTTTCATCGTTTGGCTCTTTTTTCCATTTCCTGAAAGATGCTTTCTTGGCAACAACAGCCTCTCTGACCTCACCTTTAAACCATGCTGTCAGTTGTTTGGACTTCCTTCCACTTTTCTTAAAGCGTGGAATGCAGCTGGTCTGGGCTTCCAAGACAGTATTTTTCAACAACACCCAAGCTTGATGTAAGTCTTTAACCTTTGCAACTGCTCCTTTTAGTTTTTTCTTAACTATTTTCCGAATTTTATCATAGTCTCCCTTTCGAAAGTTAAAAGGTAGTACTGTGGATTTCCTTTCTATCCCTCCTCCACTAATTAAATCAAAGGCCCCAACACCCTTATCTCTTGCACTAGATCTGGTATTCCACTAAGGACTAGGTCTAATATGGCTTCCCCTCTCGTTGGTTCATGGACCAGCTGCTCCAAGAAGCAGTCATTTATGTCATCTAGGAACTTTATCTCCCTAGCATGTACTGCCGTGACACTGACCCAGTCGATACTGGGGTAATTGAAATCGCCCATTATTATTACCGCGCTGTAACCTTTGTTAGCTACATTGATTTCTTTGAGCATTTCATCATCCATTTGTTCATTCTGGCCAGGCGGTCGATAGTACACCCCCACCGCCATCGCCTTTCCCTTTTTACATGGAATTTCAATCCATAGAGATTCTACAGCAAATTTTGTTTCCTGCAAAACTTTAATCCTTTCTGACTCAATGCCCTCTCTAACATAGAGCGCAACCCCTCCACCAATTTGATCAGCTCTATCATTACGATATAGCTTGTACCCAGGTATCAGTGTCCCACTGGTTGTCCTCCTTCCACCATGTCTCAGATATTCCAATCACATCTAACCTCTCATTTAGTGCTATATATGCTAACTCTCCCATCTTATTTTTTAGACTTCTAGCATTTGCATACAAGCATTTTAGAGACTGTATTTTATTCATATTAATTTGGCTATTGGTAGACATGGGTAATTTGGGATCTTTAAGCTCTGTCTGCTCCATACTCGAGGGCATTTGGGCTACTTTACTCTTTTTTGGAACCTCTCTGCTTTAGGAGGTATCCTTCAAGGATACATTCTTCCGAACCATCTGCTCTTGGCGACTGTCGGCTTTCCCCTATTATCTAGTTTAAAAGCTGCTCTATCTCCTTTTTAAAGGTTAATGCCAGCAGCCTGGTTCCATCCTGGTTAAGGTGAAGCCCATCCCTTCGGAAGAGCCCCTCCTTTCCCCAGAATGTACCCCAGTTCCTAACAAATCCAATCCCCTCATCTCTGCACCATTGTCTCATCCACGCATTGAGACTCCGGAGCTCTGCCTTCCTTTTGGGACCTGCACGTGGAACGGGAAGCATTTCGGAGAACCCTACCCTGGAAGTTCTGGATTTCAACTTCCTACCTAAAAGCCTAAATTTAGCCTCCAGAACCTCCCTACCACATTTCCTATGTCATTGGTACCGACATGTACCAAGACAGCAGACTCCTCCTCAGCACTATCTAAGACTTTATCTAGGTGGCGCGTGAGGTCCGCTACCTTCGCACCAGGCAGGCATGTTACCAGGCGATCCTCATGTCCACCAGCCACCCAGCTATCTACATGCCTAATGATCGAATCACCAAATATAACGTCTGTCCTAACCTTTCCCTCATGGGTACATGGCCCTGGAGAAACTTCCTCTGTGCAAGAGTGTTTTACATCACCTGGAGGACAGATCCTAGTTACAGGAACACTTCCTGCCACACCAGGGTGATGCTCTCCTGTCACGTGACCTCTCTCCTCCATGGCAACAGGGATGCTGCCAGACTGGAGGTTGGATTTCAGGACTATATCCCTGTAGGTTTCGTCTATGTACCTCTCTGTCTTTCTTATAGAAACATAGAAACATGATGACAGAAAAAGACCACATGGCCTATCTATTCTGTCCTTCCATATCAACAACTACAACAGTCCACTTTTTACCTTTTAGAGATCCTCTGTGTTGGTCCCATGCTTTTTTGAATTCAGTTACTGTCCTCATCTCTACCACCTCCACTGGGAGACTATTCCATGAATCCACTACTCCTTCCGTAAAGAAATATTTCCGCATATCACGCCTGAATCTATCTCCCTTCACCCTCATCCCATGTCCCCTCATAGCAGAACTTGCTTTCAATTGAAAGAGGCTCTCTCCCTGAACATTTATGCCACGGAGGTATTTAAACATCTCAATCATATCACCTCTATCCCGCCTTTCCTCTAAGGTGTACATATTAAGATCCTTAAGTCTGTCCTCATATGCTTTATAATGAAGCCCACTAATCATTTTAGTAGCCACCCTCTGCACCGACTCCATCCTTTCACATTCTTTTGAAGGTGCGGTCTCCAGAATTGCACACTATACTCCAAATGAGGTCGCACCAAAGACTTATACAGAGGCATTATCACCTCCTTTTTTCTGCTAGCCATTCCTCTCCGTATGCACCCAAGCATCCTTCTAGCTTTTGCCGTCGCCTTTTCTACCTGTTTAGCTACTTTAAGATCATCAGACAAACTACGCCTAGGTCCCGCTCTTCCTTAGTGGACAAAAGTACTTCACCCCCTATACTATATTGCTCCCTTGGATTGCTGCAGCCCAAATACATGACCTTACATTATTTAACATTAAATCCCAGCTGCCAAATTCTAGACCATTCTTCAAGCTTAGCTAGATCCCTCCTCATGTTATCTACAGCTTCCTGGGTGTCTACTCTATTGCAGATTTTGGTATCATCTGCAAAGAGGCAAACCTTACCCGACAGCCCTTCCGCTATATCACTAACAAAGATGTTAAAAAGAATCGGACCAAGGACAGATCCCTGGGGCACACCACTGGTAACATCCTTCTCCTCCGAGTGAGCTCCATTTACTTGTACTCTTTGTCGCCTCCCACCCAACCAATTTCTAACCCAAGCAGTAACTTTAGGGTCCATCCCTAGTTTGTTTATAAGTCGCCTGTGAGGAACAGTGTCAAAGGCTTTACAGAAATCTAAATACACCACATCTAGAGCTCTCTCTCGGTCCAACTCCTTGGTCACCCAGTCAAAGAAATCAATCAGATTTGTCTTACAAGACCTGCCTCTGGTGAATCCATGCTGCCTCAGATCCTGTAATCCGCTGGACTCCAGAAACCTCACTATTTTCTCTTTCAGCAGCGTTTCCAATAATTTACTCACCACCGAAGTTAAACTAACCGGCCTGTAGTTTTCAGCCACATCCTTACTTCCGCTTTTGTGTAAAGGCACCACATGAGCCTCTCTCCAGTCCTTTGGCACGTCTCCCGACTCCAACGAGGCATTGAAAAGGTCAGTCAGTGGAGTTGCTAGAACGTCCCCAAGTTCCCTCAGTATTCTAGGGTGTATCCCATCCGGTCCCATCGCTTTGTCTACTTTAAGTTGAGCTAGTTTCTCACGAACACAGTCTTCTGAAAATTGTTCAAGATGTCCCTCGCTTCTGTTCCTATTTGTGGGTGTTTTCTGAGGTCCTGCTCCTGGTTCTTCATCTGTGAACAAAGAACAAAAATATTTGTTAAGCAATTCCTCTTTATCCTTATCAGCTTCTACATATTCCCCCCCTGCACCCTTGAGTCTGACAATACCACTTTTGCCCTTCCTCTTCTCACTAATATATCTGAAAAATGTCTTATCCCCCCATTTTATTGCATTGGCTATTTCCTCCTCCTTTTGAGTCTTTGCCTTCTTGACTACTTTGCTAGCTTCTCTAAGTTTTTCCAAATGCAGATCCCTGTCTTCCTCTCTCTGTGATCTCTTGTATTTCATGAAGGCCTCCCTCTTTTTCCTCACTTTTTCAGCTACTTCCTTAGAAAACCATAGCGGTCTCCTTTTCCTTTTGCCTTTATTTACCATTTTAACAAAAAGGTTGGTTGCCCTTAAAATACCCCCTTTTCAGTTTTGCCCACTGTTTTTCTACATCCCCCAGCTGTTCCCATCCCACTAACGACTCCCTGAGGTATTGGCCCATCTTCGCAAAGTTAGTCTTCCTAAAGTCTAAGATCCTCACCTTGGAATGGATTCTAACAGCCCTAGTTCTAATACTGAACCACACCATCTGGTGATCACTGGATGCAAAATGATCTCCCACTACAACATCAGAAACACTTTCACCATTTAAACATTTTTCTACTTAGCACCATCTCTCTGGAACTCCCTTCCCACTGCCCTCCGTACAGAAGAATCTTACTCCAAATTCCGTTCCCTCCTTAAAACTCATCTGTTTTCCCTAGCCTTTCCCCCCTTATTACTCTATTCTCTTGCCTCTTCTATCCTTACTTACCTCCTGCTCTATCATTTATTGTAATTTCCTCTTTTTCTTTTTCTATAATTGCTATTGATTTTGTTTTTGTAAACTGCCCCGATGTTATGGGGGGCGGTATAACAAATGTGTAATAAACAATAAACCATTGGTAAGCACCAAGTCCAGTATGGCCCCTTCACGTGTGGGGTCTGTTACCAATTGCCTGAATAGTTCTCCCTGTAGAGAATCCAGGATCTCCTTACTTCTAGATGATACTGCAGCAGGAATGTGCCAATCAACATCTGGCATATTGAAATCTCCTATCAGTAGCACTTCCCCTTTCCTAGCAATGCTGCGTATGTCTTCAATTAACTCTTTGTCCACCTCTTCCTCTTGTGAGGGAGGCCTGTATATCACACCAACGGAAATAGATTTCTCTTTCCCTCTTTCTAGTTTAACCCACAATGCCTCCTCTCTCCCTTTTAAGCTCTGTAATTCCAAAGCTTTAATAGTAGTTTTTACATATAGTGCCACTTCTCCTTCCCTTCTTCCTACCCTGTCCTTTCTGAATAAAGTATAGCCAGGTATAGTTACATCCCAATCATGGTTTTCTGTGAACCATGTTTCTGTAACTGCCACTAAATCCAAGTCAGCCACTCCCACCAAAGCTTTAACATCAGGGATTTTATTTCCCATGCTACGGGCATTTATACACACTGCTTTCCATATGTTACCCCTGTTACCCATTTCCTTAAAGGTATGTAATGTATCACCTACCTGGGGGCTTTCACTTACCTGGGGGCTTTCTTCACCTATCCCCAACAAATCTAGTTTAAAGCCCTCTTCAGTAGATTAGCCAGTCTACTACCGAAGATGCGTTGACCTTTCTTGGACAGATGGAAGACCTGGAGGAAGGCGAGCTTTCTGAAAGAGAGGATCAGGCGAGAGTTGTGAGAGTTTTCCGAAGAGAAGAATTACCGGCGCATATCGGGGAGACGCTGAAGGTGTTAAATATGCCAGTTCCAGGAGCAACGGCAGATGAGTCCTTAGAGTATCTCTTGTTGCAGGTCTTCCGAAAGAATCAGAGGGCCTTCCCTGTGCACAGGGTGTTTCAGGAATTGATTCAGGAGGAGTGGAGCATTCCGGAAGCTCCTCTGAAATGGTCCAGGGTAATGGGCCGGCTGTACCCATTGTTGGATCAGGATAAGAAGGTCTTTAAGGCCCCAAAGGTGGATGCTGCCGTCTCGGCGGTAGCCAAGAAGACTACTATACTCGTGGAGGGTAGTGCAGCTCTCAAGGATACGCAGGATAGGAAGTTGGATGTGCTATTAAGACAAGTTTTTGATGTAAACGCGCTATGCTGCAGGTAGCTATTTGCAGAGCGTGGGTGGCTAGAGCCTGCCTTCGCTGGTCGCAGCAAGTGCAAGGAGGACAGGACAGTGAGGGGTCCTCAAAGGCGGCCAGGTTAGAGTCTGGCGCAGCTTACTTGGCTTACATCCACTATGATCTTATGCGTGGACTGTCGAAGAGCATGGCGTCGGCGGTAGCAGCACGACGTTACTTGTGGTTACGCAATTGGGCGGAAGATAGCTCCTCTAAGGCTAGGTTAAGTAAACTTCCCTTTAAGGGCTGCCTGCTGTTTGGGGACGATTTGGAGAAGCTGGTGAAGGACCTGGGGGAGTCAAAAGGTGGTAAATTACCAGAGGACAAAACTAGGGCAGGCCGTGCGTCCTCGGCTGGTAGAGGGCAACAGCAGCGGGATTTTCGCCGGTTCCAATCCCAAAGGTTCTCCTCCGGCCAAAGAGGCAGATTTTCTAATCGGAGTCAGAGTTTCCGGGGGTTTCGAGGAGCAGGACGGGGTTTTGGTCCGCCTTCCTTCTCCTCCCTCAATACCAGAAAGTCACAATGAGATAAGGGGGACCCAGGCTCCCTTACCTCCCGTGGGGGGGGGAGGGGGGCGGCTGCAGGAATTTTACTCTGCCTGGGTCCGTGTCACGTCAGATCAGTGGGTGCTAGAAGTCATTCGAGAGGGCTACGCGCTGGAGTTCTTATATCCGGTGCGAGAGGCCTTCGTCCGGTCCCCTGGCAGGTCAGCCGACAAGTGTGCGGCCATTCGGGGGACAGTGCGAAGGTTGCTGGCCCTCAAGGCGATAGTGCCCGTTCCACCAGACCAATGCAGATCCGGTTGATACTCCGTTTACTTCATAGTGCCAAAGAAGGACGGCGGAGTTCGCTCGATTCTAGATCTCAAAGGAGTGAATCGTTGCCTTCGGGTTGCCCACTTCCACATGGAAACGCTACGATCAGTGATAGTGGCGGTGGAAAGGGGAGAATTTCTCACCTCACTGAATTTGTCGGAGGCGTACCTTCTTATCCCTATATGACCGGAGCATTGCAAATTTCTCAGGTTCGCAGTTCCGTATGGGCATTTTCAGTTCCGAGCGTTGCTCTTCGGGCTGGCGACGGCGCCACGGACTTTTACCAAGGTCGTGGTGGTGGCGGCAGCTCTGAGAAAGGAAGGGATTCTGGTGCATCCTTATTTAGATGATTGGTTGATCCGAGCGAAGTCAAAGGAAGAGAGCGAGGCGGCTACGGCACGGGTAGTATCGTTCCTGGAAAGTCTCGGTTGGATAGTCAATGCGGCAAAGAGTCAGGCCTGGAGTACCTAGGGGCATGGTTCGACACCCGAGTGGGGAAGCCATATTAGACCTAGTCCTAAGTGTAACACCAGATCTAGTGCAGGAGATAAGGGTGTTGGGGCCACTTGGCAATAATGATCATAGCATGATCGCCTTTGATTTAATTAGTGGAGGAGGGATAGTAAGGAAATCCACAGTACTACCTTTTAACTTTCGAAATGGAGAAAATGAGGAAAATAGTTAAGAAAAAACTAAAAGGAGCAGTTGCAAAGGTTAAAGACTTACATCAAGCTTGGGTGTTGTTGAAAAATACTATCTTGGAAGCCCAGACCAGCTGCATTCCACGCTTTAAGAAAAGTGGAAGGAAGTCCAAAAAACTGCCAGCATGGTTTAAAGGTGAGGTCAGAGAGGCTGTTGTTGCCAAGAAAGCATCTTTCAGGAAATGGAAAAAAGAGCCAAACGATGAAACCTGGAAACAGCACAAGCACTGCCAGGTCAAATGCAAGGCATTGATAAAGAAGGTAAAGAGAGAATTTGAGAAGAAGCTTGCTGCGGAATCAAAAACGCGAAATAAAGATTTTTTTCAAGTACATTCGTAGCAAAAAACCTGTGAGTCAGTTGGACCATTAGATGATAAAGGAGTTAAAGGGGCACTAAGAGGCGACAAGGCGATAGTGGAGAGACTGAATGAATTCTTTGCTTCGGTCTTTACTGAGGAAGATGTAGGGATTTTACCCATGACTGAAGTGGTATTTAAAGGTGCGGAAGAATTGAAGGAAATAGCGGTACATCGGGAAGATGTATTACAACTATTAGATAAACTGAAGAGTAGCAAATCACCTGGGCCGGATGGTATACATCCAAGGGTGTTGAAAGAACTGAAATATGAGATTGCAGACCTGCTATTAGTAATCTGTGAACTATCATTAAAATCATCTCTAATACCTGAAGATTGGCGGATCGCCAATGTAACACCAATTTTTAAAAAGGGTTCGAGGGGTGATCCGGGAAACTACAGACCGGTAAGCCTCATGTCATTACCAGGAAAAATGGTAGAAACCATCATAAAGAATAAAATAACTCAGCATGTAGATAGTCATGGCCTAATGGGAGACGGCCAACATTTTATTTATTTTTATTTATTTATTTTATTTATATTCTCTTATATACCGCGCTATTCTGCATCAGTGCGGTTTACATTGAACAAACTGAAATTACATTGAACAGGGCATTATAACTTGGAGATAACTATTTACAGGGAACATGGGCTATGGAGGGCTATGTCTAAACATGGCTTTAGACAAGGAAGATCTTGTCTTACTAATCTGTTATGTTTTTTTTGAAGGTCTGAATAAACAGGTGGACAAAGGTGAGTCAGTTGATATAGTGTATTTGGACTTTCAGAAAGCCTTTGACAAGGTCCCTCATCAGAGACTTTTGGCAAAACTAAAGAGTCATGGGATAGGAGGCAGTGTACTATAGTGGATCAGGAACTGGTTAAAAGATAGAAAGCAGAGGGTAGGGCTAAATGGCTAATTTTCCCAATGGAGAAAGGTGAATAGCGGTGTACCTCAGGGATCTGTGCTGGGTCCGCTGCTTTTTGACATATTCATAAATGACCTGGAAAGTGGAATAAGGAGTGAGGTTATCAAATTTGCAGATGACACAAAACTATTTAAAGTTGTTAAAACACAAGAGGATTGTGGAAAATTGCAAGAGGATCTTGATAAATTGGAAGACTGGGCATTAAAATGGTAGATGAAATTTAATGTGGACAAGTACAAAGTTATGCACCTAGGGAATAACAACCCAAACTATGGTTACACGATGCAAGGTTCCACATTAGGAACCACCACCCAGGAAAAAGATTTAGGCGTCATTGTGGATAACATGTTAAAACCCTCGGCCCAGTGTGCAGCGGCAGCCAAGAGAGCAAATAGAATGCTAGGTATCATAAGGAAAGGAATGGAAAATAAAACAAAAGATATTATAATGCCTCTATACCGTTCCATGGTGAGACCGCACCTTGAATATTGTGTGCAATTCTGGTCACCGTATCTTAAAAAGGATATAGCGTTATTGGAAACGGTTCAGAGAAGAGCCACCAAAATGGTAAAGGTGATGGAAGGATACTCCTATGAAGAAAGGCTAAAAAGGTTAGGGCTTTTTAACCTGGAAAAGAGACGGCTGAGGGGGAGATATGATAGAAGTCTATAAATTAATGAACGAAGTGGAACGGGTAAATATAGATCAACTGTTTACGTTATCAGAATATAGAAAGACTAGGGGACATGCAATGAAGCTACAGGGTAAACTATTTAAGACTAATAAAAGAAAATATTTTTTTACTCAACGTGTAATTAAACTCTGGAATTTGTTACCGGAGGATGTAGTAAAGGCTGTTAGTGTAGCTGGGTTTAAAAAAGGTTTGGACAAGTTCCTGGAGGAAAGGTCCATAAACTATTATTAAGAAGGGACCCAGGATATCAATGCTTGACCTAGTACAAGCATTGCAGAACCTGTGTCTTCTGGGGAAACTGCTAGGTACATATGACCTAGATTGGCCACTGTTGGAAAAAGGATACTGGGCTTGATGGACCTTGGTCTGACCCAGTATGGCATATCTTATGTTCTTATGTCTTCCTAACGAAAGAGAGGGCGCAGGGGCTGCGGAAGTTGGTCAGACGGTTCTTGCAGTTCAGGGCGCTCTCAGCGTGGCACTACCTTCAATTGTTGGGCACCATGGCGGCGTCAGTAGAGACGGTGCCGTGGGCCAGAGCTCACATGAGGCCGCTGCAAAGAGCTCTGCTTCGGAGATGGTCACATCAGCAAGATTCGCTGTCCCGAAGACTGCCTTGTCCAGAGGAGGCTCGCCAGTCCCTGCAGTGGTGGTTGATTCCCTCTTCGTTAGAGCGCGGGAAGGCGCTGGAGGCTCCGGCCTGGGTGCCAGTGATGATGGACGCCAGCCTCTCGGGCTGGGGGGCACATTATCAGGGCAAGTTCGCGCAGGGACAATGGGACTCTCAGGAGCAAACGTGGCCAATCAACAGGTTGGAATTAAGAGCCGTGACGCTAGCGCTGCAGGAGTTTCATGTCTTTCTCAGCGGCAAAGCGGTATGAGTATTTTCCGACAACACTATGGCGGTAGCCTATGTCAACAGACAGGGGGGAACCAGCAGTCTGGCGCTGGAGCACGAAGCCGACGCTCTGTGCATTTTGGGCCAAAGCGAATCTCCTAGATCTCTCGGCAGCCCATGTAGCAGGGGTGGACAATGTGGAGGCCGATTTTCTCAGTCGAGTAAGAGTGGATCCAGGGGAATGGGCTTTCCATCCCGAAGTGTTCGACAGGTTGGTGCGCAGGTGGGGCGCACTGGTCATGGATCTCATGGCGACCTTCGCATCGGCGAAGGTCAGCCGGTTCTTCAGGCGAAGAGAAAGGATGTCAGAAGGTCTGGATGCTCTGATTCAGGCCTGGCCGGTGGAGCAGTTGCTGTATGTGTTCCCACCGTGGGTCTTGATAGGCAGGGTAGTGTGACGAATCGAGATACACAGAGGGCGAGTCATTCTTATAGCTCCAGATTGGCCTCGCCGGCCCTGGTACGGGGACTTGGTGAGGTTATTGATAGCAAAGCCCTGGCGATTTCCAACTCGACCGGATTTGTTGGCTCAGGGGCCTCTGTTCATGCCACACGTGGATCAGTTCTCGCTTACGGCTTGGCTCTTGAACGGGCACGGCTGAAGTCCAAAGGGTACTCAACGGCTGTCATCTCTACTTTGCTGAAGTCCAGGAGGAAAGCTACTTCGCTAGCCTATGTTCGTATTTGGTGGATTTTCGAAGCGTGGTGCGCAGAGAGGGAGTGCGAAGCATTGAGAGCCACCATCCCTCAGATCTTAGAGTTTCTGCAAGAGGGATTCGACAAAGGGCTAGCAGCAGCATCGCTGCGGGTTCATGTAGCAGCTTTGGCGTGTTACAGGGGCAAGTTAGGGAGACGGATGCTAGGTAGTCAGTGGGATATTAAGCGGTTTCTTCAAGCGGTGGCTCTCGCAAGGCCGCCGTGTAGACAAATCGTTCCCAAGTGGCATTTGCCGTTTGTGTTAGACGCGCTGGTAAGAGAGCCTTTTGAACCGTTAGCGCGAGCGTCAATTAAGGACCTCACTCTAAAGGTGGTATTTCTGGTAGCCATCTGTTCGGCAAGGCGAATTTCAGAGTTGCAGGCTCTCTCCTGTAGAGAACCTTATCTTTCGTTCTTCTCAACTAAGGTGGTTCTGAGGCCGGTGCCGGCGTTTCTGCCCAAGGTGGTCTCGCCTTTTCATGTGAATCAGGAAATTGTATTGCCGGTGTTCGTAGAGGGCGCAGAGAGTTCGAGTCACAGAAAGTTGCATCTCTTGGACATTCGGCGGGCGCTAAAGAAGTATCTGTGGTGGACGGCCAGTTTTCGTAAGTCCGATAGACTTTTTGTCCTTTTCGGGGGATCAGGAAAGGGAGAAGCGGCGTCAAAGACTTCCATTGCCCGATGGATTAAAGAAGCAATTGCATCGGCTTACGCGTTGAAAGGTAAGCTGGTGCCGGAAGGGCTTAGAGCTCACTCAACTAGGGCGCAAGTGGCTTCCTGGGCGTAAGTTCGCTTAGCGTCGCCCTTGGAGATCTGTAAAGCGGTGACTTGGTCGTCGCTGAACTCGTTTGTGAAACACTACCGTCTGGATGTACACATGGCGGAGGAGGCCTCTTTTGGATCGGCGGTGCTTCAGGCTGGTCTTCCAGGTCCCTCCCATTCTTGTTTCTCGCACTGCTCTGGTACAGACCCAGAGGTCCGGGACTAGACTGGTTACACGATCAGGAAGGTGAAATTAGACTTACCTGCTAATTGTTGTTCCTGAAGTGTAGCCAGTCTAGTCCTGTGTCCCGCCCTGATATACTTGAGCGACAAAGACCTGAAGTATCTGGCCAGTTGACAGGTAAGACCTGGTTTTTATGTCAAAGAGTCGGTGTTTGTTGGGGTGGGGTTGCTCTGCAAATCGAGCCTTCCCTTTCATGGGTATTTGTTCACCTTTGGAGGTTAAGAGGTGGCCTGTTCAAGTTTAAAACCACAGTTCTTCTTTGGTTGGGAGGGGTTCAGTGTTGGTGTATAGTTACACAGTTGTTATGTTATTTCTTACTTGTTCCTCCAGTGAGTCTGCTTTGTCAATAGGTTACTGGTGACAGGAGGTGGATTCTGAGAGGATATAGTGGTGACGTCACAAAAAGGAGGAGTTCCTCAGTCTCCAAGCTGCTGGATGAGATAGGGAACCCAGAGGTCCGGGACTAGACTGGCTACACTCCAGGAACAACAATTAGCAGGTAAGTCTAATTTCACCATATTGATTACACATTGAGTGAAAAAATATTTTCTCTTATTAGTATAAATAGGTAACCCTGTAGCTTCATTGCATGTCCCCTAGTCTTTCTATATTCTGATGACGTAAACAATAGATCTACATTTACCCGTTCCACTCCATTCATTAATTTATAGACCTCTATCATATCTCCCCTCTTTTCCAGGTTGAAGAGCCCTAACCTTTTTAGCCTCTCTTCATAGGGGTATCCTTCCATCCCCTTTACCATTTTGGTGGCTCTTCTCTGTACCTTTTCTGATAATACTATATCCTTTTTAAGATATGGCAACCAGAATTGCACACAATATTCAAGGTGCAGTCACACCATGGAACAATGCAGAGGCATTATAATATCCTTTGTTTTATTTTCCATTCCTTTCCTTATGATACCCACCATTCTATTTGCTCTCTTGGCCGCCGCTGCACACTGGGCGAAGGGTTTTAACATGTTATCTACGATGACGCCCAAATCTTTTACCTGGGTGGTGGTTCCTAATGTGGAACCTTGCATCGTGTAACCATAGTTTGGGTTGTTCTTTCCTAGGTGCGTAACTTTGCACTTGTCCACATTAAATTTCATCTGCCATTTTGATGCCCAGTCTTCCAATTTATCTAGATCCTCTTGCAATTTTCCACAATCCTCTTGGGTTTTAAACAACTTTAAATAGTTTTGTGTCATCTGCAAATTTGATAACCTTACTCGTTGTTCTCATTTCCAGGTCATTTTATGAATATGTCAAAAAGCAACAGACCCAGCACAGATACCTGGGGTACACCACTATTTACCTTTCTTCATTGGGAAAATTGGCCATTTAGCCCTACCCTCTGCTTTCTATTTTTTAACCAGTTCCTGATCCACTATAGTACACTGCCTCCTATCCCATGACTCTTTAGTTTTGCCAAAAGTCTCTGATGAGAGACCTTGTCAAAGGCTTTCTGAAAGTCCAAATACACTATATCAACTGACTCACATTTGTCCACCTGTTTATTCACACCTTCAAAAAAAACATAACAGATTAGTAAGACAAGATCTTCCTTGTCTAAAGCCATGTTGGCTGTCTCCCATTAAGCAATGACTATCTACATGTTCAGCAATTTTGTTCTTTATGATGGTTTCTACCATTTTTCCCGGTACTGACGTCAGGCTCACCGGTCTGTAGTTTCCCGTATCACCCCTGGAACCCTTTTTAAAAATTGGTGTTACGTTCGCCATCTTCCAATCTTCATTTATTACAGATGATTTTATTGATAGTTCACAGATTACTAATAGCAGGTCTGCAATCTCACATTTCAGTTCTTTCAACACTCTTGGATGTATATCATCCGGCCCAGGTAATTTGCTACTCTTCGATATTTCCTTCAATTCTTCCACACCTTTAAATACCACTTCAGTCATGGGTAACATCCCTACATCTTCCTCACTAAAGACCGAAGCAAAGAATTCATTCATTCTCTCTGCTATTGTCCCCTATATCATACATTTCCCTTGGATTTCTGCATTCCAAGTGCACGACACTGCACTTCTTCACATTAAATCTTAACTGCCAAGCATTAGATCATTCTTCCAGCATTTGCAGATCTTTCCTCATGTTATCCACTCCCTGAGGGGAGTCCACTCTGTTCCAAATTTCTGTGTCATCTGCAAAAAGACAGAATTTTCCATTCAGTCCTTCAGCTATATCACTCACAAATACATTAAATAGTATCGGCCCCAGGACCGATCCCTGGGGTACGCCTCTAATCACCTTCCTTTCATCCGAGTGAGTTCCGTTTTCCATCACATTCTCTTATCTGTCAATCAACCAATTTCTGATCCAGTTCACCACCTGGTCAGTTTATTGATAAGCCTCCTACGAGGAACAGTATCAAAGGCTTTGCTGAAATCTAGGTAGATCATATCCATTACATGCCCTTGATCTAGTTCTCTGGTCACCCAGTCAAAGAACTTGATCAGATTTGTTTGGTATGATCATCCTTTAGTAAAACCATGTCACCTTGGATCCTGCAACATATTGGTTTCGAGAAAGTCCACTATTCTCTCTTTCAGGAGTGCCTCCATTACTTTTCCCACCACAGAGGTAAGGTTAACTGGCCTGTAGTTTGTCACTTCTTCCCTATTACCACTGCGGAACTTCTCCTGTCTCCTTTAAAGGCCCTGCACGAACCCCTCTGAGCTCTTTCAGTATTCTGGGATGTATCCAATCCGGTCCCATGGCTTTGTCCACTTTCGGTTTTGCAAGCTGTTCAAACACAGCATCTTCTGTGAATGGTGTAGTATCTACTCCATTTTCATTTCTATATTTGTCAATCACAGGTGGTCCTTCTCCAAGATTTTCTTTAGTGAAAACAGAACAGAAGTATTTAGCATTTTTGCTTTTTCAATGTCACTTTCCATGAATCCGTTCTCAGCACTTTTGAGTCTTGCAATTTCACCTCTATTCTTCCTCTTCTACGGAATATACCTGAAAAAAAGTTTTAGCACCACACTTTAGATCTTTAGCCATCTCTTCTTCTGTCTTTGATTTTGCTATCCGCACTTCTCTTTTTGTCTCTTTTAGCTTTATCCTGTATTCTTTTCAGTGGTCCTCTGTTTGTGAACATCTGAATTTTGGAGGTAGGAGGCAGTATACTACTATTGTGGATCAGGAACTGATTAAAAGATAGAAAGCAGAGGGTAGGGCTAAATGGCCATTTTTCCGAATGGAGAAAGATGAATAGTGGAGTACCCAGGGATCTGTGCTGGGTCCGCTGCTTTTTAACATATTCGTAAATGGCCTGGAAGTGGGAATAACGAGTGAGGTAATCAGATTTGCAGATGACACAAAATTATTCAAAGTTATTAAAACCCATGAGGATTGTGAAAAACTGCAAGAGGCCCTTGATAAACTGAAAGACTGTGCATCCAAATGGCAGATGAAATTTAATGTGGACAAGTGCAAAGTTATGCACCTAGGAAAGAACAACCCAAACTATGGTTATACAATGTAAGGTTTCACATTAGGAACCCCCACCCAGGAAAAATATTTGGGCGTCTTCGTGGATAACATGTTGAAACCCTCAGCCCAGTGTGCAGCAGCAGCCAAGAGAGCAAATAGAATGCTAGGTATCATAAGGAAAGGAATGGAGAATAAAACAAAGGATATTATAATGCCTCTGTATCGTTCCATGGTTCAGCCACACCTTGAATATTGTATGCAATTCTAGTCGCCGTATCTTAAAAAGGATATAGCGTTATTAGAAAAGTTACAGAGAAGAGCTACGAAAATGGTAAAGAGAATGGAAGGATACCCCTATGAAGAGAAGCTGAAAAGGTTAGGGCTCTTCAACCTGGAAAAGAGACATCTGAGGGAAGATATGATAGAGGTCTGTAATGAATGGAGTGGAACAGGTAAACGTAGATTGATTGTTTACGCCATCAAAATATAGAAAGACTAGGGGACATGCAATGAAGCTACAGGGTAACCTATTTAAGACTAATAAGCGAAAATATTTTTTTCATTCAACATGTAATCAAACTCTGGAATTTGTTACCAGAGGATGTAGTAAAAGCTGTTGCTGTAGCCGAGTTTAAAAAAGGTTTGGACAAGTTCTGGAGGAAAGGTCCATAAACCATTATTAAAGGGGACCCGGGATATCCAGTGCTTGACCCAATACAAGCATTGTGGAACCTGTGTCTTTTGTGGAAATTGCTAAGTACTTGTGACCTAGCTTGGCCACTGTTGGAAACAGGATACTGGACTTGATGGATCTTTGGTCTGACCCACTATGGCATATCTTATGTTCTTATGTGTTTTTTTGCCTTTATTTGTGCAGCCACTCCTTTAGAAAACCCAATAGGTTTCCTTTTCCTCTTGTTTTTATCTACTTTCATTACATATGTATCTGTTGCCCCTTTTATTGCCTCCTTTGGTTTAGCCCACTGCAATTCCACTTCCCTTACCTCCTCCCACCCTGCCAACTCCTCCTTCAGGCACTTGGCCATCTCCTGAAGTCAGCATTTTTGAAGTCTAGGATTTTGAGCTTGCTGTGAGGGGACTCTGTCTTGGCTTTTATCTCATACCACACCGTGTGATGATCACTGCTGCTCACATAGGCACTCACCCGGACATTTGATGCACTTTCTTTGTTGGTGTGTACTAAATCCAGCATCGAACCTTTCCTGATTGGTTCCATCACCATTTGTCTAAGCAATGCATCTTGGAAAGCATCCACAATTTTTTTACTTCTGTCCAGATTTGCAGAAGGAATACTCCAGTCCACATCAGGTAGATTAAAGTCACCCAGTATGATTACTTCCCCCTTCATGGCTACCTTTGCAATATAAATAATCAAGTTTTCAGTTTGAGTTGAAGGCTTGTAGACTACACCAGCACCCCAGCACCCACCCCAGCACCCACCCACCCCTGGGGTAATTGTAGTTTTATAGGTACTTGCACATCTTAGAGGAAAGGGGCTGCTCTCAGGTGCAGCTCTTTATCCAAATCAGTCATACACGGAGGACCTGAGATTAATTAATTAAGCTTCAGGTACACAAGGTGTATTAGGGGTATTAGATACACTTTTAATAGTATAGGCATCTACACCAATCCTTATTATATACAGAATTTAAAAGATCTAAACACAAGCTTTAAACTAAGATGCAGACAGAAGTCCAGCAACGAGATGGGGGTTCTCCGGTCTTTTGCATTGAGTGTCACATGTATGATTTTCTCACAGTTGGTGAGAGGTCTTACGTCTGCACTAAGTGCAAGGAGCTCTTTGCTCTCAGGGAACGAGTCCGTTCTCTAGAGGCTAGAGTAGCAGACCTGGAAGACATAAGAAAGACAGAAGTACATGGACAAGACCTACAGGGATATAGTCCTGAAGTCCCACCTCCAGTCTGGCAGCATCCCTGTTGCCATGGAGGAGAGAGGTCACGTGACAGGAGAGCATCACCCTGGTGTGGCAGAAAATGATCCTGTAACTAGGACCTGTCCTCCAGGTGATGTAAAACCCTCTCGCACCGAGGACGTTTCTCCAGGGCCATGTCCCCATGAGAGGGGAGGGTCAGGACAGCTGTTATAGTTGGTGATTCAATCATTAGGAATGTAGATATCTGGGTGGCTGGTGGACGTGAGGATCGCCTGGTAACATACCTGCCTGGTGCGAAGGTAGCAGACCTCACGCACCGCCTAGATAGGATCATAGATAGTGCTGGGGAGGAGTCTGCTGTCTTGGTACATATTGGTACCAATGACATAGGAAAATGTGGTAGGGGGGTTCTGGAGGCTAAATTTAAGCTTTTAGGTAGGAAGTTGAAATCCAGAACTTCCAGGATAGCATTCTCCGAAATGCTTCCTGTTCCACGTGCAGGACCCAAAAGACAGGCAGAGCTCCGGAGTCTCAATGCGTGGATGAGACAGTGGTGCAAGGATGAGTGTTTTGGATTTGTTAGGAACTGGGGAACATTCTGGGGAAAGGGGGGGCTCTTCCGAAGGGATGGGCTTCACCTTAATCAGGATGGGACCAGACTGCTGGCATTAACCTTTAAAAAAGAGATAGAGAAGCTTTTAAACTAGAAAATAGGGGAAAGCCAACAGTCACCCAGGAGCGCATGGTTCGGACAAAGGTATCCTTGAAGGATACTACCAAAAGCAGTGAGGTTCCAAAAGGGAGTATAGTAGCCCAAATGCCCTTGAGTAAGGAGCAGACAGAGCATAAAGATTCCAAATTACCCATGCCTACCAATAGCCAGATTAATATTAATAAAATACAGTCTCTAAAATGCTTGTATGCCAATGCTAGAAGTCTAAACAATAAGATGGGAGAGTTAGAATATATAGCACTAAATGAGAGGTTAGATATGATTGCACTCTCAGAGACATGGTGGAAGGAGGATAACCAGTGGGACACACTGATACCTGAATACAAACTATATCGTAATGATAGAGCTGATCAAATTGGTGGAGCGGTTGCGCTCTATGTTAGAGAGGGCATTGAGTCAGAAAGGATTAAAGTTTTGCAGGGAACAAAATTTGCTGTAGAATCTCTATGGATTGAAATTCCATTTATGAAGGGGAAGGTGATGGCAGTGGGAGTATACTATCGACCGCCTGGCCAGAATGAACAAATGGATGATGAAATGCTCAAAGAAATCAAGGAAGCTAACAAAAGTCACAACAGAGTAGTAATAATGGGTGATTTCAATTACCCCGGTATCGACTGGGTCAGTGTCACAGCAGGACAAGCTAAAGAGATAAAGTTTCTAGATGAAATAAATGACTGCTTCTTGGAGCAGCTGGTTCATGAACCGACCAGAGGGGAAGCCATACTGGACCTAGTCCTTAGTGGAACGCCAGATCTGGTGCAAGAAATAAGGGTGTTGGGACCACTTGGCAATAGTGATCATAGTATGATCATGTTTGATTTAATTAGTGGAGGACAGATAGTAAAGGAATCCACAGTACTACCTTTTAACTTTCAAAAGGGAGACTATGATAGAATGAGGAATATAGTTAGGAAAAAACTAAAAGGAGCGGTTCCAAAGGTTAAAGACTTACAGCAAGCTTGGGTGTTATTTAAAAATACTATCCTCGAAGCCCAGACCAGCTGTATTCCACGCATTAACAAAAGTGGAAGAAAGTCCAAAAAACTGCCAGCATGGTTTAAAGGTGAGGTCAGAGAGGCTGTTGCTGCCAAAAAAGCAACCTTCAGGAAATGAAAAAAAGAGCCAAATGATGAAAACTGGAAACAGCACAAGCACTGGCAAGTTAAATGCAAAGCATTGATAAGGCAGGCAAAGCGGGAATTTGAGAAGAAACTTGCTACGGAAGCAAAAACACGAAATAAAGACTTTTTCAAGTACATTCGTAGCAAAAGGCCTGTGAGAGAGTCAATTGGACCATTAGATGATAGAGGGGTAAAAGGGGCAGCAAGAGGAGACAAGGCTATAGCAGAGAGACTGAATGAATTCTTTGCTTCGGTCTTTACTGAGGAAGATGTAGGGATGTTACCCAAGACTGAAGTGGTATTTAAAGGTGATACTGCAGAGGAATTGAGAGAAATATCGCTACACACCGGGAAGATATATTACAACTATTTGATAAACTGAATAGTAGCAAATCACCTGGACCGGATGGTATACATCCCAGAGTGTTGAAAGAACTGAAATATGAGATTGCAGACCTGCTATTGGTAATCTGTGAACTTTCATTAAAATCATCTGTAATACCTGAAGATTGGAGGGTCGCCAACGTAACACCAATTTTTAAAAAGGGTTCCAGGGGTGACCCGGGAAACTACAGACCGGTGAGCCTGACGTCAGTACCAGGGAAAATGGTAGAAACCATCATAAAGAACAAAATTACACAGCATGTAGATAGTCATGGCCTAATGGGAGACAGCCAACATAGCTTTAGACAAGGAAGATCTTGTCTTACTAATCTGATATGTTTTTTTGAAGGTGTGCATAAACAGGTAGACAAAGGTGAGTCGGTTGATATAGTGTATCTGGACTTTCAGAAAGCTTTTGACAAGGTCCCCCATCAGAGACTTTTGGCGAAGCTAAAAAGTCATGGGATAGGAGGCAGTGTACTATTGTGGATCGGGAACTGGTTAAAAGATAGAAAGCAGATGGTAGGGCTAAATGGCCAATATTCCCAATGGAAAAAGGTGAATAGTGGAGTACCCCAGGGATCTGTACTGGGTCCGCTACCTTTTGACATATTCATAAATGACCTGGAAAAGGGAATAACTAGTGAGGTTATCAAATTTGCAGATGACACAAAACTGTTTAAAGTTGTTAAAACCCAAGAGGATTGTGGAAAACTGCAGGAGGATCTGGATAAATTGGAAGACTGGGCATCCAAATGGCAGATGAAATTTAATGTGGACAAGTGCAAAGTTATGCACCTAGGAAAGAACAACCCACACTATAGTTACACGATGCAAGGCTCCACATTAGAAACCACCACCCAGGAAAAAGATTTAGGAGTCATCGTGGATAACATGTTAAAACCCTCTGCCCAGTGTGCAGCGGCAGCCAAGAAAGCAAATAGAATGCTAGGTATCATAAGGAAAGGGATGGAGAATAAAACAAAGGATATTATAATGCCTCTGTATCGCTCCATGGTATGACCGCACCTTGAATATTGTGTGCAATTCTGGTCTCCGTATCTTAAAAAGGACATAGCGTTATTAGAAAAAGTACAGAGAAGAGCCACCAAATTGGTGAAGGGGATGGAAGGCTACTCCTATGAAGAGAGGCTAAAAAGGTTAGGGCTCTTTAACCTGGAAAAGAGACGGCTGAGGGGAGATATGATAGAGGTCTATAAATTAATGAATGGAGTGGAACGGAGAAACGTGGATCAAGTGTTTCTCCAGGACCAAGCAGGAAGTCAGTCCTCACTTATGGGTGACGTCGGCGCCGACGGAGCCCTCGCGGAGCAATTTTCCCCAGCTTTCAAAGAAAGCCTTTGGGAATTGCAGCGCGCATGCGCGGTCGTCTTCCCGCCCGAGGGTGCCATCTTAGCCAGTCTTCTTTTTTCCGCGGAGCCCTACAGACGTCCCCGTCTTGTCCCCGCGAAAAAGTTGATTTTCTTCTTTATTTTATCCTTTTTTCTTTCGGTTCGACGCCGATCGTTTTCCCGCCCGGACTCGCGACGCCGGTCTCGAGTCCTCTTACTTTTTTCGGTTTTTCTGACTTAGTCAGCTTTCGTTTTCGTTTTCCCTGGCAGCCCGGTCCTTTGACCTCGCAGGGGCCCTTTTTCCCCCGATGGCTGCCAGTGGGTTTAAGCGGTGTGGTCGGTGTGACCGAAATATGTCACTAACCGACACACACGACTTTTGCCTCCGCTGCCTGGGCCCGGATCATGAGGAACTGATCTGTGGGCCCTGCAGCAAACTGTCCTCAAAGGCGTTGAGGAGTCGGCGGCATCAGCGTGAGAGAATCTTCGCTGACCCCAGCCGTACCCGGACCTCGTCGGAGGCCTCCGTGTCGAAAGGCTCCAGCTCGGACCGTCGCCGGAGCTCCTCCGACCGGGGTTCTCCCTCCGGGGACCATCGTCGGAAGGAAAAACCCGCGAGGGCGGCGTCGGTGGACGCTCCTGGTTCCGCGAGGGCCAGGTCGCATAGCCCCGACAGCCGCCCCGGGTCCTTGGAGAAGGAACACGTCCCGAAGCGACCTCGCCTGGAGTCGGAGATGCCTGCCCGGGTAAGTCCTGTGGTCCTTCTGGACTCGCCTCCGCGACAGCCGACGTCGGGCCCGACGCCGTCGGGGCCCGAGTCGGGGGCTGCTGGGTCACCTGAGCTCGGACTCAGGTTGACGGCCTTGGAGAGCAGACTGTCTGCCTTCATGGACCAGCAGAGGGCACTGCTCGCTGGCTTCGCTGGCGTCGCTGCCCCGACCGCCGGGACGTCGACGTCCAAGTCGACCCCGGAGACCGAGCCGATCCTCGAGTCGATGAGAACTCGAGTCGATCCTCGGTCGAGGTCGCCCTCGGCCTCCCGTTCGGGACCGAGGTCGCCGACGCCGACTCCCTCGGGGGCGGCTGGCGCCGCGCCCTGCCCGGGCCGACCCCACCGAGTCCTCGTCGGAGTCGGTCTGGGAGTCTGAGGAGGAAGAGTCACCTGATTCTTTCCGGACTCGGTGTGTCCCATCGGACTCACCGGAGTCCGAGCCTCGGAAGCAGTCCCCCCCGGAGGATGCCCGGTTCTCGGACTTCGTTAGGGATATGGCCAAGGCTTTGGCCTTCCCTGCGGATCCCGAGGAGGAGCCTCGAGCCGAAGAGCTCGACGCCCTCCAGTATGACTCTCCCGCGAGGGAACACTTTACTGTGCCGGTTCCTCCTATGCTGGAACGACTACTCTTCCGCATGTGGGAGAGTCCGGCCTCCTCGCCGGTCCTGAGCAAGCGGGTCGATTCTATCTATCGAGTCCGCAAGAGCCCTGGCTTTCAAAAGGCACAGCTGCCACACCATTCCATGGTAGTGGAATCGGCCATGCATCGTCTTAAGAGCCAGAAGATGCACTCCTCGGTGCCTCCTGGCAGGGAGGCCCGTAACCTGGATGGCCTTGGCAAGAAGTGCTTCCAGGGCTCTATGCTCGCATGTCGTGTCCAGACTTACCAGCTATACATGGGCATGTATCTCCGGGATCTGGCTAAAGAGCTAGCCGGATTCTCCGCTGGTCTCTCCGAGGAGCCCTTGCGGAGGTTCCTGGCCTTGTCCACTGGCATTCGGGAATGCTCAAAGTTCATGTCCCGAGCAGCCTATGATGGCTTTGAAGCCTCGGCTCGAGTGGCCGCAGCCGGCATCGGTGCCCGCCGACAGGCTTGGCTTCAGTCGTCAGACCTTGAGCCCTGGGTGCAGGACAAGTTGGTCGATGTCCCCTGCCGAGGCGAAAACCTCTTTGGCAAGCCCATGGCGGAAAAGGCTGCGCAAATTGAGACTGAGACTCTCACCCGGACCAGGCTTTCTAGGAAGACCTCCGCCCCTTCCCAGAAAAAGAAGGGCTCGGGGAAAAAGTCCTTTTACCCGAGGAAGGCGACTGCCTACAAACAATACCCCCATTATCAGGCCCCTGCAGCTCCCCAACAGGGCCAGCAGGCCAAGGGACGGGGTAACGGGTCCCGTAGGCAGCAAGCCCCCAAGCCTGCACCACCAGCCCCTGCTCAGCAGGGTGGGGGCTTTTGACTCGCTAAGCATAGCCTCTCCCCCCCCGCTGGTTCCTCCCAGCACCGGAGGCCGGCTGGTTCACTTCGCCCACAGGTGGTCCAGCATCACCGCAGATGCCTGGGTGCTTCAGGTCGTGCGAGAAGGCTATCTTCTCCACTTCCGTCAGGTCCCTCCCTCCTATTTTCCGGGAGAACCTCCGCGCCCCCCTCTGCACAGGGAGTTGCTCCTTCAGGAGTTAGCAGGTCTTCTGCAGGAACAGGCGGTGGAACCGGTGCCACACCACCTGAGAGGTCAAGGCTTTTATTCAAGGTATTTTCTGATACCAAAGAGAACAGGGGGCCTCAGACCCATCCTGGACTTGCGCCGCAACCTCAACAAGTTCCTTGTGCGGGAGAAGTTCAAAATGCTTACCCTTGGAATCCTTCTGCCCTACCTCCAGCAGGGAGATTGGCTATGCTCCTTGGATCTAAAGGATGCCTACACGCACATCCTCATCCACCCAAGCCACCGCCAATACCTAAGGTTTGTGGTGGCAGGAAATCATTACCAGTACCGAGTACTGCCCTTTGGCCTGTCCTCCGCACCGCGAGTCTTCACAAAATGTCTCGCGGTCGTGGCGGCCCATCTCCGGCTTCACGGCCTCTATGTCTTTCCGTACCTCGACGACTGGCTCATCAGAGCAGCGTCCGCTCAGGAGGTCACCAACGCCACGTGCCGCACGGTGACTCTGCTGCAGCACTTGGGCTTTGTCATAAACTTCGCAAAGTCCACTTTGCTCCCCTCACAGGATCTCGAGTTCATCGGCGCAAGGCTGCACACTCCTCAGGCGCGAGCATTCCTACCGCTCGACAGGGCTCAACGGCTCATGGACCTAACCGACCGCTTTCGCAGCCAGCCCCTGGTCTCCGCCAGGCGCTTCCTGAGACTACTCGGCCATATGGCTTCCACCGTCCATGTGACCCCCAATGCCCGCCTGAATATGCGGTCTGCTCAATGGTGTCTCCGCCAGCAGTGGCGACAAGCCACGGGCGGCCTAGCAGACCTAGTGCGCGTTTCCGAGCCGCTGGTCTCGTCTCTCCGGTGGTGGCTCCAGCAGCCGAACCTGATATTCGGAATGCCTTTCCAGTCACCTCAGCCGACCCGGGTGCTGACCACCGATGCATCCCTCCTGGGCTGGGGAGCACATTGCCAAGAGTCACGTACTCAGGGCCTCTGGACCACGTGGGAGTCTGCTCAGCAGATCAACTTCCTGGAGCTCAGGGCGATCCGCCTGGCTCTCAAGGCCTTCTCCCACCTGACTTCCCAACAGTCCGTCCTTGTCCAGACGGACAATCAAGTTGCCATGTTCTACGTGAACAAGCAGGGGGGCACGGGCTCCTTCCTCCTCTGCCGGGAGGCACAGAGGCTCTGCTCTTGGGCCGTCAGTCACGGCATTCTCCTCAAGGCAGTTTATCTCCCGGGCCAAGAAAATTGCCTTGCAGACAAACTCAGCAGGGTCCTCCAGCCGCACGAGTGGCGTCTGGATCCCTTGGTAGTTCAGAAGCTCTTCCTCAAGTGGGGTCTCCCCACGGTGGATCTCTTTGCCAGTCCTCACAACCGGCAGCTTCCTCGCTTCTGCTCTCGTCGGCCACACCCCCTTCGGGTGGCGGCGGACGCCTTTCTGATCTCGTGGTCGGGGAGCCTTCTGTACGCTTTCCCTCCCATCCCGCTGGTCTCTCGGACTCTTTTCAAGGTTCTCCGAGACAAAGCCTTCATGATCCTGGTGGCCCCTCGCTGGCCCAGGCAGCCGTGGTTTCCGCTCCTGCTGCAACTGGCGGTGGAGGATCCAATCCCTCTGGGGGTGCAACCGGATCTCCTCACTCAGGATCAGGGGTCCCTCCTGCACCCCAACCTCAGGTCTCTCAACCTCATGGCCTGGCTGCTGAGAGGGTAGTCCTTGCTCCCCTTCTCCTGCCGGCGGAGGTGGAGGAGGTCGTCTTGGCTTCGCGACGGCCTTCTACCCGCAAATGCTACGCCCTTAAATGGCGTCGCTTTGCAGTCTGGTGTACCCAACAGTCTCAGGATCCCTTCTCCTGCCCGGTGTCGGTGATCTTGCAGTACTTGCTCCACCTCTCTAATCTGGGACTTAAGTCCAACTCCGTCAAAGTTCACCTCAGTGCTCTTTCAGCACATCATGTGCCGGTGGACGGCAGACCTCTCTCCAATGACCCTCTCGTAGCGAGGTTTCTCCGAGGTCTCCTTCTACTTAAACCACCTCTGCGCCCGCCAGCGACTGACTGGGACCTGAATGTGGTTTTGCAGCGGATCACCTGTCCGCCTTTTGAACCTATGGCTACCTGTTCTCTCCGTTTTCTGTCTTGGAAAACACTGTTCTTGATAGCCCTCACTTCCGCTAGGCGCGTAAGTGAATTGCAGGCCCTCGTGTCTGATCCCCCTTACACTAGGTTCTACAAGAATAGGGTAGTCCTACGGACTCACCCAAAATTTCTGCCTAAAGTGGTCTCCCCTTTTCACATCAATCAGGAGGTGGTACTTCCAACCTTCTTTCCCAGACCACACTCCAGCCGAGCTGAGACGGTCCTCCATACCCTGGACTGTAGAAGGGCATTGAACTTCTACCTTGACCGTACGCGGGAGCACCGTAAAGCTGCTCAGCTTTTTGTGTCTTTTGACCCCAATAAATTGGGGCTCCCGGTCTCCAAGCGTACTCTGTCCATCTGGGTTGCGGACTGTATCTCTTGGGCTTATGGGGCAGCCGGACTCTCCTTAGAAAGTCGAGTCACGGCTCATTGCGTTCGGGCAAAGGCCACGTCAGTGGCTTACCTCCGCTCTGTTCCGCTGGCAGACATCTGCCGGGCCGCTACTTGGTCTTCGAGCCAGACTTTTGCGGTCCATTACTGTCTCGAGAGGGAGTCCCGTAGGGACAGTGCTTTCGGACAGGCAGTCCTCCGTAATCTCTTTGAGGTCTGAGCAACTCCTACCCTCCATCCCGGATGTGGGCTACCGGTGGGTGATAATTCAGCGAAGATTCTATCCTTCTGTGCTGCTGAGCTAGAGGGAGCTCATTTTTGTGCTTAGGGTCTCCGGTAGCCTTGAGCTTGGGAGTCCCATAAGTGAGGACTGACTTCCTGCTTGGTCCTGGAGAAAGCGTAGTTACTCACCTGTAACAGGTGTTCTCCAGGAGCAGCAGGAATCAGTCCTCACTACCCTCCCTCCTCCCCTTGGAGTTGCAATCGTCTGCTTATGTTCTTTTTGCAAATTTTTATGCTGTCTTTTTTAGCTATGTCTTCCGACTGGCTAAGATGGCACCCTCGGGCGGGAAGACGACCGCGCATGCGCGCTGCAATTCCCAAAGGCTTTCTTTGAAAGCTGGGGAAAATTGCTCCGCGAGGGCTCCGTCGGCGCCGACGTCACCCATAAGTGAGGACTGATTCCTGCTGCTCCTGGAGAACACCTGTTACAGGTGAGTAACTACGCTTTACGCTATCAGAATATAGAAAGACTAGGACATGTAATGAAGCTACAGGGTAAACTATTTAAGACAAATAAGAGAAAATATTTTTTCACTCAACGTGTAATCAAACTCTGGAATTTGTTACCGGAGGATGTAGTAAGGGCTGTTAGTATAGCTGGGTTTAAAAAAGGTTTGGACAAGTTCCTGGAGGAAAGGTCCATAAACCACTATTAAAAAGGGACCCAGGATATCAATGCTTGACCCAGTACAAGCATTGTGGAACCTGTGTCTTTTGGGGATATTGCTAGGTACGTATGACCTAGATTGGCCACTGTTGGAAACAGGATACTGGGCTTGATGGACCTCGGTCTGACCCAGTATGGCATGTCTTATGTTCTTATGGATGATAGTGCCATCTCCTTTTTCCAGCACAATTCACGGTGCTGCTTCTTTTCCCCATGTTCCCTGCATTTCATTAGCTTTAATATTGCTTTTGACAATATAGGACTATTCCTCCTCCTTTTCTGCCTTCTCTATCTCTCTTAAATAAATTATAGCCAACTATGGCTATATCCCATTCATGTGACTCGTTAAACCATGTTTCTGTAATAACCACAATGTCCAAGTAAATTTCTGCCATTAGGGCTTTCAGGTCTTGAACTTTGTTGGCTAGGCTTCAAGCATTTGTGCTCATTGCTTTCCAGCATTTGTTGAGTGGCTTGCCTATATTTTGCATGGATTTTGTTCTGTTTTGTTTTGTTAAGGTAGCTTGTAGCTAGGGAGTCCCAAATGTGAGGACTTATTTTGTGCTCTCCCACCTCTCCTAGCAGTTATATTCTACTATGGCTATAGTATCAGACTGAGGTAAAATGGTGGCGTGGTGGCAGATGGGAAGATGACATGCATGAGCAGAGGAAGCTCCCAGAAGCTTTGATTAGTAGCTGGGGAGTACTCCTGTGCAGGCTCCATCAAATGACGTCACTCATACGTGAGGACTCTTTCCTGCTGTTCACAGTGAACACTTGCTACAGGTACCTTTTCTTGAATTCAGATAGTCTTTGTCTCTAATTCCTTCACTGGGAGACTATTCTACTCATCACTCTTTTTGTAAAGAAATATTTTTGCAAATTACTCCAGAGTCTATCCCCTTTCATCTCATACTATGCCCCCTCGTTGCAGAGCTTACTTTCAATTGAAATATGTTCTTCCCCTCTGCATCTATGCCATGGAGGCATTTAAATGTCTCTATCATATTATCCTTCTCCTGCCTGTCCTCCAAAGGATACATATTGAGACCTTTAAGTCTGTCCCCATATGCTTTATGACAAAGCCCACTGACCATTCTGGTAGCCACCCTCTACACCAACTCCATCTGATTTATATATCCTTTTGAAGGTATGGTCTCCAGACGTGCACACAGTACTCTAAATGAAGTCTCACCAAAGACTTATACAGAGGCACCATCACCTCCTCCTTCCTGCTGGCCATTCTTCTCCCTGTGGACCCAAGCATCCTTCTGGCTTTCGCCATTGCCTTATCTACTTGCTTAGCTACCATAAGATCATCGGAAACCATTATCCTTAGGTCCCATTCATCTCCAGGAACAAGCAGGAATAAGTCCTCACATATGGGTACGTCGGTACCGACGGAGCCCGTGCGGGAAAGCTCCCCAGCTTCTTAGAATAGAAGCTTTTGGGACCTCCCACTGCACATGCGCACTGCCTTCCCGCCTTCCTGAACAGCTCTCCTCAGTTTCTCTTTTTCCGCGGAGCCAGCAGGTCGTGTTCCTGTCACCGCTGAAGAAATTGTTATTTTATTTGTTTCTTTAGACCGCGTACCTGCCTTCCCCATACCGATACCGGTATCGCCGGTCTTTTCTTTCTTTCTTTAAAAAATTATAATTCTTTTTTCTTATTTTTTAGCTTTTTGGTCACTTCAGAGAGGCCTCTCGGCCTACTCAATTTCTCCTCATGGAGAAGCCAGCCCCTGGATTTAAGAAGTGTACCAAATGTAATGCTGTTATTTCAGTCACAGACACCCATGAATGGTGTCTGAAATGTTTGGGGCCTGACCATTCCATACCGGACTGCCCATCTTGCTCCCACATGTCTAAACGTGGGCTGCAGAACCGGGCCAACAAATTCCATGTGCTGTTTGCTTCAGAGAATACAGCATCACAGTCATCCAGGTCTTCTTCTCCGGATGGATCTCAGGTAACCAAACCTTCTGTGGGCAAGTCCTCAAAGAGCAAATCTCCTTCAAAGCATCGAGAGGCTCTTAGCTTAGAACTTGAGGACCCTGCCCCAGCCAAACAACCCCGGCGGGAAGTCCAACTTCCAAAAACGCCAATTCAGGGGTCTCAGGTTGATATCGATGCTACGGCCTCGACAGATCACCTGTTAGCCTGCTCTGGGGTACCGGGTCACTCCGGTACCGACATCCAGGCAGCTATGGCGTCCATGGGCGATACTGTACAGTCCATGCAGCAGGCCGTCATGGCTTTCATTAAAGCTGCAACGCCATCGGTTCCGCTTTCAGCGGTTCCGGGCCCGATACCGGTATCGTCCGCCATGCCGGTATCGAGGCCGTCCACCTCTAAACGCAAGTCGGTACCGTATGGGCTTTCGCTCCATACCGGTTCCATACCCGATACGCCCGATATCGATACCGATCGGTACGCGTATCGTGCGTTAGAGGAAAGCACCGATTCCTCTGAGGATTTTCACTCCTCTGATGATTCTGCTGAGTTTTCACTCAACTTACCTGAGGAGCCCTCTTCTCCTAAAAGGAGAATGTCCCCTCCAGAGGATTTGTCCTTCCAGGACTTTGTTTTAGATATGGCTACAGCCCTTTCTATTACCACATCCTCTGAAAAGGAACCCAGATCCAAAAAACTGGATATTTTGGGATACTCAAAGGCCCCTAAGGAGGCAGTTACCCTGCCTATCCATGAAATCCTTCAAGAACAACTGATGGATTTCTGGGAAAATCCTTTGACTTTGTCTCCTTATTCCCGTAGGTTGGACACCATGTATAGGGTCCCTCCTTCTCCTGGTTTCCAAAAGACTCAATTGCCCCACCACTCTATTGTGGTGAAGTCTGCAATGAAGAAGATTAGGAGTACCAAAAGGCACTCTTCCACCCCTCCAGGACGGGAATGTAAGACTTTGGACTCTTTTGGTAGGAAAATTTTCCAGGCTAGTATGCTTATAGCCAGGATTAATTCCTACAGTCTCTATATGGGCATGTTCCTGGAGGAACTTGCCAAAAAGGTGCGGCATTTTGCCCCCTTTATCCCTGAGGATAAAAAGCAGGGATTCCTTTCCCTAGTGAAACAACTCTTAGAGGTTTCTAAGTTCTCTAATAGGGCAGCATATGATTCCTTTGAGGGAGCCAGTAGGGCTTCGGGCATTGCTATTGCAGCCCGACGTCTTGCTTGGCTCCAGGCCTCTGATCTGGAACCTTGGGTTCTAGATGGCTTACGGAATCTGCCCTGTACAGGTGAGAACTTATTTGGGGAAGAGTGGCAAATCAAAGCCACCCAGATGGATGCTGAAAATGCCACCTTGGAAAGACTTTCAAAGTCCACTTCAATTCCTACTAAGAAAAAGTCTTTTAAAAGGCCTTACTATAAGAAGGCCAGAGTTGCTTCAAATACTGGCCAGCAGTCTTCTCAACCTCGCTATACTGCTAAGCGTCAGCAATCCAAACAAGCACGAGCTAAGCCTGCAGCAGCTACTGTAGCTCAGCAGGCTCCAACCCCTCAGGGGTTTTGACTTGCTCCTAGGGAACTTGCCACTTCTGGTTCTAACACAACCAGAACCTCTCACCATACCCGGAAGGTTGGTTCACTTTGCTCCCAGATGGGAACAAATCACAACAGAACAATGGACCCTCTCTATCATTCGAGAGGGTTACAAACTTCATTTCTCCAGCCTTCCTCCCCATCATATGGTGAGACCATTCAATTCTCCCCCATCTCTCCTAACCCTGTTGGGTCAAGAGGTTTCCTCTCTTCTTGCCCAAGGGGCCATAGAAGAGGTTCCTCTTCCTCAACAAGGGTCCGGTTTCTACTCCCCTTATTTTCTCATTCCAAAGAAGACAGGGGGATTCAGACCAATCCTAGATCTGAGAGAATTGAACAAATTTCTCTTCAAGGAGAAATTCAAAATGCTGTCTCTCGGCATTCTCCTTCCTTACCTCCAGGGTCAGGACTGGCTTTGTTCTCTAGACCTACAGGATGCGTATACACATATACTCATCCATCCATCCCACAGAAAGTATCTTCGCTTTCTGTTTCAGGGAAAACATTTCCAATACAGAGTACTCCCCTTCGGTCTAGCCTCTGCTCCAAGAGTATTCACAAAATGCATGGCAGTCGTAGCCGCATTTCTAAGAGGCATGGGAATCTTTGTCTTCCCATATCTGGACGACTGGCTCATCCGAGCTCCAACTCAGTCACAGGCCCAGATTTCCCTGGACCACACAAGGAGCCTTTTGCAGTATCTGGGACTGGTAGTAAACCTTCCCAAGTCCCAACTCATCCCTACTCAATCTCTAGAATTCATAGGGGCCCAGTTGGACACCATCACTGCAAGGGCCTACCTTCCACATGTTCGAGGCCAGCGCCTCCTGAGTTTGGCCTCCCAAGCTCAGTCCAGCACTCACTTGACAGCCAGGGAAATGCTACGCCCACTGGGTCATATGGCCTCCACAGTGCATGTGGTGCCCTATGCTCGTCTTCATATGAGAGCAGCTCAATGGACCCTGGCCACTCAGTGGACTCAGGCGTCAGGAGCGCTCTCAGACCAAATACAAACCTCCGATCGTCTGTTTTGGTCCCTCCACTGGTGGACTTCCACCACGAATCTGTTGTTGGGGGCTCCATTTCAACCATTGCTACCCCAAGCAACCCTCACAACAGATGCCTCCCAAACAGGGTGGGGAGCCCATCTGCAAACTCTCTCCACTCAGGGCACTTGGTCTCTACAGGAGACCACCCTTCATATCAATCTTCTGGAACTGCGAGCAATTTACCTTGCCCTCAAGGTCTTCCACTCCCTCCTAGCCAACCTCACTGTCCTAGTTCAGACGGACAATCAGGTGGCCATGTTTTACATAAACAAACAAGGAGGGACGGGCTCTCTGTCGCTTTGCAACGAAGCTCTAAGACTATGGGCCTTCGCCAGAGAGCATCAGATTCACCTGCTAGCAGTGTATCTCCCAGGAGTTCAAAACTCTCGGGCAGACAGGCTCAGTCGAGTTCTGCTGCCACACGAATGGTCCCTACATTTGGACCAAATAAACCGAATCTTTCAGGAATGGGGGACCCCGGACATAGACCTCTTTGCAAGTCCGTGGAATGCCAAACTTCCCCGGTTCTGTTCCAGAACTCCGTGTCAGGGAGCTCAGGCTACGGACGCCTTTCTCCTGAATTGGAGTCAGGCATTCCTATATGCCTTTCCACCCATTCCTTTGATTCCCAAGACTCTGTTCAAACTCCAGAGGGATCATGGAACTATGATCCTCATAGCTCCACGCTGGCCACGCCAAGTGTGGTTCCCTCTACTTCTACAGCTCTCCCAGGGATCCTACTTGGATCTGGGAGCTGCGCCAGACCTCCTGTCTCAGGAGGAGGGGACTTTGTGGCACCCAAACCCCAAATCCCTTCACCTCAGTGCTTGGTTACTGAAGGCTTAAGCCTTCAAGACTTTCATCTTTCCCAACCAGTGAAAGATATCCTTTCTGCCTCTAGGAAACCCTCTACCAGGCGTTCCTATGCTTTCAAATGGAAACGTTTTTCCATTTGGTGTGCTCAGCAGGGTCTTGACCCTCTGGCACTTCCTTTGAATTCTCTTCTTGATTATCTCCTGCATCTATCCAATGCAGGCCTCAAGACGAATTCGGTAAGAGTCCATTTAAGTGCTATTGCAGCATCCTTGCAACATATAAATGGACAACCTATCTCCTCTCATCCTCTTGTTGCAAGATTCATGAGAGGCCTGACTCTCACTAAACCTCCCATCAGACCACCCCCGGTCGCATGGGATTTGAATCTAGTGCTCGGTCAACTTATGAAGCCACCTTTTGAGCCAATGTTTTCCACCTCCTTGAAATTTCTTTCCTGGAAGGTCATCTTCCTCATTGCAGTCACTTCGGCTCGCCGCATCAGTGAGCTGCAGGCTTTAGTGGCTAATCCACCTTACACAAGATTTCATCATGATAAGGTGGTCCTTAGGACGAATCCCCACTTTATGCCTAAAGTGGTCTCGCCTTTTCATCTTAATCAAGAGGTATATCTACCTGTCTTTTTTCCAGCTCCTCATGCATCCAATGCAGAGAGGAACCTTCATACTCTGGATTGTAAAAGAGCTCTCGCTTTTTACCTTAATAGGACTCAGCCACATCGAAAGTCTTCTCAACTTTTTGTGGCCTTTGATCCTTCCCATTTGGGACTTCCAGTCTCCAAGCGTACACTTTCCAATTGGATTGCTCAGTGTATTTCTTTTGCTTACCAGAGCAAAAACATTTCTCTGGAAGGCCATGTCACTGCTCACAATGTGAGGGCCATGGCAACTTCTATGGCTCATCTGCACTCTGTTTCCATAGATCAGATCTGTCGAGCCGCTACCTGGGCCTCGGTTCATACCTTCACAGCCCATTACTGTTTGGACAAGGACTCCCGCCGGGATGCCTTGTTTGGCCAGGCTGTCCTCAAGCACCTGTTCCATTCCTAAACAACTCCTGCCCACCTTCCCAGAATGGATGCCTGAGATCCATACGAAGATGGCGAACCTTTACAGGGGATCCCATGCATCTAAGCTAGGGAGTCCCCATATGTGAGGACTTATTCCTGCTTGTTCCTGGAGATAGCACAGTTACTTACCTGTAACAGGTGATCTCTGGGAACAGCAGGAATTAGTCCTCACAACCCACCCACCTCCCCTAGGAGTTGTATCTTTTATCTATCTATCTTCCTGTCCTCTCTCTGTTGACTCAGCTATAAACTCGAAACTGAGGAGAGCTGTTCAGGAAGGCGGGAAGGCAGTGCGCATGTGCAGTGGGAGGTCCCAAAAGCTTCTATTCTAAGAAGCTGGGGAGCTTTCCCGCACGGGCTCCGTCGGTACCGACGTACCCATATGTGAGGACTAATTCCTGCTGTTCCCAGAGATCACCTGTTACAGGTAAGTAACTGTGCTTTCTTTCGTGGGCAGAAATACTTCACCCCCTATTTTGTACCACTCCCTTGGATTTTCTTGTAGCATATGGTGTAGCATGGAAGGAGCTTTCTGTCTTCATGGGCCTCTTTCCTCCCTTGTGCACACAGCTGGCTTCTTATACCTCTGTCTGAGGCACGATTTCCCAGCCCTGGGTTCTGAGCTGTAGACCTTTTTAAGGTGGACTACTGGGTAACCATCTCATAGCACCATATAAATAATTAGCAACATTTAAGCTTTTTTTTAAAAGATTTTTCTGTTCTTTCTTCAAATAGGAGCAAGTTGGACTGTGATGCGAAGAAGTGGAGGTGCGTGTATACAGGATATAGATAGTACTGTCAAGGCCAAAACACAAACTCTAGTGTATGCAAATGAACAGTGAATGTACAAAAAAATATCTAAACTAATTGTTTCAAATAAACAACAATCAATGTCCCTAAACAGGTCCAGATTTAGGCATAGGTAATATTCGCCTTTGATGCCAAATTGTTATAGCTGCCAGATTGTCACCACCAGTGCCATGGTGGCATATGTGTGATCCTTCAAACAGTACAATATGTGCACAGAAGCACCATCCACAATCTGGCTGTCAACTCGCCCTAGGTCAACTGAACAGGCTAATCTAGTTCTAGCTTTGTTACATGGATTTCTAGCTCTGATTAAGAGAAATGAATGGGTTAATGTAGACTACAATTGCATGTGTGCAATAGGGCAAAACCGTTTGTTTGAGCTTGGATGAGATGTAATCTTACATCCCTGCAAAATAAAATCCCCCTAGTGGGCCCCTGAGACACCCACACCAATTGTCACCAATTCAGAATGCCTCCAGCGGAGAATTACAATCCAGTGATACTCGCCTTTCAGCTACAATCTTCCTTCTAGACTCCCTGGCCTGGTTCCAGCCTCCTAGGGGCAGAGGATAAGAGAGGGGACCCAAGCCTGCTGATTCTCTTCCTCCTTATGGGGCCAATTGCTTAATCAGCCTTCAGCCTTAGTTCTGGGGCTTTACCAAATTATTCTGTCCTGTGCTCTTCTCCCATACAGGCATACATACCAGCCTCATTCTTCCCCTCCTCTCACATACTGGTCTCTTCCTGCTCCTATTGTACATTGTTAATCTCTCCTCCTCCCCACTTCCTTTGCAGCATTTTACCTCCTCTTGCATCCCTCTCTCTGTCTGTCTGTCTCTCTTGTTCTCTCTCTTCCCTACCCATGCCCACTGAGCATCTCCCTTCTATTTCCTATGCCTCAGTGTCCGCATCTCCCTTCTGTCTCTAGTTCCCCCCTCCCCAAAGTGTCCAGCATCTCTCCTCAGCCTCCCTAGTCTTCCCCTCCAATCTCTCCCCTCCCCCAGTCCAGCATCCCCTGCTGCCGCTGTAGCACCTCAGGTACAGAACATATAGCAGCTGCAATAAAACTAAAAGGAAATGCATTCACTGAAAACTATGCTGTGTTCTGCCCTTCCACTACTGCAGGGGGCAGAAAGCAGCAGAGACGAAGGTTGGAAGAGTTCCCTGATAGAGCCACCCCTAAGTTCATCAGTCAGCAGAAAAAGAGCACTTAAATTGGCTGGTTTTCTGACCTCTTGACTGTTGGCCTCCGGTATAACCCCTCCCTCCCCCCCAAAAAAACCCAGGATAGCCAAATGCCAGCAGGTTCTATGGCATCTCTCCAGTCTAGTCCAGACTCCTGTGTTTATGTCCAACCTTCAGCATGGAGACTGAGAACTTCAGACTTGTGCAATATCATAGCATAAGAGAACTGAACTTCCCCCCTCCACAAGTCAGTATTTCTCACTCTCCAGCAGATGGGACAGTTCTTTTGCAGTCTGGACTGCACTAAAGACTTAGGTAGTAAAAGAAAAATTAAAAAAGGAGAGGAAGGAGATGGCAAGCTGCCCTGCTTGATACTGGTCTGAGTTGCCCCTCAGAGAACTAGAGCCATTAGGTTGGCTGGGATCCCTGTTAGGGAGACGAAGAGTTGGGAGCACCTGTTTATTCGGGTTTTTGCTATATTCACTACCTTCCTTAATGGTCAATTAAACAGGCTTTGCTGTGGTACGCATATACCTTTAATCTGGGACTTCCGAGTTCAGTCAAGGCAGTTTGGCAAAAGTGGTGCATGAGCCATGGGAGCGATTTTCTTCAAATTGCGGGCCTCGGGTGAGTCAGTGTCTCGTGTGTGCATGTGTCCATGCTCAGTGGATCCTTCGTCTGTGTGTGTTTGGCATGGTGATTTTTTTACAGCAGATTTTGTTTTTTGTCGGGCATTGCTTGTTTTTGAAGGCAGCATGCCCAAGGCTACTTGTGCGGCCTGTGGGGTAAAGCGTGGTTGCTTGTCCTCTGCAGGTTTTTGCTATGGCTGTGAGTCTGCAGACTGCGTCATGGCAGACTAGCTTCAGGGGGCCTTCATTGATACTCGAGGATTCATGAGGCAGCTTGTTCGAGTTGCAATGCTTCTCCCTCTCAAACCATGGTTCCTGCGGTTTTGGCGGGATCCATGGCCATTTTGAGTGCATCGGCACCGCCATGATTCATTTCCTGATCCTCCCTGCAGGCAGTCTGGCCAGCATTTGGGGAACAATCACAGCATCCATTCTCCCCAGACGTTTGTCCTCCTCATGCACCAGGCCTACTGCTTAAGGCAGGGCCTGAGGAGACAGGTAGATTGCGTTCAGTGCCCCCAAGGTTACCAAGGGAGATGCCTCTTCGCACTGGGCTCTCATTTTCTCGTTGCATGGCGAGCAAGCAGGGGCCTGAGGATTTGACCCTGGATCAGGCATCGGAGGGCCTTGGAGAGGGTGGGGTTCAGAGGACGCTCTGGAGAGCCCCTCGGGCCTGGACCTAGAGGACATCAGCGAGCAGCTGAAAGAAGGTGAAATCTCGCCAGGAGAAGATCCCAGCATCATCCAAGTGTTCCGGTTGGAGGAGCTGTCAACCTTGATTGCTCATTCCCTTGTGGCACTAAATTTTCCACAGGGCTTACAAGAGCAGGAGATACCATTGGAGGGATCCGGACCACAGAGACTGCCTTTCTGGTTCATCGGACCCTCAAACAGATGATGGAAATGGAGTGAGAGGTTCCTGAGGCAGGTTTACTTTTGGGGCGAGCCATGGCTCACTTGTACCCTATTCCGGCAGTGGAGAAAGGAGGTCCTTAAGGTACCAAAGGTGGATGCCCTGGTCTCAACAGTTACCAAGAAAACCACCATACCATTTGAAGGTGGAGCAGCGCTCAAGGATGTTCAGGATAAGAGGTTGGAGACCTTGCTCAAGCAGGCCTTTGAGGTGAACGCCTTGGCCCTCCAAACGTCAGTTTGTGGTGCTTATGTTGCTCGGGCCTGTCTGAAGTGGTTGCAGGGACTACCCGAGGTGAGGGCACAGGACCTTCAGCCTCTGTCAGAGGCTGCCAAATTGGAATCTAGCTTTGAATATTTGGTGGATGCCTTCTATGATCTTCTGAGGGCCTCAGCAAAAGGCATGGCGTCTGTGGTGGCTCACCAGTTCCTTTGGCTCTGCAACTTGTCCGCCAAGATATTCTCAAAATTACGACTTAGCAGGCTTCCCTTTAAGGATAAGTTGCTGTTTGGAGAAACTGGTTAAGGACTTGGGAGAGACCAAACTGGCTAGACTCCCAAAGGATAAGCCAAAGGCCTCTAAATTGACTGTGTCTCCATGGGGGCAGCCTAAGGACTCACGGCTTCAGAGCGGTGCATTTTGCTCCTTATCAGCGTGGTCGCTGTACCCATAGAGGACAATCTTTTTGAGGCGGCAAAGGTACCAGACGAGGTTATTTCACAGGAACAGGTGGTGGTGCCAAGACATCCCAGTGAGATGAGGGGGGACTCAGGCAGAATTGGTTCCAGTGGGCAGCAGGCTTCGCCAGTTTTACTGGGACGAACATAGAAGTTCTCTTAAGGAAAAAGGAGACTATTGTAGTTTATATGGAAGGACAGACTAGATAAGCCATGTGGTCTTTTTCTGCCATTATGTTTCTATGTTTCTACCCCACCTGGGTCCAGATCACCTCCAACCAGTGGATACTGGAAGTTATCCATGAGGAATATGCACTGGAGTGTGCGCATCCCCTTGCTGATGCTTTTCTCTTGTCGCCATAAAAGGCTCTGGCTAAACGGGCCATGCCAGACACCCTGCACCGACTCTTGTGATTGGAGACAGTGGTGGCAGTCCCTGCAGACCAGTTAGGGTGCAGTTAGTACGCCATCTATTTTATAGTCCCCAAAAAGGAAGAGAAGTTTCATTCTATCCTTGACCTCAAATATGTCAACAGAGCCTTGCGGGTGCCTCACTTTCACATGGAGATGCTGCACTCCATGAATGTGGCCATGCGAAGGGCAAATATCTAACCATGTTAGACCTGATAGAGGTATAACTACATGTGCCTATTCAGATGCAGCATCAGCGCTTCCTTCACTTTGCAATGGCAATTGGGCATTTTCAATTTCAGGCTCTCCCCTTTGGCCTGGTGATGGCTCCACAAACCTTCACCAAGATCATGGTGGTCGTGACAGCGGCATTGAGGTGCGAGGAGGTGTTGGTCCATCCCTGTCTGGACAATTGGCTCATCAGGGCAAAGTCTTTTATTTATTTAGCTGCATTTATATCCCGCTTTTCACCAGGTCAAAATATTGGGGGATACTGAGCACCAGTGGGACTAGAAACCCCAGTCCTTCTGGCCCAAGGTTGCTGTCCTCTAGTGGGATTTGAACCACTGACCTTCCGGCCTATGGTACCTTGCCCCAACCACTAGGCCACTCCTCTCTCCTTTGGAGGAGAGTCACACTGGCATACAGTGCGTTTTGGAGTTCTTGAGGAGTCTCAGCTGGATGGTAAACCTAGAAAAGAGCTCTCTGATGCTATCGCAGGAGCTTTGTCTGTCTCGGGGTGCGCTTCGATTTGAGGCTTGGTCGGGTGTACCTTCCGCAAGAGCAGGCCCTGAATATTTGGGGACAGATTTGGCAGTTTGTGAGGCAGTGGGCTCTCTCAGCATAGGCCTGTCTCCAACTGCTAGGCTCCATGGCAGTGGCATTTGATCCGGTGCCTTGAGCTTGTGTTCACATGTGTCTTTTATAGAGGTACTGTGATAAGGAAGCTTATCAAAGCTCAGGGAATAATGACAAAAGAGGAGAATTTACTCTGATTAAGGGACCTGTGCTGGCAGGTTATAGGGGAGCTAGAGTGGAAAAGCATGAGTCTAATCAGAGAAAGCATTATGTCATCCCTAATCAAACAGCCTCTAGAAGAATGCTTAATCCAAAACACCTGAAGAGTACAAGGGAGGAGTTGCAATCTAAGCCCTTTAAAGCTAGAGGGGAATCTTCAGGAAGACAGACGGAGAAGGAGAAGGGGAATCAGAAGGAGAATGAGAACAGAAGGAAGAACAACCGGAAACTGAAGGAACAAGGACAAAGAAGCAGACAGTCCAAGAGAGGAGCTCAGAGAAGTACCTATGCCTGGAGAGATACCTGGGGGAAAGATCCATCAGAGGACTGGAGAAAGCCAGAGGTCTGTAGATCCACAGCCAGGGACCCTCAAGCAACACCCAGGAAGAGGTCTCTTGCAGCTAAGGAGAAAAGGAGCCCAAATACCTCTTGGAGGACGTCTGGAGAAAAGATCCTGAGGTCCAGAGATACCAACTGGAGGACAGGACACAGAAGCTCTATTGCATACTGGCTAGAATACCAGAAGAAGCAGGTCTGACGCTTGCCTGGATTCAGGTAGGAACTGTGAATGTTTCTCTAGCTTTGAGCAGTGCAAACAGCAGGGAAACAGTTTCTCTCTGTGTAGAGTTCAGTTCCTAAAGCCCTCTGAGTCAGACGGAGAAACTGAATCTATGCAATTTCAAGAGCAAGGTTTAATATCTGATACAGAGGATGATTATATGGACTGTTCTTTGAGTAGATTGTTGTTTTAGGAAAATCCTAAATATAAGAGAAAACATCAAAAGGAAACATTCTAAATATTGGCTTCCCATAAAGTCTTGTTGAAAAGAAAAAGCTTTGTTGGAAAGTTTGCACGTGTGCTGAAATCAAGCTACTGATTGCAGTTAATTGGCACCTGTTGATAGAGGAGAGCCCAGCACAAGCCGTGCACACTTGGGTTTTAAAAGTTCTTTTCTGTATGGAGAAAGTGAGCTAGGTTTTTGTAAGAAGAAGTTTTCCTCTTTGATTTGTTTCACCTCAGCACTGCTAAGGAGTTTATTAGCAGTGGCTGTAAGAAAGCCTTTCTGTTCCATAAAGGACTTTGATTCTTATTTGCATAAGATTTTCAGTTGCCTTATTTTGTGTTGAATAAACCCTGGAGAAGTTATCTGGATGGTGTTACCAAGCATATCTGTGTGTGGAATATTCACCCCATAAATAAATTCTAATTTTGCCTTATACTCGACCAACTACAAGAGTCTTCATTATTTTAAAAAGGCAAGCTTTGTGTGAATGGACTTCAATAACCACAATCCTTTGCAAGACAGTTAATTTACATACTTGCCAAGATGGTGGTACCTTCATAACAAGCACCCCCTTTTACAGTACCTCCTGTCTTGCTGGTCACCGTAGTTCCACCCCCCTCTCATGATGGCTGTAGTGTCCATTGGAGATAAAGGCCAACCTGGAGTGGTGGCTGACACCTACGAAAGCTGTTAGCAAGGATGCCCTTGAACCACTGGAGTGGGCAGTGGTGACGACAGATTCCAGCCTGACCAGTTGGGGGGCTCATTGCCTCTCACAGGTAGCACAGGGGCAGTGGTCGGCAGAGCAGAGTCAGTAACCGATCAACCATGTGGAGATGCGGTCTGTCTCTCTGGTGCTCCAGGCTTTCCAAGTTTTAGTACAGCAGAAAGTGGTGCGAGTGTTTTCAGACAATGCTAAGACAATGGCGTACATCAATCGCCAGGGAGGTACAGAGTGCGGTATAGGCAGAGGAGATAATGCGGTTCCTTCATTGGGTGGAGCTGAATCTCCTAGTAATCTCCAGGAACAAGCAGGAATGAGTCTTCACATATGGGTATCGTCGGTACCGACGGAGCCTGCGCGGGAATGCTCCCCAGCGTCCAGTAAGAAAGCTTTTGGGAGCATCCCACAGTGCCTGCGCGCTGCCTTCCCGCCTTTCCTAACCGCCTCTTTCCAGTTCTTCTTTTCCGCGGAGCCAGCAGGTCGTCTTCCTGTCACCGCTGAAGAAGTTCTTTATTTCTTTGGTCATGCGTCTGCCTTCTTCGACATCGGACCGGTACCGCCGGTCTTTTCTTCTTTTCTTCTTAAAAAAAAAAAAAAAAAAACTACCGTTTCCCACTTCTGTGCAATTTTTCCTTTTGGGCCTTCGGCCTAGAAAAAGTTTCCTCATGGAAAAGCCCTCTTCCGGGTTTAAAAAGTGCACGAAGTGCAGCGGTACTCTTTCTATCACCGACACCCATGACTGGTGTCTAAAATGTTTGGGTCCTGACCACTCCATCACCGATTGTGAATCCTGTTCCATGATGTCTAAAAGAGGTCGACAGAATCGAGCGGCAAAGCTCAGTACCCTGTTTCCCGCTGATGCAGCTTCGGTGGCATCGACATCTTCCAGGGCTTCTTCGTCCTCCCATGGATCTCAGGTAACCAAACATAAGTCCAGCCATTCCTCGAAGGGTAGATCTCCCTCTAAGTATCGAGATGCCTCCGGGCTTGCTCTCGAGGATCCTGCACCGGCAAAATTACCCCGGCGGGAAGCTCCGACTTCCAAAGCTTCATCTATGGGGTCACAGGTTGACATCGATGGCGTGGCCTCGACCGATCACCTGTTGCCATGTTCTGGGGTACCGGTGGTTTCCATTGGTACCGACATCCAGACATTGGTTGCGTCGATGGATCAGAATATTCTGACCATGCAGCGTGCCATTACGGCATTCATACAAGCTGCGACGCCTCCGGTACTGCAACAAACTCCGTTGTCGGTACCGGTTCCGGCACCGGCACCAATATCGGTTCCGGTACCGGTACCGATTGCATCGACATCGGCTTCGGTGTCGACTGCAGCGGTACCCTGTCCTATGATGCCCATCGGTACCGAATCGGTACCGATCACTCCCGATGTCGATACCACTCGGTACACGTATCGGGCTCTGCAAGAGCATCCAGACAGGCGATACTTCGATTCCTCTGAAGACTCTGATGAATCAGAGGCTTCTCTCGAAGCATCGGTACTCCTTCCTCAGGAGCCCTCTTCTCCAAAAAGAAGAACGTCTCCTCCAGAAGACTTGTCTTTTCAAGACTTCATTAGGGAAGTGGCCAGGGGCCTCTCTATTTCAGTGGCCCCTGAACCAGAGCCTAGAGCCAAGAAATTAGATATTTTACAATATCCTAAGGCTCCTAAAGAGGCAGCTACTTTACCAATTCATGAGATCCTTTATGATCACATGTTGGGCATATGGGAGACACTACCTCCCCTCATTCTCGCAGGTTGGACACCATGTACTGTGTTCCTCCTTGTCCTGGCTTTCATAAGACTCAGCTTCCTCACCACTGTATTGTGGTGGAGTCTGCTATGAAAAAGATAGAGTGCAAAAAGACACTCATCTAATCCTCCAGGAAGAGAATGCAGAACCTTGGATGCTTTTGGCCGTAGAATTTTCCAGGCCAATATGCTCACTGCCAGAATCAACTCCTATAGTCTCTATATGGGGATGTTTCTAAAGGAAGTTACAGATCATCTGCAAACTTTATCTCCTTTTATCTCAGAAGATAAAAGGGAGGAGTTTCTCACCTGGCTTAAACATGCCCAGGATGTTTCCAAATTTTCCAACCGTGCAGCCTTTGACTCTTTTGAGTGTGCCAGCAGAGCCTCGGCTATTGCCATAGGTGCACGCAGACTTGCTTGGTTACAAGCTTCTGATTTGGAACCCTGGGTCCAGGATGGATTAGGGAATCTTCCTTGTACAGGTGAAAACCTTTTTGGCAAGGATTGGCAAGCAAAGGCCACTCAGATGGATGCTGAGAATTCTGCCTTAGATAGACTTTCAAAGTCTACTTCTGCTCCTGCTAGAAAAAGGTTATTCAAAAAGGCTTTCTTTCCCAAAAAAGGGAAATATTATCCTGGTTATGGTCACCAGGCATCTTCTGCAGGTCATTTTGCTGCAAAGCATCAGCAACAACCTAAACAAGCCAAGCCTAAGGCTGCATGGACTGCTACGACCCAACAGCCTCAGCCTCCTCAGGGCCTTTGACTTACAACTAGAGAACTTAGCCTTTCTGGCTCTAGAAGAACCAGAGCCTCTCACCATTCCAGGAAGGTTAGCTCACTTTGCTCCCAGATGGGAACAAATCACAGCAGAGCAATGGACCCTCTCCATCATAAGGGAGGGGTACAAAATTCATTTCTTAAACCTTCCTCCTCACACCATGGTGAGACAGTTCAATTCTCCAACATCTCTCCTCGACCTTCTGGGTCAGGAGATTGCTACCCTTCTTGCCCAAAGGGCAATAGAAGAAGTACCCCTTCTTCAACAGGGTTCAGGGTTCTACTCCCTCTATTTTCTTATCCCAAAGAAAACAGGGGGCTACAGACCCATATTAGATCTCAGAGAATTGAACAAGTTTCTATGCAAGGAGAAATTCAAGATGATTTCTCTCGGTGCTCTCCTTCCATACCTTCAGAGTCAGGATTGGCTTTGTTCTCTAGATCTCAAGGATGCGTACACCCATGTCCTCATCCATCCAACACACAGAAGGTTCCTTCGGTTCCTTTATCAAGGAAAGCACTACCAATACAGAGTGCTTCCTTTCGGTCTGGCCTCTGCTCCAAGAGTGTTCACAAAATGCATGGCAGTAGTAGCTGCATTTCTACGCACTCTAGGAATATTTGTATTCCCATATCTGGACGACTGGCTCATCCGAGCTCCATCCCAGACAGAGGCCCAGGCTTCCCTAGCCTGCACAAGGCGTGTTCTTCAGCATCTGGGACTGGTAATAAACATCCCAAAATCACATCTCACCCCTACTCAGTCATTAAAGTTCATAGGGGCCTTGCTGGATACCACAACTGCAAGGGCCTATCTTCCCCAAGCCCGTTGCCTACGATTGGTGCAGTTAGCCTCACAAGTTCAGTTAAAGTCTGTGATAAGGAAGCTTATCATAGCTCAGGAAGGAGCTATAGAAAAGGTGAAGTGACTCTGAACAAGCAATCTGTCAGTTCTGGTAGAAATAAGAAAACAGAATTTTGCCATAAAAGACTACCAGTCCCAGAATGCACCAGGTTTCCAACAGCCATTAGAGGAGCTGAAGTGGGGAAACGTGTGTTCAATCAGGAGGGCTATGAGGTAATCCCTAAGCACTCATCTCAAAGGGCAGGGCCTGATTCGGCACAGCTGCGCTGTGTTAGGGAGGAGCACTCATCTAAGCAGAATAAGAGTAGAGTTTATTCTACAGATGACCATCTTCATGATCACCTTGGATATCCAGAGAATTGTCCTCAGTATCCTGAGAATCAGCTTGAGTTTGATCATCAGTTTCATCTGAAGGATCATCAGAAGCAGAAGCCAAACCGGACGGACAGAGAGGGAAAGAGACCCTCTGGAAGAAAGAGGAGAAAAGCCTTTGAGAGGTCTAGAAGAGTCCAAAGCAGTACGTATACTGGGAGGTATTCCAAGGGCCAGCATACACCATTGGACTGGGGAAAGCCAGAGGAATGGTGCTGCAGAGCTAGGAATCACCAGAGGCTACCTGTGAGGGAGACGGCTGCACGTGGAAGGGACTCTAAGACCTGTGCCAGAAGGTATGTGAAGAGAGATCCAGTGTCCAGGGATCTGGATTGGAAGGCTGGACATAAGAACTGGACTACATACTGGCCAGGCTATATAGAGAGGAACTCTAGCAGCAATGGAAGCTCAGGTATGAACACTGATCTATGCCCTAGCTATAACCTTGAAAGACAGCAGGGAAACAAGTATTCTCCTGAAAATGCTCCATTGAGAGATTCATCTGTGCCAATCCATGATATTGAACCCATGCTTGTTGAACAAGGGGGAATAATAGCAGATGAGGATCCTATTTATATGGACTGTTCTCTGTCTAAACTCCGTTGGTAACTTTCTGTTATAAAGTACAGCAACCATCACAAAGAAATACAAATTTGTTCTTTAATTTATTCAGAAAAGCTCCTGAAGCAGGATTTGACCCACACAGTAGAAGGCAAGCCAGCTAAGGGGTTTCAGCTGGTAACTGCTAGCAATTACACCTTACCTAATTGCTTGTGAGCTAGGAGAGAATCACTTCTGTATCTGTGTGGGAAGTAATCAGAAGTTAATCTGAAAAGAACAGTTTGTTTCTTGCTTTGTGGCTTTTCATTTGTTATTTTCCTGATTTTGACTTTGTTTTTCCAAGTTAACACTGAAAGCAAGTTACCTAATTTATGTGCTACCAAGCATATCTGTGTTGGGAGAAATAACCCCATAAATAAATATCTTATTGGCTTTACCCAAGAGCACAACTAAATTATTGTCAGCAGCTGTGTCTGGTGTGAATGAACTACATTGCCCACAATACCTTGCAAATCATATAGAAATATGCACTTGCTAAGAGTGTGAAGATTCTCACCCAGGCAGCCGTCTGACAAATGGCGTAGTTTTTCGGATTGCTTTTGCACAAAAGGGGATTTACTTGCTGAGGATTACAACTAAAGTTCAAGTTTAAAGCTGGAAAAAAAAAGATTTTCCCTCAGCTACACTTGGGAGGAAAAGGAGTTGTTCCAGGAAGCTGTCCCAGGAGGAAAAGACCCTGTGCAGAGCTGGATTCATCACTGAGACAAGGTAATAAGTACCTGGGCATGTCTAGTGGTGGATGGGAGTAAGCACAGGGTAATTAAAAAAAAAAAAAAAAGAGTGTAGAAAAAAAACACCTGTTTGGAATGTGGTGCACTGTGTTTTTTTCTTTGTATTTTCTTACAGGGTTCAAGATGGATCCAAAGGAACTAGCTCAGTGGATGGCAGCCCAGTTCAGCAGGCAGCAGGAGCTAGCACAGCAGGCTCAGGACACTGCTATGAGAGCCTTAATGGACCAGCAGAAGCCAGTGCTTGATCTGGTGCAAGCCCTAGTTCAGCTGCAGAACCAAAGTGGAACAGATGCAAGACCAGCAGTAAATACTGGTACACCACATGTGGACAGTGTGGGACTCAATCAAGGGATTGGGGCATTTAGTTTTGGGAAGCTAACTCCAGATGATAATGTTGATGATTTTCTAGAGTCTTTTGAAAGAGTGGCACAAGAATTAGCATGGCCAGAGACCCAGTGGGCAGTAAGGCTGGCAGCCTCATTAACTGGAGAGGCGCTTGCAGCTTACAGAGCAATGCCAGCAGCCCAGGCTTTGAATTATAAGGATGTAAAGGCTGCTATTAGAGATCGCCTAGGGTTGTCTATTTCAGAGTATAGGCGAATGTTTAGAGCTACTACATTGAGAGTGGGTGAAACACCCAGGGCTCTGAGTCAGAGAATCAGAGGTTTAGCTGTAAAATGGTTGGAGCCTGAGCAAAAGACAGTAGAAATGTTATTAGATATTATAATGCTGGAACAATTTATGTTTCGGGTGCCTAAAGATTTGCACACTTTCCTTATACAACAAAATTGCCAAAATCTTGGAGAGGCAACCATGCTAGCAGAGAGATTCTTGGAAGCCACGCAGGCTTGCCATAGAATGGGTGGCCCTCTGAAGATTGGTGCTGAGGCAAGATGTGCTGTATCAGAAAAGAAAATAATTAAAAATGTTTCTGAAAATGAATGTACTGTATCAAACCAGATGACACAGTGGAATAGAAAGAAATGTTTCAAATGTGGAAAAGGGGGACATTTAGAAAAGAGATGCCAGACACACACTAGCTTAGTGGGTGTGGATTTAAAACAGCCCAAAGAAGGATTTCTTTTGATGGTTGATGTGCAAGGAATTACCACAAATGCTTTGTTAGACTCTGGGGCAGACCAGAGTATGATGTCAAAAAGGCTTTGGAAGAGGATAGAGGCCCAAGAAGGATTTGTGCCTAAAACCCCTGAAAGCCAAGTTCACATCAGATGCATTCATGGTGCTGCAACATCATATCCCACCTATAGGCTAAAGGTTAAGTGCCTGGGGGGACAAGAGGAAGTCCTGTTAGCAGTGGTGCCTAGGCTACCCTTTGATTTGGTTCTAGGAAGAGACTGGCCAAGATTTAAGCAGGGTCTAGTGGAAAGACTAGGAAAGAAGGAGGGAGAAGGTTTAATGGTAATAGCTCCCGGGCCTTTATTTGGAAGTCCTCAGACCCCAGCTAAAAAGATGGTTAAGCGTCCAGAAGACCAAGCTACCCCAAAGCAGACATTCGTCCTAAAGTACCATAGGGTCACAGAGAAGGCCAAAGCTCCTAAGCGGGCAACCCCTCAAGCTGCTGGGTTTGACCTGTGCAGCATAGAAAATGTGACTGTACCTAGCCAAGGGAGAGCCCTGGTTGACACTGGTCTCCAAGTGGAAATACCTATTGGATGCTATGGGAGAGTAGCCCCAAGGTCCGGATTAGCCCTTAAATATTTCATCGATGTGGGTGCGGGAGTAATTGATCCCGATTACAGGGGCAATATTAAAGTTCTGTTGTTTAATTTTGGACAGAATGATTATCACGTGAAGACAGGAGACAGAATTGCCCAATTGATCTGTGAGAGGCTGGGTTTTCCACCTGTGGAGGAGGTCACATCCCTGGAGAATTCTGAACGTGGAACCAAAGGCTTTGGTTCTACTGATGTCAAAGGGGTTAAAAGCCTAGCTGCCACCTGTGCCCGAGAGAGGGAGGTGAATGAAGAGGAAGATTTGGGACCCCAGGTATCTGATTGTAAAGAAAAATCAGAGCCCCAAATAGGTGAGGACCTGACAGTGGTACAACAGGAAGAAATTAGGAAATTGCTTAAAGAATTCCCAGATGTGTTGACACCCATACCTGGGGAGACACATTTGGTTGCCCATGAAATAATAACTCCACCTGGGAAATTAGTTCGTCAAAGGCCATACCGCTTGCCTGAAGCCAAGAGACAGGAAGTAGTGGCACAAGTCCAGGAGATGTTGGACATGGGAGTAATAGAGGAGTCAAAGAGTCCCTGGAATAGCCCCATAGTCCTGGTGCCGAAGCCTGATGGATCTTTAAGATTTTGTATTGACTTCCGGCAGGTAAACGCCATATCAGTTTTTGATGCATATCCAATGCCAAGAATTGAAGAGCTGTTGGACCAGCTGGGACAGGCTTAATACTTAACCACCCTTGTTATGACAAAAGGATATTGGCAAATCCCTCTCACCAGGGAGTCGAAGCCAAAGACTGCGTTCAGCACCCCCGTTGGCCTTTTCCAGTTCAAGAGGATGCCTTTCGGACTGCATGGAGCAGCGGCTACCTGCCAAAGGTTAGTGGATCAGGTACTTCGACCCCACCAAAATTATGCTTTTGCATATATGGATGATGTCATAATCCATAGTAACACCTGGGCGGAGCATCTAAAGAGGATCAGGGCAGTCTTGTGCTCCATGAAGCAAGCGGGAATCACTTTAAACCCGAAGAAGTGTGCCTTTGCAAATAGGGAGGTAAAATACCTCGGCCACCTAGTGGGAAGAGGAAAAATTAAACCTCTAATGAGTAAAGTAGATAGCATCAGGAATTTTCCTCCTCCAACAACAAAGAAACAACTAAGAAGTTTCTTAGAACTTATTGGATACTACCGCAGGTTTATACCGCAATTCGCAGAGAAAAGTGCAATTTTCACGGATATGCTGCGGAAGAATTGTCCAAACCAGCTAAAGTGGACACCTGAAGCTGAAAAAGCGTTTTCAGTCTTAAAAGGAAAATTGTGTACAGGACCGGTACTGAACATAACATAAGAACATAAGATATGCCATACTGGGTCAGACCAAGGTCCATCAAGCCCAGCATTCTGTTTCCAACAGTGGCCAATCTAGGTCATACGTACCTAGCAGTTTCCCCAAGGGACACAGGTTCCACAATGCTTGTACTGGTTCAAGCATTGATATCCTGGGTCCCTTCTTAATAATGGTTTATGGACCTTTCCTCCAGGAACTTGTCCAAACCTCTTTTAAACCCAGCTACACCAACAGCCTTTACTACATCCTCCGGCAACAAATTCCAGAGTTTGATTACACGTTGAGTGAAAAAATATTTTCTTTTATTAGTCTTAAATAGTTTACCCTGTAGCTTCATTGCATGTCCCCTAGTCTTTCCATATTCTGATAAGGTAAACAATCGATCTACGTTTACCCGTTCCACTCTGTTCATTAATTTATAGACTTCTATCATATCTCCCCTCAGCCGTCTCTTCTCCAGGCTAAAGAGCCCCAACCTTTTTAGCCTTTCTTCATAGGAGTAGCCTTCCATCCCCTTTACCATTTTGGTGGCTCTTCTCTGAACCTTTTCTAAAATCGCTATATCCTTTTTAAGATACGGCGACCAGAATTGCACACAATATTCAAGGTGCGGTCTCACCATGGAACGATATAGAGGCATTATAATATCTTTTGTTTTATTTTCCATTCCTTTCCTTATCATACCTAGCATTCTATTTGCTCTCTTGGCCGCCGCTGCACACTGGGCCGAGGGTTTTAACAAGGTATCCACAATGACGCCTAAATCTTTTTCCTGGGTGGTGGTTCCTAATGTGGAACCTTGCATCGTGTAACCATAGTTTGGGTTGTTCTTCCCTAGGTGCATAACCTTGCACTTCTCCACATTAAATTTCATCTGCCATTTTGATGCCCAGTCTTCCAATTTATCAAGATCCTCTTGCAATTTTCCACAATCCTCCTGGGTTTTAACAACTTTAAATAGTTTTGTGTCATCTGCAAATTTGATAACCTCACTTGTTATTCCACTTTCCAGGTCATTTATGAATATGTCAAAAAGCAGCGGACCCAGCACAGATCCCTGGGGTACACCACTATTCACCTTTCTCCATTGGGAAAATTGGCCATTTAGCCCTACCCTCTGCTTTCTATCTTTTAACCAGTTCCTGATCCACAGTAGTACACTGCCTCCTATCCCATGACTCTTTAGTTTTGCCAAAAGTCTCTCATGAGGGACCTTGTCAAAGGCTTTCTGAAAGTCCAGATACACAATATCAACTGACTCACCTTTGTCCACCTGTTTATTCACTCCTTCAAAAAAACATAACAGATTAGTAAGACAAGATCTTCCTTGTCTAAAGCCATGTTGGCTGTCTCCCATTAGGTCGTGACTATCTACATGCTGAGTAATTTTATTCTTTATGATGGTTTCTACCATTTTTCCCGGTACTGATGTCAGGCTCACTGGTCTGTAGTTTCCCGGATCACCCCTCGAACCCTTTTTAAAAATTGGTGTTACATTGGCGATCCTCCAATCCTCAGGTATTAGAGATGATTTTAATGATAGTTCACAGATTACTGATAGCAGGTCTGCAATCTCAAATTTCAGTTCTTTCAACACCCTTGGATGTATACCATCCGGCCCAGGTGATTTGCTACTCTTCAGTTTATCTAATAGTTGTAAGACATCTTCCCGATGTATCGATATTTCCTTCAATTCTTCCACACCTTTAAATACCACTTCAGTCATGGGTAACATCCCTACATCTTCCTCAGTAAAGACCGAAGCAAAGAATTCATTCAGTCTCTCCGCTATCGCCTTGTCGCCTCTTAGTGCTCCTTTAACCCCTTTATCATCTAATGGACCAACTGACTCTCTCACAGGTTTTTTGCTACGAATGTACTTGAAAAGGTCTTTATTTCGCGTTTTTGCTTCCGCAGCAAGCTTCTTCTCAAATTCTCTCTTTGCCTGCCTTATCAATGCCTTGCATTTGACTTGCCAGTGCTTGTGCTGTTTCCAGGTTTCATCGTTTGGCTCTTTTTTCCATTTCCTGAAAGATGCTTTTTTTGGCAACAACAGCCTCTCTGACCTCACCTTTAAACCATGCTGGCAGTTTTTTGGACTTCCTTCCACTTTTCTTAAAGCGTGGAATACAGCTGGTCTGGGCTTCCAAGATAGTATTTTTCAACAACACCCAAGCTTGATGTACGTCTTTAACCTTTGCAACTGCTCCTTTTAGTTTTTTCTTAACTGTTTTCCTCATTTTATCATAGTCTCCCTTTCGAAAGTTAAAGGGTAGTACTGTGGATTTCCTTACTATCCCTCCTCCACTAATTAAATCAAAGGTGATCATGCTATGATCACTATTGCCAAGTGGCCCCAACACCCTTATCTCTTGCACTACATCTGGTGTTCCACTAAGGACTAGGTCTAATATTGCTTCCCCTCTGGTTGGTTCATGAACCAGCTGCTCCAAGAAGCAGTCATTTATTTCATCTAGGAACTTTATCTCCCTAGCATGTCCTGTTGTGACACTGACCCAGTCGATGCCGGGGTAATTGAAATCACCCATTATTATTACTGCACTGTAACTTTTGCTAGCTTCCTTGATTTCTTTGAGCATTTCATCATCCATTTGTTCATTCTGGCCAGGCGGACGATAGTACACCCCCACTGCCATCGCCTTCCCCTTTTTACATGGAATTTCAATCCATAGAGATTCTACAGCAAATTTTGTTTCTTGCAAAACTTTAATCCTTTCTGATTCAATGCCCTCTCTAACATAGAGCGCAACCCCTCCACCAATTTGGTCAGCTCTATCATTACGATATAGTTTGTACCCAGGTATCACAGTGTCCCACTGGTTGTCCTCCTTCCACCATGTCTCTGATATTCCAATCATATCTAACCTCTCGTTTAGTGCTATATATTCTAACTCTCCCATCTTGTTTTGTAGACTTCTAGCATTTGCATACAAGCAAAAGGGGTGGACTTCAAGAAACCGTTTCTGGTTCAAACGGATGCATCGGATGTAGGGCTAGGAGCGGTTCTATCCCAGTGTCATGATGGGGAGGAGCATCCTGTGATGTACCTGAGCAGGAAGTTGTCACCGGCTGAACAAAAGTATTCCACAATAGAAAAAGAATGTTTAGCTATCAAGTGGTCAGTGGAGGCGTTAAGGTTTTACCTTACAGGGAGAAAGTTCCAGTTGGTCACGGACCATGCCCCACTTAAGTGGTTGCAGCAAATGAAGAACCACAATGCCAGGTTGACACGCTGGTACATGGCCTTACAGGCATTTGATTTTCAAGTTGAACATCGTGCTGGGAAGTTATACAAGAATGCGGATGCCCTTTCCCGGATTACGGACTGTAGAGAAGAAGTTTCACCAGTTACACCAGTCCGTAATAACTTAAGCAGGGGGGTATGTGATAAGGAAGCTTATCATAGCTCAGGAAGGAGCTATAGAAAAGGTGAAGTGACTCTGAACAAGCAACCTGTCAGTTCTGGTAGAAATAAGAAAACAGAATTTTGCCATAAAAGACTACCAGTCCCAGAATGCACCAGGTTTCCAACAGCCATTAGAGGAGCTGAAGTGGGGAAACGTGTGTTCAATCAGGAGGGCTATGAGGTAATCCCTAAGCACTCATCTCAAAGGGCAGGGCCTGATTCGGCACAGCTGCGCTGTGTTAGGGAGGAGCACTCATCTAAGCAGAATAAGAGTAGAGTTTATTCTACAGATGACCATCTTCATGATCACCTTGGATATCCAGAGAATTGTCCTCAGTATCCTGAGAATCAGCTTGAGTTTGATCATCAGTTTCATCTGAAGGATCATCAGAAGCAGAAGCCAAACCGGACGGACAGAGAGGGAAAGAGACCCTCTGGAAGAAAGAGGAGAAAAGCCTTTGAGAGGTCTAGAAGAGTCCAAAGCAGTATTCCAAGGGCCAGCATACACCATTGGACTGGGGAAAGCCAGAGGAATGGTGCTGCAGAGCTAGGAATCACCAGAGGCTACCTGTGAGGGAGACGGCTGCACGTAGAAGGGACTCTAAGACCTGTGCCAGAAGGTATGTGAAGAGAGATCCAGTGTCCAGGGATCTGGATTGGAAGGCTGGACATAAGAACTGGACTGCATACTGGCCAGGCTATATAGAGAGGAACTCTAGCAGCAATGGAAGCTCAGGTATGAACACTGATCTATGCCCTAGCTATAACCTTGAAAGACAGCAGGGAAACAAGTATTCTCCTGAAAATGCTCCATTGAGAGATTCATCTGTGCCAATCCATGATATTGAACCCATGCTTGTTGAACAAGGGGGAATAATAGCAGATGAGGATCCTATTTATATGGACTGTTCTCTGTCTAAACTCCGTTGGTAACTTTCTGTTATAAAGTACAGCAACCATCACAAAGAAATACAAATTTGTTCTTTAATTTATTCAGAAAAGCTCCTGAAGCAGGATTTGACCCACACAGTAGAAGGCAAGCCAGCTAAGGGGTTTCAGCTGGTAACTGCTAGCAATTACGCCTTACCTAATTGCTTGTGAGCTAGGAGAGAATCACTTCTGTATCTGTGTGGGAAGTAATCAGAAGTTAATCTGAAAAGAACAGTTTGTTTCTTGCTTTGTGGCTTTTCATTTGTTATTTTCCTGATTTTGACTTTGTTTTTCCAAGTTAACACTGAAAGCAAGTTACCTAATTTATGTGCTACCAAGCATATCTGTGTTGGGAGAAATAACCCCATAAATAAATATCTTATTGGCTTTACCCAAGAGCACAACTAAATTATTGTCAGCAGCTGTGTCTGGTGTGAATGAACTACATTGCCCACAATACCTTGCAAATCATATAGAAATATGCACTTGCTAAGAGTGTGAAGATTCTCACCCAGGCAGCCGTCTGACAAGTCCCATTTAACTGCTCGAGAGATGTTACAACTGTTAGGCCACATGGCATCCACCGTGCATGTGGTTCCTTACGCTCGCCTTCACATGCGGGCAGCTCAGTGGACTCTGTCCACCCAATGGACCCAGGCATCAGGGTGCCTGTCAGACAAAATAGCAACCTCCAGTCGCCTCTTTTGGTCTCTCCAGTGGTGGAAGTCCACTCAGAATCTGTTGCTGGGGTCCCCCTTTCAACAGTTGCTACCCCAAGCAACCCTCACAACAGATGCCTCTCCAAAGGGTTGGGGAGCTCATCTACAAGATCTCTCCACCCAGGGCATCTGGTCTCCACAGGAGACATCTCTACATATCAACTTCTTGGAGCTCAGAGCAATTTTTCTAGCTCTCAGAGTCTTCCACACCCTGCTCAGCTACAAGACAGTCCTCATCCACACGGACAACCAAGTAGCCATGTTCTACGTGAACAAGCAGGGCAGGACTGGCTCTCTGGCGCTTTGCAACGAAGCTTTGAGATTGTGGGCCTTCGCCAGAGAGCATCAAATTCATCTCATGGCAGTGTATCTTCCAGGGGTTCAAAACTCTTGGGCAGACAGACTCAGTCGAGTTCTGCATCCACACAAATGGTCCCTCCATGGGGACCAGATAGCCAGGATCTTTTTTATTTTATTTTATTTAGTATACATTTGTATACCGCTACTTCCAGCGATCAGCAGCGGTTTTTGATTACAGATTGGAAATTGTCAAATCATGACAGGAAATTTTTGAGGTATAAACACATTGATTAGACAGGAAAGCACAGCACACAGAGAACTATTTTACAGGGAATATGGGCTATGGAGGGTTAAGTGGCTTGCCCAAGACCACAAGGAGCACCTGTGGGACTAGAAACCTCAGTCCTTCCGGCCCAAGGTTGCTGTCCTCTAGTGGGATTTGAACCCCCGACCTTCCGGCCTGAAGTACCTTGACCCAACCACTAGGCTACTCCTCCACTCCAACTTCTTTTGAATTTGGGGAACCCCGGACATAGACCTCTTTGCAAGTCCGTGGAATGCCAAACTTCCCCGGTTCTGTTCCAGGATTCCGTGTCAGGGAGTTCAGGCCAGGGATGCCTTCCTCCTCCATTGGAGGCAAGACTTCCTCTATGCCTTTCCACCCATTCCCCTAATTTCCAAGACACTGTTCAAGCTTCAAAGAGACAAGGGGTCTATGATCCTCATAGCACCACGTTGGCCACGCCAAGTGTGGTACCCTCTACTTCTGCATCTCTCTCAAGCTCCCTCCCTGGACTTGGGATCTGCTCCAGACCTCCTGTCCCAGGAGGAGGGAACGTTGTGGCACCCACATCCCCAGTCTCTTCATCTCAGGGCCTGGTTGCTGAAGGCCTAGACCTTCAAGATTTGCATCTTTCTCAGCATGTGAAGGATATCCTTCATGCTTCCAGAAAGCCTTCCACTAGACGTTCCTATGCTTTTAAATGGAAAAGGTTTACCATTTGGTGTGCAGAGAAGGGTCTTAACCCTCTTGCAATACCTCTGAATTCTTTACTAGAGTATTTGCTGCATTTATCCCATGCAGGCCTTAAAACGAATTCAGTAAGAGTCCATTTGAGTGCTATTGCAGCATCCCTTAAGCCTCTCAGTGGACAGCCTATTTCCTCTCATCCTCTTATTGCAAGCTTCATGAGAGGCCTTCTTTTAACTAAACCTCCCATTAGACCACCTCCAGCGGCATGGGATTTGAATTTGGTTCTTGGCCAGCTCATGAAGCCACCCTTTGAACCCTTAGCTACTACCTCCTTGAAATTCCTTTCCTGGAAGGTTATTTTTCTCATTGCAGTCACCTCAGCTCGCCGTATCAGTGAGCTGCAAGCCTTGGTGGCTAATCCTCCTTATACAAGGTTCCATCATGACAAGGTAGTCCTCAGAACTAATCCACACTTTATGCCTAAAGTGGTCTCACCTTTTCATCTGAACCAGGAGGTGTATTTACCTGTCTTTTTTCCAGGACCTCATGCATCAAGTTCAGAGAGGATTCTTCATACCCTGGATTGTAAGAGAGCACTTGCTTTTTACTTACAAAGGACACAGCAACATAGAAAGTCCTCTCAACTCTTTGTTGCTTTTGATCCCTCTCATGTAGGACTTCCAGTCTCTAAGAGAACTCTGTCCAATTGGATTGCTCAGTGTATTTCTTTTGCCTACCAGTGTAAGAACCTTTCTCTGGAGGGCCATGTCACAGCTCACTCTGTGTCCATCGACCAAATCTGTCGAGCGGCCACCTGGGCCTCGGTTCATACCTTTACAGCCCATTACTGCTTGGACAAGGACTCCCGCTGGGATGCCTTGTTTGGTCAGGCTGTTCTCAAACACCTGTTCCATACCTAATCAACTCCTACCCTCCATCCCTGGTTGGATGCCCGAGATCCATGGGGTGAGGTAGAGCCCTTCTCAGGGACTCACAACTTTGGAGATCTCCCTGGCATCTCTAGCTGCGGAGTCCCCATATGTGAAGACTCATTCCTGCTTGTTCCTGGAGATAGCACAGTTACTTACCTGTAACAGGTGATCTCTGGGAACAGCAGGAATTAGTCCTCACAACCCTCCCACCTCCCCTAGGAGTTGTATCTCTCTATCTATCTTTCCTTTCCTCTCTCTCTTTGTCTCAGCTTTAAAACTCGAACTGGAGAGAGGCGGTTAGGAAAGGCGGGAAGGCAGCGCGCAGGCGCTGTGGGATGCTCCCAAAAGCTTTCTTATGGACGCTGGGGAGCGTTCCCGCGCAGGCTCCGTCGGTACCGATGATACCCATATGTGAAGACTTATTCCTGCTGTTCCCAGAGATCACCTGTTACAGGTAAGTAACTGTGCTTTATCTGTGCCCCATGTAGTAGGCAAAGAAAACATGCAAGCTGACTTCTTCAGCCGGCAGTGGTTAGATCCAGGAGAGTGAGCTTTGGAGGAGTCTGTGTACCGCAGCATAGTTCGATGTTGGGGGACGCCAGTGATAAATCTGATGGTGTCTATTGCCAATGCAAAGGCCAGCTGCTTCTTCTGTTGTCGCCGCGAAAGAAAGTTGGAGGGGCTCGATACAATGGCTTAGCCCTGGCCATTGCAGGGGCTTCTTTATGTTTCCACCATGGCCCTTGATAGGCAGAGTGATCCAGAGGATCGGAAGTGCACTGAGGCCTAGTGGTGCTGATGGCACTAGACTAGCCTCACAGACCGTAGTATGCAGACCTGATCCACTTGTTGGTGGAGGTCCCCTGGCATCTGCCGGCACAGAGGGATCTTCTGTCTCAAGGACCGATCCTCATGCCTCAAGTGGATTGATTCTTGCTTACGGCTTGGCTCTTGAAAGGGCTCAGCTGAGTAGAAGAGGTTATTCACCTTGATTGCCACATTACTATGGCATGCAGGCATTCCATGTCCTTGTCCTATGTCATAGTATGGCATGTGCTTGAGGATTGGTGTGAGGACAAGTATAAAAGAGCATTGTTGCCCACAATACCGGAAATCCTGGCCTTCTTGCAAGCTGGAGTAGAGAAAGGTCTGGCTTTGAATTCCTTGCGTATCCAGGTGGCCACATTGGCTTGTTACTGGGGGCATGTCTTGCTGGCAGCGCACTCCAGTGTCGCCAGATAATTTTTTTTTTTATTGAAAGGCAATTAGACACAGAAGAACATAAGCTATATGCATAATACAATAGCAGAAGATAACAATGCCAAAATCGCAATCATCAAATAATAATCCAGCAAAACGCCCTCCCTTTTTTTTCCCCCTCTTCCCCCCCCCCCGGCTCACCATCTATCAGCAAGGAGCACTCCCAGAACATTCTATCTACCCCCACCCTCCAATCCCCCCCCCTCCCCCCCACGAATCTCCACGCCAGCTAAAAGTGAAGGGAGCAGACCAGCCAACCAGCGCACATGAGGCAAAAGGGGGAACTCTGGGACTCCATATCACAGGAAAGCACGAGGCAAGCCCCCCCACGGGATATACAGAACCCTCGAGCAATCATGAACCATAGCGTAGGACAAAGGCTTCCCACACCTGCTCAAAGCGTGTCAATTGTAACTTACCGGCTGCCACCCCGCGCTCCATTGTATACGTATCCCACATCCGTTCCAACCAGGCAGAGAAGGACGTCGGCAGGACCTGCTTCCACGTAGTAGCCACAGATAGCCGAGCCACATTCAGACCATGTCGAATCAAAGCCAGCTGAGGACTTCGTGCCCCAGGCACATTAACACCAAAAAGGAAAATGCCCAGATCCCAAGGAATGGTCAACCCAACTAGTTGTTTTAAGCGGTATTGAATCCCCCTCCAAAAGGTTCAGACGCGAGGACAAGACCACCAGACATGCGCCAAAGTACCTTTCTGTCCACATCTCCGCCAGCACAGATCCAAAACCCCTGGATACACTCGAGCGATCCGCTCAGGCGTCATATACCATCTGTATAATAGCTTATAGTTAATTTTACGGACATTAATCGCCACCAAACTTTTCCATAGCCTGCCCTCTACCTGTTCCCATTGCTGCTCAGAATAACGGAGACTCAAGTCAGAATTCCATTGCTCTCTATACTTGCCTAATCTCGGTTGCTGCGCCTGCAAATGGGCATACAAGGCAGCTATAAGACCTTTCGTGGTAGTACATTCCTCGCAGAAACGCTCTATATCCAACAAATCGTGGGCCACTTGAGACCGAACGGTTCGAGCCTGAACCCAGTGGGCCACTTGCGTATATTGAAAGATATGACAGTCGGGAAGATCAAATTCCTCCTGAAGCGTACTAAATGATCGCAATCTACCCTCATCGAACAATTGACCAGCATGACTAAGTCCCTTATGCCCCCACATCCAGAAAACCGGGTCAGTCATCCCAGGGGGAAACATAGCATTATCCACTATAGGCACCAGAGGAGTCAGGTCCACCCCCCGAGTTCGAAAAGATTGGTCCCAGCAGCGGAAGGTATGTAGGATATATGGATTACTTAAACGCAAGCCACTTCGCAACTTGGGACCAAGCCACAGCCGATCTCCCAGTCCCGCTCCCCCCGCAATATGCATTTCCAATTGTACCCAACGTTTGGGGCTATCCGGGTTCATCCATTCCACCCCGACACGACACTGCGCCGCTGCATAGTACCAATGGAGGTTAGGCGCCCCCATGCCCCCAGAGCGTGTGCGCATATAAAGAATTCGATGCGCTATACGCGGCCGACGATACTGCCATATAAACTTCATGAGCATGGTTTGCCAGGTGGCCAATATTCCCCGAGACAGTGGTATAGGAAGTACCTGAAAGAGGTACAAAAACCGCGGGATGACCACCATCTTAACCACCGCTATACGCCGAAACCAGGATAACGTCAAGCTAGCCCAGGACTCCAGATCACGCCGAACCTGCTGGAGAAGCGGATCATAATTGGCCTTAAAAAGCGCCGTCCGCTCCACCGTCAAGTTCACACCTAAATAGCGAAAAGCACCTGTTACCCACCGAAAGGGGTAGGTAGCCCTCAATTCCACACAGAGCGCCTCCGGGACTCCAACATTGAGAATCTCAGATTTAGAGTAGTTGATTTTGAATCCAGATACCTGGGAGAAGGCCTCAAAGAGCTGCATAGCAGTGGAGAGGGACGCAGCTGGATTCACCAGCGATAATATGATATCATCCGCAAAGAGTGCAATTCTGTAATCAGTAGGGCCCACTCGAACGCCCTCAATGTCCGGATGTTCGCGAAAGCTTTGCGCCAAAGGTTCCATCACCAGTGCAAACAACAACGGCGACAGAGGACATCCCTGGCAAGTACCCCTTTCCAACGGGAAACTCCTCAATTGACCCCCGTTAACCCGGACACATGCCGTAGGGTCTTGATATAAGCTATGGACCCAACGGATAAAGTTAGGACCAAACCCCGTGTCTAGCACGCACCAGAGATAGCCCCAACTAACACGGTCAAAGGCCTTCTCGGCATCAACTCCCACCAAGAGCGTCGGCTGTGAATCCTGTTGAGCAATATGAATAACCTGTAGCATTCGACTAATATTATCTGCCCCCTAATGACCCGGCACGAACCCAACTTGATCCGGGTGTACCAAAGCTGGGAGAACCCGGTTCAATCGGGCAGCCAGTACTGAGGCCAGTATTTTAACATCCGTGTTTAGCAGGGAGATGGGGCGGTATGAGGCGGCTTCCTGCAAGGGCTTACCCGGCTTAGGGAGCATCGCTATAAGAGCCTTGCGCTGAGAAGGGGGTAGCGGCTCCCCCCGCAGAACCTCATTAAAGAGTACTACCAGAGTCGGGGCTAATTGAGCACAAAATTTTTTATAGTACTCCGCAGGAAAGCCATCACTACCCGGCGCTCCCCCAGTTTTTAACCGGCGGATTGCAATTTCCACCTCTTCCACAGTAAGTTCAGCATCTAATTGATCTCTATCCAAGTCATTCAACCGTGGCAATGCAACAGTCCGCAGGAAACCCTGCACACTGGTCAAATTAAAAGACTCAGCTTTATATAACCGTTCCAGAAACGTGGCGAAAACGTCGCGTATCTCCCGGGAGACCACCCTCCTCTGCCCCCCGGAATCACGAATTTCACGAATCACCCTCATAGTTTGCTGCTGCCGAAGTCGTAAGGCAAGAAAACATCCTGTCTTATTCCCCCGTTCATAAAACGTTTGTCGTAATTTCCAACGTTTATTATCCAATTCTCTCTGTAGACACGCATCTAAGTTGGCATGTGCCGCCCGCCATTGGCGCAAGACCCGTTTAGAGCCAGTCCGAGCGTGCTCCAATTGAAGACGGGAAGTTTCCCCCACCAGTTGGCAATATTCCCGTCTCCAAACCCTCCGCGTGCGAGCCGCTTCCGCTATTAGTCGACCCCGAGCTGTGGCCTTAAAGGCGTCCCAAACCATGGGAAGCGGAACCTCCCCCGAATCATTTAACTCAAAAAAATCGGTTATGAAGCGGCCATGATCCTGAACAGCGCACTTTCGCCGGAGAAATCGTGTATCTAGTCGCCAAAGCCAGTGCCGCACACTGTACAAATCCGCCGGAAGAGTTATCCAACACGGGGCATGGTCCGACCAGGTCAATGCCCCATGCCCAGCCTCCACTCTCTCATCCATCAGGCGTTGATCCAATAGAAAATAATCTATGCGGGTATGCACTTGGTGAATGGGTGAGTAATACGTGTAACTTTTCTCCCCTTCATGTGTATCTCTCCAAACATCACGCAAGCCTAACTCCAGCATTAATTTCCGCAACGCCTTACTGGGCCCACCCGCCACCCTCCCAGCACTACCCGTCGAATCCAAGTGTGGTACCATGTGGGCGTTACAATCCCCGCCCAATATAATAGGGCCTTTCGCGAAGTCAGCTAACAAGGCTTTCAGCCGCGCAAAAAAGGTTGCTTGGCCTTCATTAGGGGCATAAATATTAGCTAGCGTTAATAAATGGCCCTCCAATCGCACATTCACAAAAAGCCACCTTCCCAAAGTATCTTTCTTAACCTCCTCCACCCTGAGGGATAAGCACTGATGGAACAGCAAGGCCACGCCACATTTCTTCTGTCCATTCAGGTCCGATGCTACCCACACCTCAGTGTAAGGATTACGTTTTAACCACCACTGAGTGCTATTACGAAGATGTGTCTCCTGCAAAAACACAATATCCCCTTTCAAGGATCTCAATTCTGAAAACAGCAAAGAACGCTTTCTAGGGGAATTAAGACCCTTTACATTCAGAGAAATCACTTTCAACATAGGTAATCAATCACCTTACCACCACCGGCCCTCTCCCCCCCCCCCCCCCAGCCCGCATGGTCCAGCCCCTCCCCCCCCCCCCGTCACCTGCAAAGCCACATACCTTTAGCAGTAAGAGCAGCCCTACACCCCTCAACCGCCTAGCTATCTTCGGAGGTTCACCCCACTTCCACCAACGCTCCCTACCCCATGAAATTACCCGGGAACACCTACCCCCCACACCATTTCCCCTACCCTCCCCCATCTGTACTCGCCTCCCATCAAATCCCACCCCCCTTCCCGTCAGTACCACCTGCCTGCCAAAAAAGAAACAGGATACTGTTAGACTGACCCCAAACCCAACTCCTTCCGGGCCCTCTTACAGAAAAAATATGATAAAGTAATGCAATATCGTTTCCCCTTTTTACAACTCACCAGTAGAGTATTGTTCCTATTTATGCCACCCTCCATAGCACAACCATTTTCCCCTCCACCCCCATATAGCAAAAAGCAAGTACCAAAATCCCCAGACAACCAGAAACATTTAGTACAACAAGAACAAGAGTGGGGGACAGCGAAGTTATACAAAACTGATCAAACAAGCTCAGTCTCAGAACCAGAGAACCCCTGAGCACATTCCCCAGGTCAGGAAGTCAGAAACGCAGGACCCAAGGAGATTTAAGCAGGTCTTCCCACTCAAGTCCACTTCGAGTGCTGAGGCTTAGAGGCCGGGGGTGCTGGCAACGCATTGTCTTCCACAAGACTCGCCTGGCGCAGTGCTCTCCAAGCCTCGGTATGGTCTTTTGCTGAAATCTTTTTATTTCCCAAGAGGAAGTTCATCCGGAATGGAAAGGACCAGGAATAGCGAATCCCTTTATTGTTCAGCACCGCTGTGATTGGTTTCATCTCCCTCCAGCGAGCCAGCGTAAAAGCAGAGAGGTCCTGATATACGGTTACCGCTGCCTCCTGGTACTGGATCACCTTTTTCTCCCGACCCCTTCGTAGGAGAAGCTCCGCATCAGTATACCGCAGGAATCTGGCAATAACATCCCGGGGTTGATTGTTAGGAGGCTTTCCCAAGGCACGATGCACTCGCTCGATCTCCATTCAAGGTCCACGGGATGCAAGTTCCTCTGCTGTGAGTAATTCACCAATCAAAGTTTTGAGCACCACCGCCAGGTCTTCAGCGCCCCCCACAGCCTCCGGAATTCCTCGGAAGCGCACATTGTTACGACGGGACCGGTTTTCAATGTCATCAATTTTATAGGTCAGTTACATCGCTTGCGAGCGCTGCCTATCTACAGCACATTGTAAATCCACCAGAGCACCATCATGATCTTCAACTTGTGTCTCGACCTCTTCCACTCGAGTACCTAGGTCTTTTATGTCACCCCTGAGTTCCGCAATTGTGCTCATCACTTCCTCGCGCATGGAGCGGAATTCGCCAGCCAGATCCTCAAAGCCCCTCCGAAGCTCCCGCTGAAGAAGGGCATGCCACAGGACCCAGGTCATTTTCACTCACCCTCTCATTGCCGGAGCCCTCAGAAGGCTGTTTACTGGTTGGACTGGTCTGGGAACCGCTCTTACCCAGCAGACGCTGGGAGGTCCGCATTCCCTCCTGGACTTTGAGTCCCCTGGTTTTGGCAGCCATGGGTAGACTTAGTAACCCTACAGTCCTGAAATATGCAAGGATCAGCAACAAGGAGGAGAGGGGCAGCAATCAGTAAAGTGAGCAAGAAAAGAAAAAAAAATAGTAGAAAAGTCCCACTCTTGAGCAGCAGATGGCGCTCCCGATTCACTTAAGATGGCAGGATCCAACAAGCACAGAGAGGAACTGTTCCCAATGCAATTATTACAAAGTCAGCCAGTCCAACAGGCGCAGGGAGAAACTGTGCCCGATATAGTTGTCACAAGTTCAGCTGCACATAGCAAGAGGCTCACCGAACCGGGCTCAGAGGCTGGGCAGGAGAGGAGAGGAACCATCAATCAAAGCAGCAATCTCCGGAAACGTTGAAGCACAAGGAGCCAGAAGCTGATTCGCTGACTGCCGCCCACGTGATCTTTTCCCGCCGAAGCTGACTGGAACGCAGACAGGGTCATGCGTTCCAGGACCGCGTGGCAATGGCCGCTGAGGCACCCAACCAAGCCACTGGCACTCATTCAGCCCCACCACACCGGATACCACGGTGCTCTCACCTCTTCAGAGCGCGGTTGTCGCAGGCAAAGCAAGGAGATGTAAATAGCCAAAGCTCTAGTTTCACCGGGGAGCCAATCCCTCTCGCCGCTCCAGTTCCCAGCAGTGAGTCAGTCAGCCTCGCAGCCACGTTCAGCCTCCTCACTATCTCCGGACTGCGGGCCCCGAAGCAGTAATGCTGAGACACCTCTCTACAGGGATCGCTAAGAGAGGAGCCCCGTTCTGAGCAGCGTCGGCAGACGGCAGTGAGATAGCGGCTCCAGCCGCAGGGTCGTATGTCGCCGGGCTCCAAAGCAGACCGCGCACCTCCGATCACCCCACCAGGGCTCAGAGCGAATCGGCAGACTCCCTGCAATCAGGATCGGGTAAGCACGGGGAATTACGCTGATGAAATGCAATTGTTAGCTATATAATGGGAGAACCCGGGACAGAGCTGAACTAAGATGCGGCCATTCCTTCACGCCCCCCCCCCCCCACCCCCGTCGCCATATCTTTTTTAAGGGCATTACAGCATTTCCGGCCACTGATGCATTCCATGGTTCCAGCCTGGGATCTCAACTTGGTGTTGTCTGTGTTGATGGAAGCTTCCTCTGAGTCCTTGGAGGAGATGATTCTTAAAGACCTGACCCTAAAGATAGCGTTTCTAGTGGCCATTTACTCAGCGTATGTCAGGAGCCTTTTCTACTGGTTTCCAAGGAGAAAGTGATTTTACAGACTATGCCATCATTTTTGCTTAATGTGGTTTCAGTTTTTCATGTGGTGCTTCTGTCTTTTTCAGACTCTGCAAACCAGTAGCTGCACCTTTTGGTATCTGATGTGCACAGAATCTTTCAAGAAGTCAGATCCTCTGTTCATCCTCTTTGGGGACCGCGGCGGAAGGAGGCAGTCTCAAAAGCTTTCATTGCCCATTGGCTGAAGGTGGCTATTGCATCCGTTTACCTGTTGCAGCAGAAGACTGCCAGCAGGTGTGGAGGAATATTCTACCAGAGTGCAGGCTACGTCTTAGGCGAAGTCCAGTCTTGTGTCTCTGGCAGATATCTGTAGGGTGGCTACCTGGGCTTCTTTACACACCTTCGTGAGGCACTACTGCTTAGATGTGCAAGCATGGGGAGATGCACAGTTTAGAGTATGGGTATTGCGAACCGGGCTCGCTGTTCCCTCGCATTCTTCAGTACTGCTCTGATACATCCCAAGAATCTGGACTAGACTGGAGGAACGCTATAGAAAGTAAAATTAGACCTTACCTGCTAATTTTCATTCCTTGAGTCCCTTCAGTCCAGTCCATAACCTGCCCATTTCATCAGAACTTAGCAAGGCCTGGAAAATGTATCTAGAGGCATTAATGGTGGTAACTTTCTTCCTCTGGGGTTGGGAGTCAGTAGGCATTTGCTTCCTGGTGGGATGGCTCTCAATAGATCAGAGGCCTTGGAAGGGCTGGTTCAGATTCTGTTGTAAATAGTTTAGTTGCTATTTAGTTTCTGTTCTTGTGGCTATCTGCTTTTTTGAAGTTCAAACTGACTTCGGGGGGGGGGGAGGGGGACAGGAATTCAGTTCCCTTATACTGTGACATCACACAAGTCTAAAGTTCTCAGTCTTCATCTACTGGAGGTGGGATATAATCCCAGGAGACTGGACTGGAGGGACTCAAGGAAAGAGAATTGGCAAGTAAGACCTAATTTCACCTTCTCACTGTAGAGAGATAGCCAGAGATGCCAAGGATGGCCCATTCCAAAGAGAGAGATTTACCTCTCCATTGAGTGAGATTGAAGGCCATTGAGTGAAGTTTTTCTCACGGTGCATTTGTGATATAAATTTCAAAAGATCTGCAGGTTGCATTGTTTTGCCAATGAAAGGAGCACCACAAAATGATGATATTTAGCTTTCTATGGTTTTATTTTAGCTTGTAAGTTTTCACTTCCTCCCTCAAGAACAGAACTAGGACATTTCCCTGTAGTCCTCACCATACAAAAAAAAAAATCTGGCAGTAACAACAACACAAATCTTCTCAAGTATCAGGCATATTATGAAGTAAGACAAAACCCTGCAAATGTTTGGTCTGGATAGAACAAATCTGTCATTCCATAACAGCACCAATGAGAACCTACTTAGAAAAAGGCAACACTAAATACATCAGTACCACCTATTGAGAAAATTAAACAAGCCACATTACTACAGATCCCTATATAGACACTCCCTACACATTGCATTGCTAACAGAATACCTGGCCCTGGTCACACATTCTAAACATAGAGACCTTCAAATACAGAACAAATTACCAGAAACTGACAATAGAAATATGTAGACAAAACTTAAACTGAAATCCCAAGAAACCCGACTCTGCATGCAATGCAACACCAGAGAAATAGAAACTGTAATGCATTTACTCCATCATCAAATATTAAAATAAAAGATGATATGAATTCCAAAAACGCCATATTCCAGTTGCTAAATTAAAAATTTAAATTCTTTTCTACCTTTTGTTGTTTGACCATCTTATTTTTCTAAACGAGCTGATCCCATTCTCTAGATTTTGCTTTCCTCTGTCTTTTAACTTTCTCTCCAGTGTCCAATCTATTTGCCCACTTCTCTCTTCTCCTGTCATCTTCATTTCCCCCTCTGTATCCTTCTCTGACATTGATCTTTTCCTTTCAGCTTGCTTTCATTTATTTTTCTGTTTCTCTAGCCACTCAGATTTCACTCTCTTACAATCCAGTTTTCAGTCTTCTTTATACTGCATCCATGTACTACTGTCCATCTGTTTCTCTCACCCTGGCCCTCCCATCCCCTTATTTCCCAGACTTTCCCCCCTTCCCCAGCATCTCCTCTCTTTTTCTCTCTTTCGAGCATTCCATCTCACTCTCCCTCTCCTTCCAGCATCTCCTCTCACCATCTCCCCCCTTCATTCAATGTCTCTTCTTTCTCTCCCCATTTCTGTGGTTATCTCCCAGCTATCTTCCTACTTACCTTCATGCCCCCCTCTGTGTTCTTATCACCCCTCATATGCCCAGCATCTCCCCTCTATATTCCTACTCCACCTCCCCCATGTCCAGCATCCGCCTGTGTTCCTGTTCCCCCTCCTATGTCCAACAACTCCCCCTTGCATTCCAACTCCTCCCTGCATCCAACATCTGCCCCATCACCCTATTCTCCACCCCCACATGTTTAGAATTCACTCTGTCTTTGTAACCTTCTCTGTCACCCTACGTTTGCAGGCACATGTGTCAGCATCTTCTTGTCATTCCCCCCCCCCATGTTCAGCATCTGATCCCTTCCCCGTATCCCTATTCACCCATGTCCAACATCTCCCTTGTCACCCTATTTCCTCTCTATTCAGCATTCCCCCCCACACACATATGTCCTATATCAGAAAGCAAAAATTATCCAGAAAGCAAAAAAACAAGACCACACCACCCCAGTCCTGAGGGAGCTACACATACTCCCTCTCGAAGCTAGAATCAAATACAAATCTGCCTTACTCATTCACAAAACCCTTTACCAAACTCAGACATCCCAGCTCCGCACCCTACTGCCCCAACCCACCCACAACAGAACAACCAGACAAACCACCAGCAACTCCCTCACCATCCCCCATATATGGACCAAATACAATCAATGGACCTGCAACAGAGTCTTCAAACTATACGCACCATCCCTCTGGAACTCTCTACCAAGTCATATCAGAAGCAACGGAGATCCCTTGACATTCAGGAAACAACTAAAAACCATCCTATTCCAGGAATACCTCGGACCAGAAACAAGCACCCACCACTGACTACCCCCCAAACCCCCTAATTCACTCCCCCAGCTCTATTCTCTAAGAGACTGATGTACATTGTCTATGTCCTTAATATCTGTTCAGATCATTAATGTTGGCCCCCCAGTGATAGCCCCAACCCCAAAGTTGATTATTGTCCCCCTCCCTTTAATGTTAAACCGCTTTGAGCTGGTGAAAAGCGGGATATACATACAGTTAAATAAATAAATATCACCTCTTAACTGTATCCCTATTCTTCCTCCTCCCCCAGCCCGAGTCACTCTGTTTCCCAAGTTCAGTCTCCTTCCTCCCCCCATCAAACTACTATCTAGCTCTCTACCTTCACTGGTGCCCACCTCCACAGCTGCTGCTGGGACCTTTGCCACTATTTAGCACCCTCCCCCTGCCAGTGCCCATCTCCGTCGCTGCTGCTGAGACCCACAGAAGCAGCAATACATCAAAAAAGAGAGCAAAGCCTGTATTTTAGGCGCATCACTGGTTCTGCCCCTTAGAAATAGGACGTTCTTGTTGGAAGGGGTGGAACCAGCAGAACACTGGGCAACATGCCTAAAATAACTTGCAGGCTCCACTCTGATAGTCATGGATGACAGGAACACAAATGTTGGGAACAAAGAAGGTAACATGGTTGGAAAATATAGGCTTAGCAATAGAAATGAAGCTGGAGAAAGACTGATAGAATTCTGTAAGACCAATAATCTATTCAACTGAAACACCTTCTTCCAGCAACACAAACAGTGACTGTATACATGGACTTCACCCAGTGGATTGTACAAAAATCAAATTGACTACATCTGTAGAAGTCAACAATGGAAAAACTTAATAACAGAGACAAAACCTGGAGCTGGCTGTGGTACAGATCCCCAACTATTAGTATGCAAATTCAAGCTAAAGCTGAAAAAAGAGCAAGCCACTCATGAACGTAGCAAACTATGATCTTGAAAATATACCCAAAATGGATGACCGAAGAACCTCTGAAAATTGCTCAGAAACCAGAGACGTTAAAGCCAGAGGAGAAAGAGGAGCAATCACAGAACTTAACAAAGATTTCCAACGTGCAGCAAGGCGTGTGATAAGGAAGCTTATCATAGCTCAGGTAGGAGCTATAGAAAAGATGATGTGACTCTGAACAAGCAACCTGTCAGTTCTGGTAGAAGTAAAAAAACAGAGTTTTCACATAAAAGACTACCAGTCCCAGAATGCACCAGGTTTCCAGCAGTCATGAGAGGGGCTGAAGTGAGAAAATGTGTGTGCAATCAAGAGAGCTATGAGGTAATCCCTAAGCACTCATCTCAAAGGGCAGGGCCTGATTCAACACAGCTGCGCTGTGTTAGGGAGGAGCACACATTAGGACAGAATAAGAATAGAGCTTATTCTACTGATAACAGCTACAGAGGGAGATACAGCAACAGCTTCAAGCTCAAGCACCAGTATCACCTGGAGAAGCAGAAGCCAAGCCAAGCGGATAGAGAGAGAAGGAAATTCTCTGGAAGGAAGAGAAGAAAGGCCATTGGAAGGTCTGGGAGATTCCAAGGCAGTACCTATACTGGGAGGTATTCCAAGTGCCAGCAGAATCCATTGGACTGGAGTCAGCCAGAGGAATGGATTGGCAGAGATAGGAATCACCAGTGGCTACCTGGAAGAGAGAAGACTGCACGTGGAAAGGACTTTCAGACCAAGGCCAGGAGGTATGTGAGAGGAGATCCAGTTTCCAGGGATCAAGATTGGAAGGCTGGACATCAGAACTGGATTACATACTGGCCAGGATATACAGAGAGGAATTATGATAGCAGGAGAGGCTCAGATATGAACACTGATCCAGACCCTATCTATAATAGTGAATGGCAGCAAGGGAATAAGCATTCTCATGATAATGCCTTATGGAAAGACTCGTCTGTGCCAATGTATGATAGTGACCCTATGCTGATTGATGAAGGGGGAGATACATCAGATGAAACTATTCATTACATGGACTGTTCTCTATCTAAATGCTATTGCTAGCTTTCTGTGAGCAAACACCTCAGCCATCACAAAGAAACCTAACTTTGTTCTTTATTTCCACTGCAAACAGCTCTTAAAGCAGGATTTGGGTTCACACAGTAGCAGCCAGTCAGCTAAAGGCTTTCAGCTGGTCAATTGATAGTAATTAAAGCTGCACCTGATTGTGTGTGTGAGCAAGGGAGAATCACTGCTAGGATCTGTGTGGAAAATAAGCAGAAGTTAACCTAACAAGCAAAGTTTATTCATTTCTTTGTGCCTTTTTATTTGGTAATTATTTGCTAAGAAAACATTAGCTAATTGCCTGACAAGCTGAAGGTTGTTTTCTGATTTGCTTTGTGACTTTATGTTATCCATTTAAACACTGCAAGCAAGTAACCTCATTTATATTGCTAACAAGCATACTTGTGCTGGGTGAATTAAACCCCGTCAATAAAAGAAGTATTTTATTGGCCTTACCACTTGGTTCCACAACTCAATTATTGTCATCAGCTGTGTTTGGGAGTGAATGAACTACAATACCCACAATACCTTGCAAGAATCATATGAATATATGCATCGTCAAGATTGTGTAAGTTCTCACCCTAGGCAGCCGTCTGACAGGCAAGAAAAAGAGAAGTACTACAATGACACATGCAAGGAGAGATAATCGGAAACTATCAGAGGAAGAACAGGAACAAGCTTATAAGAGTTAAAGAGAAAATTCCAACCTTGAATTGGAATGCTAAAAGATGCTAAGGATCCATGTTGAATGATGTCAAGAAGATCAAGAAAAGGTGGAAAAAATACAAAGAGTCATTATACTTAAATGTCACATAGATCAACAGCCACTTCAACCTGTACCTTATGATCAGGATCTGTTGGTGATGAAAGAAGTCTTCGAAGCAGCACTGAAAGCATTATCAAAGTACAAAGCAAATGGGCATTGATGGCTTTCCCATAGAAGTATTACATCAATCAGATGCAGTTGTTACAATACTTACAAAGGCTTGGCCAGGACATTTTGGTCAACATCATGGCCAATTGACTGGAAAAGAGCTGTTTTCATGCCAATACTAAAGAAAGGTGATCCGACTGATTGTGAAAATTATCGCACAGTTGTTCTGATCCCACACACCAGCAAGATTCTACTCAAGATCATTCAGCGGAGACTACAACTATCCCCGGAACAGGAACTGCCTGAAATGCAAGCAGGGCTCGGGAAACACAAGAAACAGACATCATGGATGTGATGGATCCTTGAAAAGACAAAAGAATACCAAATGTATAGCTGGGTTTAGAGAGGTTTGGAGGAACTTCTGGAGGACCAGGGAAATCCCTTGCTTACCCCGGGACAAGCCGCATAGAATCTGTATACCTTATGGGAACCTGACAGGTACTTGTGACCTGGATTAGTCACTGTTGGAAACAGGATACTGGGCTTGATGGATCCTTGGTCTGACCCAGTATGGCATACATTATGTTCTGATGTTCTTATCTATATGTGTTTTATTGACTATAGCAAAGCCTTTGATTGTGTAAATCATGTAAAACTCTGGGCCACATTAAGAAGCACGGATATACCAGAACACCTGATAGTTTTCATGAACAATCTTTATGTTGATCAAGAAGCAACAGTTTGAACAGAACAAAGAGAAATAGAATGGTTTAAAATCAGCAAAGGCTGTATACTTTTCCCATACTGCAGAACAAATCATTAGAGAAGCAGCACTGTATGGAGATAACAGAGGTCTGAAGATTGATGGAAGACTCCTCGACAATCTTTGCTATGCTGATGATACAGCGTTACTTGCTGAAAGTGAAAATGATCCGAAATATCTTCTTATGAGAACAAGAAACATAGTCTTAAAATGGGCCTGCACCTTAACATGAAGAAAACTGGCAAAATCAATCATTTCATCCTTGATGGAGAAGAAATAGAAATAGTAGACAACTTTATTCTTCTTGGATCAATAATCAATAAATAAACCATAAGCAGTCAAGAAATCCAATGACTCATTGTTCTTCACATAATGGCTATGAAGGATCTAGACAAGATTCTCAAGTGCAATTCTGGTCACCGTATCTTAAAAAGAATATAGCGTTATTAGAAAAGGTACAGAGAAGAGCCACCAAAATTGTAAAGGGGATAGAAGGATACCCCTATAAAGAGAGGCCTAAAAGGTTAGGGTTCTTCAACCTGGAAAAGAGACAGCTGAGGGGGAGACATGATAGAATTCTATAAATTAATGAAGGGAGTGGCACTGGTAAACGTAGATTGATTGTTTACGCCATCAGAATATAGAAAGACTAGGGGACATGCAATGAAGCTACAGGGTAACCTATTTAAGACTAATAAGAGAAAATATTTTTTCACTCAACGTGTAATCAAACTCTGGAATTTGTTACCGGAGGATGTAGTAAAAGCTGTTAGTGTAGCTGGGTTTAAAAAAGGTTTGGACAAGTTACTGGAGGAAAGGTCCATAATCCATTATTAAAAGGGACCCGGGATATTTATTTATTTGTTTGTTTGAAGGAGGAGTGTCCTAGTGGTTGGGGCAAGGTACTACAGGCCGGAAGGTCGGTGGTTCAAATCCCACTAGAGGACAGCAACCTTGGGCCGGAAGGACTGGGGTTTCTAGTCCCACAGGTGCTCCTTGTGGTCTTGGGCAAGCCACTTAACCCTCCATTGCCCATGTTCCCTGTAAGTATTAGTGTATGTGTCTCATATCCCCTCGTGTTAAATGTATCCCCCAACCGCTTTGACCCGGTGAAAAGCGGGATATAAATGCAAATAAAATATACCGCGCTATTACAGATCAGTGCGGTTTGCATAAAACATATGAACATGGTTTATATATAACATTTGAACGTGGTTTACATATAACATATGAACAGTAAACTAGTTTACATCGAATAGGTTACATATAACAAATTTGCAGCAAGTTGGTATACCTAGGAACATATTTACATTACAGGAGCATATTTACATTATTTATATTAACAGGACTAAATTGGCATCGGCTGTTTGTACAACTGATCTAGGGTGGATGGTTATAAGTTAGTTGGAAGAGGTAAGTCTTCAAAGCCTTCCTAAAAGAAGTAAGATCCGGGATGGCGCGTATCATTGGGGTAGTGCGTTCCATTGGGTTGGCGCAAATAGAGAGAGAGCACGATTCCTAGTTGATTGGGTACAGGTTCTTACTGTTGAAGGGGTCATGAGAGAGTTTATCATGCATGTTCTTCTGGTCCTGGATATCACTGCTTGACTCAATACAAGCATTGTGGAACCTGTGTCTTTTGGGGAAACTGCTAGGTACTTATGACCTAGATTGGCCACTGTTGGAAACAGGATACTGGGCTTGATGGACCTTGTTCTGACCCAGTATGTCATATTTAAAAAAAAAAAAAAAAGACATATCTCTGCAAAAGTTTGACTTGTCCCGGCCATGGTATTTTCTGTAACACCATAATGATGCAAAAGTTAGACAATAAAGATGAAAAACAGGAAGAAAATCAATGCCTTCGAATTGTGGTGCTGGAGAAGAATACTGTGTATACCATTGACTGCCTGAAGAACAAATCAGTCAGTATTAAAGGAAATGAAACCTAATCTTTCTTTAGAAGTTCAAATTACAAGACTTTTGACTTTCATATTTTGGACACATCATGCAAAGAAGGAGGCAAGGTTGAAGGTCAGCGCAAAAGAAGAAGGCCAGTAATGGGATGGATTGATAAAATAACAGCCGCTGTGGATGCCGCTCTATCAACAATTAGTTGCCTGACTGAACACAGTTTAGGACAACTATCCAGAGGGTCACCATGAGTCGACATCAACTCGACAGCACTTAACAACATATACCCTTCTCCTCAATGATCCACTATTTGGCACAGTAGCATAGTAGATGACTCCAGAAAGAAATTAATTGACCTATTTAGTGTGCTCAGTTATTCCTATACACACTGCAAAGGATATAGCCCCAAGTGCCATTTTTAGAAATTTCCAAAAACACATTCCACACAAGGAAAAAGAAATTCCCATAGATAATACCACAAATCCCGCTGACTCAAGTAGCTGAATTACATTACACAAAATTTATTTTTTATCAGACTAATTGCTTTAAACTAGCTCAAAATACAGCCAATCACCACTCTTGTCCATTTTAGTTTTTAATATTGTATATTATAGATTATCTTCAAAAAAATATCTTTAAAAATGTATGTAGTCATCAGCACTTACGCTCTCTCTGAGACAACTCTTGACTGCTTGTAGAATATCATTCTTTGTCCAAGTCCGTTTTTGTTTTCTTTTTCATTGGTTCTCTGCGATGTTAGGTAGTTGAGCATACAAGATTCCATACTTCATCCATCTTCCAGACTCCTTTTCCCACTTATCTTACCACCAAACTTTATTAATCTAAACAGCTAGCAAAGTTAAGCTGTTTTCTGAACATCTGGCCTCCCCATTGACCATGGCCTTACTGAATGGCATCCAGCCACCACCAACCTTCCAGTACCTCCTCATTTGGCCTTCATCTCTGTTCCACTGCCCCCACTCACCAGCGTGGCCATTGTCTTGATCTGATTTTTTTCTCTTGCTCCTCACCCTCTAACTTTCATAGCTCAGTTCTTCCTCTATCTGATCATCATCTTCTTAGCTTTAATCTTCACCTCCTTTTGCCTCAGCCTCGTCCTATCTCTTCCACCCTATTTAGGAACCTTCTTGCCATTGATCCTCTGGCTCTCTCTTCCACCATTTCTCCATCTCTCTCTTCTACTTTGTCATCCAGGTCTGTTGATGAGGTTGTATTGTCCTATAATGCTGCTCTCTCCTCGGCTCTGGATGTTCTCGCTCCACCCACCCCTCATCCTGTGAGACGTTCTGTACCACAGCCTTGGCTCTCACCCTCCATTCGCTATCTGTGCTCCTGTGCCTGCTCTGCTGAACATGCCTGGCTCAAATCCCACTCCTCTGAAGATTTCCTTCATTTCAAATTTATGCTTTTCTCCTTCCAGTCTGCCTTAGCGCTTGCCAAGCAGGACATTTATGTCCACCTTACTAATTCTCTTGCCTCTGATCCTCGCCGTCTCTTCACTGCTCTCAACTCTCTCCTTTAAAGTGCCTCCACCTCTAGTCCCTCCCTCCCCTCCCTTCCTGCCCAAACCCTGGCTGATTATTTCCATGATAAAATCCACAAGATCATCCTCCAATTCCCCACTGTCTGCTAATTCCCTCCCCCTCTCCTTTCCCTCTTCCACTCCCCCCCCCCCTCTTCCCATCCTACCCTCTCTTCCTTTCCTTCGATTTCTGAGGAGGAAACTGCTCACCTTCTCTCGTCCTCCAAACCTGCTCCTCTGATCCTATCCCCACCCGTCTCCTCTCACCCATCTCTGCTACCCTTCTCCCCTCCATCTCTCATATCCTCAACTTCTCGCGCTCCACTGCTATTGTCCCTGTTGACTTCAAGCAATGCTGTGGTCACACCTCTCCTTAAGAAACCTTCACTTGATACCTCCTGTCCTTCTAATTATCGTCCCATATCCCTCCTTCCCTTTATTTCTAAACTGTTAGAGTGTGTGGTTCACCACCGCTGCCTTGACTTCCTTTCCTCTCATGCCCTCCTGGATCCCTTAGTCTGGCTTTCGTCCTTTGCACTCTACTGAAATGACCCTTGTCAAAGTCTCCAGTGACTTGTTCCTAGCAAAATCTAAAGGCCTTTACTCGGTCCTTATTCTTTTTGACCTCTCTGCTGCTTTTGACACTGTTGATCATGATCTTCTCCTTGAACTTTGTTCTCGCTTGGCTTTAGGGACCCTGTTCTTTCCTGGTTCTCCTCCTATCTCTCCCATCGCTCATTCAGTGTGCGTTCTGGTGGCTCTTCCTCCTCTGCTACTCCGCTCCCCGTTGGTGTACCTCAGGGTTCTGTCTTGGGTCCGCTCCTCTTCTCTCTCTATACCCAGTCCCTTGGGTGCTCTCATTTCCTCCCATTGTTTTCAGTACCATCTCTATGCTGATGATTCCCAGATCTACCTCTCTACTCCTGATCTCTCTTCTTCAATCCAGACCCGGATCTGTAATTGCCTTTCTGCTATTGCTGATTGGATGTTCCATCGCCGCTTGAAATTGAACATGGCCAAGACCAAACTTCTCATCTTTTCCCTTAAAATTTCCCTTCCTCTTCCTCCTTTTTCAGTCTCTGTGAATGGCTCTGTTCTCTATCCTGTTCCCTCAGCTCGCAATTTAGGGGTTATTTTTGACTCTTCGCTCTCATTCTCCACACATATTCACCTTGTCGCCAAGACCTGCCGCTTCTTTCTCTTTAATATTGGCAAAATCCGCCCTTTTCTTTCAGAACATACTACTAAAATGCTCATCCATTCACTTATCACCTCTCACCTTGATTACTGTAACCTGCTCCTTGCTGGTCTTTCACCGAGTCATCTTTCACCCCTTCAGTCTATTCAGCATTCTGCTGCTCGTTTGATCTTCAGCCAACCTTGTTTTGCCCATATCACTCCTCTCCTCAGGTCTCTTCACTGGCTCCCTATCCATTTCCGCATCCAGTTCAAATTTCTCCTACTGACCTATAAATGCATTCATTCTGCAGCTTCTCTTTACCTTTCTTTTCTCATTTCTCCTTATATCCCCCCTCGTGAACTCTGCTCTTCTATCCAACTGCTTCTTGCTATGCCTTTCTCCTCTGTTGCCAACTCCAGGCTTCTCTCTTTTCACTTTGCAGCACCCTATGCCTGGAATAGACTTCCTCTGTCTATACATCAGGCATCTTCTCTGACCCTCTTCAAATCCTGGTTGAAAGCTCACCTCTTTGCTTCTGCCTTTGGTTCATGACTTACCTGTTCTCCTCCTCTTCCCTTGTCTTGTTTTCACCTGTTCCTTTTCTTTTCCCTTGTTCTTACTTTTTCCCTTGTCTTGTTTTTCCTGTTATCCTTCCTTTGCCTTTGTTCTTTCCTCGTCCTTCGCCTTCTTTGTTTTGTCTTTTTAGATTGTAAGCTCTATTGGACAGGGACTGTATTGTTTTGTCTTTTTCTGTACAGCGCTGCGTGCGTCTAGTAGCGCTTTATAAATGCTCAGTAGTACTAGTAGTAGTAGTACTGACTTGGTTTGTTTCTTAAGTCATAGCTGCTGCTACCAGCTTGATTATCCACAGACTACACTTCCACAAAAACGAAACAATTACTTTATCAGAAAGCTAATTTGTGTTTTCTGGACAAGGTCTCCCCTTCATTTTATTTATTTATTGACTAGCTCTTTTATATCACTGCTTCCAGCGATCAGGGGTGGTTTACATTGACGATACTTAGAACATAGAACAGCTTAATAATATAATTGGATCTAGGGAACTAGTTCATGACTTCACATTTTTCAAGTTCCTTTACTTTTGTTGCAGGGTACTGAATTATCCTTGTCTTCAATAGTGCTCCCATAGCTTTCCCTACTACCAAACTTAGAGTGAGCTGAAATATGAAGATAGCCTTCTAACAATATTTATTTAGCTAGCTAGCTAGCTAGCTGTTTATATATACCGCTTTATCAAAGTGTCAAGGCAGTTAACAGGTTAAATGAAAGTTAATAATTACATAGAACATAAGAGTATATTGACATAAGCACAAGCTTAGAATGTAACATGTGAACATAAACAATATACATATTGCAGTAAAACAGTGTCGATGAGCAGTATACAAAGGGGGGTAATGAGCGGAGCAAGGAAATTAACTACTTAGGCATAGCGGTATCAAGAGGAAAGAGTCTTGTGCCCTTTGTGGAGCGTAGCGGATTAGTCTTGAGTAAAGATAGCTGGCCTTCGTTGCCAGATTGACAATAGAAAGACAGGCTCGACCAGGCATTTCAGCATTAGAGGTATTTTGTGAAAGGTAACTAGCTTATTAGCCTGCAAAGGCGTATAGCAAATACACAAAATAACAATGCAGCTATAAAAGGGCTATGCTGCAAGGCATAGGTAACTAGCTTCATAGTATTTCTATCACAAGCATGGTATCGCCAAGGCTGCCATTTGATTGTTTCTTCCTTTATGAAATTCTTGGTCAAACCAAACTTTATATTCTTAGAAAAATCTTTCTGCTTCACCTTGCTATGTTTGTAATGCTTTTCTCATGTTGGTCTACAACAACGGTTCTCAACCTGTGGGTCGCGACCCCCACGGGGGTCGCCACAGGATTTAGCAGGGGTCGCCTCACTCCGCCATTTAAAAAAAAAAAAAACACGCACAAGTTGCTGCTGCTGCCGAATCCGCTTCTCGGCAGCGGCAAACTCACAGGCTCCAAACTTCTGCAGCCGCAGCTCCCTGCCTCTTAGGGAACTGCGGCTATGCCTGTAAAACCGTTGCGGAGCCCTTCCTGCCTCTCGACGGGCTCCGTGCAGCATTGTCCCGCCTCCAAAGGAAGTTGTTTACCACTTCCTTTGGAGGCGGGACAATGCCGCACGGAGCCCATTTAGAGACAGAAAGGTACCGCAACGGTTTTACAGGCATAGCCGCAGGTGCAAAAGGAGGCAGACATGGGGAGAGGGGGGGCTGACATGGAGGGAGGGAGGAGGGCTGATATGGATGGGTGGAGGAAGGGGGGGCTGACATGGACGGAGGGGGACTTATATGGATGGAGGGATGGGGGCTGACATGCACAGGGGGGCTGACATGGATGGAGGGAGAGAGGGGGGCTGACATGGACAGAGGGGGGACTGACATGGAGGGATGGATGGAGGGAGGGGGGCTGACATGGAGGGAGGGGGGCTGACGGATGGATGGAGGGAGAGGGGGCTGACATGGAGGGAGCGAGGGGGGCTGACGGACAAAGGGAAGAGACAGGGGGAAGTACTGGACAGACGGGATAATTGCAGGACAGAGGGGAGAGACAGTGCGGGTTAGGATTATAATGGGCAGATGGGGGGCTAGGACTGGTAATAGGTTGATTAGGGAAGGCTAGGACGGAATGGACTGATCAAGGGGGGGGGGTTGGGACTGGTAATGTGCTGATAGGGGGCTAGGACTGGTAATGGACTGATGGGGGGCTAGCATTGGAAATGAGCTGATCGGGGAGGTTACGACTGGAAATGGGCTGATGGGGGCAGGTAGGACTGGTAATGGGCTGATTAGGGGAGCCTAGCACTGGTAATGGGTTTGAGGAGGGACTAGCACTGGAAATGAGCTGATTGGGGGGCTTCGACTGGGAATGGGCTGATTGTGGGGAGGAGAGGATAGAACTGCTGGCCCTGGAAGAAAACTGGGGGCTAAGGCTACAAATGGGCTGATACGAGGGGATAAGAACATAAGATATATGCCATACTGGGTCAGACCAAGGTCCATCAAGCCCAGTATTCTGTTTCCAACAGTGGCCAATCTAGGTCATATGTACCTAGCAGTTTCCCCAAGGGACACAGGTTCCACAATGCTTGTATTGGTTCAAGCATTGATATCCTGGGTCCCTTCTTAATAATGGTTTATGGACCTTTCCTCCAGGAACTTGTCCAAACCTTTTTTTAAACCCAGCTACACTAACAGCCTTTACTACATCCTCCGGTAACAAATTCCAGAGTTTGATTACACGTTGAGTGAAAAAATATTTTCTTTTATTAGTCTTAAATAGTTTACCCTGTAGCTTCATTGCATGTCCCCTAGTCTTTCTATATTCTGATAAGGTAAACAATCGATCTACGTTTACCCGTTCCACTCCGTTCATTAATTTATAGACTTCTATCATATTTCCGCTCAGCCGTCTCTTTTCCAGGTTAAAGAGCCCTAACCTTTTTAGCCTTTCTTCATAGGAGTATCCTTCCATCCCCTTTACCATTTTGGTGGCTCTTCTCTGAACCTTTTCTAAAATCGCTATATCCTTTTTAAGATACGGCGACCAGAATTACACACAATATTCAAGGTGCGGTCTCACCATGGAACGATATAGAGGCATTATAATATCTTTTGTTTTATTTTCCATTCCTTTCCTTATCATACCTAGCTTTCTATTTGCTCTCTTGGCCGCCGCTGCCCACTGGGCCGAGGGTTTTAACATGGTATCCACAATGACGCCTAAATCTTTTTCCTGGGTGGTGGTTCCTAATGTGGAACCTTGCATCGTGTAACCATAGTTTGGGTTGTTCTTCCCTAGGTGCATAACCTTGCACTTGTCCACATTAAATTTCATCTGCCATTTTGATGCCCAGTCTTCCAATTTATCAAGATCCTCTTGCAATTTTCCACAATCCTCTTGGGTTTTAACAACTTTAAATAGTTTTGTGTCATCTGCAAATTTGATAACCTCACTCGTTATTCCACTTTCCAGGTCATTTATGAATATGTCAAAAAGCAGCGGACCCAGCACAGAACCCTGGGGTACACCACTATTCACCTTTCTCCATTGGGAAAATTGGCCATTTAGCCCTACCCTCTGCTTTCTATCTTTTAACCAGTTCCTGATCCACAATAGTACACTACCTCCTATCCCATGACTCTTTAGTTTTGCCAAAGGTCTCTCTTGAGGGACCTTGTCAAAGGCTTTCTGAAAGTCCAGATACACAATATCAACCGACTCACCTTTGTCCACCTGATTATTCACTCCTTCAAAAAAACATAACAGATTAGTAAGACAAGATCTTCCTTGTCTAAAGCCATGTTGGCTGTCTCCCATTAGGTTATGACTATCTACATGGTGAGTAATTTTATTCTTTATGATGGTTTCTACCATTTTTCCCGGTACTGATGTCAGGCTCACCGGTCTGTAGTTTCCTGGATCACCCCTGGAACCCTTTTTAAAAATTGGTGTTACATTGGCGATCCTCCAATCTTCAGGTATTAGAGATGATTTTAATGATAGTTCACAGATTACTAATAGCAGGTCTGCAATCTCTTATTTCAGTTCTTTCAACACCCTTGGATGTATACCATCCGGCCCAGGTGATTTGCTACTCTTCAGCTTATCTAATAGTTGTAATACATCTTCCCGATGTATCGATATTTCCTTCAATTCTTCCGCACCTTTAAATACCACTTCAGTCATGGGTAACATCCCTACATCTTCCTCAGTAAAGACTGAAGCAAAGAATTCATTCAGTCTCTCCGCTATTGCCTTGTCACCTCTTAGTGCTCCTTTAACCCCTTTATCATCTAATGGACCAACTGACTCTCTCACAGGTTTTTTGCTACGAATGTACTTGAAAAGGTCTTTACTTCGCGTTTTTGCTTCTGCAGCAAGCTTCTTCTCGAATTCTCCCTTTGCCTGCCTTATCAATGCCTTGCATTTGACTTGCCAGTGCTTGTGCTGTTTCCAGGTTTCGTCGTTTGGCTCTTTTTTCCATTTCCTGAAAGATGATTTTTTGGCAACAACAGCCTCTCTGACCTCACCTTTAAACCATGCTGGCAGTTTTTTGGACTTCCTTCCACTTTTCTTAAAGCGTGGAATACAGCTGGTCTGGGCTTCCAAGATAGTATTTTTCAGAACAGCCAAGCCTGATGTACATCTTTAACCTTTGCAACTGCTCCTTTTAGTTTTTTCTTAACTGTTTTCCTCATTTTATCATAGTTAAAAGGTAGTAAAAGGGATGGGAGAATGGAACTGGAAGGGAGTGGATCTGAGAGGGGCTGCCATGGTATTTATACTAGAAGGGACTGGTCAGTGGGGAAGGAGGGGGACTGGAAGGGAATGGACACCAGTGGCAGTCATGGGAATGCAAGTTGACTTTAGAAGGTACCGAGAGTGAGGACTGGAAAGGGGCTGATACTGGGGAGGGTTATTGAGACTGGAAATAGGCTGATGGAAAGAAGTAAAGAAAACGAAAGAAGAGATAAGAAATGGCAGATGTACCATAGACCACAGAAAGAGAGCTAAGAGAAGACAGGAAAGCAGAAGCCTCAGATCGGGACCAGCATGATCAGAGAATAAATTGGTCAGACAACAAAGGTAGAAAAAATAATTTTATTTCATATTAGTGATTTGACTACAAAATCATCATAATTTTGAAATCAAATACTGTTACTTGTTGTGATTTAATTATTGTGGTTTAAATAAGTAAATTTTATAAATAAAAACATATTGCAAAGGCCTATAATAATAATTCAACAAATGATTACAGCGACAATGCGTTAACGGTAAAGGAAGAGAGACGCATTCGATTTTATCATTGGGGGTCACCAAAAGTTGACCAATGGTAAAAGGGGTCACGGTACAAAAAAGGTTGAGAACCACTGGTCTACAACATGCGATTTCTCTGCAGGTGTTTTCCGCTTTGTTACCGTTTCGATAGGAGACTGCTCAAAAAAGAAAAGAATGCTCTGACCTTTTCTTTTTGGTATATGTCTACTAAGTTCCTCACCTGGAATCACCTGATGTTTTGTATCAGGAGCAGGGGCGGCTCAAGGCAGTCTGCTGCCTGAGGCGAAGAATGAGATGGCACCCCCCCCCCACCACCACCTTAGAGGGGGGCGGGGCTTTTTCAGAAATCCAATCAGAGACTGAACCAAATCAAAAAGCCGATTCGATTATATGGAGGAAATGCAAGATGTTTGCACACAGGGCTGTATAGAACTGCAATCGCGCCTTGTGCGACTTGCAACTCGGATGCACGCCCCCCTCTCCCCCCATATCTCTATCCAGCACTACCTGCTCTTTCCCTGCTGCTGCCGCCCTCTGTTTCTTTCACGGCGGCGCCGGCAGCAGGGAAAGAGCAGGCAGCGCTAGATGGAGGTATGGGGAGGAGGAGGGGGCATGCACCCAATCTGAAAGGCGCCGGCACTCTAAGCAGATCTGTCCCTCCCTGCTCTGACATCGTGTCGGAGGAGGGAGGGACCAGACCTGCTTAAAGTGCTGCGAAAAGGCTTTGGGGCGCATTTTAACTGCCTGCTATTGTCCTGCCAGCGGCAGCAGGGCAACAGCAGACAACCGAAATGCGCCCCCTCAAGCCTTTGCGCCCTGTGCAGCTGCACTGCTTGCACAGGGCTAGGTACGGTCCTGTTTGCACACCAAGGATCTAAAAGACAGCAAGAATCAATAGCACAGTTTATAAAACTAAATTATAACCCATTTTTATTTTGTTATAAACTGCATTCTGGTTCTCCCTTTTTCTTTTTCAACATATATTTTGCATCCACAGTAGGTGCAGAGCAGAACCGGGACATTCACCCACAGAATTCAATATTTCAAAAAAACAAATCTGATTCTGATCATCTCACTAACAACAACAACAATCACTATTCTCCAGTACCAGGCATATTGTGAACTAATAAAAAAACCCTACAACAAAAAGCAAACCTACCATACCATACCATATCAGCACAAACTTCCAAAAGTCACATAAGGAGCCCATCCAAAAAAAGCATCACTGTAAATACTACAGTGGGCCCTGGAACATCTATACACCTATTTGAAAAGCTGAACAAGTCAAATTCCTTTGCGTCCCTCTAGTCCAGTCCCGAAACCATAGAGTTTAGAATCTCCTCCAGCAGCCTTGGAGACTGAAATACATCATCGCTTTGCTGGCACCAGAATATATAGGCAAGGACCGCCCCCTCTCACCAGTACTTTGTCTCCAAGCAGCTGTAGGAGATTCTGAGCCTGGGACTGGGCTCAGTTTAACTAATAAGCAGAGCTAGAGTACATAGTGATCCTTTGATAATTTCTGGGTTGATTGCTTTAAATTTCTTTATTTTGCAGGAGCGGTGCTATTGCTGAAGGCTTCTTCCTCTGGTCATCTCCCTTCTCTGCCCTCCCTCTGTTGTTCGCCCCCCCCCCCCCATTCCCCATCGCTTAACGAGCACAAGTTGAGGGGAATTTAAAGATTTTTTGCATTGCTGTTGGGGGAATTTGCCTCCCTGCTCCCGAACCCGCTATAAAGGGTGCGGACCAGGTAGCAGGCTTGATAGCACCGCTCGGGATCAGGCGGATCAAGAGGCCTGTTCCGCAGTTGTGGACGGCGTTGGAGCCGAAGCCGCGGTCCGGCTGAGCTCCGAGGCGGCGGCATCTCACTTTCCCGGCAGTGCAGCTGTTCGGCGAGGGAGCGGGCCGAGAATCGGCACTTTTCAGGTGCGTTTGGGCAACGAATTACTTGAGAGCCGCAGGCTGTGATTTTGACTGCAGTGAGGCCGGCCACGTGGTCCCGCGTGGGAAAAGCGGCGGCGGCCATTTGCAAAACCCGTTTTTTTTGCCTCCTCCTTCTGTTGAGGTTTTTTGACCTGTTTCAACCCTCGTTTTGAGGAGGGACTAATTGGACCTTGCCTGGGGAGGCATTTAAGGTTTAAATTAAAAAAAAAAAAAAAAAAAAAAAAAGCGGGTTTTGCTGGTTCAGTTGCTGCAATAGTCCTTGGGGGGGTGCTGTAGTACAGCCTAGCAGGATATGCCCGCCAAACCTAGGTGTATAGTGTGTGACACGCAGCGCGGGTTGTTGTTGTAGTCAGGGGTGTGTGGCACTTGCACTCTGGAGACACATGGTATGGACAGTGGGCCAGCTGAGCCTGCGGGGGATCAGGAGGTGGGTCTGTCGCAGGGAGCAGATGCCCTTCCTCCGTCCCTAACTCTGGTGGAACCCGTACCGGAATCGTCCGCAGCTCAGGGTTCTTCTTGGGCTCTGGGGCTGTCTCAGGGTCTGCTCCAGTGATACCAGCAACTTTCTTTTCTCTCATGCAGCAAGCCTTTGCCCTGCTGCAGCCTGGGATGTCGGCTCCTCCTCTTGGAGCGCCGGGGCAGAAACGGCTAGGGTTCCTGGCCCGGTCTCAGGAGGGCGCTCTCCCGGCCAAGCTGAGCAGAGGTGCTGGAGGTGAGAGCCCGACGTCTCACCTTGGGGAGACTCTAGGGTTGGTAGACGCGGAGCTGGAGGAGCTCTCAGGGGACGAGTTGGAGGAGGGAGAGTTGCCTGACTCCGAGCAGCAGAGTAAGGTAGTCAGGGTGTTTCGACGCAAAGAGCTGCCAGCCTTGATTGCAGAGACTCTCAATACCCTTAACATGCCCTCCGAAGGAGCGGTAGCGGAGGAGGCCCTGGAGGATCCGTTATTTCAGGCTGTGCGGACGTCCCAACGGGTCTTCCCCGTGCATAGAGTTTTTCGGGCTATGATTCAGGAGGAGTGGGATTCGCCGGAATCAGCCCTGAGAGGTTCCAGGGCCCTGGCACGGCTTTACCCATTGTCAGACCAGGATAGGGAACTGTTTCGTTCCCCCAAGGTGGATGTGGCGGTATCGGCGGTTAATAAGAAGACTACGATTCCCGTTGAAGGTGCCGCAGCGCTCAAGGATGTGCAGGACAGGAATTTGGATACGCTGTTGAAGCAGGTGTTTGTGTGCGCTCTCTCAATGCAGGCCTTGATAGCGGGGGCGTGGGTGGCGAGAGGCTGTCTGCGGTGGTCCCAGAGGTTGCAAGGGGAGCACCTGGAGGCGCACTTGGAGGATGGAGCGCAGTTGGAGTCCGGGACCGCTTATTTGGCGGATATTCATTATGATCTTATCCGTGGAATGGCTAAGAGTATGGCCTCGGTGGTAGCGGCTCGGCGGTATCTTTGGCTGCGTAATTGGGCAGCAGATAGTTCTTCTAAGACCTGCCTCAGCAAGCTACCGTTTCGGGGTAAGCTGCTGTTTGGTGAGGATTTGGAGAAGTTGGTTAAGGATCTCGGAGAGTCAAAAGGAGGGCGCCTTCCGGAGGACAAGCCGAAGCAGGGCCGTGCGAGTACAGGGTCCCGGGGGGTCCCTAGGGATTTTCGTCGCTTTCGGTCCTCTCGTTTTTCCCAGCCTCAGAGAAGGAGGTTTCCAACTAGGAGCCAGGGCTTCCGTGGTTTCCGGGGAGCCGGTAGGGGATTTGCCCCTTTCCAATCCGCTTCCGTTAAGAAGTCACAATGAGATAAGGCGGGCTCAGGCAGAGGTGGTTCCCGTAGGGGGTCGTTTGCGGGAGTTTTACCCTGCCTGGGTCCAAATTACGTTGGATCAGTGGGTCTTAGAGGTCATCCGAGAGGGTTATGCTCTGGAGCTCCACCGTCCCGTGTTAGATTCCTTTGTCCTGTCTCCTTGCAGGTCTCCGCTCAAGGCCCAGGCGGTCTCCGAGACGCTACAATGGTTGATACAGCTCAGAGCGGTGGTGCCCATGCCGGCAGATCAATGCGGCAGCGGTCGATACTCCATCTATTTTGTAGTGCCAAAAAAGGAAGGCACGTTTCGGCCAATTCTGGATTTGAAGAGGGTGAATCGGTGTCTTTGTGTCACACATTTCCAAATGGAGACTCTGCATTCCGTCATTGCAGCGGTCAGAGCGGGAGAATTCTTGACAGCGCTAGACCTCAAGGAAGCTTATCTCCATATCCCGGTTCGGCAGGAGCACCAAAGGTTCCTACGGTTTGCGGTGCCCATGGGGCATTTTCATTTTCAAGCGTTGCCATTCAGACTGGCCACGGCACCTCGAACTTTCACCAAGATTATGGTGGCGGTGGCGCTCCACAAGGAGGGGGTGCTAGTGCATCCCTACTTGGACGATTGGCTGATCCGCGCGAAGTCAAGGGAAGAAAGTGCGACAACTACCGCCCGGGTGGTGCAACTTCTAGAAAGCCTGGGCTGGGTGGTCAATTTGGCAAAGAGCAGGTTGGTTCCCTCGCAGTCCCTGGAGTACTTGGGTGCTCGGTTCGACACGCGGCAGGCAGCAGTGTTTTTACCCGCTCTGCGAGCGCAGGGCTTGAGGAAGTTAGTTCGACGGTTTCTATCGCATCCGACGCCCACGGCTTGGCAGTATCTTCAATTACTCGGGACGATGGTGGCAATGATCGAGGTGGTGCCGTGGGCCAGGGCGCATATGCGTCCGTTGCAGAGTGTGCTTCTCTGGCGTTGGTCTCATCAGCGGGATGCGTTATCGCAATGTCTAGTTTGTCCTCAGGACGTGCGTCTGGACCTGCTTTGGTGGTTGCGGCCGGAGAGCTTAGCGGCGGGCATGCCTCTGGAGCCTCCATCCTGGAGACTGCTGACAACGGATGCCAGCCTCCTAGGGTGGGTGGCGCATTGCGAGAGCAGGTTTGCGCAGGGTCGGTGGTCTCTAGAGGAGAAGGACTGGTCCATCAACTGGTTGGAGATGAAAGCAGTGTTTTTGGCCCTGCAGGAATTTCAGGAGAGCTTCAGGGAACAGGCGATTCGAGTTCTGTCCGACAATGCGACGACCGTAGCCTACATCAGTCGGCAAGGCGGCACAGGCAGTGTGGGGCTGGAGGCCGAGGCCGGTCAACTTCTCGAGTGGGCCGAACGGAATCTAGCCGGTCTGTCGGCGCAGCATGTGGCCGGAGTGGACAATGTCGAAACAGATTTTCTCAGTCGCCGCAGAGTGGATCCGGGAGAGTGGAGTCTGCACCCGGAGGTGTTTGCGCTTTTAGTTCAGCATTGGGGGATTCCTCGGATGGATCTCATGGCAAGCTTCAAATCGGCGAAGGTGACGCGGTTTTTCAGCAGGCGGCGAGAGCGAATGTCAGAGGGTCTCGACGTGTTGGTGCAGCAGTGGCCGGAAGGAGGTCTGCTATATGTGTTCCCGCCTTGGGCTCTCATTGGTCGGGTAGTGCAACGCATCGGGGTCGAGTGATCCTGGTAGCGCCCGACTGGCCCAGAAGACCGTGGTATGCGGATTTGGTACGACTCCTGGCGGACAAGCCGTGGCGGCTCCCTCAGCGGGTCGATCTCTTGCGTCAGGGGCCATTGCGCATGCTCCAGGTGTGTCGATTCTCGCTTACGGCATGGCTCTTGAAAGGGCTAGGATGAGAGCCAAGGGTTATTCGGCAGGGGTTATTTTGACTTTGCTGAAGGCCCGTAGGAGGTCTAATTCGCTGGCGTACGTCCTGGTTTGGCGCATTTTTGAGGCTAGGTGTGCGGAGCGTGGGCTTCAGCCTTTTGGGGCTTCGGTGTCTCAGATCCTGTCGTTTTTACAAGATGGAGTGGACAAGGGGTTGGCAGCGAGTTCCTTGCGCGTGCAGTTGGCTGCCATCTCTTGCTACCGAGGAAAGGTTCACAGACAGGTCCTCGGGACTCATTGTGACATCAGACGATTTTTGCGAGCTGTGTTGCTAATGCGGCCGCCACGGCGCCCTGTGGTCCCGCCGTGGGATTTGAACTTGGTGTTGGGGGCCTTGCTGGGTGCGCCGTTTGAGCCTCTGTCCGAGGCCTCTCTGAAAGATCTGATGTTGAAGACGGTTTTTCTGGTGGCTATCTGTTCCTCAAGAAGGATTTCGGAATTGCAAGCTCTTTCGTGTAAGGAGCCGTATCTATCCTTTTTTGATCACAAGGTAGTGCTCTGTACCGTTCCGGCGTTCTTGCCAAAGGTGGTTTCAGCTTTTCATGTTAATCAGGTGGTGTCGCTTTCGGTGTTCTCCGCTCGGCAAAAGGAGAAATCAGGGGGCAGGTTGCATTTGTTGGACGTTCGGCAAGTGCTTCGAGTTTATCTCAGCAGGACGGCACCCTTTCAGAAGTCGGACCGACCTGTTTGTAGCTTTCAGGGGCCCGCGGAGAGGAGAAGCGGCAGCGAAGTCATCTATTTCTCGTTGGTTGAAGGAGTCTATTTCTTCGGCTTATCTTTTGAAGGGTAAGATGGTTCCGGAGGGTCTCCGGGCTCATTCGACTAGGGCGCAGGCGGCGTCTTGGGCGGAGTTCAGTTTGGTTCCGGTCGAGGATATTTGTAAGGCGGCCACCTGGTCGTCCTTGCATTCCTTTGTGAAGCATTATAGACTGGATATGTTGGCGGCAGGGGATGGTCGTTTTGGTTCAGTGGTGCTTCAGGCTGGGCTTGCAGGTCCCTCCCATTGATCTTCACTACTCTGTTACGTCCTCTATGGTTTCGGGACTGGACTAGAGGGACGCAAAGGAAATGTAAATTAGACTTACCTGCTAATTGTTGTTCCTTAAGGAACTCTAGTCCAGTCCCGGATCCCGCCCTGGGTTGCTAGAGGTCGCCAGCCTGATGTGAAGAGAAAATTCAAGAAAAAAAAAACAAAAAAATTAAAAAATAATAGCGAGAGGTCGTTTTCGGCCGTTGTGAGAACCCTTCCATAGCACCGTTTTCCTTATTACTTCCAAATTTTCCGATTGTACAGTTTAAGCTTATAAAAAAAAAAAAAAAAAAGGGGCAACAGTTTATCGGTTGCATTCTATTTTATGCCTCTTTTATGGTCCTTTACTTTGCTTATTTGTTGTTCTGCTGAGTCTGCTTTGTCAATAGGTACTGGTGAGAGGGGGCGGTCCTTGCCTATATATACTGGTGCCAGCAAAGCGATGATGTATTTTAGTCTCCAAGGCTGCTGGAGGAGATTCTAAACTCTATGGTTTCGGGACTGGACTAGAGTTCCTTAAGGAACAACAATTAGCAGGTAAGTCTAATTTACATTTACTACAGTATAGTATAGATCTTTATATACAAACTGCATGTTAACAGAACACCTGACCTCAGTCACACAAGCACAACATCGACCCTCACCAAGTACAGAATAAGCAACCATAATCTAAAGTAAAAATAAAAATATGTAGACAAAATTTAAACTGAAACCCCAAGAAGTGAGAGTCCACATGCAGTGCAACATCAAATAAATAAGAAATGCAGTTCCCCAATATTGTGTAAAATATAAAAATAGCACAAAGTCCAATCACCAAAATTAAATAAAATTATTTTTTCTACCTTTGTTGTCTGACCATTTTATTCTCTGATCATGCTGGTCCCGATCTGAGGCTTCTGCTTTCCTGTCTTCTCTTAGCTCTCTTTCTGTGGTCTATGGTCCATCTGCCATTTCTTATCTCTTTTGTTTTCTTCACTTCCTTCCATCAGCCCATTTCCAGTTCCAGTAACCCTCCCCAGTATCAGTCCCCTTTCCAGTCCTCTCCTCCCAGTACCTTCCAATGTCAACCACCTTGCATTCCCATGACTGCCACTTGTGTCCATTCCCTTCCAGTCCCCCTCCTTTCCCACTGTCCAGCCCCTTCTAGTCCAAATACCATCCCAGGTATCAGCTCAGGTTCACTCTCAGTGCCACCCCCCAGTCAGCTCCCTTCCAGTCGCCCTACCCTCTGTCCGTCTCCCTTCCAGTGCCATTCACGTATCAGCTCCCTTCCAGCCTCCTCCCTATTACCCAGCTACCTACCACTCCCTTCCCCAAGTGTCAGCTTCCTTCCAGTCCCCCTTCGGTACATTCCAGGTGTCAGCTCCTTTCCAGCCCCCTCCTTCCCTTCCTGCCCCATCCTTCCCCTGGCAGACCCTCTCAGTATCCACTCCCTTCCAGTCCTATTCTACCATCCCCCCCGCATCAGCCCATTTGTAGCCTTAGCCCCTAGTTTTCTTCCAGGGCCAGCAGCACTCTCCTCCCCTCCCCCATTAGCCCATTTCCTGTCCCAGCCCATTTCTAGTCCTATCCCCTTTATCAGCCCACCCCAGTCCTAGACCCTCAATCAGTCCATTTTCAGTCCTAGCACCCCAATCAGCCCATTTCCTGTCCTAGTCTCCCCCTATAGCCCATTACCAGTCCTAACCCTCCATCAGCCCATTTCCAGTTCTAAACCCCCATCAGTCCATTTCCAGTCCTAGCCCTCCCCCGATAGCCCATTACCAGTCCTAGCCCCCTCTGGTCAGCCCATTTCCAGTTCTAACCCCCCATCACCCGTTTCCAGTTCTAACCCCCCCCCCCCCATAACCCATTATCAGTCCTAACCCCCCCATCAGCCCATTTCCAATTCTAAGCACCCCCCATAGCCCATTACCAGTCCTAACCCCCCCATCAGCCCATTTCCAGTTCTAACCCCCCATAGCACATTACCATTCCTAGCTCCCCTCCCGATCAGCCCATTTCCAGTACTAACCCCCCATCAGCCCGTTTCCAGTTCTAACCCCCCTCCCATAACCCATTACCAGTCCTAACCCCCCCATCAGTTCATTTCCAATTCTAATCACCTCCCCATAGCCCATTACCAGTCCTAACCCCCCCATCAGCCCATTTCCAGTTCTAACCCCCCCTCCCATCAGCTCAGTTCCAGTCCTAGACCCCTCCCCCCCCAACCCAGGGAAATTGAACAAAAAAACCCCACTCTGGGCCCGGCGAAAGAAGCAGCTGCTGGCCTGGTTTCCCCGGATTTCCTGTTTCCCATCAGTGCCTTGGGCTCAGCTTTAAGAGAGCCGCGGTTAAGGGAAACGCTGTCCCTTCGCCGCGGCTCTGCAAAGCTGAGCCGGGGAAACCAGGAGGCTCTCTGGGGGGGGGGGCGGGCGGCAGGCCGCAGGGCTCCTCATTCTGCCGCCGCCGCCACCGCCACTGGAACGGCAGCAGCAGGCCAGCAGCTGCTTCTTTCACTGGGCCCGGAGTGGGGTTTTTTTGTTGTTGTTTTGAAGGCCGAGTGAGGCAGTGATGGCGGTCTTTTTGGGGGCAATTTTGCCGCCCCCAAAAAGCGGCCGCCTGAGGCCAGCGCCTCACTTGGCCTCATTATAGAGTCAGCTATGATCAGGAGCCATGGTGGCATCTGCTATTTATAATACTTTAGTATATTCTCCATTTAAAATTGTAAATTTTTCACTGTTTGTAAATTCATTGCTTATTTGCATATATTTGATGCTGAGGTGCAGTTGTCCACAGTTTTCTAAATTGACTGGAGATATGCACCAGAATGTTCTTTGCATAGAGTGGTTCATTTGCAGACAAATATGATGTAATTGTGGGCTGCCTCCTCACCATCTGACATTTCATCCTTTTGTCTCAGGCTTTTTGCTGACATCCTTAATGACACAGCCATCTTCATGGAAATTATGGCTCCTGCTTTCCCAGCATGCTTCACTCTCATTGTCTGCCTAGCTGGCCTGTGTAAGGTAATTGGAGTCTCGGAACTTATCGTAAGAGTGCAGTGACCTGAGAGTATGGAGGGTTGTGGGGAGAGAGTGAAAGGCTACACTTGGAGTGGAAAAACCTGAAATGCAAGCTCTAATCCAGGCTCTGCCACTGGCTCTTTCTGTGTGACCTAAGGACAAGTCATTTTGTTTCCAAGCCTTACATTAGCAAACTATGCATGTTTTCTTCCATTGCAGTGCATTGTGGGAGTGGCTGGTGGAGCAACACGGGCAGCACTTACTATGCATCAGGCCCGTAGGAATAACATGGCCGATGTCTCAGCCAAAGATGGGAGCCAGGTGAGATAGGGTTGAGGGTGCTTGTGTGCTATATTTCATCCAGTTGTTTCTTTACTTACCCTTATTTCTTCCTGTGAATGTCTTACTCGTTATCCTATTTCTTCCTTTCTGACTTATTTGTTTTTCCTCATTTTTCTATCTTCAACAGTCTCGGTTCTTTGGCATGCCCTGGCAGCTCAAGAAACCCTTGCTAGCCTAAGAGCTAGAGGAACATTGTATTGAAGATACAAGACACACTCCTGGTGTCAATTGTGACAGCTATCTTCCCTCCCTTTCAGATCATGGGCACACTCTGCATTGTTCCCAGGTCCAAATGGCTCCAATAGATAGGGAATCTGAATCTGGATCCCCTGTATCACAGTGCTGTAGCTTGTGCCAGAGAACCAGCCTATATCCCTCTCTCATGTTCCTCATGGTTAAGACTCATGCACTTGCACATCTCTCTTTCGGGTTCTCTCTGCTCTTTCTCCCTGCAGTAGACACTGGTTATGCTTCCCAGATATATTGTCTGCCTCATGGGCTATATTATCTTCTTATTTCTCCTGATGCCTCCTCTGTAATTGCAACATGACCAGGTTAATCTTACAGATTCTGACCATTGCAATACCATTTTTTTCCCTTGGTGTTTCTCTTTTTCTGTTTTACACATGCACGTGATACAACTGTGCTTTCCCTGTAGGAAACCCTAGTTAACCTCGCTGGGCTGGTGGTTAGCCTCCTATTAATCCCCTTGGTCACGGACAACCTGCGGTGAGTGGCAGTGAATTGGATAGGAGAGCAGATAATTATGTTTGGAACTGGTCTGTTAATGTGCTACCACGGTTCATATATTCTCAACTTTGCTTCCTTTCTCACAGCCTCACCTATGCTCTGTACTTCCTTTTCACCTCCCTGCACCTCTATGCCAACTATCGTGCTGTTCGTGGAGTTGTCATGGAAACATTGAACCAGGCCCGGCTCCATATTCTGGTAGAACATTTTCTGAGGGAAGAGAAGGTTCTGACACCCTTAGAAGCTAATGTTATGGAGCCTGTGCTCCCAGGTGAGAACTAGAGTTAATGCACAAATTGACAAGACTCGTTTGTGAGGAAGCATGCCAATGGTGAGTCAGTGCTGTGAGGAAAGCCATGCATGGGACTGCTTTGTGGAGGTTCATACTTCTAGAGTCCCTCCAAAAAGCTGCACTGCTGTAAGGAAGGTTTTGGTTCCAGGGTTCTTGCATTATGAGCTATAGACACAACAGCTGATCCTTCACTGATAAGTGAGGAGGATTTGGCTCAGTGAGAGGTTAGAGCTATTTACCCTAAGGGGCAGCAAGTTTTATAGACTGTTTTCTCTGGAATAGGGTTGCCAACTGGCTCCAGATGCGCCCGACAGGCTTGCTCCAGTCCTGGGTTTACCCCACTGCATGTAGTTACTTGTAGTTTTCCTTTTCTTATGGCGTGCAATGGAGACATCAGAACTACATATCCCTGCATGCAAAAGGTAAACCCAGGACTGGATCGTACCTGTCGGGTGCATCTGGAGCCAGTTGGCAACCCTACTCTGGAAACAGCTCTCACTTTCACCTCCAGAAACACTTTTCCCAAGAAGTATGCTTAATTCTTGAAGATTAGTAACTCTCTTTCTCTCTAGTATACTGCCAAGGTCTAACAGTTATTTTGGGAGCTCCACTCTTGTCACTGGCCTCTAGGTAAGTTCCTTTGTTATCCCTTGTAATCAGTCTCCCTCATGCGGCACGGACTATAGTCCACGTTCTCCCAGTGTGTGCAAAAATTAATGCTCACCATTCTATAAAAACCTTACAATGACTCTTCTTGTGTTGCAGTGTTTCTGATTTTGAAAAGGCACAAGTGAATAACCAGAAAAAGTATTTGCTGGGTTGGAGCAGCACAAAAGGTGAGACCTTTGTGAGAGAAGTTTAAATAGGAAGATTTCTCATTGTTTTATTTATTTATTTTCTCTTATATACCGCGCTATTCTGCATCAGTGCGGTTTACATTGAACAAACTGAAATTACATTGAACAGGGCATTATAACTTGGAGATAACTATTTTACAGGGGACATGGGCTATGGAGGGTTAAGTGGCTTGCCCAAGACCACAAGGAGCACCTGTGGGACTAGAAACCCCAGTCCTTCCGGCCCAAGGTTGCTGTCCTCTAGTGGGATTTGAACCCCCGACCTTCCGGCCTGAAGTACCTTGCCCCAACCACTAGGCCACTCCTCCACTCCATTGTTGCCAGCTATTTGCTGTACACATTGTTGCCAGCTATTTGCTGTACACATTGTTGCCAGCTATTTGCTGTACACATGTAATGTGAGAGCAGTTGACTATATACAGTGGCTGTATATCTGAAGTTAGACTATTTTGATAGAGAAGTTGTGGTAAAGGCTGAAGTAGGTGCATGTCAATAAAGAACAGAGAGAGAGACATGTTACCAAGTTACCCCTACCAACTGCTAGGTAGGTTGTAAATACAAATAGAAAATATACTTTAAAATTGTCTACAATGCCAGAAATCTAAAAAAATATCATTGAGTTGGAATGTATGTCACTAAACAAAGATGTAGGCCATAATAAGCATCTCAGAGACCTTGTGGAAGGAAAATAACCAATGAAATACTGATACCAGGGTACAAATTATAACAAAATGATAGAGTGGATCAATTTGATAGAAGGGTGGCACTATATGTTAAGAATAAGAGAGTCAAACAGGATAAAAATCCTGCAGGAAATAAAATGAGGTGTGGAATGGAAATTATGCTGGGGAAGAGTATAGGAGAGGGGATATATTGCTGTCCACCTGGACAGGATGAAGAGAGAAAATGAAATGCTAACAGAATTTAGGAAGATTTAACACATTTTGCTATTCTTTTACTTTATTCTCATATTTGATATACTGCCCAGGAAAATGCATCAGGGTGGCTTGCTGTGAAATCAGAAGAGTGGAAGAGGAACGTCATTATCAGACAGGACAGGAGAGAGATAATCACAGTAGAGAGTAGAGATAAGTTAGAGTGAGTGGAGAAGGGGAGGGAAGGTAGCCAGTCTAGATTTGTGGAAGGGGGAGGTCAAAGGCAACATGAAAGAGATGGGTTTTCAGCATGGCCTTACATTTCTGGAATGAAAGTTCTAGATGGAGTGGAGTGGGGAGGGGGTTCCAGAGGTCGAGTCTTAGAAAGAAGAAGGCAGAGTTGCGAGTAAGTTTGAGATGGGCCTGAGAGACGGAGAGAAGGAACAGACGGTTGACGTGGATGGATCGCAGAAGATGATGAGTGTGGAAGCGGATAAAGTTGGAAAGATATTGTGAAGTATTGGTATAAATGGCCCTGTGAATGAGAATGAGGATCTTGTATTGATTCTGTGTTGAACAGTAGTCGAGGGATTTCAGTTAGTTGTCAACATTATCTAAAATGTTATCTAACAGAACTCACGTTCAATCTAACATAAGTAACAAGTCCTTTATAATCATTCCAATTTCCACACCTATTAGTGATAATGATAGGTGTGGAAATTGGAATGATTATAAAGGACTTGTTACTTATGTTAGATTGAACGTGAGTTCTGTTAGATAACACTGAAGTTAAAGTCCACGTTTGAAGAAAGGTGACCAGAAACGTTTGTGAGTAAACATTATCTAAAAGGCAAGGATGCCAATAAGTTGTGTACAATATCTTGAGAAATAATTGGAAATATTCCAACTGTATGTCATCATAATATTATAATAGTATGTTCAAAGGTATACAACAAAAAAAAAAGATGTCTCTGCAACTGAGAGAAAAACAAAATATGACCTGGACAGGATTAATGGGCACCCTTTACCACCTTCACTGCACAACCCTTGGCAGCTGACAGCCTCCAAACGTTTCTTGTAGCTATCTAAGTTTTGTACATCTGTTTGCTGGTAGTTTTCTCCCACTCTTCAACTGTGATTTATTTACAGTTCATAAATGTTTCCAGGATTCCTTTTACCAATGGCAGATTTCAGCTCTTTCAAAAGGTTCTCGAATGGATTGAGACCAGGACTGATTGCTGATCTGTTTAAAACTGTCCATGTGTTCCTTTTTTACCATTCTTTTGTACTTTTGGATGTCTGTTTTGGGTCATTGTCCTGCTGGAGGACCCATGACCTTCGACCCAGACCTAGCTTTCTGACACTAGGTAGCATATTTTGCTCCAAAATACCTTGGTGGTAGTCTGACTTCATGATTCCTTTAATACGTTCCAGACCTCTAGTTCCTGAGGCATCAAAACAGCCCCATAACATTATGGAACCTACGCCATATTTAACTGTAGGAAGGGTGTTTTTTTTCCCTTATAAGCTTAATTTCTTTGCCTGTAAATGTATCGCTGGTCTGCATTGCCAAAGAGCTCTGTTCACAGAACATTTTCCCAGAAGGATTGTGGTTTCTCATGTTGGGTTTGGACAAAGATCAGGTGTTCCTTTTATGTCTTTGAGCAGTGGGGTCCTCCTTGTTCTTTGCCCATGAAGTCCTCCTTTGTTCAGTGCTTGCATATGGTGACTATTGAAAACACCACTTCAGATGGCCTCCAGGTCAGCCTTAAGCTCTTTGAATGTTGTACATGGTGTTTTTAACAATTTGCACTAGTACTTTTGACGACTTCTTGGATTAATTTTCCCCTTCTCACCACATCCTGGGAGGTTCTTGACAGTTCCATGAGCAGAAAACTTCTTAATAACATTGTGAACTGGGAGGAAGTGACTTCGCCGATCCTGATGGTGGTGTGAGGGCATTGCTCCGGGCTAACCCTACCAAAAAAACTAAAAAGAACCCTTGAGGTGGAAAAGAAACGAGCTCAAACAGCGGTGGAAAGCCTCAGGAGAGGTAGGGGAGTGAGAAGCCGGATCAGAGGAGCGTGGGTGCAGGAGGAGCAGAGCGGAGCCAGAACGGGCTGAGGCGAAGAGCCTGGGAGCAGAAGGGGAGTGCGACACAGGATCAGAGGTGTGCAGGAGCATACGGAGCGGCGAGAGAGCAGACTGAAGCGGAGGGCCACCCAAAGATTGGCCGAGAGTGAGCAGCTGAATCGGAGGTGTGCGGCTTGTAGAGGAGCAGCGAGAGGGCACGTAGAAGAGGTGGACTGGGGAAGGCAAAAGAAAATGGCGATTGATGGCCGCGTGGTGAGCAAGATGGCCGAATAAGCAGGCAAGGAGCAGGGCGGAGACAGAAAAGAAGGCGAACAGTGCGGAGGAGGAAGAAACGAGGAGTGTATGAATAAAGGCGGAGGTAACAAGCACAGGGGGCAAATAGACTGAATGAGTCTCAAAGTATATAAATGGCGGCACAGGGAAGAAGAGCAGACTGGACAGCTTAATTAAAATAGGAAAAGAGGAACAAAGCTAACAGTTTGAAAGCCTGTGGATCTGGGTATCCTAAAAGAACTTAAAGGGTCTGAGCTAAAGTCAGCATATTCTTACGCGTACAGTGATTGGAAGAGGATGAAGGGGAGAGGGGCCAGGAGTTTTACTATGGCCTCGAGAAGGAAAACTATGGATCTGAGAGATTATGCATTCCAGGGTGTGGGGGCAGGCACCAGTCAGCATGCTGCTTTGGACAATAAAAATAAAAACTTGGAGCCTGCTGAGGGGTCTGCACACCGCCATAATATGGAGCAAGGAAGGGAAACTCTGCAAGACATCTCTAGAGCAGAGTTAAAGGAATGGTTCGTGGAAATAAAGAAAGAGGTGCAAGCAGTGAAAACAGAGCTCAGTGAACTTGTAGGAAATCTCGTAGGAAAGAAGATATAGCAGAACTGACACATACAGTGGGAAACCATGACAACTGGCTGCAAAGGCTGGAGCAACAGCAACAGGAGTATCAGGCAATCCAAAAATGGCAAAAGGATATGCAATACAAATTGGAGGACTTGGAAAGTAGATCTCGCAGGAATAATCTGAGGATCCACGGAGTATCTGAAGAAAGGGAATTCCAAGACAGCGCGAAGATGGCGGCTTCAATATGTTTGGAAATACTCAGAAAGAGAGGGGAAGAAGTAGCCCCCGAGGAGATCGTGTTGGATAGAGCACACAGAGCAATGGGAGCAGCAAGAATGAACAGACCTCCAGATATCATCATATGCTTTACTGGATATAAAATGAAAGAAAGGATTGCAACAAAAATAAGGAGCTTAGGGACATTAAATTGGCAAGGATACCCAATAACCATCTATGAGGACTTGTCCATTGGAACATTACAGAGAAGGAGAGCCATTTTACGAAGTGGGGACATTAAATACAGATGGTTGCATCCGTTTGGACTGTCATTTACAATAAAAGGGAAAACTTGGAGAGTGCAGACGCTAGAGGAGGCGACAGCAGCGCTACAAGAAGTGGGGATCAGGAATGAGAAATCGGTCAGTAGACAAGATATGGAAACAGTGGCTACTGGAGGTGAAAAGCGTAAAGCTAATGAAGAACAGCAGGAACTGAAGAAGGGATGGAGTAAGGAGAGTAAACATCGAGCCAAAAGATGAAAGATTAAGGGGATTGAGAGCTTGCATATGGATTTGCTGGAAGTGGAAGAAAAGGCAAAGATGGAGAACTGGAGACACAACAGTTGTTTGTGGTATTTGTATGATAATAGTAGTTTTAAGAATGTTAAATGTGTAGAAATGGTAAAAGTTCTGTGTCTGATGGGTTTGACTATTGCGGATAGGGTGTGGAGGGAGGGGAAGGAAGGGGGCAGGGAAGGAGACATGGATGGAGGAGGAGGGGAGGAAGCAGTAGGGGATGGGTGAGGGGCAGGTGGGGGAGGCGAGGAACACACTAACTACTGGAAAAGGAGGGGGGAAAGAGAGGGGAGGGAGAAGGGAGGAGGGGGAGGGGAAGAGGGGGGGAGGGGGAATAGAGGCCACAGAGGAGGAGAAGAAGGGGGGACTAGGTGGAAGAATGTATGGGAGGGAGGGCAGGAAAGAAGGGGGGCAAGAAGACAAGGAGGGGGCCTGCACTCTAAGAGGTTAGGGGTTACTACAATCAATGTAAAGGGATTAAGAATGTGGCAAAAGCGCAGGCTCTTGGAGAGGGAAGGCAGGCGTCTGCAGATATTATTTGTGTGCAGGAGACACATTTACGGGTGGGACAGGAACACATTACTTAAAAAAAAAAAAATATCCAAAGGTGGTGTTGGCTGGGCAGGGGTCAAACCCTCTGAAAGGAGGGATTGGAATTTTGGTGGGGGAAGCTTTTAGACATTTAGTAGAAGAAGAAGGGAGAGGGAAAGACGGGAGATGGGTGGGGTGAAGTTGAGAGTGGGGGAGGGAGAGGTATGGGTGATAAGCATATACGGGCCAAACGAGGGACATGGAAGAAGCATTTGACAACATAACTAAGGAGTTGGAAGAATTGGGGGATACCCCGTTAGTAGGGGGGGGATTTTAATTTAACTTGGAATCCGAGGCTGGAGAATAGTGGGGGGCAAGGAAGTGGAGGGAAGAAGGACAGACAAAGCCTGAAGAGGATGCAGGAGAGATTAGGATTGATAGATTTATGGAGGTCTAGGCACCCAGGGGAGTGTAGGTATACATTTTACTCACAGGTGCATGGCTCACACAGTAGATTGGACATGATATGGGGAGGTGGAATATGGGCCTCAAGAGTAAAGGAGGTAGAGCACGGGGAAATTACATGGACAGACCATGCCCCAGTTACTGTGATTTTTGACATGGGAATAGAGGATGAGGGGATAAAGTTTTGGAAGTTAAATGACTCATTGCTGGAAGAATAGGAACATGTGGGGGTAGTAAGAGCGGCTATAGAAGAGTATCTGGTATATAATGAGATGGGAGAGGTCCAGTTGAAAACCGTATGGGATGGGTTAAAGGCGGTGATTAGGGGGAAGCTCATAAGCATAGCAGCGTGACTTAAATGGTAAAAGAGGAAAGTGGAAAGAGAATTGTTGGGGCAGATAAAGCAGCTGGAGACTCAACATCAGAAGACTGAGTATGGGGTTATGGCTAAATTGATAAAGGCTAGGGCTGAGCTAAGTAGGTTGAGAGCTCAGGAAATAGCGTATAAACTAAATGTACTAAAGCAAAAATATTTTGAAGGGGAAAATAAAGCTGGGAGGATTTTGGCAAGTAGGTTGCAGACCCAACGGCAAGCAGCGTATATAGATGGAATTAGGGATAATAAGGGGAGGATGGTACATCGCACGAAAGAAATTAGTGAGATTTTTCGAGATTACTATCGAAAGCTATATCAAAGTGAGTTGCTAAAGGGACAGGAGGAGATAAAGAGTTATTTGAAGAAACGCGGGTTGAGGAAGGTTGCCCCAGAGGACAGGGAAAGAATAGGGGAGGACATTAAGAAAGGTGAAGTGAAGGAAGCTATACAGACCTTGAAATTGGGGAAGTCCCCAGGACTGGATGGGTTTATGGTGCAGTTCTATAAGAAGATGGTGGAGCAAGTTACACCAATATTAACCAGGGTCTTCAATAAGGTGATAGAGGGTGAAGGGATTCCCCAGACTATGGGGGAGGCGGGCATCACAGTGATAGCAAAACCTGGTAAAGATAAGGGTGTGTGTGGTTCTTATAGACCCATTTTGTTGATTAATTTGGATGCTAAGATATTAGCTAAGGTATTGGCTAATCGGATCCAGGGGGATATTACCTATGGTAATATATAGAGATCAAACCAGGTTTGTAAAGGGGAGGCAAGGGAGTGATAATATCAGGAAAGTGGTGAACATGGCTTGGTACCTCCAGGGTACTGGGGAGTCAGCGGTATTTGCTACGGTGGATGCAGAGAAAGCGTTTGACCGGGTTGAATGACCATATATGTTCTAAGTGTTGGAACAAATGGGATTTGGGGACAAGTATATAGCTTGGATAAAAGCTCTATATGCGAACCCGTGTGCAAGGATTTGGATAAATGGGGGATATTCTGAGAAGTTTGCATTGGGAAGGGGTACCCGGCTAGGCTGTCCATTATCGCTGCTTTTATTTGCATTGGCAATTGAGCCCTTGGCTGAAGCGATTGAGCCCTTGGCTGAAGGAGTGGAGGGAGGGAGGAGAAATAGTGCTGTTTGGAGATGATGTAATATTCACACTGGGGCAGCCCTGCCAGTATTGATGAGAATTATAAAGGGGTTTAGTAGTATAGCAGGATATAAAAAAAAAATTCAAGTAAGACTGAGGTCCTGGGGTTCAATCTAGTAGGGGGGTTAGAGGAATGGTTGAAGTTGCATTTTAATTTTAAATGGGTGCAACAGCAGTTTCGGTATTCGGGGATACAATTATTGAAGCCAATAGAGAAGATTAAACAGTGGAATTATCAGGCAATGACAGAAAATGTACAGAAAGATCTATCAAAGTGGGGGGGGGGGATAAGATTGTCATGGTTGGGGCGTATAGCAGTAGTGAAGATGAATGTATTGCCAAGATTGATTGTTGTTTTTGTTCACATCACTGGCATGTAAGGTGATCAAAAAGGAGATAGGGAAGTTACAGAATCTGATTATGCAGTTTATTTGGGAGGGGAAAAGTCCGAAGATGGCAAGGGGGACCATGTATCACTTGCAGTCGGAAGGTGGTTTGGGGGGGTACCATGTTTCACAAAATATTATGAGGCTACACAATAGAGGGTGCTTCTGGCGTGGAGGGAGGGGGCGGATATCTTGAGTTGGGTACAAATAGAGTCAGGGGTAGAGGAATCCAAGGAGGGGAGAATATGGGACCCGGGAGGGTGGCGAGATAAAGAAGGGAAGGGCAATCCATTTAGGGAACTTATGTTCCAGATTTGGAGGAAATGGAGGGGGCATCTTATGGAGGGGAAAGTATATTCAAGGTATACACTTATCAGCGTGGTGGGTGATAAGGGGCTGGGAGAGAATTATCAGGTGTATAAGGGGTGGAGTGATAAAGGGTTAGAGAGGTTAGGACAACTTATACGAAAGGGGGGGGAATCAAAACATTTGAGGAACTTAAGCAAGAATATAAGTTAGAACGGATCAATATGCATATGTGCAATTCTGGTATTTCCTGCATAGAAAGGAGGTGAAATCAGATATAGAAAGGAGGCCTTCACAGTTTGAAGAGAGATGGGGGAAGCAATGGTCACAGAGAGAGCTAATATCAAAAATTTACAAAATGCTTCTCCAGAAGGGGAGGGAGCAGGGGAAGTGGCAGCAGAGGTGGGAAGAAGACATTCCGGGCCAGTGGGATGATAGTCGGTGGGCGGGAATATATGAGAAAACATATAAGTTAGCAAGGGGGACTCCAATATTAGAAAATAGTTTGAAGCTGAGGTATAGGATGTATTGGACACCAGTGCGGTTACGGGCAATATTTCCAGACAGTTCAAGTGAATGCTGGAAGAAATGTGGGGCAAAGGGGGAATTAATACACATGGTGTGGCAGTGTCAAAAGGTGCAGGGGTATTGGAGTAAAGTGGGAAGGTTATATGGGGACATCACGGGAGTGCAGATAAAGTTAACACCAGAGATGGTAGTGCTCAATGAGGGGGCGAGCGAGGGAGAGGGAGACTTGGCAACCTTTGTGGGATATGGAATAATCGCAGCACATATGTGTTTCTTAAGGTGGTGGAAGAATGTTGACGTGCCTCCACTGAGGGAGGTAGTGGGTAAGTTGGAACAGCTATGGGGCTTATGCAGGATGGAAGCTTACAGAATGCACCAAGTGGGAAAACATAAAAAGGCGTGGCACTAGTATGAAATATGGAGGCGGAAGGGAGTGGAGCAAGTATGGGAAGGGGAGGGAGCTGAGGAGAGGGACGATTGAAGGCCTAGAGGGATAGAAGGCTGGATATAATGTTTAGAGGGGAGGGACGGTAGGACGGGGGATAGAGAATTAGGGATGAGGGGGGAAGGTCGTTGGGTAGAGAGAGGGGAGGGTAGGGGGGGAGGGTAGGTGGGAGGGGAAGACTACAATATGGTGGAGGTGGAAGAAGCAAATGGGACGAGGGATGTTAAAGGGGGAAGTATATGTTATATGTGAAGTCTCTATGGTATGTTATGTATATAAATAGTATAAGAGAAGTTCTATGCATGAGTTGTAAATGCTGAAAAAATAACAATAAACTATAAATTTAAAAAAAAATAAAATAAAATAACTTTGCGAACTGTAGACACAGGAATCCCAAAGTCTTTGGATATGGCCTTGTACCTCTTTGAAGTCTGATGTTTGGTGATAATGGCTTTTCTGACTGTCGCAGGCAGCTCTCTTGTCTTCACTATTGTAAAAATGGAACAGGGAGTGAATGTAATTATTTTAAACATTAGAGCCATCATTCAATGGTTGATTCAAGTCATGTGAGTAGTGACAATTGATCAGGTGCATCTAATTATCTCCAGGAACAAGCAGGAATGAGTCTTCACATATGGGTACGTCGGTACCGACGGAGCCTGCGCGGGAACGCTCCCCAGCTTCCCAAAAAAGGAAAGCTTTTGGGAGCATCCCACAGCGCCTGCGTGCTGCCTTCCCGCCTTTCCCAACCGCCTCTCTCCAGTTCTTCTTTTCCGCGGAGCCAGCAGGTCGTGTTCCTGTAACTGCTGAAGAAGTTCTTTATTTTATTTTATTTCTTTGGTCGCGCGTCTGCCTTCTTCGACGTCGGATCGGTACCGCCAGTCTTTTCTTTCTTTTCTTTAAAAAAAAAAAAAAAAAAGAATACTTCCGTTCCACTTCAGTGTATTTTTTCTTCGTTGGGCCTTAGGCCTAACAGAAAATTCCTCATGGAAAAGCCTGCCTCCAGGTTTAAAAAATGCACTAAGTGCAGCGGTACCATCTCTGTTACCGACACCCATGACTGGTGTCTTAAGTGTTTGGGTCCTGACCATTCCATCACGGATTGTCCGTCCTGCTCCATGATGTCTAAAAGAGGTTTACAGAACCGAGCAGCCAAGCTCAGTACACTGTTTCCCTTTGATGCAGCTTTGGTGGCATCGACGTCTTCCACCTATGGATCTCAGGTAACCAAACATAAGTCTAGCCGGTCCTCGAAGGGTAGATCTCCCTCTAAGCATCGAGATGCCTCCGGGCTTGCCCTCTAGGATCCTGCACCGGCAAAAGTACCCCGGCGGGAAGCTCCGGCTTCCAAAGCTCCTCCTATGGGGTCACAGGTTGACATCGATGGCACGGCCTCGACCGATCACCTGTTGCAATGTTCTGGGGTACCGGTGGAATCCGCTGGTACCGACCTCCAGACATTCATGGCGTCGATGGATCAGAATGTTCTGACCATGCAGCGTGCCATTACGGCATTCATACAAGCTGCGACGCCGATGGTACCGCAACAAGCTTCGTTGTCGGTACCGGCTCCGATATCGGTTCCGGTGCCGGTACTGGTTGCATCGACATCGACTTCGGTGTCGACTGCAGCGGTACCCTGTCCGATAATGCCTATCGGTACCGATCCGGTACCGATGACTCCCGATGTCGATACCACCCGGTATACGAATCGGGCTTTACAAGAGCATCCAGACAGGCGATACTTCGATTCCTCCGAAGACTCTGATGCATCGGAGGCCTCTGTCGAAGCATCGGTACTTCTTCCTCAGCAGCCTTCTTCTCCAAAAAGAAGAATGTCCCCTCCAGAAGACTTGTCTTTTCAAGACTTCATAAGGGAAGTGGCCAAGGGGCTTTCTATCTCAGTAGCCCCTGAGACAGAGCCTAGAGCCAAAAAATTGGATATTTTGCAATATCCTAAGGCTCCTAAAGAAGCAGCCACTTTGCCAGTTCATGAGATCCTTTATGACCACATAATAGGCATATGGGAGACTCCTCTCACCATCTCTTCTCATTCTCGTAGGTTGGATACCATGTATCTTGTCCTGGATTTCATAAAACTCAACTTCCTCACCATTCTATTGTGGTGGAGTCTGCTATGAAAAAGTTAAAGAGTGCAAAGAGGCACTCATCTGCTCCTCCAGGAAGAGAATGTAGAACCTTGGATGCTTTTGGCAGGAAAATTTTTCAAGCCAGTATGCTTGTTGCCAGAATCAACTCCTATAGTCTCTATATGGGGATGTTTCTGAAGGAAGTTACAGATCATCTGCAAACTTTCCTCCCTTTTCTTCCAGAAGATAAAAGGGAAGACTTTCTTACCTGGCTTAAGCATGCCCAGGATGTTTCCAAATTCTCTAACTGTGCAGCCTTTGACTCTTTTGAGGGGGCCAGCAGAGCCTCGGCCATTGCCTTAGGTGCACGCAGAATTGCTTGGTTACAAGCTTCTGATTTGGAACCCTGGGTCCAAGATGGATTAGGAAATCTTCCTTGTACAGGTGAAAACCTGTTTGGCAAAGTTGGCAAGCAAAGGCCACTCAGATGGATGCAGAAAATTCTGCTTTGGATATGCTTTCAAAGTCTACCTCTAATCCTGTCCAGAAGAGGTTGTTCAAAAAGACATATTTTCCCAAGAAGGGAAGATATTATCCTGCTTATGGTCAGCAGACATCTTCTGCAGGTCGTTTTACTGCAAAGCGTCAACAACCTAAACAGGCCAAGTCTAAGGCTGCAAGGCCTACTGTAGCCCGACAGCCTCAGCCTCCTCAGGGCCTTTGACTTGCACCTAGAGAACTTAGCCTTTCTAGCTCTAAAAGAACCAGAGCCTCTCACCATTCCAGGAAGGTTAGCTCACTTTGCTCCCAGATGGGAGCAAATCACAGCAGAGCAGTGGACCCTTTCCATCATAAGGAAAGGGTACAAACTTCATTTCTCAAACCTTCCTCCTCACACCATGGTGAGACAGTTCAATTCTCCAACATCTCTCCTTGACCTTCTGGGTCAAGAGATTTCCACCCTTCTTGCCCAAGGGGCAATAGAAGAAGTACCTCTTCTTCAACAGGGCTCAGGGTTCTACTCCCCCTACTTTCTCATTCCAAAGAAAACGGGGTTACAGACCCATATTAGATCTCAGAGAATTGAACAAATTCCTATGCAAAAAGAAATTCAAGATGATTTCTCTGGGTACTCTCCTTCCATTCCTTCAGAGTCAGGATTGGCTTTGTTCTCTAGATCTCAAGGATGCGTATACCCATATACTCATCCATCCAGCACACAGAAGGTTCCTTCGGTTCCTTTATCAGGGAAAGCACTATCAATACAGGGTGCTTCCCTTTGGTCTGGCCTCTGCTCCAAGAGTGTTCACAAAATGCATGGCAGTAATAGCTGCATTTCTACGCACTCTGGGAATATTCGTATTCCCATATCTGGACGACTGGCTCATCCGAGCTCCATCCCAGTCAGAGGCCCAGACTTCCCTAGCCTGCACAATGCGTGTCCTGCAGTATCTGGGACTAGTTATAAACATCCCAAAGTACCAACTCACCCCTACTCAGTCTCTAGAGTTCATAGGGGCCTTCCTGGATACCACAACTGCAAGGGCCTATCTTCTCCAGGCCTGTTGCCTACGCTTAGTGCAGTTAGCCTCTCAGATTCAGTTAAAAACCCATCTAACTGCTCAAGAGATGTTACAACTGCTAGGCCACATGGCATCCACGGTGCATGTGGTCCCTTATGCTCGCCTTCACATGAGGGCAGCTCAATGGACTTTGTCCACCCAGTGGACCCTGGCATCTGGAAGTCTGTCAGACAAAATAGCAACATCCAGGCGCCTCTTTTGGTCTCTCCAGTGGTGGAGGTCCACTCAAAATCTGTTGCTGGGGTCCCTCTTCCAACAGTTGTTACCCCAAGCAATCCTTACAACAGATGCCTCTCCAAAGGGTTGGGGAGCTCATCTTCAAGACCTCTCCACCCAGGGCATTTGGTCCCCACAGGAGACCTCCCTACATAACAACTTCTTAGAGCTCAGAGCAATCTTCTTGGCTCTCAGAGTCTTCCATACCCTGCTCAGCTACAAGACAGTCCTCATTCAAACGGACAACCAAGTAGCCATGTTCTATGTGAACAAGCAGGGAGGGACTGGCTCTCTGTCACTTTGCAACGAAGCTCTGAGATTGTGGGCCTTCGCCAGAGAGCATCAAATTCATCTTCTGGCAGTATACCTTCCAGAAGTTCAAAACTCTTGGGCAGACAGACTCAGTCGAGTTCTGCTTCCACACGAATGGTCCCTTCATATGGACCAGATAGTCAGAATCTTTCGAATTTGGGGAACCCCGGACATAGACCTCTTTGCAAGTCCGTGGAATGCCAAACTTCCCCGATTCTGTTCCAGAATTCTGTGTCAGGGAGTTCAGGCCAGGGATGCCTTCCTCCTTCATTGGGGTCAAGACTTCCTGTACGCCTTTCCACCCATTCCCCTAATTCCCAAGACCCTGTTCAAGCTTCAGAGAGATCAAGGGACTATGATCCTCATAGCTCCACTTTGGCCACGCCAAGTGTGGTACCCTCTACTTCTGCATCTCTCTCAAGCTCCCTCCCTGGACCTGGGGTCTTCTCCAGATCTCCTGTCTCAGGAGGGGGGAACGTTGTGGCACCCAAACCCCCAGTCTCTCCATCTCAGGGCTTGGTTGCTGAAGGCTTAGACCTTCAAGATTGGCATCTTTCTCAGCAAGTAAGGGATATCCTTCATGCTTCCAGAAAGCCTTCTACTAGACGTTCCTATGCCTTTAAATGGAAAAGGTTTACCATTTGGTGTGCTGAGAAGGGTATTAGCCCTCTAGCAATACCGTTGAATTCTTTACTAGAGTATCTCCTGCATCTTTCCCAAGCAGGACTCAAAACGAATTCAGTAAGGGTCCATTTGAGTGCTATTGCAGCATCCCTCAAGCCTCTCAATGGACAACCTGTCTCCTCTCATCCTCTTATTGCGAGATTCATGAGAGGCCTTCTTTTAACTAAACCTCCCATCAGACCACCTCCAGTGGCATGGGACTTGAATCTGGTTCTTGGTCAGCTCATGAAGCCACCCTTTGAACCCTTAGCCACTACCTCCTTGAAATTTCTTTCCTGGAAGGTTATCTTTCTTATTGCAGTCACCTCAGCTCGCCACATCAGTGAACTGCAGGCCTTAGTGGCTAATCCACCTTATACAAGGTTACATCATGATAAGGTAGTCCTTAGGACCAATCCACACTTTATGCCTAAAGTGGTCTCACCTTTTCATCTTAATCAAGAGGTGTATTTACCTGTCTTTTTTCCAGGTCCTCATGCATCAAGTGCAGAGAGGAATCTTCATACCTTGGATTGTAAGAGAGCTCTTGCTTTTTACTTACAAAGGACACAGCAACATAGAAAGTCTTCTCAACTCTTTGTTGCTTTTGATCCCTCTCATTTGGGACTTCCAGTCTCTAAGAGGACACTGTCCAATTGGATTGCTCAGTGTATTTCTTTCGCTTACCAGAGTAAGAACCTTTCTCTGGAGGGCCATGTCACAGCTCATAATGTGAGGGCCATGGCCACCTCTATGGCTCATCTGTGTCCATCGACCAGATCTGTGTCCATCGACCAGATCTGTCGAGCGGCCACCTGGGCCTCGGTTCATACCTTCACAGCCCATTACTGTTTGGACAAGGACTCCCGCCGGGATGCCTTGTTTGGTCAGGCTGTTCTCAAACACCTGTTCCATGCTTAATCAACTCCTACCCTCCATCCCTGGTTGGATGCCTGAGATCCATGGGAGGAGGTAGAGCCCTTCTCAGGGTTTCACAACCTTGGGGATCTCCCAGGCATCTCTAGCTGTGGAGTCCCCATATGTGAAGACTCATTCCTGCTTGTTCCTGGAGATAGCACAGTTACTTACCTGTAACAGGTGATCTCTGGGAACAGCAGGAATAAGTCTTCACAACCCACCCACCTCCCCTAGGAGTTGTATCTCTCTATCTTTCTTTCCTTTCCTCTCTCTCTTTGTCTCAGCTTTAAAACTCGAACTGGAGAGAGGCGGTTGGGAAAGGCGGGAAGGCAGCGCACAGGCGCTGTGGGATGCTCCCAAAAGCTTTCCTTTTTTGGGAAGCTGGGGAGCGTTCCCGCGCAGGCTCCGTCGGTACCGACGTACCCATATGTGAAGACTTATTGCTGCTGTTCCTAGAGATCACCTGTTACAGGTAAGTAACTGTGCTTTACTGCAGTGGGAATGTGGTTCTTCTGTTCAAACTGATTTGAATTGTTCATAAGGGTGCCAATAATCATGTCCTGGAAATGTCATGGTTTTTATACTATTTCCTGTTATTTCCTTTTTTTAATTGGTCTTGTTTTATTTGATTCTTTTGTGTGAGACCTATAGGTCTCTGAGGCTGGCTGCAGGAGCTGTGGATATTTCACAAAGCTAAGACTCTAATTTTCTCTTATTTCTGATGCTTTCTAGTTATCAATATAGTCTGTCTGTTTTATGAGAATTGTTAATATAAAGTTTAACTGTGGTTATAAATTAAGCTTGGGGATAATCTGACTGTCTCCTTTTCTGGGTAGCCTTGGAGCAGATATCTGTGGGTGCCCCCAGTTCAGGAACGGCCTACTGGCCAGAGACAGGTTCCTGCCCACCCACCCCTCGCCCCACCCACCCCAGGGGCTGCATTGCCTATATAGTACTCGCATACGTTGCCATCTATCCTCTTAACTTAGGTTACAGCCCACATCGTCTTCCTCCTTCCTTCTTCTTCTTCCTCTTCTCCTTCTAGGACTGCTTATTCAGCATGTCGTGTATTCAGTGCAATAACTGCAGTACTTTCATTCCAAGACTAATCATATGGAACCTCAGAGCTTGTCCTATGTGCCTCAGGTCAGCTACCATGCATAAAGAATTGACTCTACTAAGGGAAGACCTAGCTGCCATGCATAAAGAGGTGACCCTACTCAGGGAGGAACTGGCTGCAATGAAGCACACCTCTTATAGGATACAAACTGAACAATGCCCACCACCGCTCCCACAAAGCATCAAATATCCCAGGGACAAGGGGATCACAGTGGGTTCTGGTAGATTGCGACCTGTAACGCACAGACATCCTATGCATCAAAAGATAACCCTGCATAATGCCTTCTCTGCCTTGGCTAGTGAGGATGAGAAACGGAAGGAGGAACTGGCTGCAATGAAACACACCTCTTCTAAGATATAAACTGAACAAAGTCCACCACCACTTCCACAAAGAATGAAACACCCCAGGAACAAATGGATCACAGTGGGTTCTGATAGATTGCGACCTGTGACACAGAGGCATCCTATGCATCAGGAGATATCCCTGCATAATACCTTCTCTGCCTTGGCGAATGAGGATGCCCAATCCAAAGATACTGAAGGGCCCTTAAATGAGACAGGCAATGCCCAATCTCCTGCTAAAGGACCAAATATGAAGAAAACCTCACCAAACAGCAAACTACTACTACTTGGTGATTCCATCATTAGTGGCATCAACTTGGGAACATAGTTCAAAGGAGAGAAGATAGTCAAGTGCCTCCCAGGCTCTTCAGCCAGCAGGAATACAAACTACGTTGTTGAAGTACTTAGCACAGAAAGTGAACACTCCAAACTTGATGTGGTTATCCACTTGGGCACAAATGACCTGGCTAGAAACAGTACCTCTACAGTCCAAAAGAACTTCCAATCTCTGGGAGAGAAACTCAAGCCCATTGTTAACACTGTTGCATTCTCAGAGGTTCTACCTGTGCTTAGTAAAGGGGCAAAAAGGCTGCATCGCATTAACAGCTTTAATACATGGCTCCAGACCTGGTGCAAACAAGAAGGATTCAGATTTATTGGCGACTGGGGTAACAGGTGGAACAACAAGAGACTATACTGTGCTGATGGACTACATCTCTCTAACGCAGGGAAAAGAATCCTAAGTGAAAAATACAAGCAATATGTGGATATGCGTTTAAACTAGAAAAAGGGGGTGACGGATGTGGAAGGTCAAGCTCTGGACATCACCCCCTGCAAAAGCAGATTAATATCAGAAACGGCCACACATTTAAACCACACATCATAAACAAGTGGGAAGATGTAGGCAGAACAAAATCAACACTAAATACTCGCAAGCCAGTTAAATGCTGGAAAGCAATGAGCACAAATGCTCAAAGCTTAGCCAACAAAGTTCCAGGCCTAGAAGCCCTAATGGTGGAAATGGATTTGGACATTGTGGCCATTACAGAAACATGGCTAAACGAATCGCATGATTGGGATATAGCCATACCTGGCTATAATCTATTCAGAAGAGACAGAGAAAATGGAAGAGGAGGAGGAGGAGTAGCCTTGTATGTCAAAAGCAATATTAAACTGTAATAAATCTAAACCTCATTCAACTGTTAACCAACACAAATTATTCAGTATTTCTCTATTGTCTGAATAATACTGAATAGTTTGTATTGGTTAACAGTTGAATGAGGTTTAGATTTATTACAGTTTAGTAGTCATTCATGAAAAACGACCAGTTTATAGTTTAGTGTTCCTACAAAAGCAATATTAAAGCTACTGAAATGCAGGGGGCATGGGGAAAAGAAGAAGCGCTCTGGATTGTGTTGGAAAGAAGAGATGGCACTGTCATCCATACTGCTGTAGTCTACAGACCTCCAACACAAATTGAAGAGATAGATAACAAATTGATTATAGATATTGCCAAGATAGCCACAAAGGGGGAAGCGTCATATTGGGTGATTTTAATCTACCTGATGTGGATTGGATTACTCCTTCTGCAAATCTGGAAAGAAGCAAAAAAATCATGGATGCTCTCCAAGATGCGTTACTTAGACAAATGGTGATGGAACCAACCAGGGAAAGCTCAACACTGGATTTAGTGCTCACCAACGGCGATAGCGTGTCGAATGTCTGCGTGAGTGCCCCTGTGAAATGGGGACCCCAGCAACAGGTTTTGAGTGGACTTCCACCATTGGAGGGACAAAAAAAGATGATTTGTGTTTGCTATTTTGTCTGACAGGCATCCTGATGCCTGGGAGTACAAGGAGGAGCAGCCTCCTGCAGGTAGGACAAGCGAACACAAGGAGCAGGAGACGTGGGAAGAATAAGGGTCTTTATTATGCACAAGGGACCCCAACGCGTTTCGGCAACGCCTTCCTCAGGGGGAACGACACCAAGCACACGCTGACAACGAACGCTCCAAACTGGTGTACCAAATAGCAGCGCAACCAAATCAGGGGATTCTCCAATGCTCAAGGGAGCCGTCGAGGCACGAATTTGTGAGAGAGACTGCAACGCTGACACGGCGTTCTGATCAGCTGATCAGAACGCCGTGTCAGCGTTGCAGTCTCTCTCACAAATTCGTGCCTCGACGGCTCCCTTGAGCATTGGAGAATCCCCTGATTTGGTTGCGCTGCTATTTGGTACACCAGTTTGGAGCGTTCGTTGTCAGCGTGTGCTTGGTGTCGTTCCCCCTGAGGAAGGCGTTGCCGAAACGCGTTGGGGTCCCTTGTGCATAATAAAGACCCTTATCCTGATGCCTGGGTCCATTGAGTGGATAAAGTCCACTGGGCTGCTCTCATATGGAGGCGAGCATAGGGAACCACATGCACGATAGATGCCATGTGGCTTAGTAATTGTAGCATTTCTCGGGCAGTGAGATGAGGCTTTAGCACTGCCTGAGAAGCTAACTGCACCATGCGAAGGCAACGGGCCTGGGGGAGATAGGCCCTTGCTTTTCTGGTATAGCGTCCCGCGGAAACGAAGAACTGGAGAGAGGCAGTTGGGGAAGGCAGCACGCAGGCGCTGTGGGATGCTCCCAAAAGCTTTCTAATTGGACGCTGGGGAGCGTTCCCGCACAGGCTCCGTCGGTACCGACGATACCCATATGTGAGGACTACATTCCTGCTTGTTCCTGGAGATAAATATAACAGATTAGTAAGACAAGATCTTCTAAAGCCATGTTGGCTGTCTCCCATTAAGCCATGACTATCTACATGGTGAGTAATTTTATTCTTTATGATGGTTTCTACCATTTTTCCCGGTACTGACGTCAGGCTCACCAGTCTGTAGTTTCTCGGATCACCCCTGGAACCCTTTTTAAAAATTGGCATTACATTGGCGAACCTCCCAATCTTCAGGTATTACAGATGATTTTAATGATAGTTCACAGATTACTAATAGTAGGTCTGCAATCTCATATTTCAGTTCTTTCAACACCCTTGGATGAATAGCATCCGGTCCATGTGATTTGTTACTCTTCAGTTTATCAAATAGTTGTAATACATCTTCCTGGTGTATCGATATTTCTTTCAATTCTTCTGTAAAATCACCTTTAAATACCACTTCAGTCATGGGTAACATCCCTACATCTTCCTCAGTAAAGACCGAAGCAAAGAATTCATTCATTCTCTCCGCTATAGCCTTACTGCCCCTTTTACTCCTCTGTCATCTAATGGTCCAACTGACTCACAGTTTTTTTGCTACAAATTTACTTGAAAAAGTCTTTATTATGCATTTTTGCTTCCACAGCTATTCATTATTCAATGCTCCATGGCAGCTTTGAGTTTTCCAAAGCCAGGTGCTAATTTTATGGTGACCTGGCCCCTGGAAATTTTCATCAATTTTCTACTCCTGTTTTGAGGATAGGACTATGTTTTGGAAGTGTTGCGCTGTGTAATATATAATTGGGAGGGTAGTTGGTTATTGTGCAGGGTTTGTTATATATTCTGAATGGTTTTGATTTTATCTTTGGGATAGCTCTGTTTTTCCATGTGTGAGATGATTCTTTATATTTCTTTCTCTTTGGTTAGGAAGAATATCCATTGTCCTCCACCGAAATGCAAGCAGTGTAGACATGATCCAGGCATGTGTACACGTTGAAGTATTCAACATGCTACTCTATGGGAAGGTGCATCAGTACCAGATGGAGGCCAGCATTCTCAGAGAGCTGCAGAAGAGACTCCAAAATGGTATAAAGGGAAAAGGTAAGGGAGAAGGAAGAGGAGGAGGACTAGGCAGATGTGAATAATGAGGGGGTTCTCAAGGAAAAGTAGTTCCAAGTTTTGTAATGGGCAGAAGTATTTATTTCTTTGTTACTATATTGTTTTTCTTTGCAGTTTCTAAGGAAGAAATGTGGGAAATCATCTCAGAAACTCATCTTCTTCTGGACAGGATGTTCCCTAAACTTTTGAAGGGTAAAAGAGCATTTATAGTTTTTGCAGTTCCTGCCTAGGATGATTCCCTCTGCTCTGCTGTAATATATTTTTTTTTCTCTTGTGCAGGTTTTATTGCTACAGGTTGGGTTATAGACAGGAACCTTTTAAACTTTGATGAGTGGAGAGCAGACTGGAATCTCGAAGCAAAGAAAATACAGTAACAAAGAGTCCAGTAGTGGCAGAACCCAGAACCACTAAATCCAATTTCATCAGGACATAGAAGACATTCGCATAGCAAATAGCCATGAAGAATAGTTCATTGGGATGAACAAGAATATGTATAGAATCCACCAGAATTACAAATAGGATTTAGACAGAAATCTACAGTTTCTGAACCTGGATAACTCATTGATAGCTGGAAGTCAGCATACTGGCAGCTATTACTTGACTAACATCTCAGTCTTTTATATTCTCCGGGAACAAGCAGGAAGTTGGTCCTCACATATGGGTGACGTCAGCACTGACAGAGCCCTCGCGGAAGCATCCCCCCAGCTTTCAAAGAAAGACTTTGGGAGATGCCACCACACAAGTTGATTTTTCTCTCTGAGTTTTATACATCTCCAATATTGCACCGGTACTCTTACCGCCACCGACCTCGTTGCATCGGTGTCGAATTCAGATATATTTTTGTAGTTTTTGTCCTTTTCTTTTTCTGGCATCTTCGCACCTTTTTTCTCCCACTGGCAGCCTGAAGAGTCTTCGACCTTTCAGGGGTACTTTTCTCCCTCATGGCTACCAATGGCTTTAAGAAGTGTGATCGGTGCTCTATATCTTTGACCGACACACACAACTGCTGTCTCTGCTGCCTTGGGCCAGACCCCGACAAGGCAGCCTGCAGTCTCTGCAAAAGGATATCCAGTAAGACACTCAAGAGCCACCAGCAGCAGCACGACAAGTTTTTCCCCGAGACCCGGTGCCTCTGAAGGCCAAGTACTCATCTGAGGCCCCAACGTTTCAGGCGGAACCTTCTGAACCCGAGCCTCATTGTGGGTCCTCCAAAAGGGGGTTCCCCTTGAGAGAACCCAGGAAGAAGAAGAAGAAACCCTTGAAGGTGGCATCTTTGGATGGTTCCAAGCGGCTGGTTGCTCCCCAGCCCCCGGTCACAAAGTCTGAGACAGTTGTCCGAGGCTTCGGAGAGGGAGCAGCCTGCAAAGAGTCCCCGAAAGGATCCTACCGCGGACTGGCCTCAGTCCCCAGACACCATCCTCATCGAGGATTCTCCTTCTGGTTTGGAGTCCAGAATGGCAGCCCTGGAACGCAGTTTGTCTGCCTTCATGGGCCAGCAGCAGGTGCTGTTTTCCGGCACAACCGGTTCATCCACCCCAACCACCGAGCCCTCGACGTCCAAGATGTCCCTGGAGGCAGAGCCGATCATCGAGGTCCTTTGGCCTCGAGTCAATCCTCAGCCGAGGTCACGATCCGAGTCACGCTCGACAGGACCTCAGTCATCCCCGACAAGTATGCTGGGCGCCGGCCGCTGGGCATCGGGGGGCCTTGAGGCCTGCAAAATAGCCCTCCTATGAATCCTCTATGGATTACTCAGAGTGGGAGACAGAGGACGAGGAGTCCTCCGATTCTCGTTGCCACCGCAGTGTCCCAACTGACTCTCCCATCTCGGAGCCTCGATGGTGGTCCCCGCCGGAGGATATGGGTTTCCTTGCTTTTGTTAAGGATATGTCAAAGGCCCTGGTGTTCCCTACCGAGTCGGAGGAGGACCCTCAGGCGGATGAGTTGGAAATCCTCCAGTACGAGGCTCCTCCGAGGGAATCGCTCATGGTGCTCATTCCTCCCATCCTGGAATGGCTGCTGCTCCAGATGTGGGAGACACCAGCTTCGGTACTGGTGGTGAGCAAGCGGCTCGACTCGATGTACCGAGTCTGCTGGAGCCCGGCTTCCAGAGGTCACAGCTGGTGGAGTCAGCCATGTGTCAGCTAAAAAGCCAGAAGAGACACTCCTCAGTGCCCCTGGCAGGGAGGCCTGCTCCCTGGATGCCCTTGGCAGAAAGTGCTACCAGGGCTCGATGCTCATCGGCCGCATCCAGGCCTACCAGTTGTACATGGGCATGTACCTGAGTGATCTGGCGAAGGAACTCGCCGGGTTCTCAGCTGGTCTCTGAGGAACCCTTGCAGCAATTCAAGAACATGGCCAAGGCAGTCCATGAATACTCCAAATTCATGTCTCAGGCAGCCTAGATGGGTTCAGGTTGGTGGCTCAAGTAGTGGTGTCGGGAATCGGTGCATGCCGCCTAGCTTGGCTACAGTTGTCTGACCTCAAGCAGTGGATTCAGGACAAATTGATCAATGTCTCTTGCCAAGGAGAGAACCTCTTTGGCAAACCCATGACTGACAAGGCTGCCGAACTGGACACAGAGTTCATGACGAGGACCAGGCTCTCCAAAAAGACCGCTGCCCCTCTCCGACGGAAGGGCTCAGGTAAAAAGTCCTTTTACCCGAGAAAGGGAGCTGCATACAGAAAGTGTTTTCAGGCCTCCCCAGTTCCCCAACAGGGTCAGCAGGCCAGGGGGCATGGGCATAGCCCTCGTAAGCAGAAGGCTCCAAAACCCCAGGCACCGGCCCTAGCCCAGCCAGGGGGGAGCTTTTGACTCCTTGAGAATAGCCTGTCTATCCCAAGGAGATCAGAAGCCCACAGCGGGACGTCTGGCCCTCTATGTCCAGAGGTGGTTGACCATCACCACCAGTTCCTGGGCACTTTGGGTAGTTAGGGAGGATTACCTCCTCCACCTGACTCAGACACCTCCCCCTTATTTCCCGGGAGAGCATCTCAGGTCTCCCCTTCACTGGGAACTTCTACTGAAGGACTTGGCGGGTCTTCTTGAGGACAAAGCAGGGGAAACGGTACCCCACCATCTCAAGGAAAAGGGGTTCTACTCCAGGTACTTCCTCAACCCAAAAAGGACAGGGGGCCTAAGGCCCATCCTCCACCTGCGCAACCTTAACAAATTCCTGGTGAGGGAGAAGTTCAAGGTGCTCTCCCTTGGAACATTGCTGCCATATCTCCAGCAGGGAGACTGGCTATGCTCTTTATGCCTCAAGGATGCTCATACTCGCATCCTTATCCACCCCAATCACAGGCAGTACCTGCGGTTTGTAGTGGGGGGCAGACATTTTCAGTACAGGGTTCTCCCCTTTGGCTTGGCCTCGGCCCCAAGAGCCTTCACAAAATGCCTGGCAGTCGTGGCCACCTTCCTCCGCCTCCAGGGGGTCTCTGTCTTCCCCTACCTGGACGACTGGCTCATAAAGGGAGGCATGGCCTCAGAGGTGCAGCAGGCCACTGCACGCATTATTCAGGTCCTGCAACATTTGGGGTTTGTCATAAACTACCCCAAGTCTCACCTCCTTTCAGCAGAATGCCTGGAGTTCATTGGGGCAAAGCTCGACACTCTCCAGTCGAAGGCCTTCTTGCCCAGGGACCGGGCCAACCATCTCAGGACTCAGGCACAAGACATACAGTGCCATCCCTTGGTGCCTGCTAAGCTTCTTCTGTGCCTTCTCAGGCACATGGCCTTCACTGTCTACATCACCCCAGACGCTCGCCTCCACATGAGGGCAGCGCAGTGGTGTCTCCAGGCCCTGTGGTCTCAGGCACGGGTCACCTCTGAGACAGAATCTCTGTAACCCACCAACTGGCGGACTCCTTGGTCTGGTGGTAGTCCCTCCAGCATCTCGAGGCGGGCATGCCTTTTCAGGCCAGGATCCTCACCATGGACACCTCCCTGCTCGGCTGGGGAGCCCATTGCAGAGAGTTCCGCACTCAGGGCAACTGGTCACCAGACGAGAGCACCCAGCAGATCAACTTCCTGGAGCTCTTCTTCTGTCACCACCTGCGTCACCAGCCGGTGCTGGTCCAGACGGACAACCTGATGGCGATGTTCTGCGTGAACAAACAGGGGGGCATGGGGTCTCGTACCCTTTGTCGGGAGGCACTGGTCCTCTATTCGTATGCAGTCCAACAGGGTATCCTCCTGTGGGCAGTGTACCTGCCAGGCCAGGACAACCTTCTGGCTGACAGGCTGAGCAGAGTCCTCCAGCCACATGAGTGGCAGCTGGACCCGAGGGTTGCCAGTCGGCTTTTTCAACTCTTGGGGGGAACCCGTGATGGACCTGTTTGCCAGCCTGGACAACTTCCAGTTGCCCTGCTTCTGTTCCTGGCAGGCCCACCCCTCCATGATGGCGGCGGACGCACTCCTTGTCTCATGGTCGGAAGGCCTCGTGTACGCCTTCCCTCCCATGCCGCTGATTGCCAAGACCTTGTTCAGGACCCTCCACGACAGGGCCTCGCTCATCCTGATAGCTCCTTGGTGGCCCAGGCAACCATGGTTCCCGTTGCTCCTCTAGTTGACTGTGGAGACCCCCACCACTCGGTGGATCGTAAGCCCCTCTCGGTCCAGTCTTTGGTAACCCGTTTTCTTCGGGCCTGCTCTTATCAAAGCCCCTGGTTCACTCTCTGGCAACAGAATGGGACCTCAACGTAGTGTTGGGGCAGCTCACTTGCCCACCCTTCAAGTCTCTGGCTACCTGCCACCTTCGTTACCTCTGTTAGAAGGTGGTTTTCCTGGTTGCGCTCACCTCCGCTCGCAGAGTTAGCGAGCTTCAGGCCCTTGTGGCAGAGGCGCCTTATACCAGGTTCTACAAGAATAGAGTGGTGCTTCACACGCACCCCAGATTCCTGCCGAAGGTAGTATCGCCCTTCCATTTCAACCAGGAAGTGGTGCTCCCTACCTTACTACTACTACTGAGCATTTGTATAGCACTACAAGTCATACGCAGCGCTGCACAGACATGCAAGAGACAGTACCTGCTCATCAGAGCTTACAATCTAATCAAGACAGACAACACAGAAGGTGTAGGCTGGGATAAAACAAGGTCCTTCACATCTTGGACCATAAGAGGGCTTTGTCTTTCTATATCCACTGCATACTCAATCAACGTATGTAAAAGAATATCCAGTAGAGGTGGTGGAGTCGCTGTAATTTCAAGATCTAACCTACACCTCTCTACAGTTGAATCCATTTCTACCCCAGGTGTGGATTCCATCAGAGTCCCCAACCCTATCCTCTCATTACACCTCCTTTACAGGGCACCCCAGACTGACTCAACTGACCTCTCCAGGATACTTGAGGCAGCTTGTACCCCCCAACCCAACTCAACTCACGTCCACTCATAATCCTAGGTGACCTTAATCTCCACTCAACATCCCAGAAACAATCTACCACATTCCTCCAAGCAATGGATGGCCCTACACTTTACCCAAATCCTAAAATCACCCACACACACCAAAGGCAATACTCTGGACTTAATATTTTTTCCCCAGCATACATTAACCAACAGACAGATCGTACACACCATCCAGCCAATCCCATGGTCAGATCATTCACTTATCCTCTTTTCATTTCCCTACCACCCCCCCCCCCCCCAAAAAAAAAGACCGCAAACTACCCCAATCCAACATACCTACAAATTCAAACAATTCAACACTGTCAACTTCCTTGAACAAGTCATCCCATCACTGGATCTACTCAACAAGTAAATGAACCTTGACTCCCACATTAATGAATGGAATGAAATCCTTACTACTGCTGCACTACTACCGCCCAAACAACACACACAAACACAACGCAGAAGAGCTCCCTGGTATTCCACCAAACTACGAGACCTAAAAAAAGAACTCAGATGACTAGAACGTCGTTGGAGACGCTCCCGTGACCCAAACACACACAGCAACTATACAGAAAAGCTTTGATTTTACTGCTCAGAAACCCTAAGACTCAAAAGAGAATATAATGAAAATATAATCAAAAAATCCCTAAATAAACCCAGAGAACTCTTCTCCATAGCCAAATCCTTAATATGTGAGCCTTTACATCAGGACCAGCCTCTCAAAATAACCCCTCAAGCCATAGCTGACTATCTCACCTCAAAATCCCACGCACCCCTCCTAGCAACCAACCCCCAACCAATATACCATCAGGGTAATCCATCCCCCTCAAATACCTGGGAGGAATTCGATCCCCTCACCCTTGAGAACATAACCAAGGTCATCAAAGATCTCAATGCCTCAACATCTGCTCTAGACCCCTGCCCTGTCTCTTGGCTTAAGTCAACAAAAAGCTCCATCAGCCCATACATACATCACATAGTACAAGCGTCCCTCCAGACTGGCTCTGTCCCAGCACCTCTAAAATGCGCCTCCATCCATCCCATCCTAAAAGGATCAAAGCTTAACCCCTCCTGTTTCTATTAGGACTAGGGCTGTTAGAATCCATTCCAAGGTGAGGATCTTAGACTTTAGGAAGACTAACTTTGCGAAGATGGGCCAATACCTCAGGGAGTCGTTAGTGGGATGGGAACAGCTGGGGGATGTAGAAAAACAGTGGGCAAAACTGAAGGAGTATTTTAAGGGCAACCAACCTTTTTGTTAAAATGGTAAATAAAGGCAAAAGGAAAAGGAGACCGCTATGGTTTTCGAAGGAAGTAGCTGAAAAAGTGAAGAAAAAGAGGGAGGCCTTCATGAAATACAAAAGATCACAGAGAGAGGAAGACAGGCATCTGTATTTGGAAAAACTTAGGGAAGCTAGCAAAGTAGTCAAGAAGGTAAAGATTCAAAAGGAGGAGGAAATAGCCAATGCAATAAAATGGGGGGATAAGACATTTTTCAGATATATTAGTGAGAAGAGGAAGGGCAAAAGTGGTATTGTCAGACTCAAGGGTGCAGGGGGGGAATATGTAGAAGCTGATAAGGATAAAGCGGAATTGCTTAACAAATATTTTTGTTCTGTGTTCACAGATGAAGAACCAGGAGCAGGACCTCAGAAAACACCCACAAATAGGAACAGAAGCGAGGGACATCTTGAACAATTTTCAGAAGACTGTGTTTGTGAGAAACTAGCTCAACTGAAAGTAGACAAAGTGATGGGACCGGATGGGATTCACCCTAGAATACTGAGGGAACTTGGGGACGTTGTAGCAACTCCACTGACTGACCTTTTCAATGCCTCGTTGGAGTCGGGAGTGGTGCCAAAGGACTGGAGAGAGGCTCATGTGGTGCCTTTACACAAAAGCGGAAGTAAGGATGTGGTTGAAAACTACAGGCCAGTTAGTTTAACTTCGGTGGCGAGTAAATTATTGGAAATGCTGCTGAAAGACAAAATAGTGAGGTTTCTGGAGTCCAGCGGATTACAGGATCCGAGGCAGCATGGATTCACCAGAGGCAGGTCTTGTCAGACAAATCTGATTGATTTCTTTGACTGGGTGACCAGGGAGTTGGACCAAGAGAGAGCTCTAGATGTGGTGTATTTAGATTTCAGTAAAGCTTTTGACACTGTTCCTCACAGGTGACTTATAAATAAACTGAGCACCCTAGGAATGGACCCTAAAGTTACTGCTTGGGTTAGAAATTGGTTGGGTGGGAGGCGACAAAGAGTACAAGTAAATGGAGCTCACTCTGAGGAGAAGGATGTTACCAGTGGTGTGTCCCAGGGGTCTGTCCTTGGTCCGATTCTTTTTAACATCTTTGTTAGTGATATAGCGGAAGGGCTGTCGGGTAAGGTTTGCCTCTTTGCAGATGATACCAAAATCTGCAATAGAGTAGACACCCAGGAAGGTGTAGATAACATGAGGAGGGATCTAGCTAAGCTTGAAGAATGGTCTAGAATTTGGCAGCTGGGATTTAATGTTAAAAAATGTAAGGTCATGCATTTGGGCTGCAGCAATCCAAGGGAGCAATACAGTATAGGAGGTGAAATACTTTTGTCCACTAAAGAAGAGCGGGACCTAGGCGTGGTTGTGTCTGATGATCTTAAAGTAGCTAAACAGGTAGAAAAGGCGACAGCAAAAGCTAGAAGGATGCTTGGGTGCATACGGAGAGGAATGGCTAGAAGAAAAAAGGAGGTGATAATGCCTCTGTATAAGTCTTTGGTGCGACCTCATTTGGAGTATAGTGTGCAATTCTGGAGACCGCACCTTCAAAAGGATGTGAACAGGATGGAGTCGGTGCAGAGAGTGGCTACTAAAATGATTAATGGGCTTCATTATAAAGCATATGAGGACAGACTTAAGATCTTAATATGTACACCTTAGAGGAAAGGCGGGATAGAGGTGATATGATTGAGATGTTTAAATACCTCCGTGGCATAAATGTTCAGGGAGAGAGCCTCTTTCAATTGAAAGCAAGTTCTGCTACGAGGGGACATGGGATGAGGGTGAAGGGAGATAGATTCTCCGTGGCATAAATGTTCAGGGAGAGAGCTTCTTTCAATTGAAAGCAAGTTCTGCTACGAGGGGACATGGGATGAGGGTGAAGGGAGATAGATTCTGGAGTGATATTCGGAAATATTTCTTTACGGAAAGAGTAGTGGATCCATGGAATAGTCTCCTAGTGGAGGTGGTAGAGATGAGGACAGTAACTGAATTCAAAAAAGCATGCGACCAACACAGAGGATCTCTAAAGGTAAAAAGTGGACTGTTGTAGTTGTTATGGAAGGACAGACTAGATAGGCCATGTGGTCTTTTTCTGTCATCATGTTTCTATGTTTCCTCCTTACCTACTTCTTACAGACCCATATCCAGCATCCCCTTCCTTGCAAAGATAACCGAAAAAATAGTCCAAAATCAACTTCAGAATTTCATAGATGATCACTCCCCCCTTGACCCATTCCAACATGGCTTCAAAAAGAACCACAGAGTTGAAACACTTATAACTTCACTCTTAGACTCAGTGACCTTACACGCTCAGAACCCTACCCAAGGATGTCTACTCATATTCCTTGATATATCAGCAGCCTTTGACTCACTCCCTCACCACCAACTCTTAGATAGACTCCACAAATCGGACTGAGACACACACCCCTGAAATGGTTCAACTCTTACTTAGAAAACAGAACACAACAGGTTCGCATAGGTAATAATACTTCCCAACACTTCATACTGAAATAGGGAGTTCCCAAAGGATCTAGTTTATCCGCACTTCTATTTAACATTTTTCTTCAACCTATATGCAAGATTTTCCAAAGCCAGGAATCCACTACCAATTATACACAGATGACGTCATGTGCTTCACTCCATTCAATTTAACAAACCCCCGACTTCTCCAGCATTAGCAAATGCCTTACAGACTTAAGGAATTGGTTCAATCATCATAATCTTCTAATCAACCAATAAAAAACAGAGGCTCTCCTAGTATTCACCAATACTTCCTATACTCCACTGACAACCCTCACTCTTGGTGATTTCACCCTTCCCATTAAAAGTATTCGTAATTTTGCATAAATTGTGTTTGAAGTTCTTTTTATCTGTTCAAAAAATGTAAGATTCTGGTCAAGAATTTCATACACAATTTATGCAAAATTACGAATTCTTAGGACCCTCCAACCACTCGTAAACCCAGACTCCTTTTGTACTGTCTGCCAAGCCCTCACTACCCCAACCCTCAACTACTGTAATCTCATCTATCGTGGCCTTCCCAAAAGCAGTATACAACCCCTCCAAACTGCACAGAACACAATAGCCCGTCTCATCACAAACAACCCTAGACGATCACACATAACGCCAATCCTCCATGATCTCTATTGGCTTCCCATACTATACAGAATAAAATTCAAAGTAATAACCCTCATACATAAAATCATCCTTAAAGAATCAGCCCCATGCCTCTCTTCACTCCTATCTAAACCCAATAATAATAGATCACACCGCACCGGTACAAAAAACCTTCTAATCATACCAACAAGCAAGAAAACCTGCAAGCAAACTACCTGCAACAGGGCCTTCTCCCTTTATGCCCCCTCATTATGGAATGCACTACCAGGAGAACTACGGAACTGCTCTGATCATGTCAAATTCCGAAGAAACTTAAAACCCACCTCTTCCAAGAACATTTTTCTCTGCCACCTTAACTCTCCCCTCAATCTCCTTCTCCATTTCTCCCCAAATTCCATTCCCCCCCCTCCCACTGCTCCACCACCCTATAATACCTTAACTATCTTATTATCCCAACGATCCCTACCTATTACCCTGTAAATATGTAAATAGTTCTTGTTCGAGACAATTATACTCATGTTCAGAAGTTACTTGTCTTAACCATATGTACTCATGTTAAAAAGTTCAGTTCTATTGTAAACAGTTGAAACACACTGTCACCCTATGTTCTCTGTAAACCGTCCTGAATCGAAGAAGGACGGTATATAAAAATGGTTAAATAAATAAATATCCAACACACTCGGGGCCACTGCAAAGCTTCTCAGCTTTTCATCTCTTATGACCCCAGTAGCCTGGCGGAGGCAGTGACCAAGCATATGCTGTCCATATGGGTGGCAGTCTGTATCACCCTTGCTTATGAGCAGTCGAGGCTCCCATTGGAAGGTCGCATCACGGCGCACTGTGTCACAGCCATGGTGGCCTTGGTGGCAAACTTGCACTCTGTCCCTATGGTGGACATCTGCCAGGCCGCCACCTGGTCTTCAGTCCATACCTTCGCAGCCCATTACTGCCTGGATAGAGAGTCCCAATGGGACAATGCCTTCGGCCAGGCTGTGCTCCGTAACCTCTTTGGGGTTTAGGCAATTCATACCCTCCGACCCTTCTGTGTTCAGGCTACCTGAGTGCTGGTCTCATCGGACACAGGGGTCCTAATGTGGTCTGTGGACATGGACTAAATGAGGGAGCCCCTATTTTTGCTATGGGTTTTTGGTAGCCTGTAGCTGTGAAGTCCCATATGTGAGGACTAACTTCCTGCTTGTTTCCGCAGAAAGTGTATTTACTCACCTGTAACAGGTGTTCTCCGGGGACAGCAGGAATCAGTCCTCACAACCCTCCCTCCTCCCCTTGGAGTTGCTCCTTTTACAATCTTTTATTTTTGCTGCTTTAGCTGTGTCATCTGACTGAGCAAGATGGCACCCTTGGGCAGGAAGGGGACCATGAATGCGTAGCAGCATCTCCCAAAGGCTTTCTTTGAAAACTGGGGGGGATGCTTCCGTGAGGGCTCCGTTGGTGCTGACGTCACCATATGTGAGGACTGATTTCTGCTGTCCCCGGAGAACACTTGTTACAGGTGAGTAACTACGCTTTACAGTGCCAAAAATAAACAGATAACCTCCCTTCAATAAAGGGAAATATTTTTAAAGGTTGTCTTTGTGTAAACAATCTCCATGTTTTCTAGTTATTGTAGCAACCACTATATCATTACATTCCTTTTGAGCTTTATAGAATTTATATCCAAAAGATATAAATTGCAATGTACATATTGAGGCTAATTTTATAACAGGATGCCTAAGTGAAAAGTCCATAAAGGCACCTATTTTATAAATACAACGTAAGTGTCCATGTGCCTTAATAAAATAGGCTCGTACAGTGATTCCTCACTCTGGAAAGCATTACCAGCTCCGCTCCATCTTGAACCTTCCTATAAGAAATTTAAGGCACTCCTCAAAACACACTTGTTTCAACAGGCATTTGAGCTCCCAATCACAAACCCTCCTTAGTTACTTCCCTCTGTTCCTTACTGTCTCTGTTAAACTGCACTGTACCTCCTACTACTTTCCTGTCAAGTAAATGGTGTTCTTTTCCTCTTTCCGACAGCATTGCTATTTTATTGTAAACTGCCCTAAAGCCATAGCGTGGCTGGTATATCAAGTGTGAAATAAAGCATAGTTACTCACCTGTAACAAGTGATCTCCGGGAACAGCAGGAATTTAGTCTTCACATATGGGTATCGTCGGTACCGATGGAGCCTGCGCGGGAACGCTCCCCAGCGTCCAATTAGAAAGCTTTTGGGAGCATCCCACAGTGCATGCGTGCTGCCTTCCCGCCTTTCCCAACTGCTTCTCTTCAGTTTAGTTTTAAAACTGAGACAAAGAGAGAGAGAGGTAAAGAAAAGAAAAGAGAGATACAACTCCTAGGGGAGGTGGGTGGGTTGTGAAGACTAAATTCCTGCTGTTCCCGGAGATCACCTGTTACAGGTGAGGAACTATGATATCTCCAGGAACAAGCAGGAATGTAGTCTTCACATATGGGGACTCCCTAGCTACAGATGCCAGGGAGAGACCCCAGAAGTTGAGTGCCCCTGTGTAAGGGCTCCACTTCCCCCCCGTGGATCTCTGGCATCCTACCGGGAATGGTAGGAGTTGATTAAGTATGGAACAGGTGTTGTAGAACAGCCTGACCAAACAAGGCATCCCGGCGGGAGTCCTTGTCTAAGCAGTAATGGGCTGTGAAGGTATGAACCGAGGCCCAAGTAGCTGCTCGACAGATGTTGTCAATAGACACAGAGTGTAGATGAGCCATTGAGGCTGCCATGGCTCTCTCATTGTGAGCTGTGACATGGCCTTCCAGAGAAAGGTTTTTACTCTGATAGGTAAAAAAAATACACTGTGCAATCCAATTGGACAATGTTCTCTTAGAGACTGGAAGTACTAAATGAGAAGGATCAAAAGCAACAAAGAGTTGAGAGGACTTTCTATGTTGCTGTGTCCTTTGTAAGTAAAAAGCAAGTGCTCTTTTACAGTCCAAAGTATGAAGATTCCTTTCTGCATTTGAAGCATGAGGCCTTGGAAAAAATACAGGCAGGTAAACTGCTTGGTTTAAATGAAAAGATGAGACCACCTTTGGCATAAAGTGTGGATGAGTCCTAAGGACTACCTTATCATGATGGAACCTTGTATAAGGAGGATCAGCCACTAATGCTTGCAACTCACTGATGCGATGTGCTGATGTGATTGCAATGAGAAAGACAGACAACCTTCCAGGAAAGGAATTTCAAGGAGGTAGTAGCTAGAGGTTCAAAAGGCGGCTTCATGAGCTGTCCAAGAACCAGATTTAGGTCCCCTGCTACCAGTGGTGGCCTAATGGGAGGCTTAGTTAGAAGGAGGCACCTCATAAATCACGCTATCAGAGGATGAGAGGAAATAGGTTGTCCATTTTAAAGGCTTGAAAGAAGCTGAAATAGCACTTAAATGGACTCGTACTGAGTTAGTCTTAAGCCCTGCATTAGATAAATGAAGGAGATACTCCAATAATGATTCCAGAGGTATCGCCAGGGGGTCAAGACCCTTCTGCGAATACCATATGGAAAACCTTTTCCACTTGAAAGCATAAGAGCGTCTTGTGCAAGGCTTTCTAGAAGCATAAAGGATATCCTTTACTTGTTGAGACAGGTTAAGACCATGAAGGTCTAGGCCCTCAGCAACCAGGCCCTGAGATGCAGAGAGTGGGGATCGGGATGTCACAACATCCCGTCCTCCTGAGACAGGAGATCTGGAGCAGATCCTAACTCCAGAGATGGAGCTTGAGAGAGATGTAGGAGCAGAGGGTACCACACCTGCCGTGGCCAATGTGTAGCTATGAGAATCATATGACCTCTGTCTCTCTGAAGCTTGAATAGGGTTTAGGGAATTAGGGGAATGGGTGGAAAGGCATATAGGAAGTCCTGACCCCAATGGAGGAGGAAAGCATCCCTGGCCTGAGAACCCTGAGCAGGAATTCTGGAACAGAATCGGGGAAGTTTGGCATTCAACGGACTTGCAAAGAGGTCTATGTCCGGAGTTCCCCAAATTTGAAAAAGGTTTTGCTACCTGGTCTGCATGAAGAGATCACTCGTGTGGAAGCAAAACTCGACTGAGTCTGTCTGCCCAGGAGTTTTGAATGCCTGGCAGATACACCGCAAGGAGATGAATCTGATGCTCTCTGGCGAAGGCCCATAGTCGCAAAGCTTTGTTGCAAAGCGACAGAGAGCCTGTTCCTCCCTGCTTGTTCAGATAGAACATAGCTAGTTGATTGTCCGTTTGAATTAGGACTGTCTTGTAGCTCAGCTGGGTGTGGAACACCCGAAGAGCAAGGAAGATTACTCTGAGCGCCAAGAGATTGATGTGTAGATGGGTCTCCTGTAGAGTCCAGGTGCCTTGGGTGGAGAGATCTTGCAGGTGAGCTCCCCAACCCACCTGTGAGGCGTCTGTTGTTAGAGTGACCTGGGGTGGGGGCTGTTGGAAAGGGGACCCCACCAACAGGTTTTGGGTTGACTGCCACCATTGTAGGGACAAAATAAGGCGACTTGAGTTTGCTATTTTGTCTGATAGGCAGCCTGATGCTTGAGTCCACTGAGTGGATAGAGTCCATTGGGCTGCTCTCATATGGAGGTGAGCATAGGGAACCACATGCACGGTAGATGCCATGTGGCCTAGCAATTGTAACATTTCCCGAGCAGTGAGATGAGTTTTTAACACTGCTTGGGAAGCTAACTGCACAATGTGAAGGCAGTGGGGCTGTGGAAGATAGGCCCTTGCTTTCCTGGTATCTAGTATAGCTCCTATAAACTCTAGAGATTGAGTGGGAGTTAGGTTGGATTTTGGAATGTTTATGACCAGGCCCAAATACTGAAGTATACGCATTGTGCAAGATAGGGAGATTCTGGCCTCTGACTCTGATGGGGCTCGAATGAGCCAGTCGTCTAAGTAGGGGAAGACTAATATTCCTAGAGTGCGAAGAAATGCTGCCACTACAGCCATGCATTTCGGAAACACCCTTGGTGCTGAGGCCAGGTCAAAAGGAAGAATCCTGTACTGGTAGTGCTACCTCTGAAATAGAAACCGAAGGAATCTTCGGTGAGTTAGATGGATGAGAACATGGGTATACGCATCCTTGAGATCTAGAGAACAAAGCCAATCCTGACTCTGAAAGTATGGCAGCAGAGTTTCTAGAGAAATCATCTTGAACTTCTCCTTGAACAGGAATTGGTTCAATTCTCTGAGGTCTAAAATGGGTCTGTGTCCCCCTGTTTTCTTTGGAATAAGGAAATAGGGGGAGTAAAACCCTGTACCCTGTTGGGAAATGGGTACGTCTTCTATTGCCCTGTGGGCAAGAAGTAAATTGACCTCTTGACCCAACTGATTTTCGAGTGAAGTCTGAGAATTGAACCGTCTTACAACTGTAGGAGGGGGCATATTGAGGAAATGAAGCTTGTACCCCTCCTTTACAATGGAGAGAGTCCATTCTTCTGCTGTTATCTGCTCCCATCTGGGGGCAAAATGACACAACCTTCCTGGAATGGTGGAGGGCTCTGGCCCGTTGAGGGCCAGGAAGGCCAAGTTCTCTAGATGGGAGTCAAAGCCCCTGTGGAGGCTGAGTCTGCTGGGCCGGTTGAGGCTTAGCAGACTTTGTTTTTCTTTGTTTTGGTGGCTGCTGTCCCTTTTGGGCAGACTGACCTGCAGAATGCCCCTGGTGGGTATAGGAGGGGTAAAACCTCTTATTTTTAGAGAAGACTGTTTTCTTGTAGGATTTTCTCCTTGCAGGATCAGCTGTAGCCTTGGATAGTCTATCCAAAGTGGTGTTGCTCATTAGCTTTCTCTTGCCAATTTTTGCCAAAGAGATTTTCGCCTGTGCAAAGGATATTCCCCAGTTTGTCCTGTACCCAGAGTTCTAAGTCAGATGCCTGGAGCCAGGCAATCCTACGAGCACCTATGGCAATGGCAGAGGTTCTGCTTATGCACTCAAAGCAGTCAAAAGCTGCACGATTAACAAACTTGGAAACATCTTGGGCATGTTTGACAAGTGTAAGATAGTCTTGCCTCTTATCATCAGGAAGGAGAGGGCTCATAAGCTCTAGATCTCCTGTAACCTCCTTAACATTCCCATATATAAAATGTAGGAACTAATCCTGGCAGAAAGCATAGAGGCCTGGAAGGTTCGACGCCCAAAGGCATCAAGAGTCCTACATTCACGTCCTGGCGGATTAGATGCATGTCTTTTTGCACTCTTGATCCTTCTCATAGCTGATTCCACTACCATGGTGTGGTGTGGTAACTGTTTTTTTTTACATCCAGTACAAGGAGGTACTCGATACATGGTATCAAGCCTACGAGAATGAGGAGAGGTGGTAAGAGGTGTTTCCCACATTCTTAGCATGAGATCATGCAAGATCTCATGAATAGGCAAAGTAGCTGCCTCCTTGGGAGCTTTAGGATATTGTAAAATCTCCAATTCTTTTGCTCTGGGCTCTGTTTCAGGAGCCACTGTGATGGAAAGACCTCTAGCCACCTCCCGGATGAAATCCTGAAAGGATATATCCCCTGGAGGAGACATCCTACGTTTAGGAGAAGAAGGCTCCTCAGAGAGAAGTGCTCTGGTACCGACAGAGCTGTCAGAATCCTCAGACTCAGGATTCAAAATATCTCCTGTCCGGGTGCTCTTGCAAAGCACGATACCGGTACCGATCAAAGTCGGTACTGGAGGGGTCCGGTACCAGCCTGTCGATACCGGTGGAAACAGCATGACTCGGTGTCGGTAACACAGTCGCTGATATCGATGCTGTCGGTACCGGTACCGATATCGGTTCCTGAACCGGTGTCGATACCAGTTGAACCATCTGAAGCAGTCCCGAAGCCACAAGGAGAGCCACCAGACTGCATTCAATAGCCAAGAACCTCTGGTCTATTGACACTGCCGATGCCTGGGTATCGGTACCGGACGAAGCGGCCGGTACCCCAGAGCATGGCACCAGTAGTTCTGCCGAGGTTGAGGCCTCAAGAACATCCTGGTGCCCCGATAGTGCTTTGGAAGCCAAAGCCTCCCGCCAGGGCAATTTTGCTGGTACAAGTCCCTCAAGGGCAACGCCAGAGGCATTTCGATGCTTAGAACATAGAAACATGATGACAGAGAAAGACCACATGGCCTATCTAGTCTGTCCTTCCATATCAACAACTACAACAGTCCCCTTTTTACCTTTAGAGATCCTCTGTGTTTGTCCCATGCTTTTTTGAATTCAGTTACTGTTCTCATCTCTACCACCTCCACTGGGAGACTATTCCACGGATCCACTACTCTTTTCGTAAAGAAATATTTCCGCATATCACTCCTGAATCTATCTCCCTTCACCCTCATCCCATGTCCCTTCGTAGCAGAACTTGCTTTCAATTGAAAGAGGCTCTCTCCCTGAACATTTATGCCACGGAGGTATTTAAACATCTCAATCATATCACCTCTATCCCGCCTTTCCTCTAAGGTGTACATATTAAGATCCTTCAGTCTGTTCTCATATGCTTTATAATGAAGACCACTAATCATTTTAGTAGCCACCCTCTGCACCGACTCCATCCTGTTCACATCCTTTTGAAGGTGCGGTCTCCAGAATTGCACACTATACTCCAAATGAGGTCGCACCAAAGACTTATACAGAGGCATTATCACCTCCTTTTTTCTGCTCACCATTCCTCTCCGTATGCACCCAAGCATCCTTTTAGCTTTTGCTGTCACCTTTTCTACCTGTTTAGCTACTTTAAGATCATCAGACACAACCACGCCTAGGTCCCGCTCTTCTTTAGTGGACAAAAGTACTTCACCCCCTATACTATATTGCTCCCTTGGATTGCTGCAGCCCAAATGCATGACCTTACATTTTTTTAACATTAAATCCCAGCTGCCAAATTCTAGACCATTCTTCAAGCTTAGCTAGAACCCTCCTCATATCTACACCTTCCTGGGTGTCTAATGCAGATTTTGGTATCATCCGCAAAGAGGCAAACCTTACCCGACAGCCCTTCCGCTATATCACTAACAAAGATGTTAAAAAGAATCGGACCAAGGACAGATCCCTGGGGCACACCTCTGGTAACATCCTTCTCCTTAGAAGGAGATCTACCCTTTGAGGACCGGCCAGACTTATGTTTGGTTACCTGAGATCCATGGGAGGAAGACAAAGCCCTGGAAGACGTTGATGCCACGGATGCTGCATCGGAGAGAAAAAGGGTGCTAAGCTTAGCAGCTCAGTTTTGCCGACCCCTCTTCGACATCATCCCACAGGCAACACACTCTGAGATGGAGTGATCAGGACCTAATCATTTAAGGCACCACTCGTGAGTGTCGGTGACGGAGATGGTACCGCCACACTTGGAACACTTTTTAAAACCCGAGGCAGGTTTTTCCATTCTGAAGGAAAAGTTGAGCCTAGTGCCCAAAACAGCATGTGGCACCCGACAGAAAAAAGATTAGAAATTTTATTTTTTTTTTTTGAAGAAAGAAAGAACTGGCGGTACCAGTATAGCGTCGAGGAAGGCAGACGCTACCACAAAAAAGAATGAAAAAGATGGGATAATTTCTGCGGTGACAGGAAAAACGACCTGCTGGCTCCGCGGAAAACGAAGAACTGGAGAGAGGCAGTTGGGAAAGGCAGGAAGGCAGCACGCAGGTGCTGTGGGATGCTCCCAAAAGCTTTCTAATTGGACGCTGGGGAGCGTTCCCGCGCAGGCTCCGTCGGTACCGACGATACCCATATGTGAAGACTACATTCCTGCTTGTTCCTGTAGATAAAGATTTCCAGTAGCACACAAATTTAAATTTGCTCCCAAGGTGTAAATGTGTGCATATTTTATTAATTATATACAAACATTGCAATTCCATTCCTGTTCTGCCCATATTATAATCGTCAAAATGCCTACATGTACTGAACATATCAACATGTGACATCTTCACCCATGTACTTTTATGTGCTTATTTGGCCACAGAATTTTATAAGAGCTCTTTTCCACATGTAAAAAAACATCTTATAAAATAACCTACCTCATCAAAATGATACATAGGATGACCCATAAAGCCTAGGAGAAAAAATAAGACCCTAAACACTAAAGAGAAGGGATGAGGTGGATATATGAGAGGGTTTATTTTTTGATAAGCAGCATTGAGTAAGGCACACTAGTGGGTGACATCATTGCAAATCACTGGGATGGAATTGTAAATTTATGAGCATGTGCCTCCTTTTCTATGCACAGCAGTCTCTTTGGTACCTCAATTTTGTTTTTCTTGCTTTTCTAAATGGGTGCAAAAGCAAAGTTGTCTATATTTTTAAGAGGTTTTATAGCTCAATATTTTTTTCCAACATTGGAGGGAGGAGTGGCCTAATGGTTAGGACAAGGTACCTTAGGCCAGAGAGCCAGGGATTCATTTCCCACCTGGGGACAGCAATCTCAGGCCGGAGGGACTGGGGTTTCTAGTCCTATAGGCACTCTTTGTGGCCTTGGGCAAGCCACTTAATTCTCCATTGCCTCAGGTACACATAGATTGTGAGCCCTTTGGGGACAAGAGGATTTATCCAGTACCTGCTTGTAGTGATTGTAAACTGCTCTGATTCCCTGGGCATAAATTGCATAAACATAAAAAACATTTGTAAGCAACCAAACAAGACGTTTTTTTATGTATTTATTATTTTTGATTCTTTGTGTTTTGTCAAAAATGTCCCAGATAAAGTCAGGATTCCATCAGTGTCTTTAGGTGGGAAAACAATCCAGAATTTTGATACCTTCTCCAAATGTTTAATTTATCTGGGCTCCAGCTATAACTAGACTCACTGTAAGCATTGTGGACATCTGTCTGTATGAACCCGAAAAGATTTCCTAAGCTGGCCCCAAAACCTTTATGAAGTAGAGAAGGGGCTTCTGCTGGCTTGAAAACAAAAGGAAAGTGCATCATCTGCACAGAGATTGGCTGACTGTGCATTTTAGTAGATCCTCCATAAAAGTTCCATTCACTTTTCAGCACACTGACTTCAAAAGTCGAGCTGCAAAGGAACAGTGCCAGGGATCTTAAAAATTGGCACAAAACTTCTGAGAAGCTCCCAGTGCCAAAGTGCAGCCATCTTCCAAATATTTGTACAGGTCTGGGCTGACGGCATCTTTGATGGTTCCTTCTAAAACATTGGAGAAGTGCTGATGTCTTTCTAGGGCCTGAATGCAGGCCTGTGCATCCATCTCCAGCAAAGTCTATCCCATGAAAGAGAGTTTGCCAGGACAGTACTGCATCAAAAAAGGATCACTTAATAGGAAATTTGATAAAACATAGTTAAGCAATTCCCAGAGAAATTAGTCTAGACTTCAAGTTTTTGGTGAACCTGTATAAATATACCAAGAAGCTAGCCCAGATTAAGCTAGTGCCCATAAAGTCATTTTTACTTTATCTGGGCTAGCTCCTTGGTATGTTTACATTATACAGGTCCAACAAAAACTTCAGATCAAGACAGTACTGCAGACAAAGCTCATCATCTTATGTTCATCTGACAATGCAGTCTTTATAACGATTGTGAACAGATTAAGTCAATACAAGATTAGATATGTTTTGTATTGACATTGCAGGTCCAGTGAAGATATCTTCATGCTACCTAGTTGAGCTGCAGTCCTCCCCTTTACAACAGTCAACTATTCTGCTGCAGAGGGCTTCAACTCGGATCCTAGTCACAGTAGCCAATTAATTGGCTAAGTTTTGCCGCCTTATTCTGAAAAGCCTCTCATTCCTGTAAAAATTGTTCAAAAATTTGTCAAAGGCTACATGCCAGATATTAAAAATTAACAACCCTGTGCAATGCCATCTCAATCGATGGGGGTTACTCTTGTGCACCTTGATTCATAGAACACTTCATACCTCATTATCTCTCTTCCCTTGTTATTTCACACTCAACACACCAATATCCTCCGTTCCATTCATGCTAACCATCTTCACTTTCCCTCTGCCTCTCAAGCCAGACTTGAAGCCACTCACTGCTCTACTTTCTTGGTCTAAACCTCTGGAATGCCCTACTTTCCTGACCTCAGATTTGGAACCGTCCTATGCAAAATTCATATCCCAGCTCAAAACATTCCTTTTTCAGAAAGCCTTCAATTTACCCCTACCTGACCTTATTTTCTACTTATAGTACCCTCTTTTCTTTGGTTTCTGTCCTTGCTCTTCTTATAAGTGTGAATGCTCAAGTCTACTGTCATTCACTAGAGTTCTTTTCCATTGCCTTTTAGTTTGATTTTATTGTACACTACCCTGCAGCTAATGTGAAGGGCAGTACATCAATTTTTTTAATACGCATGAATATAATCGTTCTTCTCAAGGTGCTACAGTTTCTTGGGACTCATGGCTACTTGTTACCCCCTCCCCCCCCATGCTTTGAAATTTTACAGAGTGCCTTGGAGGATTACCTAGATCCAGATTTTTATTCCTTCAGAATCCTCCTCAGAAGCAGAGGAGTATTCTAAAGGGATACTCATGGCTCCATCCCTTCCTCCATCATAAAATGAATCTCCTTATAAAGACATCTCTTACCCGAGGCTTGTGCAGTCCATGAGAGGGTCCCTTCCTTCCCTAGCAGGAGGCAGAAACCATGTTTGGTTGTCTTTGGACTCTTAAAGTTTATAAAAGCCACAGAGGCTATTATAGCTATACTAATTAATGGCCTCCTGCAAGAATAGTATGGGATGCTCTTACCATAACCTGGACTTGTCCCCTTCTCTTTCTCCAAGAACAAGCAGGAAGTCAGTCCTCACATATGGGTGAAGTCGGTGTCGATGGAGCCCCCGTGGAAGCATCTCCCCAGCTTTCAAAGAAAGCCTTTGGGAGGTGCCACCACATATGCATGGTCCCCTTCCTGCCTAGGGTGCCATCTTACTCAGTCTCCCTTTTTCCTTAGAGCCCAACAAACGTCAGTCTTCTTTCTCTGGAAACAAGTTGATCTTTTGTGCCTAAAACTGCCCTCCTTTCTCTGGTTAGCACAGGTCCCTTTCCCACCTCCGAGCCCCAAGTCTCGGAACCATTTTTCATTTTTTCTTCCAGCGCGGTTTTGCATCCTTTTCTAACCGCTGGCCGCGTCGAGGGTCTTTGACCTCGCAGGGGTCTTTTTTACCCCAATGGGTTCAAAAAGTGTGATTGGTGCAAGAAGAACATGTCCCTAACTGATACATTACGACTGCTGCCTCCGGTGTCTAGGTGCCAACCATGACCCAGAGGTTTGCGCCCTGTGCAAAAAGATATCCGCAAAGGCCATCCAAAGTTGTCAACAGAAGCAAGACAGCATCTTCCACAGGTCAGATTCTGCCATGGGTATCCCCGGTAGCCTCGTGCTCTAAGGCCCTGCACGGATTCTTGGAGTCGCATAAAGCCCCTGTGGTGCCCGATCGGGCCCGTGGACACTCCGACAAGGGTTCTCTGGAGTGTGAGCACAAGAAGAAATCCTCGATGACCTCATCCTGGGAATCGGACAAACACGGCAAGTCCCGTGCTAGGCCCCACAGTCCCCAGAGGATATCTGAGGAGTCGGAGTGGAAGCAGCCGGCGAAGGTGCCCAGAACAGATGCCAAGGCCTCTGGTGACAGGTCATGGATCCCCGAGGCCTGTCCCATCGAAGACTCCCTCTCCTCACAGATGCCTGACCTGGTCACCTCATTGTCCACGTTGAAGGCTGCAACTCCTGAGTGGGAAGCCAGGATGATGGCATTGGAACACAGTGTCACTGCCTTCCTTGCCTTGCAGCAAGCATCTATGCCCGGCTCTGCCGTTGTTTGCGCCAAGGATTCCCTGGGCCGTCGAGGCGATCTTCAAGAGCCTCGAGCTGATCTTCAGTGAGGGTCTCGATCCTGCTCCCATTCTTTGGGAGCGAGATCCTCCCTGGCAAGCGCTTGTGGCTCTGGCCAAGCAGTCGCTGTGGGTCACTGAAGACCTGACCTGAGCCCAATGGTTCAGCTGCTTTCTGGCCTCGAGTCCTCGACCAACTGTTCAGACTGGGAGACCGAGGACGAGGCTTCTCCGGAGACATGTAAACACTTCGATCTCCCCTCAGACCCATCTTCCCCGGTATCGCAGCACCAGCCCCCACCCCGAGGACACATCATTCCTCAAGTTTGTCCGGGGACATCCCGAAAGCCTTGTCTCTCACCACTGAGTCGGAGGAGGGACCCTCTAATAGAGGAGCTTGAAATCCTTCAGTATGAGGCACCACCTAAGGAGGCCCTGACAGTCCCCGTCCCTGCTATCCTCGGTCGACTCCTCCTTCAGATGTGGGAGACACCGGCATCGGTGCCAATAGTTAGCCTCAATACCATGTACCGGATCCAGCAGGGCCCTGGCTTTTGGAAAGCGCAACTCTCTCATGCCTCTATGGTGGTAGAGCCAACCATGCGCTGTCAGAAAAGCCTGAAGACTCACTCCTCTGTGTCCCCAAGCAGGGAGTCCTGTACCCATTTGCACCCTTGACGCCCTTGGAGGCAAATGCTACCAGAGCTCAATGCTGAGTTGCCGAATCCAAGCCTACCAGTTGTATATCGGCATGTATCTCCAAGACCTAACAAAAGAACTCGCAGATTTCTCGGCAGATCTCACTGGAAATCATATCCAGTGATTCCAAACCCTCACGAAGTGCGTCAGGGGGATGCTTGGAGTACATGTCTCGAGCCGCCTACAATGGCTTTGAGTCCAATGCGAGGGTGGCCGCCGCAGTCATCAGTGCCCGATGCCAGGCCTGACTCCAGGCATCGGACCTCGAGCAGTGGGTCCAGGAAGAACTCTTTGACGTCCCCTGTCTTGGTGAAAACCTCTTCAGCTAACTGATGGAGGATAAGGCAGCGGAAATCGAAACAAAGTTCGTCATGAGGACTTGGCTCTCCAGGAAAACCTCCACCCTTCCCAAGAAGAAACCATCAGGGAAGAGGCCCCCCTTTCACAGAAGAGACCATCCTTACCGCGGCTATCTCCAATACCAGGCTCCCCAGATCCCACAGCAAGGTCACCAGAGCAATGGAGGGGGGGCCAAGGCCAACGCAAGCCTAAGGGCTCTAAGCCCCAAACACCTGCTCCTGCCCAGGCTGGCTTTGGGTTTTGACTCCCTGAGCATAGCCTCTTCTCCCAGGGGGGAGCAGCTGTCAACCGGGGGGGTGTCTGATCCACTTTGCCCATCGGTGGCTGGCCATAATCACTGACACCTGGGCTCTCCTGGTGGTCAGAGAAGGCTACTTCCTTCACTTGGACCAGACGCCTCCCCTTTTCTTTCCAGGAGAGGCCCCTCGGACTCCCCTGCACCAGGTCCTGCTACTACAGGAACTCACAGGCCTCATCAGGGACTGAGCTGTGAAACTAGTACCCCTCTACCTCAGTGGCAAGAGGTTCTACTCCCGTTATTTTCTGGTTCCAAAAAGAACAGGAGGTCTAAGGCCCATTCTGGACTTGCAAAACCTGAACAAATTCTTGGTGCGAGAGAAGTTCAACATGTTCTCCCATAGAACATTGCTGCCCTACCTCCAGCAAGGAGATTGGCTATGCTCCTTGGACCTAAAGGTTGCTTACACCCACATCCTTATTCATCCCTGTCACAGGCAGTACTTAAGTTTCATGGTCGGGGGCGACCATTAACAGTACAGGGTACTACCCTTCGATCTAGCCTCCACACCAAGAGTCTTCAAGAAATGCTGGGCAGTGGTGGCCACCTACCTCTGTCTCCAAGGGGCCTTTGTCTTCCCATACCTGGAAGACTGGCTTGTAAAGGGGGACATGGCCACTGAGGTGCAACAGGCCACGGGCCGCACCATCAAGATCCTGCAGCATTTGCGGTTCATGATAAACCACCCCAAGTCTCACCTCATTCCAATGCAGGACTATAAAAAGCGACTTCTACTTATGCAGAGAGATATGCAATTAAGTATTTACTTATGTGAATTTTTCTAAATCTTGGTGAAAAAGGAATTCTTTAGATTAAAGCTGATTAATCTGTGAATCCAGTATATTTGTTAAATCATTCAGAGTCTAGTATCAGCAAAGAGCTTTCAGTTTAAATTTAAAACACAGCAGAGAGCTTTCTGATTAAATTTAGAACCCAAGACTCCCTCAAGCCAAGCAAGGGCTGTGTGAATCACCCAGGAAATTGGTCACAGATTGCCTTAGAAGCACGCGACAGAGTACTGTGTAACAGCCAGTTTTTAATAAGTCTTCTTTCCCTCCCTCCTCGACACACACCCACCCCTAGGCAATGTTCCCTCTAATTTTCTGTAGGCTGTGTGCGCATAAAATATCAGCTGTGTGCAGCTTTTGAAGGAAGGTTAAATTTTTGTGCGCCACATAACAACACTCGGAGTTATATACTTTAAAATTTGACTATATGTCAGAATACAGTATGTACACCACATTGATTTTAATCAAATTAAATGAAAATAGACGATTACTAAATGAAGTGGGAAATTTCTAGTAATTACAATCATAACTTTTAAATTTTAAGACGTCTGTGTTTTCTATTAGAATCAGAGCCGTAATTTTTGTGCGCTCTGTTGTAAAGTATGTGCGCTCACTTGGCGAGATGTGTGCACGCGCACACACGCACAGCTTAGAGGGAACAGTGCCCCTAGGCTAATGATAGTTTTATAGGTGCTTAAATCTCTTAAAGGAAAGGAGGTGCCATATTCATTCTCAGGTGCAGCTGTTTATCCTCATCAGGCATACATTAAGGACCTCAGATTAATTAAGCTTCAGGTGAACAAAGTACATTCAACCAGCAACCCTTAGTAAGTAAAGAACTTAAATACCTAAACACAACCTTAAAACTAAGATGCAGCCAGGAATCCAGCAGTGAGATGGGGGTTTTCTAGTCTTTTGCATTGAGTGTCATATATGTATGATTTTCTCCCAGTTGGTGAGGGGTTTTACGTGTGCACTAGGTGCAAGGAGCTCTTTGCTCTCAGGGAACAAGTCCGATCTCTGGAGGCTAGAGTAGCAGACTTGGAGGACATAAGAAAGACAGAGAGGTATATAGACAAGACCTACAGGGATATAGTACTGAGGTCCCACCTCCATAAGAACATAAGATATGCCATACTGGGTCAGACCAAGGTCCATCAAGCCCAGTATTCTGTTTCCAGCAGTGGCCAATCTAGGTCATACGTACCTAGCAGTTTCCCCAAGGGACACAGGTTCCACAATGCTTGTATTGGTTCAAGCATTGATATCCTGGGTCCCTTCTTAATAATGGTTTATGGACCTTTCCTCCAGGAACTTGTCCAAACCTTTTTTAAACCCAGCTACACTAACAGCCTTTACTACATCCTCCGGTAACAAATTCCAGAGTTTGATTACACGTTGAGTGAAAAAATATTTTCTTTTATTAGTCTTAAATAGTTTACCCTGTAGCTTCATTGCATGTCCCCTAGTCTTTCTATATTCTGATAAGGTAAACAATCGATCTACGTTTACCCGTTCCACTCCGTTCATTAATTTATAGACTTCTATCATATCTCCCCTCCAGAATGACAGCATCCTTGTTGCCATGGAGGAGAGAGGTCATGTGACAGGAAAGCATCACCCTGGTGCAGCAGGAAGTGATCCTGTAGCTAAGACTTGTCCTCCAAGTGATGTAAAACCTTCTCGCACCGAGGAGGTTTCTCCAGAACCATGTGCCCATGAGGGAAGGGTTAGGACAGCCATTATAGTTGGTGATTTGATCATTAGGCATGTAGATAGCTAGGTGTCTGGTGGATGTGAGGATCACCTGGTAACATGCCTGCCTGGTGCAAAGGTGGCAGACCTCACGCACCACCTAGAGAAGGTCTTAAATAGTGCTGGGGAGGAGTCTGCTGTCTTGGTACATGCTGGTAACAATGACTTATGAAGCTATTGTAGGGAGGTTCTGGAGGCTAAATTTAGGCTTTTAGGTAGGAAGTTGAAATCCAGAATTTCCAAGGTATCATTCTCCAAAATACTTCCCGTTCCACATACAGGACCCAAAAGGCAGGCAGAGATCTGGAGTCTCAATGCGTGGATGAGACGGTGCAAGGATGAGGGTTTTGGATTTGTTAGGAACTGGGGAACATTCTGGGGAAAGGAGGAGCTCTTCCAAAGGGATGGGCTCCACCATAACTGGGATGGAACCAGGCTGCTGGCATTAACCTTTAAAAAGGAGATAGAACAGTTTTTAAACTAGATAATAGGGGAAAGCCGGCAGTTGCCCAAGAGCGCATGATTCACAGCAATGTATCCTTGAAGGATACTAGCAAACGATTGAAGTTAGGGCATATCAGCAGAGAGGTTCCAATAAATACCCTTCAGTACAGGGCAGTCAGAGCTTAAAGATTCCAAATTACCCCTGCCTACTGATAGACAGATTAATATGAATAAAATACAGCCTTTAAAATGCTTGAATGCAAATGCTAGAAGTCTAAAAAATAAGATGGGAGAGCTAAATATATAGCACTAAATGAGAGGTTAGATTTGATTGGTATCTCAGAGACATGGTGGAAGGAGGACAACTAGTGGGACACTGATACCTGGGTACAAACTATATCATAATGATAGAGCAGATCAGATTGGTGGATGGGTTGCACTCTGTTAGAGAGGGCATTGAGTCACAAAGGATTAACGTTTTGCAGGAAACAAAATTCACGTTAGAATCTCGATGGATTGAAGTTCCATGTAAAAAGTGGAAGTAGAAGGCGATGGCAGTGGGGGGTGTACTATCGACCATCTGGCTGGAATGAACAAATGGATGATGACATGCTCAAAGAAATCAGAGAAGCTAACAAAAGTTATAACACAGTGATAACAATGGGTGATTTCAATTACCCCGGTATTGACTGGGTCAGTGTCAGGGCAGCACATGCTAGGGAGATAAAGTTTCTAGATGAAATAAATGACAGCTTCTTGGAGCAGCTGATTCATGAACTGACAAGAGGAGAAGCTATTTTGGACCTAGTCCTTAGTGGAACACAAATCACATGCAAGAGATAAGGATGTTGGCTCCACTTAGTAATCATAGCATGATCGTGTTTGATTTAATAAATGGAGGAGGGATGGTAAGGAAATCCACAGTACTACCTTTTAACTTTCAAAAGGGAGACTATGATAAAATGAGGAAAATAGTTAAGAAAAAAATAAAAGGAGTAGTTGCAAAGGTTAAAGATTTATATCAAGCTTGGGTGTTGTTTAAAAATACTATCTTGGAAGTACAGACCAGCTGTATTTCACGCTTTAACAAAAGTGGAATGAAGTCCAAAAAACTGCCAGCATGGTTTAAAGGTGAGGTAAGAGAGGCTGCTGTTGCCAAAAAAAGCATCTTTCAGGAAATGGAAAAAGGAGCCAAATAACGGAAATTGGAAACAACACAAGCACTGGCAAGTTAGATGCAAGGCATTGATAAGGCAGGCAAAGAGAAAATTTGAGATGAAGCTTGCTGTGGAAGCAAAAATGCATAGTAAAGACTTTTTCAAGTACATTCATAGCAAAAAAAACCTGTGAGAGAGTTAGTTGGACCATTAGATGATAGAGGGGTAAAAGGGGCACTAAGAGGGGACAAGACCATAGCGGAGAGACTGAATGAATTCTTTCCTTCAGTCTTTTCTGAGGAAGATGTAGGAATGTTACCCATGATTGATATGGTATTTAAAGGAGATGCTGCAGAAGAATTGAAAGAAATATTGATACACCGGGAAGATGTATTACAACTATTTGATAAACTGAAGAGTAACAAATCACCTGGATCGGATGGTATACATCCAAGGGTGTTGAAAGAACTGAAATATGAGATTGCAGAACTGCTATTAGTAATCTGTGAACTATCATTAAAATCATCTGTAATACCTGAAGATTGGAGGATGGCCAATGTAACACCAATTTTTAAAAAGGGTTCCAGGGGTGATCTGGGAAACTACAGACCGGTGAGCCTGACATCAGTACCAGGAAAAATGGTAGAAATCATCATAAAGAACAAAATTACTTAACATGTAGATAGTCATGGAGGAAAGGTCCAAAACCATTATTAAAGTGGACCCGGGATATCCACTGCTTGCCCCAATACAAGCATTGTGGAACCTGTGTCTTTTGGGGAAACTGCTATGTACTTGTGACTTAGATTGGCCACTGTTGGAAACAGGATACTGGGCTCTGATGGACCTTGGTCTGACCCAGTATGGCATATCTTATATTCTTAAGAGCTCAACTGGACACTCTCCAGGTCAGGGCCTTTCTTCCTTTCGACAGGGCAGATCGCCTCAGGGCCCTGGCCACCGAGATGCTACGCCATCACACAATGTCAGTGTGGTCCATGCTCCGCCTACTGGGACACATGGCGTTCACCATGCATGTGGTTCCCAACGCCCACCTCCACATAAGGGCAGTTCAGTGGTGTCTCTGCTCACAGTGGACTCAAGCCAAAGGCATGCTCCGGGTCAGGGTCTTAGTGTCCCATCAGCTAGCAGAATCGCTCGACTGGTGGCAGGGCACACAGCACCTGCAGGAGGGCATATGCATCCCTACTGGGCTGGGGTGCCCACTGTGAGGAATTGTGCACACAGGGCAACTGATCCCTAGCGGAGAGCCAGCAGCTGATCAACAAGCTGGAGCTCAAGGCCATTTTTCTGGTGATCAAGGCTTTCCACCACCACCTATGGAACCAGTCGGCGCTAGTCCAAACAGACAGCCAGGTCGCGATGTTCTACCTCAGCGTCTCTGCCAGGAGGCAGTAGCCCTCTGCTCGTACGCAATTGGAAAAAGAATGCGCTTCAGGGCGGTCTACCAGCTAAGCAGGGTCCTCCAGCCGCATGAAAGGCAACTAAACCCCTGGGTGGCATAGCAGCTTTTTCAACTCTAGGGAACCCCAAGTCTGGACTTCTTTGCCAGCCCAACCAATGCTCAGCTGCCCCACTTCTGCTGTCCCCAACCGCATCCGTCCCAGGTAGCGGCGGACGCCTTCCTCTTCTCATGGTCGGAGGGCCTTCTGTATGCTTTTCCTCCCATGCCACTAATCACCTGACCCCTCTTCAACATTCTGCGGGACAAGGCCTCCATGATCCTGGTGGCTCTGCAATGGCCCAGGTAACCTTGGTTTCCTCTGTTGCTCTGCCTCTCAATGGAGCTCCTGGTTCCTCTGGGGAATGCCCCGGGACTTCTGACCCAGGAGGAGAGCTCCCTTCTTCACCCCAACCTGGGGTTTCTGTCATTAACAGCATGGCTTCTGAACAGGTAGCCTTAGCACCCTTCAACCTCCCAAGAGAGGTGGAATAGGTCTTCCTGGCCTCTTATAAGAACTCCATGAGATGGGCCTACGCCTTCAAGTGGCACAGATTCTCATTATGGTGTGTAGAACAATGAGTTGAGCCATTCTCTTGCCAGGTGCACACGTTGCTACAGTATTTGCTTCACCTTTCACAAACCGGCCTCAAGTCCAACTCCGTCAGAGTGCACCTGAGCGCGGTCTGGGCGCACCATCATTCCATAGAGGACAAACCTCTTTCTGCGCAGCCCCTCATTACCCGATTTATGCAGGGTCTTCTGCTCTCTAAGCCTCCCATCCACCTACCCACAGCAGAATTGGAACCTCGTGGTTCTGATGCAGCTCACCAAGCTACCCATTGAAGCTCTGACTACCTGCCACTTGCATTATCTCTCCTGGAAGGTCGTCTTTCTGGTGGCGCTCACCTCTGCCTGCAGAGTCAGCAAGCTTCAGGCCTTGGTGGCTCCACTTTGCACCCACCCTAAATGCCTTCCGAAGGTGGTGTCCATGTTCCACCTCAACCAGGAGGCGGTGCTCACCTTCTTTCCACGGCCCCATGCCGGCAAGGTAGCAGCCGTTCTCCACACTCTGGTTTATAAGAGTGCCCTGTCCTTCTACCTGCAATGTACCCAGAGCCACTGTAAAACCTCACAGCTGTTTGTTTCCTATGACACCAGTTGATTGGGGGAGGCTGTTACCAAGAAGACCCTGTCCACCTGGGTGGCAGACTGCATCGCCTTTGCCTACAATCAGGCTAGGCTCTCGTTAGAGTGCTAGGTCATGGTGCACAACGTCAGGGCTATGGTGACCTCATTTGCAAGCTTACACTCTGTCCCTATGGCAGACATCTGCCGAGTCACCACCTTCAGTTCACACCTTTGCAGCTCACTACTACCTGGAGAGGGAGTCCCAATGGGACAGCACCTTCGGCCACACGGTACTCCATAATGTGTTCGAGATTTAGGCAATGCCTACCCTCCGATCCTTCTTGTTCAGGCTACCAAAGCAATGGTTCTCCCTGGATGCTGGGGTCCTTTAGAATCTTCCCTTAGACTCGCTTGCGGTTTCTCACAGCTGGGCCGTGTTTTTCTAGAGGTTCTCGGTAGCCTGTAGCTAGGGAGTCCCATATGTGAGGACTGACGTCCTGCTTGTTCCTGGAGAAAGTGTAGTTACTCACCTGTAACGGGCGTTCTCCAGAGATAGCAGGAATCGGTCCTCACAACCCTCCCTCCTCCCCTTGGAGTTGCTGTACAATTTTTTCCATCTACTTTTGTCAGCTCTAGCTTGACTGAGTAGGATGGCACCCTTGGGCGGGAAGAGGACCATGCATGCATGATAGCATCTCCCAAAGGCTTTCTCTGAAAGCTGGGGAGATGCTTCTGCAGGGGCTCCGTCTGTGCCGACATCACCCATATGTGAGGACTAATTCTCCAGGACCAAGCAGGAAGTCAGTCCTCACTTATGGGTGACGTCGGCGCCGACGGAGCCCTCGCGGAGCAATTTTCCCCAGCTTTCAAAGAAAGCCTTTGGGAATTGCAGCGCGCATGCGCGGTCCTCTTCCCGCCCAAGGGTGCCATCTTAGCCAGTCTTCTTTTTTCCGCGGAGCCCTACAGACGTACCCGTCGTGTCCCCGCGAAAAAGTTGATATTTCTTCATAATTTACTCTTTTTTTCATTCGCTTCGACGCCGGTCTTTTTCCCGCCGGACTCGCGACGCCGGTCACGAGTCCTCTTTTTCTTTTTCGGTTTTTCTGACTTAGTCAGTTTTCGTTTTCGGTTTTTCCCTGGCAGCCCGGTCCTTTGACCTCGCCGGGGCCCTTTTTCCCCCGATGGCTGCCAGTGGTTTCAAGCGGTGTGGTCAGTGTGACCGAAATATGTCACTGACTGACACACACGACCATTGCCTCCGCTGCCTGGGTCCGGATCATGACGAAATGATCTGTGGGCCCTGCGGCAAACTCTCCTCCAAAGCGTTGAGAAGTCGGCGGCATCAGCGGGATAGGATCTTCGCTGACCCCAGCCGTACCCGGACCTCGTCGGAGGCCTCCGCGTCCAGGGGTTCCAGCTCGGACCATCGCCGGAGTTCCTCCGACAGGGGTTCTCCCTCCGGGGACCATCGACGCAAGGTGAAACCCGCGAGGGCGGCGTCGGTGGACGCTCCTGGCTCCGCGAGGGCCAGGTCGCATAGCCCCGATAGCCGTCCCGGGTCCTTGGAGAAGGAGCACCTCACGAAGCGACCTCGCCTGGAGTCGGAGCTGCCTGCTCGGGTAAGTCCCGTAGTCCTCCTGGACTCGCCTCCGCGACAGCCGACGTCGGGCCCGACACCGTCGGGGCCCGCTGGGTCACCTGAGCTCGGGCTCAGGTTGACGGCCTTGGAGAGCAGACTGTCTGCCTTCATGGACCAGCAGCGGGCACTGCTCGCTGGCTTCGCTGGCGCCGCTGCCCCGACCGCCGGGACATCGACGTCTAAGTCGACCCCGGAGACCGAGCCAATCCTCGAGTCGATGCGAACTCGAGTCGATCCTCGGTCGAGGTCACCCTCGGCCTCCCGTTCGGGACCGAGGTCGCCGACGCCGACTCCCTCGGCGTCGGGGCGGCAGGCGCCGCGCCCTGCCCGGGCCGACCCCACCGAGTCCTCGTCGGAGTTGGTCTGGGAGTCTGAAGAGGAAGAGTCGCCTGATTCTTTTCGGACTCGGTGTGTCCCTTCGGACTCACCTGAGTCCGAACCTCGGAAGCAGTCCCCTCCGGAGGATGCCCGGTTCTCGGACTTCGTCAGGGATATGTCCAAGGCTTTGGCCTTCCCTGCGGACCCCGAGGAGGAGCCTCGAGCCGAAGAGCTCGACGCCCTCCAGTATGACTCTCCCGCCAGGGAGCACTTTACTGTACCGGTTCCTCCCATGCTGGAGCGACTACTCTTCCGCATGTGGGAGAGTCCGGCCACCTCGCCGGTCCTGAGCAAGCGGGTCGATTCTATCTATCGAGTCCGCAAGAGCCCTGGCTTCCAAAAAGCACAGCTACCACACCATTCCATGGTAGTGGAATCGGCCATGCATCGTCTTAAGAGCCAGAAGATGCACTCCTCGGTGCCTCCTGGCAGGGAGGCCCGTAACCTGGATGGCCTTGGTAAGAAGTGTTTCCAGGGCTCTATGCTTGCGTGTCGTGTCCAGACCTACCAGCTATACATGGGCATGTATCTCCGAGACCTGGCTAAAGAGCTAGCCGGATTCTCCGCTGGTTTGTCCGAGGAACCCTTGCGGAGGTTCCTGGCCTTGTTCACTGGCATTCGGGAATGCTCAAAATTCATATCCCGAGCAGCCTATGATGGCTTTGAAGCATCGGCTCGAGTGGCCGCAGCCGGCATCGGTGCCCGCTGACAGGCTTGGCTTCAGTCGTCTGACCTTGAGCCCTGGGTGCAGGACAAGTTGGTCGATGTCCCCTGCCGAGGCGAAAACCTCTTTGGCAAGCCCATGGCTGAAAAGGCTGCGCAAATTGAGACGGAGACTCTCACCCGGACTAGGCTTTCTAGGAAGACCTCCGCCCCTTCCCAGAAAAAGAAGGGCTCGGGAAAGAAGTCCTTTTACCCGAGGAAGGCGGCTGCCTACAAACAATACCCCCAATATCAGGCCCCTGCAGCTCCCCAACAGGGCCAGCAGGCCAAGGGACGGGGTAACGGGTCCCGTAGGCAGCAAGCCCCCAAGCCTGCACCACCAGCCCCTGCTCAGCAGGGTGGGGGTTTTTGACTCCTCAAGCATAGCCTCTCCCCCCCCGCTGGTTCCTCCCAGCACCGGAGGCCGGCTGGTTCACTTCGCCCACAGGTGGTCCAGCGTCACCTCAGATGCCTGGGTGCTTCAAGTCGTGCGAGAAGGCTATCTTCTCCACTTCCACCAGGTCCCTCCCTCCTATTTTCCGGGAGAACCTCCACGACCCCCTCTGCACAGGGAATTACTCCTTCAGGAGTTAGCAGGTCTTCTACAGGAACAGGCGGTGGAACCGGTGCCCCACCACCTGAAAGGTCAAGGCTTTTATTCCAGGTATTTTCTAATACCAAAAAGAACAGGAGGCCTCAGACCCATCCTGGACTTGCGCAACCTCAACAAGTTCCTCGTGCGGGAGAAGTTCAAGATGCTTACCCTTGGAATCCTTCTGCCCTACCTCCAGCAGGGAGATTGGCTATGCTCCTTGGATCTAAAGGATGCCTACACGCACATCCTCATCCACCCAAGCCACCGCCAATACCTAAGGTTTGTGGTGGCAGGGAATCATTACCAGTACAGAGTACTACCCTTTGGCCTGTCCTCCGCACCGCGAGTCTTCACAAAATGTCTCGCGGTGGTGGCGGCCCATCTCCGGCTTCACGGCCTCTATGTCTTTCCGTACCTCGACGACTGGCTCATCAGAGCAGCGTCCGCCCTGGAGGTCACCAACGCCACGCGCCGCACGGTGACTCTTCTGCAGTACTTGGGCTTTGTTATAAACTTCGCAAAGTCCACTTTGCTCCCCTCACAGGATCTCGAGTTCATCGGCGCAAGGCTGCACACTCCTCAGGCACGAGCGTTCCTACCGCTCGACAGGGCTCAACGGCTCATGGACCTAGCCGACCGTTTTCGCAGCCAGCCCCTGGTCTCCGCCAGGCGCTTCCTGAGACTACTCGGCCATATGGCTTCCACCGTCCATGTGACCCCCAATGCCCGCCTGAATATGCGACCCGCTCAATGGTGTCTCTGCAAGCAGTGGCAACAGGCCACAGGTGGCCTAGCAGACCTAGTGCGCGTCTCCGAGCCGCTGGCCTCGTCTCTTCAGTGGTGGCTACATCGGCCGAATCTGGTGCTCGGCATGCCCTTTCAGCCGCCTCCGCCGGCCCGGGTGCTGACGACAGATGCATCCCTCCTGGGCTGGGGAGCACATTGCCAAGGGGCGCGTACTCAGGGCCTTTGGACCACGTGGGAGTCTGCTCAGCAGATCAACTTCCTGGAGCTCAGAGCGATCCGCCTGGCTCTCAGGGCCTTCTCCCACCTGACCTCCCACCAGTCCGTCCTTGTCCAGACGGACAATCAAGTTGCCATGTTCTACGTGAACAAGCAGGGGGGCACGGGCTCCTTCCTTCTCTGCCGGGAAGCACAGAAGCTCTGCTCTTGGGCCGTCAGTCACGGCGTTCTCCTCAAGGCAGTTTATCTCCCAGGCCAAGAGAATTGCCTGGCGGACAAACTCAGCAGAATCCTCCAGCCGCACGAGTGGCGCCTGGATACCTTGGTAGTTCAGAAGCTCTTTCTAAAGTGGGGCCTCCCCACGGTGGATCTCTTTGCCAGTCCTCACAACCGGCAACTTCCTCGCTTCTGCTCTCGTCTGCCACACCCCCTTCGAGTTGCGGCGGACGCTTTTCTACTCTCATGGTCGGGGAGCCTCTTGTACGCTTTCCCTCCCATCCCGCTAGTCTCTCGGACTCTTTTCAAGGTTCTCCGAGACAAAGCCTTCATGATCCTGGTGGCCCCTCGCTGGCCCAGACAGCCGTGGTTTCCACTCCTGCTGCAATTGGCGGTCGAGGATCCATTCCCTTTGGGGTTACAACCGGATCTCCTCACTCAGGATCAGGGGTCTCTGCTGCACCCCAACCTCAGGTCTCTCAACCTAATGGCCTGGCTGCTGAGAGGGTAGTCCTTGCTCCCCTTCTCCTGCCGGCAGAGGTGGAGGAGGTCGTCTTGGCTTCTCGGCGACCTTCTACCCGCAAATGCTACGCCCTTAAATGGCGTCGCTTTTCCGTTTGGTGTACCCAACAGTCTCAGGATCCCTTCTCCTGCCCGGTGTCGGTGGTCTTGCAGTACTTGCTACACCTCTCTAATCTGGGACTTAAGTCCAACTCCGTCAAAGTTCACCTCAGTGCTCTTTCGGCACATCATGTGCCGGTGGACGGCAGACCTCTCTCCAACGACCCTCTTGTAGCGAGGTTTCTCCGAGGTCTCCTTCTACTTAAACCACCTCTGCGCCCGCCAGCGCCTGACTGGGACCTGAATGTGGTTTTGCAGCGGATCACCTGTCCGCCTTTTGAACCTATGGCTACCTGTTCTCTCCATTTTCTGTCTTGGAAAACACTGTTCTTGATAGCCCTCACTTCCGCTAGACGCGTAAGTGAATTGCAGGCCCTCGTGTCTGATCCCCCTTACACTCGGTTCTACAAAAATAGGGTAGTCCTACGGACTCACCCAAAATTTCTTCCAAAAGTGGTCTCCCCTTTTCACATCAATCAGGAGGTGGTACTTCCAACCTTCTTTCCCAGACCACACTCCAGCCGAGCTGAAACGGTCCTCCATACCCTGGACTGTAGAAGGGCATTGAACTTCTACCTTGACCGTACGCGGGAGCACCGTAAAGCTGCTCAGCTTTTTGTGTCTTTTGACCCCAATAAATTGGGGCTCCCGGTCTCCAAGCGTACTCTGTCCATCTGGGTTGCGGACTGTATCTCTTGGGCTTATGGGGCAGCCGGACTCTCCTTGGAAGGTCGAGTCACGGCTCATTGCGTTCGGGCAAAGGCTACGTCAGTGGCTTACCTCCGCTCTGTTCCACTGGCGGACATCTGCCGGGCCGCTACTTGGTCTTCGAGCCAGACTTTTGCGGTCCATTACTGTCTCGAGAGGGAGTCCCGCAGGGACAGTGCTTTCGGACAGGCAGTCCTCCGTAATCTCTTTGAGGTCTGAGCAACTCCTACCCTCCATCCCGGATGTGGGCTACCAGTGGGTAATAATTCAGCGAAGATTCTTTTCCTTCTGTGCTGCTGAGCTAGAGGGAGCTCATTTTTGTACTTAGGGTCTCCGGTAGCCTTAAGCTTGGGAGTCCCATAAGTGAGGACTGACTTCCTGCTTGGTCCTGGAGAAAGCGTAGTTACTCACCTGTAACAGGTGTTCTCCAGGAGCAGCAGGAATCAGTCCTCACAACCCTCCCTCCTCCCCTTGGAGTTGCAATCGTCTGCTTTAGTTTTTTTGCAAATTTTTATGCTGTCTTTTTTAGCTATGTCATCTGACTGGCTAAGATGGCACCCTTGGGCGGGAAGAGGACCGCGCATGCGCGCTGCAATTCCCAAAGGCTTTCTTTGAAAGCTGGGGAAAATTGCTCCGCGAGGGCTCCGTCGGCGCCGACGTCACCCATAAGTGAGGACTGATTCCTGCTGCTCCTGGAGAACACCTGTTACAGGTGAGTAACTACACTTTCTTGCTGTCCCTGGAGAACACCTGTTACAGGTGAGTAACTATGTTTCACCTATCACCTCAACCCTTTTATAGCAAAGACCCTGCACAAGGTCTAGCAGGTTTGGCATGATGATTCTAATAGCTCCCTACTGATCTTATTAAAACTGGTTCCCTCTTAAAAGATTCCTAGTTATTCCACTGTGCAGGTATCAAATATTTTAATCACTAATCACGCAAAAGAAGGGCTCCCTTCTCCTTCCAATTCTAAAATCCCAAGCCATGATAGCATGGAAATTGAGTAGCATTTGATGATGAGTTAACTATTGTTGTAAGAGCTGATCTAACACATGGATTTATGTGGGATCAATCCGGAAGCTCGAGAATTACCTCAGGTGGTGATATTTTATATAAATAAAGGAAGACTTCATCTCCAATGTGTTTCCTTATAATTCACCTAGATTTATCCTAATCCCCATTTGTGTTGTCTGAATTGATTGTTGTGTTGTCTGTCTTGATTAGATTGTAAGCTCTTATGAGGAGGGGTGGTCTTAACATGTCTCTCTACAGTGCTGCATATGCCTTGTAGCGCTATACAAAGCAGGGAGGAGTGGCCTAGTGGTTGGGGCAAGTTGCCTCAGGCTGGGGGTTCGAATCCTGCTGGAGGACAGCAACCTCAGACTGGAGGGACTGGGGTTTCTAGTCCCACAGGTGCTCCTTGTGTACTTGGGTATGCCACTTAAATCTCTGTTGCCTCAGGTACGACACGTAGATTGTGAGCCCTTCGGGGACAAGGGAAATATAATACCATACCTGAATGTACACTGCTTTTTCCCAGTGAAAAGCGGTATATAAGCATTGCTAAATAAACAAATAAGTAGTAGTAGTAGCATTTAATTTCCACTTTAGGCCTCCCACCACCTATTCAAGACATATTGGTTGCTGCAGGGAAACTACTGACAGGCGTATTTATGCTTTCAAGTGGAAGAGGTTCTCCATCTGGTGTTTCATATATAGCCACAACTCCATTTGGTGTCTGCCTAATGCCATTATTGCACTTTATCAGCTGATCAATCAATTTCAAGCCTTAGGAAGCTATGAACGTATTCTCAGTTCCATCATAACAAGGTAGGTCTTTGTGCTCATCCTAAATTCTTACTGAAGATAGTTAAATAAAAATAGAAACAAAAAAGGAAAATAAGGTGTTGGAAAGTAAAGTGATACATTTTTATTGGACTAACGCTTTTCCTATTTGTTTCTGTTTTATCGAATTACCATTAAAGTGGACTAACACAGCCAGTGGCATAAGTTACATTGAGGAGCCTCCCCTGTGCAGACCCCCTTCGGCAGGCTCCTCCTCCCCCAATGCAACTGTGGCGGCAACCTTTATTATTATGTTTGCTGTGCTGCCTCCACTCTTATAAGCTCATCAGAAGCCTGGCGGCTGTTGCCCACCAGACCGTCTCGTGGTGTGGCTCTTATACCAAGACTTTAGCCTGGCACGAAACAGCCGCTGGGCCCACGGCAGATTTTTAAGAGCAGAGGCCCTATATCCACCGGTGCAATCGTTTTTGTTATAGGGTATGTCGACAATGAGTCAGGCACAGAATCTTCCAATACTGTTGAAGAGAGAGGTGGAACAGGAGGAGGCAGCGGGTATCGGATAACAGCTTAAAGATGCTCCCTCCAGTGATAGTAAACTGAATACCGGAGGAACTCTCGCGTCCACTCGTCCAGGCGGTAGCCTGGGAGCGGGTGGGCTCGCCTGTCTTACTCTCTACTATTACTTCTGTCCAAGATGGCTGCCGAGGAGGGCTGCTGGGTAATGTAGTTTTAGAGCAAGGAGTGTGACCACATGGTAATTAGGCAAAACAGAGAATTTATTTCGGGATTTCCCCTCCGCATTGAATTCATGACCCCAACTGAAATTGGATAATTCTCCAATAATGCAAACAAAGAATGTGAAAACAGGCTTAACACAAAAATACAGGAATGTCCTTTTGAATATCAGCTCTTAGCTTCCAGCGAGGAACAAGCTTCTAAAGCTCAATCTGTTGTTCAGATTAGCTTCTTGTTTTTCACTTTCAAAAGAGCTTTTCACTATACACAAGTTATGCAGGCAAACACTTGGCAGTATTTCAACTACCAGCAGGTTTCCTTTCATTAAGCAATGTGCAGCACAAGTCCTTAATTGCTTTCATGAAACAGTCCTTCACATAGGTAATGAATTAGCACATATTCAGGTTCTTGGCCATGCAAAAAGAACACTGCATTTCCTCTACATCAGAATCATTAGGGTTTTCAAACAAATCTATTTCCATCTCATTCATAGATTCGCTGTGACTATTTTCCTTATCCTGTATATCAGGAGACTGGCTATTCTCCTTCCTTATCAGCTCATTTAGTTTTAACAGCAGCTGTTCCCTGTGGTCTCCAGCCACGGGCTTTTGCAATGGAGTTTCTCTCCCTTTCAACAGGCTAGCAATCTCTTTCAGAGTTGAGGCTTGGCAGTCACTGGCATATATTCTATGCTTATTAAACATTTGCCTTTCAGGGTTCAGGGGAACACAACATTTAGCACTGTCTTTTAATTCTTTAACTATTCCTTCAGCTTGGCTTTTGGTAAGAATTAAAGATAAGACATTTCCATTACCTTCAAGGCTTAAGGGCTGCTTTAATCTGTTTCCCCACCTGGAAACACGTCTTTGTCCTAGATACTGTTGCCTGCTCTGGGTTCCAGACACCCTCTGCTTCTCATTCACCCTTGCATGTGGATCAGCCAGGTTTCTTCCTGATGTTCCCTTTTCCACTGGAACTTATGTACCTGCTTCAGGACCCAGCAAGTTTCTGACTTCAAGCTTGTCCTCTTCAGAACCAGCCTCCCTTGCTGGAACTGCATCAACTGCCTCTGGAACTCCACGAACTCTAAGAACTGCCTGCCCTCCTTCTAAAACTGAAGCACTTTTAAATTGCTGCCTTTCAGGCACCACACCCTTCTTCCTACTCACGTGCACCTCATCAGTGCTCAACCTAGCCCTGACGTCACTAGGTGGGCGGGGCTTAGTGCTCAGTATACTCTGCCTTGGAAGCTTGTGGTTTCTATAGGAACTGCTTTTCTCTCCAGATTTAAAGGGACAGGGCTGATTTTCCTCCCATTCCATTTCCTCTGCACAGCTCTCCTTACCACAGAACTAAGTGCCTGTCCATGGGACCGAAAGTCTTACCTTGAACCACCGAAGAAGCGGCCACTTTAGAAGGGCCCTTAATCTTCCTCTTACCCATTTTTATTGGTCCTAGACAGCACCCCAAGTCCTTTGTTTCCTCCAATGCACCAAAGGGGCGTGTCCGCCCCTTTGGTCACACCCCTTAGGTCCAAGTCCCACGAGCTGCAACACGCAGGCACGTGTACTGAAGGGGTGTTTCCAAAGGGGATTGTTCACTCCTTTGGTCACACCCCTTTGATCCATGTCCTGCGAGCCACGACACGTGGGCAGATTTTGTAGAGCACTGGGGTCCTTCTTCAGGACTGCCTCCTCGGCACCAGACCACTCCGGATGCAGGTACGCTGGTAGCAAACAACAGTGGGGCAGATGGCAGTCCCAGGCACTTCAACACACAGCCAAAGCGATTCTCGCCGGCCAGTAGTTTTAGTGCATGCACAACAGGTGCACTTTTTATCTCTGTGACTGACTGTCACAACTGATGCCTCCAGTGCCTCTGTCCTGACCACGAGTTCTCTACCTGCACTCTATGCCTACAGTTGACTAAGAAGGGCTTCGAGGGCTGGGAGAAGCAGTGCGAGTTCCTCTTTGTGCTATTGGACTCGGCATCCTTGGTACCAGCATCTATATCAGCATCAGCACTCTTAAGATGCTCTGCCAAGGCCTCCGCATCAAGCGGTAACTGTGCTTATTCGGAGCTGAGGGCCTGCAGCAGAATGGCACAGAGGCTCTCCATTGACATCTAGTTGGAGCCTCGGAAGAACTCGGCATTTGCCTCGACATCAAAGGGGGAGGCCAGAGACCATGCCAAGCATGGGCATCGACACCAGAGCCCCTCTTGGTGCAATGTCAAGGGCAATGGCTGAGAGCGGCCTGCCAAGATGCTCCGGCAGGAGGAATAGACTCCTAGAGCCCTGGAGAGCCATTGGCAATCTCCCAATGACCTTACCATTGTGGAGTCTCTGGGACAGGTGCCACAGTCAGTGGCCAAGGTCATTGTGCCAGCCCTGACATCCTTGGAGACCACAGTGCTTACCGAATGGCTTCTAGCCCTCAAGGTGCACATGGCTGTTCTCTTGGCTGCATGGGCCCATTGACCGGTGGCCCATTGCTACCGGCCGTGCAGCCTATCCTCGAGACCGTGCCCTCCCCATCAAGCCGGGGACTTTATTTCTTTAATTAACATTTTTTTATATACCGCCTTTCAAATTCACAAAGCGGTTTACAAAGAACTTAACTTTGTTTACATAGAACTTTGCTATTGTAAAGTTTCCAAAATAAGTTAACAGTGATGATATTAACAATTTAACTATTTACATAAGTGTATGAACTCTTACAGATGCTTGGTGATTTGGCAGTTGTCTGAAAGTTGTCATAGTCCTAGCAATTAGTTGACTTGTAAGGTCTTGAAATGTTTGGTAAATAGATGGGTTTTCAAGGATTTTTGGAAGTCTGTAATATCCATGGTGGCTCTCAGATGTTGTGGGAGGGCATTCCATAGTGATGGGATGTAGAGCTCGAACACTCTAGTGTGTTCTGGGAGGTGCTTGTGGATGTCTTGGGTGTTGCTAGGGAGTTTTGGTGCAGTGTCCTCCTTGATCTGTTGTCAGGGACTCTTCTGATCAAGCATTTTAAGCAATCAGCAGATTGAATGTGACGTATTTTGAATGCTATCGTTAATATCTTGTATTTTATTCGTGAACTGAAGGGGAGCCAGTGGAGGGATTCAAGTATGGGGGTGATGTGAGCTTGTTTATTAGCTCTAGTGATTAGTCGGGCTACTGCATTTTGTGGCAGTTGCAAGGCTTGCGTTGCACATTTAGGTAAGCCGTGAAGAATTAGATTACAATAGTCAAAGTGCAGTGTGATTAGCACCTGACAAACAGAGCGGAAATGGTTCTGCTTTAGAAGAGGTCAAAAATTTTGCAGAAACTTCATTTTGTAATATACTTTTGTTATTGTTTTGATGATGTGGGACTGAAAATTGAGCCTCTGGTCAATGTATATTCCCAGGTACTTCACCTCACTCTTTATGGGTATTGATCTGCTTCCTATTAGTAAGTTATCTGGAGGGTTGAATGTAGGGTCTCTCGTGATTATGAGGGCTTCCGATTTCTTGTAGTTGATTTCCAAATTGCGTTGAAATAACCATTCAGTGACTGTGGACATATAGGCTGAGACAGCAGAGTAGTCTGGTTTCTTTGTATCTAGGATGGAATATATCATTAAGTCGTCTGTGTATAGGTGGTAGTGTATTTTATGTTCCTGTAAGATTTTGCATACTGGCTGTATGTACAGGTTAAAGAGGAGAGCAGAAAGTGCGGAGCCCTGAGGAAGACCTTGCTTTAGTGGAAAAGTATCCGATTTTATCTTAACTTGTGATCTTCAGTCAGATAAGTAGGAGCGGAACCACGACAGCGGTGTGTCGTTTACTCCTATTTCGCTTAATCTGTCAAGACGTATGAAGTGGATTATAGAGTCAAATGCGGAAGTTATGTCAATGAAAATGAGGATAAATCCTTTCCTAGTGTCTTCAGGTCAGTAGTTGGAGTCCATCCCGTGTCCGACCCCGATTTCACTCTCTAGTGTCTGACTCCGCACCGGCACTTGGGGGAGGACTGCCGGCGGCTGTCATCTCCAGAGGACAGCCGATGCTTGGGAAGAAACCAGGAGGTACTTTTTCTCTTAAAGTCAGACTCTGATTGCTAGGAGACAAAGGAGTATCCGCTGGTTGCTGAGAGGGCGTCCACGGACATCCCCTTGGAGCTATCCCCCCACCATACGAATGGCAGAAGTTGTCCCCGGAGGACTTAATCTGTAATATGCAAAAGCGATTCTCCGGGAACAAGCAGGAAGTCAGTCCTCACATATGGGTGATGTCGGCACCGATAGAGCCCTCGTGCGGAGCAAATCCCCAGCTTTCAAATAAAGCCTTTGGGAATTGCATCGCGCATGCGCGGTCCCCTTCCAGCCCAAGGTGCCATCTTGCTCAGTCTCCTTTTTTCCACGGAGCCCTCCAGACGTTGTCCCACTGTCCCCATGGAAAAAGTTGTAAAATTCAGTTTTTTGTCTTCTTTCCTTCGGTCGACACCTGTTCCTCTTCCCGCCTGTGGCTCGATAACCAGTAATGGATCCGGTTTGATTTTTCAGTTTTTGTCCTTCGTGACTGGCGTTCACGCCCTTTTTTCCTTTTCACTGGCAGCCTGGTTCTTCGACCTCGCACAGACCCTTTTTCCACCGATGGCTGCCAGCGGGTTCAAGAAGTGGGATCGGTGTGTCAAACCTATGTCCCTCACCGATATGCACGACTGCTGTCTCTAGTGTCTCGGGCCCGACCATGACCCAATGGTCTACGGTCCGTGTAGGAAGATGTCCTCTAAGGCTCTGAAGAGCCGTCAGCAGCAGCACGATAGGATTTTTCCTGAATCCGTGCCTCCGCGTGCCTGGACCTCATCTGAGGCCTCTGCATCTCGGGGGGAGCACTCAGAGCCCGAGCTGCGTAGAGGTTCCTCAGAGAGGGGGTCCCCGTCGAGGGAGCACTGGAAGAAGAAAAATCCCCAGAAGCCGGCGTCGGACGGTTCTGAGCAGCCCGATCCCTCCTGGGGCCAGTCACGGAGCCCCAAGCGCCAGCCAGGGTCTTCGGAGACAGAGCGCCCGGCAAAGATGGGACCCGACCCCAGAAGCTGCGGAGCCTTCTGGACTCGAGTCCAGAGTGGGTGGTCTTGGAGCGCAGTATAACTGCCTTCATGGGGCAGCAGCAGGCGCTGATAGCCGGCCTGTCAGGTTCTTCCGCCCCATCCACCAGGCTCTCGACGTCAAAGTCGACCCCGGAGGCCGAGCCGATCCTCGAGACCCTTCAGACTCGAGTCGATCCTCGGCCGAGGTCCCAATCAGCCTCCCTTTCGGGACCAAGGTCATTGCTGCCGAGCCTCCTGGTGTCTGAGCAGTCAGCGCCAGGGGCCTCGATGCCGGAGCCTATTGATTCCTATTCGTAGGCTTCAGGATGGGAGATGGAGGAAGATGAGTCGCCGGAGACCTGTTGGCACAGGGATGTCCAGTCCGGTTCCCCGGTGTCTGAACCTTGGAGAAGGTCCCCTCCGGAGGACACGAGGTTCTTGGACTTCGTGAGGGATATGTCCAAAGCTTTGGCATTCCCCACGGAGTCTGAGGAGGATCCTCGAGCTGACGAGCTCAAGATCCTCCAGTATGAGGCCCTGCTCGGGAGGCCTTTACTGTACCCATGCCTCCAATCCTGGAATGACTGATGCTCCGTATGTGGGAGATCCCCGCATCAATGCCGGTGATCAGCAAACAGCTGGACTGAATGTATCGAGTCCGCCGAAGCCCTGGGTTTCAGAATTCGCAGCTGCTGCACAACTCCATGGTTGTGGACTTGGCCATGCGCAAACTGAAGAGCCAGAAGATGCACTCCTCGGTGCCTCCCGGGAGGGAGGCCCGCAACTTGGATGCCCTCAGCAGAAAGTGCTTCCAGGGATTGATGCTCACCTGTCATATCCAGGCTTACCAGCTGTACATGGGCATGTACCTGAGGGACCTGGTGAAGGAACTCGCTGGGTTCTCGGCTGGTCTCTCCGAGGGACCTTTGCAGTGCTTCAGGAGCCATCCGTGAGCGCTCGAAGTTCATGTCTCGAGTGCTTATGATGGGTTTGAGTCGGCGGCCCGGGTAGCCGTGGCGGGCATCGGTGCACTCCGCCAAGCATGGCTGCAGTCATCCGACCTCGAGCAATGGGTTCAGGATAAGTTGGTCAATGTCCCATGCCAGGGAGACAACTTCTTTTTGGCAAACCCATGACCGACAAGGTGGCTGAACTGGAGACCGAGTACATGACGAGGACACGGCTCTCCAAGAAGACCTCTGCCCCTTCTCGCAAGAAGGGCTCGGGTAAAAATCCCTTTTACCCGAGGAAGGGTGCTGCTTACCGAAGCTACCCCCATTATCAGGCCTCCCCGGCTCCCCAACAGGTGCAGCAGGCCAAGGGACAGGGGCATGGCCCGCATAAGCAGAAAGCCCCCAAACCCCAGGCACCGGCTCCGGCCCCGGCCCAGCCTGGCAGTGGCTTTTGACTCTCAAAACATGGCCCCACTCCCCATAGGAAACAGGCAGTACACAGGAGGCAGGCTGGCCCTGTATGCCAGCAATTACCACCAATGCCTGGGTCTTGCAGATAGTCCAAGAGGGCTATTTACTGCACCTGACCCAGGTGCCCACCCCCTTACTTCCCAGGAGAGCCCCTCAGGTCTCCCCTTCACCGGGACCACCTTCTGAAGGGGTTGACAGGTCTGCTCGAGGATTAGGCAGTAGAACTGGTGCCCCACCACCTGCAGGGCAGGGGCTTCTACTCTAGGTAGTTTCTGGTACCAAAAAGGATAGGAGGCCTCAGACCCATCCTGGACATATGCAACTTAAACAAATTCCCGATGAGGGAGAAGTTCAAGATGCTCTCCCTTGGAATATTGCTGCCTTACCTCCACCAGGGAGATTGGCTATGCTCCTTAGACCTAAAAAATGCATATACACACATCCTAATACACCCAGACCACAGGCAGTATCTACGCTTTGTGGTGGGGGGTCAGCACTACCAGTACAGGGTACTCCCCTTTGGCCTGGCCTCGGCCCCCAGTGTGTTTACAAAGTGCCTGGCCATGGTGGCCTTCTTTCTCAGACTCCAAGGGGTCTTTGTCTTCCCCTACCTAGATGACTGGTTCATCAGAGGCACTTCTGCCAGTGAGGCCCACCAGGCCACATCTTGCACCATTCAAGTGCTGCAGCATCTGAGGTTTGTAATCAATTACCCCAAATCCAGCCTGACTCCCACTCAACTGCCAGAGTTCATTGGAACCAGACTCGACACTCTTCAGGCAAAGGCCTACCTGCCTGTAGACAGGGCACGCAGACTTCTGGCCCTGGCACATCAAATGAGTCGCAGATCCAAGGTGTCAGCAAGGCATTTTCTGCGCCTTCTCGGGCACATGGCTTCTACGGTTCACGTAACACCAGATGCCTGCCTCCACATGTGAACTGCTCAATGGTGCCTCAGAGACCAGTGGTCACAGGCTTCAGGTTGCCTCAGGGAGAAGATCACAATTTGCAGGCAACTGGTATGGTCCCTGGGCTGGTGGTTTCAGCCACTCCACTTGGAAGTGGGGATGCTTTTCCAGGCTCCTCTGCACACGAGGATCCTGACCACGGATGCCTCCCTGCTGGGCTGGGGGGCCCATTGCCAGGGATTCTCTACCCAGGGAATGTGGTCCTCAGAAGAGAGAGCACAGCAGATCAACATCTTGGAGCTCCGTGCCATCTACCTGGCTCTGGGCGCTTTCTGGTGAGTCCTGGCTCACGAGCCTGGTTTTTTTTTTAAATATTTTAAATTATTTTTATTTTCAACACCAACACTACAATATTCAACACCAAAGAAAAAAATTCAACTGATCCTTCCCCCCCCCCCCTTTCCCCACCCCTTCCCTCTCCCCACCCTCCTCGTCTCCTTGCAGGTTCTATACCAGTCACCGGTTACAAAAAATATTTGCACTTAAGAAGGTCTGTGCATCAAGCCTATTTAGTGAAACCCACTTGTTCTTGCCATTGCAGCATATTCATCAAGGTATCGCCATTTATTCACAACTGAACATAAACTCTGCATATTGTCTAGATAAAAACATTGTTTGCTTCTCAGGCCCCTCTAAGCTGTCACTTTATCCTGCGCTTTCTCATATCTTGAGAATAGGCATACCAGATTCCACCAATAATGCCCATCCAACTTACTGGGATCCTTCCAGCATGTCACTATCATTTTTAAAGCAATGGCCATAATAAACAAAAAAAAATTATTTTGCTAATGTTAAGATTCCAGCTGAAGAGCACAGGATAACTATCCGCCATGATAAGGGGGCCTGAAAATGCAAAACCTTTTGAATCTTGTCCCAAATCTGTGTCCAAAAACTCTGAATGTAAGGGCAATCAAACACCATATGCCTTAAGGTATCCGGGCTCCTGTGACATGCCCTACATTTCTTGCCAACACTTGGGTCCCATTTAGTGAGTCGGACTGGAGTAATATATGCCTGGTAAGTTAGGAAATATAAGGTATGGGTAAGAACAGCAGCCCTGGACACTCTATTCACCTGGTCCTAAATCAGCGGTCAAGTTTGCGGAGAAATGGAGAGATCCAATTCTTTTTTCCATATTTTTTTCTAAACCAAGCAGACAGGACAAAGCCCCATCCCTTAACAATGCATAAAATCTGGAGTCTGTTCCTTTCTTACTTAGGAAGATCTCAGCCATCTTTTGTAGCCCCCATTCTTCCGCCAAGTTTTTGACATTGATCTTTGACTCAGATATACAATGTCTTAGCTGCACTCATTGATACTGACAACTAGCGGGCAGATTAAACTCACGCTGCAACTCTTCAAAAGACTTCCATGTCTGAGAATTAACTAACTGACCTATAGTCCAAATACCACTAGCTTGCCACAGTTTCCATGAGACAACCCTTTGACCAATTTTAAAATGGATATTATACCATAAGGGAAGCAAGGCAGAAGGAGGGGTTTCTTTCCCTAGAATTTGCGCTTAAACATGATAAGCATCTTGAGTCGACTTTATTATTCTTGCAGCAGCAAGAGTATCAGAGTGTCTCATGCTGATCAATACCAACAACGGTACAGATGCTACTAGCCGCTCTTCCACTTCCAACCACATCGGCCTCTGACCGCTAACCTCAGGAGCAATCCACACTGCACCTTGCATAAGATGAAATGCCAAATGATACCATCTGAAATCTGGAAATTGGACTACTCCATTAAGTTTCTTCGCCTTTAATTTACTTGTTGCTATTTTAGGGGGTTTCCCTTGCCATAGGAAGTCAATAAGCAACCACTCCAGAATTTTATAAGTTCTAGGGGGCAGAGATACCGGAAGCATCTCCAGAATATAATTAATCTTCGGTGCTAAAACCATTTTTATTGAGTCTATCCTACCCCACCAAGACAAGTGGAGAGGTGACCATTTCACAGTAAAAGATTGGACCAGCTCCCTTAAAATTTTAATATTTAACTGAACAGTCTCTTCCAGAGTAGAGCAGTATCTTACCCCAAGGTATTTAATGGCTTTTTCTTCCCATACGAATGGATATTGTTCAACCATCGACAGATGTGTTAACATATTCATTGGAAACGCCACCAACTTTGCCCAATTTATCTTATATCCTGACAAACAAGAATATTTTTCAATTATCTTTAACACCTCTGCTACTGATGAAGGTTGAGTAAACAGCAGGAGATCATCTGCATATGCAGAGAGCTTGATTTGCAAGTCAGCTAGTACTATGCCTTGGATCTTCTCCGAATGGCGCATCAATACAGCTAGGGGTTCCAATGCTATATTAAAAAATAAAGGGGAAAGCGGGCATCCTTGTCTAATACCCCTGTGGAGCAAAAAGGGGTCCGAAAGCGTCCCATTAGCAAGTATACGGGCCGAAGGGTTAGTATAGAGAACTTGGATCAAACAAATGAAATTTGTCACCAAATCCAAACCAATGTAAAGCCTGTATCAAGAACACCCACTCTAAGCGGTCAAAGGCTATCTCTGCATCTAACGAGAGTCCCACCATAGGAATGTCTAAGTGCTTGGATATCGATAAAAGATTCAAAAGGTGTCGAGCATTGTCAGAGGAAGACCACCCCGCCGTAAAGCCACATTGATCAGGATGAATTATATAAGGGGTTACTTTTGCCAATCTTCGAGCAAGTATAGAGAACTTATTCTGTCAAGTACCCAACCAGTCCTCAACAACACAACTCTCAACCTTGACGAGTCAATCGCTGCCTGGAACAACAGCCTCAACACTGTTGCTCAACTACCACACAAAAAGTCCATATCAGGGAAAAGAACCTCTGCTCCATGGTTTTCCCCCGAGCTACGGTCCTCTCTTACGCACCTACGAAGGCTCGAAAAACGCTGGCGCCGCTCACTAGCTATCGATGACCACGAAGCCTACATTCTCCACCTCTCAACTCACCGCGAGGCAATCACAACCAGAAAGAAGCAATACCACTCAGATATGCTCAAGAGATCATTGAACAAACCTCGTGACCTTTTCAACCTGGTTAAGTCACTATCAAAGGAACCATCCTCTGAACAAAATAATGATATCCACCCGCAAGAATTCGCTGATTACTTGCAATCAAAACTCCTACAGACAGATGAACTCTCAAAAAACAATATACAAGAAACAACTTGCCCAACATCCCTATCCGCACTTACCACACCTTCTTCTAAACACATTGAAGACAACACGACCACCGCGCAGACCGATCCCTGCCCAGCCTTTTGGATAAAGGATCTTCGGTGTGCATTTAGCCCTTTCATTGCAAGAATCATAAACCTCTCCTTCACTACTGGCTCCTTCCCATCTGCATTAAAGCTCACATCCATCAGGCCACTTCTAAAAAACGCTAAACTAGACCCAAAACGGCCAGACTCCTACAGGCCTATAGCCAGTATCCCCCTCTTAGCAAAGATCTTTGAGAAAGAGGCACAGCGCAAAATCGAAGACCACATTGACTCCGCAGCCCCTCTAGACCATTCTCAACACGGCTTCAGAGAATTCCATGGCGTTGAGACACTGCTTACCACTCTCTTCAATGATGTTCTCAATACCATAGACAACATCCGACAAGGCGTTGTGCTAATCTTCTTGGATATAGCAGCAGCGTTTGACTCGGTAAATCACGAGATCCTCCTCAGTCGACTGAAAGAAAAAGGCATATGCAACTCAGGACTTGAATGGTGTAAATCATACCTCGATACCAGAATGCAATACGTTAAATCTGCAACAGGAGAATCAAAACTCTTCCATCAAAGACAAGGCGTTCCGCAAGGGTCCTCACTCTCATCCCTCATGTTCAACATCTATATGCAGCCTATCTGCGATATCATCAGGTCTTTCAATGTGAAATGTATGATATACGCTGACGATATCCTACTCTACATGCCATTTTCCACAATGCAAATGGATTTATTGCCTATAACAAACTGCTTCGACGCAGTCTCACAATGGCTCCTGTCACAGAACCTCCGCATTCAGCATAAGAAAACTGAGGTTCTCTTTATCACAAGAGACCCCAACTTCACTCCACCACCACACATAAGTGTCAAGGGAGCTGACCTAGGCACCAAGGAAACAATAAAATACCTCGGAGTCACACTAGACCATAGACTCGATATGAAATCACACATAAACAATATCGTAAAATCTGTGTACTTCAAAATACGCACGCTTAGACACCTACGTCCCCTACTAGACCACGAAGACTTCAGAACCATCTACCAAGCTCTGATACTACCGCATTTCGACTTCGCCAACTCCATTCTACAAGGACTCCCACAATCCACCGTAAGCTCCTTACAGCTTGCCATGAACACCGCTGCCAGGGTTCTTCTAGGAGCGCCCAAAAATGAACACATCACACCTATCCTCAAACAGCTCCATTGGCTCCCTATACACGGAAGACTTACATTCAAAACCCTCACTCTCACTTTTAAGGCCATAAATGGTTTATCGTCCACATCACTTTCTAAACTCATCCAAACCGTCCCATCAAACAGAAATAGGAGACAGGCAGCATTAAACTCACTAACAACCCCAAAGGCTATAACAACGTGCAGCCTATCAACGTCAAACAGAGCTTTCATGTTTAGCGCACCAAAATGCTGGAATTCTCTCCCTCCTGATCTCCGCGCCATAACCAACCTAACCCAGTTCAGAAAGGCCCTTAAACTGCACCTTTTCATCAAATACTACCCCACATGAAGCGTAACATGATAGCCCCACCCTAATACAACCCACAAATCCAGTCTCTCTCCTTTTTCCAAGCATTCCTGCTAATTTTATGTAAATAGTTCGAGCATGTTATCTAGCTAATAGATTATATACTCCATGTAAATAGTTCTCCCATGTTATCCAAGTTGATACTCCTGTTATATGTAATACCAAACAGCCTGTTCTGGTTTCTTCATGTTATCTGTAAACCGCGCTGATGTCAAAGAGTGCGGTATATAAGAAGTTGAAATAAATAAATAAATAAAAATAAATAGAGGAAAACAATTTATAATTAGCGTTTAATAACGAAATTGGCCGATAGTTCTCTACTTTTTGTGGGTCTCTGCCTGCCTTTTCTAATACTACAATTGTTGCCTCATTAAAAGAGTCTACTGAGGGTAATTGTGAGTAAAGGAGCTGGAAGTATTTTAGAAAATAGGGAGATAAATCTATCCCAAATGTCTGATAAAATTCAGGAGGGATTCCGTCCGGACCAGCCACCTTGCCCACACACAAGTCTTTCAGCACATCTCGAATCTCACCTTCCGAAATCTGCTTATCAAGCTCTAAAGTTTGCTGAGGTGAAGAAAAGGGTGAAGCAAGTGTCCTACCAAATCCTGAAAAGCTTCGGCATTCGCACAGTTTCAGCGGAGTATAAACTAGAATAAAAGGATCAAAAGGCTTCTGCTATTTCTGAGCTCCTTGTAAGGAGGCCTTGGTAATCAACTCAAATAACTTCTACCCTAGTTTTTGCAGCACGAGGCTTGAGAATATTAGCCAGTAGGCCACCAGCCTTATTTTGCTCCACATAGTACCTCGCCTGCTGAGAGTGTACAATTTGCTCGGCTTCATCACTTAATATATTATTGTACTGATAACCGCTGCAGGCGGAGCAAGACACAGGAGTCCGATCTAGACCGCAACAATCTCTCACCAGCTTTAATTTGTGCTTCTAACACAGCTAATTTAGATTTTCTTTGGTGAGCTAACTTAATTGCATAACTAGTGATCTTAGCACGAATGGAAGCCTTGAACGCTTCTCACCACGCCCAGCCGGTGGTATTTTCTGGAAGGTTTATAGCAAAATAATCTTTGATTGCCTGCCTAATAATGTCACAAAATGCTCCATCTGCCAACAAGGCTCTCCGAAAGAACCAAGTTGGGCAAAAAGCAGCGTTGTCCCCCACTGAGAGAGATAAAGTTATTGCAGCATGATCTGATATATGTATACCACAAATCTCTGCCTCCATAGCAGTTGGAACTAAAGATTTTGAGATAAGAGAAAAAGTCTATACATGAGTGCGACCCATGAGGTAAGGAAAAAAATATATACTCTCTCTCCGTTGGATGTTTCAGGCGCCAAATATCTGATAGACCAATTGTCTGCATAATAGAGAGTACCACTGAAGTGGCCCATTGCTGCCTTTGGGGATCTATAAGGCTGACGATCTACCAAAGGATCCAGAACTAAATTGAAGCCTCCCCCCAAGACAATTTCATAAGTTGACATGTCTTGTACTTCCCCTGCTAGGTTTTGAAAAAATGAAACATTGTCACAGTTAGGGGCATAAATATTTACAATGACTAATTTTCGACCCCCAATTTGCAGAACTTTGACCCATCTGCCAAGCAAATCTGCTCGTGTTTGCTTTACCACAGGTAACAAGGCCTTTCGAGCTAGGATAGCAACCCTGTTTTTTTTTTGGCATGCCGCAAAGTGTCCTACTAGAACATATTGCCCTAAACCAAGCTTTTTGGGTTCTTTGGTGGATAAATGTGTTTCTTGAAGTAGAACCACATCAGCCTGCTCCTTTTTACAGTACAACAAAATCTTTTTCTGTTTATGGAACCTCTTTTTATTGTTTTCAATATTACCTTAATTCCATTACAGTTACACCATACCAGGTAGCTTCACAGCTTTTTCTCCTCGTATGCATAAATCGCCTGCATATATCCACCAGTATTTACATACACAATTGGATATCATATGTCTAACTTATTACAGTAATTTGTTACACCTAATATATTTCACATCAAACACATATCCAGTTTATGAACATTTAACAACAAAAAAACCTTTCCATACCTGTTCCCGCACCCTGGACACCTACTTGCCCTCCCCCCATCCCTCCCTTCCCTTCCCTACCTTCTCCCCCCTTCCCTTCCTTTCCCTACTCTTATCCGCCCTTCTTCTTCATGTAGTCCCTTCTCACACTCTACCTCCATCTTTGGTTCCCTCCCTCCCCCCACCATTTCTCATTTTAACATACCTCACTTCCCTCTCATTGTCCCCTCCCCTCATCTTTTACACAGAATCCCCTTTCGGGCTTTAGCTTTAGCTTTGGACTGGGGTCCTAACACGCCCAAACATATCCAATTTATTGCCTCCTACCATTCGCGCTATGCGCTGTTCCATATCCCTCAATTCCAACATTACCTTCTCCCAACTCTCTACTGTTGGTGCATTGTTTACCATCCAGTGCCGCAGAATACATTGCTTTGCCACCAAGAAACCTTTTTCACATAACTTCCACTTACCGCTTTCTAAGTGCACCCCTGCCTCATAAGAACCAAATAAACACCACTCTGGGGACACTGTCACACTATAGAGTACCCATTTACTTAATTTCACCCCTACTTTCTTCCAAAAAGTTTGTATGTGCTTGCACAGCCAAAATCGATGAGCTAGTGTTCCCCTTTCTCTCCCATAGAGTTTACACACATCTGTCGAGGCCAATCCGGCCCGAGCTGCCCAAACGTCATGGACATAAGCTCGCCATAAAAACTTATATTGCATTTCTTGCATTTGTACTGATTCCGACACCTCTTTTACTGCCTTGAATGCTCTCTGCAGACACTCCACTGATCCTTCCGGTATTTTATCCTCTTGCCATTTCCTTGCTAGGGCCTCCAGTCCTCCCCTCTCCTCTATCGGCCATAATTCCCCCCACAATACTTGCACCGTAATCTTCCCTTCCAAAGCTCTGAACAGGTCCATCATTCCCCCTGGATTTAATAAAACACTACTTTGTTTCTGGAGGCGTCTCACATAGTGCCTCGCCTGTAGGTAGAAATAGACGTCCCAGGGTCCCATCTGGTATCTACCCCGCAACGAGTGAAATGAATATTTCCGGTGACCCTTTCCATTTTCAAGTGCCCTATATATTGTACTCCTGCCCTTGCCCATTTCGCAGCTGTTTTTCCTTGCATTCCTGGCTCAAAATCCTCATTCCCTGCCAACAGGAGACAATCTGTCCTCTTCCACGATACTTTCCTATATTGGCACATGACTTTCCATGCTTGTCTGAGCACCTGCAAATACACAGAATCTTTCCATGCTGCTGGTAGCTCCCTTTTGGATCTGTGCAGCAAATATACCCTATGTTGTGTTCCGGACATCATATCAATTAAGTCTAGCAGCACCGTCTCTGCTGTGCCCTCTATTAAATCTCCTAAAGGCCTAGCCAGACATGCCAGATTATAGGCTCGCAAGGATAACAGACCAGCCCCCCCCCCTTCTCCATCGGCTTCATCAATGTCTAACATAGCCCCCAACAGCCAAACTAAAGATTTGGCTCTATTTATTTTTAGGCCAGAGAATGATCCAAACCTTTCAATCTGCTGTAATACTAACTCCAAAGATCTCTGGGGGTTCGTTACACACAGCAGCATATCATCTGGAAACGCATTTACTTTTATTTCCCCCTTTCACCACTCTATCCCCCTCATTTATTCCAGTTCTAGCAACAATCTGAGCAGAGGCTCTAACTGAAGCACAAACAACAGGGGTGACAAGGGGCAACCCTTGCCTCATCCCTCTCCTTACTTCAAAAGATTCCGAGCTGTCTCCCCCAACTACTATATAAGCTAACGGGCCTGCATACAGCTCTCTTATCCAATCTACAAACCCCCCGTGAATCCAAATCTGCGCAACACTTCAAACATGTACTTCCATGATACCCTATCAAATGCCTTCTCGGCGTCCAGACTAACCAGGAGCAGCGGGGATCCATTCCCAGCAATACTTTGCTTATTTATTATTTATTATTATTTATTAACAATTCTTATATACCGCACTATTAGACATCAGCGCGGTTTACATTGAACATAAAACATCCGACAGTTTACATATGTCTGGTCATTACATTTAACAGGAAGTATAACTTGGCGAAATAGGGGAAACTAAATACAATACAGGGTTATCTGATAAAGGATATCCTGGTTAACTATATACAACAGTGGTACAATAGTATATGGAGCAACTAGTTATTTACATTGTGAAGTTGGCCTGTTGCAGGGGTCTATCTGTTTGACCACTTCTGCTATTCACCTGGGGGTTATGTTCGGAGCTGTCATTGAGATATTTAAGGAAGAGGAAATGCTTTAAAGCCTTTCTGAACTGACTTAGATTAGGTATTGATCTGATTTGTGCTGGTAAGGTGTTCCATAGAGATGGGGCGCAGAATTGGAAGGCTCTGTTGGCTGTTGATCTAGTGCATCTTGTGGTTTCATTTGGGATAACTAGTGTCTTTAATTCTGCTGTTCTTCGTGGCCTGTTTGGTGCAAGTGGTTGTATGAGGTTGGAGAGAGAGGAAGAGGTGAGCCCCTTAGCCGCTTTGAATGTTAGCAGTAAGGTCTTGAAACTGATCCTTGCTTGAATGGGGAGCCAGTGTAGCTGTTTTAGAAGGGGTGTTACGTGATCTCTCCTGGATGCCCCGAGGAGTACCCTCGCTGCACTATTCATGGCTAATTGCAGGGGGTTCAGGGTGGACCGGGGGAGTCCTTGTAGTATGGAGTTTGAGAAGTCGAAATGGGGGAGTATAAGGGCTTGGTAAATGGTACGGAAATCATCCGGTTCAAGTAGCATGCGTAGGTGTCTGAGGGATCTGATTTTAAAATAGATTGCCTTGACTGTGTTGGCTATGTGGTTCTTCATGTCAAGGTTTTGGTCCAGCGTTACTCCCAGGTAGCGTATCGCCGGTTTAACTTGGAGTTGGGCATCCTTTACGTTAATACAACTAGGTGGGGCGAAGTTGGTGTTCCTCGAGATGAACAGGACTTCCGTCTTTTTGTGTTGTATTCTCAGGTTTTGTGATAGGAGCCACTCTGATATGGTGTCAAAGCAGTTAGTCAGCGGGGTAAGGTCTAGGCAATCCAATGATATTGGCATATATAGTAGCACATCGTCTGCATATATCATGTAACTGACATTAAAGGATCTGATGATGTCACAGATGGGTTGGATGTATATATTAAACATCAATGCAGATAAAGAGGATCCTTGGGGTACACCTTGACTTTGTTGGAAAGGTTCAGATGTATCCCCGTCGACTCTGACATGCTGCCATCTATCGGACAGGTAAGATTTGCACCATTCGAGTGCTGTTCCACAGATGCCTTTTTCCCTTAGCCGGCAGATGAGAATTTCGTGGCATACCGAGTCAAAAGCCGCTGCTATATCTAGGAAGACAAGAGCGAAGCCCTGGCGTATGTTATCCACACCTGAGGTTATGTTGTTGAGGAGTGTTGTGAGTAGTGTTTCTACTCCATGCGACTCTCTGAAACCATGTTGAGCTGGATCCAGTGGGGCTGACGTGTCTATATGATCCTGTAATTGCCTGTGCACTATTTTCTCGATGATTTTTGCTAGCATAGGTATGCTAGATATGGGCCTGTAAGATTCTACCTTTTGAGGATCAAGTTTGGTGTTCTTTAGCAGCGGTCTTACAGAGGTCTGTTTGAGCGTAGATGGGAAAGAGCCAGTGGTGAAGGAATAGTTTAAGATTTTTGCTATAGTTGAGGATATGTCACATCGCAGGTCTTTTATCCAGTGCGCAGGGCAAGGGTCAGTGTGTGCAGTGGTTGTGTTTAGAGCTAGGATGGTATCTTCAATAGTTTTCTTCGAGGGAGTAGAGAAGGATGCCAGTGATACTGGGTAGTCTTGTTCATCAGGAGGGTCTTGTATTAATATTTTGTTGGTCTTGCACATTTTAGATTGCATGTAAATTGCATAGTCCTGTGGGTGGATCCTGCTGTGGTGCTCAGGGGTTGGCTCTTTGGAAAGTGTTTTAACTAAGTTAAACAAGTCGTGAAGTTTATTCAATGACCGTTTCAGGGTATCTGTGTGGTGCTGTCTGATTTTATCTGAGATGGCTTTACGATGCTCTGCCAGGTGTTGTATGTAAGCTGACTGGTCACTGGTGGTACGTGACTTTCTCCATCGTTTTTCTAGCCTTCTTAAAATGGTTAGTGAGGTTTTTAAATCGGCTGTGAACCATGGGGCGGTAGATCTCTTCTTTGGGTTCTTGTTCGTTGGAGGGCGGATAGCGATTGCGCTGAGTTTTTTATTCCAGGTGGAGATCAATTCTTCTAGGCTTAGTGAGGTGTCATCAAAGAGTGTGCTCATTTCTGTGAGGATGCGTTCTCTGTTAAATGGGTGGAATCTTCTGGTATCTGAGTTAGCGGGCCTGCTTTCATCCGTTTTCGTCTTATGTGAACAGTTAGTGGTAGGCATCTGAAAGGTGATGAGTTTGTGGTCAGTCCATGGGACTGCAGATATTGATAACACGATGTTTTGTGGTTGATCCAAAATTAGCTGCGGTGCGAATATTAGGTCGAGGATATTGCCTTTCTCATGAGTAGGTTCTTGCACCATTTGTGTGTATCCTAGGCTATCTAGGGCATCTAGCAATGCTGTTGCTTGAGTGTCATGTAATGATGGTAGGTTGATATCTCCTACAATCCAATTAGGTTTATTTGGACCCTGGGTGAAGGATGCCAGATTTATTATGGTTGCTAGGTCGTCTGGATCCCCTGACGGTGATCTATAGACCAGATTTATGGAGCATGTGTTGTTTGAGACTGATACTGTTTCTAGATGGTTGTTACTGTTGGATTCATCCATTTTAAACTGGAGGTCAGCTTTGGTGATGATAAGTACTCCTCCGCCTTTCTTGTTTTGTCTGTGTCCAGTGAAGGCTGTAAAGTTAGGTGGGAGAAGCTGGTTGAGGATGATATTGTCTTCAGTTGAGAGCCATGTTTCAGTGACCATGAGAATGTCTAGCTGGTGGGACATTATTACATCCGTGATCACTGGCCACTTGTTTCGAAGTGAGCGGGCATTTATAAGTGCACACTTCAGTCTACTAGGGTAGAAGTTTTTAGTTTGTTTAGTTTTCATGTTGTATTGTAGTGGGACATGCAATAGGAGGTTGCGGTGCGGGATGTTGGCCCCATGTGGGTTGTAATAAGAGTCTCCTGACCATTTTCTCTCACTAGATAGTACAATAGGAATGTAATTTTGTGAGGTGGTGAGGGCCAGTATATCAGATGGTAGTGTTATAATAAGTAGGAAAAGGCACATTAACCTGATGATCATGTCTTCCATTTTAACCCTGTGAAGTATGAGGCTTATTCGAGAGGCGAATAGAGGGGGTTTTGGCACGCTGGGGCTGACTGGATCTTGGCTTGTGTATTGTGCACCCAGCAAACCGTCTCAGTGTGTCATACAATAAGCTTTCTAGCAGCATTCAACCTTTAGGTATAAATTGAATGTAAATACCTACACAGAATAAAGCATAAACAGAGAAAGAGAAACAGATGAAAAGTGGCTACTTCAGTAAGTCAGAAGTGAGTTACTGACAACAGTAATATATTTAAGGTAAAACACAGATAGTAGTGATATTTCAAATTGAGTTACTGATAACAGTAATAAATCTAGAGTGGTAGGAATATCTAAGATGAGTTACAGACGACTGTAATATAACTGAAACTTACTACTGACAACAGTACTAAATCTGAGATGAGACGTAGCAGGTGAGACTTGAAAGTGAGAAAGAGCAGATAAATATTTTCGTAATTTTAGTTGAAATTGATACTTTTGTATCAAGTAATACAATTGCAGGTATAAACAGTGTCAAGTATCAATGAGTTGTAGTAGAGACTTTTGTAGCAAATAGCACAATTGCAGGGAATAAACAGTGACTACATATCTACGTGTAGAAACATGTGAGCAATTATGTAACAAACTACAATTTCAGAGTAAAGAACAGCTGAAAGTGAATGAATAACGTCCATAAGAGGCTGTAGTTGAATACTTGCCGCATGTAGGCAGGTAGTGGACAGTTGGAGAGTTTGAATCTCAAGGCACAGTTGCAGCTTTCTTCAGGATCAGAATATAGAGTGGTAGAAGTTCCTGACCCTTATTTGACGAATATTGGGTATTTCAGGGGTTGTGTGGAGTAGTAAATGCCTTTGCCGAAGGCCACTGCCCAAGGGCCACGCCCAAGGGCCCTCTGGCGAGGCCCTCAGGCGCGGGCCCGACAGGCGCGGGCCTGCCGGAGGCAGGCTGCTTTTAAAGGGCCGCTGCTCCTCCTCCCACAGCCCCGGATGGGCTGGAGTACCTGAGCAGGGCGGCTGGTTGAAGCGGAGCGGTGCTCTACCCCGAATCGGGGGAGTTTTTAAGATGGTGCTGTTCCCGCCGAAAGCGGGCTGCTTTTAAAGGGCCGCTGCTCCTCCTCCCACAGCCCCGGATGGGCTGGAGTACCTGAGCAGGGCGGCTGGTTGAAGCGGAGCGGTGCTCTACCCCGAATCGGGGGAGCTTTTAAGATGGTGCTGTTCCCGCCGAAAGCGGGCTGCTTTTAAAGGGCCGCTGCTCCTCCTCCCACAGCCCCGGATGGGCTGGAGTACCTGAGCAGGGCGGCTGGTTGAAGCGGAGCGGTGCTCTACCCCGAATCGGGGGAGTTTTTAAGATGGTGCTGTTCGCGCCAAAAGCGGGCTGCTTTTAAAGGGCCGCTGCTCCTCCTCCCACAGCCCCGGATGGGCTGGAGTACCTGAGCAGGGCGGCTGGTTGAAGCAGAGCGGTGCTCTACCCCGAATCGGGGGAGTTTTTAAGATGGTGCTGTTCCCGCCGAAAGCGGGCTGCTTTTAAAGGGCCGCTGCTCCTCCTCCCACAGCCCCGGATGGGCTGGAGTACCTGAGCAGGGCGGCTGGTTGAAGCGGAGCGGTGCTCTACCCCGAATCGGGGGAGTTTTTAAGATGGTGCTGTTCCCGCCGAAAGCGGGCTGCTTATATTGAAAAACGCTTCCCTACCCTTCACAAATCTCGACTGGTGCGTGCCTATTAATCTCGGGAGTACACACTGCATCCTCTTTGCCATAATAGAGGCCAAGATTTTCATATCATAATTGATTAATGATATCGGTCTGTACGAGGCCGGCTCCTCCGGCTCTTTGCCCTCTTTATAAATTAGAGACATGGAGGCCGTCCGCATCTCCCTTGGAAATCTCCCTACCTCCAACACCTCTGCATACAGAGCTGCCAATGTTGGTACTAGTTGAGGCTCCAGCATTTTGTAAAATTCTTCTCCATACCCATCGGGTCCTGGGGAGTTATGTGGTTTCCCTGCCCTAATAGCCCTCTGTATTTCCCCCCTGAGATAGGTTTATTCAACTATAAGAGTTCTGCCTGAGTCACCTTCGGCAGCTTAACCTTATCCAAGAAACTGCTCTCCTGCTCTCTATTTCCTCATCTGGGGTGTATAGAGCCTTCTAGAATTTCCGAAAGACCTCTGCTACCTGCTTTGCCTCAGTTTGTCTAATCCCTTTTTCATCACGAATGATAGTTACCACCTTGGTGCCCCCACCCCCCCATTCTTTTACTAATCATGCTAGCAGCCTTCCTGAGTGGTTACCGTATCTAAAAAATTGATGCCTGTAATATTGCATAGTATATACCACTCACTCTTGGAGCAGCTTATTTACTTTCTGCTGAACCTCCAGGTATGCCTGAGTATTTTTCCCTGCGGGGTGCCTACTACTACTACTATTTAGCACTTCTAGAGCGCCACGCATGCAGCACTGCACAGCTAACCTAACCTACAAGAGGTAGTTAGCATACATGAGATAGTCCCTGCCCGTCAGAGTCATGCTCATCGGAGCTTACAATCTAGTTAGAGTAGTACATTAGTTAAAAACAGTGCAGAGTGTTAATCGGTTCTACGCAAGGTACGGTGTGGTGCAGTTTGGTCTGAAGTTGGTCAGAAACGTTGACGGGGGTTAGGGTGGGATTTTTTATTTTTTTTATTTATTTAACAGTTTTTATATACCGCACTATTCATCATCAGTGCGGTTTACATTAAACAACATACCTGTCAATATATAACTGATCTAGGTTTACAGATAACAGGGAAGGTAAACTGGGTGTGAACTGGGGATAACTATATACAATTAAATATGTTACATCAAGGTTTGGTATTTGACAAAATGCAGTATTTTTCACATTTTAAACCTTTGTTCTGGGTTGTTGTTATGTGCAAGAGTTAGATGAGTGATGCGGAAGACAATTCTATGGTGTGTATGGTAGCTTGAAGTGCAAAGTGAATAAATAGTGCTTGATGGACTTTCTGAATTGGGTGATATCCCTGATTGATCTGATGCTGGGGGGTAGTTTGTTCCAGCACTTGGGAGCATAAGACACGAAAGCTCTGTTAGTGGTTTGTTGTGTCCATTTTGTGGAGATACTAGGAGTAACTAGTGTGTTTTCTGCTACTAGTCTCCTGGATCTATTGTTCGGTGCGTGGGTGAGTAGATTTGAGATCGATGCAGGGGATATTTTATTAATAGCCTTGAATGTGATGAGGAGAGCTTTGTATATTATTCTGCAGTTTATCGGGAGCCAGTGTAGATCGATCAGTATTGGTGTTATATGATCTCTTTTTGAAGCTCCGGATAAGATGCGGGCTGTCGCGTTCATCGCCAGTTAAAGTGGACTTAGTGTATTCTTGGGGAGGCCATGAAGGATGATATTCGCATAGTCGAAGTGCGGTGTGACTATTGCTTGGAAAACTGTACGGAAATCCTTGGTCTCCAGCATTGGTTTCAGGTGACGCAGTGTTTTTAGTTTGTAGTAAATTGTCCTTACTGTGTTCTTTATGTGCTCCTTAAGGTTGAGTTGCTTAAGGTTGAGGAAGGAGTCAGGATCTGAATGCAACAGTGAAGAGGTGGGTCTTCAGCCTGGACTTGAAGAGGGCCAGGGAGGGTGCCTGGCGCACAGACGCAGGTAGGTTGTTCCAGGTGTGAGGTGCAGCAAGGTGAAAGGAACGTAGTCGGGAGTTTGCAGTGCGGGTGAAAGGCATTGATAGAAGTAATTTGTTAGCGGAACGCAAATTTCAAGAGGGGACGTAGGGAGAGATAAGAGGTATTGAGGGGCCATAGAGTGAATGCATTTATAGGTCAGTAGGAGAAGCTTGAATTGGATGCAGAACTGGACAGGGAGCCAGTGAAGTGATTTGAAAAGAGGAGTAATATGGGCATGGTGAGGCTGGCAGAAGATTAGTCGAGCAGCGTGATTTTGTATAGATTGAAGGGGAAGGAGGTGGCTCACGGGAAGACCAGCAAAGAGTAGGTTGCAGTAATCGAGGCGGGAGGAGATTAAGGAGTGGATAAGCGTTTTGGTAGTGTGTTCAGAGAGGAAGGGGCGGATTTTGCTGATGTTGTAGAGAAAGAAGTGGCAGGTCTTAGCTACAAGCTGGATATGAGTGGAGAAGGAAAGAGGTGTCAAAGATAACCCCTAGATTACGGGTCGAGGGAACAGGAAGGATAGTAGATCCATCCACATGGATTGAGAGAGGAGGAAGTGGGGGGGAGGAATTAGGTGGAAAGACAAGGAGTTCAGTCTTGGTCATGTTCAATTTCAGTCGTCGATGAGACATCCAGGCAACGATGTCCGAAAGACAGGCAGAGATCTTGGACTGGGTTGCCGGAGAAATATTAGGTATAGAGAGGTAGATTTGGGAGTCATCGGCATAGAGATGGTACTGAAAGCCATGGGAGGAGATAAGCGCTCCAAGGCCTTGGGTATAGAGAGAGATGAGGGGGCCTAAGACAGATTCCTGGGGTACCCCTACATGGAGCGGGGTAGGGGAGGAGGGGGAGCCACCAGAGCATACCCTGAATGAGCGATGGGAGAGGTAGGAGGAGAACCAGGATAGTACGGAGTCCTGGAAGCCAAGCGAGGAGAGGGTGATGAGGAGAAGGTCGTGGTCAACAGTGTCAAAGGCAGCAGAAAGGTCAAGAAGGATGAGGATAGAGGCCATTGGATTTAGCCAGGAACAGGTCATTTGTGACTTTTGTGAGTGCCGTTTCAGTGGAGTGTAGAGGACGGAAGCCGGATTGATGTGGGTCGAGGAGGGCTTGGGAGGTGAGGAAGTCGAGGCAGCGATGGTGGACTGTTCATTCTAGTAGTTTGGATATGAAGGGAAGGAGGGAGATGGGTCGATAGAAGGGCATGTGGGATCAAGTGAGGGTTTCTTGAGGAGGGGTGTGACAACAGTATGTTTGAAGTCAATGGGGACAGTTGCCAGTGGAGAGTGAGAGGTTGAGGATATGAGTGATGGAGGGGGCAATGGTGAAGGGGGATGGAACGTAGGAGATGGGTGGGGATAGGGTCTGATGAACAGGTGGTGGGTTTGTAGGAGGACAGAAGGAGTGCAGTTTCTTCCTCAGAGATCGGAGGGAAGGAGGAAAGGGTGGCAGAGGGAGTATGGATGGGGGAGGAGAATTGGGGAGGAGGGGAGGTAGATGGGGGGGTAGGGAATTGGAGGGTAATCTTGTGGAATTTGTCATGGAAGTAGTCGGCTAGGGTTTGGGCAGAAAGGGAGGGCAGGGGCGGGGGGACCTTGAGGAGAGAGTTTGAGGGTATTAAAGAGACAGTGAGGATCAGAGGCAAGGGAGTTGGTCAGATGGATGTAGTAATCTTGTTTGGCAAGTGCTAAGGCTAACTGGAAGGAGCCAAGCATGAATTTGAAGTGTAGAAGGTCTTCCGTGGAGCGGGATTTGGACCTCAAGGCCTCAAGGCTACTTTCTTCATATCCTGCAGCTCTTGCGTTAATTTCAATACTCCCTCGTTAATCTTTTTTTCTTCTCTTTTGCTACATATGCAATGACGTGCCCCTGCATCACGACTTTCCCAGCTTCCCACAGTAAAGTTATCGATTCAACTGTTCCCTCATTAAATCCTAGATATTCTTCCCATCTCTGTTTCAAAATTTTCTGAAACTCTGGGTTCTTCCACATGTGCCTAGGAAAAGACCACCTAGACCCCCCAGTCCCTTTACTTCTCCAAGCCACTCTCATCGCATGATCTAATATTAATATCGGCTCAATTTCAGCATTTATCACCTTTCCAAAGTCATTCCCAGAGATCAGTATATAGTCAATTTTAGACCAGGTGTGATGCACTCTTGACAAGGTGTGTGTAATCTCTTTCCTCCTCATGTAGCACTCTCCACACAATCTACTAATCCCCCCATTTGACATAGGTAACTTACCCCTTTTTTATTCCATCCCCTTCCACCTCTTGGATTGGATCTATCTAATTCCGGGTCGCGGGGACAGTTGACATCTCCTGCTAGTATTATCGGTATTCTCAGTGCTGTTTCAATTTTCTTCAGAAGATTTTTAATGAAATTATGGTCATATACATTTGGGGCATATATGTTACCTAGAAGGATTTCTTCCCTGTTTAGTCGCACATGCATAAATATGTACCTCCCCAGTGGATCAATCTCCTCTCTCAATACCTCCACTTGAATCCCTTTTTGTACCAAGATTGCTACTCCTCTCTTCCTTCCTCCTGAGGAAGCAGCGTATACTTGACCCACCCAGTCTCTTCTTAGCTTAGCCTGTTCCTTGGCACTTAGATGGGTTTCTTGCAAGAGGGCTATCTGGGCTCTCTTTCTTTTGCGCTTGCAAAATGTTTGTGCGCTTTGTAGGCGTACTTACACCTCCTACATTCCAAGTAATTATGCACAAATCAGGTCCCATTCATTCATTGCATTTTGCTCATTTTTACAGTATTACCTTTCTCTTTTGGCTTGGCTTGGAGTTGCCCAGCCTCAACCTGCCCATTCCCCTTTTGTTAGTTTAGTGTCCTTGTGACCCCTCTTCCCAATCCTTGCCGCCCCGTCTATGCTCCCCCAGCCCTGCCCTCCAACCCGCCCTCTCCCCCTCCAACCCAGTCTTATCTTTCCCTTCGTCTTCCCCTCTTTCCATTCATCCCCCCCCCCCACTCCCTTCCCACCCCCACGCCCTTCCCTCCCCCCCTTTCCCCTTAAAATATCTCATGTCCTACGCTCAGCACCTTCTTGCTGAGGTATTGGTCCCGGTTGAACACTGCAGGGCTGTCTCGGCTCCATCCTTGCCATTGCTTGTCTCCTTCAGCATTTTCCATTTCTTCCTGGGGCTTTTATGGTACAACCTGCTTCTCCTTGATAGTGGTTTAGCAGTGACTTAAGTTTCTGGCAAGTCCACTGATCGCTCTCACCATGCTTGCACACATATTTCCACACATTTTTAAACTTTTCCAGTATTCATCAGTCGCTTCTCAAATGTTTCCACATTTCTTTACTCTGTCCATAGTCCTTCCCTCTTATGCTTTCAATTTGCTCTGCTCAACAGTCCAAAATCCTCACTCCGCGGACATTACCTCCATTGCGCCTGTATCCAGTCCAGCCAAATATTTCCTCGCTGCCTCAGGCGAGACAAACACATGATTCTGCCCATGGTTAGAGACTCAAAGGGTTGCAGGAAACGCCAACGTGAACCGCACTTTCTTTTGGAATACAGCAGCGCATATAGGTGTGAACTCTTTCCTCTTTGCTGTGACTGCTGTTGAATAATCCTGAAAAAGCAGCACTTTTTGATTTTCTAGCACTAGGTCCCGCTTCCTCCGATATGCTTGGAGCAACTGCACTTTATGCTGGAAGTTTAGGATTCTCGCGATCACCACCCTCGGGTGTTGTTCCGACTCCCTTTTTGCTCCCAGCCTGTGTGTTCGTTCAACCTTCATTTCACCAATTAACGAACTCAGCCCCAGTTCTTGCGGTAGCCATTTTTCAATTAAAGGCATTAACATTGAGTCCAATTTTGATTCTGGCACTCCTATTCGCAAATTATTTCTGTGCAATCTATTTTCTAGATCGTCTACCTTCTCTAGCAAGGCCTCAGTCTTCGCACGCTGTGCTGCACTTTCTCTCGTTTGTTTCCCTTCATCTTCAATCGTCGCTACTCTGTGCTCCAGCTCATCCACTCTGTGCCCCATCTCTGCCAGCGACTCTCCCACAGATTCTAGTTTCTTCAAGATTTGATCAAATTTAGGGTCCAGTAGCTCCCTACCTCCCTCACTAAATCTTCCGTTGCTGAATCTGCACTCTCCACGCCTGGCGAGGCCGGCTGTGACGCCGCCAAGGATGAGGCCCCAAGTCTCTGGACTCTCTCCCGGTCTTTTTTTGCAGGCACAGGCATTTTTTCTTGCTGCCCTTGACTTTCACCGAATTTCCCCTCTTGTCTCCTACCCACTTATCCACTTTATTTCGCGGTTTTTGAGGGCTGCGATCAATTTTTTTAATGCTTAATTCCAAGACAGCCCCGGAGCAAGCTGAGAGCTGTTCTCACCCGCTCATGCGTCACGTGGGACCTCTCTTTTTCTGTTTAATTGGGTTATTTATGCCCTTAACTTTCAGAGAAAGAAATTTAAGTGAGCCCATGGGACAAGTTCAATGTGCAGGAAAACAATAAGCATCTACCCAATAAGTAAATCCAATACCAAAAACCATCCCTCCCCAGTGTTTCACCAAAAAGAACCCCCAAGGAGACACTCCCACCTTCCGACAAAAGGTTTTACCTGGGTGAATCAGAGCTTAAAAGACTACCACCCAATCCCACCCTTTATCCAAACCCACTATTCTTCCCCTGCCTAGTGTTATTTCCCCTCTCCACCGACCTTACCCTGCCCTTTACACCACCACACCAGCGGTCACCCACCCCATTGCTTGAAATACCCCTCATACCCACCATTACAATTAGGTAGCTGCGATTAACAATTCTACCACACATATTGCAACAACCTTCCCCCCTCACAGCTCACAACTGTTTCTGACTCGGGGGTCATCAATAATCCAAAAACAACTAGAATCGGATATGTTCAAATCCCTTCCTTCTCCATAATTATGGTCACCATATACACGGCTTATAGCCATGCACCCGCCCCTTGACCTTGAGGGTTTAAGGAGGGGTGTGCCTTGAGGTTAAATTGTAGTTGCGGTGATTGAGTGACAAGGCAGGTATAAAGAATATTTATTTTATAAGGATTTATTTCTCCCGCTCCGTGGTGGAATTGGAACAGGCGTAAAGGAAATGTATTTTTACAGCCAAAACAAGAACAAAGAAAAGTTAGGCTTTTCCAACACTGTGTTTCAAAACTGTCCTTTTCACAGCACTTCACATTCCAGTCATGTGAGCTGTACTTGAAGACACTTAAACCAAAGGCAAACAATAAAGTTCAGGTACTGTTTCCAACTTCTGCTTTAGCTTATTCTTATATCTCTCTCATAAGCTCTTCAGGTAAGGAACTTTAAGAATGTACACTTTTTCACTTTATAATGAATGACCACACAAGCTTTGCTTGACTATCATTACTTATCTACAAGGCACGTCGAGCAGTCCATTGGCTGACTCAAATCCTGCATCTGTAAGGGATGAGCCAATGGTACTGGTGCTTCTGGACTCTGTACTGGTTCAACTATCCTAGGTCCAGGAATATTACGTTCCTCTAGAAATGCTTTAAAGTCTCTCAGGAGTGCTTCAGCTTGGTTACTCTGCTCATTCACTGCACTGGAGTTACCCCTCCCCCACTTGTCTCTGTCAGCAAGTGCTGGGTAAATCAATTCATTTGCAGGTGAAGCATTTGTAGGCAGCAAATCAAACTTAGAGCTTCCTGAAACTTTCTGGCAAATGTCTCTGGCAAATATCTCTGCTATGTCCTTATAGCTAGCTTGCTTGTTAATCTTGTCAGCAGTTTGAGGAGACAAACAGGGTTTAACTGAATAAGCTTCTGGCTGTAGCCAACTGCTCTCATAAAACCTGTGCTTTCCCTGGGTTTTAAAATATGCACTCACACAGTCTGGCTTTTCATAAAAGCTATTATCAGTATTAAAACTACCCTGTACCTTGTGCTGAGGAATTCCTGGATGTTTGTCAGCGGTCTGCCCTTCATTCCATTGATCAGCTCTCTGTTCCAAAAGCCTAGGGTTTACCCTTGGGTCTCTCAGTGCCACGCCCTTCTCCTTCTCCCAGAAGGTTCTTCTTGGCTTTACACGTGTTCTCCTGGAATTGCAGCTGGGGAACGTTTCTCCTTCACATTCAAAGGCTCTGGCATCCAAGGCTACTTCATCTCTAAAGCACACACTTGCTTCATCTGGTTCCTGTATATCCTTCCACCTCCTCGGTTGGTTCCTTCTCTCAGTCTCCAACTGCTTCTGAAGCTCCAACTGCTTCCCTTTCTCACTCTTTCTCCAACTCTCTCTCACCCCTCCTTCCTTCTTCCTTCTTCCGGTTTAACAAGCTGCTTCTGCTCTGGGGAGCCTGCCTCCAGCTAGGGCGTGCCCAATCAGCAACTCTGCTTCTCCCCTCCCCCGAGGTGAGTTGTGTTGGCTGATTATCTATGTCCATCTTGTGCTGAGAAGGGAATATCTTGCTTTTAGCTGCAGTACCCGGACATTCCAGCGGGTCACTATCTGTTTCTATAGCTCCTAGCACTGCTACAGCGTCACAGGCTTCACTTCAACTGACCAACTCCTCTGTTAGATCACCGAGACTCTTCACTCCACGGAGTTGCAGCTTGCAGTCATGCTCCTTATGTATAAAGTAAGTCCCTACCGCATCAACAAAGCTTCTTGCTCTTCCACAAAAGTTTGGAGAGCCGCAGGATCTTCAAAAGTTCTTGTTTGATTGTGCAGGGTGACCCGTAGTCTTGCAGGGAAGAAAAGGCCATACTGGGCTTGAAGATACTGTAGACTAGATCTGAAGGCCAGGAATTGCTTTCGCCTCTTCACTGTTGCCTTGTTGAAGTCCGGATAGAAAGCAATGTTGTGGCCCTTGAGCTTGACCGGAGCCAATGCTTTAGCCGCAGACATTATCTGCACCACAAGCGGATGTCGCAGAACACACATAATGATAGGACGTAGTTGCCGAGTATGAGGGCCTGCATGTGCCTGTACTCGATGAACCCTCTCAATTTCAAACGGCTGACCAAATTCCAATCTCAATAACTTAGGCAGGACTTTTTCCAAATATGCCACCACATTCATTCCTTCTGCTCCCTCCAGGACGCCTACAATGCAGATGTTGTTTCTCCGTGTCCTGTTATTGAGTTCCTCCAGATTATGCTCCAGATTCACGATCCGCTTACTATTTATTAAGATCTGTCTCATGTGCTCCTCATGCACTGTGACTTTGGCCTCTACGCCATTCATTCTATCTGTGAGTCCATTCAATTGCTCTTTTAATTCTAATATATCCGATTGGACGCCACTGAGGGTTTCACCATTCACTGCAACCATCTCCCTCATGGCCCGGATCTCCGTCAATAACTCCTGCATGCTCTCCGGGTTCTCTCGCGTGCTTGCCATCTTGTGTGGATCCGGTGGGTCTGATTTTGCTCTCTTTACCCCGGCATTCACCACCACACTATATTCTAACCAGGTGGGCTTACCGGCGGACATCTTAGATAGCATCAACCACCATAGGGAGGTCAGATCTCCTTATTTCAGGCGGGGAAAACAGGATTTCCTTTAGGACTCGGCAGGAGTGAAAAATTAAGCGGCAATCTTGCTCTGCAGCTGGCTCTGCCTCCCTCACGAACCTGTTTTGATACAAATGGACAACCAGGTAGCCATGTTCTATGTGAACAAGCAAGGGGGCACGGGGTCCCGCCTTTTGTGTCAGGAAACCCTAGATCTGTGCTCATTTGCAGCCTGGCATGGCATGCATCTCTGGACCATCTACCTGCCGGGTCAGACAAACTGCTTGACAGACTCAGCAGGGTCCTCCAGCCGCATGAGTGGCAGCTGGACCGGGGTATAGTTCACTGGCTGTTTCAGACCTGGGGAAGGCCAGTGGTGGATTTGTTTGCAAACCCAGCCAACCACCAGTTGCTCGGGTTCTGCTCCAGGCAGCACCACACAGACAGGATGGCTGCCGATGCCTTTCTGATATCTCAGTCAGTGGGCCTCCTATATGCGTTTCCTCCGACGCCTCTGGTGGCCAAGACTCTTTTCAAAATCCTCCAACACAAGGCCTCAGTCATTCTGGTAGCACCGAGGTGGCCGAGACAACCCTGATTTCCACTTCTACTTCAGCTGGCGGTGGAAGCCCCCATTCCCCTGGGGTCTTCCCTGAACCTCCTGTTCCAGGAGGGGGCACCCTCCTGTATCCCAACCTCAGGTCCCTCAACCTGATGGCATGGCTGCTGAAAGGGTAGTACTCACTCCGCTTTTCCTCCTGAAAGAGGTTGAGGAGGTCTTGCTGGCCTCCAGGAGGCCCTCAACCAGACAGACCTACGTCTTGAAGTGGCGGAGGTTTGTAGTGTGGTGTGAGGCACAGGGTGCCAACCCCTTCTCCTGTCAGGTTGGGGTGATTCTCAAATACCTTCTCAACCTTTCGGATTTGGGCCTCAAGTCCAATTCCGTCAGGGTGCACCTTAGTGCCCTTGCAGCAAATCATTTCCCAGTGGAGGAGAATCCTCTCTCCGTCCATCCCTTGGTTTCCCAGTTCTTGAGAGGCCTGCTTCTCTTGAAGCCTCCAGTTCACCCCCCGGCGACCGAATGGGATCTCAATGTAGTTCTGGGGCAGCTTACTCGTCCGCCTTTTGAGCCAATGGCTACCTGCCATCTACGCTACCTTTCTTGAAAGATGGTGTTTTTGGTGGCCCTCACGTTGGCTAGGCGCGTGAGTGAGCTGCAGGCCCTTTTGTCCGACAGGCCTTACATCAGGTTCTATAGGAACAGGGTGGTGCTTCGCACACACCCCAAGTTCCTTCTGAAGGTGGTTTCCTCATTTCACCTCAATCAGGAGATGGTTCTGCCTGTCTTTTTTCCCAGGCTGCATGCCAGTAGGGCAGAGATGGTACTGCATAACCTGGACTGTAAGAGGGCATTGGCCTTCTATATTCAGCGCATGCAGGACCATAGAAGGGCTTTTCAGCTCTTCTTATCCTATGACCCCAGTAAGCTGGGGATGGCCGTCTCCAAGCATATGCTGTCCACCTGGGTAGCGGACTGTATTGCCTGGGCATACAGGGCAGCCGAGCTTCTGTTGGAGGGTTGTGTCACGGCCCATCGGGTCAGGGCCATGGCAGCATCAGTGGCTCATTTCTGCTCTGTTACGCTGCCAGATATCTGCCGGGCTGCTACCTGGTCTTTGAGTCAGACTTTCGCTACCCATTACTGCCTGGATAGGGAGTCCTGATGGGACAGTGCCTTTGGCCAGGCTGTACTCCGTAACCTTTTCGAGGTCTAGGCAACTCCTGCCCTCTGACCCTTCTGTGTTCAGGCTACCGAAGTGCTATTCTTTCAGTTAGATTCCTATTGTGACTGCTGGCAGCTCTCATAGAGGGAGCCTATTTTTCAGCTGTGGGTTCTCGGTAACCTATAGTTAGGGAGTCCCGTATGTGAGGACTGACTTCCTGCTTGTTCCCGGAGAAAGCATAGTTACTCACCTGTAACAGGTGTTCTCTGGGGACAGCAGGAATCAGTCCTCATGACCCCCCCTCCTCCCCTTGGAGTTGCAGTTCTATTATTATTATTTTTATATTTTTGCTGTCTTTTAGCTATGTCATCTGACTGAGCAAGATGGCACCCTTGGGTGGGAAGGAGACCGTGCATGTGCGATGCAATTCCCAAAGACTTTCTTTGAAAGCTGTGGATTTGCTCCGCACGAGGGCTCCGTTAGCGCCGATGTCACCCATATGTGAGGACTGATTCCTGCTGTCCCCGGAGAACACCTGTTACAGGTGAGTAACTATGCTTTCCCTTCTCTCTGGAGGTGGAGGATGAGCTGAGGGTGGAGGAACTGGAGATCTTTCAGTACCCCTCTGCTCCAACAGAAGCTGTCATGGTGCCAGTGCACCGAATCCTACAGAGGATCCTGCTCCTCATGTGGGAGAACTTGATGTCTGTGCCGGCTATCTGTCGCCGAATGGACGATGTACAGTGTGCAAAAGGCCCCCGGGTTTGAGAAGCTCCAACTGTTGCACCACTCCCTTGTCATATAGTCCACCATGTGGCGTGTCAAGAGCTCCAAAAACCACTTCATTGGTGCCCCTTAGCAGGGAGCAGAGGAACATCAATGGGTTTCGAAGGTGCTGCTTTCAGGAACCAATGTTAGTTGCCTAGGCCTTGTCATACTAGCTTTACATGGGGATGTTCATAAAGGACATCATGGGAGGCCCGAATGAGCTTGGCTCCCTCATCCCAGCTAAGCACTTCGAAGCCTTCCACACTCTGGTGGGCCATGGGAAGAATGTGTCCAAGTATATGGTGTGGGCCACATATGATGCTTTTGAGTCTGGGGGCAGGGTGGTGGCAGTGGGGCATTGAGGCGAGCCGGCTGGCCTGGCTCCAGTTGTTGGACTTGGAACAGTGAGGTCAGGACAAGCTGGTGGACACGACGTGCACAGGTGAAAATCTCTTTGGCAAGCCAAAGCAGGAAAGGGTGGCCGAGATTGAGACTGAGTGAGCGGGTGGCCATTTCCTGCCTCTCCACAAGACTGCGGACTCAACAAGAAGAAACATCAAGGGATGAAGCCCTTCTAGAGGCCAAACAACTGGTATTATCAGAGTTGGGGAGCGCTGGGCTGCCGTTCACTGCCTCCTCCTCCGGCATGGCGCTGGTGTCCGAGGCCTCCACCACTATGACATGTGGCCCTGTGGCTGGCTGGCTGGCTGGGACCACTTACAGTGGCAATGGCAAAGGTTGGGCCGCCAGGATCTGCTTCCACTGTGGAGGGAGAAAAAACATCAACACCGTGCTCATGGACACATAGCAGGTGGCACCACAGGATGATGGTCCACATGTTCATGCTGTTGTGCGACACACTGCCTGCCACACTCACCGTATCTTTGGATCATTGCCTCCCGCTGTAGTCGGCACAAGAGCCATGGCCGGCGCAGCCACAGCCCCAGTCCCAGCCCCATCCTGCACAAATCCACTACCTGTGGGTACAGCAATGGAGACAGACCGTTAGGGGATAGACATCTATGGGCATCGGCTGATGCACATTACACATGGTTGTGGATGGCAGGGTGCTCCACCTGCTGTACACTGTTGGTCCAATGCTAGTTATTGGCAACGCCACCTGCATGTGTGCTTGTGCGGTTCGGTATGTGTGGGCTGCTCCACTGCATACTGTGTCCAACCATGGAGGCACCGTGTGGCCACCAGATGGGGTGCCTCTGCATGCCATGGTTGCCCCATGCCAATCGTGGCATTGTTAAGCTTCAGAACACGTGCATCCTATTAGCAGTGCTGTATTGGGGCGTTCCATGTGTGCTGAAGCATCCTGTCTTCAACACCTGGCGACTTGCCAGAGACATGTGTCGAGCGTATGCTGTGCCAGCCTATGATTGTGCCACAGGTGTACATGGCAGCAGTGCTGCACCTGTGATAGACAATGTGCCATGCATACAGCAGCAGCCTCACCTATGAAGGTCCAAGGGATGTATCACAGACCCCGCTGTACAGACCAGGGACCACCTGGGGTCAGGCTAGCCCAGCACACATCAACTGCTGCATCTACCATAGCACCAGGGGCAAACACAGCCCTCTGTAGTGAGGCCAGAGGCCACCTGTGGTAACAGCAGACATGTGCACATTAACAGCTCCACCTACATTGTTGCCTGGGTGAACCACAGGCCTGTCCCTCACCCATGTTGTACCTGCATCATATGTGTGATGATAGGTGGCCACAGTGTTGGCAACCCTGGTTTGTGTGGACAACCCCCATGCACCTACCTCATGTGGGTGCATAGCCTGACAATTGTATCACCTGGTGAGGCGCACCCAGGCTCCCCTGGCCCTGGAAAGCAGGTGCCTGACAGCATAGGCACTGAAGAGGTGCCCCTGCCTGCAGCAGGTGTGGTGCCCCAGCAGCAGATGGCGAGACCGTGCACTTCTGGAAATGCTATCCATCTTTGCAGTCCATGAGCTCGTGATGCATAAAATATGCATCATCGGAGTGCGGCACATACCGATGTGCATGCGTACGCGTGCAGGTGACGTACGCGCATGTGTACGTGCATCACGTATCCGTGAGTCAGGATGTGACATGTGTTGCCAAGAGAAACAGAGGAGGGAGAGGGGATCGAACGTGTATACAGAGGAGCCAAAACACAGCTAACGGACACCAATACCAAACCACTGAGCCAAGTAGTCGCACTGACAACAGTGCTGCGGGTAAAATGTGGCATCTGCACTGATCTGCACAGACATGACAACTACAGGAATGAAAGGTAGTTGTGTGGGACGGACACCAAAAAAAGTCATTACTGAGAGGAATCAAACCCTTGACCCACCACCTCTCAAATCAGTGCAGAAACCAGTAGGCTAAACCATCAAGGTGCGTTTCATAGCAATGACAGTATACAAGAACACTGCAGGGAAACACACAAAAAGGCTGCTGTCAGACAGGATAGGGCAACCACAACACAAGGCATGATGCTACGCACATGCAGAACAGCTGTCCACAGCCCATATCACAATGTGTAAGTGGGACGAGAGACACATATAAACACATGCACACACAGAATGATGTGTTATGTAGTGGTGACAGCATGCAAAGGAGCTGAGAACATAAAACCAAAGGGACACATGGGATGGTCTGTGGACTAGGGAAAGATAGGGAATGTGCCAGAAAAGGACCACCTGAGAAAACCTGTAAAACGACGTCACGCCGATCAACTCGACAACAGGAATAGCAATCCCCCAAGCCCACAGATCGCATGGACAGTACAAAGAAAGAGCCATATGTAACTGCTAAAATGCAACAGATAGGCTGCATAGGGGGCACACTGTGCCCCACAGTGAACAGATGGACGGGTGTGTGGAGAGGTGACGAAGATGCAGGCAGGTTACGGTCAGTGTAGCTGAACACAGGAAAAATAAAAATAAAATGTGGGAATCAAACCTGCAACCTCTGGTGCCCCAACACACATCCGTAACCACTATCCCAAACAACCACAACAAGCACAATGCAAATATGGTCCCTCAAAGGGAATGTGTGTAAGGAAACCCATAGCACACAGTGATATGGCAGATGGCAGGCAGATATACAGCTGCCCCCCTCTAAGGATGTGAGCACAGGTGGGCCATATACATCAGCATAATCCGCAAAATAGATGTGTCAGTGTGGTCAAGCAGCAGGAAATACAAATGTGCGTCCAACACCGTATATTCATTTATGTTAAGGAGTTGACATATTTTATATACACCCACTCATGATATCAAGGCAGTTGGTGTACAGTGAACAAACTGAAATAACATTGAGCGTGGCAACAACACACATGTCACACGAAAGTCATTGGCCCATTGAAAGATGATGATCAGCACAGAGAATGTCCAGTAGCTTCATGGTTTGCAGCATGCAGACGTCCAGTCCCCACATGTAGCCGCACGGCCCAAATGCTGGTCACATATGTAGACAGTAGCCAGTGCATGAGGGGGACATAACACACATAGATCAGGAATGGCCCCAAACACATATCTGTCCTGCAAAACAGGAGGCACAACCCTGAGAATGCACACCAAGCAAAATGTCATCTAGTGTACACACACACACACAGATATATATATATCTGTGTGTGTGTGTTACAGCTGTGCGACACTGCATTATAATACCTATCAAAGCGGCAGAAATGTACCCAAATATGGTGGCAACAGCAAACATAAGCAAATGGCAGCAATCACAAGAGGCACATGTTTCCAGGGGATTAAGAACACAGAACCCCACACACATGCATAGATAGCACTATGCAGAGGGCCCACTGCAATGGGTGCTGTCAATACAGTATCCACACACATATGTCACAGTACATGGACTGCATACATGAAGGAAGAAAACGGACAACCACACTCTCACCGTGCAAAGCTACTGGTGCAATGTGAGTGGCGGAATGTCAGGGTATACATAGGACTGTGCAGACATGCATTGCCATGTTCATAGATCAACATAGGGTGGCACATCTTAACAGTAACTGAAGACAATAACATGTACATCCCGTGAGACTGAAAGGTCAAACAAGGGCCACTAACACGCGCATATTCCACTCCAACATATGCAGTGGTGTAACAACTGATCGAGTCACACGCATACACCATGTACGTTGAACCATGACACAGTGATGCCACAAATGCATCGTAACACCCGTGGTGAGGGTAAACATAAATCAAAGATGTTGGCGTGCGCCAAAGTGCTGTGGTGGCAAATGGCATGTATAGGAATACAAGACAACCCATACAATGTTCCCCCTGTGACACACCCATGGCTGTATGCTCCTGTTGAAACAAACAGATGAGGAAATCCTGTGTTGCACATCACACACATGGCCTACACACAAAAACACAATGTTGGATGGATGTACAACATACAGAGAGTATGTGAGTTCCTGCTGCACACATAGGTACCAGTACACAGTGTCCACAGTGCAAATGGTGTCTGCGGCCCTACACAACCGGTTATGACTGTCAATGAATCCCTGGCCATGCATAGTCTGGTGTGACATCCTGTGTGTCCGCTGTCATGTCCACGACACACTGGCAGAGCACGGCAACAATGGCGTGCTGGTCACCTCTGGTATGTTCATAGCAGGAGTTGCACAAATATGTCCATCATAGGCAGGTGTCACACGCGCATCGGTCAAACATCACATGGTGCCATCTCTGACGGAACATTGCATGGTGTTGCTGTGTCCTCAACAGGTGGGTGACGGTCAACACAGATGTGGTGTAGTAGATGTGCTGTGTGTGTCCGTTGCCCTGTGTGAGAAGAAGGATAAACACCATAATGGTATGCTGCACACAACATCAGGGCACATTGCAGGAAGTCAAACATCAACACATTATCACAACACATGGCATGTTGGGGGCATATGGAAATGGCACCGCAGATGAGGGTGACATATGGACATGGTCATGTGCTTGCCCATGTCACACAGGTGGCTCAGACGTCGACCTCATGTCCAGCAGCAGTGGTGCACAGAGACACCACCAAAAAGCTCCACGAAAGAAACAGCAATACACAAGCACCTAAAATATGTTGTCAGTCCAAACATATCCAAGGTGTAACTTACCGTGTGTGTGCATCAAGTGTCTGTCAGGGATGTGCTGTGGCAGGCAAAGGGCACAAGACTTCAGAGTAAAGGCAGAAGATGACACAGAAATGTGTAGAATCACCAGGTCCGCATGTACAGCCATAGTTGCCACATGTCAAATGTATGGTGACGGCTGTAAAACACAAATGCAGATGCACAGTGGTCTATCAGCACAAAAGAGATAGGTCAGTCCACAACCAAGAACAGATGCACAGCATGTTCACATGGTCAATAGCAGCAAGGTAGCAAACAACACAACACAGGTGTAATGACACATCACACTAAATGAGAATGCAAAATCGCGGCACAATGTATCACCACACAGACATGCCAAAACCACGCACACACAAAGTATGACTTGTTGAGCATGCCACCAGTAGAATACGGCCTGTATGTGCATATCATGAGATCAGTGGAGATCAACGTTTAGTCCATGCAAAGATACACCGATATTTGCTTATGCCACAATGGAAGGCTAGGGTGTACATGCCGCACACCACCACGATACTTAGGACCTGTAGACACACACAGCTCATTTGGATGTGTCCCAAATACAGTGCTCTACAACATTTGCATGTCAGGAACACATGCGCATACATGTGCCAACATGAACATATTGGGTATGGGGGTGGAGGCCAGAGAGGTGTACAACAACATATGTGCAGTTGACATGAAAACTCAGACATGTGCCATGCAGGACATTCAGCACAGAACAGGCACCTGTATGTCTACCAAACCCAGTCTCCTGCGTGTCCAATGACGTACACACAGTTGCCAGTGCAGAGCAGCACCAGGCATGGCCCAAAGCATATTCTGCGGAGTCATAAACAGATCTGTCACGTACACGTCATGATGGAGCTGTGCAACACACATGGCAGCATATACATGTAGACGCATATGAGTGAAGAACAGCACCAATAAGCAAAGACATGACCCACATCAAAACCACATTGCCCAAAGACAACGCGCACAATGAAACCATTACCTACATCACCAAACATATGAAGGTACATCTCACTTATATTTTCATCAACAAACAATCATATGTAACAGTGTGTTATAACTATATCAAGCCATATTAGGCCAGACCTTTTCACAACCACAAGGATAAATAGCTACATTCCCCAAACCACAAGCTACATACTGTCACACCTCACAACACTAATACAGAGCTCACCACATTTACGAACGCCCTCCTGATATCAACAATAATAGTGCTGTTCTGTATCCTAACGATAGATCTGAATGCATCGCCAGATCACATGAAGGAATTAAACAGCGAGGATCTATGTTGATATAAGGATGGAGGTGTCATATGTACAGACTTCAGTAATAGTATGTGTGACACGAGATGTCATTGTATGTAGCATGTTGTATCAGCTTTGTAGTTACTAATGTCTGTGGTATGTAAATCTTTCAGGACAATATTAACAGATATGTATGTAGCACCCTGTGAAATCAGAGTAGTCACATATAATATATATGTGATCTGTGATGTCGCACAAACTATAGCTTCAGATGATAGTCTCACTGTGAGTACCTATCCTTTTGCATAGTATGTGGTCATGTAGACCCCAACGCCTTTCCCCAATATGCATTACTCACATGAGAAGAGCTCCTGATCAGCTGTCGCTGGATTGCCATGCCCTCACGTGTGTCACCACGGGCACGTGTAGGACAGCATAGAGGATCGTCTTCCAGATCATCATTAATGTCCACAGGGATATTGTGCCTGAGAGCAATGTTGTGCAGGATGTAACAGGCCATAATAATCTGTGCTACTGTCATGGGTCAGTATTGTAAGGCCCCGCCTGTCCTATCCAGACACCTGAAGCGACTTTTCAACACACCAAAGGTGCGCTCAATGACAGAGCGGCTGGAGGCATGGGCCTCATTGTACCTCATCTCTGCAGGTGTCCATGGTAGATGCACAGGGGTCAGCAAGCAGGCATGACACTCATATCCCGCATCACCTGCAGAAGGAAATGTGGTAAGGTCAGTCAGGAACTGATGTCCACACATGCACACAAACATGTAGGTGCAAAGCATCATCAGACAACATGATGTCACATAACAGCTATACGTAAGCTTCTGGAGCAGTGACACCCAGACCACTGGGGAAGGGTGTGGAGGGCAAAACACATCATCTGTACCCACAACAAAACACATGCCCAAACACCAGTATTGCAAAGGTGGTTTTGACAGTTCTGAACACATCATGAAGACACATGCCACAGCACCCAGGAAAATGGCAGAGATGCACAGTTATGCAAGCATGTGATGGTCATGATACTATCCACAGACAGGAGATGTTACAGGAACCAGGCCTGGAGGAGGCCTGACAGGGTGTCACAGACAGCAATACACTGTTAGACCAGAGGCATACATGTGTGCTGTTACCTGCCCTCAGATATCACCAAATGGACAATGGGTCAACCATGAAAATGCTCTAAACACACAGTACCGCTGCAATGAATGTAATGCCACAAACTCTAAACCTCCCCATGTCAGCACACACACACACAGATGACACACACATACACAACAGGTGACACACCACAAAGACAGACAGGTGCGCATATAGCTACTCAAAAGCAACAACATGTGCATGTCACCCAAGACAAATACCCACCCAGCAGGACACAGTCCTCATATTGGCCCGCCTCAAATTGTTGGAACAGTGCAGAGTGATGTAGGATATAGGAGTCATGGGTGCAACCTGGAAACCACATTCAGAATATGCATATTTGCATCACATACAACCTGAACATTCAGGGAATGGTAATGTTTGCAGTTGTGGAACACTACCTCCCTGTCTCTGGGTGGGACCAGGGCAACATGTGTGCAATCGAGAGCTCCCATCACATGTGGTATCCCAGCAAAACGTTCAAAAGCATGGTTCAGGATCCCCCACTGTTGCCTATTGTCAGGAACCGAAATGTAATTCCTCACCCGGCTGACCATGGACTGCAGTACCTGATGGAGACAGCGTGAGAAGGTTGGGCGGCTCATCCCACCAACTGCGGCCACTGATGACTGGAAACAGCCAGAGGCAAAGAAATGTAGGGCACCCAGGAGCTTGACCAAACCTGGTATGGCATGTGACCGGCCAGTCAGGGGTATGAGGTCAGGTCTCAAATCCTCATAGAGCTCCCTAATGGCTCCTGTGCTCAGACGGTAGAGGGAGATGACCTGGTTCTCGCGGATCACCTGGAGCTGGGCCCTGGGCCTGTAGAGGTGAGGCTGCTGAGGGCGGACCTCAGCTCACCTCCTGCACCGTTCTGGCACAGCCATGGCCTGCGGATCCTCCACAGCTGCAGGTCTGATTTGCAGCGGGCCCTGACTCATGCCCTGTGCCACATCCCCATGGACCCCATCTCCCTCCTCCGTGAAACACAGCTCAAGACAGCTCACCCTCCGACATGGCACAAGCAGCAATGACAAAGTCTGCCATCATGTATGGCAGACAGAGCAGGGACAGACCCCTATTAACACCTCCCCAGCTCAACACCACCCCTGCTTGTCACCTGTCCTATTGCACACCTCACCTGGCCCACACCGCCCCACACCCACACCTCCCCTGCACCTCACTTCTCCTACACCTCTCCCCCCCTGCCCGACACCTCACCTGCCCCACCTCACCTGCTCCTCGCCACCCCCACACCTCACCACTCCTGCCCCACACCTCACCTGCCCCTCACCCCCCCTACTCCTCACTGCTCCTGCCCCATACCCACACCTCACCTGCCCCACACCTCCCCTGCTCCTCACCGCTCCCACGCCTCACCACTCCTGCCCCCCACCTCACCTGCCCCTCACCCTCACCTCCCCTGCTCCTCACTGCCCCCACACCTCACCACTCCTGCCTCACACCTCACCTGCCCCACACCTCCCCTGCTCCTCACCACTCCTGCCCCACACCTTACCTGCCCCTCGCCTCCCCTGCTCCTCACTGCCCACACACCTCACCACTCCTGCCCCACACCTCCCCTGCTCTTCACCGGTCCCATGCCTCACCACTCCTGCCCCACACCTCACCTGCCCCTCACACATACCCCACCTGCCCCTCACCTCCCCTGCTCCTCACCTTGTCTACGCCTCACCTCTCATGCTGCACACCTCTCTAGCTCAACACCTCACCTGCTCAACAACTCTCCTGCACTACACCCATAGCAGCCCACACAGTTGCGTAAACACTTATGCAATGATGCGTAGAGCGTATATGCGCATTGTGATGCGTGTTGCACATGCGCACGGTAGTTGTGCACGTGCATGCAGCGGGCAGACCCACCTGTCGCGTAGGGCTGCGTGGCATGCATATGCGGCACACTCGCCACACTGTGCACAGGCGTGCATTGCGCATGGGCGCAGCATGCAGCCTTACACACAATGTGCTCATGTGCACACAGTGTGGTGTGCGTTGGGCATAAGGCCATGCGCCGGGCCCATGCGGATGGCGCGCAGCCCTACGCGACAGGCGGGTCTGCCTGCTTGCATGCATGTGGGCAACTACTGTGTGCATGCTGTGACGAGGAGAGCTGCCAGGAGCAGATGGAAATAGAAGAAAACAATGCTTGTACCTTTAAAATGAGTGACAGACCAGCTTTGCACAGAGTTTGCAAGGCAAGCATGAAAAAAAATCCTGTCTCTGCTGAGGCTAAGCCACACCCAAGCTCTGATGTGGGGGCAGGCAGAGGCAAGGGAGTGGCAGGCAAGAAACGTTTTTTAAAACCTGAATCAGACCAGAAAGAGAGATCCTGGGGAGAGGAGAAAGCCTTCAAGGAGAAGAGATTCCAGGAAGGAAGGAGTGGAGAAAGGCATAGGAAGGCTGACTTCCAGCTGCTGAATGAGGCCAGTAAGAAAGGAAGCAGTCTATGTCTGAAAAATGCTCCTAAACATGAAGCTAGCAGACAGTTAGCTGGAAAGCTTACAGACGGGGTGGAACAGGTTGCAGTGTTCAAGAGCCACTACCGAGGACTTCAACTGCTAGAAGGTGGGTGGATACGCTTGTCTGGGGAAAGAGCCAGAGCTCACCTGAGAGCAGAGAAGCTGAACCAAAAACATTAGAGACGTTAAGGCAAGTGTTCCCAGGGAAGAAAGCTCACTCTCCCAATATAATTGATCCTTATCAGAAAGAACGGCTATGGAGCGAATTTCAGAAGTTCTTACAGGACAGGAAGCCTGAAGAAGTTTTTGAAACCATAGAAAGGGATAAGCATTCTGTTGCCCAAGAGGATATGCAGATAGATTCCTTTGAGCCAGAGTCTGACCCGGGGAATCCCCAATGGATTGCTCTTTTTGTTTGAAAGAAAACTAGATGCTGGTAAACAGGGCTCAAAAAGAAAAGCAAAACGTGGTGGGAAGCAATGTTTGCCTAACTCTGTAACTGATAAGAGTTTCTTCTGAAGCAAAGAAGGTTTTGTTGTTTAACCAAGAGTTTTGAAAAATAAAGCAGCAGTTAGAAGAAGAAGTTAACCTTTTGTTTGAATGAACACAAGAGACTACGACGTGCATATTAACTTCCTTGATGAGAACAGCTGCCAGTGTTAGAAAGACTTTTGTTCAGGTTTCTTTAGTTTCAGTTGTACATGTTTTCCTCTTATGTTTGGAGAAGTATCCTAATGCCTGTGTTCTGAATTTAATGCTTATGGAAATCCCACAAAAATAAATATTCTTGTTTGCCTTAACCCACGGTTTCACACTACTTTTGTCCTTGGATAAGAAAGCCAAACTACAAGTCCCAGAATTCCTTACTGGAGACAGACACAGTAAAGCTTTATATAAGGACATAACAAGGCGGCCCTATGCCTGTAAACCCTATGGCCCAGGCTAGGGTATCACAATGCGCAACACGCATATATGCTCTACGCGCAATTGCATAAATGCTTCTGAAACTGTGTTGTGCACTGAGGGTGTAATGCTGGAGAGTTGTGCGGGCAAAGCGTTATTCTGGGGAGGTGTGGAGCTGGAGAGGTGAGGAGTGTTAGAGGAATAGCGTAGGAGAGATGTCGAGCAGGGGAAGTGAGGGGCAGGTGAGGTGTGGGGCAGGAGTGGTAAGGCGTGGGAGTGGCGAGGAGGAGGGGAGGTGAGGGGCAGGTGAGGTGTGGGGAAGGAGTGTTGAGGCATGGGAGTGGTGAGGAGCAGGGGAGGTGAGGGGAAGGTGAGGTGTGAGGCAGGAGCGGTGAGGCATGGGAGCGGTGAGGAGCAGGGGAGGTGGGGGCAGGTGAGGTGTCTGTGAAGGGCAGGTGAGTTGTAGGGCAGGAGTGGTTTGGAGCAGGCGTGGTGCAGAACAGGCGACACATGTGTGACCTAAAGGGAGACGACTCTGTGGGTAGGGATAGCCAGGGAGAGGAGACAACAGGAGGGGAGGGTGGGGCTGGGCCTCACCAGCAGCCCCAAGAGGCTGCAGGGATGCGTGAGGCAGGGGTGGCAGTGGCTGGGCCATCGTGTGGGTCGCAGCCCACACAGGAGCAACATGAGATGGCAGCAAGGGGAAAGCGGAAGCGTAGGCCAGTGCCTGCTGAGGAGAGGAGGAGGGCCCACAGATTCACAACACAGGAAAATGAGCTACTGCTTGCCAGTGTCCTGGAGCATTATGAGGTCCTCTATGGAAGGCTAAGCTCAAAGACACCATTGAGCACCCGTACCATGGTGTGGGAGGGGGTTCAGGAAGCTGTGGTGGAGGCAGGGGGCCCACACCGAGACCTGGACAGCCTGCGTAAACGTTTTAATGATATAAAGCGTGGGGTCCGTAAACAAATGACAGCCGAGAGACACCATGCTATGGGCACCAGCGGGGTTGGCACCAGCGGGGTTGGACCCAGTGGACCTGGCCTGACAACCCTTGAGCAGGAGCTGGCGGAATGTCTTGGCCCTGTGTACCTGTATGGAATGCCAGCAGCGCTGGACACTGCCCATCCACAGGCAGGTAGGTCAGAGATATGCATTCCAAGTACAGATACCAAACAGGCACATGCAGGGCCTGACCCAGGGGGGTGTGGGGCCATGTCCTGAGAGCAAGCGTGGGCCAAGAAAGTCAGGGGGGCCACACACGCATCAAAGGGTGGCTACTGGGAATGTGGGATGGGCAGGACAGGTACCTGGGTGTCTGTCCATGTCCACACATAGTACGGGCCATATGAATGTCATATGAACCAAATCCTAGCCAGTGTGTACCTTGTTACATCAGTGAGCGTCACCCCGAGGACAGGCATGTGCTGGTGGCATTGTGACCGCATTGCCATTGGTTACAGGCAGTATACACATTGCTGTATGTGAGAACAGAACATGGAGGCATACATATGTGTCCTGACTAACCACATACTACCCAGTGTATCATGTTCCCATCCCCGGGTGACATGCGGCCCATGGTGGAGGTGGGGGATACTCCAGAGGATGGAGCAGTGGCAGGGGATGTGGCAGGGGTGGCAGATGCCAATGGAGATGGCCGTTGCCACTCGGAGGACCCAGGGAGCAATGTGCCTCAGGAGACTGACGGCACACTGCACCTGAACCCACCATCGGGGACCAGCTGCACACGCACAGTGTCCGTGGAGGGGCCAGAGGGCACGTTGGGGGCACCAAGGCCAGAGAGCACAGCAAACACCGGCTTGGGTGGTACTTCAGGAGCTGCGTGGCCATACCGCATCGGCATGCGAAGATGCTGAGGGTAGGTGTCAAGGTTCAGGTAATGGGTGCAGGGTAGAGCACTAATGTCCCACCCCTCTTGCCCGTTTGTTCCTGTAGCAACTGCTGCTGCCCCTGTCAGCTGGATAACCCATGCCAAAAGCAGCTCTCCGCCATCTGCTGTCCATGTATCCTGGTGCCACCACTCAGAGTTAGGCCCATGGTGTCACCACATCTGTATTGACATACTAATCCATCTCCTAATTGCCCCACCCGCAGTCATACCTCTGCAGCTCCACATCTAACTCCACTTAACCCAATCCCCATTACCGTTCTCAATGCCTGGCCAATGGCAAACAGACCCTCACTATACCAATATGTATGTGTCCCCCCCCATCACACTCACACAGCCCCATCCCATTCCAATCAACCCCCCCCTACATTATCTCCCCCATGGTTCCAGCTACAGACAGCATCCGCTCACAGCATGTCCATGCAGCAAACCATGTCCAGTCCTCGACCCCCCATCATCCCATGTCCAGTCCAGTCCAGTCTTAACCTGACACCCACCACCTGTCCTAGGCTTCCCCCCACTTCCCCCCCCTGCCATGGTGACCCTTAGCTCCCTTCCCACACCGACCATCGCCATTCCACACACCTCACTCCATCAGCTGGTTACATGTCATGCCCCCCTCTCACTCGGCACGTTATGAGGCCTCAGCCCCCCCCCCAGCACTTTACATGGCCTGTGACCCCCCCCAGCACATCGTCGGTCCCAAGTGCTCCAGCAGCCCACCGACGCCCCCACCCCCCGTCAGGGCAGGCAATGGCATGCTGGAAACAGACCTACCGGCTGCTGCAGCTGGCGCCATGGCTGTGGCAGACACATGTGTCTGCTAGCCCCCACCCCCACCCAGCTGAGCCACCCGATCCATTCACACTAATGAGACTGGAACAGAAATATATTTTTAGGTTGAACATATTGACTCTGAATTTATTTATTTAGCTGCATTTATATCCCGCTTTTCACTGGGTCAAAGCGGTTGGGGGATACATTTAACATGAGGGGATATGAGACACATACACTAATACTTACAAAGAGCATGGGCAATGGAGGGTTAAGTGGCTTGCCCAAGACCACAAGAAGCACCTGTGGGACTAGAAACCCCAGGCCTTCTGGCCCAAGGTTGCTGTCCTCTAGTGGGATTTGAACCACCGACCTTCCGGCCTGTGGTACCTTGCCCCAACCACTAGGCCATTCCTCCCTCCAAATGGGTTGAATTTAGATAAGGATCTCTCTGTGTTTTTATGATTCGGTTCTAGAGAATTTTAGTTCATTCTTTATAGTTCCCCATCACCCCCACAGGGTTCTTATGGGGGTTCAGGGTTATTTATGTTTTTATTTATGTTTTTTTTTATTTATTATTTGGTTTTAGGTTGTGATTCATTTAAAAATATTTCTTTGTTGTGTTAGGAGTTAATTTAGGTTTTATTTATGTGGGTTCTCTTATCTGTTTTTAGATGTATAGTCTTTTACATAGTCTCAATGGATAATGTATAGCCAGCTTTGGTCCTATTATGTTTATCTTTAAGGATGTTCCCAATATTATTTGGTGTCTGATGGTTCGTTTCTGGTTCTTTAGAGAATTTTAGTTCATTCTCTACAGTACCCCATCACCCCACAGGGTTCTTATGGGCGTTCAGGGTTATTTAAGATTCTTTTATTTATTTCTTGGGTGTTTGGGCATGTTTCATTTAAAGGTATATATTGTTGTTTTTAGGTGTTTATTCAGGTCTTAATTCATGTGGGTTCTCTTATCTGCTTTTAGATGTATAGTATTTTACAAGGTCTTAAAGGATACTGTAGAGCTAGTTTTGGTTTTATTTATTATAAGAACATAAGATATGCCATACTGGGTCAGACCAAGGTCCATCAAGCCCAGTATTCTGTTTCCAACAGTGGCCAATCTAGGTCATATGTACCTAGCAGTTTCCCCAAGAGACACAAGTTCCACAATGCTTGTACTGGGTCAAGCATTGATATCTTCGGTCACTTCTTAATAATGGTTTATGGACCTTTCCTCCAGGAACTTGTCCAAACCTTTTTTAAACCCAGCTACACTAACAGCCTTTACTACCTCCTCCGGTAACAAATTCCAGAGTTTGATTACACGTTGAGTGAAAAAAATATTTTCTTTTATTAGTCTTAAATAGTTTACCCTGTAGCTTCATTGCATGTCCCCTAGTCTTTCTATATTCTGATAACGTAAACAATCGATCTACGTTTACCCGTTCCACTCCGTTCATTAATTTATAGACTTCTATCATATCTCCCCTCAGCCGTCCCTTTTCCAGGTTAAAGAGCCCTAACCTTTTTAGCCTTTCTTCATAGGAGTATCCTTCCATCCCCTTTACCATTTTGGTGGCTCTTCTCTGTACCTTTTCTAAAATCGCTATATCCTTTTTAAGATACGGCGACCAGAATTGCACACAATATTCAAGGTGCGGTCTCACCATGGAACGATAAAGAGGCATTATAATATCTTTTGTTTTATTTTCCATTCCTTTCCTTATCATACCTAGCATTCTATTTGCTCTCTTGGCCGCCGCTGCACACTGGGCCGAGGGTTTTAACATGGTATCCACAATGACGCCTAAATCTTTTTCCTGGGTGGTGGTTCCTAATGTGGAACCTTGCATCGTGTAACCATAGTTTGGGTTGTTCTTCCCTAGGTGCATAACCTTGCACTTGTCCACATTAAATTTCATCTGCCATTTTGATGCCCAGTCTTCCAATTTATCAAGATCGTCTTGCAATTTTTCACAATCCTCTTGGGTTTTAACAACTTTAAATAGTTTTGTGTCATCTGCAAATTTGATAACCTCACTCGTTATTCCACTTTCCAGGTCATTTATGAATATGTCAAAAAGCAGCGGACCCAGCATAGATCCCTGGGGTACACCACTATTCACCTTTCTCCATTGGGAAAATTGGCCATTTAGCCCTACCCTTTGCTTTCTATCTTTTAACCAGTTCCTGATCCACAATAGTACACTGCCTCCTATCCCATGACTCTTTAGTTTTGCCAAAAGTCTCTGATGAGGGACCTTGTCAAAGGCTTTCTGAAAGTCCAGATACACAATATCAACCGACTCACCTTTGTCCACCTGTTTATTCACTCCTTCAAAAAAACATAACAGATTAGTAAGACAAGATCTTTCTTGTCTAAAGCCATGTTGGCTGTCTCCCATTAGGTTGTGACTATCTACATGCTGAGTAATTTTATTCTTTATGATGGTTTCTACCATTTTTCCCGGTACTGACGTCAGGCTCACCAGTCTGTAGTTTCCCGGATCACCCCTGGAACCCTTTTTAAAAATTGGTGTTACATTGGCGATCCTCCAATCTTCAGGTATTAGAGATGATTTTAATGATAGTTCACAGATTACTGATAGCAGGTCTGCAATCTCATATTTCAGTTCTTTCAACACCCTTGGATGTATACCATCCGGCCTAGGTGATTTGCTACTCTTCAGTTTATCTAATAGTTGTAAGACATCTTCCCGATGTATCGATATTTCCTTCAATTCTTCCGCACCTTTAAATACCACTTCAGTCATGGGTAACATCCCTACATCTTCCTCAGTAAAGACCGAATAGGGTTGTTTGGTATATGGTTATTTTTAAAGAAGTTCTTATCAATTTATTATCTGTTGTCTGATGGTCCGTTTTTGATTTTAGTTCGTAATGCCTCTCTCCTGTGTTTAGAAGCATATTTCTTGTGTGTTGGGTCAGTTTTTTAGACACTAGGATCAGATTGAGTGTAATTTTAGGATCATTTTAATGTTGAGTTCTCTTTCGATCTCTTTTGCCACGTCAAAGATTCAATAATGTTAATAGATCTGTGCAGGAATTAAGCACAGAAAGGGTTTTTGTCATATAGTATGGAAAGGGTTTTAGTGAAGACTGACATATGGCTGTAGCGATACTCAATTGGTATGGGCTCCTTGTCTAAGCATACAATTGGTCTTAGATCCTCCAATCAAATGCCTTCATGTTTTCCCGTGGTTTTAACTTTCTTTTCTTTAACGCACAAGTGCCAGTGTTTTTTATAGTTAGACTAAACTTTGGCAGGCAACAGCAACACTGCGCCCTTGCTGTGAATAGTCTGATGTACAAGAAAAGACTGTGTCGGATATAATTTGGTGGCTGCGATTCAGTATATCGGTAAATGTTCTTGCAATAATAGAAGGGGTTTTCCTTGCGGCAGTATTTTTAAAATCGATCCTCAAACAAAATGTTTACTCTTGGATAGCTTTAACAGCTTAATGTATTATGTTAGTTAACATATTGTTTTGCCGTTCATCTAAGGGATATTAGATTCACCGCATTATAGTTACACGACATGCTTTGTCTTCAGTTTTCAGACGGGAGGTGGATAAGTAGTCTGAATGCACTCTGTTTATTAGCTTTTGGGAATAGCATTTGTTTATGGCTTTTAAAGTTTGAAGAACTATATCGTGCATCAATGAAAAAAGCTTTTTCCTTTTTTGGGCTCTTATACCCTTTAAAAAGGTCTTGTGTTATAATATATATACACTGATTTATCATTTAAAAGTTTAAAAATACACCCGTTGTTTAGTAGACACTACCATTTTGAACCCCCCTTTTTTAACAAAGATAAGTAAGTAGATCCGTTTAAAGGGTTTTTAAATTTGTTTGCAAGTATATCCGTTTTAAACGGCATCTCATATTTGGAGTATTTTATCTTGGTTTCAATCGCCACCGTTCAGTGGTTCCTCCTCCTTAGGAGTTTATTCACTTACATAATACTATAGTAATTTGTTTGAAATCATTATGTATAAGGTATTTTTCTAATATCACTCTTGCTGGAAATATTATTGTCATACCACTCCTGCTTCGTTGTTTACAATGTTCCTTCACACAGACTCCTCTTCTTTTTCTCTTCCCTTTTTTAGCACAAGGTTCATAAAATTGTTTTGAATCTGTTGAAAAGGTATTTTTTTAAAGAATCTATGGATTCATTCTAGTAGTCACACCCTTATTTATTTATTTTACAAGATATTATTTTTAATATTGTTTATATTTATTTATTTCTTTTATAAGATGTTATATTTATAGTTTTAATATAGTTTATATTTCACATGTATTGTTGTAGTCTTTATGGCATTTTGTTTTTGGGCATTCCAACATTTTTTAATTATTTAATAATGTATTAAATTTTAAATTTTTATCAGTGTTTTATATTTATTCTTACTATTGACTTTTAACCATTTATTATGGTTTTAATTTGTTGTTTTTATATGATCTTTTATGTGTTTGATTATGAGTTCTTATGAACAATATTTTATTATTTATTTTTTTATTGTTTGTTCATATATTTATGGATTTAGTACGCCTGAATTCCCCTGATGAAGAGGATTCGAAACACGGCCTGTGTCGGGCGTTTGGGCTTAAGTTGTGTCAAATAAAGATTTTCCTTCCTTGATACCATGAATTAGTACTGGGTTTCTTCTGTTCATGTGGTACTGTGCTTCCTTGGTGGGCCATGGCTGTGGCAGACACATGTGTCTGCTGGCCCCCACCCCCGCCCAGCTGGGCCACCTGATCCACTCACCGGGCACCGTCCATCATAGAGATGATGAGTGTTGGTCACATGCCTGGCTCTCGTAGGGCCGCCGGGCCTGATGGGACACACGAGATGCCTGTGTGCCATCACCGATGGTGGACAAAACAGACCCACATGGAGACATATGCTGCACGCATCCCTGAGTGGCCGCATAAAGCCTTGCACCCCAGGGGGCACCGATGGGCAGGCAGTGGTGGGCCACGCAGGTCACAGATTGTGGTGCTGGCACAGCTGCATTGCCAGCAGCTGCAGCCGGTCTGTCTGTTTATGGTGCATCTGTCCTGGCCTCTTGGCCAATATGTGCTTGTGTGTGTTGCACTGAAAGGCGGGGCCATATGCAGACAATGGCCCTGCTCACCTGGCAGGACAACACAATGTTCTAACAACACATGCGCCATACGTACCTGTCACCCTAGGTGGTCCGGCAGGGCACCGGTTGCATGCATCAGGGTGGTGGGTGTCACAGATGTCTCACAGGTTGAACCATGTGTCACCCACAGGCACTCGCCAGGTCCTGCTCGCCATTGTCCAGGAGCTACATGGCCAACGTGAGGAGCTACATGGCCAGCATGTGGAGCTACGTGCACAGCATGAGGACCAATGTGCGCAGCGTGAGGAGTGGCGGGCCCACACTGAGGTGTCGAGTGGACTGTGCCAGGACATGCAGGGCCTGTGGGAGGAGGTCAGCCAGCAGCGTGGGACAGCAGAAGCTATGGTGGCTGGGATCAATCAGATTGCTAATGCATTTGAAGCCATGGCTGGGCATAGGCAGCAGTCGGCAGCAGCAGCACCAGCACCAAGGGGTGGGAGGGGACGTGGGAAGCGTGGACGGGGTCACCAGAAATGAAGCTTGAGCAGAAGGTTTCACCTGTGGCCACGTGTCCTGTGTTCTGTGTCTATATTTTACATTGCTTACATACCACAGTTCATGATAGCTAGGTGGTTTACAATGAACACTTTGATATTACACCAAACAGGGCATGATAACCTGGAGATAAATATGTTACAGGGAACATGGGAAATGTTGGGTTACGTGGCTTTTCCAGGGCCACAAGGGGCATCTGTGTGACTACAAACCCCAGTCCTTCCGGCCCCAGGTTGCTGTCCTCTGATGTGATATGTACCACCTACCTTCTGCTCTGTGGTCACTTGCACAAACCACTGGGCTGCCCATCCATATCATGGGGCTATATGACAGTCGCTCCATGGGGCAACTCCATGGGGCTATTTCACAGGCCCACGTTCTGCATGTCCTACCTGTGGACACCATGGCTTCCTTCCCCTTGCCTCTCCCTCACCCTGCTCGTCTCACTCCACACCCACTCTGCTGTGAGTTCCACAGATCCCCTTCTCCCCATGCTACCCCCTCCGTCCCGCCGCAAGACTTTCACACTCACCCCCCCTTCCTGGCCCATTCCCTCCCCCCATATCTCCCCTCTCCTGACCCCCTCTCCAGGGTCACAATGGGGTCCTGCCCCATCCACATACGCCATGTGCGACAATGCTGATACCCTCCCTCAGGTCCACACCATGGATGGTTGTATTCACTCGGATGTCCATCCAGCACCCCCTGACCGCCAGTCATGTACATGGATCACCATACGTTCCCCAATCTGCACACTCCTGCACCTCTTCACCCTCTCCGTACACACCACCGCCCTACCCGCCACCCGTGGGGTCACCCTGGTCATATCTGTCATCAGAGCAACCTCTGTTGTGATGAGCATCTGTGGCAAGGTCAACCCTGGTTCTCCAATCTGAAGAAGGCAATGAAACACGGCCTGTTTCGGGCTTTAGGCTTATATTTATGAATAAAGACCATCCTTTCTTTGCTGTCCGCGACTTTGACTGCATGTCAGTACCTCTGCCAGCTCCCATTGCATGTTACAGCACGGTCTCCATTCACCTGCCACTCCACATTCTTCCCCCACACCATGTCGCCCCCCCCTTGAGCCCTGTTCATGCTTCCCTACAATAAGAACACTCCAATCCGGGCAGTGGGAGCCCTCCCTCCACACACTCCTGCCCAATCCGGGCAGTGGGAGCCTTCCCTCCACACACTCTTGCCCAATCCGGGCAGTGGGAGCCCTCCCTCCACACACTCCTGCCCAATCCGGGCAGTGGGAGGCTCACACGCACGCAGGCAGAACCGCATAAAAGCGGCGTCCCTACTTCGTGGGAGCTGCTGAGCATTGCTAGCCCTCCAACCGCCTTGGTGAAGCTCCTGCCCTATCCGGGCAGTGGGAGCCTTTCCCCCACACACCCCTGCCCTATCCGGGCAGCGGGAGCCTTTCCCTCCACACACTCCTGCCCTATCCGGGCAGTGGGAGCCCTCCCTCCACACACTCCTGCCCTATCCGGGCAGTGGGAGCCCTCCCTCCACACACTCCTGCCCAATCCGGGCAGTGGGAGCCTTCCCTCCACACACTCCTGCCCAATCCGGGCAGTGGGAGCCCTCCCTCCACACACTCCTGCCCAATCCGGGCAGTGGGAGCCTTCCCTCCACACACTCCTGCCCAATCCGGGCAGTGTGGAGCCCTCCCTCCACACACTCCTGCCCAATCCGGGCAGTGGGAGCCTTCCCTCCACACACTCCTGCCCAATCCGGGCAGTGGGAGCCCTCCCTCCACACACTCCTGCCCAATCCGGGCAGTGGGAGCCTTCCCTCCACACACTCCTGCCCAATCCGGGCAGTGGGAGCCCTCCCTCCACACACTCCTGCCCAATCCGGGCAGTGGGAGGCTCACACGCACGCAGGCAGAACTGCATAAAAGCGGCGTCACTACTTCGTGGGAGCTGCTGAGCATTGCTAGCCCTCCCTCCACACACTCCTGCCCTATCCGGGCAGTGGGAGCCCTCCCTCCACACACTCCTGCCCAATCCGGGCAGTGGGAGCCCTCCCTCCACACACTCCTGCCCAATCCGGGCAGTGGGAGCCTTCCCTCCACACACTCCTGCACAATCCGGGCAGTGTGGAGCCCTCCCTCCACACACTCCTGCCCAATCCGGGCAGTGGGAGCCTTCCCTCCACACACTCCTGCCCAATCCGGGCAGTGGGAGCCCTCCCTCCACACACTCCTGCCCAATCCGGGCAGTGGGAGCCTTCCCTCCACACACTCCTGCCCAATCCGGGCAGTGGGAGCCCTCCCTCCACACACTCCTGCCCAATCCGGGCAGTGGGAGGCTCACACGCACGCAGGCAGAACCGCATAAAAGCGGCATCCCTACTTCGTGGGAGCTGCTGAGCATTGCTAGCCCTCCAACCGCCTTGGTGAAGCTCCTGCCCTATCCGGGCAGTGGGAGCCTTTCCCCCACACACCCCTGCCCTATCCGGGCAGCGGGAGCCTTTCCCTCCACACACTCCTGCCCTATCCGGGCAGTGGGAGCCCTCCCTCCACACACTCCTGCCCTATCCGGGCAGTGGGAGCCCTCCCTCCACACACTCCTGCCCTATCCGGGCAGTGGGAGCCCTCCCTCCACACACTCCTGCCCAATCCGGGCAGTGGGAGCCCTCCCTCCACACACTCCTGCCCAATCCGGGCAGTGGGAGCCTTCCCTCCACACACTCCTGCCCAATCCGGGCAGTGTGGAGCCCTCCCTCCACACACTCCTGCCCAATCCGGGCAGTGGGAGCCTTCCCTCCACACACTCCTGCCCAATCCGGGCAGTGGGAGCCCTCCCTCCACACACTCCTGCCCAATCCGGGCAGTGGGAGCCTTCCCTCCACACACTCCTGCCCAATCCGGGCAGTGGGAGCCCTCCCTCCACACACTCCTGCCCAATCCGGGCAGTGGGAGGCTCACACGCACGCAGGCAGAACCGCATAAAAGCGGCGTCCCTACAGGGCGCGCCCGCGCCTTGCGGGCCCGCGCCTGAGGGCCTCGCCAGAGGGCCCTTTGGCGGTGGCCCTTAGGCGGTGGAGATTAGGCGCAGTTGAAACATCATCCACTGAACCGCAACAAGGCTGCAAGTATCAAGAAGCCTGACTCACATGACCAAAACTCCGATAACGGACAGAAAACGAAAGTGCAGCAATCAAATGACTGACGGCTTGAGCTCCCCAGGCCGGGTCTGAGCTTGCCGGTCCCGACCACCACGCTCCACGAGATTCCCATAGCTGGTCCAAAATTCGACATCAAGAGCTTTCAACTACAACGATATCACCCAGGTAATCAATTACTGGACTTATCTACCTCCTGATGCAAAAGACCACTGTGCAACCCTGGCCTAACCCCCCCCCCCCCAAGTAGGAGCCAACATACCTCTGTATATATAATGTGTAAATTCCCCACTGTCACAAGCCCTGTTCTCTTCAAGCCAGCTGTTACATTGTAAACCCCTACCAACTCTAAAGGCTACTACTGTTTATTTAGAGCTAAATGAAACCAAGTATCTCTAACCAGCAAGTTGTTACATTTCAATGCAGTAACCCAATAACCTTCTTGCAATAACCTTAAGACTGTATCGCACAATACTGTATCTGTTTATACTGAGTGATAGGTAACGATAGGACTGTATCGCACAATACTGTATCTGTTTATACTGAGTGATAAGGAACGTTAGGACTGTATCCCTATTTTGTTAAAGTAATAAGAAACGCTGTACCCCAACCCATCTATCCCTGCTAGACTGTTGGTACCCAACAACTATCTTGTCGGCCTACACTAACACATCTCTAGGCCAGCTGCCTTGACTTCACCCCACACTGCGCCACTCGAATCCAAAATCCAAGTATTTCTGGCAGACATAAAATGGAGCCTGCTCACACCTTCCTGATTTTGTGCATGTGTATTCTAACATCTTCATATAGAACCATCCCACACTCACAATACTGCATTCCTCTACTATATACACCAATCTACCTTCTCCACCCCCCCCCCTCCATTACCCATCCTGCATCAATACAACTTAAATCCTATCACCACCACACAAACACCAAGTAAATTACCCCAACGACACACCCATATCAAAGGGAACAAATCTCAAAAACACCCTAAAACCAAAGCAAAGAACACTATTGGATCTCAAATACAACTCACACGAACCACACACCAAGAACATCACACATGTAACATTATCCTTATTAATGCTAGGTCAATAAGGAATAAAACGCATATTATCCACAACATTCTAACTGACGAACAACCAGATATCCTATGCATAACAGAAACATGGCTCACTGACTCAGACTCTGCAACAATGAATCAAATACAGAAGCCCGGATACCAACTATACAACTGCCCACGCATCAACAGAAGAGGAGGCGGAGTCCTTATAGCAGCCAAAACCAGCCTTCAACTCACAACCACATCTACGGTCACAAATCTCGATCTTGACCTACTTAAAGTCGAGAGCATGGCATTATCCATCTGCCTAATCTATCGACCTCCCTCACCACAGCACGAAACACTAGCCACAGCACTAGAAACCATCACATCCACACAAAGCAAAAAATTCCAGATCATCCTCGGAGATTTGAACCTAGCATCAATTCCTCCGTCCCACACGGACTCCTTCTATGAAGCCATCGACCAATTGGGTTTCCAACAAATAATAAGCAACCCCACACACGATAGAGGAAACATCCTAGATATGATTTTCATACCCAGAAATCCACAACAAAGCAATGAACCACCTATAATAAACATAACTCAAGTACCATGGTCAGACCACCACCAAATCAACTGTAAACTTAAACTACAGTGCCAACCCAAAAACTCAAAGGAGATGAGAATGACCAACCCCATTAGGAAATTCAGCAAACTCAACGAGGAACACCTCATAAGCACCATTGCATCCCACATAAACCTAGATTCCACAGACCTAGACGAACTAACTAACAGATGGAACACACACATCCAAAATACATCTAACCCAACTTTGAAACACACATCAAACCCACATAAGATCAACTCGGAACCCTGGTACACAGGAACTCTAATAAAATCAAAAAGGGAGCTCCGTAAAATAGAGAGAAAATGGAGACAAACCAAATCCTCCGATCTCAAAACTAAATACATGGCCCATCTCGCAAAATACAAAGACGACGTGAACAATGCAAAAAAATTACATCACACCAACATCCTAAACAAGGCAATCAATCGCCCACGAGAGTTATTTGAACTAGTCAAATCACTAACCAAAACCGACCAAAATGCCAACCTCAACAAATCCATCAAGGTCCAAACACTGGCAAACCACTACCCGACCAAACTGACGGCCCCTGGTCCTCCACCCCCCCCCCCCCACCAACACCACAAATCAGAAGTGAGAACAACACAACGCAAAACCAGTTATGGGAGCACTTCCACAAAATAGGAACCCAGCAAATCACAGCCATTGTCACAAGCCTGAAAAGCACCACCTCCCCACTAGATCCCTGTCCTGCATCCTGGATCAAGGCAGTGAAACAAGACATAGCACCTCACATAGCACACATAGTTAACCTATCCCTACAACAAGGAATCATGCCCTCAGAACTAAAGAAATCAGTCATTAGACCAATCCTAAAAAACACTACACTCAACGGAGAAGACCCTGCCTCCTACCGTCTCATATCAAGTATCTCATTCCTGGCAAAGATCATAGAAAAAACGGTCCTTCTACAACTCCAAGACCATCTGACTGACAGTGCTCCTCTTGATGACCAGCAATATGGCTTCAGGCAACATCATGGAGTTGAAACCCTGTTACTAGTTCTACTTAACAACCTCCTAAAGGGCCTTGAAAACAAAAAGAAAATGTACATTCTTGTATTCATTGACATCTCAGCTGCCTTTGATACAGTTAATCATGGGACCCTCATAAATAGGATAAAATCAATAGGAATAACAGGAACCCCACTAAAATGGTTCTCATCCTACATCTCAAATCGAACACAACAGGTTCAATTCAACGGAGAAAAAGCAGAATCTTTCTCACAAACACAGGGAATCCCCCAAGGCTCTGCTCTATCAGCACTTCTGTTTAACATATATATGCAGCCACTATGCAAAATTTTCTCACGGCACGAAATTAATTACCACATCTATGCCGATGATATCATGCTATACACACAACTAGACACTAAAAACCCAGACTACAACCCACTGGTGACATGTATCGGAGAGATGCAAGACTGGTTACAACAAAGTAGCATGTCAATTAATCACAAAAAAACCGAAGTAATGTATATCTCCAAAGAACCAAATTTTGACCCTCCCACATCAATAACACTATGTAACAACACTTACCAAACAAAAAAAGAAATAAAGTATCTAGGAGTCACATTTGACTGTGACCTAAAGATGGAAAAACACCTCCGAAAGACCAACAGAGCAGTTTTCCACAAGCTTAGAGTGCTCCAACCCATTCGGAATATTATTGATCCCCAAGACTTCAGAACAGTGGCCCAAGCACTCATCATGCCACATTTTGACTACTGCAACGCCATCCTACAAGGTTTACCTAAAAAAACCCTAAACATATTACAAATGGCACAAAATGTAGCTGCCAGGGTCATAATGAAGAAAAATCTAAGTGACCACATCACACCAGTGCTAATTCAATTACACTGGCTACCCATAACAGCTCGCACAAAATACAAAATACTAACAACCACCTTCAAACTCATCCACAACTTAGCACCTTCCTTCCTCAACAACCTAGTAAGATTGCAACCTCCTACCCGAAACAGAAGAACCCACAATTCCAACATCCTTCACACTCCAACAGATATAAGATCTGCCAAAACTAACACCAGCCACAGGGCTTTCTCATATGTGGCGCCAACACTGTGGAACCAACTCCCACCAGAACTACGAGCTAGCAATGACCTTCTAGACTTCAGAAAGAAACTCAAAACGCACATTTTCCAATCACATTTCAACCTGAACTAAACCCACAGATGGAGCAGCCCCTGACCACTGTGTCCAAGAAGATTATCCTGTATATATGTATTTATGTATATCTGTAAATGAACTCCCCCATAGCTAAGAAGTGTTAACTCTGTATGATGTGCTTTTCTGACAATCTGTATGTAAGCAAAATTTGTACCTGCCTTGATTCGACAGTCCAAGAAGATTATCCTGTATATATGTATTTATGTATATATGTAAATGAACTCCCCCATAGCTAAGAAGTGTTAACTCTGTATGATGTGCTTTTCTGACAATCTGTATGTAAACAAAATTTGTACCTGCCTTGATTCGGCAGTTTCACAATAGTAATCCTACCCGCTTCTGATCGCTGGAAGTAGCGGGCTACAAATGCTTGCTAAATAAAAAATAAAAATAAATAATAAATAAGAACATAAGATATGCCATACTGGGTCAGACCAAGGTCCATCAAGCCCAGTATTCTGTTTCCAACAGTGGCCAATCTAGGTCATACGTACCTAGCAGTTTCCCCAAGGGACACAGGTTCCACAATGCTTGTATTGGTTCAAGCATTGATATCCTGGGTCCCTTCTTAATGATGGTTTATGGACCCTTTCCTCCAGGAACTTGTCCAAACCTTTTTTAAACCCAGCTACACTAACAGCCTTTACTACATCCTCCGGTAACAAATTCCAGAGTTTGATTACACGTTGAGTGAAAAAATATTTTCTTTTATTAGTCTTAAATAGTTTACCCTGTAGCTTCATTGCATGTCCCCTAGTCTTTCTATATTCTGATAAGGTAAACAATCGATCTACGTTTACCCGTTCCACTCCGTTCATTAATTTATAGACTTCTATCATATCTCCCCTCAGCCGTCTCTTTTCCAGGTTAAAGAGCCCCAACCTTTTTAGCCTTTCTTCATAGGAGTAGCCTTCCATCCCCTTTACCATTTTGGTGGCTCTTCTCTGAACCTTTTCTAAAATTGCTATATCCTTTTTAAGATATGGCGACCAGAATTGCACACAATATTCAAGGTGCGGTCTCACCATGGAACGATATAGAGGCATTATAATATCTTTTGTTTTATTTTCCATTCCTTTCCTTATCATACCTAGCATTCTATTTGCTCTCTTGGCCGCCGCTGCACACTGGGCCGAGGGTTTTAACATGGTATCCACAAGGACGCCTAAATCTTTTTCTTGGGTGGTGGTTCCTAATGTGGAACCTTGCATCGTGTAACCATAGTTTGGGTTGTTCTTCCCTAGGTGCATAACCTTGCACTTGTCCACATTAAATTTCATCTGCCATTTTGATGCCCAGTCTTCCAATTTATCAAGATCCTCTTGCAATTTTCCACAATCCTCCTGGGTTTTAACAACTTTAAATAGTTTTGTGTCATCAGCAAATTTGATAACCTCACTCGTTATTCCACTTTCCAGGTCATTTATGAATATGTCAAAAAGCAGCGGACCCAGCACAGATCCCTGGGGTACACCACTATTCACCTTTCTCCATTGGGAAAATTGGCCATTTAGCCCTACCCTCTGCTTTCTATCTTTTAACCAGTTCCTGATCCACAGTAGTACACTGCCTCCTATCCCATGACTCTTTAGTTTTGCCAAAAGTCTCTCATGAGGGACCTTGTCAAAGGCTTTCTGAAAGTCCAGATACACAATATCAACCGACTCACCTTTGTCCACCTGTTTATTCACTCCTTCAAAAAAACATAACAGATTAGTAAGACAAGATCTTCCTTGTCTAAAGCCATGTTGGCTGTCTCCCATTAGGTCATGACTATCTATATGCTGAGTAATTTTATTCTTTATGATGGTTTCTACCATTTTTCCCGGTACTGATGTCAGGCTCACCGGTCTGTAGTTTCCCGGATCACCCCTCGAACCCTTTTTAAAAATTGGTGTTACATTGGCGATCCTCCAATCCTCAGGTATTAGAGATGATTTTAATGATAGTTCACAGATTACTGATAGCAGGTCTGCAATCTCAAATTTCAGTTCTTTCAACACCCTTGGATGTATACCATCCGGCCCAGGTGATTTGCTACTCTTCAGTTTATCTAATAGTTGTAGGACATCTTCCCGATGTATCGATATTTCCTTCAATTCTTCCACACCTTTAAATACCACTTCAGTCGTGGGTAACATCCCTACATCTTCCTCAGTAAAGACCGAAGCAAAGAATTCATTCAGTCTCTCCGCTATCGCCTTGTCGCCTCTTAGTGCTCCTTTAACCCCTTTATCATCTAATGGACCAACTGACTCTCTCACGGGTTTTTTGCTACGAATGTACTTGAAAAGGTCTTTATTTCGCGTTTTTGCTTCCGCAGCAAGCTTCTTCTCAAATTCTCTCTTTGCCTGCCTTATCAATGCCTTGCATTTGACTTGCCAGTGCTTGTGCTGTTTCCAGGTTTCATCATTTGGCTCTTTTTTCCATTTCCTGAAAGATGCTTTTTTGGCAACAACAGCCTCTCTGACCTCAGCTTTAAACCATGCTGGCAATTTTTTGGACTTCCTTCCACTTTTCTTAAGGCGTGGAATACAGCTGGTCTGGGCTTCCAAGATAGTATTTTTCAACAACACCCAAGCTTGATGTACGTCTTTAACCTTTGCAACTGCTCCTTTTAGTTTTTTCTTAACTGTTTTCCTCATTCTATCATAGTCTCCCTTTCGAAAGTTAAAGGGTAGTACTGTGGATTTCCTTACTATCCCTCCTCCACTAATTAAATCAAAGGCGATCATGCTATGATCACTATTGCCAAGTGGCCCCAACACCCTTATCTCTTGCACTACATCTGGTGTTCCACTAAGGACTAGGTCTAATATTGCTTGTTTCCAGGGTCTGTCCACATCACGTGTCCTTTCCCTCATGCCCTGCACCCCTCACCCCGTCTTTGGCAGCGATTCACCCAGCCTTCAACCCTCCCCTCCCTCCCCCTCTTTTTCCTCTGCTCTATCCCACTCCCATCATTGGTCTACACCTGTAACACTCACTCTCCCTACTCTCTCAGACGTCCCTGCTTCTATCTGCTGGACTACCTGCCCCACCAGCCTTATCATGTCCTGCTTGTTTTTGGGACGTCCCCTTGCCCCTTACCCTGGCATGCCTGCTATGTAAACCCCTGATGTATCCTCTGGTGTTGTTCACACCCACGTGAACCATGCCTCTGTTGCCACCGGCCATGGGATTTGTTATCTGGATACCCCCTCCCTCCTCAGCTGGCGCCCCATCCCCAATCATCCTCCCTGTTCTCTTCATATGGTATACAGACTTTCACACGGTGCTTATCCCACCTGGTGGCCTCCCTAGCCCTCCCCCCACAGCACCCTGGGTTACGTCCTGGACACAGCGCTGTGTCTGTCCCTCCATCCCCTCTCTGAGACCTGCATGCTGCACACGTTCACGGCTTGCGGTCTCCTGCTGCTTCCCTTGTCATCCATGCTGCTGCAGACCTGATTGATCCTTGCATTTGGCCATGTCGCATGCATGACATCATCCTCTCCGTTCTGGTTTTTCACACGGTGCGTGTACACCTGTTATGTCGCTCCTATTCAGTACTGACATGGTCTGCGACTCCCACCTCTATACCCATCTCCTGCGTTGTCCCCTCGGGGGTCTGTTATTGCTCGTCCACATCTTTATGGCATCCTGTCTCCTCTGGCTGGTAGAGTCCTGCAACACAGTGTTTCTGCTTACTACTACTCAGATGTCATATTTCCTCTGCAGCACATCCATTTGTCTTCTCCTGATATCACTCCTGTTACTACGTGTCCCTCCTCTGATGCTTCCTGCCGTTTATCAACATCTCTTCATGTTACCCTCTCCATACCATGCGCTATGTGGTTCACCTTTGGTACTCCCCTCCCTCTGCTCTCTCTGTCACCTATCCCCAATGTTCCCAGCTTGGTGCAATTTACCTGTAGCGTCCATTTCATTTCCTTCCTTTGACATCAACACCTCCACAGTTGTCCAATGTTTGCTGTTGCCCTGACAGCTGGGCGCTGCCTGTCCCTTCCCCACGTCCACCTCTATGGCTACACTGCATCTTTGCCTTCCTCTGTCTGTCCCACAGTGTTGTGCTACCTGATGTGCCGTGATCCCTCAGTCACAGATCCATTGGCTGCAACATTGTCAACATGCAACTGTACGTCTACTCACTCACACTGCACGTTTCCATCACATCTCCCAGCTGCAAATAAGCCTGCACTGTCATCTGATATTTTGCCGTGTACAAGTGGTACATCACATATATGGTCCAGACAGATTCATTCTGGTCCCCACATCACCTGGCTGGCCAGGGCCATCTTTACACCACTCCCCCTACTCTCTGAGCCATTCATATTGTTCACAGGCCCCCCACCCATTTCAGTCCCACTCGGGGGCCACCTGGTCTAGAGCCCTCTACATACTGGGTCAGAGACACTCACCTCTGTGCACTGCGCTTGTAGTCCCAGTTTTCCTCCAGAGCTGCTAATCTACAGACACCCCTCTCCTGCTCCACCTTGGGGCCCCTTACCCATCAACACCCCTATCCCCTCCTGCACATTGGTGATACAGCTCTGGTAACCCTCTGCCCCCTCCCCCTTCCTCGCACCCTTGTTCACCTCTCCCACAACATACCTTGTTATGTCTGTTTTGTATGTAACCTCGCTCCTCAGGTGTATGGACCCTTGCACTTACCATCACTCATGATCCTTTTGGGTGCTGACCCATTCTTGGTGGGAACCCTAGGCTCCCTTTCCTTGATGTTGTTCAGCTCCCTGTTTGTGTTCGTTGTTTGTACACCAGCCATGTGCACTGCTAATAGCTGTTATTTTGTGTTTGACTACCAGAACATAAACATGGACATGGCACACAGACCCATTGGCACGCCATCCACTGTCCATGACACATACCACAGGGCTCGTGGGCTCTGTCCTGCCCTGTCCCATACATGTCTGTACTGTGTGGCACCCGTGCCATGCGCGGTAGCATGTGTGCACAGATGGCAGCTCCGTGCCATCATGGGGTGTGCCATGTCAGCGGACCATGGCGGACAGTGGCACATCCCTGTGATTGTGTGGCTACATCTGCCTGCGGCCATGCCCAGCCACCCCCTGCCCTTGTGACATTGCCATGTATGGCATCCCTATCATGCACACAGACACACAGGGACATGCCCATACCTGCCGCTCACACTCCACAGCCATGTCGTGCATAGAGACACATGTGCATAGCATGTTGGAATAACACTTCAAACATTTATTTACATATATATATATATTCCGCACATGTGGTGGGCTGTAGGCCCCATCAGGGCATAGATACTCCCTCCCCCATCCACGGTGGTGGTGGCAGTCCCGGGGCACAGGGCTGGGGTCAGAGGTGTCAGCCGACACTCACACCCCATGGGGGCCGCCATGGGCGGGTAGCTGATAGCTGATCAGCTGCGCTTGCTGCAAGTAGGTCGCACAGCATGCCCAGCTGGTCAGCCAGCACACCCATGGCCACTACCATATGTCCCACAGTGTCGTTAGTCGCCCGCTGTGTGGCGGCAAACTCACGCATTGCCGCAGCCATGCGGAGGCCACACATGCACCCACAGAGACACATGTCACCAGTGGTCTGTGTGTGTGTGCATGTGCATGCCGCATGTCTGCGGTGATGTGTGATGGTCCACCCAGATGGGGTGGATCACCGGCACTGTGCGGCAGGTGGCAGGGGACCTCAGTGCCCTGTGGTGGCCTGTGCCTCTCAGGACTGGCCACACCCTCCAACCCCCCTACCCCTTGGCCCCTCCCTCACCTCCCCCGACATACCCACCTCCACCTCCCCCTCCTCCTCCACAGGGTGCCAGCCAACATGGGCTACCTCCAGCCGCTCCTACCCTGCCTCCCACCCCTGTGGATCTGGCCTCCCCTCCTCCTCCGTCTCTGACCAGTCAGATTCATCTTCCATTGCGGGCCCCTTCTCCTCCGGCGTTGGCTGCTGGCGGCCATCCAGCCGGCCTTGGCCCTCGCCTTCAGTTGCGTCGGCTGTGGGTGAAATTACAACATTACCACCATTGTCATGCATCATGCATGTCATGCACACATGTAATGTTGACACTCGGCCTGCTGTGCCACAGGAAGGGTCCGTGGAGCAGGCAATGGGCTGCCTCACTCACCGTCGCGTAGTGCCTGCTGTTCTCACTGTACACACGCAATGAAGCGGGGATACTTTGTGCACAGCTCCTTGGCCTTCTTCCGAAGGTCCTCCACCTGTGGGTACAGCAAGGTATGAGACCATTAAGAGACAGACAACCATGGCCATCGTTTGTTGCATTACACACATTTTTGAGGGCAGCAGGAGGTTGTCTGTACACTGCCCTGTCTATCGACTGCTAGCCATTTCCTCTGTCACCCGCATGTGTGTGGGTCGGGCATTGCTGGTCTGCCCTGCCCCCTGTGTCCCCTGTGTGCCACGCTCCTTCCACCCCATACAGGCCCAATGGCCTATTCATGCATAACCTTTATGCACCATGCCACATGCACCTTTGCTAGGTTGCCAATCACGTGACACACACCAGCGGTGATGCATGTTGATGCTATACGTGCATGGGGTGTCAGGGAGGGGTGAGGCATGCGCAACTTCCCACCCATGTGCCCTGTAACAGCATGTCACTGACACCTATCAACCTGCCGTCAACACATGTCAGACATATTCCCATACCGCACGTGTCTTTGCACCAGAACACCATGGCCTGAGTGCTGATCATGTGCATCACCATTGTGCCTTGGGCACAGCAGTGGCAGCAGCCAGGTCGGCCCAGGGGACACATGGGGATTGGGCAGACAAGCAAACATCAACTGGTGCAACTACCATAGCAACAGGACGACAGACGTTTATCTGTAAACAGGCCTGTGACCTCATTGGGGACATGGCTGACCTGCACACTTCAACAAGTGCACGTATCATAGCACCAGTATGGATGACAGACCACTGTGACCAGACCTGAGGCTTCCTCGGGATAGGGATGACATGCACACCTCAACAAGTGCAGTTACCATAGCACCAGGATAAATGACAGACCTCTGTAAAAAGGCATGAGGGTTCCTGGGGATATGGCCGACCTGCACATTTCAACAAGTGCAACTACCATGGCACCAGGATGAGGAAGAGACCTCTGTAAACAGGCCTGAGGGCTCCTGGGAATCTAGAATACCTGCACACTTCAACAAGTGGAACAAATACCATTGCACCAGGATGAAAAACAGACCTCTGGAAACAGGCCTGAGGCCTCCTGGGGTTAGGGCAGCCCTGCACACTTCAACAAGTGGAACAAATACCATTGCACCAGGTTGAAAACAGACCTCTGTAAACAGGCCTGGGGCCTCCTGGGAATCTGGCATACCTGCACACTTCAACAAGTGCAACTACCATGGCACCTGGATGAGGAAGAGACCTCTCTAAACAGGCCTGAGGGCTCCTGGGGATATGGCAGACCTGCACACTTCAACAAGTGAAACAAATACCATTGCATCAGGATGAAAAACAGACCTCTGGAAACAGGCCTGATCCAGAACTGGAACACTACAATCGCTTCTGCATCCTGTGCAACAACAACCAGCACCAAAACAAAACAACTGTGACAAAAGCAAGATGGTATACCCCAATCCTACGGAAGCTAAAGACTCAACTCGGAAGAACCGAAAGAAAATGGAGAAAGACCAAAAAGGAAGCGGACAAAACAAAATACATAAGCAACCTTGACACATACCACACAGAAACTGATAAAGCAAAAAGAACCTACCACTCAAAAATCATACATACCTCACTAAACAAACCACGCGAGCTCTTCGAGATAGTCAAGAAGCTAACAAAAGCACCCAGCCACTCCGATCAGCTACCGAACATCCCACCTGAACTACTAGCACACCAATACAAACAGCTCCAACTACCAAGCAAACCTCAACAGAATGCAACATCAACAACCTACCATGCCACCAAAGTCACGGATTGGAGCACATTCGAAACAATCAGAACAAATAGAATCCACTATCTCCTGCCTAAATACCACCACCTCTCCACTAGATCCCTGCCCTGAAGAGTAGATAAAGAAATCCAAAGAAGACATAAGCACACCCCTAACCCACATTGTCAACGAATCCCTCAAGCAAGGACACATACCAGACATCCTCAAGACCTCTATCATCCGTCCGACCCTAAAAAAACCCAACCTAGACACACTCGACCCAGCCTCTTTTAGACCAATAGCAAGTCTCCCATTCACCACCAAAATTATGGAGAAGATAATTCAACAACAACTCCAAGACCACCTAGATACCAACAACATATTGGACCCGCAACAACATGGATTCCGCCCATACCATGGAGTTGAAACCCTCATGACGACGCTACTGAACACCCTTATCAAAGCACACAGACCAAACACTCTGGATACGCCATGCTCTTCCTAGACATATCCGCAGCCTTTGACACCATCTCCCCTAGCATTCTCCTACATAGACTCCAGGAAATAGGCATTAAGGACACCGTACTACAATGGTTCTGCTCCTACCTGACAGACAACAACTGATCCGCACAAACACAGCAACCTCCCCCCCTTTTCAACAACATCAAGGAGTACCACAGGGTTCCACACTATCTGCCATGCTCTTCAATATCTATCTACAACCACTCTGCTTGATCATACGAGAGCATAACATCAACTACCATATATACGCAGACGACATAATGCTCTATGGACCAATCACAACCACCAACCCAACAAATGACCACCTGTCAGACTGCTTCATTGAGGTCTCTGACTGGCTACAAAGGAACAATCTATCCATCAACATCAAAAAAACTGAAGCCCTCATAGTAACAAAGGACCCAAACTTCACCTCACCACCACACCTCATATTGGGAACCACCCAAATAAAGATTCAACCCCACATAAAATATCTGGGAATCACTATAGACCAGGCACTCACATTTACTCCACAGATTAAAAAGACTACCAGGACAATATTCCACAAAGCAAAAATGATACAACAGCTCAGACCACTCATTAATCCACAGGACTTCAGAACTGTCATGCAGGCTATGACGCTCACCCACCTGGACTACTGCAACATAATCTATCACGGACTTCCTGCGACCCACACCAACCCACTACGGACTGCCCTGAACACCACCGCAAGAATCATCCTGAATGCAAAAAAACGCGATGACATCACCCCAGTCCTGAGGGAATTATACATACTGCCACTCGAAGCAAGGATCAAATACAAAGCTGCCCTGCTTATCCACAAAGCCCTCTATCAAACACAGACTTCCCACCTCCACTCCCTACTACCCCAGCCCACCCACAACTGACCAACCCGACAGACCGCCAACAACATCCTTACCATCCCCTATGAACGAATAAAATATAATCAATGAACCTGCAACAGAGCTTTCGAACTATACGCACCCACCCTCTGGAACTCATTACCGAGCCAAATCAGAAACACTGGTGATCTATCCGCATTCTGGAAACAACTAAAAACCATCCTCTTTCATGAATACCTTGGACCAAAAACGGACAACCTTCACTGACAACCCACAGTCCTTCTGCCAAATCCCCAAAATACCCTATAAGAGACTCATGTCTATTGTCTAAGTCTTTACTATCTGTTCGGATCATCAATGTTGGCCCCCCTGTGATGGCTCTCCCCCCCCCTCTCTATAATGACTACTGTCCACCCCCCCCTCTTTGTTAAACCGCTTTGACCCGGTAAAAAGCGGTATATAAATGCAGTTAAATAAATAAATAAATAAATATGGCATACCTGCACACTTCAACAAGTGCAACTACCATAGCACCAGGATGAAGAAGAGACCTCTGTAAGCAGGCCTGTGGGCTCCTGGGGATATGGCAGACCTGCACACTTCAACAAATAGAACAAATACCATGGCACCAGGATGAAAAACAGACCTCTGGAAACGGGCCTGAGGTCTCCTGGGGTTAGGGCAGCCCTGCACACTCCAACAAATAGAACAAATACCATTGCACCAGGTTGAAAACAGACCTCTGTAAACAGGCCTGGGGCCTCCTGGGAATCTGGCATACCTGCACACTTCAACAAGTGCAACTACCATGGCATCAGGATGAGGAAAAGACCTTTGTAAACAGGCCTGAGGGCTCCTGGGGATATGGCAGACCTGCACACTTCAACAAGTGGAACAAATACCATTGCACGAGGATGAAACATAGACCTCTTGGAATAGGCCTGAGGTCTCCTGGGGATATGGCAGACCAGCACACTTCAACAAGTACAACTACTATGGCACCAGGATGAAATGCAGACCTCTGGAAACAGGCTTGATGCCTCCTGGCGATAGGGCGTACCTGCACAGATCAATATGGGAGCCTACATTGATCCCAGGTTGAATCACAGACATGTCCTTTCACCTTGTTGTGTGTGTCTGATATGTGTGTAGGTTGCAGCCTATTGTGTTGCAATCCTGGATTTGTGTGACCGGTCCCCATTCACTTACCTCACGTGGGTAGTTAGACACCCTGTTGTAACACCTTGTGATGTGCTGCCAGGTCCTCCTCACCTTTCTGATGTCCTGCCGGCGTGAGGACCCTGTACAGGCGCTCCTGGCGGAAACATATCTGTTCTGCAAGGAGGTGGAGATCCCCAGGGGTAAAAGCTGGGTTTCTAGACTGCCATCTTTGACAGGTGTTTGTGGTCCATGCGCTCATGACATAGAAAAATAGAGCACGCACGTTCGTTACGTGGCGTTTGGTAGGCGTGTCTTCACGTGAATTTCATACGCGCGTAACTCTAGCTGTGGCGTGTTGGTATAATTTTGTCAAATTTCAGGTATGTTGTTGTAGATTCTGTACGTGCGACACATATCAGCATGTCTAAACACGACTGTCCTCTGTGTGTATGAGGTGCCATGTTCCCATCCTGTTGATTTTGTGATACTCTCTTCCTGGATTTGAACTCCATTGTTGCTAGGCACATTGCCTATCCACTGCACTACACAGACCAGGTGATATTTTTCAGAGGGACCATGATCTTGTGTGAATTGGCGTTTTACATTACAGTTTATTTAAACTGCAGTATGGTGAACAACGTTGGATTTTTAGACTTGATATGGTTGCCCCAAAAGGCTTAAATCTGGAGCTTGACTGGCACAGTTTACTGTGATCTTTGTTTTAGGGGGCGTTAGCATTCCTTGCTCTCAGCCCCTGATTGGATAAGTAGTAAACATGTGGTTGGCCTCTTACATCAGACGCCGGTTCTTTAAGTTGCTTCCTTAGATATCTTCATTTTGGCGTCCCTTCGTTTGGTGGTGACAAGTGCAAACCTGAAGCAGGGTCTTTAAATGTTGACCCGTAACGCAGGACTGTGTTGTGTTTGATCTCCATTGTTGGATTTTGCTTTGCCGATTCTGCAGTTAAGTACTGAACATTTAAAGTTTTTTGGCATCTAAGTTTGTCTAGCCACTACTGTTCTACTGCATATTGTTGATTAAAATGGACGTACCTTTCCCCCACCAAGGCTTCATCAATTAAATTTGCTTTGGTGAGGAGACGTTTGTGCGACATTAAATCTCCATGGTGTGTGCATAGGAAGTTTTCTCATTTGGAACCCACCAATTTCTTTACCTTATGCTGTTTCGGGCTGGTGGAGGTTTTAATGCCTGGGGTTTTTTTCTCTTTTTGTGCTCAAAGCCTTCCACCTGGCCAACCAGGTAGTCCTCATTCAGACGGACAACCAGGTGGCAATGTTTTATGTCAACAAGCAGGGGGACACAGGCTTTTATCTCCTGTTCTAGGAGGTGGTGCACCTCTGGACGTTTGCAGCGACCTACCTGCCTGGAGAGCTCAACACTGTGGCAGACCATCTCAGCTGGGTCCTCCAGCCTCACAAATGGACCCTCAACAGGAGTGTAATGAAATACATCTTTCAGGAGTGGACCTCTTTTCCTCGCCACAAAATGCACAGGTAGACCGCTTCTGCTCCCATGTGGTTGTGAGAGACAGGCTGGTGTCTGACACTTTCCTCCTGAACTGGGGGGAGGGCCTGTTCAACACTTACCCCCCCCCCTTTCTCCCCGATTCCACTGGTAGCAGAAACTCTTCTCAAGCTCCAGATGGACAAGGTTAGCATGATCCTCATCACCTCATTCTGGTCCAGGCAGCTGTGATTCTCCCTGCTGCTCCAGCCCTCCCATCGGGAGCCTCTTTGGCTGGGTTGCGAACCTGACCTCATCTCTCAGGAGGGCGGGACCCTACTGCATCCGAACGTCAGGTCCCTGGCCCTCATGCCATGGATGCTGAGCAGGTAGGCCTAGCAGAGCTTAACTTGCTGTGAGAGGTGATGGGATTCGACCCGCCACTCCTATGCCTTTAAGTGACGCAGGTTCTCGCTCTGGTGTGCTGTCAAGGCACTGGGCCCCTTTTCATGTCTGGTGGAGGGCTAGTTGGCGTACCTCCTGCATCTCTCCAATTCGGGCCTCAAGTCTAACTCTGTTCAAGTGCACCTGAGTACGATCAGGGCTTACCACCGGGGCTTAGAAGGGAAGCCCATCTCATCTCCGCTCAGCTACTGGTGGCCCGCTTCATGTGGGGTCTGCTGTCAAAGTCCTAAATTAAGCCCCCATCGGTTGTGTGGGATCTGAATGTGGCGTTGGGACAGCTGTTGTCAGTGTCTTTCAAGCTGCTGGCTACCTGTCCGCTGAAATTTCTATCCTGGAAGGTCATATTTCTCAAGGCTCTCACCTTGACTGACTAGGTCAGTGAGCTTCAGACTTTGGTACACGAGATTCCACCATAAGCAGGTGGTGCTCCACACTCACCTGTGCTTCTTGCCCAATGTGGTCTTATTAAGACTAATAAAAGAAAATATTTTTTCACTCAACGTGTAATCAAACTCTGGAATTTGTTACCGGAGGATGTAGTAAAGGCTGTTAGTGTAGCTGGGTTTAAAAAAGGTTTGGACAAGTTCCTGGAGGAAAGGTCCATAAGCCATTATTAAGAAGGGACCCAGGATATCAATGCTTGAACCAATACAAGCATTGTGGAACCTGTGTCCCTTGGGGAAACTGCTAGGTACGTATGATCTAGATTGGCCACTGTTGGAAACAGAATACTGGGCTTGATGGACCTTGGTCTGACCCAGTATGGCATATCTTATGTTCTTATGTTCTTTCCACCTCAACCAGTCACTGGTACTGCCCACCTTCTTTCCTCGGCCTCATGCCAACAGGATGGAGGCCTAGCTGCACACATTGGACTATAAACGTGCTCTGACCTGCCTTGAGCAGACCAGTTCACATTGTCATTCTACACAGCTGTTTGTCTCCTATGACCCCAACAAGCTGGGTGTGGTGGTCTCCAAATGCGCGCTGTCCATTTGGGTGGTAGATTGCATATTCTTTGCCTATGCTCAGGCAGGTCTGAGGTTCGAAGGTCATGTGGTAGCAACCCTTAGTTTAGGCACGCAGGCTAAAGGCAGTGATATGGAGAGACCAGTGAACCTGTTCATGGATGCAGTGTAGCAAGAAATAGAAACTAATGCAACAGCTAAGAAGAGTAGCTCAGATTAAATGTGCCCCAAGGGTCTGTTCTAGGCCCTCCCTTTTTCTCTCTCTATGCCCAGTCCCCTGGTGCTCTCATCTCTTCCCATGGCTTTCAGTATCATTTTTATGCTGATGACTCTCAGATCTATCTTTCTACACCTGATATCTCTGACACTCCAGGCCCGTATCTCTGCCTGTCTCTCTGACATCGCTGCCTAGATGTCTCATTGCTATTTGAAATTGAACAGAGCCAAAACTGAACTAATTATCCCCCCTCCCTCAACCCTCCTTTCTCTGTCTTTGTAGATAACATTCTTCTACCTGTTTCCTCAGCCCGCAACCTTGAAGTCATCTTTGACTCCTCCCTCTCCTCCACACACATCCAACCGATTGCCAAAACTTGTTGTTCCTTCCCCAAATAACTAACAAAATTTGCTCCTTCCTTTCTCAACACACTACTAAAACACTTATCCACTCTTTAGTCATCGCCCATCTAGACTACTGCAACCTCCTTCTTGATGGTCTCCCTTTGAGTCATCTCTCTCCCCTTCAATATGTTCAGAACTCTGCTGCACTGCTAATCTTCTGCCAGCCCCTATATACTCATATAACCCCTCTTCTCAAGTCACTTCATTGGCTCCCCTTCCATTTTTGTATCCGATTCAAAATTCTCCTTCTGACCTATAAATATATTAATTCTACTGCTCCTCGCTGCTTTTCCTCTCTCCTTGCTTCTCTTTATGCCCTTTTCTTCCACTGCCAACTCCAGACTTTGATCCTTTCACCTTGCTGCTCCTTATGCCTAGAACAAACTTCCTGAGTCTGTACGTCAGGCTTCATCTCTCCTCCTTTTGAAATCCAGGCTAAAGGCTCACTTCTTTGAGGCTGCTTTTGGATCCTGATCTTATTTTCCTTGTCTCTCCTTACCTTTCCCTATTGTATCCTTGTTCTCAGCTATTGCATTGTCTGTCCTGATTAGATTGTAAGCTCTGATAAGCAGGGACCATCTTTTGTATGTATCTGTATAGCACTGTGTACATCTTGTAGCGCTATATAAATGAATAATAATAGTAATGTCATGGCCCACAGAGTTCGGGCCATGACTGCATCCATGGCCAATCTGCGCTCAGTATCCATGGAGGAGATTTGCAGGGCTGCTAAGTGGTCCTCTGTCCATTGTCATAGAGCGGATGCTAATGAAAGTGAAGACTTAGAAAAAAATGCTGTCTTTCACAAAACAAATGATGTGCAGAAGATGCAATTGCCCTGCAGCACAGCTAGAGGGAGCAGGTGAAAACTTACAGAGGCTGAGTTAACACACCCGGCTGATGATTCTGCAGAAGTTAATCAGCTGCACCTGGAAAATAGCCCGGGGAACTCAAACATGGAATGCCTTTATAAGCAGAAAGCTAGTGCAGGAGAGGAGAGGAGGAGAAGGGGAGCTGAGACAGCCAGGAACAGCAGCCCAGCCAGGTCAAGCAGTGCAGCCAAGACAAGCAGCACGGCAAGGACAGCAGGAGCTGGAAGAGGAGCAGAAAGAGCCAGAGAGAAAGAAAGGCAGTGGAGAGTCAGTCCGGAGAAAGACTTGGTAGCAGGAGACCTCAGAGGTAAAGAGCTCAGAAGGAGAGAGCCATACCTGGAGAGAGGCCTACGCTCACCAGAAGACCCTGAAACAGGATTGAAAGGCTCCAGAAGGAAAGGTACTGATAGCAGAGTTACCTATACCAGGAAGCAAGGAAGTCTGGATTCCTCACCAGGTTTTCCTAGGCTACAGAAAGGTCAAGCAGTGCCTAGAAGCTTTTAAGAGAAAGTCTGCCAAAGAGACTGTGTCCTGAGAGAAGTGCCTGAGAAGGAAAACTCCAGTTATACCGGCTACAAGAAGCCAAGGTATGGTGACACTTTATTCATAAAGAGAAGCTCAGATCCTAGAAGCTCTTGTAAAGCAGATATCAAGTTTGAAAGGAAAAGAAGCAGGCCAGCATTTTATAAGCCAGGACGTAAGGGCATAGGAACAAGCCATGCTTATTTGAGAGTCCTAGAACAGCCTTACTGGAAACAAGGGAACAGAAACAGTGACTGGCAAACTATAGCGGCCAGGGAAAGCTCCAATTCAGAGGGAGATAACAATGACCCAGAGCCCATGCAGATAGCGCTTGAGGACCCTATTCCCTTATCTCAAGACGAATTAATGGATTGCTCCATTTGTATTGCGGGCAGTTTTGAATCACTCCCTGAACTTTGAGTTATACAGACATTGCTTTGAGAATACTCATGTTTGTGCTGAATGAAAGAGGAATGTTCACTCCTTTGTTTTGCTCTAAAGTTTTGAAAGAATCCTGGATTAAATCCTACAAGCAACTGTGAAGTTTGTAACAGTTTACCTCTTTACTTATGTTGTGGTGGAAACCTAAAATGAAGGACTTCCTGTATTTCTGTATCTCAGCAAACCTTTTGTGTTAAAAGGGAAATAAAAGCCTTATTTACCCTCTACTTGGCATACACAATTTATTCACATAAGGAGCAGGACTACAAAGACCAAGATACCCTTGGCCTTAAAAGAGCCCTCTACTCCCAGAAAATAATAATATGATCAAACTACCCTTACGGCCACTGGCCACCAGGGGGGGTTGATGACGCCATACCTTCATAGCCTACTACTACCTGGACTGAGATTCCTGGCATGACAGTAGCTTCGGCCAAGCTGTTCTCTGGCCCTTCTGTCTGTCCAAGCTACTGAAAGAGTTGTTCTGATGTGGATGTCTGCTGTGGAGGTTCAATTGCTTGGGTCTCAAAGAGGCATTGCACACGCTGTTTCTTCTAGGTCCCCCTTCCTGGGCTGCTTGGGTGGAATTTATAAACACACTCTTTTTGTTGGAGATACCAGCCATGTGATAGGAACTAAATCCCAACACCACCGTGGTCACTCCCTTTTAATAAAGTTTTACTTAAAAAGCAACTTATCGCTATGTACTTAGCTATAGATTTTAAATTTTATCAGGCTGTTTAGCATACCACCAGAAACGACGATGGGGCACATTTCGGGCTCCAAAAATCTTTTTGCCCTGCTTCAGGTCTGTCATGCTTCGGTCGGTCTTCAGCCTTCAAAACAATTGTGAATCAACGCCTTAAATATCCCAGCATAATGGTCGATCACACAGCTAAACCGCACAACTACCGGTTCAAAAGAATGCCAGCAAAAAATTAGCCAATCGGAAAAAGAAAGAGGTCCCACCAGTCACCTCCCCGCGGGTCCATCGGCACATGATCTAATATACGCCAATGGAGGGACTCAAAAGTATGTCCATTATTTATACAATGATCCACCAGCGGTGCAACTAGATTCTTTGTGTGAAGACGAAATTCATGTTCTATCAGTCTAGTCCGAAAAGGTCAAGGAGGTTCGGCCAAAGTAATACATTTGGCAAGGACAGACAATTAAATAGACCACATACGTGGTCAAACAACTGATCTGCCATCGAGAGTAGTATGTAATTGAAGTGTACAAATCAATCCATTGCGGGCCAGACAACGAGTTGTCACAATAGGTACAGGCTTCACAAGGATAATGTCCCTTAAAATCATGTGAAGTAGGAGGACGGTCTTGCAAAGGTGTAGTTTTAATGATCAGATCACATAGGTTTGCTTTCCGGGAGTATGCAATCTGTAAACGTTTGTCACAAAAACAGGAATGTATCCCTAAAATCGGCCAAAACCGATGGAGGAGTTTTGCCACCATTGCTGTACCTCTAGTATATGGGAAACACCCGTAATAGTATCCTGTTGCTGCGATTGTGCCAATGCTCCAAACAGCCATTCCCGATGTGTAAAGCGGGCTCGTTTATATGCGGTCTTAACTATCCTCGATGGATAACCTCTGGAAAGTAAACGTGAACATAATTCAGTTGCATGCACATTAAATTCTTGTAATGTAGAACAGTTTCTCCACAATCTCAAAAATTGCTATGTCCCGTTTTGGCGCCGATATTTATATCAATGATAAAAGCAACTAACTCTGTATTGCAATTTAGAAAGTGTAGTTTGTTTAAATGTAGACTAGAAAAACTTGATGGACAAAGTATGCATCTATCAATATATTCTCTTGGAAGCTAACGTGGTCTCAGTATTCATGGACAGGAAAGAAAGACTTCTAATTCTCTGTCACGGACTTCACATCAACGACCACACTTTCATAGCAACCAATTTTCATAAATAACTCTTAAAAACCCTCTCCATCAAGACAAAATGATCAAAAATTTCTTTGCTTAGCTTTTAGTGATCGAGCTTAAACTTCGATCTGCTGCCAATGGTAAGAGGCGAACACCATTGGGAATACATGAACTTACCATTGGCAGCAGATCGAAGTTTAAGCTCGATCACTAAAAGCTAAGCAAAGAAATTTTTGATCATTTTGTCTTGATGGAGAGGGTTTTTAAGAGTTATTTATGAAAATTGGTTGCTATGAAAGTGTGGTCGTTGATGTGAAGTCCGTGACAGAGAATTAGAAGTCTTTCTTTCCTGTCCATGAATACTGAGACCACGTTAGCTTCCAAGAGAATATATTGATAGATGCATACTTTGTCCATCAAGTTTTTCTAGTCTACATTTAAACAAACTACACTTTCTAAATTGCAATACAGAGTTAGTTGCTTTTATCATTGATCTATACTCTGTAAAAGTCGTGACCATATAGTGACTTGCCGATATTTAGATGACATCTTTTTCTTATGGACAGGTTCTAAGGTGGATCTGGATTCTTTTGTGCGGTCCCTTAACAAACATAAGTCAAATATACAATTTACTGCACAGACTGAGGTTTCAAAAATACAGTTTTTAGATATTACTGTATTGGTTACGCCTGCTGGTTTTGTCACCTCTTTATATCGGAAGTCTGTGCAACGCAACACCATGCTACGTTTTGACAGTTTTCATCCAAATGCCTTAAAACAGGGTTTACCTTATGGGCAATTTTTGAGATTGCGGAGAAACTGTTCTACATTACAAGAATTTAATGTGCATGCAACTGAATTATGTTCATGTTTACTTTCCAGAGGTTATCCATCGAGGATAGTTAAGACCGCATATAAACGAGCCCGGTTTACATATCGGGAATGGCTGTTTGGAGCATTGGCACAATCGCAGCAACAGGATACTATTACGGGTGTTTCCCATATACTAGAGGTACAGCAATGGTGGCAAAACTCCTCCATCGGTTTTGGCCGATTTTAGGGATACACTCCTGTTTTTGTGACAAACGTTTACAGATTGCATACTCCCGGAAAGCAAACCTATGTGATCTGATCATTAAAACTACACCTTTGCAAGACCGTCCTCCTACTTCACATGATTTTAAGGGACATTATCCTTGTGAAGCCTGTACCTTTTGTGACAACTCGTTGTCTGGCCCGCAATGGATTGATTTGCATACTTCAATTACATACTACTCTCGATGGCAGACCAGTTGTTTGACCACGTATGTGGTCTATTTAATTGTCTGCCCTTGCCAAATGTATTACATTGGCCGAACCTCTTGATCTTTTCGGACTAGACTGATAGAACATGAATCTCGTCTTCGCACAAAGAATCTAGTTGCACTGCTGGTGGATCATTGTATAAATAATGGACATACTTTTGAGTCCCTCCGTTGGCGTGTATTAGATCATGTGCCGATGGACCCGCGGGGAGGTGACCGTATGTATCATTTGCAGAGGTTGGAACAGCGGTGGATTTACTGCTTGAATATGGTTCACCCTAAAGGTTTGAACATGCAACTAGACTGGTATACTGTCATTTAGTATTTAACCATGACATCATGGCCTTTCGCTAAGGATGGGGTTTCTGATTGGTGGGACCTCCTTCTTTTTCCAGTTGGCTAATTTTTTGCTGGCATTCTTTTGAACCGGTAGTTGTGTGGTTCAGCTGTGTGATCGACTGTTATGCTGGGATATTTAAGGGGTCGATTCACAATTGTTTTGAAGGCTGAAGACCGACCGAAGTATGACAGACCTGAAGCAGGGCAAAAAGATTTTTGGAGCCCGAAACGTGCCACGTCGTTTCTGGTGGTGTGCTAAACAGCCTGATAAAATTTAAAGTCTATAGCTAAGTACATAGCGATAAGTTTCTTTTTAAGTAAAACTTTATTAAAAGGGAGTGACCATGGTGGTGTTGGGATTTAGTTCCTATCACTTGGCTGGTATCTCCAACAAAAAGTGTGTGTTTATATTAGAATTGTGCCTCTTTGGGCCAGAATCTTGCTTTAGTGGGTGTTGTTACATTTGATTCTGGCAGGGTGTTTATTTATTTTTTGGGTAGAATTTATGCCACTGAACACAGCAATCACATTATGCCCCATATACCTAATTTTCCCTCATAAAATTGCCTTGCACACTCACCCAAAGTTCTTCCCAAAGGATATCTCTGAATTCTACATTAACTAATCCATTATCTTGCCTACTTTATTTTTGTAATGCATAAAGGCATTACAGGGTAGTGGAGATACTTGCCTGGAGCCAGATGGAAAACTGCTGTGCAGCGTGTGGAACCCCGGGTGTGATCTGGGAGCGTGGTGAGCTGCTCCGGGGGTTTGGCTCCACCTTCACTGCCAGGTCATCAGTGCGACTCATGTTTAAAATGCAGGGGTTTCCATGTGTTTTTTGGGAGCAGAGATATTTGCCTGGAGCCAGACGGAGAGTTGCTGTGCAGCGTGTGGAACCCCATGTGTGATCTGGGAGCGTAGTGAGCTGCTCGGTGGTTTGGCTCCGCCTAGACTGCTGGGTCATCAGTGTGACTCACGTTTAAAATGCAGGGGTTTCCCTGTGCGGCCACAGACACTGAACGAAGGGGCACGGAACAAAGGGGTGTCTCTCCTTTGTTGCCCCTTCATTGCCAATTCAGTGCCTCTGAAAATTTGGTGGTATAATGCCCCATAATAGGAAAAACAAGGGACAAGGACAAGGAACAGTGGGAGCTGTAACAACTGTAAGTACCGTTGTTGGTCCTATGGACAGACATGTGACCTCCGTACCAGCTATGTCTCTGGCTAGTACACCCATATTGTCATCCTCCTTAGAGTCTGGGGTTACTTTAAGCCCCATTGCACGACCCCCCCCCCTCCCCCACCTCAACCAGTAACTTCCTCTGCAATGCTGAGTGAGGGTGGGTAGCCACCAGAGTTGGGTGTTTCTGCTTGGGACCCCTCAGTGGACTCCTTTCTTGGTAGCCCTGGTGTTCCAATGCCGAAATGTTTGTAATTTTGTGTTCCTATTGTAGCATCTCAGCTTTTGCTGGGTTCGATACCTGATTCTGTTATATTGTTGGATGTTTGGAAAATGGTAGCGTAGACAAATTTGTACCTGAAGTCTTTTATTGTGCAGACTACCTCATTCTCTAGGGAGGTGCTAGCTAAGTTCGAGCAGCATGATCCTGTATTAGTTCAGTTGGATTCAGGGGTGGCTAAAATGGAGCATCAATTCCCTGGTCTTCAAGCTGCTGGCGTAGCAGGCATTCGTGATAGCCTGTTGCTCCATAGTCAGCTTGAGCGACTGGAGAATTCTGCACATAGTAAAAATTTCCTTTTCCTAAAACTCATTACCTTTCTCCCTTAAATTTGTTGAGGAAATATTTTAAAGAAGTTTTGAAATTGGATGATGCAGATGGGATACAAATTGCAAGTGTATGTTATTTACCTGGTAGGTCGCAGCCTTCTGTGGCCGCTGAGCCTACCCAAGATTCTTTTGATTTGTCCCAGTTTTTGGAGCAATCTGTTGAAATAATTTCTAGTAAGGCTACTTTGGTTGTGTCATTTGCTGCTGAAGTAGATAAATCTTTGGTTATGAATCGGTATTTAAAAAATAAGTTAATTCCCTTTTGTGGACAAAGTGTTTTAATTTTCCCAGATGTTGCCAAGGCCACCCAATTAAGGTGTAAAGATTTCCTTTTACTTAAGCCTCGCTGTTAGCGTTGGGAGCTACATTCTTTTTACATTTCCCATGTAAATGTTTGGTTCAACTCCAGGGAATCCGTTATGTTTATACAGACCCCCTGGAGCTTGAGAAATTTATCAGGACTCAGGAGGGTTTGGTCCCCAGCGCTGCTGATAAATAGTTATGTATGAGTCACTGTGTTTCTAAAATGTTTTCAAGTGGGTTGGGATCTGATTAATAAGTTTGAATAAGGGCTCTTGGGATTTGTATACTCTTCTCTCCTAGATGGGGTCTAATGGTGAACTAATATTTATATGTATTTTGTTTCCTAAGATGTGTTTGCATCTGTTATTGCTGGTTTATTTTTATTTTTTTGTTGTATATATAATGGAAATCCTAAAATAAAAATAAATAAATAAAAAAGGCATTACAAAAAAATGGAAACTTTTTTTGCAGATACCTCAAAGTTTTTTGACTGACCGTGGACCTTTTGCAACTATCATACCATGGTTTAGGAGACGTGTGTGCTATTTTTTTCTTCCCTTACTCTTCTACACCAATTCATTGTAACTAAAGCACAGTTACTTACCTGTAACAGGTGATCTCTGGGAACAGCAGGAATAAGTCTTCACATATGGGGTATCGTCGGTACCGACGGAGCCTGCGCGGGAATGCTCCCCAGCGTCCAGTAAGAAAGCTTTTGGGAGCATCCCACAGTGCCTGTGCACTGCCTTCCCACCTTTCCCAACCGCCTCTCTCCAGTTCGAGTTTTAAAGCTGAGACAAAGAGAGAGAGAGAGGAAAGGAAAGATAGATAGAGAGATACAACTCCTAGGGGAGGTGGGTGGGTTGTGAAGACTTATTCCTGCTGTTCCCAGAGATCACCTGTTACAGGTAAGTAACTGTGCTATCTCCAGGAACAAGCAGGAATGAGTCTTCACATATTTGGACTCCCCAGCTGGAGATGCCAGGGAGATCCCCAAGGTTGTGAGTCCCTGAGAAGGGCTTTACCTTCCCCCATGGATCTCGGGCATCCAACCAGGGAGGGGGGGGTAGGAGTTGATTAGGTATGGAACAGGTGTTTGAGAACAGCCTGACCAAACAAGGCATCCCGGCGGGAGTCCTTGTCCAAGCAGTAATGGGCTGTGAAGGTATGAACCGAGGCCCAGGTGGCCGCTCGACAGATTTGGTCGATGGACACAGAGTTTAGATGAGCCATAGAGGCTGCCATGACTCTCACATTGTGAGCTGTGACATGGCCCTCCAGAGAAAGGTTCTTACTCTGGTAGGCAAAAGAAATACACTGAGCAATCCAATTTGACAGTGTTCTCTTAGAGACTGGAAGTCCTAAATGAGAGGGATCAAAAGCAACAAAGAGTTGAGAGGACTTTCTATGTTGCTGTGTCCTTTGTAAGTAAAAAGCGAGCACTCTCTTACAATCCAGGGTATGGAGATTCCTCTCTGCACTTGATGCATGAGGTCCTGGAAAAAAGACAGGTAAATACACATCCTGGTTCAGATGAAAAGGTGAGACCACTTTAGGCATAAAGTGTGGATTGGTCCTGAGGACTACCTTGTCATGATGGAACCTTGTATAAGGAGGATTAGCCATCAAGGCTTGCAGCTCACTGATGCGGCGAGCTGAGGTGACTGCAATGAGAAAAATAACCTTCCAGGAAAGGAATTTCAAGGAGGTAGTGGCTAAGGGTTCAAAGGGTGGCTTCATAAGCTGACCAAGAACTAGATTCAAATCCCATGCCACTGGAGGTGGTCTGATGGGAGGTTTAGTTAAAAGAAGGCCTCTCATGAATCTTGCAATAAGAGGATGAGAGGAAATAGGCTGTCCATTGAGAGGCTTGAGGGATGCTGAAATAGCACTCAAATGGACTCTTACTGAATTCGTTTTAAGGCCTGCATGGGATAAATGCAACAAAACCTCTAGTAAAGAATTCAGAGGTATTGCAAGGGGGTCAAGACCCTTCTTTGCACACCAAATGGTAAACCTTTTCCATTTGAAAGCATAGGAACGTCTAGTGGAAGGCTTTCTGGAAGCATGAAGGATATCCTTCACCTGCTGAGAAAGATGCAAATCTTGAAGGTCTAGGCCTTCAGCAACCAGGCCCTGAAATGGAGAGACTGGGGATTTGGATGCAATAACGTTCCCTCCTCCTGGGACAGGAGGTCTGGAGCAGATCCCAAGTCCAGGGAAGGAGCTTGAGAGAGATGCAGAAGTAGAGAGTACCACACTTGGCGTGGCCAACGTGGTCCTATGAGGATCATAGACCCTCGATCTCTCTGAAGCTTGAAGAGAGTTTTGGGGATTAGGGGAATGGGTGGAAAAGCGTAAAGGAAGCCTTGACCCCAGTGAAGGAGGAAGGCATCCTTGGCCTGAACTCCCTGACACAGAATTCTGGAACAGAACCGGGGAAGTTTGGCATTCCACGGACTTGCAAAGTGGTCTATGTCCGGGGTTCCCCAAATCTGAAAGATTCTGGCTATCTGGTCCATATGGAGGGACCACTCGTGTGGAAGCAGAACTCGACTGAGTTTGTCTGCCCAAGAGTTTTGAACGCCTGGAAGATATATTGCCAGAAGATGAATTTGATGCTCTCTGGCGAAGGCCCACAATCTCAAAGCTTCGTTGCAAAGCGACAGAGAGCCAGTCCCGCCCTGCTTGTTCACGTAGAACATGGCTACTTGGTTGTCTGTGTGGATGAGGACTGTCTTGCAGCTGAGCAGGGTGTGGAAGACTCTGAGAGCTAGAAAAATTGCTCTGAGCTCCAAGAGGTTGATATGTAGAGAAGTCCTGTGGAGACCAGATGCCCTGGGTGGAGAGATCTTGTAGATGAGCTCCCCAACCCCTTGGAGAGGCATCTGTTGTAAGAGTTGCTTGGGGTAACAACTGTTGAAAAGGGGACCCCAGCAACAGGTTTTGAGTGGACTTCCACCACTGGAGAGACCAAAAAAGGTGACTGGAGGTTGCTATTTTGTCTGATAGGCACCCTGATGCCTGGGTCCATTGGGTGGATAAAGTCCATTGAGCTGCCCTCATGTGAAGGCGAGCGTAAGGAACCACATGCACGGTGGATGCCATGTGGCTTAACAGTTGTAACATCTCTCGAGCAGTTAAATGGGACTTTAACTGAATCTGGGAGGCTAACTGCATCAAGCATAGGCAACGGGCCTGGGGAAGATAGGCTCTTGCAGTTGTGGTATCCAGCAAGGCCCCTATGAACTCTAGTGACTGAGTAGGGGTGAGATGGGATTTTGGGATGTTTATTACAAGTCCCAGATACTGAAGAACACGCCTTGTGCAGGCTAGGGAAGTCTGGGCCTCTGACTGGGATGGAGCTCGGATGAGCCAGTCGTCCAGATATGGGAATACGAATATTCCTAGAGTGCGTAGAAATGCAGCTACCACTGCCATGCATTTTGTGAACACTCTTGGTGCAGAGGCCAGACCGAAAGGAAGAACTCTGTATTGGTAGTGCTTTCCTTGATAAAGGAACCGAAGGAACCTTCTGTGTGTTGGATGGATGAGGACATGGGTGTACGCATCCTTGAGATCTAGAGAACAAAGCCAATCCTGACTCTGAAGGTATGGAAGGAGAGCACCGAGAGAAATCATCTTGAATTTCTCTTTGCATAGAAACTTGTTCAATTCTCTGAGATCTAAAATGGGTCTGTAGCCCCCTGTTTTCTCTGAGCCCTGTTGAAGAAGGGGTACTTTTTCTATTGCTTTTTGGGCAAGAAGGGTAGCAATCTCCTGACCCAGAAGGTCGAGGAGAGATGTTGGAGAATTGAACTGTCTCACCATGGTGTGAGGAGGAAGGTTTAAGAAATGAAGCTTGTACCCCTCCCTTATGATGGAGAGGGTCCATTGCTCTGCTGTGATTTGTTCCCATCTGGGAGCAAAGTGAGCTAACCTTCCTGGAATAGTGAGAGGCTCTGGTTCTTCTAGAGCCAGAAAGTCTAAGTTCTCTAGTTGTAAGTCAAAGGCCCTGAGGAGGCTGAGGCTGTTGGGCCGTAGCAGTCCTTGCAGCCTTAGGCTTGGCCTGTTTAGTTTGTTGCTGACGCTTTGCAGCAAAAACGACCTGCAGAAGATGTCTGCTGACCATAAACAGGATAGTATCTCCCTTTTTTGGGATAAAAAGCCTTTTTGAACAACCTTTTTTTTAACAGGAGCAGAGGTAGACTTTGAAAGTCTATCTAAAGCAGAATTTTCAGCATCCATCTGAGTGGCCTTTGCTTGCCAATCCTTTCCAAAAAGGTTTTAACCTGTACAAGGAAGATTTCCTAATCCATCTTGGACCCAGGGTTCCAAATCAGAAGCTTGTAACCAAGCAACTCTGCGTGCAGCTATGGCAATAGCCGAGGCTCTGCTGGCACACTCAAAAGAGTCAAAGGCTGCACGGTTGGAAAATTTGGAAACATCCTGGGCATGTTTAAGCCAGGTGAGAAACTCCTCCCTCTTATCTTCTGAAATAAAAGGGGCTAAAGTCTGCAGATGATCTGTAACTTCTTTTAGAAACATCCCCATATAGAGACTATAGGAGTTGATTCTGGCAGTAAGCATGTTGGCCTGGAAAGTTTTCCGGCCAAAAGCATCTAAGGTTCTGCATTCTCTTCCTGGAGGATTAGATGAGTGCCTTTTTGCACTCTTTAACTTCTTCATGGCAGACTCCACCACAATAGAGTGGTGAGGAAGTTGAGTCTTACGAAAGCCAGGACAGGGAGGAACACAGTACATGGTGTCCAACCTATGAGAATGAGGGGAGGTGATGAGAGGAGTCTCCCATATGCCCAACATGTGATCATAAAGGATCTCATGTATTGGTAAAGTAGCTGCCTCCTTAGGAGCCTTAGGATATTGTAAAATATCTAATTTCTTGGCTGTAGGCTCTGGTTCAGGGGCCACTGAAATAGAGAGGCCCCTGGCCACTTCCCTAATGAAGTTTTGGAAAGACAAGTCTTCTGGAGGAGACATTCTCCTTTTTGGAGAAGAAGGCTCCTGAGGAAGGAGTACCGATGCTTTGATAGAAGCCTCTGATTCATCAGAGTCCTCGGAGGAATCGAAATATTGCCTGTCTGGATGCTCCTGCAGAGCCCGATACGCGTACCGAGTGGTATCGACATCGGGAGTGATCGGTACCGGTTCGGTACCGATGGGCATCTAGGACAGGGTACCGCTGCAGTCAACACCGAAGCCGATGTCGATGCAATCGGTCCCGGTACCGGAACGGATATCGGTGCCGGTGCCAGAACCGGTACCGACAACGGAGTTTGTTGCGGTACTGGAGGCGTCACAGCCTGTATGAATGCCGTAATGGCACGCTGCATAGTCAGAATATTCTGATCCATCGACGCCACCAATGTCTGGATGTCGATACCAGTGGAAACCACCGGTACCCCAGAACATGGCAACAGGTGATCGGTCGAGGCCACGCCATCGATGTCAACCTGTGACCCCATAGATGAAGCTTTGGAAGCCGGGGCTTCCCGCCAGGGTAATTTTGCCGGTGTAGAATCCTCGAGGGCAAGCCCGGAGGCATCTCGATGCTTAGAGGGAGATCTACCCTTCGAGGACCGGCTGGACTTATGTTTGGTTACCTGAGATCCATGAGAGGAAGAAGAAGCCCTGGAAGATGTCGATGCCACCGAAGCTGCATCAGAGGGAAACAGGGTACTGAGCTTAGCCGCTCGGTTCTGTCGACCTCTTTTAGACATCATGGAACAGGACGCACAATCCGTGATGGAATGGTCAGGACCCAAACATTTTAGACACCAGTCATGGGTGTCGGTGACAGAAATAGTACCGCTGCACTTCGTGCACTTTTTAAACCCGGAGGCGGGCTTTTCCATGAGGAAAAATATTTCCTAGGCCTAAGGCCGAAGAAAAAAATTGCACAGAAGTGGGAAACGGTAGGGTTTTGTTTTTTTTTTAGAAGAAAGAAAGAAAAGACCGGCGGTACCGGTCCGACGTCGAAGAAGGCAGACGCGAGACCAAAGAACTAGAAAAAAATAAAGAAATTCTTCAGCGGTGACAGGAACACGACCTGCTGGCTCCGTGGAAAAGAAGAACTGGAGAGAGGCGGTTGGGAAAGGCGGGAAGGCAGTGCGCAGGCGCTGTGGGATGCTCCCAAAAGCTTTCTTACTGGACGCTGGGGAGCGTTCCCGCGCAGGCTCTGTCGGTACCGACGATACCCCATATGTGAAGACTCATTCCTGCTTGTTCCTGGAGATTTTTCTTTTGTTTCGGGGGCACTCCAAATGGGTGTATTTTTCGCATACCATGACAGTCATGAAACTCACTTCTAAACCAGGGTATGTGGAGTATGATCTCAGTCTCTCAAATTCACTGCTAATGCTCAGCATAGTACTTGCATCATGCCAAAGAGAGCCGCCTCCTGGAATTTGTAATATGTTATGTGTATGGGTATTTTATCAAGATGTTCTTGGAAATTCCTCTTAATCAGGTATGTGGCACCCAACACAATGGGAAATAACTTGGTATCTTTCTGGCACATTTTCTTGGTCTCCAACTGCATTTCCTGGTACTTGAATGTTTTCTCCCTTGGTGCAATTCAGAGTAGTTGTTTGGAACTGACATATCTAGGCCATTCTAATGTTTTTCTCCTTTACCACTATATCTGGCTTCCTCACATCCAGCTTTTTATTGGTCGGAATGAGAGTATCTTAGGTGATTATAACCTCTTCATTCTCTGTAATTCTTTTGAGCACAGTGATGTTGTAGTGCTTACAGTGTTTCCAGTGGATAAGGTGTGCTACTTCATTGTGCCTTTCTGTTTAGAAATTTTCTGTCATCAGAGCTTCACAGCCAGCTATGAAGTGAGTCAGTGTTTCCAGCCCTTTCCCACAGAATTGACATATGTCTGTTCCTTATCATCCCTCCGGTCCAGTTCCACACCTCTGGGTGTAATGTACCTCTTCCAGCAGCTTGGAGACTGAACATGTCGTTTTTTGATGTCACCAGAGTACATATAGAGCTGGCACTTCCCACCAGCCCCAGTATGCTCAGTCTCCAAGCAGCTGGAGAAGGTAGTGAGTCAGGGTGCTGGACTTACTGAAGGGACAAATTAGGAACACAGTCTAAGATTAGAAAGTGGTTTAGTTTTGCTTTTGTCCTGTCAGCTATAGGTTCTTTGTTTTTCTTGCTAGTTAGCATTGTTAGTTTAAAAAAAAATCAACAGGATCTGATTTCTTTCCAGGCAACACAAGAAGAAGCAGGCAGCAGTGAGGAGGATTCCCACCTCTCCTTCGGTTCGGGGGGGGGGGGGGGGCGGGGATTGCAGTTTTGGAGGCCTTTCCACGGCCAAATCGTCTGGCGGCTCACAAACCCATTATCAGGTGAGGAGCCGCCACACTGACAGTCACTGCATCTCGGCAGCTCCAGAGTGCTCACCCCTCCCCTCAGTGCCAAAGCCGCTTAATGGAAGGCTGAGCACGAGGGGACAGGGAACTGTGCAGACACTGTTCCCGCCAGGTAAGGACGCGCGGACAGATCGTCGGAGGTCAGGCCTGCTGGGGGGAAAGACGTGTGCAGGGCTGAAGAGTTCAGTTGCGCGCAGAGGCACAATATCTGCACGGGAAGCTCAGTGTGCCTTTTTTTAGCAGACCCAGTTGCTCTTACTTCTTTTTGCTCCCGCCGTGGTTTTTTTGGCTGGGGGAACTCAGCAGATGCCTCGGTTTTCATGGTTTTGGCCTTGGAGAGCTTTTTTTTTCTCCGTTTACTGGCAGTTAAATATCTTTTTCATTTCCCTTTATTTTATTTATGGTAGGCTGATTGGAAATAGATCCCTGCAGGGGGGGGGGGGGAGGGCTAGGGCTAGGGTTTAATTCCTTTGCCCCTCCAAGTGATTGGGAAACTAAGAGAGAAGGTTTTTCTCTCTATTCTGGCTAGCTTCACACCATGGTGTCCAGGCCGCAGTGTCTCGTGTGCAGGACCCGGTGAAGAGCTGTTTCGGAGGCAGGGATCTGTCTCAGCTGCACACAAGAGGCTGCTTCATTAGAGCAAGGCTTGCAGAACAAGGCACAGCAGGGAGTGCAACCATAGGGTTCTCCCATGTCACAGGAGACTCCTGAAGAAGGGGGGGGGGTCAGCGTTGCCATCACAGAAGGCAATCCCTGGCCCCTCTACAATGCCAGGATCTTCTACCACCCAGGCCATGGGAGTAGGGGGCTTTCAGGGGACTTTTCTCTTGAGTTCATCCTATTCTTGCACAAGACATTTTGCTTGTGCCAACAGAGGCTGGTGAGCGGCTCCTCGGTACCAGAACGGGGGCCAAGAGGATGTTGGATGCTAAGGAGAGCGAGTGGTTTGAGACCAAGAAACCCAGGGGCTCGGAGGACTGGCAGCTATTGCCGCTATTGAAAGAGCCAGATGCAGATGATCAGGACACGGACTTGGATCTCCAAGAAGATCTGGAAGAAGGAGAGATCCCTGAGCAGGAGGACCAGACCTGGATAGTTGGGGTGTTTCACCGGGAGGAATTGCTGGTGCTTATTTTGGAATCCTAGAAAGCCCTGAATATGCTCATGAGCCTCCCAGCTGAGGAGGAGGCACTGGAGGACCCTCTTCTTCAGGCAGTATGGAAGTCGCAGAAGGTCTTCCCGGTACATAGGGTGGTCCGGGAGATGATGCAGGAGGAGTGGGATCTGCCGGAGGCTGGTCTCAAAGGGGTGTAAACCATGTCGCACTTGTACCCACTACCAGAGACTGAACACAAGCTCCTTCGGTCCCCCAGAATGGTTGCAGCGGTGTTGGCAGTTACTAAGAAGACAACGATTCCTGTAGAAGGCAGCACAGCTCTCAAGGATGTCCAAGATAGAAAGTTGGATACCTTATTGTAGCAGGCGTTTGATATTTAATGCTATGTCGCTTCAGGCTTCCATCTGTGGGGCCTGGGTGGCGAGAGCCTGTCTGTGCTCGTCACAAAGAGTACAGCAGCTCGGAGACCCAGAGTCGGACTCAGTTGGTGAGGCTGCCAAGTTGGAGTCGGGAGCGACCTATCTGGTTGACACTCGTTATGATCTCATTAAGAATCTCTCTAAAAGTATGGCCTCGGTGGTAGCGGCACGCTGCTACCTATGGCTCCAGAACTGGGCTGCGGATGGTTCCTCCAAGGCTCATCTTAGCAAGCTTCCCTTCAAGGGCAAGCTTCTCTTTGAGGAAGACTTGGATAAGTTGGTTAAGGATTTGGGGGAGTCCAATGAAGGCCGGTTGCCTGAGGACAAACAGAAGCAGGCTCACAACCATCTGTTGCCACGAGGACATGCAAGAGACTTCAAGCATTTGCGGACCTCACGCAGAGAGGCAGATTTCCCACCAGAGGGCAGGGGTTTTGAGGTTTCCGAGGGGCAGGCAGATGGTTTGGTGCCACTGCCTCCCCGGGAAATAAGAAAGCACAATGAAGCGAGGGGAGCCCAGATGGGAGTGCAACCTGTGGAAGGTCAGCTATGGGAGTTTTACCCTGCTTGAGTCCAGATAACGTCCAACCAGTGGGTTCTGGTGGTCGTGCAAGAAGGTTATGCCCTTGAGTGGGCTCAGCTGGTCCACTAGTTCTTTGTGCGGTCGCCCTGCAAAGCACGGAGCAACGGAGTCAGTGGAAGAGACCTTGTCTTGTCTCCTGCAGCTCAAAGCAGTAGTGCCGGTTCCTCCAGACCAGTACGGCTACGGTCGATACTCCATTTATTTCATGGTAAGGAAGGTTCCTTTCGTCCGATTCTTGATCTCAAGGGTATGAACCGCTGTCTCTGGGTACCGCACTTCCACATGGAAACACTGAGATTGGTAATAGTGGCGGTAAGTTGCGGAGAGTTCTTAAGATCTCTCGATCTCACGAAAGCATATTTGCACATTCTCATCCATCCAGAGCATCAGCAGTTTCTCCAATTTGCAGTATCAAGGGTTCATCTCCAGTTTCAAGCTTTGCCCTTCAGTTTGGCGACCACACCGCAGACCTTCACCAAGGTCATGGTGATAGTGGTGGCAGCACTCCGCAAGGAAGATATACTTGTGCAACCATACCTAGACAAATGGTTGATCCGGGTGAGGTACAGGGCCAACAGAGAAAGAGCTACAGCGTAGGTGCTGGAGTTCCTCCAAAGTCTCGGTTGGGTGGTAAACCTGGCCAAGAGTCAGTTGCAGCCAACCCAGGAGCTGGAATACTTGGGGGCGCACTTCAGCACCCGCGTGGGAAGAGTGTTTCTGCCACCGCACTGATGCAGAATAGTGCGGTATATAAGAGAATGTAAATAAATAAATAAAAAAAATAATAAATACAACAATGAGTGCAGAAGCTGCGGAAGTTAGTCTGGCAGTTCCTGAAGATGTTGAGACCGTCGGCGTGGCATTATCTGCAGATTCTGGGGTCCATGGCCGATACTCTAGAGATGGTTCCCTGGGCAAGGGCGCATATGCGTCCACTGCAGAGGGCGCTGCTCTGTCAGTGGTGCCATCAGTGTCAGCCTCTATCACAGGTACTCCCCTGCCCACGGGGGGCATGGAGGGTTCACTGATGGTGGCTGCATCTGGGGAACATGGAAAGGGGTATGCCCCTTGAGTCCCTGGTGTGGATTCCCTTGATAACTGATGCCAGTCTGTCAAGTTGGGGAGCCCATTGTGAAGAACGGTTTGCTCAAGGAACGTGGAGCCCACAGCAAGCCCGTTTGGTTGATCAACAAGCTCGAAATGCGAGCGGTGTCCCTGGCACTCAACGCTTTTCAGTCATGGTTGCAGGGAAAGGCGGTCTGGGTTTTCTTAGACAATGTGAACACGGTGGCTTATATCAATCGGCAAGGGGGCACCAGAAGTGCTGCCCTGGAGGAGGAGGCCAAGGGTCTGTTCTGGTGGGCAGAAGCTCATCTCCTAGCGTTATCTGTGGCACACGCTGCATGGGTAGACAGTGTGGTGGCAGATTATCTCAGCCGGCTACACATGGACCCCAGGAAGTGGCAACGCAACCAGGCAGTGTTCGAGCAGATGGTCCATCGGTGAGGCATGCCAGTCATGGACCTCGTGGCAATGTTTGACCCGGCCAATGTTCGACCCTTTTTCAGCAGGCGAAGAGAGTATGTCAAAGGGGCTAGATGCCCTAATCCAGCGGTGGCCCACAGAGGGTCTTCTCTACGTATTCCCTCTGTGGGTGCTCATTGGCCGAATAGTGCAGCAGATAGAGGCACACTGGGGATTTGCGATTCAGATGGCACTAGACTGGCCGAGACGCCCATGTTCTGCTGGCCTGATTCACCACTTAGCGGACTGGCTGTGGCAGCTCCCGGTTCAGCCAGATCTTCTTACGCAGGGGCCTCTCCACATGCCCCAGGTAGATTGATTCTCGCTTACGGCTTGGCTCTTGAAAGGGCTAACTTGAAGAAGAAGAGTTATTCAGGTTTGGTGATAGCAACCCTTCTACAGGTCAGGAGGAGGTTTACAAGCCTGGTGTACATTCGCGTGTGGCAAGTGTTTGAGTCTTGGTGCGCGGAGAGGCAGGCGTGCCTTTCTTCTACCTCCGGTCCCAAACATCTTGGCTTTCTTGCAATCCAGTTTTGATAAGGGCCTAGTTGGTAGTTCTCTGAGGGTGCAGCTGGCGGCGATTTCCTTTTATCGGGGGGAAAGTCCAAGGGGTACCATTGGGGACTCACCCCGACGTGCTGAGATTTCTAATGGCAGTGACTCTCCTTCGCCTGCCAAGGAGGGCAGTAATACCGCCCTGGGATCTCAATTTGGTGTTGATCGCGCTGGCTGGAGAACCCTTTGAACCATTGTCTGGCCTCACTGAAGGATTTGATGCTGAAGACGGTATTCCTGGTCGCAATCTGTTTCAGAGCTCCAGGCCCTATCTTGCCAAAAACCTTTCTTTCCCTCTTCAAGGAAAAAGTGGTTCTGCGCTCCCCAAGGTGGTTTCAGCATTTTATGTGAATCAGACCGTTTCCTTGCTGGCGCTGACGGGGGCCCTGTCATGCCATAGCTACGCTGTCTCGATTTTAGAAGAGTTCTGTGAAAGAATTCTGTCAAGAGGACATTGCCTTTCCAGAAATTGGACTGTCTCTTTTGGAGGGCTGTGCAAAGGGGAGGCGACAGCTAAGGCTTCCGTTTACAGATGGATCAGAGAGGCAATCGCGTCGGCATAGATTTTGAAGATTAAGCCAAAGCCGCGGGGCTGAGGGCGCATTCTACGGGAGCCCAGGCGGCCTTGTGGACGGAGTACAATTTGGTTTCCATCGGTGGAGGTCTGTAGTTAACTGCATACATTTGCAAAGCAATATCACCTTAACGTCCAGGTAGCGGAGGACATGCATTTTGGATCGGTAGTGCTTCAGGCCAGTTGTGCAAATCCCGCCTGTTAGATTAACTGCTATGATACATCCCAGAGGTGTGGGACTGGACTGGAGAGACAATAAGGAAAGAGAAATTAGACTTACCTGCTAATTGTTCCTGGAGGAACTCCAGTCCAGTCCTGGAACCCGCCCTGTAGGATTTCTGGTTTAATAGGCGTGCACCCCGACCCTGAAGGCGGTATCCTTGGAAAGGGTGTGGCTCAGTAGAGGCGGGGGGCGGTGTCTTCAGCATCTGGACGGTGGGACAGACTGGTAATGTGGTCAGTCTTACTCCTCGCTGGTTAGAGTAGTTCTGCCGCTCAGCAGGTGGACCTCCTCATCTCGGGGGGGGGGGGGTTGGGGGTTGGGATATCCTCCCCAAGGGTTGGAAAGGGAGCATTTAAATTTAGGTTGAGAACTGTTGCTGTTTAACTACTTATTTGTTGCTGCTCCTGTGAGTCTGCTTTCTCAATAGGTACTGGGGCTGGTGGGAGGTGCCAGCTCTATATGTACTCTGGTGTCATCAAAAGATGACATGCTCAGTCTCCAAGCTGCTGGAAAAGGTACAATATCCAGAGGTGCGGGACTGGATTGGAGTTCCTCAAGGAACAACAATTAGCAAGTAAGTCTTATTTCTCTTCCTTATCATCCCTCAAGTTCAGTCCCTCACCTCTGGGTTGTGCACCTCTTCTCACAGCATGGAGACTGGGCATGTCAGAACTGTGACACCACTGTAGATATTCTGCTGGCACCTCCCACCAGCTTCCAGTGTGTCCAGTCTCCATGCAGCTGGAGGTAGGTGCTGGGCTCACTAGAGGAGCAGATAAGGAGCTTTAGGCAGCATAGATAGGGTTTTTAGTTTTTCTTTTCTCCCTATAACGTTTTTTCTTTTGATCTATAGCTTTAAAGCTCATTAAAGCTTGTTAAGAAAAAAAAAAAGAAGAAAGCAAGGGCTGAGGGGATCGGAAGGTATTTAGAGGAGTCTCTTTTCTCCCTCCCGTTTATTTCTGTCCCCTTTGCCCTTTGCTCCCCTCCTTGTTGGCACGGAGGGGAGTTCTTTAGCAGGCTTTTCATCTACTTACCGGCTCAGTTTTCTGTGCTGTAGATTTCCAGTCAGAAACTGTCATCAGGCCTTGTTTCTCTGCTGCTGCTGCTGACTGACAGCCTCTCTCAGCTGTGCTGCTCACAGGAAGCCCGTTATTTTTATCGGGGTGCAGGGAGGATCTGAGGGTCTCAGAGGAAGAGGTGAGTGTTTAAATCTTTGCTGCTAGTGTCCTGTGAGTGTTTTTAAGGCCTACTGCCGTATGTGAAGCATGTTCTGTGGGTTAGCAGAGCTCAGGATCTTAACGGGCCTTTTTCCCGCCGTTTTTCTTCACAGTGCTCTTTTTTTTTGCTGACAGCTTTCTTTAATTATTCCTTGTAGTTTTCTGGTTACTTGGAATTAATTTTGATTACTTTTAATTTTCAATGTTTTGGAGCTCTTAAAGGGCCAGTACTGAAAAAAAAAAGAAGAGAAGATTCTGCACGTAGTTGTTGTTTTGTTGCCCTTTTTGGTGGTCTGCGGGAGCCATTTCCTTTACTATCCAGTCTTTCAGATCCTGTAGCGCTAATGCCTACACAGCCACAATGCCTGGTTTGTGGCGCCCGTAGGGGCTCAGTCTCGGACGCAGGGGTGTGTCGCGGCTGTGCATCTGAGGCGCTTACTATGAAGCAAGAAATGCAGGATCGGTCTAAAGAAGGCACTGCTCTGGGGGCGCAGGGTGCTGCCGCTTCTGTGGAAGGGGAGTCTCCGTCCGCTCTTCCTACTTCAAATTTGGCTTTGCCCAGTAATTCTGCCATTCCCATGGTGTCTGGGGCAGCTGTCGAGGGTTTCTCTCCAGATTTTGCGCTGCTGCTTCATCAGGTTTACTGCTGCAGCAGCAGGGGGCAGTCACGGATGCCTCGCTTCTTGGAACGGCAGGAGGCCAAGCGGCCACCGAAAGGTTCGGTGGTAGTGATGATAAACTGGTTAAGAGGGCCTGGTCAATGGAAGATCAGCCTCTTGGTTCGGACTGGCCAGATGCAGAGGACCTTGAGCTGGAGCTGGAAGCCAGGATGGAGGATTTTTAGACGAAGGTGAGATTCAGGAACCTGAAGATCAAGCAAGGATTATCTGGGTCTTTTGAAGGGAGGAGCTGACAGCACTCATTATGGAGTTCCTTTAGGCTCTCAACCTTTACTCGGTGGTACCAGCGGGGGATGAGAGTTTGGAGGATCTTCTCATTCAGGCAATACGAAAGTCCCAGGTGGTTTTTCCTGTTCACTGTGTGGTTAAGCAGATGTTTCAAGATGAATGGTACGTGCTGGAGGCAGGCTTGTGTGGTGTGAGGTCCATGAATCGTCTCTATCCCTTGATGGATCAAGAATGGGAAGTGTTTCGTTCTCCGCGTATAGATGCGGCAGTTTCAGCGGTCACGAAGAAGACTACCATTCCAGTTGAAGGCAGTGCTGATTTGAAGGACGTACAGATTCAGAAGGTGGACGTCTTATTGAAGCAAGCTATTGAATTTAATGCTCTGGCTCTACAGGCCCCTATTTGTGGAGCTTGGGTAGCGAGAGCATGCCTTCGCTGGTCGCAGCGTTTGCAGCAGCCAGTTCAGCAAACGCAGGAGGAGCTAGCTGATGTGACAAGACTAAAGTCAGGTTCCGCATATTTGGCCGATGTCCACTATGATCTTATTAGAGGTTTGCCGAATAGCATGGCTTCCTTGGTTGCCGCACACCGCTATCTTTGGCTCAGGAACTGAGCGGCAGACAGTTCCTCCAAGTCGCGTCTTAGCAAGCTTCCTTTTAAAGGGAAGCTGTTGTTTGGAGAAGATCTTGATAAGCTGATCAAGGATTTGGGGGATTCTAAAGGAGGTCGGTTGCCAGAGGATAAACCGAAGCAGGGCCGAGCCCCGTTACCTGCCCGTGGGCAACCTCGGGATTTCAGGCGTTTTCATACCTCACGTTTGGGAGGTTTTCAAAGAGGATGGTTTTCCTCTCGAGGTCAAAGTTTTAGAGGATTCCGCGGAGCGGGCAGAGGATTTGCTAGTCCCTCTTCCTCGGCTTTTCTGAAAGCACAGTTAAGCGAGGTGTACCCAGGCAGGAATTCAGCTGGTAGGGGGTCCAGATAACATCCAATCAGTGGGTTTGGAGGTCGTTCGCGAAGCTTATTCTCTCGAGTTTGCCTGTCCGGTGGTCGACTCTTTTGTCATGTTGCCGTGCAGGGGGCGAGAAAGGATGATTGCGATACGGGAGACTCTGGCTTGTCTTTTGCAGCTAGGAGCAGTGGTTCCGGTTCCACAAGAGCACTACGGTATCGGTCGATACTCAATTTATTTTGTGATGCCAAAGACAGACAGGGCCTTCCGTCCAATTCTGGATCTCAAGGGGGTAAACTGCTGTTTGCGTGTACTTCATTTCCGAATGGAGCCCTTATGTTCAGTTATAGTGGCGGTTCGTCAAGGGGAGTTCTTGAAGTTTCTTGATCTCACCGAAGCATATTTACACATTCCGATCAGGCCAAATCATCAGAGGTTTCTAGGATTTGCGCTACTGTGGGGGCATTTTCAGTTTCAGGTGTTGCCCTTCGGTCTGGCGACGGCTCCGCGCACCTTCACCAAGGTTATGGTGGTGATGGCGGCGGCGGCTCTTCGAAAGGAGGGAGTATTAGTCCATCCCTATCTCAACAACTAGTTGATTCGGGCAAAGTCCATGGCCGAGAGTGTGCGAGTGACAGATAGTGGTAGAGCTCCTACAGAGTCTCGGTTGGGTGGTCAATACAGCCAAGAGCCGATTGGTTCCGACGCAAGTTCTAGACTATTTGTGAGTTTGCTTTGACACTCGTGTGGGATCGGTTTTCCTGCCGGATCTCCGAGTCCAGGGCCTGTGGCTTCTGGTGCACGATTTTTTGAGGACTCCTGCACTATCTCCACGTGTTAGGGACAATGGTGACGATTCTGGAAGTTGTGCCGTGGGCCAGATCTCACATGCGTCTCTTACAGAGGTCGCTGCTCCGTCGATGGTCTCACCAGAACGACTCTGTCCAAGCGCCTCCCCTGTCCATTGCGGGTCAGGAAGTCTCTTCAATGGTGGCTTCGTGCGCAGAATCTCATGGCGGGCATGCCTCTCAAACAAATGCAGAAGATGCCAGTGTTAATGGATGCCAGTCTCGCAGGTTGGGGAGCTCATTGCGGAGAGCTCTTCGCACAAGGTTGCTGGACCGAGCAGGAAGCCAAATGGTCCATCAATCGGCTGGAGTTGCAAGCGGTAGCTCTAGCGCTTCGGGCCTTCATATCCACCTTATAGGGTCGAGCGGTTCGAGTGCTCTCAGACAATGCCGCGACGGTTGCGTACCTCAGTCGTCAAGGGGGCATGGGAAGCGCGGCTCTAGAAATGGAGGTGGAAAGTCTCTTCAATTGGGTAGAGCCTCGGCTTCAGGTTCTGTCGGCAGCGCACATTGCGGGAACGGACAATGTGACGGCTGACTTTCTCAGCCGGCTTCCAGGAATCCCGGAGAATGGGGGCTTCATCCGGAGGTGTTTGCTCAGATTGTCCTCAAGTGGGGATCTCCAGTTATGGATCTCATGGCGATCTTTTGGTCGGCCAAAGCCAGTCACTTTTACAGCAGACGACGAGAACTAATGTTGGAAGGTCTAGATGCCTTACTCCAACAATGGCACACTCACAGTCTCTACGTTTTCCCCCTTGGGCACTCATGGGTCGAGTGGTGCAGTGCATCAAGGCTCATCAGGGAAGAGTGGCTCCAGTAGCTCCAGATTGGCCTCATCTGTGGTATGCCGATCTGGTGCATCTGCTCGATGGGGAACTGTGGTGGATGCCGCTAAGGTAGGATCTGCTGCTTCAGGGTCCTCTACAAATGCCTCAGATACATTGGTTCTCGCTTATGGCTTGGCCATTGAAAGGGCTCGGTTAAGGAAGAAGCGTTATACCAAGGCGATGATTGACACCTTGCTTCGGGCCAGAAAGAGGTCCACTTCCTTAGTATATGTGTGTGTTTGGCATGTTTTGTGGACTGGTGTGCTCAACATCAGTTTCACCCGGCCTCAGTATCTGTACCGACAGTGTTGAGTTTCTTGCAAAATGGGTTTGATAAGGGTTTGGCTGCCAGTTCGTTAAGGGTGCAGTTGGCAGCTATTTCTTGTTATCGAGGAAAGGTGCAAGGAGTTCCTTTGGGGGTCCATGCAGATGTTGTCTATTTCTTGAGAGCGGTATCCCGTCTATGTCCTTCGCGCAGGGTGTTTTCTCCTCCGTGGGATCTCAACCTGGTTTTAGAAGCCTTGACAAGGGAGCTTTTTGAGCCTTTGCATCAGGCTTCCCTGAAGGATTTGACTTTGAAGACAGTATTTTTGATAGCCATTTGCTCTGCATGTCGAATCTCTGAGTTACAGGCTTTGTCCTGTCAGGAACCGTTTCTGACCTTATTTATTTATTTATGTTATTTATTTATAGTCTCTTTTATACCGCACTATTCAGCATCAGCGTGGTTTACAGTGAACAAAGAATTTACACATTTCCGATGGTACTTTGTGTTTATAGTTGAACAGGCATAAACAACTTGGATAACAGGGGTAACTATTTACAATTTAGGGAAAAAGTGGTGTTGCGTCCTGTAACCATCTTTCCTAACAAAGGTAGTTTTGCCATTTCATGTGAATCAGTCGGTCTCTTTGCCTGTTTTGGGTGTTTTGGGGGAGATTGCGTCAGACCATAATTTGCGTTTGTTAGATATTAAGAGGGTACTTCGGCGATACTTGAAGGCCTTGGAGTCCTTCTGCAAGTCTGACTGTTTGTTCTATTTGGTGTGCCGCTTAAAGGTGAAGCAGCGGCCAAAGCTTCAATTTCCATATGGGTTCATGAAGCAATAGCGTCAGCTTATATCTTGCAAGATCGTCAGGTGCCCTTGGGGCTGTAGGCTCATTCTACTAGAGTGCAAGCGGCTTCGTAGGCGGAGCATAGCTTAGTTCTGCCAGTTGAGATTTGCAGAGCAACCACTTGGTCTTCCTTGCATACTTTTAGTAAACATTACTGCCTGGATATTCAAGTGGCAGGAGATGCCTGTTTCGGGTAGGCAATTTTGCGGTCCGGGTGGACTGGTCCCTCCCAATAGTTTACTTCTCTGTTACATCCCAGAGGTGAGAGTCTGAACTGGAGGGACGATAAGGAAAGAGAAATTAGACTTACCTGCTAATTGTTGTTCCTTGAGGAACTCCAGTTCAGTCCCGATTCCCACCCGGGGGTCTTTTGGTCAGTTTCTGCAAAGCCTGCTTTGTGATGCATGGTGACTCCTGCCAGTAGGAGAAGTTCAGCAAATGTGGTCTGTATTCAGGCAAAGTATACCTTGTATTCTTTCTTCTCTCTCCTTTCTGTCCTACTTTTGCAAACGGGAGAGGGAGAGTTATCCTCTCATTTACGGGGTTTTAGTTCCGTGTTAGAGTTAAATTGTATTTAATATTATAGCTACTTATTTGTTGCTACTTTGAGTCTGCTTTGTCATTAGATCACTGGAAGCTGGTGGGAGGTGCCAGCAGGATATCTACAGTGGTGTCACAGTTCTGACATGCTGTGGGAAGAGGTGCACAACCCAGAGGTGAGGGACTGAACTGGAGTTCCTCAAGGAACAACAATTAACAGGTAAGTCTAATTTCTCTTTTTTGCCAGTTTTTTCAATGCTCACTGTAAACCATCTCGTCCATAAGCCGCTGTTCTGGGCTGCAACTTTCAACCTCTCATCCTTCAGTTTCAGTTCACCTCTCCTTAACCATTCATGTGTCTGTTCTTGATCAACAAATGGTTGCTGGAGTAACATTCTATATTTCCCACTGTATTTGTTCATTTGCCACTTGTTTTTCCTTGTTTGTTGATCTAATTCTTTGAAGAGTTTTTTTCTCTTGTTTTGCAAATTCTGTTACTTCCTTCTCTGTGTATGCTCTGTGTATGAGTGATTCTCACTCATTCCTTCTAGTTGTCAGAACGCCTGTCGAAGTTTGATGATGGAAACAGATTCTGGACGTTTACTTTCATATTTCAGCACTTTTTGTGCATTTGGATCCGATGATGCAGTTAGGTAGACCTAGAGGCCTATGATAGATAGTAGCTCTGTATGTGTAATCAGTCTCTGAGGTCTAGCCCTCCTTCAGCTTTAGGGATGTACATTCTTGGCATACACTGATTCTTGTAAATTGCCTCATGGGCATGGAGACATTTTCTTGTTCACATATCCAGTTTTTTAAGATCTTTAGGAGGCCAGTCCACAACCCCAAAGCTGTATGAAAGTACAAGAATTGCCAGCTGATTGATGGCTTGTATCTTATTCTGTGATTTTAAAGCACTTTTCAACAATGATTTTAATTTCCTCTAGTATTCTATACTGATCTTTTCTCGCAGTAATTTCTGCTTGGGTGTCATTCCTTCCTCTATTCCAAGATACTTATATATGTTCTCCTGTTCTTGATGTCACAGCCTTCAGTCAGGGAGATGTTTTCCGTTTTGCTCAATTTTCCTTTTAAAAAAAAAAAAAAGCAGCAAAGCACATTTGTCAAGGTCATACTGATGTCAACAGAAAGCTTTTCACCACACAGAGTTGCTCTGCTAATTGTTGTTGGAACTGTAGTGCTTCAGATCATCCACAAATAATAAATGAGATGTTTCTGGGTTGTTACCTTCTTTAGGATTCAGGCCCAAAGAGTTGATGAGAGTACTCATTGGATTGTTTTGTGTTGTTACCGATTTCATAATTTGTTGTTTTTAATCCCTGATATTGTACGTCAATTTTAAAGAGGTATATCAAAGTAGGAAACCCTAAACCATTTTTCCCAGTACCCCATACATGGTTAAAGTGGCCCCAGCAGTTCCTACTTATTTTGAAGTTTCTGAACTATGACTACTAGATCTGATTTTGGATTTCTGAATTGTGTATCTTGTATTATGTTGGTACCAAGATTAATTGCACTTCTTGTATTAACGTTTTCATCTTCCTCAAATTGCCCAGTAAAAGTAGCATTTTAGAAAGGATGTCAAGAGCGAGGAAAGGACTCTGTGCTTGGACTTGCGGCTGTGCCCCATGTGGCATTTCTGCAAAGCACCCCGTTTTCTTCATACTAGTGTGAGTGGGGCCTGTTTGGAAGGAAGTTCTGCCCCTCCTGGTGACATCAGTGGTATGCACCCTAGGACATCTTAAAACCACTGCTGCCGCTAGCGAGGTTCGGGAGGAGAGGACTCCATGCTTGGACTTGCAGCTGTGCTCTGGTGCGGCATTTCTGCAAAGTACCCTGTTTTCTTCATACCAGTATGAGTGGGGCCTGTTTGGCAGGAAGTTCCACCTCTCCCAGTAACATCAGCAGTGTGCACTCTAGGACACCTTAAAACCACTGTTGCTGCTCTGTGGCCACGGACACAGCCCACAGTTGCGTGCTTGGAAGGATGCATAACCAAAGAGGTATGCCCCTTTGGGGTTGATTGGGGGCCCCAAGGTTTGTGTTTGAGATGCCCAAAGGTGCCGGGAAAAGGAAGATCAAGATTAAGAAGGTAACATCTAGTACATCAGCACCTAAGGTAACCGTGGGACCTATGGATTGGCACATACAGATTGAGTCAGTGGAAAAGGGAGGCGCTTCTGTTTCAGTTGTGCCTTCCTCTATATCTTCGCTGTCTGGGGCATCTCTCAGCCCACTTGTTAGGACTCCACCTCCTTCTCCTGGGGATGTACAGGGCATAATGGAAAGGGGTGTTTCTGCCCCCCCCCCCCCAATGGGATCTGGCAGGGCCAAGGAATGTGTCCCTGCTCAGGCCCCACCACAAACCCTAGTAGAAACTGATTATGCCAATACCTATTCAGGTTGCTGGGGTTTCTAATGCTTTAAATATCTCGGGGCCTGTTGCTTCTAAAGTTTGTTTATTGGGTATTTGGAAAATTGTATCATAGACCAATATTTTACGGCTGAGTTTTATGTGTAGTTTTCTGTGCAGTCAGTTAATAAGTTTCAGTCACAGGAGCTAGAATGTCTGTTAATACACAAAGACTGGATAAAAATGATGGTCAGTTAGGATTGTTACAATCTGCTGGATCTGCCGGAATTAAAGAGAGTTGGAGAATTCATTTCATCCCAAAAATCTTAGATCTTTGAATTTTTCTAAGACTCGATTGTTGACTCCTTTGTTTCTTTTGAGGAAATATTGTAAAGAAGTTTTGGGTTTGCCAGAAGCTGATACTTTGGTGGCATCAGATTTGTATTATTTACCTACTAGGGTTTTATCTCAGGATGGGAATGAAGTGGCTCAGGTAGGGGAATATACGGAGTTGGATTTAACTTATTCTGCAGAACCATCATCTGATGATATACCCTCCAGAGCCACCTTGATTCTCTCACTCTTGACTTGATGTCGACAAAATGAATGTTTTGAAAGGATATTTTCATAAGAAACACAATTTGTTTTGTGGTCAAAAGGTTACACTTTTTCCAAATGTTTCTAGATTTACCCAGGCTCAAAGGAGAGCCTTCGTTCAGCTTAAACTATGGGTGTTACTGCTAGACTGACAATTTTCCTCTGTTTTCCTTGTAAATGTTTGATTGCTCATCAAGGAGTACTCTGTTTTTGTAGAACCTTTGCAACTGGAAGATTTAGCCCTACTCTCTATTTTCTATCTTTTAACCAGTTCCTGATGCACAATAGTACACTGCCTCCAATCCCATGACTTTTTAATTTCGCCAAGAGTCTCTCATAAGGGACCCTGTCATAGTGTATCTGGATTTTCAGAACGCCTTTGACAAAGTTCCTCATGAAAGACTCTTGGCGAAATTAAAAAGTCATGGGATTGGAGGCAGTGTACTATTGTGGATCAGGAATTGGTTAAAAGATAGAAAGCAGAGCCTAGGGCTAAATGGCCAGTTTTCTCAATGGAGAAAGTTGAATAGTGAAGAACCTCAGGGATCTGTGCTGGGCCCGCTGCTTTTTAACATATTCATAAATGACCTGGAAATGGGAATAATAAGCAAGGTGATCAAAATTAGCAGATGATACAAAATTATTCAAAGTTGTTAAAACACAAGAGGATTGTGAAAAATTGCGAGAGGGCCTTGATAAATTGGAAGACTGGATGTCCAAATGGCAGATCTTTATCTTTATGCAACATTTAATATAGCACACATGCTCAGGCATCAGAGAGGATTACAATAAATGAAATGCTACTGCGAAAATCAGAAAGGAAACAGAATGCCATTAATTGGACTGTAAAGGAAAAACAAACAAACAAACAAACAAAGCTCTATATTGGCTCCTCTTTTATTTAATCTTTTTCTGACCCCCTCCCCCTTGCCCTTTTGATACAGCAATCGGGTATTTCGGGTTACTACTATGCAGATGATATTTTTCTTCTACACCACACATCCTCTTCCCAACCTGATATTGCTCCCCTTAATGCCTGTCTATCTATGGTCTCTTCCTGGCTTTCTACAAATTGTCTTGTGTTGAATATCTCTAAAACCGCGGCTATATGGTTTCCTCACAGCTCTACTGCTCCATCACTTGCTCCATCTTTTTCTGGTACCTCAATATCTCTAGTCACTAAGCTTCGGTATTTAGGTGTCTTTTTTGATAGTAATCTCTCGTTTCATGATCACATTTCCCAGGTGTCCCGTCGCTCTTTCCATTGTCTTAGACGAATCCGTGCCATCAGACCATTTCTCTCCCCTCAGGCTCTTTCCACCCTCTTGCTTTCTTTAGTTATCACTAGGTTAGATTTTTGCAATCCTGTTTATGCTGGCATTCCCCAATACCAGCGCCACCGATTACAACTTATACAGAATACTGCAGCTCGGATGATCCTCCATGCCTCTCCCCGTGACCATATCACTCCCATTCTTCAGCATCTTCACTGGTTGCCAATAAACTTTCGAATTCAGTTCAAGATCCTCACTCTTGTCCATCGGGCTATTTATCTGCACACACCTCAGTATTTATCCGATCTATTAACCTTTCACATGCCCACCCGCAGTCTCCGTTCAGTTCATATTAATCGCTTGCACCTCCCTTCTCCCTCTCAAGCTCACCTTCACTCTACCCGGCAATCAGCCTTTTTTTTACATTGGTCCTGCTCTCTGGAACTCCCTCCCCACTGACCTCCGTTTAGAACAGTCCATGCCTACTTTCCGCTCCCGTCTTAAAACACATTTTTTCTCTACTGCTTTTAATCTTCTCCAGTGATTTCTGCTTCCCCTATGATTTGCTCCTATTTGCAATCTATCTTCTCTATCCTGGCCTTCTTTTTCCCCTATCCTTTTTAAGAAAAAGAGTATTTTTTTAAAGTATTGTTATTTTCCTTTTCTTTTTAATCATTTTATATATTTTATAGTTTTATTGTAAACCGCCTCGATGTAATGGGAGGCGGTATATCAAGTGATTATAAACAATAAACAATAATAAAGCAAGGCACCTGGAGAGACAAGCTAACTGAGAGACAGAGAGGGGCGGGGGGTGGTAGGACCTGGCAGAACTAGATCGAACCTGACAGAAAGGGAGGGGATCTGGGTCAAGAGGGGGGGGGGAGGTCAAAAGCAGTACAGAAGAAGTGGGTTTTTAGCATAGCCTTAAATCTACAGAAAGAAAGTTCCAAACGGAGGTCAGATGGAAGGGAGTTCCATAGGAGAGGGCTGAGAAAAAGAAAGCAGTGGCAGGTGGTCTCTAAGTGAGCCTGTGATGGAGATGGGAGAAACAGATGATTGGAGTAAATGAGGCAGAGTGAACGATGAGGAGCGTGGAGATAACCAGATCAGAGAGGTATTACGGGGTATTAGTATGAATGGCTCTTAGAATAAGGATCTTATACTGTAATCAGTATTTAATAGAAAGCCAATGGAGATGCATGAGTAGGGGGCGATATAATCCGAATGGGTGGCATGGGTGAGGATCTGAGCAGCTATATTTTGTAAAAGTTGCAATCTTTGGAGTTGGTATTGGGGGACGCTGGCAAGGGTGACATGAGTCATGACCAGGGAGAGAAGGAGTGTAGTCAAAGAAAAGACAGGAAGAAAATGACGTATGGCACGAATCTGCCATAACAAGGCAAAAAAGGGAGGAGTGGCCTAGTGGTTGGGGCAAGTTATCTCAGGCCGGAAGGTCAGGGTTCAAATTCCACTAGAGGACAGCAACCTTGAGCCAAAAGGACTGGGGTTTCTAGTCCCACAGGTGCTCCTTGTGGTCTTTGGCAAGTCACTTAACCCTCCATTGCCCATGTTCCCTGTAAAATAGTTATCTTTAAGTTATAATGCCCTGTTCAATGTAATTTCAGTTTGTTCAATGTAAACCGCCTTGATATCATGAAAGGCGGTATATAAGAAATATTAAATAAAATAAAAGAGCGGTGAATGAGAGATGAAAGGTACAAAGAAAAGAACAAGAAAAGTTCAAAGTAACATCAAGATAGTGAAGAGAGGACACCAAAGGGATGGGAGTGTGGGAAAGCATGGGAATGAGTGAGGGGGAAGGGTTGCTAAAGGTAAACCAGATAGCTAGAGTCTTGGACAGACTTATGTGCAGAAAGCTGGAGGTCATCCAGGAGGTGACAGCAGAAAGACAGGCATTCAAGGGGGTCAGATTGAGGTGGTAGATTTAGTGTGATGTAGAAGAAAAATAATGTCCACATAAAAGTAAGCTGAGATACTGTGCTGTTGGATGAGGATGATAAGAGGGTCCAGGAAGGCATTAAAAAGGAAGGAGCCAGGACAGAGCCCTGGGGGCACCACAGGGTAAAGGGGTGATAGGCCATGTGGTCTCTTTCTGCCATCATGTTTCTGTGTTTCTCCCCTTTCTAGTCTGCCCTTCTATGTCAACCACTACAACAGTCCCCTTTTTTCCTGAAGAGATCCTCTGTGTTTGTCCCATGCTTTTTTAAAATTCAGATACTGTCCTCATCTCTACCACCTCCACTGGGAGAGTATTCCACGCATCTACCGCTCTTTCTGAAAAGAAATATTTCTGCATATTACTCTTGAGTCTATCCCCTTTCACCCTCATCCTATGTCCCCTCATAGCAGAGCTTGCTTTCAATCGAAAGAGGCTCTCCTCCTGTGCATTTATCCCACTTAGGTATTTAAACAGCTCAATCATATCACCTTTATCCCACCTTTCCTCTAAAGTATACATATTAAGCTCTTTAAGTCTGTCCTCATATGCTTTATAACAAAGACCACTAACCATTTTAGTAGCAACCCTCTGCAACCTGTTTATATCCTTTTGAAGGTGCAGTCTCCAGAATTGTACACAATACTCCAAATTAGCTCACACCCAAGGCTTATACAGAGGCATTATCACTTCCTTTCTTCTGTTAGCCATTCCTCTCTATGCACCCAAGCATCCTAGCTTTCGCCGTTGCCTTTTCTACCTGTTTAGCTACTTTAAGATCATCAGACACAGATAGCTAGAGTCTTGGAGAGCAACAGGATAAAATCAAAATAAATATAACTAACTATTTCAACAAATAAGGGGTGACCTACACGGAGCGGTTAGTACACCTCTAAACAAAGGCATGCGGAGGGTGACCTGCACGGAGCGGCAGGTGCACCTGCTCTTGCTGCCATGCTGGGCAGACTAGATGGACCATACTGGTCTTTATCTGCCATCATATACTATATTACTATGTTACTAATCACACCTAGGTCCCGCTCTTCTTTTGTGGACAGAAGTACTTCACCCCCATGCCATATTGCTCCCTTGGATTGCTGCAGTCCAAATCACGACCTTGCATTTTTTAACATTAAATCTCAGCTGCCAAATTCTAGACCATTCTTCAAGCTTAGCTAAATCCCTCCTCATATTATCTATGCCTTTCTGGGTGTCTATTCTATTGCAGATTTTGGTATCATCCGCAAAGAGGCAAATCATAGCCCTCCTGCAATATTCAAAGTCACTTTCAGTGGGCCTTTTCCTGTCCCCAGAAGGCTTACAATCTAAGTTTGTACCTGAGGCATAAGCAGCAGCAGTGGGATTTGAATTGGGTTTCCCTGGGTCTTCCCACTGCTTTAACCATTAGGCTACAACTCCACTACACTAGGCTACTACTCCAGATAGAAGAACCAGATAGAACAGAAAAGGACCTAGAGGAAAGGAAAGAGCAGAACCACAGAAGGACAGTACCATGAACCCCAAAGTCAGTGAGACAGTACCATGAACCCCAAAGTCAGTTAAGGAAGTTGGATTGATCAACTAGGTCAAAAGCAGAAGATAGATCCAGAAAAACAGCTAGAGAGATGTCACCTCTGTTGTGAGGTAAGTGGAGCTCATTCAGAAGGGAGAGAAGGATGGTCTCGGTACTGTGACTGGATCTAAAACCAGATTGTTGGGATGAAGAGCAAAGGTGGTTTCAAGATGAGAGGTAAGCTGTGTGAGCACAAGTTTTTCTAGGACCTTGAAGAGGAAGGGAAGGTTAGAGATAAGGCGCCAGTGTGCAAGGACAGAAGGGTCTAGGGAGGGCTTGTTAAGTGCTGTCGAGTAGGAGTCGACTCATGGTGACCCTCTGGATAGCTATCCTAAATTGTGTTCGGTCTTCAGTCAGGCGGCTCATTGTTGACAGACTGGTACCCATAGCTGCTGTTATTGCATCGATCCATCTCATTGCTGGCCTTCCTCTTTTGCATTGACCTTCTATCTTGCCAAGCATGATGTCTTTCTCTAATGATTTCTGTCTTCACATGATGTGTCCAAAGTATGAAAGTCGAAGTCTTGTCATCTGAGCTTCTAAAGAAAGCTTAGGTTTGATCTCCTCTAGTACTTTCTGGTTTGTTCTTTGGGCAGTCCATGGTATACACAGTATTCGCCGCCAGCACCATAATTCAAAGGCATCAATTTTCTTCCTGTCTATCTTTTTCACTGTCCAGCTTTCACACCCATATGATGATATTGAAAATACCATGGCTTGAACAAGTCGAATCTTTGTATGGAGAGAGACATCTCTGCTCTTGAGAATCTTATCTAGGTCTTTCATAGCCATTCTGCAAAGAGCAATGCGTCGTCTGATTTCTTGACTGCTTGTTGCTTCTTTATGGATAGTTGATCCAAGTAGGTCAATTTCTTCTCCTTCAACGATGAACCTGTTGATTATGCCAGTTGTCATGATGTTTGTCTTCTTTACATTAAGGTGCAGGCTCATTTTGAGACTATGCTCTTACATAGTAACATAGTAGTTGACGGCAGATAAAGACCAGCATGGTCCATCCAGTCTGCCCAGCAAGATGGCAAGAGTAGGTGCACCTGTCGCTCCGCGCAGGCCACCCCTCCCCATATCCTTGTTCAGGGGTAAACCCACCACTCCATGTAGGACACCCCTCTTTGTTGAGACGTTATATAGTTCAGAAGTTAGATGGTACCGTTTATTTTGTTTTTATCCTATTTCTGTAAAGGGATCCTCTGTGTTTGTCCCATGCCTTTTTGAATTCCGTCACCGTGTTCGCCCCTACCACTTCCATCGGGAGGGCATTCCAAGCATCCACCACCCTTTCAGTGAAAAAATATTTACTGACATTGCCTTTCAATTTACCCCCTTGCAGTTTCATGTTATGCCCTCTAGTTTTACAGGTTCCCCGTCTTTGGAAGAGGTTTGTTTGTTCATCATTTCTCTTTAAGTATTTAAAGGTCTGAATCATTGATTGTGAGAAGCAAATGTTTCAGATCATCTTCACTTTCAGCCAGTAATGTGGTATCATCAGCATAGCGAAGGTTGTTGATGAGTCTTCCACCAATCTTCACACCTCTGTTGTCTTCATACAATCCTGCTTCTCTGATGATCTGTTCTGCATATAAATTAAACAGGTAGGGGGAAAGTATGCAGCCTTGTCTTACACCTTTGCTTATTTTAAACCATTCTGTTTCTCCTTGTTCTGTTCGAACTGTTGCTTCTTGATCAATGTACATATTGTGCAAGAGAACAATCAGGTCTTCTGGTATACCCATGCTTCTTAATGTGGCCCAGAGTTTCTCATGGTTTACACAGTCAAAAGCCTTGCTATAGTCGATAAAGCACAAATAGATATCCTTTTGGTATTCTTTAGTCTTTTCAAGGATCCATCTCACATCCGCAGTGATGTCTCTCGTTCCTTGCCCTTTCCTGAACCCTGCTTGCACTTCAGGTAGTTCTTGTTCCAGGTATGGTTGTAATGTCTTTTGAATAATCTTCAGTAGAATCTTGCTGGCATGTGGGATCAGAGCGATTGTGCGATAATTTCCACAGTCAGCTGGATCACCTTTCTTTAGTATTGGTATAAACACAGATCTTTTCCAGTCAGTTGGCCATGATGTTGTCTTCCATATTTCTTGGCAGAGCCTTGTAAGTATGGTCACAACTGCATCAGATTGCTGTAATACTTCTATGGGAATGCTATCAATGCCTGGTGCTTTGATCTTTGATAAGGCTTTCAATGCTGCTTCAACTTCTTTCATCACCAATGGTTCCAGATCATAAGGTACAGGTTGAAACGGCTGTTGGTCCACTTGATCTTTATCATATAAAAAATCTCTATATTCCTTCCACCTTTTCTTGATCTTCTCAGCATCATTCAACATAGAACCTTGAGCATCTTGTAACATTCCAATTCGAGGCTGGAACTTTTTCTTTAACTCTCGTAGCTTTAGGAAAGCCGATCTTGTTCTTCCTCTAATAGTTTCTGCTTCTATTTCCTTGCATGCGTCATTGTAGTACTTTTCCTTGTCCTGTCTTGCTGCACGTTGGAAATCTCTGAGTTCTGCAATTGTCTTTCTTTCTCCTCTGACTTTAGCTGCTCTGCATTTCTGAGCAATTTTCAGCGTTTCTTTCGTCATCCATTTTGGCCGTGTTTGCTTTTTCACCTTTTGTAGAGACTTCTCGCTTTCTTCCAACACAATCTTCTTGATGTCATTCCATAACTCTTCTGGAGATCTGTCATTTGTATCTAAAGCAGCAAATCGATTTTGCAGGCAGTCTTTAAATTCCAGTGGTATATTCTCAAGGTCATATTTTGCTGCATTCATGAGTGGTTTGCTCTTTTTCAACTTTAGCTTGAGTTTGCATACTAGTAGTTGATGATCTGTAGTGTTAAGTATAGAATGAATCAAAGCATGTTTCCAGGGGGAGGGGAAAGAACCAAAGGAAAGACTAGTATTGAAGATGGCCAAAATGATAGGGAGAAGTGCCAAGGCAGGAAGCCAACAAGAAGGAATGGGGTCAGAGGGGCAGGTAGGGCTTTGGAGAGCTCGGCGGGTGATATAGGACAAAATAAGGACCAGAGATTGGGGAAGAATCAGCGGCAGGATGGTCAGGCTTGGAAGAGGAAAGGGGAAAAGGACAAGCTGGGAAGGTTAGGCATAAGGCCAGGATTTTGTCAGCGAAATGAGTGGCCAGAGAAGTGGGATTTGGAGCAGTGTGGGGCTCGGGGGGGGGGGGGGGACCAGGGGACCACGGAGGAATAGGGAGCTGAAAGGGAACAAAGAATAGAGTATAACTGACAGAAAGAAATGGAGGAAGTAGTGATTAGGTCAGAATAGTAGGATTGCTTAGCAGAATAGATGAGGGAGTGGTAGTGAGAAGAGGCAATGACGAAAGTGGGCCAGAGATTCTGGTAAAGGGTGCTTGAGCCAGGTGCACTTGGCATGGCAGAGATAGGTATGGTTGAGATATAGACCGGAATGATACCAGCGGTGGTGGGGCGTGACGGTCGAACAAGAGACAGGGTGAAGGAGGGGCAAGCTCATCTAATGTAGCAGTCAAAGTGGTGTTCCAAGTCCGGACTTGGGCGATTGGAAGGAAGGCAATTGGTGTAAAGAGACTATTAGAGGGGGAAACTGTGGCGTAGAGGGGGGTAATGCATTGAGACAGAGGTGCAGAGTCAGGGGAGGGGGAACCAGTAGGTAAAAGCAGGGAGGAATGAGGTTGTATGAAGAAAAGAAGCAGAGATGATTGGACCATGGGACTGGAAGAGCAGTGAGGGTAATGGGAGAAAAAGAGCAGTCAACAGGGGTAATAAGCAGGTCTAGAGTGTGACCAGTGGTATGGGTGGCACACTGAATATGTTGATGGAGTGAAAGGTCAGCAAGGAGAGAAAGGAAGGCAGTATTGTGGGATCTAGAGGGGAGTCATAGTGGATGCTGAAATCCCCTAGAATCAGAAGGTTGGGGTATAGAAGAGAGATCTCTGAGAGAGGGTAAGAAAGAGGGAGTCCCATAAGGGGGTTTGAAGGTGGCGTGTAGACAAGAAGACAGTAGAGTGGGGGAGCTGAGTCAAGATGGAGTAGTAATGTTTCAGGGTAATGAATTCAGTAGAGTCGCGGCCAGCTCAGTGCAGGCCAACTCAGTACAACCAACTCAGTGTGCCATGCTGAGTTGTCCTAGACCCATTACTGGTCACATATATGAGGTGAAAATTGGAAATGTCAAAAAACTGCAATAGTAAATGCAATAGTAAAACATCCAAAAATATTTTGTTAAACTATCTGATAATTTTGGATTTGTCAAATGAAATCTGGAACATCCATTTTGGCTTTAAGGGTGAACTTTAAAAGGCTGCTTCTTCCATCTGGTTCAGGACATGAGGAAGCATTTGGCATCGATAGGTGCTGTTCCAGAATGCGACACGAACACGGAGTTCACCCTTAAAGCCAAAATGGTTGTGACCTTAGCATTTGTGCCTGTCTTGGACTTGGGAGTTTGTTGCTGCTCTGGAAGGACACCTGCCTTTACAGCTTCATCCTCTGCTCAACGTTGGTCACCCAAATAGGAGAGGAAACAATAGATGATCGCCTCTGTTTCCTCCATCTATGTGGAATCTGTTTGATAGAACACTGAACGCCAAGGATTGTACTGAAGCTGCTCATTGTCGCCTCCGAGCCCTTGAAATGTGCCATCCCACAATCTGGAAGTTCAATGATGGCCTCAGAAAGGTGCAGGGCAGAGATGCCTATTATGAACAGCTCATTTCAGGCCACAGTCCTCCAGCCAAGTTGAGGAAATACCACAAAGCTGATCAACATATTTCAAAGATTGTGTCAGATTATGGCACTACATACCTTATAAAATATTTGTGTGCCATAGCTCATAACTATCAGATAGCATAACAAAATCTTTATTGATGTTTTCCTATTACACTTTAGATGTTCCAGATTTCATGTGACAAATCCGAAATTATCTGATAGCTTAATACAATGTTTTTGGATGTTTTACTATTGCACTGAGTGGGCCGCTCTGAGTTGATCGCACTGAGTTGTCCCATTCCCATTCAGTAATGGGAAGAGTGAAGCAGTGTAAAAGAGAAATCCCACCACCGCTCTGATCCCGTCGAGAGGTGGAAAAGGCAGAAAAACCAGGGGGAAGACCGCGGTTAAGCAGGGACTCCTTACCATTGTGTAGCCATGTCTCGGTGAGAAAGAAAATATCCAAAGCGTGTTACAGAATGAGGTAATGGGCAAGAAGGGATTTAGAGCGTGTTGTTGTTGTTAAGTGCCGTCGAGTCGGAGTCGACTCATGGCGACCCTCTGGATAGCTATCCTAAATTGTGTTCGGTCTTGAGTCAGGTGGCTCATTGTTGACAGACTGGAACCCGTAGCTGCTGTTATTGTATCGATCCATCTCATTGCTGGCCTTCCTCTTTTGCGCTGACCTTCTATCTTGCCAAGCATGATGTCTTTCTCTAATGATCTCTCTCTTCGCATGATGTGTCCAAAGTATGAAAGTCGAAGTCTTGTCATCTGAGCTTCTAAAGAAAGCTTAGGTTTGATCTCCTCTAGTACCGACTGGTTTGTTGTTCGGGCAGTCCATGGTATACACAGTATTCGCCGCCAGCACCAGAATTCAAAGGCATCAATTTTCTTCCTGTCTATCTTTTTCACTGTCCAGCTTTCACATCCATATGATGTTACTGAAAATACCATGGTTTGAACAAGTCGAATCTTTGTATGGAGAGAGACATCTCTGCTCTTGAGAATCTTATCTAGGTTTTTCATAGCCATTCTGCCAAGAGCAATGCGTCGTCTGATTTCTTGACTGCTTGTTGCTTCTTTATTGATAGTTGATCCAAGTAGGTTAAAGTTGTTTATGATTCCAATTTCTTCTCCTTCAACGATGAACCTGTTGATTATGCCAGTTGTCATGATCTTTGTCTTCTTTACATTAAGGTGCAGGCCCATTTTGAGACTATATTCTTTGATTGTGATAAGCAAATGTTTCAGATCATCTTCACTTTCAGCCAGTAATGTGGTATCATCAGCATAGCGAATGTTGTTGATGAGTCTTCCACCAATCTTCACACCTCTGTTGTCTTCATACAATCCTGCTTCTCTGATGATTTGTTCTGCATATAAATTAAACAAGTAGGGGGAAAGTATGCAGCTTTGTCTTACACCTTTCCTTATTTTAATCCATTCTGTTTCTCCTTAGAGCATAGGGACCTACAATTTAGGAGGGCCATGGTAAGGGGAAGATGGGATGGACGAATGGTGCGAACGGGGAGCAGGGTGAGGGCAGCAAAGTGGCAGGTTGGAGACATTTTTGCATAGATACCCAGAGAGAGGAGGAGCAGAAGGGACAGGGTGCCAGCCCCAGTGGATTGCAATGGCAGACATAGTGAGACAGAGCAACAGGTCAATAAGAGGCATGAGGTGAAGCAGGACGTGGGTTAGAGCAGATAAAAAGGACTTACCCAGGACAAGATGATGGGGGCTCAGGACATAGAAAGCAGAATACAGCACAATACAAGAATCAATGATGAGGCTGGCGCCCCTGGAGTTGCCCCAAGGAGCTTACCCAAGGAACATGTCTTGCTCCTTGGGCGCACGCCGCTGCAGTGCAGAATGCCACCGGAGGCTTGATTTTATGTGCTGAAGTACGATGAAATTGAATGTGGACAAGTGCAAAGCTATGCGCCTAGGAAAGAACAACTCAAACCATGGTTACACTATGCAAGATTCCAAACTAGGAACCACCACCCAGGAAAAAGATTTAGACATTGTCATGGATAATACATTGAAACCCTCCACCCAATGTGCAGCAGCAGCCAAGAAAGCAAATAGAACGCTAGGAATCATAAGGAAAGGAATGGAGAATAAAACCAAGGATATTATAATGCCTCTATGTCGTTCCATAGTGCGATCGCACCTTGAAAATTATGTGCAAGTCTGGTCGTTGTATTTAAAAAGGATATGGTGGAATTAGAAAAGGTACAGAGAAGAGCCACCAAAATGGTAAAGGAGATGGAAGGATACCCATATGAGGAAAGGCTTAAAAGGTTAGGGCTTTTCAACTTGGAAAAGAGACGGCTGAGGGGAGATATGATAGAGATCTATAAATTAATGAATGGAGTGGAACGGGTAAATGTAGATATGTTGTTTATGCCATCAAAAAGTAGAAAGACTAGGGGACACACAATGAAGCTACAATGTAACTCATTTAAGACTAAGAGAAAATATTTTTTCACTCAACGCGTAATCAAACTCTGGAATTCATTACCGGAGGATGTAGTAAAAGCTATTAGTGTAGCTGGGTTTAAAAAAGGTTTGGACAAGTTCCTGGAGAAAAGGTCCATACATCATTATTAAAGAGGACCCTGGAAATCCACTTCTTGTCCCAGGACAAGCATTGTGGAACCTGTGTGCCTTTTTGGGAACCTGTCAGGTAGTTGTGACCTGGATTGCCACTGTTGGAAATGGATACTGGGCTTGATAAACCTTGGTCTGACCGAGTATGGCATTTCTTATATTCTTATTTTAAGATTTTCTTGCTGGTAAATAGGTTTTGATGTCTTGATCTTTACTTTTTTTCTTATTTAGATCTTTTCCTTTTCTTCCTTTTGGGGTGTAGTTTTATACAGTTGTGTATATATTTCTCTGGGAAAAGCAGGAAGTCAGTCCTCGCATATGAGTGATTGTGGCGATGGAGCCTGCGTGGAAGCATCTCCCCAGCTTTCAAAGAAAACCTTTGGGAGATGTACCATGCATGCATGGTTCCCTTCCCACCCAGGGGTGTCATCTTGCCTCATTCTCCATTTTTCCATGGAGCCCTCCGGATGTCTATTCTGTTTCCCCAGAAAAAGTGTCTTAAAATTATCTTAGAATTATCTTTTTCCTGCGACGCGTTCCAGTTCCTTTTCCTACCCCTGAGCCATCTCGCCTCGGCATCGCTCCTTTGGTTTATTCCTTGTTTTTCTTGACCAGTGCTTTGTGCCCTTTTTTGGCCAGTGGGCCTTGGACCTTCGCCCGAGTGGCAGGGCCCATTTTTCCGATGGCTTCCAGCGGCTTAAAAAATGTGATTGGTGCAGTAAAATGATGTCCGTCACCGACCCACATGACTGCTGCCTCTGTTTCCTCGAGCTGAACCATGACAAATTGGATTGAGACCTCTGCAAGTCCATGTCCGCAAAGACCATCAAGGGCCATCAGTTGCAGCAAGAGAAGTTCTTCCATAAATCCAACTTTGCGCCACAGTAACCGGCGACACCACACTCCAGGGCCCTCTCCGGTATCTCGTTGCCCCATGATGCCCAGGCTATCTTGGAGTCCTGTGGCCACGGGTTCTCAGATGAAATCCCCAGAGGTGGAAAACAAGAAGAGCTCCAAATCCTTGAAGGCCGCCTTGGAGAATGTGTCTGGAAAAGTGGATAAATCCCACATCAGTCCCTGGCATGAGTCTGAGGGGTTGGAGCAGGAGCGGCCTCACAAGCTGCCCCTGAAGGAGTTGTCAGCATCGGACAACTGGCCTCGGACCCCAAGGCCATCCTGGTCGAGGACTCCCCCTCGACGGAACAGATGTCGGGCCCAAAAACCTCGATGCTTGCGTTGAGAGCTGAGGAACCAACTGGCATGGAGACCAGAATGGCGGCTTTGGAGTGCAGTATCTCTGTCCTCTTAGCCCAGCAGTGGGTGCTGATGTCCAGTCCGGACCCTCGACATCAACGGCTTCCCTGGACGTCGAGCCGATCCTCGAGCGCCACCGGCCTTGAGAAAGCCATCAGCACCGGACGAGATCCCAATCTTCAGGGCACCAATTCTCTCCAGTGAGCACACGTGGCTCAGACCAAAGATCTTCCGGGGGTCGCAGGCCTTTTGGCTCAAGCCTCGACTGTGGGAGTCGTGAAGCCTTGGATTCTTCCTCTGACTTCAAGTCAGATTGGGAGACCGATGAGTCATCCTCGGACACACGACGACACTGAGATGTGCCTTCAGACCCATCTCCACTAGTGTCCCAATGCCGTTTCCTACCCAAGGACGTTGCCTTCCTCCACTTTGTGTGGCATATGGCATAGGCGCTCGTGTTTGAGACCAAGACGGAGGAGGACCCCCACATGGAGGAACTTGAGATCCTCCAATACAAGGCCCCTCTGAAGGAGGCCCTCACGGTGCCCATCCCTCCATACCTCGAGCGCCTCCTCCTCTGCATATGGGAAACACCTACATCAGTGCTCATAGTGAGCAGACAGCTTGACTCCATGTACCAAGTCCACCGAAGCACAGGGTTCCAAAAATCCCAGCTCCCTCATAACTCGATGGTCAAGTTGGCCATGCGGCAACTCAAGAGCCAGAAGACTTACTCCTGAGTGCCCCCCAGTAGGGAGGCCTAGACCCTGGACGTCCTCAGCTGAAAATGCTTCCAAGGCTCGATCCTGACTTGCCGAGTCCAATCCTAACAGTTGTATATCAGTATGTACCTCAAGGAACTGGTGAGGGAACTTGCCGGTTTCTCTACAGGCCTCGATGGGGAACCCTTCCAGTGGTTCAAGTCACTAGCCTTGGCAGTCAAGGAATGCTCAAAGTTTTTGTCTCAAGCATCATACGATGGCTTCGAGTCACCAGCCAGAATACCTGCCGCGGGCATCAGGGCCCGACGTCAGCCATGGCTGCAGTCATCTGACCTCAAGCAATGGGTCCAGGACAAACTCATCAATGTCCCTTGCACTAGAGAGAACCTTTTCAGGAAACCCATAGCAGAAAAGGCTGCAGAGATTGAGACTGAATTCCTGACCAGGACCAGACTTTCTAAGAAGACCTCTGTGCATCCCCATAAGAAATCCCCAGGGAAGAAGCCTGCCTTCCTGAGGAAAAAGTGACTTTTTGGTAATGCCCCACAGTATCAAGCCTTCTCTGCCGCACAGCAAGGACAACACGGCAAGGCGCAAGGGCACGGTCCTTGCAAGCAGAAAACCCCTAAAGCCCAGGCACTGGCACTGGCCCTGGCCCAGCCGAGAGGGAGTTTTTGACTCTTTAGGCATGGCCTCATTTCCTGAGGCCCTTAGCAGTCCACAGGGGGGTGTCTGGCCCTGTTTGCTCACAGATGGTCCACCATCACCATCGATTCCTGGGTGCGACAAGTAGTCAAGGAGAGTTAAATCCTCCACCTGCAACAGACGTCATCCTCTTTCTTCCCAGGAGAACCTGTGAGGTCTCTCCTTCACCAGACCCTGCTCCTCACCGAGCTCACAGGCTTCCTTGAGGACAAGGCGGTGGAGCCAGTACCCAAACATCTCTGGGGCAAAGGCTCCTACTCCAGATATTTCCCCATCCCCAAGTGAACAGGGGGCCTCAGGCCCATCTTGGACCTGTGGGACTTGAACAGATTTCTGGTGAGGGAGAAGTTCAGGATGCTCTCCCTTCGAACACTGCTGCTATACCTCCAGCAGGGAAGCTGAGTATGCTTCTTAGACCTCAAGGATCCTTTAAACACACATCCTGATCCATCCCTCCCACCAAAAAAATATCTCCAGTTTGTGGTAGGAGGAGGTCACTACCAATACAGGGTGCTACCCTTCAGGCTGGCCTCAACACCAAGGGTCTTCACCAAGTGCCTAGCGGTGGTCGCAGCCCACCTTCATCTCCATGGGGTCTTCATTTTTCCCTACCTGGATCACTGGCTAATAAGGAGAGGCACAGCTTCAGAGGTGTGCCATGCCACCGAGCACACCACTCTCATCCTGCAGCATCTGGGGTTCATCAACTATCTCAAGTCCCATCTCAAAGAGAAAAAGAGGGAGGCCTTCATGAAATACAAGAGATCACAGAGAGAGGAAGACAGGCATCTGTATTTGGAAAAACTTAGAAAAGCTAGCAAAGTAGTCAAGAAGGCAAAGATTCAAAAGGAGGAGGAAATAGCCAATGCAATAAAATGGGGGGATAAGACATTTTTCAGATATATTAGTGAGAAGAGGAAGGGCAAAAGTGGTATTGTCAGACTCAAGGGTGCAGGGGAGGAATATGTAGAAGCTGATAAGGATAAAGCAGAATTGCTTAACAAATATTTTTGTTCTGTGTTCACAGATGAAGAACCAGGAGTAGGACCTCAGAAAACACCCACAAATAGGAACAGAAGCAAAGGACATCTTGAACAATTTTCAAAAGACTGTGTTCGTGAGAAACTATCTCAACTTAAAGTAGACAAAGCAATGGAACCGGATGGGATACACCCGAGAATACTGAGGGAACTTGGGGACGTTCTAGCAGCTCCACTGACTGACCCTTTCAATGCCTCGTTGGAGTCGGGAGAGGTGCCAAAGGACTGGAGAGAGGCTCATGTGGTGCCTTTACACAAAAGCGGAAGTAAGGATGTGGTTGAAAACTACAGGCCAGTTAGTTTAACTTCGGTGGTGAGTAAATTATTGGAAATGCTGCTGAAAGAGAAAATAGTGAGGTTTCTGGAGTCGAGCGATTACAGGATCCGAGGCAGCATGGATTCACCAGAGGCAGGTCTTGTCAGACAAATCTGATTGATTTCTTTGACTGGGTGACCAGGGAGTTAGACCGAGGGAGAGCCCTAGATGTGGTGTATTTAGATTTCAGTAAAGCCTTTGACACTGTTCCTCACAGGCGACTTATAAACAAACTGAGCACCCTAGGGATGGACCCTAAAGTTACTGCTTGGGTTAGAAATTGGTTGGGTGGGAGGCGACAAAGAGTACAAGTAAATGGAGCTCACTCTGAGGAGAAGGATGTTATCAGTGGTGTGCCCCAGGGATCTGTCCTTGGTCTGATTCTTTTTAACATCTTTGTTAGTGATATAGCGGAAGGGCTTTCAGGTAAGGTTTGCCTCTTTGCGGATGATACCAAAATCTGCAATAGAGTAGACACCCAGGAAGGTGTAGATAACATGAGGAGGGATCTAGCTAAACTTGAAGAATGGTCTAGAATTTGGCAGCTGGGATTTAATGTTAAAAAATGTAAGGTCATGCATTTGGGCTGCAGCAATCCAAGGGAGCAATATAGTATAGGGGGTGAAGTACTTTTGTCCACTAAAGAAGAGCGGGACCTAGGCGTGGTTGTGTCTGATGATCTTAAAGTAGCTAAACAGGTAGAAAAGGTGACGGCAAAAGCTAGAAGGATGCTTGGGTGCATACGGAGAGGAATGGCTAGCAGAAAAAAGGAAGTGATAATGCCTCTGTATAAGTCTTTGGTGCGACCTCATTTGGAGTATAGTGTGCAATTCTGGAGACCGCACCTTTAAAAGGATGTGAACAGGATGGAGTCGGTGAAGAGGGTGGCTACTAAAATGATTAGTGGTCTTCGTTATAAAGCATATGAGGACAGACTGAAGGATCTTAATATGTACACCTTAGAGGAAAGGCGGGATAGAGGTGATATGATTGAGATGTTTAAATACCTCCGTGGCATAAATGTTAAGGGAGAGAGCCTCTTTCAATTGAAAGCAAGTTCTGCTACGAGGGGACATGGGATGAGGGTGAAGGGAGATAGATTCAGGAGTGATATGCGGAAATATTTCTTTACGGAAAGAGTAGTGGATCCGTGGAATAGTCTCCCAGTGGAGGTGGTAGAGATGAGGACAGTAACTGAATTCAAAAAAGCATGGGACAAACACAGAGGAACTCTAAAGGTAAAAAGGGGACTGTTGTAGTTGTTGTTATGGAAGGACAGACTAGATAGGCCATGTGGTCTTTTTCTATGTTTCTATGTTTCTCTCTAGCTCAGTGCCTGGAATTCATAGGGGCACAGCTAGAGACCCACCAGGCGAAGGCCTTCCTCCCTACAGAAAGGGCAGAATGCCTCAGGCGCTAGCTGCAGAGATGTAGCACCCCAAGTTAGTGCCCGCTCGCTGCCTCCTCTGCCTGTTGGGCCACATAGCCTCCACGATCCACGTGACCCCTTACACCCATCTATGCATGAAGGCAGCTCAGTGGTGCCTTTGCTTCCAGTGGACACAAGCCACAGGCAGGCTTTGACAGGATAAGAATGACTCACCAGCTGGTGGACTCCCTCCGTTGGTGGCAACTTCCCATCATCTTCAGGACGGGATGCCCTTCCATGCACCCACCACCCAGAGGGTCCTTACAACGGATGCCTCCCTGCTGGGATGGGGAGCTCCATGCAAGGACCTCTGCACACAAGGCAGTTAGTCTCAAATGGAATGCCAGTTGCAGATCAGCTTTCTGGAACTTCGGGCAATATTTTTGGCCTTCCACACCTTCTGCCACCGGTTGAGGCACCAGTCGGTCCTGGTCCAGATAGACAACCAAGTCGCAATATTCTATGTCAACAAGCAAGGGGGCACGGGGTCGTATTCCCTCTGCCAAGAGGCAGCAGCCCTTTTCTCATATGCAACATGCATCGGGATGCTCCTGCAGGCAGTCAACCTCCCAGGCTAGGACAATGCCCTGGCAGACAGGCTGAACAGAGTCCTCCAGCGCACGAGTGGCGCCTGGACCCCAGAGTGGCCTCCTGGCTGTTCCAACTCTGGGGCATCCTCCTAGTGGACCTGTTCATCAGCCTGGGCAATACGCAGTTGCCCCACTTCTGCTTCCACCTGCCACACCCATCCTGGGTGGCAGCAGACGTGTTCTACATTCCATGGACGGAAGGCCTTCTATACTCCTTCCTGCCAACATCGCTGGTCGCCAAGACCCTCTTCGAGGTTCAGTGTGACAAGGGCATCACTGATACTAACAGTCCCTAGGTGGCTCAGGCAACCCTGGTTCCCGCTACTTCTTTACCCGGCGGTGGCATCTCCAGTTCCCCTGGGCCATGCCCCAGGACTGCTTTCACAGGAGGAGGGTTCTCTCCTGCACCCCAACCTGGAGGTCCCTGTCGTTCCTGCCTTGGCTGCTGAAAGGGTACTTTAGCTCCCTTCAGTCTCTCACGAGATGTGGAGTAAGTCTTTGGCTTCCATGAGAATGTCGTACCCCTTTTAAATGGCGCCAATTTTCAGTGTGGTCTGCCAAGAGGTGGGTGAACCCATTCTCCTGCTTAGTGCAGCTGGTACTCCAGTACCTACTCCACCTGTCCCAGGTGAGACTGAAGTCCAGCTCAGTCAGAATGCACCTGAATGCCATTGCAGCACATCACCTCTCCGTCGAGGACAAACCCCTCTTGGCTCAGCCCCTTATTTCTCATTTCCTGTGGGGCCTCATGTTGTCCAAGCCCCCCATCTGCCCTCCAATGGCAGAGTGGGACCTCATTGTGGTGCTTTTGAAGTTCACTAAGCCACTATTTGAGCCCCTGGGTATTTGCCACTTGCGGTACCTCTCCTGGAAGATCACCTTTCTCGTGACACGTTCAGCTTGCAGGGTCAGCGAGCTCCAGGCTCTGAAGGCAGAGCCTTCCTACATGAGGTTTTACAAGAAAGGGTGGTGCTCTGTACACACCCCTAGTTTCTGCCAAAGGTGGTGTCCCCCTTCCACCTCAATCAGGAGATGGTGCTCCCCACCTTCTTCCTGAGACCTCACACCAGTAAGGCAGAGACCATTCTCCATACTCTGGATTGTAAGAGGGCCCTGTCCTTGCAATGGACTCGGGGCTACCGCAAAACGCCTCAGCTTTTTGAATCCTATGCTCCCCAATGACCAAGCAAACTGTTCACTTGGGTGGCGAACTGTATTGCCCTCGCCTATGAGCAGGCTGGGATCTCACTGGACCACGGGGTCACAGTGCACCACGTCAGGGCCATGGCTACCTCCATGACAAATCTGAGTTCCATATCTGTGATGGAAATCTGCCGTGCTGCCTCCTGATCTTTGGTCCATACCTTCGCAGCTCACTACTGCCTGGAGAGAGTCCCGATGGTACAGCACCTTTAGTCTCTGTAATCTCTTCAGGGTGTAGACAACTCCTGCCCTCCGATCCTTCTGTGCTCAGGCTACCGGAGTGCTGGTTCCCCACCAGACACTTGGGTCTTGCAAGAGTCTCTTAGTTGGAACTCAACTACTGCAGCTCACGGCTTGTCTTCTCTGGTCACCCGTGGCATTTAGTACCCTGAAGCTGGGGAGTCCCATATGTGAGGACTGACTTCCTGCTTGTTCAGAGAAAGTGTAGTTACTCACCTGTAACAGGTGTTCTCTGGGGACAGCAGGAATCAGTTCTCACAACCCTCCCTCTTCCCCTTGGAGTTGCTTCTTTACCGTTTTTTAAGTTTTGCTGTCTTAGCTATGTCATTAGACTGAGGCAAGATGGCACCTTTGGGCAGGAAGGGACCATACATGCGTGGTGCATCTCCCAAAGGCTTTCTTTGAAAACTGGGGGGATGCATCCACACGGACTCTGTCGGTGCCGATATCACCCATATGTGAGGACTGATTCCTGCTCTCCCTAGAGAACACCTGTTACAGGTGAGTAACTACACTTTTGTTCCAGGTCTGGGAGAGTTTCTCCTCCTTGTAATGGGGCCTAAGAACCATGGAATATTTGGTTCTGCATTGTATTGTATACTGTGAAAGAATTTTTCTTTCGTTTCCTTAATTTTTGCTTTGTTTGTAAAGCATAAGAACTAATAAATAAAAATGAAAAAAAAAAAGAAACAAAGGATGACCAGGGCACAACATCCACCCACTAATGAAAAAAAACACAAGTCTGTCGAAGCTAGGAACAGTTCCTGTAACAACCTCGCCTCCTCTAGTGGGGTAGTTGCTACAGCTGCCCCCTCTCAGCACAAATAAATCTTTGCAACTGAACACATGATAGGGCAGGTGCTCCTTGTGCAGGATATACATTCACCATACATGCACCTACGACCACGGACCAGACCAGAGTTCTCTAAAGAAGGAAAAACTGTCCCTACCACCTCCAGTGATGCTTCCTGTTTGTTAATGACCGCTGTTTTATTTATTTGTACAGTCATTACTGTGCCACTCCTGAAGTCACCTAGAGCCCTTGTTATGCTAAACACTGTTCTAATTTAATTTGGTTTATTCACCTATACCAGATCTTCAAGCAAGCAGAATTACAAAACCTAAACATTACGCAAGAGATGGATGAAATATCACATGTCAGAATCCTACCTGGAGGATACAGGGGTGGGGGGAAGGTATCAATAGGTGCAGGGTGAATTCCCTGCTAATTCCCAGCTCCAGATATTTCAGCAGCTGTAGTGATCACTGGAGTCCAGCTCTGATTCTAAGTAGCCACAGCGCACCTGGCATCATCACACATTATACCAGCTGGTTTTGTTTTTCAAGGCCCAATCTATTTCGTCTTCCCCCTGCACTTTTGTCCCACAAAATCATCATCCCTCCATTCAACCATTCAGGGCCGACGCTACACTAGGCAAACTAGTTGGTCGCCTAGGGCACCTGCTCTCTCAGAGTGCCTGCTGCCGCTCCTCTATGACGCCTGCAGTGAAGGCAATAGCTCTCAAACTGTGACACAGTGCTGAAGAGTTAGTAAACGCTGCATTGCAGTTTCCTACTTTTCGCAATGTACCGTTTCTACCCCCCCCCCCTTCTGAAACCGGAAGCAGCGTCGAAGGGGCGGAAATGGTATATTGTGAAGAGTAAGAAACCGCGACGCAGTGCCAGAGTGTTAGTAAGTGCTGCATCGTTGTTTGGGGTCTATCGTCATTACTCAGGCCCCGGAGAGGGGTGGTGGTGGCAGGATGGAATGCCTACCTAAGGCACCTCCAATCCTTCCCCAACTCTGCTGCTATTCCACCCTGTTCTGGCACAAATTAAGCCCTGGGTTGTTGCAGTTTGGTCCTTGAAAGTTAGGGCTGTTGCAAATGCAATGCAATGTGTGCCTTCGAGTCAGTCCTGACTCCTGGCGACCCAGAAGCTCCTGGGTTTTCTTGGCAGTTATGGTATGGTAAATTTGCTATAGATTCTCTGCTCAAGAAACCATCCTTAGAGCCTATCAACCCAGAAAATTGATGTCCCATCTCAAATCTCTCCTCTCTAAAATTCTTGAAAAGTTAGTCCTTGCACAGTTCTCTGCCCATTTCAATTCCACCCATGCCCTGCACCCTCATCAGTCAGGCTTTAGATCCAGTCATAGCACAGAAACCAACCTCCTTTCACTCCTTAATGAAGTCCATGCCACCATGACCTATCCCTTGCTGTTTCACTAAACCTTTCTGCAGCCTTTGATCTCGTAGATCACACTCTTCTCTCCCATCTTCACGACTGTGGGCTCCAGGACACTGTTGGGTCCAGTCCTTTCTCTCTTCACGTTCATTCTCTGTATCCTGTGGATTGACTGTCACCCATCACTTCTCTCCCCTGTGGTGTCCCCCATGGATCTGTGTTGGCACCCCTCCTTTTCAATGTCTTCCTTGCCCCCCTTGCTTTGATCATTCAGCAGTTTGGGATTTCCGCTTATCTCTAGACAGACGATATTATCCTTCTTCACCACATGAGCTCTCACTCTCCCAAGTTGGCCCTTCTGACCTCCTGTCTGTCACTTGTTTCTGCTTGGTTATCTGACATCCACCTCCATCTTAACCCCTCAAAATGTGACACTATCTGATTTAATTTTCACATACCTCCCCCAACCCTAGCTTCCATTATCACTAGCTCCCCGTCACCCTCATACAGTCACTTTGGGTCATCTTGAACTCTTCACTTTCTTTCAGTGATCACCTTTTTTCTTTGGTTCAGCGCTCCTTTTTCTCTTTACGGCAGATATGTGCCATCCGTCCTTTTGTCGACACACACTCTCTCACAACTCTTCTCTTATCTCTGGTTATCACTAGGCTCGATTACTGTAACTCTTCACGTGCTGGTCTCCCTTTCTATCAACTCTGCCATCTCCAGCTACTTCAAAACACTACCGCTCGGATACTTACGGACTCCTCTCATTCCAACCACATCATTCCCCTTCTTATCCATCTTCACTGGTTTCCCTTTAAATATTGTATCACCTCAAGATCCTTACCCTAGTTCATAAAATTATCCACACTGGCACACCACAATATCTGGCAGACCTTCTACAGTTCCATACTCCCCACTGCCGCCTTAGATCTCTCCACACTCATCATCTAGCATTACCCTCAGTTTCCCAGGTCCACCTGGAACAAACACGACATTCTGCTTTCTTTTTTCTGGGACCCGCCTTATGGAACTCACTACCCACTACCCTGCATTCAGAACTCTTTCACATGATTCAAATCTCTGCTAAAAACCCACCTATTCCACCTCGCTTTTGACATCCCCTTTTCCCAGCCCTAATTGACCCCCACCCCTCTCCTCTCCTTTCCTCTGCTTTTTGCTCTCTCTTCTCCTCTGTCCTATTTGAAGTGGCATTCCTTTCATTCTTCCTTACAGACCATTTTTGTAATTGTAAACCGCTCTGATGCCTAGTAACCAAGGGCGGTATATCAAGTGTACTAATAAAGAATAAAGTATTTTTTGTAGGGTTTGGTTTTACTTACCTAGTAGTGGAAGAAGAAGGGTGCTGCTTTTTTTGAGGTGACAGCACAATTTGAATATATTTTTTTTCATATGGTGAATTTTAAGGGGAAACATCCTTACACCCTCTAAACCAAAAAAATATCAAGAAATTGTGCTGTAACCCCACAAATCCACCTCTCTGAACATGGGTTTCACCAGGGACCAACTACATATTTATTATTGTAAACATACTTAAAATCAATAAAGCCATGATTAGAAAGAGCCAGTGATCAAGATCTAAAATCAGCTTCAAAAAAGATGGGTTTTTAGGAAGGAATTAAATATGGTCAGAGGAGGAATAAGACACCAGCTTAGACAGGCTATTTTAAGCATATGGTGTAGAAAAGCGTGAAGCATGAAGCTGGAAGTGGGTGAGAGAGGAAACATGCACATAAGGAGGAATGTAGAGGGAGATAAGAGAGGAGAAGTAATGAGGAGCTTCATGTGAAGGCACTTGTAGGTAAAAGAAATTTGAACTATATGTAGAAGCATATGGGGAGCAAATGTAAGTCTGGCTATGAGCCCAAGTACAAATGAGCCTCTCATAATGCAACGATGGCTCATGGATAGATAGCCCATGTTTTCTTTCTTCCATGCCACTTGGTCCTCCCTACCATAGCATCATAATTAACTTCCAAAAATGATGTCAGAAGGATGCAAGAGATGGGCACACTGTGAGAATCAGAAGAACTTTTGCACTGTGTTGTGGGCCATTGAGCGAAGTAAAAATAAAACCAACATAGTGAACTGAGTGGCAGAGGCAGGTGTATCAGAATCATGTTCATCAACCCCCCTCCCTCCCCCACATTCTGATGTTTGCCTATAACTTCTCAACACCTCTATCACTGCCATTCAAAAATTCCGTTCCATTGACTGGACAAAAGATTATAGGTCTTTCCACAGTTATTTCTTTCCTGAAAATTGAGATTGATACCAGAGCAATAATTACTAGACTTCCAAATGACAAACTAACCTGTCGTCATAAAAAGATTGACATTGCACTGGAAGCCAAGAAAATGATGTTACAACAGGTACAAGCTCTGATAGGATCCCTTAATTTTGTATGCAGGGTGATTCCCATGGGACAGGCATTCTTGTGCAGGCTGGCATAGTCCAATGTCAATGTGTGCAGAGATATCATCACATAAGAATCATCCTGCACATTAGACAGGATTTTCACATATGGCAAAGGTTCCTAATAAATTTCAATGGCGTATTCATAGGGCTTCTTCTTCTTTAATTCTTAGCTGGCATTTGAGAAGCAGGTTGTCCTCTCAACCAATTCGCTGCTGTAGGTGCCACTGGATTCCATGTGGTGTTCACAATACGCTTCCAACTTTGGCAATTCGTGGTGATATTTCTGGTCTTGGTGATGGTCAGTCGCTGGTTCCTTAGGTCTTCTTTGATGTCTTTGAGCCACATTTTCTTTGGTGCCGCTCGTTGAACCTTCCAGTGGGGTTGCTCTCGCCAGAGGAGCTTGTATGGTAGCCAACTGGTGTTCATTCTGCAAACGTGGCCAAACCATCACAGGTTTTGAAATTGTTTTTTGACTGAAGGTTGATGGTTGTCTGAATTGTCTCATTTCAATGGTGATCATGATATAATAAAATATAATCCATAGGGCAGTCAGGTCTGATATCAAACAATGATCTGAATCTCTGTACTGATGCCACAGGATCTTCTAGATTTGGAGTACACTTGCAAGGGACATAGTGTGCCCTGAATGGCCCCAATGCTAGGTATCCAGGGTTCTCAGAAAAAAATAACACGTTCCTTAACCCACTCCCAACTGTCAGATTACTATAAGGGGAAAACCACTTAGAGATAACAAGGTTATATTTTCTTCTGATAATGCATCCATAGTCACAGTTGTGAAAAGGCAACAAGATGCCCTTGGGCTGCAGAGTTAGTCAGGATTTTGGTGCTACAGTGCCTAAACTTGAATATCAGAGCACAGGCTCTACATGTACCTGGTCTTAACATAAATACTGCAGGCAGCTGGCCCTACTAGCAGAAGAAAACGGTATATTTGTACCAGCAAAACTATGGAATTTGGAATTTTGCCCATGAACAGTCTGATACAGCAGTCATTGCACCAGGGCCAGATTAAAGATTATAGCATCCATAGGCAGAGGTTGGTGAGGACAGGAATCCTCCAGAGACTGAAGAATGGAAGGTCTCAAACCCCAGTTTTTGAACACCTTCAGAATATGGCACCACGTTGTATGTTGCTTATGCCTAACTCCAGCCCTGATTGTAAGCATCCCTCCATCTGGGTTGCTTATAAGTCAGACTACCTATGTATTAAGGCTTTCTTATTCAATAAGAGATAGCAATCCAGAAGTACTATTAGCCCAATACATGATTAATGCATATGAATTAGAGTACTCATGCACTGTAGCTTCAGCATACTGTATCTAGCAAAACTTGTGGCTACTCTAGTAACAGTTTCTTACTAAAGACAATATTGAGAGGCTAGGCTCCTATATACAGTACATCCAATCCTGACAGCAGGAGACCAGTGATGCATGACCATTACAATTATGGCTCAACCTTTGTCACATATGCCACACCAGCTAAGAAGAAATACTATTCAGTCACTTTTTCATTAGCCTTCTTTGTAGTATTGCAAATAGGCAAACTGGTAGTCACACCAAAGGAAGGTAGGCAAAATAAAGATCTACAGTGTGATTAGGGGCAGCTACATCAGTCACTCAGTCAGGAATGCTAATTACAGTAATCCAAAAGATAGGGCTCTGGCATTTTCAGACCTACACAAGATATACATGATCTGATAAGGTCTCTGCTTAGCAATACAATATAACTCCTCTCTTAACAGCATGGTCTAACTCCCTATACATTATCTCCACAGAAGCATCCAAATGGTAGTCTTGATCATGGGATACTCTTCACTATTTGAGATGGGAAGAGGGTGATTGAACATCCCTTGGATGCACATCTAGGTCTAGGCACTAGAAGGGTATATTTGAAATGTATTGCCAAGGGAGGCAATCTCTTTGACAAATACCCTTCTATGGCCCGATTTAAAACAGGATGCCTATATAAGACATTCAAAAAGGTGACTATTTTATAAAGGCAGCACAGGTGCCTATGTGCCTTAATAAAATAGGCTTCCAGATCCAACCTCAATAGTGTACAAATGCCTATACCCACATTTACACCTTCTCTGAAGTTGGTGTAAATACTCGTAGAGATATACTCAAAGCATGTGCTTGCCTATTTTATAAAATCATTTTGTCCATCACCATTCTTCCCCTTCTATGCCCAAACTATGCTTCAGGTATGCCACATGTGGTGTGTGTACAGGTTTGCACCACTTTGTTGCCTTATTTAATTATGCAGTTTTATAAAAGACCTTTTCCACATGTGGAAAAACCATGTGTCCAGTCTCAAGTATGTGCCCAAGGGTTATTTAGCCATCCTGTTCCCATTCTGAAGAACAAAGCAGTGTCCCATGATCCAGACTGTTGCCTCCAACATAATTACATCACCTAATTAATAGCAGTTCTCGAAAGCTGTATATCCACAAATCTTAATCATCCACTTTGACAGGAATGATTTAGAGGCTCTCACCTATAAGCAACTCACATAAAAGCAGCAAAAAGGGGATCTAACTGACTTTTCAACATGGCTGCCCAGTTCATTTTCTGGACATCATTCCATGTCTATGATCAGGCCAATTCAAAACTATGGAATTGAGGACTGATGAGTCAATTGGTAAACCAGTCTATGGCTGTCAATACTTAATGGGCAGCAGATAAAGCGTGACTGGACTTTAGTTAATCTGATTTCAATGCTGCAGACATCTGTCAGATGTCAGGCAAGACCTTTTCCTAAATAGCCTACAAGAAAATCTTGAAACATTATGCCCATAAAACAAAGCAGTGACATAATACCAATTCTCCACCTGTAGTGAGGAAGTGGGGTAACTCAGCTCCAGCGATTGCAGATGTGGATTTGTGCAGGAGCACCCAAGCCAAAAGTGATGAGGTCTACAGAGCATGCCAGCTGGTGATCACATCAGTGCGCTTTGGGACATTCATCTCTTTGGCAGTAACTGGTTGGGCTTCATGGAGGCCACCAGCCAGTGGGATGAACAGCATGAGCAATGAGAAAGCGAGGAACCTAGCTAGGCAAATCATGAGAGGCTATCCACTGTGCAGGTATATTACTGTTGCCTAGCTACCACAGACAAGTGGAGAAGTAGCCTAGTGGTTAGAGCAACTGCCTAGTACCCAGAAGATCAAGGATTCAATTCCCACTGGCATTCCTTGTGACCTTAGGCAAGTCACTTTACCCTCCATTGCCTCAGAAGAAAAGGCTGGCAATCTACTTCCAGTGATAGATTGCCAAGAAAACCCAGAGGTAGCTGGGTCACTATGAGTCAACACTGACTTGATGGCACTAAAAAAAAAAAAAAAGCTACCACAGACATAGCAGGCAACACAGTGGTGGGAGCTTAGAATGCAAGAAATAAGATATGCCAAACTGGGTCAGACCAAAGGCCCATCAAATCCAGTATCTCATTTCCAAAAGTGGCCAATCCAGGTCACAAATACCTGTCAGGTTCCCAAAAGTTAGATAGATTCCATGCTGCTTATCCAAGGGATTTTCCCAGTCTTCTTTAATAGTGGTTTATGGATTTTTCCTCCAGGAACTTTCCAGACCACTTTTAAACCCAACTACACTAACAGCTTTTACAACATCCTCTGGCAACAAATTCCAGAGTTCAATTAAGTGAAAAAATATTTTCTCCAATTAGGTCTTAAATGTGCTAGATTGTACCATCATTGTGTATCCCCTTATCTTTCTACTTTTTGAAGGAGTAAACAACCGAACTACGTTTACCCATTCTACTCCACTCATTATTTTATAGACCTTTATCATGTCTCCCCTCAGCTGTTTCTTTTCCAAGCTGAAGAGCCCTAACCTTTTAAGCCTTTCCTCATAGGGATATCCTTCCATTCTCTTTAGTAATTTGGTGGCTCTTCTCTATACCATTTCTAATTCTGCTATATCCTTTTCAAGATACGGCAACCAGAACTGTACATAATATTAAAGGAGTGGTCACACCATGGAGCGATACAAAGATATTATCATATCCTTGGTTTTATTTGCCATTCCTTTCCTTATGATTCCTAGCATTCTATTTGCTTTCTTAGATGTGGCTGTGGCTGTATACTGAGCAGAGGGTATCAGGGTATTATCCATGATGATGCTTAGATCCTTTTCTGCGATGGTAAATTCTAGTGTGGAACCTTGCATTATATAACTGTAATTGGGGTTATTCTTCCCTAAGTGCATAACTTTGCACTTGTCCACATTAAATTTCATCTGCCATTTGCACGCCCAGAATCCCAAGTTCCCAAAGTCCTTCTACAATTTTTCACAATCCTCTTGTGATTTAACAATTTTGAATAATTTTGTGTCACCTGCAAATTTGATCCTCACTCGTTACCATTTCCAGGACATTTATGAATATGTTAAAAAGCAGTGGGTTCAGCACAAATCCCTGGGATACTGCACTATCCACCTTTCTCCACTGAGAAAGTTGGCCATTTAGCCCTACTCTCTCTTTTTTATCTTTTAATCGGGTCCTAATCCAAAAGAGTACACTGCCACCTTTCCCATGACTTTTTAATTTTCTCAAGACATCTCAATAATCAAAGAACAGCTGAGCCAGCCAGCCAGCCAGGTTCACTTGCAGAGCAGTTCTTGGGACTTTCATCTGCAGAGGCCACCACCTCAAAAGAAGGGAAGAATCCAGGAGCTCTTCCATCAACAGTGATACCAAAGCCAGAGTTAACTCAGGACAGTTTTGGGACCTGTTCTTGCATTGCCATCACCTCCAGGTATATTGATAAATAGAGAAAAAACCCCACACTAAAACTATTAGACATGCAGGAGTGGAGAAACTTGAATTTAACTTCCTGCATCAGATACAGAATATTTAAAGTAGAGTGTTATAATATCTGAGTGTCTATCTTTGTTTATTTAAAACTTCCTATACCACCCTGTGCGTCAATTTGTATCAGAAAGGTGTACACCAACTAAAATGCATAAAATAAAGGAAAAATTGGAAAAGGAACTCCAATAAACAGGAAATAAAATAGAGAAAGATAAAAAGAACATCCAGTTGTGAGAAAACGTACCTGAAACCTACCCCCTCCCTAACCTTGAAATCCTGTGAAAAAAGTGAGTTTTCAGAAGAACCTTGAACGTTTTGCAGAAGGATTCCAAATGATATGTGAAGGAAGAGCACCTCATAAGGACGAGGCCAAAAATTAGAAAGCGGCATGATGTGATGCCTCCAATCAGGCATGAGAGGCCGGTGGAATAATCAGTGAGTTGGTGTTCTAGGAGTGAGGAGAACGGGCTGGACAGTAGGGTATTAGTGGTGTAGAAAGGTAAACGGGAAAATCAGGGAAGGGAAGAAAGAAGTAACCTGATTATAAGAAGAGGAGGAAAGAGAATTTAACTGCTTGAAATATAGTTCTTGCTGCTGTTTTGCCAATTGTTACCAATATTGTATTAGTAAATTATGCATAAACCCTTGGTTCAGAACACAAACTCTGGACTGGACCCATTTATTGAAGATGGAAAGCAGCGTAAGAAGTTTTATATGCCATGGGTCTCCCAGCATATGCTGGTCCCTATTCTAGTACGTCTACTACTAATCATTTGTATAGCACTACAAGGCATGCAGATGGAGGAGTGGCCTAGTGGTTGGGGCAAGTTGCCTCAGGCTAGAGGCCTGGGGTTCAAATCCCACTGGAGGACAGCAACCTCAAGCTGGAGGGACCGGGGGTTCTAGTCGCACAGGCACACCTTGGGCAAGCCACTTAACTCTCCATTGCCTCAGGTACAAAAACAGATCATGAGCCCTTTGGGGACAAGGGAAATATATACTGTACCTGAATGTACACCACTTTGACTTGGTGAAAAGCAGTATATAAGCATTGCTAAATAAATTAATATGCAGCACTGTACATATAGATGCTCATCAGAGTTTACAATCTAATCAAGATGAAGAACATCACAAAACAGTAGGTAACCTCTTCCAATCCCAGAGGGATATCCTTCTGCTCCTTAAAGTTACTTTGCTAAACCCAGCAAAATTAATTTACAACCTTGGGTATTTATCCTAAAGCAGAGATTCTTAACCCAGTCTTCTGAACACACCTGCCAGTCAGGTTTTCAGGATAGCCATAATCATTGCCACTGTTGCAGAGTCATAGCTTCCGCTGGGGGAATCCCCTTCCCCAAGACTGTCACAAACATTAATCTTCATGGCCCTCCTGTTTTCCTCCAGCAGCCAGCATCTGCACACTTCTGGGTTTAGGGCTCAGACCATCACCATGGAAGAAATGCTGCTCCAGCCCTGGAAGGATTGGGACTGCAGCGGAGGTTGGAGAATGCATCTCTACCGCCAGAGTGGTAAATTTAAAAGTTTTTTTTTCTACTATTTACATTCACTCCTATGGAAATAAATGGCTAAGAGGAGCTTTATTTTACATTACAGTGTTTCTCCACTGCAAAGCATATGAAATGTACCAATATATAGAGTGAGAGCAGGGACAAAATGATTGCTTGAGGAGTACCCCTAAAGGAGTGGCCAAAAATGATGTAGTTCATTCAGTGATCAGTGTGTCCATGTGAAGTTTCAGGGAGTTGGTAGCAGCCTGATGAAGAAACTATAGTGTAGTAGGATGCTCCAGTGAGTTAAGGGATGAGACACCATAAGTGACGTCTCTCAGCTTCTAGATTTGGAGCCTGTGGGCATCTAGCAGTTCCAATGTGTTGTACCCTAGAGAGTCATTTACTGGACAAGGAGTCAGGGTGGAGGACCTGTCGTGGATCCCATGTCCAAGATGAATATGAGTCTCAGGAGGAAGAGTACTTTGCAGAGGAGGTTGTGAAAGATACCTGCTTGCAGTCCTGACAAGTTAAAATGTTCATGATCTAGTCTGAAAGGAGGGATACAGAAGTAATCCATTGCTGACCTAGGAGTCCAGAGGGTTCCACAAAGAAAAACTGGTGACAGAGAGAACTCAACTGAGGAGTTCTGATATAAAAAAAAAAGGAGAAATTAGACCTTACCTGCTAATTGTCTTTCCTTGAGTTTTCTCCGGGCCAGTCCAGAACAGATGGGTAGTCAATCTCCCTCCTCTAGCAGCTGAGGACTGAACACTGATTCTTGTTGCCAGGCTACCCAGCTCTCCCCTGGTGTCAGAAGGCAGTCTTAAGGTATCAAGCAGAAAACTACCCGCTATAACCGAAAGAAAAAACAACAAAACCCATGCGAAACTAAACAGTGGGCCTGAAAGAACATGAAAGAACTTGAAAGAGTAACACAGAAGGTTGCTGTACATGCACTTTTTTCCTGTAGAAAATTTTTTGTGTCTTTGCTAAGAGAGAAGCTCTTTTTTTTTTTTTTCATTTACGATTACATGAAGAAGACTTCAAATTCAGAAGATTTCTTAGAAGAAGCTATATTAAAGATTGAAGCCGAAAATCGCATACCACTCACAGTAGATACAAATAGGGTGGGTTCTGGACTGGCCCGGAGAGAACTCAAGGAAAGACAATTAGCAGGTAAGGTCTAATTTCTCCTTCCTATTCGTCTCTCCGGGCCAGTCCAGAACAGATGGGTAGTACCAAAGCAGTACCTAACCCCGGGAAGGACCTGTGAGCCCCGCAACCACGGCCGAGGCCCCCACACACGCATCCTGCCTCACCTGCACATCCAAACGATAATGTCGCGCAAACGAATGAAGAGAAGACCAGGACGCCGCCCGACAAATATCCACCGGCGGCACCAAGGCCAACTACGCCCACGTCGCAGCCTGACCTCTGGTAGAATGAGCATGAAGCCCGAGTGGAACGGACTTGCCTCTGGTTTCGTACGCAACTCGTATCGCATGTTTCACCCAACGAGCTATGGAGGCCTTGGAGGCCGCCTGCCCCTTGGACGGACCTCCAAACAGAACGAACAACCTTTCCGATTTATGAAACGATTCGGTCTCCTGAAGGTACCTGTGGAGCACACGACCCATGTCTAACTTACGCAGAGAGCGATCGAACGAACCTGCCCCCGACGCCGCGAAGGTGGGCAGCGAGACCGGTTGATTCAGATGAAATGCGGACACCACTTTAGGCAAAAAAGACGGCACCGGACGCAAGACCACCTTTTCCGCCGAAAACTGAAGAAACGGCGGTCTACACGAAAGCGCCAAATCCGAAATCCATCTAGCGGAACATAAGGCCACCAAGAAAGCCGTCTTCCAGGACAATTCCCGGACACCACAGGACGTACGGGGCTCAAAAGGAGGCTCTGTCAAGACTTCCAACACTAGATTCAAATCCCAAGGAGGAATCACCTGCCGGATTGGAGGCCGAAGTTGCTTGGCCGCTCTAAGGAACCGCAGAACATCCGGATGAGTGGAAAGGGAAGTTCCGTGAACCGGTCCACGAAAAACAGCGAGAGCCGCTAACTGTACCTTCAAGGTGCTAAGAGCGAGTCCTTTCTCTAGCCCGCACTGAAGAAACGCCAGAATATCCGGGAGGGAAGACTTCCCGGGCCGCAAGGTCCGATCCGCACACCACGCCTCAAAAACGCGCCACACCCGAATGTACGCTAACGACGTGGACCGCCTCCTTGTTTGTAACATCGTGGCTATCACAGCCCCCGAATAACCTTTGCGGCGCAAATGCGCCCTCTCAAGAGCCATGCCGTAAGCAAGAACCGATCCGCCTAGGGCATCTGAACGGGCCCCTGATGCAGCAAGTCGACTCGAGCAGGCAATCTCCAAGGCGGCTCCACCAGAAGCCGCATGAGATCGGCGTACCAAGGGCGCCTGGGCCAATCCGGAGCAATGAGGATCACCAGCCCCTCGTGACTTGCTGCCCTCTGAATGACCCAGCCCACTAAGGGCCACGGAGGAAACACATACAGCAGTTGCCCCAACGGCCAGGGCTGAACAAGACCGTCGAGTCCCTCCGACATATGCTCCCTGCGCCTGCTGAAAAACCGCACAGCTTTGGCATTGCTTAGAGTCGCCATAAGGTCCATGACCGGCTGACCCCAACACAAGGTGAGCTCGTGGAAGACGTCTGCATTGAGCTCCCATTCTCCGGGATCTAGCACATGCCGACTGAGATAATCGGCCTGAATATTGTCCTTCCCCGCCACATGAGCCGCCGAAAGCGCCGCGAGATGCAATTCCGTCCAGTGAAACAACTGTTGACTCTCCTCCAGGAGAAGAACACTGCCCGTGCCCCCTTGGCGATTTATGTAGGATACCGTCACCAAGTTGTCGGAGAAAATCCACACCGGTCTCCCCTCGAGAAGGCTGGCAAACGCCACAAGCGCTAGACGCACCGTTCTCAGTTCTAGCCGATTGATGGACCAAAGACTTTCTTCCGCTGACCAGGAGCCTTGCGCTATCTGAGACAAACAATGTGCCCCCCAACCGGTCAGAATGGCATCCGTAGTAACCAAAATCCATTCTGGAAGCTCCAGCGGAACCCCCGCCTGCAGGTGTTCCGGAACTAACCACCACTGAAGACTGACACGCACCTGATCGGGACAGCTCAAGCGACATGAAAGCGGATGATGCTGTGGAGACCACCGCGAAAGCAGAGCCTGTTGGAGCGGCCGCATGTGCGCCCTGGCCCAAGGCACCAGATCCAAGGCTGCCGCCATCGACCCCAGCAATTGCAAGTACCTCCAAGCCGTTGGAGCCCGGACGCGCAAAAAAACCGTCATCTGAGAGAGAAGCTTCCGAACCCGCTCCGGAGGCAGAAGGACAACACCCCTGTCCGTGGCGAAGAAGGCCCCGAGATAAGTTAACTGCTGTACTGGCTCCAGATGACTTTTCGCCTGGTTCACAATCCAACCGAGACCCTCGAGAAAAGAAACTACCCGAGCAGTCGCCCTGACGGACTCCTCCCGCGACGCCGCTCGAATCAACCAGTCGTACAGATAAGGATGAACCTGGATTCCTTCCTTGCGCAGGGCCGCCGCTACCACCACCATCACCTTGGTAAAAGTGCGCGGCGCCGTCGCTAGACCGAACGGCAAGGCCCGAAACTGAAAATGACCCATGGGAACTGCAAACCGAAGAAACCGCTGATGTTCCGGTCTGATAGGAATGTGCAGATAGGCCTCCGTCAAATCTATGGAGGAGAGAACCTCCCCCGGACGTACCGAGTGGATTACCGATCTCAAGGTTTCCATCCTGAAATGAGGGACACGCAAACACCGGTTCACGTGCTTTAAGTCCAAGATGGGCCGAAATGATCCCTCCTTTTTGGGCACCACAAAATAAATCGAGTATCGACCGAAGCCGCACTGGTCGGAAGGTACTGGAACCACGGCATGAAGCCGCAACAACCGCTGCAACGTGTCGTGGATCGCCATCCTTTTGGTGAGAGGACCGCACGGAGAGAAAACGAAGGCATCCGCCAGAGGACATTCAAACTCTCTGATAATCTGGAGCACCCACTGGTCGGTAGTAATGGCGGCCCAAGCGGGAACAAATTCCTGCAACCGACCTCCTACCGGAATCTCCCCCTGGGCCAGCCTCACTTCATTGCGGTTTCTTAATGGAGGCTGGAGGGGCCCCAAAATAGCCTCTACTGGAACCTCGGGCCCCCCAAAAGGACTGCCCCCGTGAAGGAAACCGACCATGCTGATAAGAAGTAAAGCGAGCTCCCCAAAAACGGCGAAAGTCACGCCCCTGACCCCTAGGGAAGGAGCCCTGTTTAGCCGCTTTAGGACGGTCCTCGGGAAGACGCCCTCCTTTGGAGTCACCTAAATCTTTAACAATCTTCTCTAACGCCTCTCCAAAAAGTAGTTTACCCTTGTACGGGAGTTTACTGAGACGCGCCTTGGACGAAGCATCCGCCGCCCAATTCCTTAACCACAGAAACCGCCGCGCGGCAATCACGGAAGCCATAGACTTTGCGGAAATCCGAATCAAATCATAAAAGGCATCCGCCAAATACGCCGCCGCCGATTCCAGCTTAGCCCCTTCCCCAGAAGGAGCCGCGTCCACATCCTGTCCGGAACCCAGCTGACTCCACCGAATAGAAGCTCTGGACACGTATGCCCCACACACGGACGCTTGCAACGCCAGCGCACTGGAATCAAAGGCCTGCTTCAAAAGCGCCTCCAACCTGTGATCCTGAATATCCTTAAGGGCCGTAGCTCCTTCCACCGGAATCGTGGTCTTCTTGGTGACCGCAGAAACCAGCGCATCCACCTTAGGCATACGCATCAACTCTCTCTCCTCTTGGGGTACGGGATATAAACGTGCCATAGCCCGAGCACCTCACAAGGACGCTTCAGGACATTCCCACTCAGATTCTATCATCTGTTTAATCACTCTGTGCAGGGGAAAACACCTCTGTTCCGTTTTGAAACCCTGTAACAAGGGATCCTCCAAAGGTTCCTGTTGAACCACAGGAGGCACTATATTAAGCGCCGCCAGAGACTGCGCAATCAACGCTGTCAGCTCATCCTTCCTAAAAACCCTAAATATATTAGGATCATCTCCGGGACCCAATTCTCCTTCCTCCAAGTCCGCGGGCCAGGATTCCAATCCCGGGTCTGACATGAGCTCTCCCTCCTCTGGCCCCAGAGCCTCCGCAGCCAGAGAAGCAGCGTCTACTTTGGTGTCCCTAAGCGCTGCCATCGAGGAGACCCCCTCACTGGGATCTGACAGGCCAGAGACCCCTGCCTGAGAAATCTGCACGGAGTCTGTCACAACTGTATCAGGAGCTTGAGCTTTTTTAAGCAAATAAGCTTTGTGAAACGCTAAAATAAACTCCGCGGAGAGGAAAGGGTCCAGAATCTCTGGTACCGCTGTTAATAATGGCTGCTCCTGGGGGGCGGAGCCAGCGGCGATACAGGGTGGCTGCGTAGGAGAGGATCTCCGGTGGCTTGTGTAGAATCCTGAGACTTTCCCTCTCTCCGAGACTCGGAAGTGTTGCCATTAAAGGTGTTTCGATACCCTGAAAGTGGTGGGATAATGTCCAGCAGCAAGCCGACGAAGCTGGACTTTACATCGAGCCAGACTGCTGGGATGAAATGGAGTAAGTCAGATCCGCTCTCCCCACAAAAGATGGCGGCTGCGCGGGAGACAGATGAGACGATGAAGGAGGTCCTAGGGGAGATCAGGGCAGTAAAGGAGATGGTTGCGGCGAGTGGCGATGTGATGTCCCGGGTGCAAGAGGATCTGCAGGACCTGAGGGCGCAGATGGAGAGGCTGTCTAATCGCCTTGATAAAATGGATGCTACGCTAGCAGTGCACGAGGTCCAAGTTGAGCAATGTCGGAAGGCCCAGAAGCGAATTGAGTGACTGGAGGCGACCATAGAGGACCTAAGTAATCGTAGTAGGCGTAATAATATCAGGATTATAGGGGTCCCAGAGGGGGCCGAAGGCACTGACCTGATAGCGTTCTTAACCCAAGCTATTCCGAAAATGCTGAGATTAAGTCTGGCGGGACCGCTGGAATTCGAGAGAGCGCACAGAGTGCCTGCGCACACAGGCCCCCGCAAACAGCAGACAAGGCCCATCATTTGCTGTATCCTGCGGTTTCAGCACGTCTCGCAGATAATGGCAGCGGCTCGGGCAGCCTCGGTGGTAACGTTTGAGGGCCGCAACGTCTCCTTCTTTCCCGACTTTTGCAAGGCCATGATTGATAAAAGGAAGCAGTTTTTGGCTTTGAGGCCCCGACTGCAACATCTACAAGCAAAGTATGGGCTGTTCTACCCAGCGCGCTTCAAGATAACTATGGACAATCGCACCCGAGCTTTCGAGGATCCAGCGGAGGCAGCCCAGTTTGTAGAGGAGCAGGAAGCACTGGTGATGCAATGACTAGAACGTTGGTAGTCCTATTATGGCTCCAGTGTGTTGCTTCCTGGCCTAGCCAGGATGATAGTGGGCCCCAAGGGGAGTTATACTGGTGGGGCAGACGGGGTGATTGGAGACAACTGTTTTTTCTGGTGGAGGGGGATTTACCATATTGTGAATGTTGTTATCATTGCATAGCTACAGATAATTATGTCTAGGGTAACTGTTGAGACTGGGGTGTTGAAGGGGGTAACGGGAGGGCCGGGTGGATTGCTAGAATTCTGCTATGTTTAGCGGGTGACTGCATGGGTGGAGGGCGGGTGTCATCATGTAATTATGATTCTGTTTTTGGTAACCTTGGGGGGAGAGGGATTTGTCTAGTTGGGCGCTGTTTATTGTTATCTGATAGCCACTGTGGCCGCTTGTTGCATGTTGGCTCACCCAAATTTTGTTATCAGTCGCACAGAGGTGGTGCACCAGTCGTCTTGCAAGCCCTTTATAGTCAGACCTGTATATAAGCCATCTTACGTTTGGGACATCCAGAATGCGCCCGGGGTTAAGTTCTTTTTTCCTATGAGCAAATGGCCCCTTTAAAGGTGTTGTCCTTAAATGTCAAAGGCATTATTCATCCGGCTAAGCGCAAGAAGATTTTAGTGTACGCCCAGAAGCAGAGGGCTGATATTGTAATGCTACAGGAGACGCATTTAGTCACTAAAGAGTCCCTGAAATTGGAACAAGGGAAGTTTGTTCTTGCGGCACACGCCCCTGCCCTGGGAAAGAAGAACGGAGTGGCAATTTTAATCCGGAAGAACATTGGAGCCCTTTTGCAAAAGACTAGATCGGACCCAGAGGGAAGATGGGCGAGTGTACAGCTCGATCTGGATGGAAAAAGGGTGGGGCTAGTGAATATTTATGCTCCCAATTGCGACAGTCCTAATTTCTTCCAAAACCTAGCAAACGTGATCCATGAGTATGCCGGGGTCCCTATTATACTGGGAGGAGACTTCAACCTGATCATGGACCACTTAATTGACTGCAAGCCGGTTAGAGGCAGTCGGAAATGCAGAGCTCTAGAGGTGCTGACGTCAGTTATGTCTGAGTTTGGCCTGGTGGATATTTGGAGACTTCTTCACCCATCCAAAAAGGATTATACTTTTTATTCCCACCCTCACAGTTCCTTCTCGAGAATTGATTTTTTCTTAGTTTCTCGACTGTTAGTTCCGAAGATAATGGATGCAGCGATATTAAGTATGCACATTTCTGACCATGCCGCCATAACCCTGGAAGTGGAGTTATTGCAGGCCGAAGAGAGGAGTAATGGGTGGTTTTTCCCCAGAGCTCTGTTGGCGGAAGATACCTTTAAGGAGTATGTGCGGCAGGCTATTAAAAAATATTTCGAGGTTAATGACCCAGCAGAAACATCAATATGGGCATGGTGGGAGGCATTCAAGGCCTCAATGAGGGCCAAGATCACTAGTTTTTCTATCGCTGCCAGACGGCAGGAGAAGGCCAGGATCTCTGCTCTGGACCAGCAGATCCGTGCGGGGGAAAGACTGCTGCAGAAACAAGCGAATGCTCAAGTCATACTGCATCTCCAGAAGCTGCGCTTTCAGTATAACTCCATGTTAAGCAGGGAGGTAGCACAGTCTGATTTTGAGACTCAAGCAAGATATTATACTGAAATGAATAAGCCAGGGAAATTGTTGGCCACGAAACTAAAACCCAGATATGGTAAATCCCGCATTGCAGTTATTGAAGAGGCTAATGGAACGGCCGTGAAGGATAGCACGGGCATTGTGGAATCCTTTCGAAAGTTTTATGAGGGTTTGTATTCGTCCGAAATCCAGTGGAATGAGGAAGAGGTGGAAAGCTTCCTGAAGCAGATAGAGCATCCTAGTCTGGGATTGGAACATCAAGAGGCTTTGGAAAGGGAACTGGCGAGCGAGGAGGTGCGGGAGGCCTTGCGGAGAATGCAGACGGGTAAAGCCGCAGGGCCAGACGGTCTTCCGGTAGAATTTTACCAGACCTTCGCAAAGGATCTATTACCACACCTGTTGTTGTACTATCAACGATTGCAGGAAGCCGATAATGGCACAGGAGCCTTTGCGGCGGCTACTATTGTGGTCTTGGAAAAGCCCGGGAAAGATCCAAAGCTGGTGGGCAATTATAGGCCCATCTCCTTGCTTAACGTGGACTACAAAATCTACTCCTCAATCTTGGCGAGCCGCGTCAACGCAGTCTTGCACCTGCTTATACACCCGGATCAATGCGGCTTCGTCAGTGGACGATCGACTGCGGACAACGCGCGGCTGCTTTGTAATGTCTTCGAGGTTGCGGAAGGGCTGAACTTGCCTCTGATAGGCCTATCGTTGGATGCCGAAAAGGAATTTGACAGACTGGAGTGGCCTTTCCTGTTTCGTGTACTGGAGTGGTTTGGATTCCCTGCTCAGTTCATTCATATGGTCCGGGTGTTGTATGCCAACCCAGCTGCGCGGATTCTCGCCAATCAAGTGCTCTCTAACTCCATCCCTCTTTACAGAGGCACCAGGCAAGGCTGTCCGTTATCTCCCCTGCTGTTCAACCTGGCCCTGGAGCCTCTAGCATTACTGGTGAGGCAGTCTGTGGAGGTCAAGGGAGTTGTACTTCGAGACCTTCACATCAAGCTCTCGGCTTACGCAGATGATCTGGTATTTTTTCTTCAACCAACATCAATTCAGCCCCTTCTGCAGCTGATTGAAGATTACTCCCGGTTTGCTGGCTATCGTGTGAACTGGGCAAAATCGTCGGCCTTCCCTCTGAGCAGATACGCCACAGCAGACATGGTACAGAAATTTGCTTTCCGGTGGGAATCCTCGCTGATAAAGTATCTCGGTGTCCAGTTTGGGGCCCCTTTGGATGAAACAATTAGACTCAATGCAGAAAAGATCAAGGAGATCGCCCGGAGCTTTGCATTGCAGTGGTCTACGCTCCGTTTGACATGGTGGGGAAGAATGGAGTCTATCAAGATGACATTAATGCCTAAGATAAATTATATCCTGGGAATGGTCCCGGTGCTGTTTCCGGGTGCAGTGTATAAAGAGGTAGAACGTATCCTCGTTTCCTTTCTGTGGAATGGGAAAACTCCCAGGATCGCCCTCAAGAAACTTAAAGCAAAAAAGCTCGAAGGTGGTGTTCACTTCCCAGATTTCCTTTGGTACCATATGTCAACTATCCTCAAGCAAGGTAGTTTATGGTCTGCTGAGATGTCCTTAGTTCAGCGGCCGGTATGGCTCGAACTTTAAGAATGTTTGGCTATGCCTCTCCCAGGGCATCTGCTGATGGGTATGCTATGTCCTGATGAAGTTAAGGTGGGAAGAATCATTACTTCCACTCAGAGAGCTTTGCAGAGTCTTTTGCTGGTTGCGGGCAAGGACAAGCTTCTTTCAAGGCAGCTTCCGTTATGGCACAATCCCTTGCTGAAGATCAATAAGGCCTCCTTTGCCTGGAGAACGTGGCAGAGCAGAGGGATTTGGACGGTAGGTCAGCTGATAGAAAAGGATGGTTGGAAGTCCTTTGGCTCGCTGCAGAAGGAGTTCGGGATCCCGTCCAGGTGTTATTATCAATGGCTACAATTAAGGCATTGTTTGTGCCACGGGCAGAAAAAACCTTGTGATTACCTTGACGATTGGCAGCTGAAAGACTTAGCAGAGATGGTGTCAGCCAAGAAAGGAGGCATGTCCAGGCTATACTCCATCCTTAGATGCCATGGCACGGAGATGGTGAGAGGCCCACAGAAGGTATGGGAGGAGGAGACTGGCTCCGACTTGTCTCAGCCCGTGTGGAATCGCCTCTGGGGCCCAATAGTTCGGGTCTCCAGATCGGCTGCGGTAACGCAATCTATGTTTTGTTTCGCTCACAGGGCTTACATCACCCCGGTAAAGCTGTCAAGGTGGAGCAAAGAAGCTTCCCCACGTTGCTGGTCTTGCAAACAGGATTTTGGCACCTTGAGACATATGTTCCTGGAGTGTCCATGCCTACAAGACTACTGGACCCCGGTATGGCGTAGGATACAGCAGGTGTTCAACTTCTCTTCTCCTTTGACGTGGAGTATACTGGGACTCAGATCACTGGCTGGCATTCCTATGCTCCCCAAAAAGCATTTATTTGGAGTGAACTTTCTGTTGGCAATAGCGATAAAACTTATCTTAAGCGCATGGAAAGACTCAACAGTGCTATCTTGGCTGGCCTGGTGGAATCAAGTGTGCATATATAATAAATACGAGAAAGCCTATGACAAATTTTTTAGATCCAGGGGTGGGAAATGTTCGGTGAATAAATGGGCTGCTCTGGATGATTTTGTGGGGATGGTTGCGGCGACCAATGATCCTTGAAGGGCTTGCAAGATGGCTGACTGGTGTGGGGTAGGGATGTGGGTGACATATGGTTGTTAGTTGTTATTGTTAATGGAGGTGGTTCTTGTGTATATATGTGTGTTGTAAAATGCAAAATATAATAATAAAATAAAAATAATAATAATAATGGCTGCTCCTGCCCCTCAGCGTTATGCACTCGAAACTTCGCCTTGCGCTTGCCTGCCTTAGAGTGTGGAGCTGACGAAACGGCTGGCCCCTCCAACATGGCCGCCGTTCCCGCGCTTTCCCCCGAAGTCTTAAGCCGGCCTAGCTGCTCACTCTGAGTTCCCTGCTGCTCCTGCATAGTGCGGCCCGTCCGCCCCCCCAACGGAGAGCTAGTGACCGCCCAAAAAAGCGAGACTCCCGAACGCCCAGTAACCCGAGCACCGGTCCAAACTAGCTGTCCCGACTACACTAGGGAAGAGGGGAAACGCACGCGGCGGCGCCCGCGCTGAGCAAATACCTGAACAGTGCAGCCAAGGCCTCCAAAGCTCCCGATAGAGAAAACCGCTGCTAGCGGCTACGGGAGACAGGGAAAAACGGACGGAGGAAAAACAGTTGCTGGGGCTCCCAGATCTGTTCCCCACTGTCACAAACTAACGGAGAAGAGTAGACAGGCCCTGCCTCATTCTCCGAGCCGATTCCTCGGCTAACCAACACCAGCGCTGACGTGCAATTACACCAACAGCATAAAAGCACTCATGTGCAGATTTACCCTGCTAGGGCAAAGCACAAATCCTTCTGTGTGAACTCTTCCCACTAGTACCAAACCAAAAAGGAAAATAAAATAAAGGGAAATTAAAAGTGCTAGGTTTCTTGTGGGGAGCTAGTTCTCCACACATCCAGCTCAGCTGCTGAGGACAATAAGACTGCCTTCTGACACCAGGGGAGAGCTGGGTAGCCTGGCAACAAGAATCAGTGTTCAGTCCTCAGCTGCTAGAGGAGGGAGATTGACTACCCATCTGTTCTGGACTGGCCCGGAGAGACGAATAGGAAATAAGGGTTCTTAGGATCCAGGGATCCCAGAGAGGAAAGGGAGATGTTAATCCAGATGAGAGGAGAGTTTGCCCAGAGAAAGGAAAGAGGCAAAAGAGAAAAGGATTTATCCCCTATCCCACTGCACTGCACAAATTCCAATTTTGCGGTATTGTTTGTGAGTAAGAGAATGTGTTTTGGACTTAAATAATTATTTTTACATTTAAGACTTCAATTTTGGAACATCACATTTGAGTCTGGAGTGTCTTTGTAGCAAGGGAACTACAAATAAGGCCTTAAAGTTAAGAAATCCTTACACCTTGTCAAAGAATCCACATGTGGTTTCCCTAATATAACTCATGGGGGCGAGGACCAGGAAACCCAGTAAGCCTTCTGTGTAATGGAGTACCCAGAGCAGGGGCTAAATATGCATGTCACACTCTCCTATTTATACAGAAACATATGGGCCAATATTCAAAATCCGTATCCGGACGACCAATGGGAGGCTAAAGGATAAGGGTACCAAGTGAGATATTCAGCAGCACTGTCTGGATTAGGGTTGCCAACTTTTTCACCGAGAAAAACCCGACACCTTTGGCTTGCCATGCTCCACCCATTCTCCTCCCCTAGTCCCGCCCCCAGCCCTACCCACAAAAATTACCGAGGATACATGTAGGCTAACTTCCTTGGTCAGATAATAATTAAACTGGGAACCCCAAAATCCAAACATGAAATAAACAACACTGGAGAAATAAAACTATAAAGTAATTTGCTCTTGCACTAAACAAAAACGCAAAGATGTTAGCAATACACACTTCCCAGACCAGACATATTCCAGTTAATAAATTCAAAATAAAAAGTATTTTTCTACCTTGTGTTTGGGCACTTCATTTTTCAGTTGCAATTGCTCCAGTCACTTTCTTCTGGTTTCTTTGTGTCTTCTGCGAGCTATCCATTTGTCCTTTCTTCTCTTTTAGATGTTCTCCATTCTCTCTCTATATCTGTTTTAACATACTGATTGTTTCCCTTTTGCTCTTTCCCCCAATTCTTTCCTTATCCTTTTTCATCCATTTAAATTTCACCCTTCCATTCTCAAGCCCCTCTTACTCTCCCAATACCCGACCCATCATAGACTTTTCTTCCACACAAAATATTTTTTCCCCTCTCCATTCTCATTCCCCATCCATTCTAGTCCTCCCCCAAAATCAGTTCCCTTATAGTTCTAGACCCACCCAGCATTCACTCCCTTCTAGTCCCATTCTCCCATGCGCCACATCAGCCCATTTCCAGTCCTATTCCAGCTCTTCATAAGCCCATTTCCAGTGCTAGCCCTCACATCACAGGCCATTTCCAGTCCTAGCCCCCGCCCCCCAATCACAGCCCATTTACAGTCCAAGTCCCCCATCACAGCCTATTTCCAGTCCTAGGCCCCCCACCATCACAGCCCATTTGCAGTCCTAGCCCCCCCCCCACCATCACAGCCCATTTGCAGACCTAGCCCCCCTAATCACAGCCTATTTCCAGTCCAAGTTCCCCCTCCCTCCACCATAGCCCATTTCCAGTCCAAGTCCCCCCCCCCCATCATAGCCCTTTTCCAGTCAAGGTCCCCCCCCCCCATCACAACCCATTTCCAGTCCATGTCCCACTATAGCCCTTTTACAATCCTGGTCACCCCCCCCATCAAAGCCCTTTTACAGTCCAAGTCCCCCCCCCACTAGTCCTTTTCTGGTCCAGGTCCCCCCCCATCACAACCCATTTCCAGTCCGTCCGTCCCCCCCACTATAGCCCTTTTCCAGTACAGGTCCCCCCCCATCACAGCCCATTTGTAGTACTCCCCTCCCGTGCAGCTGCTGCTCCTGCTTCTTACTGAACAGCAGCTCCAATAAAGTTAATTTAAAAGTAAGGAAACCTGTGAGAAACCCTCAGCTCCTATGAAACTCCTTCTGCAGGGTCCCTGGCTGAAAAGGAAATGACATCAGAGGGGCGGGCACTGCAGAAGGAGTTTCATAGGGCCGGAAGGCCCCTCACAGGATTCCTTACTTTTAAATTAACTTTATTGCAGCCGCTGCTCTGTAAGAAGCAGCAGCAGTGGCTGCAAGGGGGGGCAAGGACTGTGATCGCAATCGCGATCGCAAGCGCAAAGCCGGTTTTCTGCTCTGGCCGCTCCCAATCTCGCAGCCAGAGCAAAAAAACGGCTTTTCAATGGCCGGTTTCGGTTCTCTGCCGGCAGCCAGCCCGACCACAGGAAAACCGGCCAGGCTGGCTGAAAACCGGCTGGTTGGCAACCCTAGTCTGGATAGCACCGCCAAATATCTCCACAGACCGCCCTAACATTATCTTGTAGCAGCAGAGCGCAGACAAACCAATGATACCAGGAGTCTGTTCAGAAGGTCCAAATCATTTATTTGTGCACAAGTCTCAAGCAAAGTCAATTTCAAAATGGCTGAGCAAAGTTCTCTGGCAATACAACAACTTTTATAGACTTTAGCTTCATTCTAGGTATAGAAAAACATTTCATTGGTCCCGGTAACCTCCCGTACCTCCCGTACCCCTTCTATTGGTCCCGGTACTGATATGATTATCCAATTATGTTCTTTCAGTGGGCTCAGCACCTGCTTACCCCCCTTCTAGTCCCAATTACAATGGCCAGTTCACCAACTTGTTACTTTCCTTCTCTCAAGGCCATTGAGCCAGTTTGTACATGTAGGGAAGCAGGGCTCTATAACTTCTCTGTCAGCAGTTTTAAACATGAATTTCTGTATTTTTCCATCTGTTCTGCTTGTCTAAGCTAATTCAATACTTTTACTGAATTCTAATTCTACAGTAGCATATTGGGGGATGTGCAATTCCTATAGGCCTCTTCACAAGCTTCATTTACAGGTCAAGCTAGTTAGGCTTGCTTGCTTATGTCAGACACTGTGGATCACAGGCCTTCACCTGCCACATTCCCCCCTTTGATTATTCTCACCCTATGACTGAATAAGGTGTGAGAATTAAATCACTTTAAAAGAGTTATACTAGGGTCATAGGATTCCGACTATATTTATTTATTTATTTATTACAGTTTCTTATATACCGCGCTATTCGGCATCAGCGCGGTTTACATTGTAACATAACTACCATACGACAAGGTGTCTGGTTTTACATTGAACAGGGAAAAGAAACTTGGATAACTGGGTTAACTATATACATGAGCTATTTACACTGCAGGATAGGTAAAATCAGGTCATAAGTAAGGGGGCATCTCTAGAGGGGTGATTTCTTGAGAGGGATATCTAGGCTCAAAGGTTGTCTGGGAAGTATTGGATGAAGAGGTAGGTTTTGAGTGCCTTCCTGAATTGATATAGATCGGTTATGGCTCTAATGTCAGGGGGTAGAGCATTCCAGCATCTAGGGATATAGAAACTGCACGCTCTGTTTGTGGTTGTCTTGTTGCACTTTGTCGATGCCTTTGGTGTGATTAGCAGGTTGACAGATGTTGCTCTTCTAGATCTGTTGGGGGGAACCATGTGGAAAAGATGCGTGAGTGAGGGGGAGGAAATGCCTTTGATTGCCTTGAATGTTAATAGAAGGGTTTTGAAGGTGATCCTCCCATGGATAGGTAGCCAGTGCAGCTGTTTGAGAATGGGCGTTACGTGGTCGCTTCTGGAAGCTCCGTAGATGACTCTGGCTGCGGCATTCATGGCCAATTGTAAGGGGGCTAGTGTGGATTGGGGAAGCCCTTGTAAGATGGCATTTGCAAAGTCGAAATGTGGCAGGATCAGCGCTTGATATATGGTTCGGAAATCCTCTGGGTCCAACAGTGAGCGTAGGTGCTTGAGTGCACGGATTTTAAAATAGACAGCTTTGACTATATTGCTTATATGACTTTTCATGTCCAGTCGTTGATCGACAGTTACTCCCAGGTATTTTATTGCCTCTTTAGTCTGCAGGTTGGCTTCCTTGACACTGACGTGGGGTGGGGGAGTAAAGTTGGGGTCTCTGGTGATGAATAGTACTTCAGTTTTTCTATGCAGGAGGTTTTGGTTGGTATAAGGCCATAATCTTAGTTGCGGTCTTCCGCTCTACTGTACTTTCAATAGCACTATGAATAGAACGCATACAACATGGGATTATACATGGTAATAGCAAAATAACAGCAATAAGTATTAGTACTAATATAAGGAAAGTTTTAAGTCCTCCCAGCCATGAGAAAAGGTTAGCAAACCAATTAGGAAATTTCAGTGAGTGCCAAGTCTGTACTGGCACATAAGCATGTCTTTGCATATCCTTAGCAAGTTCTTCAACTACTTGACCCTTATCATCTATTTTTAAACAACAATTGGTTAAATTCAGCTTACCACATACTCCTCCTTCAGCTGCTAACAAATAATCAAGTGCTAAGCGATTCTGATATATAGCAGTGCGCATCTGAGTACTTTGTCTAGCTAAAAGTGTAAGAGCTTGGCTAGTTTCGTTGGTTATTATTTCAACTACTGTTTGTAAGCGAATAATACGATTAATCATATAGACTGGGGTTCGATAACCCCACATACCATCATCATTCCAAGTGGCAGGCCCATAATACTCAATGATTCTCTCTGGCGGCCAATCATCACCCTTCTACTTCTCCCACTTGCCTACTTGGAGGGGTGATCTCTTCTGTCGCAGTGCTCTTTTGTGTCTGTGGGTAGTGTATACTGGGTATCCTAATTGTTCTCCATGTTCTGTGGGTAGGAGAAAGAAAGAAGGTATGATGGTCCCTAAGACACATGCTCCTCCCCAATGTGGCGGGAGTCGAGCATACGCTCGGTTTCCACAGATCCAATACAGGCCAGGTGGGGCTTGCCAAGCATGGGTTTTGGCAAGATTAGTCCATAAATCAGCAAGTTCAGGAAATCTGGCTAATGGGTTAGGAGGTTCAGGGTGTTTGATTCCTGACCACCATGACGTCTTTTTGGTAGTGGCATTATAGAATTTCTGGCTAAGACAGACCAGCTGTCCTACCTGTTGGGTGAACTGAGGTCCAGTTCTGGTATAGCAAAGACGTCCAACAATTGAGTGCGCTAACACTCATTCGCTAGTAGTCTTGTGTAATTCAGTCTGATTGTAAGTCAGAGAATAATTTAATTCTTGAGCTTCCCATGGCCACTGGTCACCCATCTGAGTTACGCCACAGAAATAACAATCTGAGATTTTGAGACTAGATACTACTGCTCCAGCTAATTCTAAGAATAAATTCTGAGAAGGATGAGGGATCTCAAACTTATTTACATGCATGGCCTCATAGAAGGTGTTATGGATGTGATATTTAGATGACTTGTGGGCTTGGGTGTTCAATCTTATATACACAATGGTTCCTGGATCTGATCCAGTACCTGCGATACGTAGACCAAATTTGTATCCTTGTTTCCATACACTAGGGTTACGTATCCGTAAGTGTAAAGGGTTACAAGCATCTTTCTTACATTTGTCGTCTGTTGTTGACTTGGTTAGAGTGGCCATTCGTTTATCTATCTTTTCGTCAACTATACCATCATTCCATGTAGCATAAAAAACACATTCCCAATTTGGGCAATAGTAATCTGCTGCTGTGGCAGTACTATATGAATCCTTTTTACCTGTACACTTTCCCCATCCTGTGGCACCTTCTGGGCACATATAATGGTCATTTCGATATGCTTTTTCCCAGGTACCACATTTGGAGCGACTATCTCTGTTTATAACATCACATGCATCAAAATTCAAAACAACAGGTCTACTTGTATCTTTAAGTGGTTGTGTGGCAGTTATTATAGGTCCATCTGCATCCTTCCATCGTATTTCCAACGTGTAATAGGATGGATTCTGATGCGGATTATAGCATACTCTAGATTTACCGTTAGTGCAAACATTTAGTTCAGTGGTGTTATAAATACACCGAGTCACTTTACCAGTGCAGGTATAGTAAGAATGGTAAATCAAAGTCTGAGTTACTTTCAGTCCAGTTCGAGTAGAAGTAATGCAAGCAGTGCATGGAGGTAAGGCATAAGTCAGTTCAAAGCCTCCAAAACAGGCAACCAGGGCAAAGCAAAGGTAAAGATACATGTTGATTGGAGTTCTTCTGAATCCTCAGCTTGCAGATCTTGACCACGACGTTCTTTTCTTCGTCCCGTTCACTAATGAAGCAATTCAACGGGTGCTGAGTGTTGATTGAAGATCCTCAAATTGTCCATCACACATTAACCAACTTAGCAATTTCAGTTGGCTTGTGAAGTCTGGTCAATCAATGTAGCATCAAAGTAGTGTGGCAAATCACACACATGAGGTTCGTTAAAAACAAACTCTTGCTGTATGGAAAACAGCAATCCTCTTCGAAAGACTTGGCTACTGCAAGGCACTGTAGCAAAGTGTTTAAACTGCTGGTTGCCGTCTCAGAGTAACTCGCAAAGGTGTATCAAGATGCTGTTCTGCTGTCCACTGCTCAGGTTCAGGATCAGCGGCGGGCTTGACTCTGCTGTGGTGGATCCAGGAATCGATTTCTGCTACCTTTACTGCAGTTGGGGTAGACAGGATGATGGTGTATGGTCCCTTCCAATGGGGTTCCAACGGTGTCTTCTTCCAATCTTTGATCCACACCGAGGTACCAGACTGGTAGGGATGCAGAGGTTCCGTCAAGTTGATAGGCAACCGGTCTTGGATCCACGCATGGAGAGTCTGCAGAACAAAACTAAGAGCTAGGAGTTCTTGCCTGGTTATTTCTGAACCAAGTTGGGCTAGACTTCCTGTAATTCCCTGTACTATTGGTGGGGGTTTACCATACAGAACTTCAAAAGGGGAAAAACCTGTTGACTTTACAGGAGCTGAGCGTATTCTGAGTAAAGCTATTGGGAGCACTTGGGGCCACTTTAGGTGTGTCTCCTGACAAAGCTTAGACATCTGGGCTTTTAGGGTACGATTCATTCGCTCAACTTTCCCTGAACTCTGGGGTCTATATGCAGTGTGGAGCTTCCATTGTATCTGCAAAGCTTTTGCTAACTGTTGAGTAATCTGGGAGACAAATGAGGGTCCATTGTCTGACCCTATTACTGCTGGAATTCCAAACCTAGGGACAATCTCTCTCATTAAAACTTTGGTAACTTCTCGAGCTTTTTCAGTTCTGGTTGGGAAGGCTTCTACCCACCCAGAGAAAGTACAGACTAATACTAATATGTAGTGATATCCATTGGCTTTTGGCATTTCAGTAAAATCAATTTGCAGGTGGTGCATGGGGGTTACACCTCCTGACTGAACTCGGGGTTCCGTTATGAGGCCTTGCTTGGCATTATTTTTGGCACAAATTAGACATTGGCGTGCTACTGAAGCTGATATGGTTGTCAACATGGTAATGTAGAAATGTGGTCTGAGTGCTTTTTCCATAGCACTTTTCCCATAGTGGGTGGCTTCGTGAAAGGCTTTGACAAAGGATGGTCCTAACAATTCGGGAATTACTATCCGTCCGGGGGGTTGACTGCCCTCTGCTGGTGGCAGCTCAATCCATCCATCTTTCAGTACTCCATCTTCCTTGTTACAGTAGTAATCTAATTCTTTGGTGGTATATCGTGGTGTCCATAAGTTTAAAGGTACTGGGAACAATGCTGCCTGCATTGGCATGGCTTGAGGTGTAATTTGTCCGGTCATAGCTGCTTGTCGTGCTGAGGCATCCGCAAACCTATTTCCTCGGGCAACTTCTCCTTTTCCTGCTTGATGTCCTCTGCAATGCATGACAGCTACACGAGTTGGGGCCCAAACTGCATCAAGTAACATCAGTATCTCGGGGCCATACTTGACTGATTTTCCTCCGGATGTAATGAGCCCTCGTTCCTTATAGAGAGCTCCATGGGCATGTAGGGTAGTAAAGGCATATTTGGAATCTGTATATACATTTAACACAAGTTTTGCACCTAGTAATAGTGCTCGAGTGAGTGCTATCAATTCTGCTTTCTGGGCTGATGTGCCTGAGGCTAGAGCTGATGACTCAACGACTTCATGTTGAGTGACAACTGCATATCCGGCACAGCGTCGTCCATTGAGGATTAGACTGCTTCCATCAACATAATAGATTTGGTCAGGATTGTCTATGGGCACATCTGTCAGGTCAGGTCGGCTAGAGAATACAGTGTCCATGACTTCGATACAATCATGTTCTGGGAGTTCTTCACTAACGGGTATCAATGTGGCTGGATTCAAGGCATGACTCACTTCCAGTTGTATCTGTGGGTTTTCACATAACATGCTCTGATATTTCAACATTCGGGAATTGGTGAGCCAATAATTTGCTTTCTGTTCCATGAGGGCAAGGACTGCATGTGGCACAGTGACTCGTAGATTCTGTCCTAATGTGAGCTTGTCTGCTTCACTCACTAACAATGCTGTAGCTGCGACTGCTCTCAGGCAAGGTGGCCATCCCTTGGCCACAGTGTCCAATTGTTTCGATAGGTATGCTACAGATTGCTCCCAATTTCCCAATTTCTGAGTCAACATGCCTAAGGCGTTTCCCTGTGCTTCATGTACAAACAAGTGGAAAGGCTTGTGAACATCTGGTAATCCAAGGGCTGGTGATGACATTAATTCTTCCTTTAACGTCTTGAAGGCTGTATCCTGCTCAGGTCCCCACTCCAGTGGCGACTTTTCTTCTCCTTTTGTGGCTTCATACAGTGGTTTGGCAATTTGGGCAAAGTTGGGTATCCAGATTCGGCAATATCCTGCCGCTCCCAGAAAGGCTCTGACTTGCTTTCTGGTTGTTGGGGTTGGAATTCTGCATACTGCTTCTTTTCTTTCTCTGCCTAATTTTCGGCTTCCTTGGGTTATACGGAAGCCCAAGTATTTCACTTCTTTTTGGCATAGTTGTGCTTTTGCTCTGGAAACTTTGTATCCAGCTTCATCTAGTAACTGCAAGAGATCTTTGGTGGCTTGTATACATTCACTTTCTGATACGGCAGCTATCAGCAGATCGTCCACGTATTGGAGAAGCACTCTCTTCCCCGGGGCCACTGGATAGCTTGAAAGGTCTTGATTCAATGCAGCACTAAAGATGGTAGGCGAATTCTTGAATCCTTGGGGTAGTCGTGTCCAAGTGAGTTGGCCCCCTCTTCCAGAGATGGGGTCCTGCCATTCAAATGCAAACAATATCTGACTTACAGGGGCTAATCTTATGCAAAAGAATGCATCTTTTAGATCTAGTACAGTAAAGTGGGTAGCTTCAGCAGGTATCAGTCCTAGAAGAGTGTAAGGATTGGGTACAACTGGATGTATGGTTTCAACTGCTTCATTCACTCTCCTTAGATCTTGCACTGGGCGGTAATCATCTGTTCCAGGTTTCTTTACTGGCAAAAGTGGAGTGTTCCATGGGGATTGACATACTTTTAGTAGGCCATGTTCTAGTAATCTTTGCAAGTGGCGATGAATGCCTTCAATTGCAGCTCTTGGGAGAGGGTACTGTTTGACATGTACTGGTGTAGCACTAGGCTTAAGGGTTACAATTACTGGAGCTATATGTTTGGCTAGGCCTGGAGGACTGCCTTCTGCCCATACTCCAGGTGGTGCATCAATGTTCTTTAAAGTTTGTTCAAAATAAGTGTCTTGGACAGAATCATCAATGTAATATCTCCATTCTTCTTCTCGGGGAACTGTAAGCAGCATTATTCCTGCCGGTTTGGCTTGGGGATTTACTGTCATTTGCATTTCTCCTCTTTCGGAGAAGGATATTTGGGCTTGTAGCTTGGCTAACATATCTCGTCCCAGTAGTGGCACTGGACATTCAGGCATGTAAAGGAATTGATGAGTTATTTGCTGTCCTCCTAGACTGCATATACGATTCTGAAGAAAAGATTTTGTAGCTTTGGCACCAGTTGCTCCTACGATGGTGACTGCTTTTGTAGAAAATGGGGCTATCTTTTTGTCTACTACTGAATGTTCTGCTCCAGTATCAACCATAAAGTTCATAACTTGGTCTCCTATTTGTATTCCGACCATAGGCTCCTGGAGACCTAAAGCAAACTCGGAGCCCGGTCTGTCCTAATCCACGTCATCTTCATCATGGGCTGTCGTAGCCAATGCTTGTATGGCTCCTCCTCTTTCTCGCTGGAATTGTTCTCGATTGGCTCCTCCGCGGTTTCGGGGACGGCCTCGTCTTTCTTCTCTCCACTGATGATTGTTTTCGTCATCTTGCTGGGCGTCTTCGAGTTGCGGGCATGCATCTCTCCAATGTCCTTCCTCCCTGCAATAGGCGCATTGGTATACGCCTAGTTGGGGCCGACTTCCACTTCGGCCCCGCCCCCTTCCTCTGCTCCGTCGACTAGGGGTACCTCCCCTTTTCTGTTCAACTATGGCCGCAGCCAAAAAATCAGCTTTCTTCTTCATCTTTCGATCACATTCTCTCTGCCTTTCATTATCACGATTCACATACACTTTATGAGCGACTTCCAATAACTGAGTTGTATTCATGCCCGCAAACCCATCTAAATTTTGTAATTTACGTCTAATGTCTGGTTGAGACTGATTTACAAAAGCAGAATTCACCATGCATAAACTTCCTGGTGCATCGGGATCATAGGGAGTATACATTCTATATGCTTCAGTTAATCTTTCATGAAATTCTGCTGGGCTCTCATCTATACCTTGGATAACTCCTGCAACTTTGGAAAGGTTCATAGCTTTCTGGCCCCCCCTTTTCAGGCCTTGTAAAAAGCCTTGGCGAAAACGGGCTAGGGCTCTGGATCCTCTGTCTGTATTTGGATCCCATCGGGGGTCTTCATTCGGGAATTCTCTCTGGGCTGCTTCCCGATTGTCTATTCTTTCCGTCCCTGGTTCTGGAGCTACAGGGTTATCCGCCAGCCAATCAATAGCTGCTTTTCTAATTCGTGCCCGCTCCTCTGTCGTAAATAGAGTGATCAGGAGCTGGCGGCAATCTGCCCAAGTTGGTTGGTGGGTTTCCATAATAGTATTCACTAATTCTGTAAGCTCTAGGGGTTTATTGGTATAGGAGGCATAATGTGTCCTCCAATTTAACAAATCAGTTGTAGAGAAAGGGACATACACATAGCTTAGGGGTCCCGCTACCACCTCATTATCATCATTCCTTACGGGCACTCCTGGGACTTGCCGTAAGGGCATCATCTTGGCAGTAGATGTCTTTTGGGATCTGAGAGATATTTTCGTAACTGTCCTATCAGGGGTCATTTTCTTCTTTTCTACGTGTTTCACTTTAGATGTACATTTTACTGGCAAACTAGTGCTGGCAACCACTTTTACACTGTCAGCATCGCTTAGGGAATTTTCAGTCTCTTCCTTCTCTGTTTCTGTATCTGACTCTCCTTTTTCTGTCTCGGTAGAATCATTTTCTTCAATTAAAGGGAGCTCATCTTCCTGCTCTCTGGGTAATAGCTCAGGGGTGGGGTCCCGTTCCCGCTGTCTCGGGGGTTCTGGGGTGGGACGCCGGGCTGCTCTTACTGGGCCCGGGGTTTGAGGCTGTCGGGGAACCATTTCTGGGGAATCAGGATCTACCAGGATGGGCTTCTTCCTGGACTTCTTATCCTTCCCTTTCTTTCTAGGCTGTTCTATTTTCTGACTATAATCTGTCTTCGCTAACATTATTTTGCACTGTTCTTCATAACAGCGCTGCCCCCAAGGGGGCGGATCTTCACAAATACTTAACCAGGAATCTATATAGGGATACTGATCGGGGTGCGCTATCCGCACTCTACGGTGCACTAACTGGATAATTCCTACATTAAAGGTTCCCTCTCGGGGCCAGGTAGGGTCTAGATCGTGCCACTCCCTAGTACACAAAATCTGTAAACGGGCTGCAGTCATTTTAATACCATAATCTCCGGAATATCCTTCTTTAAAATGTGCGATCATACATTCTAATGGAGTGTTCCTAGTAGACCCCGCCCCTCCCATTTCGATGTGTGCGCGCAACAACAGACAAAAGGGAAAAGGAGGGCGGACCGTGGGTAAGGGGTCCTCATGGCCCTGGAAACGTATAAGGGGAACAAATAACAAGACAAGACGACAATCGCTTCCCCCTTTTTGCGACCTGAACGCGGTCGCCCGGTCAGGAAATGCGCTACTCAGGGGTCCGCCTTCGCTTGGTCCGTGCTGCCAGACCTCTCATTCACACTTCATTCACACAATCATGCTAGCAACGTATCCCAGAATGCATTCGTTTCTATCTATTCTGACTAGTCTTATTCAATTTCCAAAATACAAGAAGATGGGGGTTTCGCCCTGCGAATACTCATGCGGGGTTACTCGGCCCGTCTTTGAGAGGTGATCAAGCTCTCTTACCAATTTCCAAGTTCCAAGTTCAAATGGCAGCACTGCTCTTTCTTATCTGTCTAGACATACCAAATCAAAACTATACTCACCGGATCCGGTCCTCAAACTTCCCAAGCAGGCGCATGAGTTGGACCTCGGACTCCCCTCACTCGGGTTCGAGGCGTTGGCTCCAGCCGGGCCCGGCACCCGCCGAGGTTCGACCAGCTCCCTCCGATGCAAGGGACTGGCGGCGCCAGGGAGCAGCCCCCGTCGGAAGGGCGTGATCCCGGCAGGACCAAGCCTGTAGAGGCGGAAAGTCGTGGTATATTGCCCTATATACACTCTGATTCCACAACTTCCCGGCCAACGCACCAAGAATATGTAGCAGCAGAGCGCAGACAAACCAATGATACCAGGAGTCTGTTCAGAAGGTCCAAATCATTTATTTGTGCACAAGTCTCAAGCAAAGTCAATTTCAAAATGGCTGAGCAAAGTTCTCTGGCAATACAACAACTTTTATAGACTTTAGCTTCATTCTAGGTATAGAAAAACATTTCATTGGTCCCGGTAACCTCCCGTACCTCCCATACCCCTTCTATTGGTCCCGGTACTGATATGATTATCCAATTATGTTCTTTCAGTGGGCTCAGCACCTGCTTACCCCCCTTCTAGTCCCAATTACAATGGCCAGTTCACCAACTTGTTACTCTCCTTCTCTCAAGGCCATTGAGCCAGTTTGTATGTGTAGGGAAGCAGAGCTCTATAACTTCTCTGTCAGCAGTTTTAAACATGAATTTCTGTATTTTTCCATCTGTTCTGCTTGTCTAAGCTAATTCAATACTTTTACTGAATTCTAATTCTACAGTAGCATATTGGGGGATGTGCAATTCCTATAGGCCTCTTCACAAGCTTCATTTACAGGTCAAGCTAGTTAGGCTTGCTTGCTTATGTCAGACACTGTGGATCACAGGCCTTCACCTGCCACAATCTGATTAGTGCAGGGGTGGTTCATGAGCGGAGGAGGGAGGGCAGTACTGGTGCTGTCTGGATAAATGTTGGTACTTATCTGGAGAGCATGATTTTCAGCTGGCACTTATCCAGATAATATAGGACGCATGAAAAGGTGGCCTAAGTTGCTATCCGGATAAGTGCCAATTGAAAATCCTGCCACTGAATAGTCTGCTGCTATTTAAGTACCACAGATGACTGCTGTGGTATTTGAATATAATCTCTTTTGAAAATCAGGCTCCTAACTTTTTCAACATCCTAAATCCACCCCTGATGCCACCTAAATTTAGGAGTTTAGTGAAATTGTGAGCATAAATTAGGCACTTGGCCCTTCTAAATTTTCCAAGAAGCCCATTTAATAACCTAACACTCAATTTAGGAATATAAACCCTTGGAATATTGGCTTCATAAAAAATGAGGGCAAATAAAGATCTTATGGCCTTTCCAGCCTACCCATCTATGCCAACTGTTCATCTCTATTGTAAACAAGAAAAAAAATAAATAGGTGCCCGATATTCAAAAAAGCTGAGCTCCTAAATTTGTGCCCTACTTTCAGCCAGACTTAAGATCCAGTCTGCAGTGATATTCAGCCACTGGCTGGATTGCAAAACCAGGTAAAGTTAGGACAGTATCTGAATATCACCCTCACTCCTCCCTCTGTTTAGGGTCACAAACCAAGTTAGGGCCACTGAATATTCCAATAATACGAAATTAGACCTTACCTGCTAATTGTCTTTCCTTGAGTATTCTCCGGGCCAGTCCAGGAACATGAGGGTAGTCAATCCCTTCTAGCAGCTGAGGACTGAATTCTGAAGTTTTGCAGGTATCAGGTATCTAGCTCCCCCTACTGGCGAAACCTCAGTCTATTTCTATCCAAGCAGTCAACCAAGAGAACCTAGAACTTGACGACAGTCATTAAAAAAAAAAACAAAAACACAGAACATAGCCACCAGACAACAGCTGATGCCCCTTACAGTGTCTCCCCTTACTGGAAACTTTTTTTTTTTTTCAATTTATTTATTTATTTATATAGATATTTTTTATAACCGTGGTGCAAGTATCCCCATAAGCAAAACGAGGAAGCCCCACAGACCCTCATCCTCTCCGTGCAAGGCTCTTGAAGCGGCAATACCGTGTGCTGTGTACTCTATTTACCGCTGAGTTATCAACTGAGAAAAAGCTACTCGAGGAGTGGTCGAGGAACGCAGTAAGGATAGCATCCCAACCTCGAACAATCCAGAAACCACGGGTGGGTCCTGGACTGGCCCGGAGAATACTCAAGGAAAGACAATTAGCAGGTAAGGTCTAATTTCGTCTTCCTTTTCGTCTCTCTGGGCCAGTCCAGGAACATGAGGGAAGTACCAAAGCAGTACCTAACCATGGGAAGGACCCGCCAGACCCGCTATGATGGCCGACGCCCCCACAGTTGCATCTCTCCGAGCCTGAACATCCAAACGGTAATGCCTTGCAAAAGTGTGAAGCGATGACCACGTAGCCGCCCGGCAAATGTCAGCAGGCGGAATCAACGCCATCTCGGCCCAAGACGCCGCCTGGCCCTGAGTGGAATGAGCATGGAGCCCTTCCGGAGGCAACTTGCCACAAGCCTGATACGCCGCTACTATGGCCTGCTTCACCCATCTCGCAATAGAGACCTTAGACGCCGCTTGCCCTTTTTTAGGCCCCCCAAACAGTACAAACAACCGATCCGTTTTACGAAACGAGCTACTCCTCTTAAGGTATTTCTTAAGTATCGTACCTAAATCCAATTTCTCGAGCACTTTGTCTATAGGAAGATCGCCCTGGTTCCGAAAAGTCGGAAGCGAAATAGTCTGATTCATGTGAAACTTCGACACCACCTTAGGGAGAAAGGAGGGAACCGTACGCAACATCACCTTCTCCGCCGAAAACTGAATGTACGGTGCCTTACAGGAGAGCGCCTGGAGATCTGAAATCCTCCTTGCGGAACACAAGGCTACCAAGAAAGCCACCTTCCAGGAGAGGTCCTGGAGCGAAATGTCAGCCGCTGGCTCAAAAGGAGGCCGCACCAATGCTTCAAGAACTAGATTCAGATCCCAAGCCGGAACAACCGCCCGAAACGGAGGGCGAATGTTCCTCACCGCCCTGAAGAACCGAAGTATATCGGGATGCGAAGCTAGCTGAAGACCTTTGACGGAACCTCGAAAACAGGAGAGAGCCGCTAAATGCACCCTAATAGTACTAAGAGCTAAACCCTTATCCAGCCCGTCCTGTAAAAAAGAGAGCACCTCAGGCACCAACGCGTCGCCTGGACGAAGATTTCTTTCCTCGCACCATTTCTCAAAGACCCGCGAAACTCGGATATAAGCTAACGATGTGGAAGTCCTGCGGGCCTGCAAAAGGGTGTTAACAACCAAAGAAGAATAACCTCTCCGACTTAACCTTTCCCTTTCAAGAGCCAAGCCGTAAGCGAGAAGCGATCCACATTGGGCATGAGCAGGGGACCCTGAGCTAACAGGTTCTCCCGAACGGGTAGCCTCCAGGGCTTGGCTATTAAGAGACAAACTAGGTCTGCATACCACGCTCTTCTGGGCCAATCCGGGGCAATGAGAATCACTGGACCGGCGTGGCCTTCTATCCTTCGAATTACTCTCCCTATCATGGGCCATGGAGGGAAGACATAAAGCAATTTCTCCGCCGGCCAAGGCTGTGTGAGGCCGTCCAGCCCCTCCGCCATACGCTCTCTGCGTCTGCTGAAAAAACGACTTGCTTTGGCATTGTCGAAGGTGGCCATCAAGTCCATCACCGGCTGACCCCACTTCCGAGTCAGGTCGTGAAAGACCGCCGAGTTCAATTCCCATTCTCCGGGATCGACGATATGATGGCTGAGATAATCGGCCTGCACATTGTCTTTTCCTGCCACATGAGCCGCCGACAGGGCCACCAGTTGCGCTTCCGCCCAGGCCATCAACTGTTGACTCTCCTCCAACAAGAGAGCACTCCTGGTTCCTCCCTGACGATTGATGTAAGAGACTGTCACCGCATTGTCCGAGAACACCCTCACCGCTTTGTTCTCCACCAGAAGAAGAAACTCGCGAAGAGCTAGGGAAACCGCCCGGAGTTCCAGAAAATTTATGGAAGCAGTCTGAAGTTCCGGCGGCCACGAGCCTTGAGCGATGGAGGCTTGACAATGAGCTCCCCAGCCCTGGAGACTGGCATCGGTAGTGAGGAGAATCCAGTCGGGCTGCCGTAAGAGAACGCCCGCTCTGAGGTGGGCCGGATCCAACCAAAAGCAGAGACTGTCGCTCACTTCCTGCGACCTGGGCAATCTGCGAGTGAGAGGATGGTCCTGCGGAGACCAACGGGATAGCAACGCTTGCTGCAAGGGTCGCATATGGGCTCTCACCCACGGCACGAGGTCTAGAGCTGCCGCCATAGACCCTAGGAGTTGCAAATAATGCCACGCCGTCGGCGCTTTGAGATGCAAGAACTGCGTGACTTGCTTCAAAATCTTCTGAACCCGGCATTCCGGCAGAAAAACGTAGCCTACCTCCGTATCGAACATCGCTCCCAAGTAGAGGAGCCTCTTTACAGGTCGCAACTGGCTCTTGGCCTGGTTTATAATCCAACCAAGCTGTTCCAGGAGATGTACCACTCTCGCCGTTGCCGACCGTGACTCCGACTCGGACGGCGCCCGAATCAGCCAGTCGTCGAGGTAGGGATGTACCAGAACCCCTTCTCTTCTCAGGGCCGCCGCCACTACCACCATCACTTTTGTGAAGGTTCTCGGCGCAGTGGCCAAGCCAAACGGCAAGGCTCGAAATTGAAAATGACCATGTGAACTGCAAACCGGAGGAACTGTTGGTGCTCGACCCTGATAGGAATATGAAGATAGGCCTCGGTTAGATCTATGGACGTAAGCACCTCCGTCGGCTGCACCGAACGTATGATGGATCGAAGTGTCTCCATGCGGAAGTGAGGAACCCGCAAACAGCGATTCACGTTTTTGAGATCCAAAATAGGTCGAAACGTTCCCTCTTTCTTGGGAACGACGAAATAAATGGAGTATCGACCTGAACCTAACTGGTCTGGAGGAACCGGAACTACCGCTTGAAGGCGTAACAACCTTTGGAGCGTAGCTGAGATCGCCAATTGTTTCCTCGCCGACCTGCATGGAGACACCACGAAAGCTTCTGCCAATGGACGAGCGAACTCTAGCGCGTACCCATCGCGAATAATCTCCAATACCCATTGATCGGACATTATGGAGGCCAAGACAGAAAGAAAGCTCTGCAGCCGTCCCCCTACCGGGATATCTGTCTGGACCAACCTCGTTTCATTGCGGCTTTTTATTTGTACTTTGCTGGGCACCGAAATAACCTCTACCGAATCCTCGAGCGCCACGAAAGGACTGGCCCCTGGATACAAATCGCGCTCTCGGATAGGGAGCAAAACGTGATCCCCTAAACTTGCAAAAATCTCGCACGGGACCCCTGTGCATAACCCCAGGCTTCTGAGCCTTTGGCCTGTCCTCTGGGAGCCTGCCGCCTTTAGAGTCCCCGAGATCCTTAACAATCTTTTTCAAGGCCGCTCCGAACAACAGGGTGCCCTTATACGGAAGCTTACTCAACCACGCCTTGGACGAGGCGTCCGCCGCCCAATTTCTTAACCACAGGAACCGCCGAGCCGCAATCACCGCCGCCATGGACTTCGCTGAAATCCTAACGAGATCATAAAACGCATCTGCTAGATAAGCCGCCGCTGACTCCAGCTTCGCTCCTTCCTCCTCTTCTTTGCGGGAGGTAGCACCACTTTGGATCCATCTAATGGAGGCTCGAGAAACATAAGCCCCACAGATAGCCGCTTTAAGAGACAGCGCACAGGACTCAAAGGTCTGCTTCAGCAGGGACTCCAATCTTCTATCCTGCAAATCTTTCAGTGCCGCTCCGCCCTCCACAGGGATAGTGGTTTTCTTAGTGACTGCCGAAACCAAGGCATCCACTTAGGCATTTTTAACAACTTCTGCTCCTCGTGTGGTAAAGGATACAAGCGACTAATAGCTCAAGCTCCCCGCAAGGAAGCTTCCGGACATTCCCACTCAGACTCTACCATCTGCTTCATGACCCTGTGGACAGGAAAACATTTCTGTTCTGATTTAAAACCCTGCAGCAGAGGGTCCTCCAAAGGCTCCTCCTGAGCTACCGGCACGGCCAGATTTAAAGCTGTCAAAGTCTGTGCAATCAGCGGTCCAAGCTCCTCTTTCCTAAACACCCGGAACATATTGGGATCCTCGCTGCCTTGCTCAGCATCCTCGAAATCCAGAGGCCACTCCATACCGGCCTCTGACAGAATTTCGCCTTCCTCCAGCCCCTGAAGCCCCGAGGGAAGTTGTCCGAAGCCATCGGAACACCCCTCAGCGCCCAGGGCCATTTTAGAGGACCCCTCCCCCGAGTCTGATAAAGAAAATTGCTTTCCCAAGGGATTCACCAGAGGGGAAGAGCTTTTGTCCTGAGCCTGTTGCCACTTCAAGCAGTAAGCTTGATGCAATGCCAAAATAAACTCTGCAAAGAAAACCGATTTTAAGTCCCCTGGAATTGAAGCTTGTGACTGTGGGGGAGCTTCCTCCACGTGTACAGGCTTCTTAGATTTGCCTTTCTTCTTAGCGTGTTTCTCCTGAAGAGAATTCAAAACCGGAGCTGCAGCCGAGATGGCTGCCGTTCCCGCCATTTCTGAAGAGCATGGAATGCCCCCTGCACTCACGCCTGCTTCAGGTCTAGAATCCATACCCGTACAACTAAACGGTGAAAAACCACCAGGAAAACCCGAAGAAGCCCCGAGGGAACAGAAAAACCCAGGAAAAAGAGAAGCCAACCGCCTATTCAAAGCGCTACAGGCCTTAAAACGTGCTGCCGAGAAAAGAAAAAAAACCGCCGAAACCAGCGCGCTCTAAACACCCGTACCTGCAAGCAAGGCGATTTTTATTTTCAGACACTCAGATCCGCTGCTAGCGGCAGAGGTGATCTACACCCGGAGGAGGCTTGAAGGTCTCTGGGGCTCCCAGCACCACTTGCCTGCTCCCCGGGGAGAAATCGGAGCTGTTGCCTGAGGCAGGCTCTGCCTCCCGAGCTCTGCGAGTGAAGCTCACTCCGATATCAGGCGAAAGGATAAAAGTACTCTTTGCTGACCTAGATCCCTGCTAGGGACCCGGTGCTATAATAAGAGGACTGAAGACTGAGGTTTCGCCAGTAGGGGGAGCCAGATACCTGATACCTGCAAAACTTCAGAATTCAGTCCTCAGCTGCTAGAAGGGATTGACTACCCTCATGTTCCTGGACTGGCCCGGAGAGACGAAAAGGAAGTAGCATTTACACAATTTGCATGTCTGCAAACTGCATAAATGCCTTTAAACATCCCTCCTCCCCAAACTCCTAAATTTAGGAGCATAAAAAGAGGGTGTCAATGGGGATTCATTTAGGGCAAGGAAAAGATAGGATCTTAGCACCGATTTTCAGCACTAGACACCTAAATTAGGCTTATAAATCTAGGCAAATGAATGGCAAGCTTAAACTTATGAGCATAAATTTTAAGAAGCTTAGTTTTCAGCTGAAAACTACTTATTCTTAGTTATCGTATAGCTAAGATTCGTAATCCAGGCAACTTGGATAGTTGATGCCAGTGTCCAGATATGGCTCTGGTATTGAATATCCAGGGCAAAATTAAAATGGTGATGGCCGCTACTACTGAAAATCCTCCCCTTAGTGAAATTTTAGGAAAACATTTAGGCACTCAGCTCTAGTAAATTTTCAATGAGGCCTATTTAGGAGCATAACTCTCAGAGTTAGGAACATAAATCCTATGAATATCAGGCCATTTTTTATTTACCTGTGGAGACAGTGCAGACCTCCATGAGCAGCCCCAGGAAGTGCAGGTCCAGACAGCGACCCCCCCCCCCCCCCAGCAGCAAGAAAAGGGAAAGATAGCACCAGATCCAGTCCTGAAGATCTGTTGTAAGGTTAAAGGTTCCCATCCAGTGCTGACAGCAAACCTGAGGAAAAAGAGTTCCTACCTGCTGTCTTCTCAGTAGAGCTGGATACATGAATAAGCCCCCTGAAATTCTAAGACCGGAAGAGCCCTGACATCAGAGGAGCAAGAAGATCTCCCCACTAGGAGAGGAACAGTGACATCAGCGACCATATATGGAAACTGAGAGAAGAAAATCAGGATGTGTGACAGGCACCTGTGAAAGAATACAGAGAACAGTGCTGGACAGAAGGCCAAAGGACCCATTTGCTGTGAGTACAGAAGCCAATGGAGCTAGGAGGAGCTGAGCTTGTGGTAGGCGAAGGCCTATGATCCATGGTGTCTGAAATAAGCAGACAGGCCCTAAGCAGCTTGACCTGTAAATGAAGCCTGTGGAGAGGCCCAAAGGAATTACACATTCCCCTAAATGCTGCTACCATAGAATCGAAACCTAACTAAGCACAATTAGTATAGCTAAGCAGAATCGAAACTTAGAAAATATAGAAAAACAAGTTTAATTGGTATTGATAAGAGAGTGAAGCTTCTATGGAATTAATTAACTCTGCTGAAAGAAAAGTTACAGTGCCCTGCTTTCCCACATGTTTTTGTGAGCCAGTGACCTTGGAGGTAAAATGTATCGAGAGCCCAAGAAATGACCATTGTAATGAGGACTGTAAGGGGGGTGAGCAGGTGTTGAGCCCAGACCAAGGTCCTCATTGGAGCAACGTAATGGTACCGGGACCAATAGATGGGGTGAAAGGGGTTACCGGGACCAATGGAAAGTTTGCCTATGTCCAGAATGGGAAAGAACAGTATAAAAGTTGTTGTTTTACTAACAGCCATTGCTCAGCCATTTTGAATGTGATTCTGCTTGAGTCTTGTGCACAAATAATTGGTTTGGACCTTCTGAACAGACTCCTGGTATTATTGGTTTGTCTGCGCTCTGCTGCTACATATTCTTGGTGCGTTGGCCGGGAAGGTGTGGTCAGTCAGAGGGTAAACGATCTGATATACCACGACTTTCCGCCTCTATAGGTTTGGTCCTGCCGGGATCGTGCCCTTCCGACGTGGGCTCGCTCCCAGGCGCCACCGGTCCCTTGCATCGGAGGGAGCTGGGCCAGGCCTCGGCGGGTGCCGAGCCCGGACGGAGCCAACACCTCGAACCCGTGAGGGGAGTCCGAGGTCCAACTCATGCGCTTGCCCGGGAGTGGGGACCGGATCCGGTGAGTATAGTTTTCTTGGTATGTCTAGACAGATGAGTCAGACCTGCAGAACTTTGTAATTTGAAAGGCCTTAACTTGGAATTTGGTAAGAGAGCATGATCACCTCTCAAAGGCGGTCCAATTAACCTTGCACTGCCTATTTGGAATTTGGAATTTGAATTTGCATTTGGAAAGAGAGCTCTCAAGACGGGCCAAGTAACCTCGCATGGGAATGCGCGGGGAGAAACCACCGTCTTTTTGATTTTGCATTTGATAGCCTAGTCAGAAGAGACAGGACTGGGTTTTTGGGAATACGTTGCTAGCGTGATTGTGTGAATGAAGTGTGATTGAGAGGTCTTGCAATACAGACCAAGCGAAGGCGGACTCCTAAGTAGCGCATTTCCTGGCCGGGCGACCACGTCCAGGTCGCAAAAAGGAGGAAGCGACCGTCGTCTTATCTTGTTTTGTGTTTCCCAGAATGTCTCTAGGACCGTGAGGACCCCTCACCCACGGTCCGCCCTCTTTTTCCCTTCTGTTTGTTGTTGCGCGCACACATCGATATGGGAGGGGCAGGGTCTACTGTCCATTAGAATGTATGATTAAGTACTTTAATAAAGGATATTCAGGAGATTATGGGGTGAAAATGACTGCATCACGATTACAAGTTTTGTGTACTAGGGCGTGGCCCGAGTTAGAGCCTATGTGGCCCCGAGATGGAACATTTGTCATAGGAGTTATTAATTTAGTTCATCAGAAGGTGCGAGCAGCGCACCCCGACCAGTATCCCTATATAGATTCCTGGTTAAGCATTTGTGAAAACCCGCCACCTTGGGCCCGGCGCTGTTATGAAGAACAGTGTAGAATAATGGTAGCGATGACAGAGCAGACACAGAAGGCAGGGAAAGAAAAGAAACCAGAAAAGAAACCAGTCTATGTTGATCCCGAGTCCCCGGAAGTTATAATTAGACAGCCCCAAGCTCAGTGCCCTGTAAGAGTACCACCGCGTCCCGCGGCAGTCCCCCGGGACCAGGAAAGTCCACCCCCTCACCAGCCAGAAGACCAGTTAGATGAGCCGTCTCATGACGAGACTGACCAGTCCGGGACGGAGACTGAGGAGAAGCAGGAATCAGAGCAGGAATATGAAGACGCATCTTCCCAGACTGAGACAGGAAGTGAAAAATCAGTTGCCAGTGTTAGTTCATCTGTTGCAAGCGAGACTTCCCAGACTAAGTGAGTCTCAAAGCAAAAAGCCCTTACTAAAATAAAAGAAAGTCACTACCAAGAAGCAGAAAGCTCCCCCGAAATTATTAGCTCCCCTGCGACAAGTCCCGGGAGTGCCCGTGAGGGACGCAGATGACCAGATAGTACCGGGACCTCTAAGCTTAGTTTATGTGCCTTTCTCCACTACTGATTTGTTGAACTGGAAATTACATTATGCCTCCTATACTGACAAGCCCCAAGAGTTAACAGAACTAATGAGTACAATTATGCAGACCCATCAACCCACTTGGTCAGATTGCCGTCAGCTCCTGTCTTCTTTATTTACTACTGAGGAGCGGACAAGAATTATGCGAGCAGCTGTTAATTGGCTAGCAGATAATCCCCAAGCAGAGGGACCCCCAGGAATAGATAATCGTGAAGCAGCAAAGAAAGAATTCCCAAATGAAGATCCCCAGTGGGATCCGAATACCGAAGTAGGATCCAGAGCTCTAGCACGCTTTCGCCAAGGCCTCTTACAAGGTCTGCGAAAGGGGGGTCAGAAAGCCATGAATCTCACCAAGACAGCCGAAGTGCTCCAGGGCGTAGACGAAAGCCCAGCAGTATTCTATGAGAGATTATCTGAAGCATACAGAATGTACACTCCCTATGACCCAGCTGCACCAGGAAGTCTATGCATGGTGAATGCAGCTTTTGTCAGCCAGTCTCAACCAGACATTAGACGTAAACTACAAAAATTAGAAGGGTTTGTGGGCATGAATGCAACTCAGTTACTGGACGTCGCCCATAGAGTGTTTGTGAATCGTGATAATGAAAAACAGAGAGAAAGTGAACGTAAAATGAAGAAGAAAGCCGATTTTTTGGCTGCAGCGCTAGTTGAACAGAAAAGGGGAGGTTTCCCTAGTCGAAGGAGCAGAGGAAGAGGGGCCGAGGAGAAAACCGGCCCCCACTAGGCGTAAATCAATGCGCTTATTGCAGAGAAGAAGGACATTGGAAAGAGGCATGCCCGCGACTCAAAGAGACTTCCCGTGATGAAGGAGAAATCACCCCTCAGAGAGAGAGGGAGAGAGGCCGATCCCAGAACCGCAGAGAGACAAATCGGGAAAGAGAAGAGGCCATAGAGGGAGTTGCAACCGCTACGGCCTATGACCTAGATGAAGCAGATTAGGACAGACCGGGCTCCGAATTCGTACTAGGTTCCCAGGAGCCTATGGTCTGTTTGAAGATAGGGAACCAATTCATGGACTTTATGGTTGACACTGGCGCAGAACATTCTGTAGTAGACAAGCAAATAGCTCCTTTGTCCACCAGAGCAGTCACTATTGTGGGAGCAACTGGTGCAAAAGCTACTAAGCCTTTTCTAAAAGACCGCGTATTAGGAGGACAGCAAATAGCACATCAATCCCTTTATATGCCTGAGTGTCCAGTGCCACTACTGGGACGAGATATGTTAGCCAAACTTCAGGCCCAGATAACCTTCACTGAAGAAGGGAAAATGCAAATGACTGTGAATTCACAACCTGCAGGACTAATGGTGCTTACTGTTCCCCGAGAAGAAGAATGGAGATATTATAGTACTAAGCCAGCTCCTGATGTCCACTTGAATATGCTAGGAAATATAATAGCCCCGCCTGGAGTATGGGCAGAGGGCAACCCACCAGGTCTGGCCAAACATATAGCTCCAGTAATAGTAACCCTCAAGCCCACTGCAATACCAGTACATGTCAAGCAATATCCACTCCCAAGACCAGCAATTGAGGGTATACACCTCCACCTGTTGAGATTACTGGAGTATGGCCTTCTCAAAATATGCCAATCATCCTGGAATACACCATTATTGCCAGTCAAGAAGCCTGGGACAGGTGACTACCGCCCAGTGCAAGACCTAAGGAGAGTAAATGAAGCAGTAGAAACCATACATCCAGTTGTGCCAAATCCATATACACTCTTAGGACTGATACCCGCTGAAGCTACCCACTTTACTGTTCTGGATTTAAAAGATGCCTTTTTCTGCATAAGACTCGCCCCAATTAGCCAACTATTGTTCGCCTTTGAATGGCAGGACCCTGTCTCAGGAAGACGGGGCCAACTCACCTGGACACGATTGCCTCAAGAATTCAAGAATTCACCCACCATTTTTAGTGCTGCATTGAACCAAGATCTCTCAAGCTATCCTGTGACTCCTGGGACAAGAGTGCTTCTCCAGTATGTAGATGATTTGTTGATAGCCACCACCTCAGAGAGTGAATGTGTGCAAGCCACAAATGATCTTCTGCAACTATTAGATGAAGCCGGATACAAAGTTTCCAGAGCCAAAACGCAGCTATGCCAAACAGAAGTAAAGTATTTGGGTTTCCGGCTAACCAAAGGAAGCCGACAATTAGGACCAGAAAGAAAGGAAGCTGTGTGTAGTATCCAAACCCCAACTACCAGGAGGCAAATCAGAGCCTTTCTGGGAGCAGCTGGATACTGCCGAATATGGATACCTAACTTTGCTCAGATTGCTAAACCACTATATGAAGCCACCAAAGGCGAAGAAAAGTCACCCCTAGAGTGGGGACCCGATCAAGATGAAGCTTTCAAAACTTTAAAGGAAGCACTAATGTCATCACCAGCACTTGGACTACCAGATGTCCAGAAGCCTTTTCATTTGTTTGTACACGAAGTGCAAGGGAACGACCTAGGAATGTTAACTCAGACATTGGGACACTGGGAGCGACCTGTAGCATACCTGTCAAAGCAATTAGACACTGTAGCCAAAGGATGGCCACCATGTTTGCGAGCTGTCGCAGCCACAGCATTGTTAGTGAGTGAAGCAGACAAACTCACCTTAGGACAGAACCTACGTGTTACAGTACCACACGCAGTGCTTGCTCTCATGGAACAAAAAGGGAATCATTGGTTCACTAATTCTCGAATGTTGAAATATCAGAGTATGTTATGTGAAAATCCTCAAATACAATTGGAAGTGAGCAATGCTTTGAACCCAGCCACATTGATACGAATCAGCGAAGACCCACCGGAGCATGACTGTATGGAAGTCATGGATACTGTATTCTCAAGTCGACCGGATCTAACTGATGTACCATTGCCCAACCCTGACCAGACCCTACTTTGTAGATGGAAGCAGCCTCATCATCGATGGGCGACGCTGTGCCGGATATGCAGTAGTTACCCGAGACACAGTCGTCGAGTCATCAGCACTTGCATCAGGAACATCCGCGCAGAAAACAGAATTGATAGCACTCACCAGAGCTTTAGTATTGGGTGCTGGACTCCAGTTAAACGTATACACAGATTCAAAATATGCTTTCACCACATTACATGCTCATGGAGCTCTCTATAAAGAACGAGGGCTCATTACCTCTGGAGGCAAATCCATCAAGTATGGCCCAGAAATATTGATGTTGTTAGATGCAGTATGGGCCCCTGTACGAGTTGCTGTCATGCACTGCCGAGGCCATCAAGCAGGAAAAGGAGAAGTTGCCCAAGGAAACAGATTTGCCGACGCCTCAGCACGCAAAGCAGCCATGACAGGCCAGATTTCATCGCAAGCAACACCAGTACAAGCAGCATTGTTTCCTGTACCCCTCAACATGTGGACACCACGATACACCGTGAAAGAATTGGACTACTATTGTACAATAGAGGCAGGGGTGATGAAAGATGGATGGATTGAGCTGCCACCAGCAGAAGGTAGCCAGTCTCCAGGACGAATAGTAATCCCAGAATCATTGGGACCAGCCTTTGTAAAAGCTTTTCATCAAGCTACACATTATGGGAAAAGTGCCATGGAAAAAGCACTCAGACCACACTTTTGCATTACACTACTGGGAGCTTTGTCAGCCTCAGTAGCTCGTCAGTGTGTAACCTGTGCCAAGAATAATGCCAAGCAGGGCCCCACACCGCCACCCCGAGTTCAGTCAGGTGGTGTGACCCCTATGCACAACTTGCAAGTGGACTTTACTGAAATGCCAAAAGTCAGTGGATATCACTACTTGTTAGTCTTAGTCTGTACCTTCTCTGGGTGGGTGGAAGCTTTCCCCACCAGGACTGAAAAAGCCAGAGAAGTCACCAAAGTTCTGCTGAGGGAAATTATCCCCAGATTTGGGATCCCTGCAGTAATAGGGTCAGATAATGGGCCCTCATTTGTATCTCAGATTACTCAGCAGTTAGCAAGCGCCCTACAAATACAATGGAAGTTACACACTGCATACAGACCTCAGAGTTCAGGGAAAGTTGAGCGAATAAATCGTACTTTGAAAGCCCAGATGTCTAAGCTATGTCAGGAGACCCAATTGAAGTGGCCCCAAGTTCTCCCAATAGCTTTACTTAGGATACGCTCAGCCCCTGTGAAATCTTCAGGATTTTCCCCTTTTGAAGTTATGTATGGTACACCCCCACCAGGGGAATACAGGGAATTAAAGGTAGTTTAACACAAATTGGTTCGGAAATAACCAGACAAGAACTCCTAGCTCTTAGTTCTGTTCTGCAGACTCTCCATACGTGGATACAGGACCAGTTACCTATCAATTTGACGGAACCCCTGCATCCCTACAAGTCTGGTACCTCGGTGTGGATCAAAGATTGGAAGAAGACACCGCTGGAACCTCATTGGAAGGGACCATACACCGTCATCCTGTCTACACCAACAGCCATGAAGGTAACAGAGATCGAATCCTGGATCCATCATAGCAGAGTCAAGCCAGCAGCTGTTCTGGACCTGGAGCATTGGACAGCAGTACAACATCCTGATATCCCTTTGAAACTCACCCTGAGGCGGCAACCAGCGACCTAGAACTTCATTGGGTTACCCCAACCACCACAGTGCCTTGCAGTAGATAAGTCTTTCAAAGAGGATTGTTGTTTCCAAAACAGCAAGATTTGTTTTCACAGACTCCAGGTGTACGATTTTGGTGCACTGACTGACTCTATATTGACTGAAATATTTAGAGCCAACTGCGGTTGGTAAGTTGGCATACGACGGACATTTGAGGATCTTCAATCAACATCGACACCTGTTGAATTGCTTCATTAGCAAACGGGTCAGCATTGTGCCAAGAAGAAGAAGAGGACAACGAGGTCAAGATTTTTCAGCGAGGATCCAGAAGAACTACGATCAACATGCATCCTTGTTTCTATTTTGTCCTGGTTGCTTGCATGGGGAGCCTTGAACTTACTTGTGCCTTACCCCCATGTACTGCTTGCATTACTTCCACTCGAACTGGAATGAAAGTGACTCAGACTTTGCTTTACAATTCTTACTATACCTGTACTGGTACAGTAAGCCGGTGTATATACAACACCACTGAACTGAACATTTGCACCAAGGGTGATACTAAAGTCTGTTTTAACCCGCATCAGAATCCATCCTATTATACCTTAGAGATACGATGGAATGATGCAGATGGAGATTTGCTTAATGCCACACTCCCACTTACTGATCCTACAAAGCCTGCTGCCTTGTATTTTGATGCCTGTAATGCTATAAATAGAGATAGTCGTTCTAAATGTGCTAACTGGGAAAAAGCATAGTCTCATGATCACAAGTATATGTGTCCAGAGGGAACCACTGGATGGGGAGAATGTACAGGTAAACTAGTTTTAGCAAATGAATATAGCACAGTACCAGTCGCAGACTATTATTGCCTGAGATGGCAATGTGTGTTTTATGCTACATGGCAATCTGGTATGGTAAAGAATACCAGAGATAATCGAATGGCAATCTTGCAAAAGCCATATGTGAAGAATATAGAGAACTGTAAGAAGGGTGCTTGTAATCCATTAGAGTTCATTGTGGTCAATCCCAGTGCTTGGAAGCAAGGGTATAAATTTGGACTACGTATTGCAGGCTCTGGGTCAGATCCCGGAACCATTGTATATATTAGATTAAATACCCAGGCCCATCGATCATCACGGTACCATATACATAATACCTTTTATGAGACCATGCATGTGAATAAGTTTGATATCCCTCACCCTTCTCAGAATCTATTCCTTGAATTAGCTGGAGCAGTAGTATCTAGTCTCCACATTTCAGATTGTTACTTCTGCGGAGGAACAAGAATGGGTGATCAGTGGCCCTGGGAGGCCCAAGAATTGAATTACTCCATAGCCTACAATCACACTGAGATACATAAGACCACAAGTGAATGGGTCTTAGCACACCCAATAGTTGGACGTCTGTGTTATGCTCGAACTGGACCCCAGTTCACCCTGAAAGTAGGACAGCTGGTCTGTCTTAGTCAGAAGTTCTATAATGACACCACTAAGCAGACGTCCTGGTGGTCAGGAGTTAATGAACCTGAACCTACCAACCCATTAGCGAAATTCCCCGAGCTTGCCGATTTGTGGACCAACCTTGCCCAACCTCATGCTTGGCAAGCCCCACCTGGTCTGTATTGGATTTATTTATTTATTTTATTTATTTTTATTTTTTATATACCGCGCTATTGAGATCAGCGCGGTTTACAGTAAAACTGAACAGAGCAACAATGCATTAAATATTACAATGTGCTTACATAGAACAAGGCATAATCAAACTGGGATAACAGGGAAAACTATTCACATGGTATATATATGGATTTGTGGAACCCGAGCATATGCCCGACTCCCTATCCACTGGGGAGGGGCATGTGTCTTAGGAACCATCCGACCTTCTTTCTTCTTGTTACCCACAGAACATGGAGAACAATTAGGATACCCAGTATACACTAAGAGACAGAGACAGAAAAGAGCAGCTCTCCAGATAGGCAAATGGCAGAAATGGGAGGGAGATGATTGGCCACCCGAGAGAATTATTGCCTATTACTGACCTGCCACTTGGGAGGAAGATGGCACTTGGGGATATCGGACCCCTGTATATATGATAAATCGTATTATACGCTTACAAGCAGTTGTAGAATTAATAACTAATGAAACTAGCCAAGCACTTACATTACTAGCTAGACAGAGTACACAGATGCGCATTGTCTTATATCAGAATCGCTTAGCCCTAGATTATTTACTAGCAGCCGAAGGAGGAGTATGCGGTAAGCTGAATCTTACCAATTGTTGTCTGAAAATAGATGATAAAGGTCAAGTAGTTGAAGATATTGCTGAAAACATGCGTAAACAAACTTATGTGCCAGTACAGACTTGGCACGGGCTCAAAATACCTAATTGGTTTGAATCTATTTTCTCTGGATTAGGAGGACTTACTACCTTTGCTATGATAATATTAATATTTGTAGGTTTATTTTTGTTATTACCATGTATACTTCCATGTTGTATGCGTTCTATTAACAGTGTTATTGAAAATACAGTTGAGCGGAAGACCGCAACTAAGATTTTGGCCTTATGGCATCCTAATCCTACTACATATGGTCGAAACCTGACCCCAGTGTAATAAAGTGATTTAACTCTCACACCTTGTTAGTAATAGGGTGAGATTAATCAAAGGGGGGAATGTGGTAGGCGAAGGCCTATGATCCATGGTGTCTGAAATAAGCAGACAGGCCCTAAGCAGCTTGACCTGTAAATGAAGCCTGTGGAGAGGCCCAAAGGAATTACACATTCCCCTAAATGCTGCTACCATAGAATCGAAACCTAACTAAGCACAATTAGTATAGCTAAGCAGAATCGAAACTTAGAAAATATAGAAAAACAAGTTTAATTGGTATTGATAAGAGAGTGAAGCTTCTATGGAATTAAATAACTCTGCTGAAAGAAAAGTTACAGTGCCCTGCTTTCCCACATGTTTTTGTGAGCCAGTGACCTTGGAGGTAAAATGTATTGAGAGCCCAAGAAATGACTATTGTAATGAGGACTGTAAGGGGGGTGAGCAGGTGTTGAGCCCAGACAAAGGTCCTCATTGGAGCAACGTAATGGTACCGGGACCAATAGATGGGGTGAAAGGGGTTACCGGGACCAATGGAAAGTTTGCCTATGTCCAGAATGGGAAAGAACAGTATAAAAGTTGTTGTTTTACTAACAGCCATTGCTCAGCCATTTTGAATGTGATTCTGCTTGAGTCTTGTGCACAAATAAATGGTTTGGACCTTCTGAACAGACTCCTGGTATTATTGGTTTGTCTGCGCTCTGCTGCTACAAGCTGAAGTAAGATAAGGAGCCTCTCACCCTCTCTACAGAGAGAAAATAAGGCAGAAGAGTAAGTGAGAGGGATAGAAAGCAGGGAAAAGCTGGAAGTCAAAGAAGAGTCTAACCAAGCTAAAGGAAAACAGACAAGCCAATCAACTTCAGGCACACTCTTCCCAGCATGAAGACTCCCACCCCCATTCAACCTCAGCAACAATGACTGCCCCCTTCCCGAGATCCCTCTGGCTGATCCCCCCACCCTCCAATCCTTAGCCCTGGTCTTTTTGGGGTTCCTGGTCGAAGTCGGATCGATCCCCAGTTGCTCCTGCTCTTATGGCCTCAGGTTTCAAAATGGCATCTGTGACCCTTAAAGAGAATCTTATGGTACTACCACTAGAGGTCAGTACCACAAGATTAATGCTCCATTTTGGAACCTAGGTCTGTATAAGCAGGTGCAGTTTGGGATTGCTCCTGTTCCCACTAGATAACAGGGACCTCAATAAGACTTAGAGTTTGGAAATCAGGAAGTAGGACTGTATGGGGGGGGGGTATTTGCCAGGGGAGACCTTGGGGGTTCAGTGTTGCTGGGGGGGGGGGGGATCAGGTAGAAGGGTCTTTGTGCCAGGGACTGGTGCAGCTGGCAGGGATTGGATGTGTTGGGGGAGATCCGCTGTCAGGGATTGGAAGGCCTGCAGGAGTAGAGGGATCGGAAATTGGTGCTGCGGGATAGGTGAAAACATAGAGACCAGAAGAAGTAATTTTAAAAGGCTGCTACAACATATATGTAAGGGGATGTTATACGTTTTTTTCTCATGTGTGCAGCTTTTTAAAATTGTTGCTTCTGTTGGATATAGAGAGCTATCATCATGCAGTCCGGTACCTATTTTACAAGAGACGCTATATCTGGCAGACCCTCTTTTAAAATACTATGGGAATTCTCCATGTCCCAACCTGGACATCTGAATTCCCCTCTCAATGTACTATCCAAAATCTGCCTTCATATGTCTTTATAAAATAGGGCCAAAATAGGCACCTATTTGCTTTCCAAACCTAGGCAACTTGTAATAAAATTACTCTCTATTCTTTTTTTTTAATTTATAAATTTTCCGATTACATTCCAAGAATAAGAAAGAAATAACAGAAAATAAAACATTTAAAGATAACTCAAATGTAAAGCCACAAATAAGCCAAATTAAGAGATGTGGGAGGGTCAGGTACATGAAGCACACTACATGTCCCAGAATCCTGTAGGATAGGGATAGGAAGGCTTCTGCCACAGAAAACGCCCCATGTGATTCAGAGTAGGAAAAAGAAAACAGGAGAGGATAGAGCTGGGTAGAGTTTCCTCATATGAACATAAGAGATGCCATACTGGATTAGACCAAGGGTCCATCATGCCCAGTATCCTGTTCCTTATTGTCCCTCCAGTCCAGTCCCGCACTTCTGGTAGTGCACTTCCTCCAGCAGCTTGGAAACTGAGCATGTCCAAACCTGAAGCCACCAGTATTAGTACGGCTGGCACCACTCACCAGCTCCCAGTATGCTCAGTCTCTAAGCAGCTGGAGGTCGTGAGTCAGTGCGGGACTCACTGAGGGAGCAAATAAGGAGTCTGTTAAGTCAATTTGAATTAACTGGTTAATTTGGTTTATTTGGGTGGGGTTTTTTTCAATTGGGTTTTAAATTGGACTTAAAAAAAAAAAAAAAAAAGAAAAAGAAACGGCAGGAAAGGTTTAAACCTCTGCTGACAGGGCTCACAGGGAGGAGGATCCCCCCCCCTTTTTTTTTCACCAGTGGAGGTCGGAGAAGTGGGCAGAGGACTGCCGGGGATCCGGGGCTGGAGGACAGCTCCCGATCCCGTGATTGGGTGAGGAGCCGTCAGTGCAGAGCTGCAGGTAGTGAATTCTGCCGAGCCCCCCCCCCCTCGTGCCAAAGCCGCAAGCGGGCTGAGTGTGAGGAGAGCAGGAGTGACGCTGTTGAAGGCGCGAACTGACCGGCGGTAAGTGGCATGAGTCGGGTACAGTCCGTGAAGGCCCTTTCGATCCCAGGAGGTCGGCAGTTAGTGCAGGCTCAGCGGGACTTTGTTTTTGGCGCGAGAAGCACTTGGGCCTAACGCCTCGTGTTTGCTAGCAGCGGCTTGGCTGTGAGAGGTTTCTTTTTCTCCTGCGCTTTTTGGAGCAAAGGCAGAAGCTTGTTCAGCTGCTGAGGGGGCAGATTAGCCTCGGTATTGAGCTCTCCCAAGCCTTTTGAGCCTCTGGTTGCAAAAAACAAAAAAAAACACAAAAAGATTGAGAGGAAATCAGGTTTAATTTAGTCTCCTGCTTATATTCTTTCTTTGGGTAATTTTTGGGCAGCCAAGGGTTTAATGGGCTACAAGTCTGCTACGTCGGCCTTTGCGGGTTGGCAGTCTCATGCCGTCCCGTCCGCAGTGCCTAGTCTGTGGGGTCCGGCGAGGGTCCGTGTCGGACGACAGCGTGTGCCGCGCCTGTGTGGGGGAGGCGTCCAGAATGGAGCAGGTCGTGCAGGACAAGGCACGAGAGGTGGGATCCGGGCCAAACCCGGAATCTCAGACCTTGACGGAACCTCCTTCCTCTCTGCTGGGTTCGGAGTCTGGACCCTCAAAATCTCAGGGGCTCGGGAGCCTCTGGAACCCTGGGATTTCTCCCCCGAGTTTGTGCTCCTGTTACATCAGGCTTTTTGCTTGCGCCAGCAGGGCGCAGCGGGGGAACCCTCCTTGACAGGAGTTGGGGTGAAGAGAAGCTCCGTGGGGAGGGGAGAGGTCCCGGGGGCAGTGCCAGTTAAGAAAGCTCGGTCTTCTGACTGGGGCTTGGAGCCGTTTCCTGGGTCTGAAGGCCCAGAAGGAGATGAGCCAGAGGTCGAGTCGAACTTAGAGGGCGATGATCTCGAGGATGGCAAAATCCTGGAGCTGGAAGATCAAGCTCGAGTTGTTCGGGTGCTTAGGTGGGAGGAGCTGCCTGTCCTGATTGTGGGGTCACTTAAGGTCCTTAATTTGGCTTCTTGTCCGGTGGCAGAGGAGGATACCTTGGAGGACCCATTGATACAGGCGGTGCGGAAAGCTCACTCAGTCTTTCCAGTGCACCGGGTGATCAAGCAGATGATTCAAGATGAGTGGGACCTCCCAGAGGCGGGTCTTAAGGGGGCCAGAGCAATGTCACAACTCTATCCTCTGGCAGATCAGGAGCGGGAAGTGTTCCGTTCTCCATGGGTGGACGCCACTGTAGCGGCTGTTATGAAGAAAACCACTATTCCCGTTGAAGGGGCTGTGGCCCTGAAGGATAGCCAGGACAGGAAGTTTGACACCTTGTTGAAACAGGCGTTTGATGTCAATGCTCTCTCCTTACAGGATTCCATTTGTGGGTCCTGGGTGGCAAGGGCCTGTCTGCGTTGGTCGAAACTCTTACAGCAGGTGGAAAACCCCATGCTGGAAAAGGGTGATGAAGTCGCCAAGCTGGAGTCCGGAGCGGCCTATCTTGCCGATGTTCACGATGATCTCATTCGTGGACTTTTCAGGAGCATGGCGTTTGTGGTGGCAGCTCGTCACTATCTCTGGCTGCGTAATTGGGCGGCAGATAGTTCTTCCAAGGCTCAGCTGACTAAGCTGCCCTTTAAGGGTAAGCTTCTCTTCGGAGAAGATCTGGATAAGTTGGTAAAGGATCTGGGGGAATTGAAGGGCGGGTGGCTGCCGGAAGATAGGCAGAAGCAGAGTCATTCTTCGGGGCCACCTAGGGGTCAGGTCCAGGACTTTTGGCATTTTCGTACGTCCCGCTTGGGTTCCTTCCAGAGGTCTAGATTTCCCACTCAGGGACAGGGATTCCGAGGTTTCCGGGGTGCTGGCAGGGGTTTTTCTGTCGCCTCCGCCTCGGGGTTCAAGAAGCCCCAATGAAGCAAGGGGGATTCAAGCAGAAATACAGCCCTTGGGGGGTCGGCTACTGGAGTTTTATTCTGCTTGAATCCAAATAACATCCGACCAGTGGGATCTAGAGGTCATCCGTGAGAGCTACGCCACTTGGGTTCACTCGGCTGGTCAGCGAGGCCTTTGTTCAGTCAACCTGCAAGGCTCTGGACAAGGCAGCAGCCGATACCTTGTCACGGCTTATTCGGCTCGGGGCGGTGGTCCCAGTTTCCCGGGATCAGTACGGCGCCGGTCGATATTCCATTTATTTTGTGGTTCCCAAAAAGGATGGGTCCTTTTGTCCGATACTGGATCTCAAGCGGGTGAATCATTGTCTGCGGGTTCCTCATTTTTGAATGGAAACCTTGCGATCCGTTATAGTAGCGGTGAGAAAAGGGAGTTTTCAATGTCCCTCGACATCACAGAGGCGTATCTCCATATTCCAATCAGGCCGGAACATCAGCGGTTCCTTCGTTTTGCAGTACCAATGGGCCATTTCCAGTTTCAGGCTTTGCCGTTCGGGTTGGCGACGGCGCCCCGCACCTTCACCAAGGTTATGGTGGTGGTCGCCGCAGCGCTTCGCAAGGAAGGGGTGCCTGTGCATCCTTATCTGGATGATTGGCTTATTCGGGGGAAGTCCAGGGACAAGAGTCTGGTAGCAATAGCGCAAGTAGTGTCTCTGCTCAAAAGCCTCAGCTGGGTGGTCAATGCGGCAAAGAGCCATTTGATTCCATCGCAGAATCTGGAGTATCTGGGGGCAAGGTTCGACATGAATCGGGGATGAGTCTTTCTCCCTGAACAGCGAGTTCGAGGACTGCGTTGCTTGGTGCGTCAATTACTGGAACTGGTGGCACCGACAGCTTGGCAGTATCTGCAGGTGCTAGGGACCATGGCGACTACCTTGGAGGTGGTGTCGTGGGCACGAGTGCACATGCAGCCTCTGCAGAGAATGCTGTTGCGGTGGTGGTTGCACCAGAGGGACCCTTGTCGCGGAGGCTTGCTTGCCCGCAGGTGGTCAGGAGGGCGCTTCGATGGTGGCTGTGTCCAGAGAATTTGGCGACGGGCATGCCCCTCGAGGCACCGCTATGGATACCAGTGATGACGGATGCCAGTCTACTAGGTTGTGGAGCCTATTGCAAAGGGTCCTTTGCCCAGGGAGTCTGGAGCACGCAAGAAGCGCGGTGGTCGATCAACCGGCTGGAGATGCGAGCGTTGGCTCGGGCGCGCAGCACCTTCGAGTTGAATCTGAGAGGAAAGGCGGTCAGAGTCCTCTCGGACAACGCGACGACAGTGACCCACCTCAACTGTCTGGGAGGCACAGGCAGCATGGCCTTAGAAGAGGAAGCAGAGTGGCTATTTACCTGGGCGGAGCCGCACCTTCTGGTGCTCTCGGCGGCGCGCATTGAAGGAGTAGACAATGTGACAGCATATTATCTCAGCTGGGTACACGTGGACCGAAGGGAGTGGTCTCTCCATTTGGCGTTGTTCATGCAGGTAGTGCATAGATGGGGAGCGCCAGTCATGGATCTGATGTCCAGGTTTGAGAACACCAAGGCATGTCGGTTTTTCATCAGAAGACGGGAAAGAATGTCCGAGGGTCTGGATGCTCTGGTACAGCAATGGCCGGCGGAGGGCCTATTGTATGTCTTTCCCCTTTGGGCGCTGATTGGTTGCGTGGTGCAGTGGATCGAGGTGCACCAGGGTCAGGTCATCCTGATAGCCCCGGACTGGCTGCGCCATCCGTGGTACGCGGACATGGTGTGGCTCCTCGTGGACCGACAGTGGAGCCTACCGGTTCAGTCCAATCTCCTGGTGCAGGGTCCAGTGTGCATGCCTCAGGTGAGTTGGTTCTCGCTTATGGCTTGGCCCTTGAAAGGGCGCGGTTGAGAAGTAAAAGTTATTTGGGTCCGGTAATTTCTTCTTTGTTCCAGGCGCAGAAGAGATCTACCTCACTGGCCTATGTCCGAGTGTGGTGGATTTTTGAAGCGTGGTGCGCAAAGAAGCCGGCGCGCCCTTTGGAGGTTTCCGTTCAGGAGGTTTTGGCCTTCTTGCAGGATGGTTTTGAAAAAGGTCTTGCAGCCAGTTCTTAGCAAGTGCAGCTGGCCGCTATAGCCTGTTATCATGGGAAGGTGCTTCCATATCTTAAGGTTAGTTCTTTGTTTGATTGTTGCTTCTTTAACCAAGAACTAATTTTATGTAACTACGATCGTATATGTATGGATTACATATAACTAAGTATAATAATAACTTCTTTAACTACTTATTTGTTACTCCTGTGAGTCTGCTTTGTCAATAGGTTACTGGGAACTGGGGGGTGGTGCCAGCTGTACTAGTACTGTTGACTTGAAGGCTGGACGTGCTCAGTCTCAGTGCACTACCAGAGGTGCGGGACTGGACTGGAGTTGCTCAAGGAACAGCAATTAGCAGGTAAGTCTAATTTATCTTTTCAAGCAGTGGCCAATCCAGGTCACAAGTACTTGGAAGATTCCCAAAAAGGTACACGGATTTCATGCTGCTTATCCCACCGTAAGCAGTGAATTTTCCTGGCCCTCTTTAATAATGGTTTATAGATTTTTTTTTTCCCTCCAGGAACTTGTCCAAACCTCTTTTAAACCCAGCTTTTACTACATCCTCCAATAAAGAATTCCAGAGTTTCACTATACATTGAGTGAAAAAATATTTTATCCTATTAGTCTTAAATGGGTTATATTGTAGCTTCATTGTGTGTCCCCTGGTCTTTCTACTAGGTTTATCTTTTGGTTTGTCCATGCCAGTTACTTTTCATTGGCCGGACAATTCGATCTGTTAAAATCCATTTAGGGGCGCATGCTTCTCGCATTCGGTTACAGACTCATACTGCTCCGATGGTGGAACATTATTTGGAGCTGTCACATAAATCTGAAGATTTTTCATGGGCAGTTATTGATTATGTTCCTGTTGACCCTGGGTTGGCATTCGGGTGTTCAAACATCAGTGGTTGGAACAATGCTCGATCTATCGGCTCAACACGGTTCATCCCCATGTTCTCAATAGGGAGATCGATTGGCTTAGCTTGATGTAGGATGGACCAATCAATGTAGGGTTTCCCCTATGATGTGGGGTATTTACTTCATTTGGATTAGTGGCTCAAATGGATGTACGTAGTATCTAGTGGCCAATCATTTAACATACGGACTTATGAAATATCAAGACTTTGGCGTTTTGTGGCAGTTTGAAAGAAACCCTTTAATGAGATACTTCCCAGTGGCACTTGATACAGAGTCCACGTTTGGACTTGAAACGTGCACGTCATTATTTTGGGAATTTGTTCTTCTGAGTTGAGTTGGACTTTCACTGGAACGCATTCCTGCTTAAAGCATCTGCTTCTCATAAGATAAGTGTGGTTGTATGAGCTTTTATTGATAAAAATGGATGTTATCAGCATTCAAGTGGGATAAGTCTTTTTCTCCTGTTGTCCCATCCGACAAAAATTTGTTCATATATAGATTTTGGAAGTTTCTGCATATTTGGTGATTTTTTCTTGTGGTATTTATATTAATCACTTTATAGGTTTTTTGATTATTTGATTTCTACTTTTTGAAGCAGTAAACAACTGATCTATGTTTACACGTTCCAGTCCATTCAATATTTTATAGACCTCTATCATATCTTCCTTCAGCCGTTTTTTTGCCGTTGAAGAACCCTAAACTTGTAATCCTTTCCTCGTAGGGGTATCCTTCAATCTCTTTTACCAATTTGGTGACTCTTCTCTGTACCTTTTCCAGTTCTGCTATATCCTTTTAAAGATATGGCGACCAGACTTGCACACAATATTCAAGGTGCAGTCGCACCATGGAACGATAGAGGCATTGTAATATCTTTTGTTTTATTCTCCATTCCTTTCCTTATAATTCCTAGCATGTGATACCTGGGTACAAGCTATTTCACTATGATAGGGTAGATCAAATTGGTGGAGGGGTTGCGCAATATGTTAGAGAGGGCATTGAGTCACATAGGATTAAAGTTTTGCATGAAACAAAATACACTGTAGAATCTCTATGGATAGAAATCCCATATTAAAAGGGAAAGGCGATGGCAGTGAGGGCGTACTAGTGACCACCTGGCCAGAATGTACAGATGGATGATGAAATGCTAAGAGAAATCAGGGAGGCTAACAAAAGTGACTTCAATTACTCCGATATTGACTGGGTCAATGTCACTACAGGACATGCTATGGCGATAAAGTTGCTAGGTGAAATAATGACTAATCCTTGGAGTAGCTAGTTCATGAACTGACAAGAGGGGAAGCTATTTTGGACCTAGTGAAAAACAGGATCTGGTGCAAGAGATATGGGATTTCGAAGAGGATCTTGGAAATAGTGGTCATAGCATGATCGCGTTTGATTTAATAAATGGAAGAAGGATGGCAAGGAAATCCACAGTACTATCTTTTAACTTTGCTATCTATACCTTACTTTCTAAGTCTCACTCCTCCCGGTTGGGTGGGGGGGGGGGGGTTTGCCTTGCTATTTTGTGACAGCCTGATAATCACTGAAGTCCCCTCCTCCCTCCATTATTCATAGCTCTTTTAGCCCACTTTCTCTTGTCTTTTAATTTCAGCATTCTTCTACTCTATATTCCTCCCTCCCTGTCAGCTGATATTTGGGAGTCTTTACAAACCATTCGCATTGAGATCTCTACTGCCTTCCCTGATATTCTTATCCTTGGAGATTTCAATTTCCATAAGATCATAACATAAGATATGCCATACTGGGTCAGATCAAGATACATCAAGCCCAGTATCCTGTTTCCAACAGTGGCCAATCTAGGTCATACTTACCTAGCAGTTTCCCCAAAAGACACAGGTCCCACAATGCTTGTACTGGGTCAAGCATTGATATCCTCGGTCCCTTCTTAATAATGGTTTATGGACCTTTCCTCCAGGAACTTGTCCAAACCTTTTTTAAACCCAGCTACACTAACAGCCTTTACTACATCCTCCGGTAACAAATTCCAGAGTTTGATTACACGTTGAGTGAAAAAATATTTTCTTTTATTAGTCTTAAATAGTTTAACCTGTAGCTTCATTGCATGTCCCCTATTCTTTCTATATTCTGATAACGTAAACAATCGATCTACGTTTACCCGTTCCATTCCGTTCATTAATTTATAGACTTCCATCATATCTCCCCTCAGCCGTCTCTTTTCCAAGTTAAAGAGCCCTAACCTTTTTAGCCTTTCTTCATAGGAGTATCCTTCCATCCCCTTTACCATTTTGGTGGCTCTTCTCTGAACCTTTTCTAATAACGCTATATCCTTTTTAAGATATGGCGACCAGAATTGCACACAATATTCAAGGTGCGGTCTCACCATGGAACGATATAGAGGCATTATAATATCCTTTGTTTTATTTTCCATTCCTTTCCTTATGATACCTAGCATTCTATTTGCTCTCTTGGCCGCCGCTGCACACTGGGCTGAGGGTTTTAACATGTTATCCACAATGACGCCTAAATCTTTTTCCTGGGTGGTGGTTCCTAATGTGGAACCTTGCATCGTGTAACCATAGTTTGGGTTGTTCTTCCCTAGGTGCATAACTTTGCACTTGTCCACATTAAATTTCATCTGCCATTTTGATGCCCAGTCTTCCAATTTATCAAGATCCTCTTGCAATTTTCCACAATCCTCTTGGGTTTTAACAACTTTAAATAGTTTTGTGTCATCTGCAAATTTGATAACCTCACTCGTTATTTCCTTTCCAGGTCATTTATGAATATGTCAAAAAGCAGCGGACCCAGCACAGATCCCTGGGGTACACCACTATTCACCTTTCTCCATTGGGAAAATTGGCCATTTAGCCCTACCCTCTGCTTTCTATCTTTTAACCAGTTCCTGATCCACAATAGTACACTGCCTCTTATCCCATGACTCTTTAGTTTTGCCAAAAGTCTCTGATGAGGGACCTTGTCAAAGGCTTTCTGAAAGTCCAGATACACTATATCAACCGACTCACCTTTGTCCACCTGTTTATTCACATCTTCAAAAAAACATAACAGATTAGTAAGACAAGATCTTCCTTGTCTAAAGCCATGTTGGCTGTCTCCCATTAGGCCATGACTATCTACATGCTGAGTAATTTTGTTCTTTATGATGGTTTCTACCATTTTTCCCAGTACTGACGTCAGGATCACCGGTCTGTAGTTTCCAGGATCACCCCTGAAACATTTTTTAAAAATTGGCGTTACATTGGCGATCCTCCAATCTTCAGGTATTACAGATGATTTTAATGAAAATTCACAGATTACTAATAGCAGGTCTGCAATCTCATATTTCAGTTCTTTCAACACCCTTGGATGTATACCATCCAGCCCAGGTGATTTGCTACTCTTCAGTTTATCTAATAGTTGTAATACATCTTCCCAATGTATCGATATTTCCTTCAATTCTTCCGCACCTTTAAATACCACTTCAGTCATGGGTAACATCCCTACATCTTCCTTAGTAAATACCGAAGCAAAGAATTCATTCAGTCTCTCCACTATTGCCTTGTCTTTATCTTTATCTTTATTGAATATTTAATATACCGCTCAGGCAAATTGCGTCAGAGCGGTGTACAATATGCAAAAAAACAGCTGCAAGGAAGAAAAAAGAAAAGAACGCCAAATATATAATAGGATAGATCAGAAGAAAAGGAGAGAGCTAGAGAGGGGGGTAAGGTGACATAAATAGGGACTTACAAAAGAAAAATCAACGGAGGGAAGGGGGTGGGGAGGGAGATGGGGGAAGATCAAATGCGAGACAAAAAAGGTAAGTCTTCAAACGGGTTTTAAAGGTTTTTGTGGAAAGTTCCAGGCGGAGGTCCGGGGGAAGCGAATTCCAGAGGCGGGGTCCAAGGAAGTAAAAGGCAGAGGAGCGGGTGGATTCAAGGTGAGCCTGTGAGGGGGAAGGTAGGAGTAGACGATTAGCATGAATAGAACGAAGAGAATGGTGGGGAGTGTGGAGATGGATGTGGTCTGCGAGGTAGAGTAGAGTACCGGAGTGAATAGATTTGTGAACAAAAGTGAGGACCTTATATTGAATACGGAAGGGAACAGGGAGCCAGTGCAGACGTATGAGGAGGGGAGTGACATGATCGAAGCGAGAGGAACAGGTGAGAATGCGGGCAGCAGTGTGATGGACTCTCTGAAGGCGTTTCAATTGGGACTGGGGAAGACCGGCCAGGGAAGCATTACAATAGTCGAGACGGGTAACAACGAGTGATAGAAGGAGGGTGGTCATAGACGAGAAAGAGAGAAAAGGACGAACAGAGCGAAGTTGACGCAAAGTAGAGAAGCAGCGTTGGACGACAGAGGAAATATGGGCTTTGAAAGACAGGGAGGAATCAAGGGTAACGCCTAGGTATTGTAAAGATGAAACAAGAGGAATAGGAGAGGAGGAAAGCACAGGGAGAAGAGAGGGGATGGGACTGCCGGAAGTGAACCATATAGCTGAGGTCTTGGAGAGATTAACGTGCAAGAAATTAGAGGAAAGCCTCTTAGTGCCCCTTTAACTCCTCTATCATCTAATGGACCAACTGACTCAATCACAGGTTTTTGCTATGAATGTACTTGAAAAAGTCTTTATTTCGCGTTTTTGCTTCCGCAGCAAGCTTCTTCTCAAATTCTCCCTTTGCCTGCCTTATCAATACCTTGCATTTGACTTGCCAGTGCTTGTGCTGTTTCCAGGTTTCGTCGTTTGGCTCTTTTTTCCATTTCCTGAAAGATGCTTTTTTGGCAACCCCACTAGATTCCATTTCACCCAAACCACCTCCTCGATGTCAGACCCATCAGTGGTCCTCTTTTAACCCTATTACACTAGTCACTATCATAACTATCATTACTGGCTCTTCAAAAACTACTTGTTCTCTGGACCCTCTTCCCTCCTCATAGATCATGATACCTTCACTTACCCTTCTTCCTTTTGTGTCCTCACTCTTTTCAAAAGGTTTTGATACTGGAGTCTTTCCTCAGTGTTGGAAAACTGGAATTGCCCGTCCTCTGCTGAAGAATTCCAGTCTCGATCCATCCCTTCCTGAACATTTCCACCCAATTTCTACCCTTCCTTTCCTTTCAAAAATCTTAGAGAAAGTGGTGTTTCGCTAGACATTGACTCATTTAGAGAAAACCAATTATCTGCACCCAGACAATCAGGTTTCAGAGAGTGGCATAGTAGAGAAACCATTATTCTTTCTGTTCTCAAAGATGTCTATCATTCCCTGGATAGGGGTAATGTTTCTTTGGCAGTATCACTTGATCTTTCATGTGCATTTGATCTGGTGAACCACTGTTTACTTCTTTCATGTTTATCTTCCACTGGCATTCAGGGTATAGTCCTACATTGGTTTCACTCTTTCCTTTCTCATTGGTCCTATTTTGTATCATCCCAGGGTTCTAGTTCCTTCTCCTTTCCTCTCACTTGGGGTCTTCCGCAAGGATCAGTTCTCGCACCTTTTTAATATTTTCCTGGCTCTTCTTGCTACCATTATCCAGCAGCAGGGTGTCTCCACATATTATTATGCAGATGACATACTGCTGCTGTTCCACACAGATCCCAATACCTCTGATTTAATTGCCCTTAATAGATGATTGTCTCTTATTGCTACCTGGGTTTGTGACAATTGCCTGAAGCTGAACCCAGGTAATACATTCGCCATTTGGCTAACTGGATCTACCTCTTCTCCTTCTACCGCTCCTGGTCCATTCTCCTCACATCTTCTATGCACTACCTTGGAGTCATTCTGGACACTGTTATCTCTTTTTCAGGCCCAGATTACAGTAGCTTAGTGGTGAAATGGTATTTCCATATGATGCGCCAGATTCACTCGATTCATTCCTTTCATTCAGAATCTTCACTCTATACACTTCTTCCCATGCTGGTCATTTAAAAGATTGACTATTGTAATGTCATCTACACTGGTGTACCACATTTACAGTTTAAACGGTTACAATCCATACAAAACACCGCAATCCATCTTCTACATCATGCTTCCAGATTTGATTACGTTTCTCCTCTTCTTAGTCAGTTGCATTGGCTTTCGTTACCCATCGTATTCAATTCAAGATCTTAATGCTCACTTATAAGATCTTACATTCTGGTATACCCGCTTATCTTTCCTCTTTGTTCATCTTACATGCCCCTCGTGGCTCCTCTGATCCATTCATGGTTTTTGTTTATATCTGCCCTCCCCTTTACAAGCCCTTTATGAATGCACTCGACACTCAGTTTTTTATTTTGTAGGTCCTCATCTATGGAATTTTCTTCAGGCTGCAATCAGACTGGAAACTTCCTATCCTCGATTCAAGACTGCCCTGAAAAACCATCTTTTTCAATTAGCTTATTATCTCCCTCCTTCTGCCTTTCTCTTCTGAACACAGGACCCGTGTGGAGCTGCACTTCCCCTACCCTTTTTTCCCTGGATGACCTCTCTCCCTCTATAACCTCTCAGTTCTGATTTTTAATTGACCTTTTTTCTTTTTCCTTGTTGATTTTTGTTATTTTTTTTCTTTCTTTCTTTTCTTATCTATAAAAATTTTCAATATATCATCCAAACAAAATATAAGGAAAACCAGCCAAAGACCAACAATTAACAACACTAAACAATAACCACTATAAATCGATTACAAAATTCTGGCAAAGCCCTCGTCTAGGGAGTATACACCTGATACTATAACAAGGAATACAATTCAAAAATAAAAGAAAACAAGCACAGTTATGCACTACAATTGGAGAGATTTACTTCTTTACCTTATATCCATCCCAAATTCATTTTTTTAAATTTTTTAAATTTAATTTTTACCTTTCATAAATACTTGACATAAGCAAGTTAAAAGTAATAAACAGAAAATGAATTAAAGATACATAACACAGGTACACTACAAATTTTTTTTTTTTAAACTGCCTCTAATGTTTCGATTGATTTTTACGTTTTTTGGTGCACTGAATCCAAATCTGGTAACCAATTTGCTCCATCACGTACAGATTTTTTGCTACATTGGGTTAGCAGTTTGAGGTGAACGTTTCAGATTGAGTGCGATCGTGATAAAAGTTTCTTGGATGAATTCTTTATACTAATTGTTTAGTAGTTATTCAAATAAGAATAAAGAAAATTGTAACAAGGCAGCACATAAGAATAGAGTAATGTCAACAAAACACACTGTGATGGTAGCAAAATTGTCTGCACTTAAAACAGCCACATACATGTGCACAAACATTGAGCATATAAGAGCGAGGTTAGACACAAAGCAAAGCAAATAAATGTGCAAAAAATGTTGTACAGGTATGTATGTAAGAATAGAAAACGCAAACCGCACCATTGCAATACATGAAGACAAACACCCGATGGTGTGAAAATAAAATTCTAATAAATGAGATCCGACATTGTGGTAATAACTAGCAAATTTTTATTTCAAAGTTTAGTAAAAACACGATATTTGTCAGCACAGTTTAGATTTTAAAGTCATTCTTGGGTCAATCAATCTCCTGGTGGGCCCGTTTCTTCTTCCCCCGAATGCTTTTCTTGGTGCGCTGCTTGGCGTATTTTTCATCTGGGGTTTCCCGCAGCAGCAACCAGCAGAAATCAGCCATCATAGTGGTGTTCCATCTTCCTTGGTACCTTCTCTCTGCGTCCTTGATGTCCTGGTGAAACCTTTCACCTTGTTCTTCACTGTACGCCCCCAAGTTTTCGGGAAAGTAGTTCACATGGGAGTGCAAGAAATGGACTTTCAGGCTCATGTTACAGCCTTGTTCTTTGAAGGCATTGAGCATCCTGGCAACAATATCCTTATAGTTCTCATCCCGCCTGTTCCCCAAGAATTTGAGAACAACATCCTTGAAGGAATCCCAGGCTTCTTTTTCCTTCTCAGACATCGTTTCAGCGAATGCTCCATCTGAAATGAGTTTCCTTATATCAGGGCCAACAAACACTCCTTCCTTTAGCTTTGCTTCAGAAAGTCGGGGGAACTTTGAGCAAAGGTACCGAAAGCACTCACCATCTTTTGGAAGGGACTTGATGAATTGCTTAATGAGACCCAACTTAATGTGGAGAGGTGGTAATAGAATTTTATCACGAGGTACCAAGCTCTCATGAAGAACATTTTTCTCACCGGGTCTCAAATACTCCCGAATTGGCCAGTCTTTTTTCCCCCAGTGTAGGTCGCGGGCCCGGCTATCCCACAAGCAAAGGAAGCAGGGATATTTGGTGAAACCGGATTGCTGCCCTAATAGCATGGATAGAATTTTAAAGTCTCCACAAATCATCCACTTATGCTCATCATAACGAATCTTCTGAAGAATCAGGGCCAAATTCTCGTATTTTTCTTGGAGAATAACAGAGTGAGCAATAGGAACTGAAGCAAATGTGTTGCCATTATGAAGAAGAACACCTTTTATGCTGTCTTTTGACGAATCAATGAACAGCCGCCATTCAGCAGGATCATACTTGAGTTTAAACTTTTCCATCACTCCGTATATATCGTTGCAAAATACCAAATCTTCCTCTTTGCTGGAATACTTCAAAAATTGTGTCTCGCGGTTGCGGTACCAATAAAAAGTTGTTCCTGGTGACAATAGATTTTTCTGTTTAAGCCGAGAACCTAGCAGTTGGGCAGCATCTTTTTGGAGTCCTAAATCCCGGACTAAATCATTCAATTCAGCTTGAGAGAAAAGTTCAGGTTTCGGATCTGGTTCAGTTTCAAACTCGGAAGTACTGGACTCATCGGGAAAAGCCATCTGATGAGTCTTATCATGATCAGAACCGTCCACACAAATATGATTCAAAGATTTTGGTGGTTCAGGCACAGGTACTTCGTTGCTATGAGGCATAGGCCTAATTGCTGAGGGAAGGTTGGGGTAACTTATTACGTTCTTATTTTTTAAGTTGTATCCCTTCACAAAGCAAGAGCAAAAATAGCAATCATTGCTGTGGTCTCTTTGTTCATGCCACATCATAGGTATTCTGAAACGAAATGCTTGTTTTTTACCTTTCATCCATAAGCGTAGATCTTCCTCACATGTCTTGCACACTTTGTGAGGAGCCCACGGTTTGTCTTGATCACCTAACTTCAAACCGAAATAGGCGAAATATACTTTTTTAATAAATGCAGAAATGTTCCTCTGCCGCTTTTTCACGGTATATTCCCCGCAAATAAAACAAAAACTGTCCGGAGAGTTGACGCAACCTCTGGCTCTATGAGCCATCACAAATACACAGCACTGCAAACTACAACTGTAGTGAACCACTTCGGAATAAAGCTGGATTACGACTTAGCAAACAAAAGGTAATAATGAACTTGCAAGAAACTGAAATTTGACAGGAACGTTCATGTCGCAACCACCGTGTTTGAGCGAGCAAACGAGGCGAGGCGAACAGGAAAGAACATGCGCCAGCGCGAGTACTGGATTTAGCCCCCCACCTCCCAATTGTCCTGTTAATGTATAAAATGAATACAAAACACTCTAAAATATCATGAGGGAGTGTTTCTAGTTAGTTAACCATTACAACCTCTATTTTGGGCCAAGAAAATAAACTGCAGTCGGCTAAAAAGAAATTATGTGAACATTCCTTATATGGGTAAGAAATCTAATTTTGCAAGAAAACGTGACGTGATGGAACATTTTGGCTATTTTTCCTGGATTCAGCACCCCAAAATCTATAGGAATCAGTTGCAAAACTGGAGGCAGTTTTTTGGTAGTGTACCTGTGTAATCAACAGAAAGTTACATAACAGCCAATTGCAGCCCACATCTAGGGGAGAATTACAAAAGAAACTCAAAAAAGGGAACTCAAGAGTGAAAAACTCTCATTCTTAGAGCCATACTATAAATCCGCCCAATTATCCCTCATCCCTCACCCGGACCCTCCCCTATCTGACAAAAAGGTCTCCAACTGTAAAGAATCAAGAAATATATACTTTACACCCTGAAGTGTTATCACACACTTACAGGGAAACCTAAGAAAAAAGGATGCCCCCAGAGCCAACCAACACCCTTGGCCTAAGGGACAAAAAAGCCCGCCTACGTACCTGAGTTGCCCTAGAAACATCCTGAAACAACTGTACTTTAGCACCACAAAAATACACATCCTTATGTTGAAAGTAATTCTTAAATACCAAAGCTTTATCTAATTCAGATACAAAAGAAGCCACCAAGGTGGCCCTAGTCAGAATGGTATCTTGTGAGTCCTCCAGGAATTGAGTAAGATTAACTGGAGATTGAGGTTGTAATATATCATATTCTCCTGCAGTCTGCGACGCTCCTGCCTGCGCCCTGGAGCTAACAGGCAGGAGTGGCCTTAATGTCCCTTGGAGTAGAGGCAAACTTGTTCCCTATGGATGTTGGGTATTGTAGTTCACTCTCTTTTCTCTCGGGGATAAAGTGTAGTTGCGACAAAGATGGTAAGGCTTGCAAGAAATATTTATTTGTATTGGGGATGTTTCTCCAGCGCATCAATATTCAAATACATAAACGTAAAGGGTGCACTTATAACACAAACAGAAGTAATCAGGAACTTAGGTCAACTGAAATAGAATTAGCTTTAACTTCAGCTTTTCATCTATATAGGAGCTTAACTCAGCTCTGCCTCGAGTGGTAGCTTATGAACATTGCAGCCTCATAATACCAGCTGTTGTTCTCACAGCGTGGGTTCAGAACACAGGTGCAAATAATTAACTCTTCACGGCACAGGCAGCAGAAACAGCTACGTTTTGTATTCCTTTCATACAATGTGCAAAGCTTCTTTCATACTGCTATTCTTTACAGCATATAGAGCAGTCCATGCTACAAGGGTCAGTGCTTACGGTAGGTAAATCATTTTCTACCTGCATCAAATCCTCTGACTTAACAGAACTACTATCTTCATTAAGCTTTTGCTGTTTTCCTGCTTTCAGTTCTAGGAGCTGCTTAAATTCTTGGAAGAGCAATTCAGCCTGCTTATTATCAGATTGGCAGTTGTCAGCAAATACTATGCCCTTCTCCCTGTCACTAACTGTTCCCACTGCAGCACTCGGCTTAAACAGTTCAGGGCAATGATCAGGTTCCTTCAAGAAAGCCCTAAAAATAGGAAGTTGTGCTTTACCTTCTCTATCTTGGCTTGTATCAGAACTGCCTTCTTTCTGCCAGGCTCTTCTCCTCTTTGGTAGCTCAAGAGCTTTCCAGGTGTGGGTTTTTCTGGGCTTTCCAGGTCCAGGCTCTATCCTGTAGAATGAGTTTTCTTCAGCGTGTGCCTGCCTTTGAGGCTTTCTATGCCAAGGTTCTGTCTTCTCCCAGGATTCTAAAACATGGCTCCGTCCAATCCTCACAGGACTCCTCTTAACAGCACGTTTAGAACTCCTTGCAGAACCTTTCCAAACACTCTCAAATCTTCCAGACTCACTCGTACAGCCAAACTGCTTCCTGGTCTCGGATCCACTCTCCGACGACCTCGTCTTGGAGCCACTCTCCCACCTGGTCCCACACGTAATCTGCTTCCTGGTCTCAGACCCTCTCTCACATGTCATCTGCTTAGCAGCCTTGTTCAAAGCTTTAAAAAGGGATTCTTTTCCCGGCACACCTTGTCCAACCCCTGGGTGTGCCCAATCAGCATTGCCTAACTCCTCCCCTGGGCTGGTGTCTGTTCTCAGCTCAGCAGAGCAGTGTGTATTTTTCTTTCTAGGATTGAAAATCCTGTGTAGATCCTTTCGCTTTTCAGGATTTTCTTCAATCTCCATCTCTTCTGGAGGGCATTCTTCACCACAAGTCTCACCTGATTCCATTTGTGAGGAAATATAAAACATTTTGGAAAAGGCTATAGTATCTGCAATTGAAAGTTCTAATACCTCGTTTATATATTTATGAAGTAATATCTCAGGAGATATCAGATGTGTAACAGGAAAATTTAACGAACAAATATTTTTCATCCTAAGGGAATTTTCCAAGGAATTCAACCTACGATGAATAATTAAACTATCCTTAACTGAGGAGACACTCATCGACTGTAAGGAGGCATACCGTGAATCACATCTCTGCACCTGTGCAGTTAAGGATTCCAACCGCTCATCAACTGCCTCCAGACTTGTCACAGTTTCCTGTGTAAATTTACAAAGCTGGGGCACCGTGGTTGCCAAAGTAGCCTCAGTATGGGTTACCACCTGCCAAATGTCCAACAAGGAAACCTGAGAATCAGGTATACCTTGTGGAACATTCTGGGGAGGCGACCAAGTAACAGGTAATAAAGAACTAGCAATATGAAGTGGGGTACTCTGTTGTACCGGTAAGCCACTAGCAGGCAGCTCTGGCGGGGTTATCAATGACGAGGGAAGAGGCGGAGAGCACTCAGGGGAGCTCAAAGAAGCTCCCTCCAGAGTCTGCGAAGGCAAAACAGTACCTGAAGGGGGGACGGCCACAACACCCCCACTCTTCAGATGTCTATCCACAGGACCAGTCTCTCCCGGAGCCAAAGGAAATATCTTCTTCTTCCTTTTCCCCATACAAACAGCTACTCCTCCAAATTCCTCCGAGACTCCTAAGGGGCTCCCAAGGGGCCTATCTGCCCCTTGTGGCACGCCCCTTAGGGCACGCCACGACCACGCGCCAATGGAAACAGACGTTTTAAGACCCCCGATATCGCCAGGGGTAGTCCCCGCCACAGCCTGCTCACCCCGGTAACTCCACTGCATGGCTGGTTCCAATCAGCTCTCCCAAGGCACAATGAGTTCTGCTGGGTTTTAAGGCCCCTGATATTGCCAGGGGCAGTCCCTGCCGCAGTCTGCTCACCCCAGTAACTCCAACGCTGCACGGCTGGCTCCAATCAGCTCTCCCATCCCAAATTCATAACCCTGCATCTCCCTGTCCATAACAAATTTCTGTAAATGAGGTGCATCAGTAAATACAAATATATATCCCTTCAATGTAACAAGGCATTTACAAGGGAATTTCAGAAATAAGTAGCTACATATTTTCTGAAATTCCCTTGTTGATTTTATTTATTTATTTTTATTTAACAGGTTTTATATACCGCTTTATCATCAATTCAAAGCGGTTTTATGTAATTCAAAGCGATTTTATGTTTTGATGTTTGAAAGGCGGTATATCAAGTCTCAATAAGCATAAACATATGGTAAAATGAGGAAAATAGTTAAGAAAAAACTGAGAGGAGCAGCTGCAAAGTTTAAAGATTTACATCAAGCATGGGCATTTAAAAATACTGTCTTGGAAGCCCAGATATATTCTACTCTTTAAGAAAAGTGGAAGGAAGGCGAAAAAACTGCCAGCATGGTTTAAAGGCGAGGTCAGAGAGGCTTTTGTAGCCAAAAAAGCATCCTTCAGGAAATGGAAAAAGGAGCCAAATGATGAAAACGGGAAACAATATAAGCACCAACAAGTTAGGTGCAAGATTGATAAGGCAGGCAAAGAAAGAATTTGAAAAAAAGTTTGCCGTGGAAGCAAAAATGCAAAAAACTCTGTTTTATGTAAACCGCACTGATAACAAATAGCGCAGTATATAAGAACTGTTAAATAAATAAAAATAAATAAATAAATAATAACATTTTCAGGTATATTTAAAGCAAAAAAACTGTGAAAGGGTCAGTTGTAACATTGGATGATACAGGGGTAAAAGGGGCACTAAAGGAGGATAAGGCCATAGCGGAGAGATTGAATGAATTCTTTGCTTTAGTCATTACTGAAGAAGATGTAGGGAAGTTACCCATGCCTGAAATGGTATTTAAAGGTGATATATCAGAAGAAGTGAAAGAAATATTAGTAAACCTGGAAGATGTATTACAAATATTTGCTAAACTGAAGAGTAGTAAATCCCCTTGACCGGATAGTATACATCCGAGGGTATTAAAAGAACTGGAAGATGAGATTGCAGACCTACTATTAGTAATCTGGGAACTATCATTAAAATCATCTGTAGTACCTGAAAATTGGGGAATGGCCAATATAATGCCAATTTTTAAAAAGAGTTCCAGGGGTGATCAGGGAAACTGCAGACCGGTGAGCTCAACATCAGTACTGAGCAAAATGATAGAAACTATTATAAAGAACAAAATTACTCAACATGTAGATAGGCATAGTTTAATGGGAGAAAGCCAACATGGATTTAGCCAAGGAAAGTCTCATAGTAACATTGTAAATGATGGCAGATAAAGACCAGTATGGTCCATCTAGTCTACCCAGTAAGATGGCAAGAGTAGGTGCACCTGCCGCTCCGTGCAGGCCACCCCTCCCCATGTCTTTATTTTAGGGGTGAACCCACTGCTCCGTGTGGGACACCCCTGTAAGTTGAGAAATTAGTTAAGTTTATTTTGATTTTATCCTGTTGCTGTAAAGAGATCCACTGTGTCTGTCCCATGCCATTTTGAATTCTGTCACTGTATTTGCCCCCACCACTTCCATCGGTCTCATCTTACTAGTCTGTTATATTTTTTTGAAGGTGTGAATAAACAGGTAGACAAAGGTGAGCTGGTTGATATAGTGTATCTGAATTTTTAGAAAGCATCTGACAAGGTCCCTCATGAGAGAATGTTGGCAAAATTAAATAGTCATGGAATAGGAGTCAGTGTACTATTGTGGATCAGGAACTTGTTAAAAGACAGAAAGCTGAGGGTAGGGCTAAATGGCCAATTTTCTCAGTGGAGAAAGGTGAATAGTGGAGTACCCCAAGGATCTGTGCTGGGCCCGCAGCTTTTTAACATATTCATAAATTACCTGGAAACCGGAATAATGAGTGAGGTGATCAAATTTGCAGATTACACAAAGGATTGTGAAAAATTGCAAGAGGACCTTGATAAACTGGAAGACTGGACATTCAAATGGCAGATGAAATTTAAACGGACAATTGTAAAGTTATACACCTAGGAAAGAACAAGCCAAACTATGGTTATACGATGCAAGTTTCCACATTAGGACCAACCACCCAGGAAAAAGATTTAGACATCATCGTGGATAACACTTTTTAACCCTCTGCCCAGTGTGCAGCAGCAGCCAAGAAAACTATTAGAATGCTAGGAATCATAAGGAAAGGAATGGAGAATAAAACCAAGGATATTATAATGCCTTTGTATCGTTCCATGGCGCGACCGCACCTTGAATATTGTGTGCATTTCTGGTCACTGTATCTTAAAAAGGATATAGCGGAATAAGAAAAAGTACAGAGAAGAGCCACCAAAATGGTAAAGTGAATGGAAGGATATCCTTATGAGGAAACACTTAAAAAATTAGGGCTCTTCAACTTGGAAAAGAGAAGGCTGAAGGGAGATGTGATAGAGATCTATAAATTAAAGGAGTGGAACCGGTAAATGCAGATCGATTGTTTATGCCATCAAAAAGTAGAAAGACTAGGGGTCACGCAATGAAGTTGCAGTGTAACCCATTCAAGACTAATAAGAGAAAATATTTTTTCATTCTATGCATAATCAAACTCTCAAATTCATTACTGGAAGATGTAGTAAAAGCTGTCAGTGTAGATGGGTTTAAAAAAGGTTTGGACAAGTTCCTTGAGGGAAAGATCCATAAACCATTATTTAAGAGGACCCGGGAAATCCACTGCTTGCCCTGGGAGAAGTATTGTGGAACCTGTGTGCCTTTTTGGGAAACTGCCAGGCAGGGGCGGCCCAAGGGGGGTGCGGGGCCATGTGCGGAGACTCGGTGCGGGGCCTCATTTGCATAAGTGGCCTTATTTGCATAAATATTTGCATGATGTTACCATACACTAACTTTTAGTAAACATGTCTCTTAATGAGTGTATGGATAAAGAAAGACTAAAAGATTTCTACATTACTATAATCCAGTGCCAACCGCCAGGCACATTAGAAACTACTACAAACGCTGCCCATTTAGAACCCATAGCAAACCCGCCGTATCCTGACAGCATTACCAGGACTCACAAAGCACCATACTCTAACTATCAAACGGCAACACTGCAAATATTAAACCAATACATTTCAGAGAATACTGGGGAAAGAGAACAAGTGGCAATGTCAAATAGGAATTACATAAACAGAATACCTCAGCTCAGTTACACATGCAGAACATAGACCATCACCAAACAAGGAATCACAATTTAGAAACAGGAAGGCAATAATTAAACTGGGAACCCCAAAAGCCAAACTTGGAATGTACAACAACACTGTAGAAATAAAACTATAAATTAATTTCCTCTTGTACCAAACAAAGCACAGACGTTAATGATGCACATTTCCCAGAGGTTTCATATTCCAGTTAATAAATTTAAAAAAAAAGAGATATTTCTACCTTTTGTGCATTTTTTTTCAGTTGCAATTGCTCCAGCCACTTTCTTCTGGTTTCTTCATGTTTTCTGCTAACTCTCCATCGTCTGCTGTCCATTTGTTCTTTCTTCTCTCTTCTAGTTTTTTTTTCCATTCTCTCTCTCTACATCTGCTTTAACATACTAATCTTTCTCCTTTTGCTCTTTCCTCATTCCTATTTCATCCACACAAATTTTACCCCTCCATCCTCAATCCCCACTTACTCTCCCAATACCAGGCCAATTGTAGATTTTTCATCCCTCCCACACAAAATATTTTTCCCCTCTCCATTTTACTCTCCCAGCCCCATCCCATTCTAATCCTCCTCCAACATCAGCTCCCTTCTAGTTCCAGTCTCAACCAGCATCCATTCCCTTCTAGTCCCTGCATCAGCCCATTTCCAGTCCTAGCCCACCATCAACCCATTTCCAGTCCTAGCTCCCCCATCCATTTTCAGTCTGAGTCCCTTCATCAGCTCATTTCCAAGCCTAGCCCCCCCCCATCAGCCCACTTCTAGTCATTTCCTAGCCCCATCATCAACCCATTTCAAATCATAGCTCCCCTCCACTCAGTCCAATTCCAGTCCAAGCCCCCCCATGAGCCTACTTTCAGTTCTAGCCCCTCCATGAGTCCATTTCAATTCAAGCCCCCACCACAGCCCATTTCCAATCTTAGCTCCCCCCAACAGCCCATTTCCAGTCCTATCCTAGCTGCTCCATCAGCCCATTTTCAGTCCTAGCTCCCTTCCCTCACAGCCCATTTCCATTCCAAGCTCCCTCCCCATCAGCTATTTGCAGTTCAAGCCTCCCCTTCCACTCAGCCCATTTCCAGTCATAGCAACCCCCCAACCCATTACCAGTCCTAGCCCCCCATCAACCCACTTCCAGTCCTAACCCCCATCACCCCATTTTCAGTTTAAGCCCCCCCTATAACCCATTACCAGTCCTAACCCCCCCATCAGCCCACTTCCAGTCTTAACCCCATCAGCCAATTGCCAGTCCTAACCCCCCATCAGCCCACAGCCCATTACCAGTCCTAACCACATCAGCCCACCTCAAGTCCTAACCCCTCCCCATCAGCCCATTTCCTGTCCTAGCCCCCCCATAGCCCATTATCAGTCCTAACCACCCCCCATAGCCCATTAGCAGTCCTAACCCCCCCCCAGCCCATTAGCAGTCCTAACCCCCCCAGCCCATTACCAGTCCTAACCCACCCCCCCAAGCCCATTAGCAGTCCTAACCCCCCCCAGCCCATTAGCAGTCCTAACCCACCCCCCCAAGCCCATTAGCAGTCCAAACAGCCCCCCCAAGCCCATTAGCAGTCCAAACAGCCCCCCAACCCATTAGCAGTCCAAACAGCCCCCCCCAAGCCCATTAGCAGTCCAAACAGCCCCTCCCCAGCCCATTAGCAGTCCAAACAGCCCCCAGCCCAGCCCAGCCCCATAGCAGTCCAAAAAACAAAAGCTGGCTCTCTGGCTGCTGCCGCCGCGGCAGAGTGCAGTGTCCCGCGGGGCCCCCTCTGCGCCGGCTGAGCCCTCTGCCCGGCTTACAGATTCGCGAAGGGAGAGTGTCTCTCCCTCGCGTCTCTGTTAAGCCCGCAGGGGCTAATGGGAAATTTCCCATCAACCCCTCGCGTCTAAAGGGGCTGATGGGAAATTTCCCATTAGCCCCTGCGGGCTTAACAGAGACGCGAGGGAGAGACACTCTCCCTTCGCGAATCTGTAAGCCGGGCAGAGGGCTCAGCCGGCGCAGAGGGGGCCCCGCGGGACACTGCACTCTGCCGCGGCGGCAGCAGCCAGAGAGCCAGCTTTTTTTTTTTTTAATGTAATTTTCAGAAAAGCAGAATGTTCTTTGCGTGGGGCCCCCTGAAACGCGGGCCCTGTGCAAAAAACATTCTTGCTCAATGGACGGGCCAGCCCTGCTGCCAGGCAGGGCCATACCGAGTGAAGATCGCGCCCTGTGCAACTTGCACATCGGGTGCGCGCCCTCCTCCCCCCCCCCCCCAGTGGCGGGAGAGAAGAGGTGCACCCGATATGCAAGTCGCTGGCATGCTAAGCAGATCTGTCCCTCCCTGCAGGGAGGGAAGGATCTGCTTAGCATGCCAGCGAGAAGGCTTAAGGGGCGCATTTTAGCTGTCCTGTCATTGCCTGCCGCCGCTGAGAGAAGAAAAAGTGGCGGCGACAGGCAACAGAAGACAGCTAAAGTGCGCCCCCTAAGCCTTTGCGCCCTGTGCGGCCGCACCGCCCACACAGGGTAGGTACAGTCCTGCTGCCAGATACTTGTGACCCTGATTGGCCACTGCTGGAAACAGGATACAGGGCTTGATGGACCTTGGTCTGACCCAGTGTGGCATTTCTTATGTTCTTAACATTCTTTTTGCTTTCTTGGCTGCTGTTTCACACTGGGCAGAGGGTTTCAATGTATTATCCACGATGACACCTAAATTCTTTTCTTGGGTAGTGGTTTCTAATGTGGAACCTTGTATCATGTAACTGTGGTTTGGGTTGTTCTTTCTTAAGTGCATAACTTTGTATTTGTCTACATTAATTTAATTTTTAATTTAATTTAATTAACAGATTTTTTATATACCACTCCTTCCATTGATCAGATGCGGTTTACATGGAACAACAGTAAACAGGAGAGCAGCTGCTTTTACATATAACAATTTGGAACTTACATTTAACAATTAACAATTAGTGAACTATGTACAAAGGAACAGAATTAAACTATATACAGAGTTTCTTGTTATTCAATTGTCTTTAATACATTGTTTTAGGGCTTCAGTACTTCATTCCTTTACTGGAAAAATATATTAGCTGGATTGGGAATTATCTTTTATCTAGCTGAGAGGTGAGAGGTGAATTCGTCAAGGATCCATAGTGCATTGTAAATAATTGTGTTTTAAGTTTTTTCCTAAACTCCATGATTTCAGGTAAGGATCTTAATTCTAATGGGATTGTGTTCCACAAAATGGGGGCTGCATGGGAGAAGGCTTTCTTGTTTGTGGATTTTTTGGCCCTTATAAATTCTTTTGATGTTGTTAATTTGTTTAACTGGTCTCTCCTTTGAAGATTGTGAGTGGGTTCTATTGTGATGAGCTTATTTATGGTCAGGGGTGCTGTTTTATTTATAGCTTTGTAGGTAGTTAAGAGAGTTTTGTAATCTATTCGGCTTTGAATCGGGAGCCAGTGTAAATATTCTAAAATAGGGGTTATATGTTGGAAAGGTGGGGCCTTCGTAATGGTCTTTGCTGCCGCGTTTTGTGCTAATTGACGTTTTTTCAAGGTCTGTTTTGTTACACCTAGTAGGATTTGATTTGCAAAGTCGAAATGGGGGGTTATTATTGCTTGTATACATTAAATTTCATCTGCCATTTGGACGCCAGTCTTCCAATTTATCAAGCTCCTCTTGCAATTTTTCACAATCCTCTAGTGTTTAAAAACTTTGAATAATTTTGTGTCATCTGCAAAGTTGATCACCTCACTTGTTATTCCCATTTCCAGGTCATTTATGAATATGTTAAAAAGCAGCGGGCCTAGCATAGATTCCTGGGATACTCCACTATTTACCTTTCTCTGTTAAGAAAATTGTCCATTTAGTCCTACTCTCCATTTTCTGTTAACCAGTTTCTAATCCATACTTCCTATCCCATTACTTTTTATTTTCACTAAGAGTCTCTCATGGGGGTCCTTTTCAAAGGCTTTCTGAAAATCCAGATGCACTTCATCAACTGGCTCACCTTTATCTACCTGTTTATTCACACCTTCAAAAAAATGTAAGAAATTAGTGAGACAGGACTTTCCTTGGGCAAATCTATGTTGGTTTTTTGCCATTAAGCCATGACTATTTATATGTTCAGTAATTTTGTTCTTTATAATGGTTTCTAGTATTTTGCACAGTACAGACATCAAGCTCACTGATCTATAGCTTCCTAGATCACGCCTGAAACCCTTTTTAAAAATTGGCGTTACTTTGGCCACCCTCCAATCCTCAGGTACTAAAGGTGATTTTAGTAATAGCTCACAGATTACTAAAAGTAGGTATGCAATCTCATATTTCAGTTCATTCAGTACCCTGTGATGTATGCCATCCGGTCCAGGTGATATGCTGCTCTTTAAGTTATCAAATAACTGTATTACATCTTCCTGATAATATCTAGCTTTATTTCAATTTCTCTGATACATCACCTTTAAATTTCATTTCTGGCATGGGTAAGTTTCCTACATCTTCTTTAGCAAAGACTGAAGCAAAGAATTCATTTAGTCTCTCTGCTGTGGCCTTGTCCTCTCTTAGTTTACTTCCTCTGTGGTAGCTGGGGGAGAACTAATTGGTGCATGGGCTACAGCTGACAGAGGAAGAAGAAATGGAGGCAGAACAGATTCCACTTGAGTCCTTTGTTGAAGCTAATGAGAAACCGTGGATGTATTTATATTTGGATTGCTGCCCTGCCCTACAAGAGTTAATCTTTATCTCTTTGTGAATTTACCTTGTTTGTAGTTCTGCTGTGTGAGATAAAAACCCCAGTGAAGAGGGGGAAGGTGGATCTGTCTCTCCCAGTGCAGAAGCAGAATAAGGGCTGGAGATTACTGGAGCTGCCTGGAAGCTGCGGAGTGGACTGCAGGCAGGCAATATGTTACCAGCCTGGAAAAGGGAGGTATGTACATAGAACAATAACTCATTCTGTTAAATGGGAACTGAGACTGCTGCTGGCTAGTGGCAGGGAAAGTAAAGACTTCTGGCTTTAAAATGCTGCCTTAGTGAAGTGAATACCAGGGAGTGGATACCACTTGGAACTGCTATAAGGAGGTTATACAGTGTTGTTCAACACTGAGGACCTACAATATACTGTATTAGAGATTGGCACAACAGTGGTTAAGGGGTGCTTTTTGAACTGATCATTGAAATGAACTGCTGTGAAACTTATAAGACTGGAATGGCTGGTTGGGACAGTGCCCCTCTTGCCAGTCTTACAGAGAATGAAGTTTCGAGTGCACCTGGACTGGAGAGTGCCCCCTGGTGGTGACAGAGGAGAAGAAGAAACCAAAAATAGCTACAAAAGTGGAAGGAAAAATAAATAAATTATTCCTAGATTATGATCTATATGTAATAATTATCCCCTACTCATCCATTCAAAATAGAGCATTACTAGATTTATGTCTTAACCTTCTCTTGCTCAAAACTGCTAATTGTACTGGATCTAGGAGAACAAATCAAAGGGCATGTTTACTAAAGCACACTACACAGGTAGAGCATGGGCAGCACGCATTTTGTGGCGCCATATTAAAAAGTAGCACGGGGTCCTTCGCTAGAAAGCCCATGCTATCCAGGCAGCATGTGTCTGTGTGGCACCTGGGCAGGTTGTAGACATTCCCAATGTGGTACCGCTAGCATGGGCCATAAAAGCCCATGCTGCCAGCGCTTGGCAGGAGGCAGCTAACGCCAGCACAATGGATGGTGGTAGTTGCTCCCTGCAGTGGTATTAATGCTGTGAGCTGTGCTAAATTCAGGGGGATGGCTGTCTCAACCTTCCTGCATCTAGTGCAATGTCCCACGCTAGTAATGCAGCCCAAATCCATCTTACTATACTTGGAGCTTAGTAAAGATGCCTCCAAGATTACAAGGCAATCCCATAATAAGAAGAAGGGCCTATTGACTTGATGGCACACACTTGCACTTTCAAAGTTAATACCTGAGCTTTCAATGCAAAAATGCTCTCCTCTGAAGCTGCATGACCCAAGCCACGTCTGTAAAGACCTAGATCTTCTTCTCTCACAACATTACCTCTTGTCCTTTCAAAATCAGTGATTTGTTTAACTCAAATAGGAGGGAGATCAATAAAATAGACCTCTCAGGAATATCCTTCTGTGAGGTTTCTTAAAATTTAGATAAATCTAAACTGTCTGGAGAGGCAACTTGATCCATCGCTCCCTCCCTCTCATTTAAGGCAGTAGTGTTACAACGAGCATAATGTTAAATTTTACCATGTTATTTGTATAACATACGTTCAATGTAAAATGTTCTGTTCTCTGAAAACTGCTTTGACCCGGTGAAAAGTGGTATATAAACATAGCTAAATAAAATAAATAAATAAATAATAACATTTAGATAGCCCTATATCTTCAATGGGGAAAATCAAGGATCTCCTTTAAATATTTTCTCAAAAGAACAATAGGGGCATAAAAAAGTAGTATAAAAAATTAAGAAAATCTTACCTCTTGGCTCTAGCAGAATTTTACAACATTTCCAGCTTGTGTTGTAACATCAGTGAGTCCTTAATGCTTGAAAGCCCTGCAGCCTGCAGTGTATACATTTGTCTCTCTGTGCTCTTCATTCGGTTTTCAAAGAGACCTGATCTATCTTCCAGTTCTTTAAACCTTTCTACTGTATCTTGTGAAAATTTGCAGAGTTGAGTCACAAGACAACATAGCAATGTCACTGTACATGTAAGCACTTTCCAAATATCCATCAAAAAAAACTATATCGATCTCAGCCTCAACTTTAGGTGGACACAGCAGAAAAGACACAGCAATAGGCATAGGGACAGACTCAAATACAATTCCAGAAGTCCTAGGCTATTCTGCAAAATCTACAGCGGCAATATCTGTACTCCCAAAAGCACTTGCATCTTCCAATGTTTTTGGATGTCATGAAACATTGCATTAAAAAAATATTTTAAAGGTCAAGATTGCCATTTTAAACAGACAGCACTTTCAAACTGGGAGCCAATGTAATTGCCTCAGTACTTCTGCAACGGATTCTCTCCCACCCTGACTGGATAACATCCATGCAGCTGCACACTACACTTCTCAGTTCTCACACTGCATGCTACAAACCACACTTTATTATTGGTTTTGATTGATGTGCCACACCGCCTTGATTTAACGATAAGGCGGTATACTAAATCCTTCTAAATAAATAAATAAAAATTTTGAACCACCTGTAACCACCTAAACAAATAATCAGGCAATCCCACATACAGGAGGTTGCCATAGTCCAAAACTGAAATTATCAGCACCTGCGTTACCATGTGCATTGCTGTCTCATCTAAAAATAGGCAAAGTCGGCGCACTAGTCTCTGCTGTCTATAAGTCATACCCACCACTTCGGTCATTTGAGCCTGCATGGACAATTCAGCATCCAGCAGTACTCCCAAATCCCACATCTCCTTCTTCCAGCCCAACCTCTTGCCCCGAATAACCAACCAATTTGTCAGTAGTTCTGGGTCCAAGTCTCCACAAATCAAAACCTCAGACTTTTGGGAATTCAACACCATACAACTCTTCTAACCCATCCACCACCCTCTCTAAACAATCATTCACCTTCTTAATGGCCTTCCCCCTATCACACCCTAACGGAACTACAATTTGAATGTCATCTTCGTTTAAGAAGCCCCAAAATGCCAGATAATACTCTCCAGGGACTGCATAAAAATATTGAACAGCAATGGCAAGAGTGCAGACTCCTGTGGCATCCTAAAAGACAAATTCTTTAACAGTGATATTGCTCCCCCTACTACAGTCTAAATCTCCGCCCTTGCAGAAAGGAGTCAATCCACACTAAAACCATGATAGCTATGCCCAATTCACCACACCTTTGCACTAATAAATTCCAATCTACCAAATCAAATGCCATAGACAAAACCAGCACTATTACCAAAACTACCTTACCTCTATCCTGTGTTTGATAGATTTATATTTGTCACTGCTACAAGTATAGATTCTGTTCCATATCCCGTCTGAAACCCCACTTGCCCCCAATCTAGCCCATCCACCTCTTCCAAAAACTCATCCAATTGCTCTTCCATCTCCTTTTCCATGACTTTCACACATGTAGCAAGATAAGTCTAAGAGTCTCACAAGCCATACCACCCCCCTTAGGTACCAGGGTTACCATGGCTTCCTTCAGTAAATGATGAATTAATTAACTCCACCATCCATGTTAACATCTTTGGGCATCACTGCAACAGATGCCCAGGTACTGGATCCAAATACATCCAAGTGGTGTGAATGCACTTAAACAATCCCCCACAGTTTATCCTGGGCCATGGGTATAAAGCTGGCTCAAACATCCCCCTCACTCCTTCCACCACTTCAGTCCCCTGCTTCTTCTCTGCCTTTATACCACTGAACTGCCAAATTCCCTGAACAACTCGCAACGTCTCCACTTTATTAACAAAAATATCCACCATCTGCTCCACCTCCATCTTCCAAGGTTCCCCGAGCCCTTTCCCTCCCTGTATCCCTAACAACTGCTTTGCAATCCAAAACAGTTCCTTAGGCCCACTACCTGCTGCTAAATTGCGATCTGAAGAGGCCTTTCTTTTTGCATCCTGCTCCAGTCGTTGGCACTCATCCACCTTCCTTCTCCATAGCCTTCTCTCTTCTTGCAAGTCTGATTTCTGCCACCCCCCCTCTCAATCCTTATCTTTACTATAGATATGAAACAGTATGTGGCAAAGGACCTTGATGATTAGACCTGGCACCGTTGGTAGACTGCCTCAATTTGGTCTCAGAGTGGCTCCAATCACAAAACCTTCGCATTCAACATAAAAAAACAGAGGTGCTCTTCATCTCCAAAGACCCCAACTTCACCCCTCCAGCCCACGTCAGTGTCAAGGAAGCTGACCTACAAGCTAAAGAAACAATAAGATACCTTGGAGTGTACATTGGACCAACGTCTGGATATGAAACATCACATAAATAACATAGTCAAAGCTGTATACTTCAAAATACGCTCGCTTAGGCATATGCGCTCCATGTTGGACCTGATGACTTCCGAACCATATAACCAAGCACTAATCCTGCCACACTTCGACTTGCAAATGCCATATTACAAGGTCTCCCTCAATCCACTCTTAGCCCATTACAGATGGCCTTGAATGCCGCAGCAAGAGTCCTCTACGGAGCCTCCAGAAGCGTCCACGTAACTCCCACTCTTAAACAGCTTCTCTGGCTCCCCATCCATGGGAGGATCATCTTTAAAACCCTAGTCCTATCATTCAAGGCAATCAAGGTATCTCATCCCTCCTCACTCACAGATCTGATTCACACAGTACCCCCCAACAGATCCAGAAGAACATCAGCCGTAAACCTACTGACAACCTCGAAGGCGTTGACAAAGTGCAACATGACAACCTCAAACAGAGCCTTCAGTTTCTATGTACCCCAAATGCTGGAACGCTCTACCCCTCCGACATAAGGGCCATTACTGACCTACTCCAGTTCAGGAAGGCACTCAAATACCACCTCGTCTTCCTTCAATACTACCCTACCAGCAATTGAACCAGAGGAAGTGACCCACTCATGAAACACCCCATGCCGTCTTGATATTATTAAGACTCTATTCTGTTCTATGTAATTATCTCTTGTATATAGTTTACCCCCGTTCTCCAAGTTTGTACTCCTGTTCGATGTAAACCAAACAGCTTGTTGTTATGGTCTTTATGTTATAATGTAAACCGCGCTGATGCCGAATAGTGCGGTATATAAGAACTTGTAATAAATAAATAATAAATAAATAAATAAATGAGGCATAGAGGGTTCTGCGCCATCTGGGGCAGACAAATGATTCTCATCTACAAGCTACTATGTCTGTGCAAAAAAGAGCGTTTACAAAATGGACGAGGGTTTCCCACAATAAACAGAAGAGTAAGGCTGACTCTCCCTCAAGCAAGCGATAGACAAGCTGGAAGACTGTACTTTTCAGAGGTTATTGGGTCAGCTTGGTACAGAATTATGGTGACTATTGCAACTGGGATGAGGTTTTATTTTGCCTCAAGGATTGCTGAGAGCTTCCATGGAGGTGAAAGGTGTTAAGTGGACTGGATGCACTTTGATACTGGACTGATTGATCAGCAGGGGAAGGGATGAGGATAGGTATGCTTTGGATCGGGGAGTAGTTCTTCTCCTGATTGTTGGCCTTAGGTTGAGGGGTTTAGCAGATAGGCCCCGATGGTTATAGAGACTGGGTAAGGGAAGGGGATGACTAGGTTGGTATGGGGGTGGCTATGTTGGGAGTTTGATAGTTTGGTTAGAATGTGCATGATTGGTTGTACTGAGAAGGGTTGTGAAAGGGAATCATTGAGAGTTTGTGGGAGAGAGACGGCGAAAATGGGGGATGAATAGATAGTGTGATTATTTTGAATGTCTCTAGAGGAATCCGTATAATGAAAATTGTGACCTTGAACATTAGAGGGCTCAGTTCCTCCCAAAAAAGGCTCTTCATATTCAAAGAAGCAGTACTCTATGAGTAGACATATTTATTCATACAAGAGACATATCTCAGAAAGGAGCTATTGGATGGTATAGCAGCCTCTGATACTGGTGGAGCAAAAAGAAGGGGGTTGCCATTCTGTTTCATAAAGATCTCGCCCCAGAGATTTTGGCAGTAGATAGAAATATGGTAGGTAGGAGAGTTTTTGTAACAACACTTGCTGGGGGAGAATTGTATACACTGGCAAATGTTTATGCTCCCAATGAGAACCAAGGATGTCTTTTTGTTCAGCTTAGTCTCACTTGTGGCTTTTACCCAAGGGAAGGTTACACTAGGCAGGTATTTTAATGCCTGTATATGTAAGGTTACCAGATGTCCCCAATTTTTGGGGATCGTCCCTGATTTTAGAGCTGCGTCCTGTACTCTCACATGTTTGGCAATCTGTCCCCGATTCCAGCAATGAGGACAGAGGGGATAGAAGAAAAACATTATTTTCAATTTAGTGATTTGAATATGTTAGTTTTTAGAATTTACAATTATTATCTTACTATTTTGCAAAGTACAGGGAAATGCATCGCTATTTCTAGTTCTCTGTCGATTTGTCTGCTTGCAAGTGATATTGTTGCTGTTATGAGATGGATGGGGGGCAGGGTACTGACTCATCTTCCCTCCTCCACGCCTTGTTGCTCAAACTTGAAATTAAGTTGTCACTTCCTCCCCTCCTCACTTCCGATAAGTGTCCCAGATTTGCCTGCAAAAAATCTGGGTCATAGAGAATTTTACTTAAAGCAGTGGAAGGAAGACTAGTCCCAGGCCTATGCCTATGCCTATGGGCTGCTGCAGTGGTATCAGCCAGGAAGGACCTTGTGGTCCAGTCAGAGTGCATTTTTGGTGGCACTGGGTCATGGAGAATTTCATTTAAAGAAATGGAGGGGGGAGAACTTTAACAGTAGCAGCACTTGTATGGTGAAATAAGTTGCCTGTTAGGCAGGGCTGGTGCATGGTAATTGTGGGATGGTGGGAGACTTGACATATATTTGATGGTACTGTCCCCATGTTCAGGGCTATTGGAGAGCCATCTAATTTAGAATAAAGAAAATGCTAGGGTGGCAATAGCCTGGGACCTGGGGATTTATTTGCTTAATTTAAAGATTCCAAATTTGAGGCGTTCAGCGAGCTTTGGCTAGACAGTGCCTGAATGCTGTGAAGCTGAACGTGGAACCCCATTGTAAGCAGATTGCTCCTCAATCATTACCAATATTGTTAATCCAAATGAGGAGAGTTTATTATATGGAGAGATTAACTGCAGCATGAAAGCATAAAATGGGATCCTTTGAAAGGATACCTTTTGCCTTTTTGTAAAATGTATTCTTCTTCTCTTGAGGTACACTTTCCTGAGCTGCTTCCCCCCATTGAATTGACTGAGACTGAGGTTCCCATGCTCTGGAGCTATGTTATAGTATGTTGGGGGGGGGGGGGTTCTATATGGTTAAAATGTTAAAACTAAAGCAAAAGAGGCAAATAGACAGTTATGCACTGCAAGGTCTGAGATGCAGTTTATAGGTATTTTTTCTACCGTTTCTTCTTCTATTAATTGGTGACATAATTTTGAGCAAGTGAATGCGATTTGGGGCCTTTTACTAAATAGTGCTGTGGTGTTGCAAAAAATTCATTTTTAACATGCAGTCCATGGCACATTAGGGCAACACCAGAGCATTAACTGCTGGAAGCATGGAAATCATGTTCCCGGCAGTTACCGAGGTGCACGTGGCCCTGCTGTGGCAAGAAGCAAAACAATTGTGGATGCTTTCCAAGATGCGTCACTTAAATAAATGGTGATGGAACCAACCAGGGAAAGCTCAATGCTGGATTTAGTGCTCACCAATGGCGAGAGCGTGTTGAATGTCTGGGTGGGTGCCCCTGTGAGCAGCAGCGATCATCACATGGTGTGGTTTGAGATAAAAGCCAAGGTGCAGTCCAATCATAGCAAGCTCAAAGTCCTAAACTTCAAAAACACTGACTTCAGTAAAATGGCCAAGTACCTGAAGGAGGAGTTAGCAGGGTGGGAGGGGATAAGGGAAGTGGAATTGCAACGGGCTAAACTAAAGGTGGCAATAAAAGGGGAAACAGATAAATATGTAAAGAAAGAAAATAAAAACAAGAGGAGAAGGAAACCTATTTGGTTCTCCAAAGAAGTGGCTGTTCAAATAAAGGCAAAAAACACAGCTTTCACAAAATTCAAAAGCTTGCAAACAGAGGAACACAGTACAGGATCAAACTAGAAGAGACAAAAAGAGAAATAAGGAAAGCAAAATCAAAGGCACAGGAAAAGATGGCTAAAGTTGTGAAGTGTGGCGACACAACTTTCTTCAGGTATATTCGGGAGAGGAGGGGAAAATCAGAGATGGAATTGCAGGACTCAGAAGTGCTGGGAACAGATTTGTGGAAAGTGACATTGAAAAAGCAAAATTGCTAAACAAATACTTCTGCTCTGTTTTTACTAAAGAAAATCCTGGAGAAGGACCATCTGTGACTCCCAAATATAAAAATGGGAATGAAGTAGATATCACATCATTCACTGAAGATGATGTGTTAGAACAACTTGCAAAACTGAAAGTGAACAAGGCCATGGGACCGGATGGGATACATCCCAGGATACTGAAAGAGCTCAGAGAGGTTCTTGCAGGGCCGTTAAAGGATGTTTTCAACAGATCTTTGGAAACAGGAGAGGTTCCTCAGGACTGGAGAAGGGCGGATATGGTACCTCTTCACAAAAGTGGTGACACGGAAGAAGTGACAAACTACAGGCCCGTGAGCCTTACCTCGGTGGCGGGAAAAGTAATGGAGGCGCTTCTGAAAGAGCGAATAGTGGGCTTTCTCAAAACCAACAGGTTGCATAATCTAAGGCAACATGGTTTTACCAAAGGACGATCTTGCCAAATAAATCTGATTGAGTTCTTTGACTGGGTGACCAGAGAACTAGATCAGGGGCATGCGATGGATGTCATCTACCTGGATTTCAGCAAAGCCTTTGATACTGTTCCTCATAGGAGGTTTATCAATAAACTCAGTAGTTTGGGTATGGGTCCCAAGGTGGTGAACTGGATCAGAAATTGGTTGACTGACAGACGACAGAAGGTGATGGTAAATGGAGCTCACTCGGATGAAAGGAGGGTGATTAGTGCAGTGCCCCAGGGTTCGGTCTTGGGCCCAGCACTGTTCAATGTATTTGTGAGTGATATTACTGAAGGACTGCATGGAAATGTCTGTCATTTTACAGATGACACGGAAATTTGCAACAGAGTGGACTCCCCTGAGGGAGTGGATAACATGAGGAAGGATCTACAAAAGCTGGAAGAATGGTCTAATGTTTGGCAGTTAAGATTTAATGCAAAGAAGTGCAGTGTCATGCACTTGGGAAGCAGAAATCAAGGGGAAATGTACGCGATAGGGGACGAGAGGTTGGTGTGCACGGACCAGGAGAAGGACCTTGGTGTGATTATTTCTGCGGATCTCAAGGTGACAAAACAGTGCGACAAGGCAGTGGAAAAAGCCAGGAGGATTTTGGGTTGCATACAAAGAGGAATTACCAGGAGAAAGGAAGAGGTACTTATGCCACTGTACAAGTCACTGGTGAGGCCTCACTTGGAATACTGTGTTCAGTTTTGGAGACTATATCTTTCAAAGGATATAAAAAGACTGGAAACTGTTCAGAGGAAGGCAACCAAATGATTTGGAGCCTGCGTCAGAAGCCTTATGAGAAGAGACATGAAGACCTAAATATGTACACTCTAGAGGAGAGGAGGAACAGGGGAGATATGATTCAGACCTTTAAATACTTAAAGAGAAATAATGAACAAACAAACCTCTTCCAGAGAAGGGGAAGCTGTAAAACTAGAGGGCATAACATGAAACTGCAAGGGGGTAAATTGAAAGGCAATGTCAGGAAATACTTTTTCACTGAAAGGGTGGTGGATGCTTGGAATGCCCTCCCAATAGAAGTGTTGGGGGCAAATACAGTGACAGAATTCAAAATGGCATGGGACAGACACAGTGGATCCCTTTACAGCAACAGGATAAAATAAGTAAACTTAACTAATTTCTCAACATACAGGGGTGTCTTACACAAAGTGGTAGGTTCACCCCTAAAACAAAGACATGGGGAGTGATGGCCTGCACGGAGCGGCAGGTGCACCTACTCTTGCCATCTTACTGGGCAGATTAGATGCACCATACTGGTCTTTATCTGCCATCATTTACTATGTTACTATATGTTACTATGACAATAGTGCAGAAGCGCTCACCGCCAACTTAATAGATGGTATTGAGTGTACCCGCGGTACTTTCCCACCATGCAGGTAGCGTGGGTTTATTGTTTATTGAGAACTTAATATACCAGCCATCACAAAAGCGTCTGAGCGGTTTACAAACATATCAAAAGGCTGCTGGCAAGGAGAAAAGAACGCCAATTCAAATGGACAGGAAAGGAAAGAATAGACGTAAAGAATAGAGTGGGGGATAAAGGGTGAGAGAACAAGTGAAAGGAGTAAGCTGGTAAGTGCGCTTCAGTGGGGGGGGGGGGGGAAGAGGGGAGGTAGGAGGTGGAAGGTCAAAGGCGGAGCAGAAAAGGTAGGTTTTTAGTTTGGCCTTGAAGGTTTTGAGGGACGGTTCCAGGCGGAGGGCTGTGGGAAGCGAGTTCCAGAGACGAGGGACGAGGAAATAGAAGGCAGAGGAATGGGTAGATTCCAGATGGGCCTGGGATGGGGAAGGAAGAGACATACGATTTACGTGAAAGGAGCGGAGAGGATGGTGAGAGGAATGAAGATGGACCAGATCAGCGAGGTTTGCCGATTGCGTGGCGCTCAGCCTGCCCATTCTCTGCTCCTAACCCTTCCACTTAGCACCAAAATCCAGTGGTGCTAACTGTCATGGCCCCATACTAGTAGTCAATATGTGTTCATGCGCGTCTTTAGCACACAACAGACCCACGCTGACAGCTAACACCCTCTAGTAAAAGAACTTCTTTGATGTTGTTATAGCTACTTACTGGAATGTTAATTGTATGTACCTGTTTTCTTTTTTCTAACAAAAAAAAAGTTATGTCTTAATGCAATGAAGTCTGAGGCTTTGTGGTTTTCTAGGGATGAATTTCAAATCCTGTGATTTCTGCAGGAACCCTTAATTAGAACCCTGTGTTAAAGCTCAATGCAGGCTTTTTAAACACAATTTTAACTCTGAGGTTTTGCTCACTGATGCTGTAAGCAAACAGCAAGCAAATAAGCTGTGCACGCAGGCCAGACACATGCACAAAGGCCTGTGTGAACTGCACCTGTATCTTGTTATTTATTTTATTTATTTATTTACATTCTCTTATATACCGCGCTATTCTGCATCAGTGCGGTTTACATTGAACAAACTGAAATTTTACAGGGAACATGGGCTATGGAGGGTTAAGTGGCTTGCCCAAGACCACAAGGAGCACCTGTGGGACTAGAAACCCCAGTCCTTCCAGCCCAAGGTTGCTGTCCTCTAGTGGGATTTGAACTCCCGACCTTCCGGCCCGAAGTACCTTGCCCCAACCACTAGGCTACTCCTCCACTCCACAAAACAGTGTCCACAGTGACACAAAAAATGTGTCCACAAAACAGTGTCCACAGTGACACAAAAAATGTGTCCACAAAACAGTTTTAACACTTGTGTGCGTGTACTGATTGGTATCTGGCGGGTACAGCAATATTATTCTGTGCAGTTCTGCTCAGAATAACATTGGTGTTCATAAATAGCAATATTATTCTGCACAGAGATTCTTCACAGAATATTGATGTTTATGCGTCAGATAGCATTCTAGCACATGCACATAACATTGTTCTACCACACCTCCCCTCAGGGCCGGTGCAACACAGAGCAAGGTAAGCATGACAGGGGGGCACAGATTTTTTGAGGGGTGCCAAAATGCTGTAAAATAAGAAATGAGCAAATGAAAAGTTAAAAAATGAGAAGATAAAATGGAAAAAAGTGAAAGAACCATTAAAAACTAAGGTGTTCTCAGAAATAGCATTGTGGGAGTAGTTACGGGTCATCAGCTAACGAGGAAGGAGGGCACAGATTTATAGGTTGCAGGGGGGCACTAATGAGGAAGGAGGGCACTAATGAGGAAGGAGGGCACAGATTTATAGGGGGCGCTAATGAGGAAGGAGGGCACAGGTTTATAGGTTGCAGGGGGGCGCTAGAAGCTCTAGCGCCAGCCATGCCTCCCCTGCATTGTTTTTACACCACTCCCTTCAACAAAGACAGAAAAAGATTGTAGCTACTATATGCTCAAGAGAGAGAAGAAACAGGCATAAAGTCCTCACAAGCACTGATCGCAGGCCTACGAGCTAACCCTTTATATCTCCCCAGAGCTCATGTTAAAATCCCAGCATTGTGCACAACCTTTTGACCTTCTGCACATTTCTTTGCATCTGTGCTGCATAGCTAATTGCTCTGTATGCTGTTGCCTGCTTGAGACTTTGCACACAATTAGCTCATGGGCAAAACTTGTTCATGCATCGTGCGCACACAAAATTGTGCATTCAAACAGAGCTAACCTGTGCACAAAGCCTAATGCATTTTATGCATTAGTCCATTTGGCTGATGTACATCTAATCCCTAAAGAGTGCATCAAAATATTGGGTGTTGTCATTGATTGTAAATTAACTTATACTGGTCATATATTTACACTGATGCAAAAGTATAGGTTTTTCTTAAGAATGATTCATGGATTGAAGTCATTGCTTGATAACATTCATGAAGTTTTTCTTAGACGTCAGATTGTTGTAATTCATTTTATTTTGGAGTTACTCTACTAATATCATAAGATTCCAGTTAGTACAAAAAATTGCCATCTGTTGGTTATGCCATGCCTAAAGGTTTGATCGTGTTGTGCCACTATTTGAAGCCCACTGGAAACATGTAGTAGCCAGAATAAATTTTAAGAATCGTGTGTTGGTTTTTAAAGCTTTTAATAATGATTGACTCGTTATCTTTCCCAAAATTACCATTCCTTATGTAACTTTAAGAGGGCTGAGGTCTTCACAGCATAATCTTCTTCTTTTTGTATCAAATCTGAGCTTTCAACTTTTGCATATGTAGCCCCTTTTTCTGGCATACTAAGGGGCTTGTTTACAAAGCCGCGGTAGCGGTTTCCGATCGTTATCAGAGCCGCGGCCCCATTGAAATCAAGTCATTAAGGCTTAGGATGGCATCTTCTCCCTTGCAATTTAAGAAAGAGCTTAAGACATGGCTCTTTGTTTAGGCTTATGGGTAGATATTGGCTCTGGTTTTTGATGGACCGCTTAATCCCTTCCTTATGTATTTATTCTATAACATTTATAAATTGTAGCATTTAACCTTTTGTATGTTGCTTGTGTTATTTATCTGAGTGATTTTATTGATTTTTTATTGTTTTATGTGTTTCAATGTTATGTTTTTCCTAATTTTGTACATTGGATGTCTAATGGGGTTTGTACATTGGATGTCTAATGGGGTTTGAGCAGTATATTAATGTATTTAAATAAATAAAAACATGAAATAATGCAAAACTCTGCAAAAATATATTGATAATCTATATAACAAGCTTACCATTCCATAACAGTCCTAACTCCCAGGGCTCAAACTGCAACAACCCAGCCCTATTAAAAGACAGCATAGTAAATATTACGGATGTACATTTGTTTTTGGTTGAATAATAAAATGTGACAAATACATGTACCAAATATGCATTCATTTATTTAACACATTTACTGTACATACTGCTATATGCACATTGCATTCAATATAGTTCACAGCACATCAAAAATATGGTCACATGACCCTAAGCAGAAACAAAATTATCAAAAGGGAACTCTGTACCTCATCACTCCCCTCCTAGCCCAACAACCAGGTCTACCGCACCACACCTCACCTCCTCATCTGAGGGAATAAAAAGGTTTTCAGGCCCTTTTTAAATAATGAAAGATTTTGTTCCTCTCTCAGACTCCACACTGGGAGCAGCTACAGCAAAGCACCTCTCTCTCCACTTCTGCCACACTTGCTTAAGTCCTAGGACTAACTGCAGACCCTGACTGGACCTCAACTTCCTCCTGGGACAATATCATACAATCTCCTCCCTCAAGTAACCTGGCCCTTGGTTCCTCAGTGTCTTAAAGGTAACCAGCAGTAACTTGAATACTCCATGCTATTCTATTGGCAGGCAGTGAAGTTGGGCCAATACAGTCGTCCCTCGTTTATCGCAGTTAATCAGTTCCAGACTCTACTGCGATAAGTGAATTTCCGCGAAGTAGGATTCTTTATTTATAAATTGAATATTTTTTTAGTTAGAGCATAGAAAACCTGTTTATGACCTATAACACCCCTTTAGTCACCATTACACTCATATTTGAAAAAACATGATAGAGTGAAGCCGCGAAAGTCGAAGCGCAAAGTGGCGCAGGACGACTGTATATTGGCCACTGACTCATGTCTAGTCCACCCCGAGATCACCCTCGCTGTGGTATTCTGCACTACCTGTAGCTTACACAGCTGATACTTTGGTAACACTACATACAACAGGTTACAGTAATCTAACTCCAAGATCACCAGCACCTGAATCAAGATGCACATGGCCGCCTCATCTAAAAATGGCAGCAGCTGACACGAGACACAACTGCCCATACACCACCCAAACCACGTTTGATACCTGGGTTTGAAAGTTCAAGTCAGAATCCATTATCACCTCTAGATTACAAATTTCCTTTTTCCAACCTAACTTAACCCCTGCAATCCTCGGCCATTCCTTCAAGTCCCGCTCCCCTGCCCCCCCAAAAATCGCAATTTAAATTTATGGGGATTCAGCACCAGCTAATCTTCAGCCATAAACTTTTAAATGAACAAAATGGATTCATTAATTAGTTCTTAAGCTGTTTTATCTGTTTGTGTGGTTTTTCTGGTTATTGTTTTAATTATTTATTTCTTCTATCCCACTAAAAAAAATGCAAAACATCTTCCTCTTTCGCTTGTACGTTTTTGGTTTTAAAGCTGATTTTGCATTTCAGATTTTAATTTTGTGTTTTATATTTTTCGCTTTGCTCTCTGTTAGTCTTATTGGTATAGCAACTCAAACTTTGGGCTTTTTCCATAGCCTCATCACTTGATTTGGTCAACAAAGCCTGTGTAGAGGGTAGGGTCTGACTTAGTACTCTCCCCATGGTCTAAAGTTCCTATGTAGTCTGTAACTTATTAATATCATTTCTCCCAGGTGCCCTCCACACCACTGAGACTTTCACTCCTAATACCTCTTGCTCCATCCACTTACTGGAGCATCATATCTCCTCCTTTTTCACTGACTTGACTCCTGGCTTTCCTTTTTCTTGAGCCATCTTCCCCTTCCCTCATTCTTGGGGATGGTTATGTTGATGACCCCTTTGACTCATGCCTTGGAGCTCGGTGCCTTATCCTCCTCATTCACCCTCCTGCTGTATTCTACTGCCCCTACTCAACAGTATGCTCACTGCCTAGACCTTGTCTTTTTCTCTAACTGCTTGTTCTTAAACTTCTCCACCTCAGTTCTTCCTCTATCCGACCATCATCTGCTAACCTTCATTCTTAACTGCCCCCAGCACAATCTCATCCAATCTCCACCAACAAATTTAGGAATCTTCAGGCTATTGACCCTTCAGTTGTCTGCACTGCTGTCTCCTCTCCTCCAGCATGCACTATTTTATCTGAGTCTCTCAGTGAGGCAATGTTTTCCTATAACACCATGCTGTCCTTTTACTTTGGATGCTCTTGCATCTTCTATTCCATGCCCTGTGAGGTATACTGTACCGCAGCTTTGGTTGATTTCTGAAATCTGCTACATAGAAACATGATGACAGAAAAAGACCACATGGCCTATCTAGTCTGTCCTTCCATATCAACAACTACAACAGTCCACTTTTTACCTTTAGAGATCCTCTGTGTTGGTCCCATGCTTTTTTGAATTCAGTTACTGTCCTCATCTCTACCACCTCCACTGGGAGACTATTCCATGGATCCACTACTCTTTCTGTAAAGAAATATTTCCGCATATCGCTCCTGAATCTATCTCCCTTCACCCTCATCCCATGTCCCCTCATAGCAGAACTTGCTTTCAATTGAAAGAGGCTCTCTCTCTGAACATTTATGCTACGGAGGTATTTAAACATCTCAATCATATCACCTCTATCCCGCCTTTCCTCTAAGGTGTACATATTAAGATCCTTAAGTCTGTCCTCATATGCTTTATAATGAAGCCCATTAATCATTTTAGTAGCAACCCTCTGCACTGACTCCATCCTGTTCACATCCTTTTGAAGGTGCGGTCTCCAGAATTGCACACCATACTCCAAATGAGGTCGCACCAAAGACTTATACAGAGGCATTATCACCTCCTTTTTTCTGCTAGCCATTCCTCTCCGTATGCACCCAAGCATCCTTCTAGCTTTTGCCGTCGCCTTTTCTACCTGTTTAGCTACTTTAAGATCATCAGACACAACCACGCCTAGGTCCCACTCTTCTTTAGTGGACAAAAGTACTTCACCTCCTATACTGTATTGCTCCCTTGGATTGCTGCAGCCCAAATGCAAGACCTTACATTTTTTAACATTAAATCCCAGCTGCCAAATTCTAGACCATTCTTCAAGCTTAGCTAGATCCCTCCTCATGTTATCTACACCTTCCTGGGTGTCTACTCTATTGCAGATTTTGGTATCATCTGCAAAGAGGCAAAACTTACCCGACAGCCCTTCCGCTATATCACTAACAAAGATGTTAAAAAGAATCGGACCAAGGACAGATCCCTGGGGCACACCACTGGTAACATCCTTCTCCTCAGAGTGATCTCCATTTACTTGTACTCTTTGTCGCCTCCCACCCAACCAATTTCTAACCCAAGCAGTAACATTAGGGTCCATCCCTAGGGTGCTGAGTTTGTTTATAAGTCGCCTGTGAGGAACAGTGTCAAAGGCTTTACTGAAATCTAAATACACCACATCTAGAGCTCTCCCTCGGTCCAACTCCCTGGTCACCCAGTCAAAGAAATCAATCAGATTTATCTGACAAGACCTGCCTCTGGTGAATCCATGCTGCCTCGGATCCTGTAATCCGCTGGACTCCAGAAACCTCACTATTTTCTCTTTCAGCAGCGTTTCCAATAATTTACTCACCACCGAAGTTAAACTAACCGGCCTGTAGTTTTCAACCACATCCTTACTTCCACTTTTGTGTAAAGGCACCACATGAGCCTCTCTCCAGTCCTTTGGCACCACTCCCGACTCCAACGAGGCATTGAAAAGGTCAGTCAGTGGAGTTGCTAGAACGTCCCCAAGTTCCCTCAGTATTCTACATTCCTGTGCACACTCTGCCGAATGCCTTTGGCTTAAATCCCCTAGGCATGCTGACTTCTTACATATCAAATTCACGCTAAGCTCATTTCAGTTTGCTATAGCACATGCCAAGCAAGAGTACTGTGTATTTTTGACAAATTCTCTTGCCTCTGTCCCTTGCCGTCTCTTTACAAACCTCAACCCTCTCTTCAAAATGCTTCCACTCCCTAACCCTCCTTTGCTTTATGCTCAAAATTTGGCTGACTGCTTCCATGATAATGTCTACAGGCCCGATATTCAGCAGTGGCAGCTAGTGTGAGTACAGCACTTAACCGTTGCCGCTGAAGACTTAACCCAGATATTCAATGCTAGGATCATATCCAGCCTCTGGCATTGAACATCTGGGTTTGCTGCACATCTACACACAGCGCAGAAGCCAACCAGGCAGCGGTGATAATTCAGCCGCAGCCCGGTAAGCTTCGATGGCAAAAGTTAGGACAGCTTTTGCTGCGCTTAACTTTCGCCACTGAGGGATAACCAGGCAGTGGCTGAATATTGCCACTGCCCGGAACACCCCAACACACCCCAATGCTAAGCGGTTAGCATCGGGACATATAGCGGCATTACTCAGGGATATTCAGTGGAATTAACCGTGTTAAAAATTCAGAGATTGATAAAAACATGGGGGGGGGGGGGAGATATTCAGCATCAGTGGCAGTGCTGCTATCGTGGCTATCCAGTGGCACTGAAAACTAACTTCGGGGCCATATCGGGGTCATCGCAGAAGTCGGAAGCTAACCAGGCAGTGGTGAGATTGAGCTACTGCCCAGTTAACTTCTGTGGGTAAAGTTAGGCCAGCATTTGCCACCCCTGACTTTACCCTCAGCTCGCTAACCTGGCAGCAGCAATACTGAGCTGCTGTCTGGATAGCAATGGGTGCTGCCTCCATTCCATCCTGGAATGCTCCCAGAATGGCCCGATGATAAGAGGCCAATTCTGATCTCTGCACGTCCGGGCCGTCCGGACATGCAGAAAATGTACAGGCATGAGATATACCCGATTCTGCAAACGCAGGAGTTTCTGTGGTTGCAGAATCAGGGCACTTGGACGGGCCAGTGTGCACCGCATTCTGTGCCGGCCAACATCCAAATGTCTGTCTGTCTCCCCCGCTCAGTGCTCCTGCCTTTGTGCCGGTGCCATGGAATCCCATTGCCATGACACTGGGATGCATAGCAGGAGCTCGCACAGCCTGCCAGTGAACAAAGGCACTTTCCCTGCTGCCCATCCCTTGGCAGGGTCAGCTGGGACCAGGATCGGGCAGCAAGGGCCCACCTGCCGCTGTCCCATTGGTCTGAGGGGGCTGCCTGGTTGGATCGCTCCTCCCCATTGCCAGATGTACAGGGCCGTGACCAGAATAGGCCCTGTACATCTGGGTGAATCGGCCTGCTGGGACATACATCCCCATTATTCACAGGGCAGAATCTACCCCTAAACACATAGCATCGAGGCATGTAACAGCGGCACCTGCAAATATCCAGCAGCACTAGCCATGTTAGAGCCGCTGAATATCTCACTAACTGGTTTTAGTCTTAATTGTTGACAGTGTAGTATTTTATTTTTAATTGATTTATTTCAGTTTTTCTTTGTGTTTTTTATTATATGATGTGACTTTTAATTGTGTAATGTTAATCATACTTTTAATATACCATGTTTTGAGTGAATTAGTAAGGCATGTTATCAAATCAGAATAAATAAATAAGTTTTTCAACTTGAGGTATAGGGTAGCGTCAGGTTTGGAGACTTCATTAACCTTTCTGAAATCAGTGCAGAAATTAAGATTTCAATCTAGGTTCGGAACAAGAACAATAAGGGATGATCAATCACTGCTGGATTCTTCAGCCACTCTGAGTTAAAGCATCTCCCTTACATCCAAGGCTGCTGCTGCTGCTTCCAGAATAACTACTGCTGGACTACTCCTGAGACTGTACAATATCATGACAAGCTAGATGATTTCTTTTGGAATATTGGAGAAAACATCAACATTTTGGCTTACCAAGCATCCTAAATCAGCCTTTTATGCAGCCAATAGCTGGTCCCTGAATGGAAATTGTAATGGTTCAGGGTTCAATGGAACTTCTGGTCCAAAATCTTTCCCCCTGGACCAGAGCACAGAGCACAGGACCCTGCTGGACCAGAGCATAAGTTAAAGTGACCCATTTCTTCAAAAGATTCTCATGGAAGATCTGGGGCTTTTTTGTCTTGTTTAACTGGGTACCTTGTAGTTCACAGAGCCACCCTGTTTTTATGACCTCCTAAGGACCTTGCCACTGACACAGTAGCTTTCTGTCTAATGATGGTAGTAGTACCAATTCACAATCTCATGATTGGAAGACTTACAGGACCGTAGAGTGATTATATTCTTGGACTTATATAGCTTCAGTTTTCTCCAGGCACAATCTGGCAGCTTCCCTAACTTTCCTCAGTTGTTTTTGCATTTAAAGACATAAGCCATCAGGTTCTATCCCAGGCTCTGCTCCTTCTCCCAAGTCATATCTGAGATTCTACTAGGTCTTCTTCCATAAAACAACTCAAATAGGTAAACAACAAGCTCTGGAAAACTTATCAGATACAAACATCTTTGGTTGCAAGGAATCCCAGTTCTTGCCATCCTTGGTGACTGACTTCTTCAACATCTGCTTGAGGATTTTATTGAAACTCTTGACACGTCAATCTCTCTGTGGGTGACTGGAAAAGGATTTACAGGAGATAATCTCAGTCCTCTTTAAAGGATAAGAGCCCAACCATCTTTAAGGTAAATAGCATTGGGGAACCTGGGAAGACAGGTAGGACTAAAGTTAAGAGCTTAAACGTCATGCTCAGACCAAGGAAGGAAGGCCCAGACTGAATAGAGGAAGGCCCTAGAATGCTAAGAGTGTGTATTTACAGACTACATAATTGTAATTCTGCTTGAGCCTGCAAAGTAAATCCAGGCAATTTTTATTGACCTAAATAGTTTTCTAGAGACCCCTAAGGGTGTGTATACAGTGGGCGATCAGAACATGTAATGCAACATGCAACAGAACTCTAGCTAGTTGGAACAAAGAGCATGCATCAAGCATGCATTCTCTGAAACAAACTGCACACAGCGTGATCCACTTCATTTGTGAGCATGCTGTTGCTTTTGATGCAAGCATGTCCTCTCAAGAAGAAATCAGGAGTTTAGTCCTTGCTAGTGGTGTTATAATAATTTTAGCACAACTAATAAAAATAAAAGAGAAAGCTTCGACGTTGGTGGCACACCAATTTATTTAAAAAAAGATCTGGCTCAGAGTTACTTCAAGATTTAAAGTTTCAACATGTGAGGGGACAGTATAAAAACTTCACACATATGTCATCATAGACTTTGAAAACCTATTAAATATGATAGGACACAGGATTGCAAAAAAGCAAACAAGTTTTCAAAGACCCATTTCAATTCAAGACACTCTACGGTTCTTAGCCACTTCTGATTTGTACACAAGCCTTCAGTATTTATTCAGAATATCCAAACAGTCTATTGGAAGGATAATTCCAGATGTTTCTGCAGTACTTATTGAGGAATTACAAGGAAACATTAAGGTAAGTATAAAAATGTTTCCAGAATTTCTTATCTCCATTTGGCTGTATCATAACTATTTCACTTCATCATTTATCAAACCTCATACATATTTGGACAAATCATCGGAAAACTCAAATGCTTGAGGAGATGGAGTGTACGTGGAAAGCAAAGAATGATTTTATCTTTTCATTGACAAGGAAGAGGTTTCTAACTTATTTGCTGCAGTTTTTAAAATCCCCAGAGCATCCTTTATCAATACACTATCATCTCTTTTTTTTGGTTCTGGAGTTTTTTGTGCTACAAACTCAGCTGAATGTGGTCGGTCTGCGCTGCCTTCATTGTCTTGTTCCTCATTTTCTCCTTCACCTTGTTCTTCAATATTTTTCTCACCTTGTTCCTGAAAATGAATAATCAAATTAATAAAGAAATGTATGCTACAAATGACTTATTTTTGGCTGTTCCAGCTTCCTACTACTCCCATGGCCTGGATGGATATAAGCAAGATATTTGAGGACATCTGGCACCTTCCTCACTGTATTGCGGTTATGGATAGGAAATATGTTGTTTTGCAGGCACCAATGAATACTGGTACTGAGTTTTACAATTACAAAGCACAATTAGGCATTGTTTTATTTGCATTAGTTGATAGAGATTATAATTTCCTATTTGCAGATGCAGGATGTCAAGGAAGAATTTCAGATGGTTGTGTTTTTAAAGACACAAAACTACATGATATGATCCAGGGTGGCAGTTTGAGATTGCCTCCACTGGAGGAACTTCCAGGACGACACACAAAATTGCCCTATTTCTTTGCTGCAAACAGTGCATTTGCGCTTAGTGAAAGTGTCATGAAACCATACCCAGGAGATCATGAACGTGGATCTACTAAACGAATACTCAATTACAGATTAAGCAGAGCTCGCTGCGTGGTGGTGAATGCTTTTGGCATAATAAGTGCGGTATTTAGAGTTTTAAGAAAACCAATTCTTTTGGAACCCAAGACAGAGAAACGGTTGTGATGGCTATTATTCATTTACATAATTATCTAAGAAGGTATTCACGCAGCACTTATACTCCACAAGGATCAGTGGACTATGAACAAGATGGAGTTTTAATGGAAAGTTCCTGGCGCAGTAATCAAAACATGGCTTCCATGTTACTCCCGAGGAATATACCTAGAAGATCTCCTGCTTTACTTCATAAAATGAGAGATGGAGCTAGCTGATTATTGTGTAAAAGAAGGAGTCATATTATGGCAGCATGAATCTGCTTAATTATATTGTTATCATTCACTGTATGTTTGCGCTTTCTGGGCTTATCCCTATCTCCCAAGAAACTGAGCTCTTCATATGCAAACCATCAGATAGAGTAAACTTCTGATGCACCTTTAAAGAGTTAAAATTGTTATTAAAATCTGGGATGTGATCCTAATTGTTCTGTATAAAAAGCTTTTAAATAAAATCACTTTACCTTTTCCTGTCCCCTTGGATTTATTCTCATTTGCTCTCTCTCTCTTCAGTATGATAAGAGTAAACTTAGCATTATGTTTCGACATCTATCTTCTGTTTGCCCAAGTACAGTGGCTATTTCCTTCCATGCATCTTCCTTCAGATTCTTTTTGTGGAATTTATGTCCTTTGGATCCCACAATACCATATGGTATTTATAAATCTCTATCAGATGCAAAACATTTTCTTCCGTCCAGTTGTCCATGTTCGCGAACACGTACTAGTTGAAAGGAATGCCACAACAACATCCCAACTGGCACTGCGTGCCCCTTTGTGTTCGCAGCAAAAAGCGACAAAGTTTAGATCCAAACAAGCATGAACCAAATGCACATAATGTGCACGCAAGATGCACGTGGGCCATTTGCAAACACATCACAACTAGGCAAACAAGTTGCAGGCTAGGTTGTACTGCATGTTTTATTGTACCTAGTGTATATGCAGCCTAAGGTCCTGATATATTAATTTTGTGAGGATCCCTAGTGTCTCTACTAGAGACTGTTTTCTGACCTTCTGTGTCTTTTCCTGTTTCTAGAATGGGAGAGAATATTCTTGCTAGTGATGTAATGTGGGGGAAGATCCTTGCCAGATGATGGAAGTAAAGAGGAGTTATTGAAAAAGTGGAGGGAACGTGCAAAGGATGTAAGACCCAGCCCAGATTGAATACTGGTCTTTGGCCCTACAGCCAAGGTACCATAGCGTGATGCCTTTGTCCCCAATCTGGGCCAAACACTTGGAGGAGAAAAAAAGGATTAGAGCCACTTCTGACCTTGCGCCTGAATGGCTGGAGAGAGAATTGACTAAGGCTGCTCAAGCTGAAGTACCATATTGAGTCTTTTCAGTGGGTCCTGGATGGTGCTCTTATGTAGAGATAAGTCACAAGGAGCTGCTTTATTCTGGAGATCCTGGCTTGAGGAGTGCCCAAGCACTGAGGGAGAACAGTTCATGCAACTCATTCAGGTTACAGAGGACTTGTGGCTTCCTACAAAGAGAGAAGTTTTAAGAGCTTCCATAAGGGAGAGAGCCAAGAATCCGGACTGTGGTAGAAATAAATGTGCAGAGTTTGGATTATTTGCTTTAACTGATGGGAAGAGCTGTAACCTTCATGTGCTTTGCAATTATGAGATTTCTTTGGGTGATTTCCGTAAACTCTTATTTGGTTTAGAACAAAAACCCTGAGCCTGAACTAAACTTCATTCTTCTGTGAGGAAAGGAGTGAATGTTGACTGAGTGCAATAAGCCTCTCAGGATTTTTCTGGTCCTGCTCCAAGAAGCTGTACTAAAAAAACCCAAGAGTTAGACACAGGAAAGATCTGGCCCCTAGGTTGCTCTGAGAGGGTTACAGTTTATTTTTTTGTTCTGAATCGGTGCTTGGCTGGCTTTATTTCTGCCCACAAGCCTCACCACAGACCCAGAACCTTGGCTGTTCAAGCATGCTACTGCAGTGATACACTGAGGTATGGGGGGTTTTCAGCTTCAGCAATGCATAAACCTGACGCATTACTGAAGACAAAAAAAGGGTCCCCTGATTAGTTAAAATTCCCTTGCGCAAGCAAACGCATGAGAAAATGTCTATCAGGGCAGTTGCCATTGTTGCAGTCTTCATGTTACATAAAGGTACAGATTTTACATATTGAATGGCATATTCAAAAATGATAAGAAAATACAGTTGCGTTGGGTGATCCGCTCCAAATGTCCTACCAAATCGCTATGAAAAAGCATTTCCAAGAGAGGCACTGGAACTAAACGGGCATGTTGGATCCAGCAGGTTTAGTTAAACTTCATGTAGGGTAGGACTGACAGTACAGCTGAAATTACTCCTGGATTTTCTCTTTCCCTTAATGGTCCATTAGCAGATGGCAGTATGGAGTATCTGTTCATATACTTCCCCTTGTCAGCTTCCCTTGGCTGCCCTATACATCAGGGGCCCAATATTCACTTGGGCAGGCTATGCGCTGCTACGGTGCATAGCCATGCCCGCTGACCTTTAACCCTGGATATTCAATGCTGGGGTCATATGCGGCTCCGGCATTGAATATCCGGGGATCGCTGCAAACCCTGGAAGCAACAGTAGCTAATCAGGCAGCAGCGATATTGCATGCTGCCCAGTTAGCTCTTGGGCAGAAAAGACAGGCAAAGTTTTTTTCTCGCCTATCTTTTAGGCGCAAGTCGCTAACCAGAGAGCATGCAATATCGCTGCTGCCCAGTTATCGATTGTCTCCACTTCCGCTCCTCCCCGGAACGCCCTGATGCTAAGCGGTAGCATTGGGGCGCATAAGGGCCATAATTGGAGATATTCAGTGGCACTAACTACATTAGTGCCATTGAATATCCCTCTCAGGGCTGTGAACCGTGTAACTGCCCTTTGAATATCGGACCCCAGGTCTTTTTTCTTTCTTTTATTATCAATTTCAGAGGACATCACAAAGAAACAAAAAAAATCCATACAAACAATACAATACAATCCAACAATGGACAAAGCAAACATTACTAGTCATAGGCCCACACACCTGGAGATTGGCAATAATTATACAAAAGGAAAAATATGCCAAAATAATTAAAGCTAAATAAAGCCATTATTAGTGCCCAATTGACTCAAGTAGTTTGTTCTACCTTGCTGCTCTATATGCCTAGAACAAACTACCTGAGTCAGTGTGTCGGGCTTCGCTAGCCCTATTCAAATTCAGAATAAACCCACCTCTTTGAGGCTGCTTTTGGATCCAGATGCTCCTCACTCTCTTGTCCACTACTTATGTGTATTTTACCATACTCTAGTCCCCAGTTTTGTGATTTTTTTATCAATTTGATTTGATTATAAGCTTTGATGAGCAGGACTGAGTCTTACATCTATATATACAGTGCTGCATTTGTCTTGTAGCACTATACAGTTAGTAGTAGTAGTAGAAAAGATAAAAACACATCAAGATACTAGAGAGGGGGATGGTGGCAGTGGGGTGGGGGAATAGGAAGACAGAAGATGCTGGATATGGAGGAGGGGTAAGAAAACAGAAGGGGATGCCAAACACAGAGGGAGGTTAGGGACAGAGAAAGGGAATGATGGACATTGGAGGAATAGGAAGATAGGAGATATGGTGGACATTGGGGGAGAGTATCAAGAGAGAGGGAATATGTTAAACATAGGGAGGATAGGGGCACAAAGAGGAGATGCTGGTAAGTAGGGTGACAGGGAAAATGCTGCTCATGGTGGGAGGAAGACAGAGGAGAGATGCTGAAAATTGGGAAGGAATATGCAGCTAAAGAGGGATTCTGCACATAAGAGAGGGAATAGGGACAGATTGGGAAGATGCTAAATATGAAGGGAAACAGGAGGTATTACATTTATAATTAAGAAGAAACTTGTAATGAAATATAATGCAGTCAGTGAACACTTAATTTCTGTTTGTCTGAGGACTGCCCATCAACACAATTCTTGTTCAGATATATGAAACAACAATAACTGCAGAAGTAGTTGATCAGTTCTGTGAACAAATACAAGCTGAAATCGACAGAGCATGCAAACAAGATATACTGATAGCCATGGGTGACGGGAATGCAAAAATTAGGACAAATATGTAGGTAAAGTGGAAAATATGTTTGGCAACAGAACCAAAGCTGGAGAAAGACTGATCGAATTTTGCAAGACCAAAAATCTATTCATCTTAAACATCTTCCAGCAACACAAGTGATGACTGTACACATGGATTTTACCCAATGGATTGTAGAAAAATCAAACTGACTACATACGAGATGCAATCAAAAAGTATCAAGACTTGTATAATAACACTCGTATAACACTGAGATTATTGCATTCAGTCTCCCCCTTCCGATAAAACACACTTTCTCTAGCATTCCTGCCACTGCTGGAAACAATTTTGAAATGCCTCTTTCATTTTGCTGTAAAGCTGCTGTGTCAAATTTTGCTTAATGGTCTCCAAATCATCGAATCTCCTTCCTTTCAGTGGTAATTTCAATTTTGGAAACAAGAAAAAGTCATAAGGTGCGAGATCAGGTGAGTACAGAGGATAACGGACTTGCTCAATTTGGTCTTTGGCCAAGAATTGCTGGACAAGATGTGATGCATGAGCTGGGGCGTTATCATGATGAAGTAACCATTCATGATTCCTGTGCAACTCTGGCCTCTTATGATGAACTGCATCTCTCAAATGAATCAGCATTTGGACTTACTGTAGTACTCCTTATTGATAGTTTGGCTTTTTGGAGCATACTCATAATGAATAATCCCCTGATAATCGAAGAAAAGTGTGAGCATGACTTTGACATTGCTCCTCACCTGACGGGCTTTCTTGGGTCTGGGAGAGTTTGGAATCTTCCATTGTGAGGACTGAGCCTTAGTTTCTGGTCATAACCATAAACCCATGATTCATCACCAGTAATAATCTTTTTGATGAAATCTGATTCATTTTTAACACATTTCAACAATTCCCTGGCTGTAGACAGTTGATCTTCTTTTTGGTCAAGGGACAGGAGTTTCGGCAACAGGAGTTTCAGCATGAATTTTGCAGACACACGTCTCATCCCCAAATTGACAGTAAGAATGGACTGTACCAACCTGAAATTGATGTCCATGTCCTCAGCAAGCTCCCTGATAGTCAATCGATGATTTGAGCATATTGCAGCACGCACTGCTTCAACTTTGTCTTCCTTCCTGCTCGAAGATGGCCATCCATAACGTTTGTCACTGTCAACACTTTGGCAGCCCTCTTGGACATGTTTGTACCAGTCATAAACTCGAGCATGACTCATGCATTCATCACCATACACTTGCTGTAACTTGTCATAAGTGTCTTTGCACAAATCTTCACATTTCTGGCAGAATTTAATGCAAATTCGCTATTCAATTTTTCCAGTCATCGTAAATCTGACAAACTGCTTTAATAGCATTGTGGTGCGACATATTATTATATAGCCACACAAGAAGTCTAGATACTTTTTGATCACACCTTATATGTAGAAGTCAATGAAGGAAAAACTCAATAGCATCAACAAAGACAAAACCTTGAGCTGACTATAGTACAGATCGCCAGCTACTAGTATGCAAATTCAAACTAAAGCTGAAAAACAGCAAGCAACTCATGAATGTAGCAAAATATGTTCTTGAAAATATACTACCAAAATTTAAAGACTGCTTGCAAAATTGATTTACCACTTTGGATACAAATGACAGAGCACCAAAAGATGACATCAAGAAAGTCATGCTTAAAGAAAGTGAAAAATCGTTGCTAAAGGTGAAATAGCAAAAATGGCCAAAATGGACGACTGATGAAACTGAAAATTGCTCAGAATTGCAGAGAAGCTAAAGCCAGAGGAGAAAGAAAGGTAATCATGGAACTTAGCAAAGATTTCCAATGTACAAGAAGACAAGACAAAAAGAAGTACTATAATGGCATGCGCAAGGAAATAGAATCAGAAACTATTTGAGTTAAAACAAGGTACGCTTGCCTAAAGTGATGAGAGTTAAAGAGAAAATTCTAGCCTCAAACTAGAATGCTAAAAGATGCTCAAGAATCCATGTTGAGAAGATCAAGAAATGGTGGAAAGAATACAAAGAATTATTATACCATAAAGATCAAGTAGATCAACTGCCATTTCTACCTGCACCTTATGATCAGGAATCGTTGATGATGAAGTCGAAGCAGCACTGAAAGCATTATCAAGGAACAAAGCACCAGGCATTGATAGCATTCCCACTGAAGTATTACAGCAATCAGATGCAGCTATTACAATACTTACAAGACTTTGCCAGGAAATTTGAAAGACAACAGCGAGGCAACTGACTGGAAAATCTCTGTTCATACCAATATGGTACGGTATATAAGAACAATAAATAAATAAAATAAATAAATAAATATAGAAGAAAGTTGATCTGATTGACTGTGGAAATGATTGCGTGATCACTCTGATCCCACACGCCAGCAAGATTCTGCTCAAGATCATTCAATAGAGATTACAACCATACTTGGAATGAGAACTGCCTGAAGTGTAAACAAGGTTTACGAAAGGATGAGGAACAAGAGACAACATTGTAGAAGTGAGATGGATCCTTGAAAAAAAGACAAAAGAATATCAAAAGGATACCTATATGTGTTTTATTGACTTTAGCCAGGCCTTTGTGTAAATCATGGAAACTCTGGGCCACATTAAGAAGCCCGGGTATACCATAACATCTGATAATTCTCATGCACATCCTTCACAGTGATCCAGAAGCAATAGTTCAAACAGAACAAGGAAAACAGGATGGTTTAAAATCAGCAAAGGTGTACAACAAGGCTGCATACTTTCCCCATACCGGTTTAATTTATATGCAGTACAAATCAGAGAAGCAGGATTGTATGACGACAACCAAGGTGTGAAGATTGGTTCAAGACTCATTAACAGCTTTTGCTATGCTGATGATACCATGTTACTGGCTGAAAGGGAAGATTATCTGAAATATCTGCTTATAAAGATCAAGGAACATAGTCTTACAGTGGGCCTGCACCTTAATATGAAAAAGATAAATATCATGACAACTAAGTCAATCATCTCATTCTTAAATAGTAATAGTAGACAACTTTAATCTGCATCAATAAAGAAACAACAAACAGTCAAGAAATCTGACAATGCATTGCTCTTGGCAGAACAGCTATGAAAGACCCAAGTGTATCTCTGCATGCAAAGATTTGACTTGTCCAAGCCATGGTATTTACAGTAATGTCATATGGATGAGAAAGATGGACAATACAGATGAATAAAGGAAGAAAATTGATGCCTTCAAATTATGGTTCAAGCAAAAAAATACTGGGGTGGGGGAATAGTCAAAGGCATTCACAGTTTGCAGACCTGCAAACAATGTAAATGCCACTAAGAGATAGTGTAAACACCATTAAAAGAGATACACAGCTGCACTAACATGGTTGGAGCAGAGTTCCTGAAGAGTAGTGTAGAGTGAGATAAGAGAAGAAAGGTAGTGAGGAGCGGCAGAATGAATGCACTTGTAGGTCAATAGGAGAAGTTTGAACTGGATGCCAGTGAAGTGACTTGAGAAGAGGGGTTTCATGAGTATAAGCAACATCGGCAGAAGACAGATCGTGCAGCTGAGCTTTGAACAGATTGAAGGGGAGAGAGATGATTTAGAGGGAGACCAGCAAGGAGCAGGTTAAACTAGTCAAGACAGGAGGTGACTAATGAGTAGATGAGGGTCTTAGTAGTGTTTGTAGAAAGGAAGGGACTGATTTTGCTGATGTTAGAGAAAGCTAAAACCTATTGCTTCTATCTGTAGGATGTGTGCAGAGAAAGAGAGAGTAGAGTCAAAGATGACCCCAAGGTTGCAAGCTGGCAAAACTGGGAGGAGTGTAATGTCATCCACAGAAATAGAGAAGAGAGGAAGGGGGGAGGTGGGTTAGGGGGAAAGATTAGGAGCTCAGTTTTGGCCATGTTCAATTTCAGACGGTAGTAAGACATCCAGGCAGCAATGTCAGATAAGCAGGCAGAGATCCGGACCTGGATTCCTGGAGAGATTTCAGGCTCAGACAGGTAGATCTGAGAGTTGTCAGCATAAAGCTAGTACTGAAAACCATAGGAGGAAATACAGCAAGTGCACCAAGGGACTGAGTGTAGAGAGGGAAAAGGAGAAGTCCCAAGACAGAGCCCTGAAGTACACCTACTGAAAGTGGGATGGCAGTAGAGGAGGATCTAACAGAACATACACTAAAAGTGTAGTGGGAGAGAGAAGAAGAAAACCAGGACAGAACAGAGCCCCTAAATCCAAGAGAGGACAGGGTATCGAGGAGAAGGTGGTGATCAGCAGTGTCAAAGGCAGCAGAAAGTTCAAGAAGGCCGAGGATCAAGTAAAGGCTCTTGGATTTGGTAAGGAACAAGCTGCTGGAGACTTTGGCAAGAGCAATTTCTGTGGAATGTAGAGGACAAAAGCCAGATTGCAGTGAATCCGGAAAGGCTTGAGAGGAAAGAAAGTCAAGACAGAGGTGGTGAACCACTCATTCAAGTAATTTTGAAGCAAAAGAGCTCCACAGTTAAGCCTCATCAGGTTACTTTTCCTAAAGTCTGTGGGCCCCATATTCAGCAGCATTTTTATTTATACTGCATTATTATTAACCGGGTAGTGGCTCAATATTGCTGCTTCTGGTTAGTGATCAGCAAATGCGGTGAACCTGGATATTCAATGCCAGGGCAGGATATAACCCCGGCATTGATTATCCAGGTTTAATGTTCAGTATTCATACATTCTGTAAAAATGGACCAGTGCAAAAGAAATAAGCATCCCCAAGCTTGTGATTCATCCTCTTGTAACAGGTGTTTTCTGTATGCAGCAAGATTGATAAGGTACATAATACCACCACCTCCCTGAGAATTTCCTACATTCCTGAGCTTAGGAACCAACTGCAGAGTTAAGAAGACCACTGTACATAAGAAGGGCAGTGCATGCTCAGAACTTTACACCTAGTTCTGAGCAGTGGGAAAGCAGTTCTGTCAGATGACGTCATCCAGTTCTGTTCTTATCAATCTACTGAAAACACCTGTTACAGGCAATGTTCCTTCTAAGCTGCACTGGGTCCTCCACCGGCATTCCTGCCGGGGAGGGGGGGGGATGCAGTGCGATCGACGCTCCGCCCCTCCCCCCAACGGCAGGAATGCTGGTGGAGGACCCGGCGCAGCTTAGAGGGAACACTGGTTACAGGTAAGCAGTATTGCTATCTCAGCCTGAGAAATTTTATTTCATTTATCTATATAGTAATAGGTCAATATTCATGGCAGTCAGCATCTGTTTTTAAGCCCTGGCCACAATAGCTAAATAAAAACCAGGGGGGGGGGGGAGGATATATTCAAAATGCTTTAGCCAGTCGGCAGACTTACTATTTGGCTAAAACACAGCCACCGCAATATTCAATGTATAAACCAGTTAGTACCACTGAATATCCCTACAGATCGCTGAAAAGGTGCCTGGTTAAAACTGGGTTTGTCTGTGGGAAGAGCAGGGGTGGTGACAGCCGTTATCTGGCTAGTGGCAATATTCAGCCACTAAGGGCCCGATTCTGATCCCGATGTAGATCTCCTGTGTACATCTGAGCTGACCTGGACATACAAAGGAGATCACAATTCTAATCCCATGGGGCACGTCTAGACCTGTAGGATCAGAATCGTGAACAGCATTGTACGTGCAGGCCGGGACTGTGATTCATTGTCGGCCTGCATGTACAGCAAAGCCTGACTAACTCAGTCAGGGCATTTAAATGGAGCCGCAGCGCCAGGACGTCATGTTGCCATGGCGCCGCGGCTCCATTTTAAATGCTGCAATTCTGGCTGCCTGCTAAAAAGTTAATTCCCTGCAGCCTGACCCCTGATCCGGCCTCCTAAGGCCAAGTTCGGGCTGCGGGGAATTAACTTTTGCCTCCCCAGCCCCTTCTGTGCCCTGGAGCTGCTGAAAGAACATGTCCAGGAAAATTATTCCACCCAAGGGGTGGAATAACTTCCCCAGACATTTCGCTGGCCCTGGACGTACAGGGCCAACATCAGAATCGGCCCTGTACATCCAGGGCTGGCGACCGCCCACTCTCCAGCCCCATGCTGCCCCTTCCCCGCTTCCATATAACTATCCTGCACAACCGGCTGCGAAGTTATACAGGGGCAGGAGCCGGCATGAATAGCGGGCATGAATGTCCTTTTGGGACGTCCATCCCCGCTATTCATGCTTCAGAATAACCCCCTAACTGAATAGGTTAAGCGATTAAAGTTAGGGCAGATGAATGCTGTCCAAACTTTAACCACTTTCTGTGCTATCCAGTTAGTGGCGGAATATCACCGCTATCTGGATAACAAAGTTGCTAAATAGCCAGTCTGGATAGTCGGTAGCGGAAACTGGATATCTTCTGCAAGCAGCAACGACTAGGCATTTTATTTAGCCTAGTTACCACTGCTGAATATGCTGCCCCCAGATATTTAGCGCCAGTATCTGGATAGAAGCCAGCGCTAAATATCCATATAGAGTGGCGAGACCCAGCCATTATCCTTATAGCAGTGATTTTCAGCGCCTCTATACAGATAGTTATAAGAAGAGCAATTTAGGACAGCTTCTCTTCTATCCTAAGCTATCCATATTATTATTCATATAGCGGTACTGAAAATTGCCAGATAACTTAGTATTCTGCCCCAGCTCTGCTCCTGGACTGCCCTACATTATACAGATAGTGCCAAGATGGTCAGGGGAATTATTCTGTGCTACTAGCTAAATAATGCCACTGAATATAGCTCTGTCTGGCATTTATCCAATTAGCAGGTGCTACTGGTCAACAAATTTTTACAAAAGTCATGTTACTGAAATAAAAATAGCCATTTCTTATAAATTTTTATATGCTGTCACAAATATGACAGTGAAATTGCAAAGTTGGCTCTAGTTTTTTTGTAATCTACAAGAATTAATGTTTACATCACAAAATGCATGTCTATAGTAAATATATAATAGACCTTCGGTTAATACCTGTAAAAAAACAAGTCATAGACTACTACTTAGATTTTTTCGCCTGTCTCTTGTACAGCTGTTCGAGAGCTTCTCTGGGGAGTGTCCAGCTGTAGTCAGCCAGCATTGTAGTGGACCATTTTCCCTGGTATCTTTGCTCCATCGTTGTGATATCCTGGTTAAAACGGTCGCCCTGTTCATCACTAACCATACCACAGTTGTCAGGAAAGAAATTGAGATGGGAATCAAGGAAATAGATCTTTAGAGACATATTACAGCCATGTTTCTGATACTGCATTAGCATGTCTTCTACTAGTTCCTTGTAGTTTTGTGCCCTAACATTCCCAAGAAAGTTTGTTGACACTAGGCGAAAAGCATTCCATGCTTGTTTCGCATCACCCTGCAGCAAGTTGTTGAACCGGTTATCTTTGAAGAGCTCTCGAATCTGAGGACCCACAAAAACTCCCTCTTTAATCTTTGCTTCGCTGCGTCGAGGGAATTTTTCATGCAGGTATTGGAAAGCTGGCGAAGTGCGGTCCATGGCTTTCACAAAGTTTTTCATCAAACCTAGTTTGATGTGAAGGGGTGGTAGCAGGATTTTGTGAGCCTCAACCAGAGCTGGGTGCTGGATATTCTTCTCTCCAACTGTTACATTTTGTCTACAATTCCATTCCTTCCGCAAGTAGTGACAATCCCTTGCTCGGCTATCCCACTCACATAAGAAACACATGTACTGTATTTTATATATCCCTGCTGCAGTCCCATTAAAAGGGCAACTACCTTCAAGTCACCATAGAGGTGCCAGCTGTACTTGTTATTGTTAATGGACATCAGTAGATGCTTTAAGTTATCATATGTCTCTTTCATGTGGACGGCATGCGCTACTGGAATAGATGGAAGACGGTTTCTATTGTTCAAAAGCACAGCCTTCAGACTAAGTTTCGAAGAGTCTATAAATAGTCTCCAGTCTTGTGGGTCATGAGTGATTTTCAAGGCATTCATGAGGCTTTCAATATCGGAACAAATTCCAGATTACTTACCTTTCCGACTGCGTATAGTACACTGCTGACGTCAGATGGCTTCAGCAGCCGTCTGGCAGTAGTATTGCATTTTATCAGAAAATGATGCAATCAACTTTGGATGATGTGTGCATGCTGGTATTATGCAATGTGATGCAATATTACATCATTCAAGGCTTATTTGGGATGTTGTTGATGTCCTACTGGATAAATTTACACGGTGAAACATCAAAAATGAACTACATGCAATATTTTCAAAACGAGAGCCAATAAAATAGTTTTAATGTTATATTCGTGTTCAGCTCACCAAGATACTACAGATTAGGGCCTTTTAAAGTCAGTAACGATTTCAGTGTTGACCAGTGGAATATTGATCCCATGTGATTTTAACTTATCAGTAAAATTCAGAAATGTGCATTTTCTGCCCCTATGCAGATACTTCTAGCCTGAAACTTCCTAGGTATTCCTTCCCAGGCAGGGTTGGCTCAAGATAATGCAAGGGTATTCGGCACCTTAAGCAAAATTCCAGCCTTATTTTCCTCTTCCCCCCACCCTCCTCCCGCCCAAGATTTTGATAATTACATTCAGCAGTCATGATCATTTCAACACCAACTCTCGCACAAGAATCCTATAAAAATACATAAATTAGGCAACATTTTAAATATTAAACTTTGCTTGATATATAAATTATGTATGTATGGGCCCACACTCCCTGCAGGTAAAAGTATGTGCTATTGGCTCTTTGAGTTGGTGGGGCTGTCAGCATCTATTGTTTTGATTTGACTGCTTCAGCTGTTTGTTGCTTCTTAGAAGCTGCTACTCTAGTGATCGCCTAATCTTGCCTAATGTTTGGGCTGGTTCTGCCAGGCACCCAAAATAGAGGGGATTCCTCAGAGCTCTAGTCAAAGAGCAGGGAATCCCCTCACTCAGAACCCTGGTCCAGAGGTCCCAAGAAAAAAAGAAAACATATTCCCAAGCTACATAATTAAAACAACAAGAAAGCTTTATATATAGCAAAATTGTATCAGTTTAATTATGTAGCCTGGGAATCTAATACTTTTTCTACCTTTGTTGTCTGGCCATTTTATTCTTTAATGGGCTGATGCAGAAAGCGGGTGCTGAAGTCGCATGCTATTAGCTATGTATGCCTCTAAGCAGCGCACCGATAGTGTGTGACTTTAGTATCAGCATGCAGAAAGTGGCACATATGCAAATTGGCCACTCATTAAACTGTGCGAGCAAGCCAAACACATGTGCACCGAAGTAGGCGCAAGTTTGGCATGCTCTGCCAGAGAAACAGGGTCATCTGAGGGGAAGTTTGACACGTCTCCTCAGATGATCCAGGCATCGAGAAAAGCCCCCGATGCCATCAAAATACTGCTGGGGACCGCGCAAGACATTTAAGCCACCTCAGACCCAGGCGTAGCGATATTGGCACTTTGATGGTTACATAATCCTCTACACATTTCTCTGCATCGGGCGCAGACAATATTAGCATGCCATTTTAATATGCGCAGCTCATTTGCCTATAATTTAAATATGCTTAGTGTTACTGTGTGTGCTTGCTTTTCCTTTGCTGTTTATGCATGTATCAGTCTCTTTTCTGCATTTAGCGTGTTGGAACTTGTGCTTATAAGTTGCGTTATCTTCACGCAAAGGGCACGTTAGTCTTTCAGCATCAGCCCATAATTGTGTCGAGGTCAGTCTCTGGTTTCTGCTATCCATGTCTTTGAACTCACTTTCTAGAATCTCCAGTCCCTGCCACTTATCTCCCACTCCTGTCTTCTTCACGTCTTTCAATCTCTACATTGATCTTTTCATTTTAGCTTTCTTCCATTTATTTTCTAAGTCTCTATCAATTCAGATTTTACTCCTCCTTCTTACCACTCATTCCTCAATCTCCCTCTTTTTATGCTATCTACCTACTACTGCTCAACCCTTAACAAAGCCCTCCTATTCCTCATCTCTCTTTCCCCAGCCTTTTATTCCCCAGTCTTCAACTACTTCTCCCCTTCTCCTTGTCCAGCATCTATCCTCCCTCCTTCCTCCTATGTTTAGCATCTTTCCTTTCTCTCTCTCTCCCTACACCCCATGTCCAGCATCTCCCCTCTCCTCTCTCTTTCGTTCTACTCTTATCATTTCCAGCATTTTCCCCTTCTCTCTCCCTTTCTACACCCCATGTCCAGAATTTTCTCTCTCCCTCCTTAAACCCCCTGTATCCAGTATCTTCCCTCTCCCTCTACACCCACCGCGTGCCTAGTATCTGCCCTCCACTCCCACTACTCCATATCTAGCATCCGCCCTCTGCCACCCATTCTGTTTCCAGTGTCTGCCCTCTACTTCCACCTACCCCCTGTCCAGCATCTACCCTTCATCCCCCTATATCCCCTTATTTATTTATTTTATTTATTTAATGGTATTTATATACCGCCTTATCATTCAATCAAGGCGGTTTCCACGGCAAACAATCAAGAGGAGGGCAAGTGTCTTCATGCAGTGGAGAGTGTGGTGTGTGGGTGTGGGTGGGGAAATGATTAGCGTTGGTTTATCTACATAGTGCACTATTATACATCATGAGCTATTATACATTCTTATATACAGTCTTGGGGTGGTGGGAGGGACTGCAGTTCTGTCATGTCTGTTGACTCAAGGGGTAAGACCATAGTATTCGATGAACAGGGTTGTCTTCAGATGTTTTCAGAAGTCCTTGATTTCTGTGGTTAGTCTCAGTTCATCTGGGAGAGAGTTCCAGATGGATGGAGCAGCCAGGGATAGTGCTCGTTGTGCGGTGTCTTTGCGGGTCTTGGTGAAGCCTTTTGGAGTGTTTACACGATTGGAGGTGCCTCTTCTTCTTGGCCTTGTGCTTGTGTTAGGTTGTATGAGTGTGTGTAGGCTTATGGCAGAAGAGTGTTGTTTGATCTTGACTATGTTTATGATAGTTTTGTATTTGATGCGTGAGATGATTGGGAGCCAGTGTAGCTCTTTATCCCTTTATCCCTATCCAGCTTTTGCCTTCATTCTCCTATACCCTCTATCCTATGTCCTGCATCTGCCTTTCATCCCTGCCCACTCCATGTCAGCATCTGCCCTCCTACCCCATGTCCAGCATCTGTCTTCCATACCCCATACTCCTAACCATGTCCACCTCTGCCTTCCTACTCCATCATCTGTCCCCCACCCCTACCCACCCCATGTCCAGAATCTGTCCTCCATTCTCACCCACTCTGTGCCCAGCATTTGCCTTCCGATCTCTTGGCCAGCATCTACTGTCTTCCCCCACCAACACCATGTCCAGCATATACCCTCCATCCTCCAATATCCCCTTACCCTATATCCAACATCTTCCCCCTATCTCCCCAACCCCTTGTCTGGCATCTGTCACTACGACATCTCCGACCCCTGCTGCAACCAGATGATTTCAGATCAGTTTTTCAGGCAATGGTGACCCCTCACTTTGATTATGCTAATGTGATCCTACAAGGCCTACCCAAAAACACATTAAACCCACTACAGCTTGCAATGAACACAGCCGCCTGTTTCATACACGGAGCCTCCAGGAGGGACCACATCACCCCAATATTAAAGGACTTACACTGGCTACCAACCTACTGCCGTATCATATATAAAGTAGTCCTGATGACCTTCAAAGCCACCAACAAAATATCCCCTACTGCACTAACAGGCCTCCTCCACCCTACCCCAGCAAACAGGGCAAGGAGAGCATTCACCTCTAATACTCTACTGGTCCCCAATGAGATAACAAAATGCAACCAGGCAACAAAGAACCAAGCCTTCAAGTTCTACGCTCCCAGCATCTGGAACACACTCCCAACTACCATCCGAGCAATTACAGACCTTGCTCAGTTTAGAAAAGCACTAAAACACCACCTCTTTCTCGCACATTACTCCAAACCCAGTATCTCAGCCACACCCACCATACACCCTGCCAGGAATCAGTAAGTCCCAATCACCTCATGTAAATATTGCAGATAAATGTATATAGATGTAGATAGTTTCCCCAGTTGAAGCCCAAGTTGTATCTTCCCGTTTTACTGTAAGTGCACAGCAGGCGACTGTTATGCACAAATCTGTTATATGTAAACCACACTGATTTTAAATAGCGCGGTATATAAAAGCAATAAATAAATAAATCTGTCCTCTGCACCCACCAGCCCCATGTCAGCATCTACCCTATACCCTCCTGCCCCATGTCCAACATCTGCCATCTGCCCTCCTACTCATTGTCCAGCATCTCTCTTCCATCCCCCATACATCATGTCAAGCATTTGCTCTTACCCCATCCACCCCATGTCGATCCTTTCCTCAATTTCCCTATATCCCTTACCCCATGTTCAGAATCTGCCCTCTACCTTTCTACTCTATGTCCAGCGTCTGTCTTCCATCTCCACCCATCCTATATACAGCATTTTCCCTTTGACCCCATGTCCAGTGTCTGCCCTCTGACCCCATCCACCCCATGTCCAGTATCTACCCCATCTCCTATATCTCCTTACCCCTTATCAGCATCTGCCCTCTACCCCCACTCACCTTATGCCAGCATCTGCTCTGTGCCCCCCTATCCTATATCTAGCATCTGCTTTCTGCCCTCCTACACCATTTCCAGCATTTGTCCTCCATCCTCGCCCACCCTATGTCTTGCATCTGCCCTCTGCCCCATGGGGATATTTTGGGGGCATTTTTTGCTAATTGCTAAAATTTTCCGCTTGAGTCACAACAGGTATCTGATCACCAACACTGATGGTTCACATTATATTGTAGGAAAATGCAAGTCTTTCCCTTTTGTATTTGAAGTTCATTATAGCTAAAGAATACCAAAAGGATATCTATTTGTGCTTTATCGACTATAGCAAGGCTTTTGACTGTGTAAAGCATGAGAAACTCTGGGCCACATTAAGAAGCATGGGTATACCAGAACACCTTGATCGTACTCTTGCACAATCTGTACATTGATCAAGAAGCAGCAGTTCGAACGGAACAAGGAGAAACAATGGTTTAAAATAAGCAAAGGTGTAAGACAAGGCTGCATACTTTCCCCCTACATGTTTAATTTATATGCAGAACAAATCATCAGAGAAGCAGGATTGTATGAAGACAACAGAGGTGTGAAGATTGGTGGAAGACTCATCAACAACCTTCGCTATGCTGATGATACCACATTACTGGCTGAAAGTGAAGATGATCTGAAATATTTGCTTCTCACAATCAAAGAACATAGTCTCAAAATGGGCCTGCACCTTAATGTAAAGAAGACAAAGATCATGACAACTGGCATAATCAACAGGTTCATCGTTGAAGGAGAAGAAATTGAAATCGTGAACAACTTTAACCTACTTGGATCAACTATCAATAAAGAAGCAACAAGCAGTCAAGAAATCAGACGACGCATTGCTCTTGGCAGAATGGCCATGAAAGACCTAGATAAGATCCTCAAGTGCAGAGATGTCTCTCTCCATACAAAGATTTGACTTGTTCAAGCCATGGTATTTTCAATAACATCATATGGATGTGAAAGCTGAAAAAGATAGACAGGAAGAAAATTGATGCCTTTGAGGTTCTGGCGGCGAATACTGTGTATACCATGGACTGCCCGAAGAACAAACCAGTCGGTACTAGAGGAGATCAAACCTAAGCTTTCTTTAGAAGCTCAGATGACAAGACTTCTACTTTGGACACATCATGCGAAGAGAGAGATCATTAGAGAAAGACATCATGCTTGGCAAGATAGAAGGTCAGCGCAAAAGAGGAAGGCCAGCAATGAGATGGATCGATACAATAACAACAGCTATGGGTACCAGTCTGTCAACAATGAGCCACCTGACTTAAGACCGAACACAATTTAGGATAGCTATCCAGAGGGTTGCCATGAGTCGACTCCGACTCGACGGCACTTAACAACAACAACATAGCTAAAGAATTTTTCTTCTTCCAGCCCCAACTCTGAACCCAGAGTGTGTTTCAATATTGATAAAGATCAAGTGAGTTTTATATTTCTGAGGCAGTTTTCAGATTGTTCACGATGCATGTACTTTTAGCCATACTGAGAGAGGGCAAATTTTCAGATTGCCGGTTTATGCAGGCTCAGTAGTAGTATTAGTAGCATGCAAATTATGTCCTTGGTTTGGCAGGGCTGAAGGTGACCGTTGAGGCCATACAAGCATGATTTTTAACAAATATCTGCAGCTAAAATCATGCTTTTCTCCACCACTCTTTTCTCCAGCATATAAAACACAGTAAAGAATACTCCTTCACCCACCATGCAATGACATGGCATCCACACAGGTAGGCAAAACACAGGAACCCAAGAATTATCTATATACAAATACTCTAATATTGGGCACTCCTCAGTCAAATAAAAAATGTATAAAAGTAGACCAATAAAAATAACCAGACCTATCTCTCAAAACACCATCACTTGGTTTGCAGTTTGTCGTGCTGTGAGAGCTTGTGTGCATCAGTGATACTGAGGGCTAAGCTATCGGTAGTTTAACTACTAGCAGAGACTCCCAAGATGGACAGGTCTTAGCTGAAGTGCCAGACCAAGGCAAACCACCCATCTGGGCAACAGCAGAATGGGGCAGTGTTGGCGGCGGAGGATCACATTTCTGTGACAATGGCAACAACACTAAACTTAAACTGCACGGAAGGAAGGCCTGGCAATCTACTTCTGTATCTTGCCATGAAAACCCAATGGATGTTGTTGTTGTTAAGTGCCGTCAAGTCGGTGTCGACACATGGCGACCCTCTGGATAGTTGTCCCAAACTGTGTTAAGTCAGGCGGCTCATTGTTGACAGACTGGCACCCATAGCTGCTGTTATTGTATCGATCCATCTCATTGCTGGCCTTCCTCTTTGGCGTTGACCTTCCACCTTGCCAAGCATGATGTCCTCCTCTAATGATCTCTCTCTTCACATGATCTGTCCAAAGTATGAAAGTTAAAGTCTTGTCATCTGAGCTTCTAAAGAAAGCTTAGGTTTGATCTCCTCTAGTACTGACTGGTTTATTCTTCGGGAACACAGAAGACTATGATGGCAGCAGTCAGCATGTTTCAAGCTAAGTGCAATCTCCAGGAACAAGCAGGAATGTAGTCTTCACATATGGGGTATCGTAGGTACCGACGGAGCCTGGGCGGGAACGCTCCCCAGCGTCCAATAGGAACGCTTTTGGGAGCATCCCTCAGCACATGCGCGCTGCCTTTCCAACTGTCCCTCTTCAGTTCTTCATTTTCCGCAGAGCCGACAGGATCTATTCCCTGTCACCGCAGAAAATTCCATCTTTAAATTTCTTTTCTTGTGGTTGCGTTTGCCTACCGCACGACACCTACCGGTACCGCCAGTTCCTTTCTTTTCTTTTCATAACCCCCCTCCCCAAACTTAGGCTTTAGACTGTTTCTTTTCAGAAACTTTTCTCTTTGGTGCTAGGTGCCATTTTGGGCACTAGACTCCATATTCCTAAATCATGGAAAAACCAACTAGTGGTTTTAAAAAATGTACTAAGTGTGGCGGTACCATTTCCGTCACTGACACCCATGACTGGTGTCTGAAATGTTTAGGACCTGAACATTCTCCAACTGAATGTCTCTCCTGCATGGGGATGACTAAAAGAGGAAGACAGAACCGGGCTGCAAAGCTCGGTACCCTCTTTTCTTCAGATGCCAGATCCATTGCATCGACATCGTCGAGGGCCTCTTCTTCCTCCCATGGATCTCAGGTAACTAAACATAAAAGCCGGTCCTCAAAGGGTAGCTTTCCTGCTAAGCATCGAGAGGCCATTGGCATTGCCCTTGAGGGAACCACACCGGCAAAGCAGCCCCGGCGGGAGGCTTCGGCTTCCAAAGCATTGATGGGGCTTCAGGATGTTCTCGAGGCCTCAACCTTGCAAGAACTACCTGTGCCATGCTCAGGGGTTCCGGCCGTCCTTACCGGTACTGACACCCAGGCATCGGCAGCGTCGATAGACCAGAGGTTCCTCGCTATCGAGTGCAGCATCGCAGCTCTTCTTTCAGCTGCGGTACCGGTGGTCCCACGGGCACCGGTACCAACATCGGCACCGAAGCCGGTACCAACACCAGTACAGTCACCGGTACCGGCACCGGTGGGAACTCTTCCCATGCCATCTCTGGCTGGAATTGACAAAGCAGTACCGGGTCAGCTCGGTACCGACTTCGATCGGTACCGGGATCGTGCTTTGTAAGAGCATCGGGGTCAGGAATACTTTGATTCCTCCGATTCCGAAGACTCTGACAATTCTGCTGGCACTAGAGGGTTTCTCCTAGAAGATCCCTCTTCTCCCCAATGCAGAATGTCACCTCCAGAGGACATGTCATTTCAGGATTTCATCCGTGATATGGCCAAAGGTCTTTCAATCACAGTAGCTCCTGAAGACGAACCCAGAGCAAAGGAATTGGAAATTCTCCAATATCCTAAAGCTCCTAAGGAGGCAGCCATTCTGCCTATCCATGAAATTCTGCATAGCTTGATGCTCAGAATGTGGGAGACACCTCTGACTACTTCTCCTCACTCTAGGAGACTTGATACTATGTATCGAGTTCCGCCATGTTCTGGATTTCAGAAAACTCAGCTGCCACACCATTCAATGGTAGTGGAATCAGTCATGCGTAGGATGAAAAGTGCAAAGAGGCATGCATCCAATCCTCCAGGTCGTGAATGCAGGACTCTGGATGCTTTTGGACGCAGGACTTTTCAAGCTTCTATGCTTTCAGCTAGGATCAGTTCATATATTTTATATATGGGAATGTTCCTCAAGGAAGTCACAGGAGACTTGGAACTTATGAGCCCATTTCTCCCAGATGATAAGAGACAAGATTTTCTTGCTCTAGTTAAGCATGCTCAGGATGTCTCCAAGTTTGTCAATCGTGCAGCCTTTGACTGCTTCGAATGCATCAGCAGAACTTCTGCTATTGCCATTGGCGCACGACAGATTGCCTGGCTAGAGGCATCAGACTTGGAGACTTGGTTACAGGACAAGTTAGGCAACATTCCTTGCACGGGGGAGAATCTCTTCGGCAAGAACTGGCAAGAAAAGGCTAATGAGTTAGATGCTGACAATTCTACCTTAGATAGATTGTCAAAATCTACAGCCACTCCAGCCAAAAGAAAGCCTTATAAAAAAACCTCTTTTAGCAAAAAGAGGAAGTTTTATCCTTCCTATACCCAGCAGAGTCAAACTCCAGGTCAGGTTGCCCAAAAGGGACAAACTAGACAGCAAAAGAAGCCAAAAGGCCCGAGAGCCCAACCAGCACTCCAGGTTCATCCCCCTCAAGGGCTTTGACTCCTTCCTAGAGAGCTTTGCCTCCCTGCCTCTGAGGGGTCCCCAACCCCCCAATATTCCGGGCAGGTTATGCCACTTTGTCAACAGATGGCATCAGATAACAGCAGAAGATTGGACTTTGTCCATTGTAGGAGAGGGGTACAAGCTTCATTTTCACAGCATGCCCCTCCTACAATTCTAAAGCAATTCAGTTCACAAACCTCTGCAGACAATCTGCTAGATCACGAGGTCTCCACACTTCTTGCCCAAGGGACAATAGAGGAAGTACCCATTCTTCAACAGGGTGCAGGGTTCTACTCCCCCTATTTTCTTATTCCAAAGAAAACAGGAGGACACAGACCCATTCTAGACCTCAGAGAATTGAACAAATATCTGTTTCAAGAGAAATTCAAAATGATTTCTCAAGGAACTCTTCTACCATACCTTCAAAGCCAGGATTGGCTTTGCTCTCTAGACTTAAAGGATGCATACACTCACATTCTCATCCATCCAGATCACAGGAAATGTTTACGTTTCCTTTTCAGGGGAAGACATTTCCAGTACAGGGTTCTTCCTTTTGGTCTGGCTTCAGCACCAAGGATATTCATGAAATGCATGGCAGTAGTAGCTGCATTTCTACGAACCCTGGGGATTTTCGTCTTCCCCTACTTAGACGACTGGCTCATTCGAGCCCCTACAGTTGCAGAGGCCAGCACTGCACTGTCCCATACAATGCGAATCCTCCAATACTTGGGATTGGTAATAAACGTCCCAAAATCTCAACTAGTTCCTTCCCAATGCCTAGAATTCATAGGAGCCTGTCTGGATACCAGACAGGCAAGGGCTTTCCTTCCACAAGCCCGGTGTCTTTGCATAATGCAACTAGCTTCTCAAGCAGCAGGCAAATCCTCCCTCACTGCTCGGGAGCTACTGCAGTTACTGGGACATATGGCATCCACAGTTCATATAGTCCCATATACTCGCCTCGACATGCGAGCAGCTCAGTGGACCCTCTCCACACAGTGGAAACAGGCCACTGGTCATTTGTCCGACAAAATAACAATCTCTCAACGACTAATTTTGTCCCTCCAATGGTGGCAATCACTAAAAAATCTGACAGTGGGGTCTCCTTTCCATCAACCCCTCTTTCAGGCCACCCTAACAACAGATGCATCACAGGTGGGTTGCGGAGCACACCTGAATCATCTCTCTACCCAGGGCACCTGGACTCCACAGGAGGTTGGTTTACACATAAACCTCCTGGAATTAAGAGCAATCTATTTAGCTCTTTGAGTGTTCCACGCCCAGCTCAGCTACAAGACAGTCCTAGTTCAGACAATCAAGTAGCCATGTCCTATGTGAACAAGCAGGGCGGAACAGGCTCTCTGTCGTTATGCAACGAAGCTTTACAACTCTGGGCCCTCGCCAGAGAGCATCAAATTCACCTTCTAGTGGTATATCTTCCAGGCATTCAAAACCTTTGGACAGACAAACTCAGTCGAGTACTGCTGCCTCACGAGTGGTCCCTCCACCTAGACCAGGTGGCAAAGATATTTCATCTCTGGGGCACTCCAGACATAGACCTCTTTGCAAGTCCACTAAATGCCAAACTTCCCCGGTTCTGTTCCAGGATTCTGGCTCACAACTGTCAGGCAAGGGATGCCTTCCTCCTTCACTGGGGTCAGGTCTTCCTTTATGCCTTCCCACCCATTCACCTCATTCCCAAAACACTCTTCAAGCTTCAGGGAGACAGGGGTGGCATGATTCTCATAGCACCACGATGGCCACGCCAAACGTGGTATTCCCTGCTTCTACATCTCTCTCAAGTGGCACCTCTGGAGTTAGGGCACACTCCAGATCTCCTTTCCCAGGAGAACAGGACGCTATGGCACCCGAATCCCCAGTCCCTACACCTCATGGCCTGGTTGCTGAAGGCTTAGACCTCCAAGATTTCAACCTGTCCCAGCAGGTAAAAGATATCCTTCAGGCTTCTAGGAAACTTTCCACAAGAAGATCTTATGCCTTCAAGTGGAAACGTTTTACTATATGGTGCTCCAGGAAGTTAGAATCAATACTAGAGTATCTCCTTCACTTATTGAATTCTGGTTTAAAGACCAATTTGGTAAGAGTCTATCTTAGTGCAATTGCAGCTTCTTACAAGCCTCTAAATTGACAACCAATTTCCTCTCATCCACTCCTATCAAGATTTATGAGAGGCCTTTTATTAACTAAACCTCCCATCAAGCCACCACTGGTGGCATGGGATCTAAATCTAGTTCTCGGGCAGCTCATGAAGCCGCCTTTTGAACCTTTGGCCACTACAGCCCTTACGTTTTTGACCTGGAAGGTCATCTTCCTAATTGCAATCACCTCTGCCTGTCGCATTAGTGAACTGCAAGCTTTAGTGGCTGATCCTCCTTATACTAGGTTTCATCACGATAAGGTTGTTCTTCGAACTCACCCACACTTTATGCCAAAGGTGGTTTCGCCTTTTCATTTAAACCAATCAATTTATCTTCCTGTATTTTTTCCAAGGCCTCACACCTCTAATGCAGAAAGAAACCTTCATACTTTGGATTGTAAAAGGGCCTTAGCCTTTTACATACAAAGAACACAGCAACATAGAAAGTCCTCACAACTTTTTATAGCTTTTGACCCTAATCATTTGGGACTTCCAGTCTCCAAAAGAACTTTATCTAAATGGATTGCCCAATGTATATCCTTTGCTTATGAGAGTAAGAGTCTTCCTCTTCAGGACCATGTCACAGCTCATAATGTGGGAGCCATGGCAGCTTCTATGGCTAATCTGCACTCTGTGTCTATCGATGACATTTGTCGAGCAGCCACCTGAGCTTCGGTACACACCTTCACAGCCCACTACTGCCTGCATAAAGCCTCCCATCGGGATGCCTTCTTTGGCCAAGCTGTTCTTCAAAATCTCTTTCAGACCTAATTCAACTCCTACCCACCAACCCTGGTGGAATGCCAGAGATCCATGGGAGGAAGGATGCCTACCTTTTTAGGGTGGCACCTTCCTGGGGCTGTCTCTCTGGCATCTTCAGCTAGGGAGTCCCCATATGTGAAGACTACATTCCTGCTTGTTCCTGGAGATAGCATAGTTACTCACCTGTAACAGGTGATCTCTGGGAACAGCAGGAATTTAGTCTTCACAACCCACCCACCTCCCCTACGAGTTGTCTCTCTCTCCCTCTTTCCTTCACTCAGCTACAAACTTAACTGAAGAGGGACAGTTGGAAAAGCAGGAAGGCAGTGCGCATGTGCTGAGGGATGCTCCCAAAAGCGTTCCTATTGGACGCTGGGGAGCGTTCCCGCGCAGGCTCCGTTGGTACCGACGATACCCCATATGTGAAGACTAAATTCCTGCTGTTCCTGGAGATCACCTGTTACAGGTGAGTAACTACGCTATACAGCCTAAGGCCAATATTGAGAGCCTTAGCATAACATAATAAGACAACATAGCTACAGCTCCATCTATCTTTGGATTGTTTGATAATTCTAAAATACACACAGAGGTCATTCCTGATTGTCCCTCCAGTCTAGTCCCGGAATCTCTGGGTTGTCAACCTCCTTCAGCAGCTTTGGAGACTGAGAAACGTCATCACTTTTTATGATGCTGGTATATATACAGAGGGACCGCCTCCTCAGACCAGTTCTCTCAGTCTCCAAGCAGCTGGAGGATAGTGAGCCCAGGGGTTAGGGGCTCGCTAGAGGAACAATTAAGAGTTGTTAGAGAGTTTAGAGGAGTTTTATTTCAGTTTTTGTTCTCTTTGGAGGTCCCAAGAAAGTGGAAACAGCTTCAAAAGCGTCTATTTCCAGATGGATTAAAGAGGCAATAGCATCGGCGTATCTGTTAAAAGGTAAACGGGTGCTGGAAGGGCTGAAGGCTCATTCGATTAGGGCCCAGGCGGCTTCCTGGGCAGAGTGTAAGTCAGTTCTGGCAGCGGAGATTTGTAAAGTGGCTACTTGGTCGTCTTTAAACACATTTGTCAGGCACTACCGTTTAGACGTACAGGCGGAAAGGGATGCCTGTTTTGGATCAGCGGTGCTTCAGGCAGGGATAACAGGTCCCTCCCGTTAATAGTTTTCACTGCTCTGTTACATACCCAGAGATTCTGAGACTGGACTGGAGGGATGATCAGGAAGAAGAAATTAGACTTACCTGCTAATTGTAGTTCCTGGAGGAACTCCAGTCTAGTCCCGTGTCCCCCCCAGGAGTTCCAAGGTGGATTGGAGCCTGAAGCAAGCAGTTCTCGAAGGTAAGCAAATGTAAGTTTATCGGGCAGCTGGTCACAAGCAGGGGTTTTGATTCGAAGCATGGGTAAGGAGGTCACCTGGCTCCAGGAGGGTAGGGAGCAGGCCTCACGGAGTTTTTATTTACCCATAGTTTGATGGGGGTAAGGGGAACCAGGGTGTCGGTAGGTTTCACTTCCTAGTTCCTAGTTTCTAGTTTAGTTAGTTTGTGGGTGTTGATTATGGATGGTTACTTTAATTGTTGCTCCGGTGAATTTGCTTTGTCAATAGGTTACTGGTCTGCATCATCATCAAAAGTGATGATGTTTCTCAGTCTCCAAAGCTGCTGGAGGAGGTTGTCAACCCAGAGATTCCGGGACTAGACTGGAGTTCCTCCAGGAACTACAATCAGCAGGTAAGTCTAATTTCTTCTTAATGCTATTAGGCACATGAATTGGGCAAGAAAAAAAAGCCTAAGAAAAGAGTGCCATGTAAGTCTGAGACCTCTGGTGTTAACATAAATACATATCACTTGACTGAGTACATAAAAAGATTTGAAAGTGATTATAGTTCCGCGTGGATATTATTGAGCGTTTTATTCATTTATGTCAGTATTTGGCACTCGGAAGAAGACCACAATTTGTGTGTGGTTTATTCTTCGGGCAGTCTATGGTATACGCAGTATGCATCGCCAGCACCATAATTCAAAGGCATCAATTTTCTTCCTATCTTTTTCACTGTCCAACTTTCACATCCATATGATGTCACTGAAAATGCCATTGCTTGAACAAGTCGAATCTTTGTATGGAGAGAAACATCTCTGCTCTTGAGAATCTTGTCTAGGTCCTTCATAGCCATTCTGCCAAGAGCAATGCGTCGTCTGATTTCTTGACTGCTTGTTGCTTCTTTATTGATAGTTGATCCAAGTAGGTTAAAGTTGTCAACTATTTCAATTTCTTCTCCATCAACGATGAACTTATTCATTTTGCCAGTTGTCAGGATCTTTGTCTTCTTAACATTAAGGTGCAGACCCATTTTAAGACTATATTCCTTAATCTTGAGAAACAAAGAAACATGACGACAGAAAAAGACCACATGGCTTATCTAGTCTGTCCTTCCATATCAAAAACTACAACAGTCTCCTTTTTTCCTTTAGAGATCCTCTGTGTTTGTCCCATGCTTTTTTGAATTCAGATACTGTCCTCATCTCTACCACCTCCACTGGCAGACTATTCCACGGATCCACCACTCTTTCCGTAAAGAAATATTTCCACATATCACTCCTGAATCTATCCCCCTTCACCCTCATCCCATGTACCCTCGTAGCAGAACTTGCTTTCAATTGAAAGAGGCTCTCCCCCTGTACATTTATTGCCACGGAGGTATTTAAACATCTCAATCATATTGCCTCTATCCCGCCTTTCCTCTAAGGTGTACATATTAAAATCCTTAAGTCTGTCCTCATATTCTTTATAATGAAGACCACTAACCATTTTAGTAGCCACCCTCTCTCCTGAGTCCATCCTGTTTATATCCTTTTGAAGGTGCGATCTCCAGAATTGTTTCAAATGTTTCAAATCATCTTCACTTTCAGCCAGTAATGTGGTATCATCAGCATAGCGAAGGTTCTGATGAGTCTTCCACCAATCTTCACACCTCTGTTGTCTTCATACAGTCCTGCTTCTCTGATGATTTGTTATGCATATAAATTAAATAGGTAGGGGGAACGTATGCAGCCTTGTCGTACACCTTTGCTGATTTTAAACCATCCTGTTTCTCCTAGTTCCATTCAAACTGTTGCTTCTTGATCAGTATAAAGTTTGGATAGTCACAATGGATAGTCACAACAAAACAAATTGCACTATAGTGCTGGAAGATGAGACACCCAGGTCGGAAGGCATTCAACTGGCTACTGGGGAGGAGCTGAAGTCTTTTCAGAGTAAAGCCAGCATTTATGATGTGGTTGGATCAAAGTCTTCAGGACATCTGACTGCTGATGTAGCTGCACATGAAATGAGAGTCAGAAGCTGCAATGAGAGATCATTAGAGAAAGTCATCATGCTTGACAAGTAGAAGGTCAATGCAAAAGAGGAAGGCCAGCAATGAGATGGATAACAGCAGCTACATGTGCCAGTCTGTCAACAATGAGCCGCCTGAGTGAAGACTGAACACAATTTAGCGCAACTATTCAGAGGGTTGCCATGAGATGACACTGACTCAACAGCATTTAACAACAACACGACTCAAACCAGTTCAACCTTGCTCACATTTTTTGGTTTCCATTCTTTGGAGATGGTACAGGCCATGGAAATCTGCTCTTCCATAGTCACAATTGAAATTGCAGCTATTTCTACTCTCCTTGTTAAGACATATCTCTTTAGCTTGAACAGCAGGTTAGAGAAGCCCATAACCATATACTGGGGACACCCTGCCTCTTTCTGTGCATTCATGCTAATACTGCTCTCCCCTTCTTCTTTCTGGCTACAATTTTCCAGATGTACCCTTCCCAAGGATTATGTTATGCCTTGCCTCAGCCTTGCAGTGCATGTTAAGACTGTGTGCCTCTGCTGACACTCTTGAAAGGACCATGAGGAGAGTAATGTGTTAGTTTTCTGCCTATTAGGCAGCTATGCATGTGCGGCTATAAAGCTTCAGTGGCACTGGTGGATTCCCAGGGACTGCTTTTCTAGTGCAGTTTTCTACTTTTAAATGTCTCTTTTAGCTTCAAAATTTACTATTCTATGAACAATGGAATGGAACAGATATGGTACCTTGTGTGAGATACTGTGGCCATGCCTAGCCTCAGCTCTGCTCTACAATGCTTTCCTGCTAAGACTGTGTGCCTTTGCTGATACTCTTGTAAGTGAAAGGGGAGATGTGTCCACTGCCCACCACCTATGCTGCACTTGTAGCCAACGGTACTAGTGGATTCCCAGGGACTGTACCTCCAATGCAGCTTTTTACTTCCTTTCTGAATACATTGCAATGTGTGCCTTCGAGTCAGTGCTGACTCCTGGCAATGAAGCATATCCTGGGTTTTCAAGGCAGTGTGACCAAAAGTAGATTGCCAGGCCATTCTTCTGAGGCAATGGAAGGCTAAGTAACTTATTCAAGGCCACAAGGAGTGCTTGGCTCCCTATCCATTTCCAAATCTAGTTTAAACGTCTCCTACTGACCTAAAAGTGAATTCTTTCTGTGGCTTTTCACTACCTTTTCTCTTATCTCACCCTATGCCCCTCCTTGAAATGCCACTCCTCTCGCAGATCCTTTTATCTGTGCTCTTCCCTGCCACTGCCAACTCTAGGCTTTGTTCATTCCATCTTGCTGTTCCATATGCCTAGAACAAACTATCCAAGTCAGTACGTCAGGCTCCTTCTCTAGCCCTATTCAAATTCAGGCTAACAACTCTTCTCTTCAAGGCTGCTTTTGGATCCCGATGCCCCTCACTCTCTTGTTCACCACTTATGTATATTGCCACCAGGAGGGGGTGCACTGTAAGTAACAATAATTTGAATGAAGAGGGGGGGGGGGAGTTTTGGTTTCTTGTGACGATTAATATTTCTGTTGTTTTAAGGTTGATTTGTAGGTTGTTTTTGCTGAGCCAGGATTCAGCTTCATATATGCAGTCCTTAATATTGGTAAATTGTGGATTTTTTTATATCAGCCGGGGAATAGATCATTATGTTGTCTGGATATATGTGGAAATTGACTTTGTATTTGGTGAATATGTCGCATATTGGTTGCAGGTATAAATTAAATAAGAGAGCAGATAGGGCTGAACCCTGGGGTATTCCTTGTTCTTGGGGGAAGGTGGTGGAGGTATCCTGGTTAATTCTTACATATTGGGAGCGATTGGAGATATAGGACTGGAACCATTTTAGTGCCATTCCTGCAATGCCTATGTGAGCCAATCTTGACAGCAGTACAGCATGGTTGACATTGTCGAATGCTGATGAGATATCTAGGAACACCATGATGTAAGCTTGGCTGGGGTTGTCTAGACCGCATATGAGGGTGTCAAATAATGCTATGAGGAGGGTTTCCACTCCGTGATAGGGGCGGAAACCATACTGTTGAGATCTAGAAGTGCATGGGTGTGTCTGTAGTCCTGGAGTTGGAGTTGGATTACTTTCTCAATAATCCATTATTATTTTTTAGATATAGTGCCACTCCTCTTCCCCCTTCTTCCTACCCTGTCCTTCCTAAATAAAGTAAAGCCTGGTATAATTACATCCCAGTCATGGTTGTCCATGAACCATGTCTCCGTAACCACCACTAAATCAAAGACAGCCTCTTCCATTAAAACCTCAACATCTGGGATCTAATTTCCCATACTACAGGCATTTATGCACATGGCTTTCTAGATGTTGCTCCTTTTATTTTATTTAATGGTATTTCTATTTATTTAATGGTATTTCTATCCCGCCTTATCCTTTAATCAAGGCGGTTATATTATATCCATTTCTACATAAGTATTTAATGTTTTACTTATCAGAGGGGTTTCCCTTACCTGGTAGCTTACTTCACCCATCCCCAATGAATCTAATTTAAAGCCTTCCTCAGTATGTTAGCCAGTCTGCTGCGGAAGACACTTTGACCCTTCTTGGATAGGTAGACACCATCTCTGCTCTGCAGTCTTTGGAAAATCATCCCATGGTCCAGGCAAACTCTTCATAACATCTCAGATTTTGGCACCTGACAGATGGCATATTTCTCTGGAGATCAAATCTAGTCAGCAGATGGGCACCTCAGTACCACTCAGAAGAGAGCCACCAACCAGCACTTCTCTTCGCTTCCTTGTGGTCACTGATTCCACACCTTTGGGGTGCTTAAGCTATGGTTTTTCCCTATCCTGGGATGTTTTCATATTCTCCACTTCCAGGGCTACATACTGGTTCTTCATTTGGAGGGCTAGAAGAGTTGGATTGTCGATTCTGCAAGCTCTAGTGACTCATATCCAACTCTCTTCATTTTGTAGCATCCCATCATCACCTCTGTCAGAGAGCTTGGATACTTTAAGAAGCATCTCATCAATGTACTTTTTGTTGTCTCGAATGCTTCTCAGCCTCGCCACCTCTTAGAGTTCCTCCACTTGTTTCATGAGGCTTCAGCTTTCAGGCGTCTTGCACTTGGAACTAGTCCCTCAAATGGCATTAGACTTTCTGTCTGGATAGAGGCAGAAGCTGTAACGGGGGCAACAGCTTTGGCAATACAATTTTTCCCAGCCATCATTCAGTTGGTGGAGCTTTAGTACCTGTTGAAATAAATGAGAGAGACATACCAAAGTCTCTAACTTTTCCTCCGCTGTCCATTAAGAAAAAAAGCAGCTAACCTCTTTTATGCATGTTCTATGTCCCTGTGTGTAGCCCTGCTTCCTTTCTAGACAATTAATACTTTACACTAGTAAATTTTGATAGTATGTGTCTGAAGTATATAGATGAATGTGTTCCCTTAGTAAAATTATCTTATCAAAATTCCTTGAAGAATGGCAAATTGTTTGTCAACAAGATAATTGGGCAGTTGCCCTATATAGCAAGAATTCTCACATGGGGTGGGTGGGAGCTGGGGTGAGAAGGGAGGGATCTAACATTGTCTCTTTTCTGCATTTGGCGGTGGCGGTAATTGTGCTTAAAAGTGGTGTTATCTGTGCTGAAAGGCTGTGATAGTTTTTTGCATCGGTCTGTAAGACCACTAACACCTTATGAGGTTGGAGACTTCAAAGAGCCTACTTGCAGAAAAATAGTTTTACCCCAAAACACAAACAAGTCCCAGTTTGCAATACAGCAGAAAAAAAGAATTAGCTATTAAAAAAAAACAAAACCCTTTAAGTGCTCTCAGGCAGAGAGCCTGTATTCAGTGCCACACAGTATTACCTTGCTTGCAACGGAGACCCTTTTAGGACTGGCAGTGCTTGCAAGGCCATACGGACCATTATACAGCACTTAGCTGCCCAGCTGCTATGCAAGCTAATTTACAGACCAATGCAGAAAGCCAGTGCTGAAGTTGCACACTATCAACTTTTTACACCAATTTCCTGCACACCGATAGCACGTGACTTTTAACACTGGCATATGGAAATTAGCCATGCGTTAGCCATTCATTAAACTGTGCAGCATTAAACTGGGAGAGCAAGCCAAAAACATGCGCACAGAAGTTGGCGCAAGCTTGGCATGCTATCCCAGAGAAACAGGGGCACTGTGTGGCTAATTTGCACATGAGCCCTAACAGTATTTTGATTAATTGGGGGCTTTCTGCAATGCCTGGATCAACTGAGGAGAAATGTCAAACGCCCCTCAGATGATCCAATAGACCAAGAAGGAATAACTATGACAACATGATCAGCACACCTTCAGGATATCACAAGACTAAACAAAATACGTCAAGAAAAGCTCCATCATTAATGGCTTCTACACTATGGAACTCCCTCCCAACGTGCCTAAGGGAATTAGAGGATATCACAGACTTCCGCAAGGCCCTTAAAACCCTGCTCTTCATAGAAACCTACGAGCAGATAGACAGCAGACCCCACCAGATACACAACAGCCCACACCCGAGCGGGATTGCAACATAATCTCCCCTGCAAAATCAATACCTAACCAACCTAGCTAAACTCATGACACCATTATGATAAATGTAACCCTCAAATTGTGTTGTATTAATGTTGTTAAATACCCTCATGTTAAATGTAACCCAAATGTGATGTCATGTAACCACTTTGGTTGTAGGATAAGGTGGTATACAAGTCTGTCTAAATAAATAAAAAAAATACTGCTGGTGCCCCTGACAGAAAGCAAATCCCTGGTGGCCCAGTGGTCCCAATCCTCCCAATTTAAAATAACCCTGGTGGCCAAGCTGGTTGCAAAATCCTCTACGTGTTTCTCTGCATCGGATGCAAATGATATTAGCATACCACTTTATTATGTGCAGCTCATTTGCCTATAATAAATTTAAATACTCTTGGTGTTAATTGTGCGCTAGTTTTTTGTTTGCTGCTTATTTATTTATTTAAATGATTCTTATATACCGCCCCTTCCATCGATCAGGAGCAGTTTATGCATGCATCCGTCTTTTTTCTGCTTTTTACTGCTTGCTCCTCCCACAAGCTGTCCTAAGAGAGAGCAGCTTTATCCCCTTAATATCCCTGGCACTCAACCAGGCACACAGTTTCTCTTCTGCTCAGAGAACAGTCCATTGGTTCCATAAATTCTGTACCTTGTGGTGGTAATTCTGTTATGGCAGGTTGAGTCTCCATTGGCTCCAGTCCACCAAACCCTTTCTCAGGCATGTACGCTTCTGGCTCAGTCGCTCAGAAGTTATAGAGGAAGTGACTTCACTCAGTGCTGGGCTCGGGATCTCCTCCTCCTCCTCCCAACCTTCCCTGACATATCTGCCACCCAAGGGCTGGGAAGGAGAGGGAAAGCTGCAGAAGAAGCCCTGAGCTTAAAGGAATCCTGTCCTTTGCCTTGGGGTTTACTTCTAGCTCTCCCTTTTCTTCTTACCCTCCCCCCTTTATATTGCAGTCTCTCTCCAGAGCAGAATTAGTGGATTCATTTGAGACAGCACATCTGTGTTTGTGTGCTCCTTACCTGCCCTATGTTGGACCTCAAAAGCATGCGTCTATATAAGGCTAAATGCCACCTTATCAAACTAGCATTGGTGTTTTTCATTTGTTTTAACTATTTTAAGGGTGCATGGTCAGTTATCAGGATGAACTTTCTTCCTGTCAGATAGTAGTGAAGTGCTTTAACTGCCAACTTAACAGCGAGACACTCTTTCTCTACTGTTTCATAATTCTTCTCACGGGGAAGGAGTTTCGTGCTTTGGAACAAGACTGGGTGTTCCTTTCCCAAGAAGGGCTGTTGAGAGTACTGAATTGGAGGCGTCAGTTTGAAAAATGGACTCCCTTGTAAAATCAACCCCTTTCAAAACAGGCTCCTAATATAAACTTTCCTGCAATTCCTTAAAGACCTGTAAAGCTTCAGGGCCCCATCTGAGTTAGTTGGATGGGACCTCTTTAACATACTGGTTAAAGAGGTGGCTGTATGTGTAAAAGAGGGTATAAACGTTGAATAATATCCTACCAATCCAAGAAAACTGTGCAATTTTCTTCTCTTATCTCTCCCTACACTCCTCCTTGGGAACTCTGCTCTTCTGGCATATCCCTTCTATCTGTGCCTTTCTCTTCCATTTCCAACTCCAGACTTTGATCTTTCTATTTTGCTGCTCCTTATGCCTGGGAACAAACTACCCGAATCACTGCATCAAGCTCCATCTCTTGCCCTGTTCAAATCCAGGCTAAAACTCACTTTTTTGAGACTGCTTTTCAATCCTGATTCCCCCTAGTCTGCTGTTCACCTCCTATGTGTTTAATCATCATTCCCCTAGATATATCCTAATCCCCAGTTGTGTTGTCTGTCTTGATTAGACTGTAAGGGCCTGATATTCAAAGGGCATTTACACGGTTTACAGCCTAGTAAACAGTGTAAATGCCTTAGATGGGGATATTCAACAGCACATACATGGGTAGTGCCATTGAATATCCTTGTCTATGTCCCCTATGCACCCTGATGCTATCCAGCCAGCATCGGAGCATATCGAGGGCGATCCGGGGCAGAGCGGAGCCAGGGGTGCAAAATAACCGGGCAGCAGCGATATTGCATGCTTCCCAGTTAGTACTCTGTGCTGAAAAGATAGGCGAGGAAAACCCTTGCCTATCTTTATGACACAGGTGCTAACCGGGCAGCATACAATATCGCTGCTGCCCGGTTAGCTACTGCAGCTTCCGGGTCTGCGGTGATACCCGGATATTCAATGCCGGGGCCGCATATGACCCAGACATTGAATATCTGGGTATAAGGGTCGGCGGTCAGGGCTATGTGCTGATGTGGTGCATAGCATGTCCAGAAGAATATCGAGCCCTAAGCTCTTACGAGCATGGACTGTTTCTTATATATCAATATACAGCACTGCATGTGCCCTGTAGTGCTATATAAATGATTAGTAGTAGTAGTAATAATATCCAGGGTTTGTTTTCAGTGGCAATGGATAGCCACGTTAGCAGTGCTAGCAGCTACCACTAAATATCCTCCCCTTTATGTATACCATGAACTGCCTAAAGAACAAATCAGTCAGTACTAGAGGAGATCAAACCTAAGCTTTCTTTAGACACCCCAATGACAAGACTTTAATTCCTCTTTGCCTCTCCGGGCCAGTCCAGGAACATGAGGGTTGTCAACCTTCTCCAGCAGCTGAGGACTGAATTCTGGAGTTTTGCTGACATGCTATCCGGCTCCCCCTGGCATCAGAACCTCAGTCTTTCAGTCCTCAGCAGTTGGAAGGGACATAAAGCTGACAGGCTCCCGGAGACACGAAAAGAGATTTAGGCTGAAGACTAGTTTTACCTTTAAATTCCTCAATGGAGAGAAAGACCTTTAGAGGGGAAGGACTCTAGCAGGGTTCTTCTCCGCGCAGACGAGAATCCATTAGCTGAGAGCCGAATTAGGCACGGAGCAGAGGAGGCAGAGCCTGCCTCAGTCAGCAGCTCCTGTTAACGGGTGAGGGCGGAGAGAGGTGCTGGGAGCCCCAGAGACCATCCGACCGCCCCCGGAGTCAAGGCACTCTACCACTAGCAGCGGGAGTAAGTGGCTTGGAGAGCACAACAGTGCGGTTTTTCTTGAACGACAGTGTGTAAGGTACGTTGGGGTTTTTAGACCGAGCGGCTCTGCTGAACCTTATCGCGGGGTTATTTTTACGGCGCAGGTCTTTAGTGTTGCTAGGGATGTACAGGCTGGTGAACCTGATGGGGTGCAAATACTGTAGCGGTCGGCGGCGGCTCTTAGTCCTGGGGTTTGGTCGGCGTTTAGTAGGCAGTTGAAATTTGGCAATTAAGCTCGCAGCAGCATGGGAGGCAGACTAGAATCCGACGATCCTTTGGGGGGCTGTCAGAGCGGGGCAGAAATGTCGGGAACGGCAGCCATTTTAGATCAAGCTTCCGTTCTGGAGTCTAGTCAGGAAAAATCTGCGAAGAAAAAATCTAAAACAAAAAAGCCAGTTCAAGTGGAGGAGGCTCCTTCACAGTCATTGCCTGCAGCGCAGGGGGGTTTAGAGTGTTTTTTCAGCAGACTTTATAGTGGCATTACATCAAGCTTACTGTTTGAAATGGCAGCAGGTTCAGGGCAAGGGCTCTGTTCCCTTACCATCACAGGCCCAAGAAAAAGATATCTCCCTGTTGGACCCAGGGGAGGGGCCCTTGAAAGCGGCTCTGGGGGCTGAGGTGTGCACCGATAACTTCGGTCTGCACAGCTCAGGGCTCCAGGGGGTTGAAGAAGGAGAGATTCTTTCAGACTCAGGCCTCGAGCAGTGGGCCACGGATCTGGAGGACGGTGAGATGGGGTTCAGTGAGGATCCTAATCTTTTTAGAGTTTTTAGGAAGGAGGAATTGGGGGCGCTGATTGCCCAAACGCTGGCAACCCTAACCATAACTCCGCCAACGGTTCAAGAGGAGCCGTTAGAGGATCCTCTGCTCCAAGGCTTTAAAGCGGAGCAAAGGTGTTTTCCGGTTCATAGGGTTATAAAACAGATGGTGGAATCTGAATGGGAGTGTCCGGAAGCTACCCTGCGGGGAGCGCGGACCATCGGACGGTTGTATCCGTTACCGCAGGAGGAGCAGGACTTGCTGAAGATGCCTAAGGTGGATGCCTTGGTGTCAGCGGTGACTAAGAAAACCACAATTCCTGTGGAGGGCGGAGCGGCCCTTAAGGATTTACAGGATAGAAAATTGGAAACCCTACTGAAGCAGACTTTTGAGACCAACGCGCTGTCGCTAAGGGCAGCTATCTCTGGTGCGTATGTCTCTAGGGCTTCCATTCGCTGGATCCAGGGTGGTACTCATTCCAAAGGGAATGAGGAAGAAGGCGCAAAGCTGGAATCAACAGCAGCTTATCTAGCAGATACATTCTATGATCTGGTGAGGATTTCAGCGAAGTCCATGGCCTTGGTAATTGCAGCCAGGAAATTTCTCTGGCTGAGAAATTGGGCAGCGGACGCAACGTCCAAGACGCAGCTTAGTAAACTTCCGTACAAGGGCATGCTACTCTTTGGGGCAGCCTTGGAGAAGATTGTGAAGGATCTCGGGGACTCCAAAGGAGGTCGCCTCCCAGAGGACCGTCCGAAGGGTCAGAAACCTAGCAGTGTGCACAGGGGGCAATCCCGAGAGTTTCGTAAATTCAGAGGATCTCGCTTTGCTCCATATCAGAGGGGACGCTTTATGGCCAGAGGTCAGTCCTTTCAGTGAGCTCAAGGGTTTGGCAGGGGTTATTTTGGATCCCAGCAGAACTCCAGTAAAAAGCCACAATGAAAGGAGGTTGGTCCAGATGGAAATTCCTGTGGGAGGACGTCTACGAGGCTTCCTATCCGTCTGGGCCACCATAACGACAGACCAGTGGGTACTGGAAATTATTCGCGATGGCTACGCACTTGAGTTTGCTCGGCGTTAGCGGAGGCTTTCGTGGTGTCTCCATGCAGATCGGCAGAAAAGGGGAAAGCAGCGTCCGCGATGCTTCAGCGGTTGCTGCGTCTTCAAGCGGTGGTTTCAGTCCCTTACAACCAATTAGGATAAAGTTGGTACTCGATTTATTTTGTGGTTCCCAAAAAAGAGGGCTTTTCATCCTATTTTGGATCTCAAAAACATGAACTGCTGCTTGAAGGTTTCTCACTTCTGAATGGAAACACTTTGGTCAGTTATTTGTTCGGTACAGCCGACAGAGGTGCTTACGTCCATAAATTTGACAGAGGCTTATCTTCACATACCCGTCAGACCAGAGCATCAAATGTTTTTGCGTTTTGCGGTGCCCATGGGTCATTTTCAGTTCCAAGCGTTGCCGTATGGTTTGGCTATGATGCTGCGGACCTTCACAAAAGTGATGGTAGTGGTGGCGGTGGCACTGAGATGAGAGGGCATTCTGGTGCACCCGTACCTCGACGATTGGCTGATTCGAACACAGTCCGTGTCCGGGTCGGGGGCAACAACAGCGCGAGTGGTGAGTCTCCTAGAACAGCTTGGCTGGGTAATAAATCAGGCCAAGAGTCAGTTGCAGCTGGTACAGCGTCTCCTTTACCTGGGAGCGGTGTTCGACATGAAGATAGGAGAAGTTTTCCTGCCGGAGGTCAGGGTACAAAAGATTTTGAAGCAAGTAGCAGCGTTGTTATGCCTGAAAGCTCCGATGGTGTGGCATTACTTGCAGCTCCTAGGTTCCATGGCAGCGGCCTTGGATCTCGTACCCTGGGCAAGGGTGCATATGCGTCCGTTGCAGCAGGCCTTGCTGACAAGGTGGTCATCTCAGGATCATCCCCTGGATCGGAAGTTGACACGTTCACAGGAAATAAGCGACAGTCTGCAGTGTTGGTTGGATCCCGCCCATCTTTGAGCGGGAGTTCCATTAATACAACCGGACTTGGTGCTCATCACCACAGATGCCAGTCTCTTGGGCTGGGGGGCGCATTGTCAGTCACATATGGCTCAGGGCTGTTGGCTGCCAGAGTTGACGGCTTACTCCATCAATCATTTGGAATTATTTGGAACTAAGAGCAGTGTGCTTGGCTCTTCACGAGTTTCGCCATCTCGTGGAGGGAAAAGCTGTACGAGTGTTCTCCGACAATGCGGTGACAGTGTCCTATGTCAATCGGCAAGGGGGAACAGGCAGTGCAGCCTTGTTAAAGGAGAGTCAGCGGTTGATGAGCTGGGCGGAGTCCCATCTGATAGCTCTCTCGGCGGCGCATGTAGCAGGTCGGGACAATGTGCAGGCCGATTATCTCAGCCGGCATGTGCTAGATCCGGGAGAATAGGAGGTGAACGCAGCGGTGTTTCACGACCTTACCTGATGATGGGGACAGCTGGTGATGGACCTGATGGCCACCTTCGACAATGCCAAAGCAAGTCGGTTTTTCAGCAGGCACAGAGAGCGTATGTCGGAAGGCCTCGACGGCTTGGCCAGCCGTGGCCGGCGAGGGTGTTGCTTTATGCCTTTCCTCCATGGCTGATGATCAGGTGGGTCATTTGGCGAATAGAGCGTCATGACGGTCCGGTTATTCTCATTGCCCCAGACTGGCCCAGGAGAGCATGGTATGTGGACCTGGTGCGTCTCCTGGTGGACAGTCCCTGGAAGTTGCCCGCTCGGGCGAACCTTTTGTGCCAGGGTCCACTGCTCATGCCGAATGTGGATCGCTTCTCACTTACGGCTTGGCTCTTGAAAGGGAAAGGTTAAGGCGTAGAGGTTATTCATTGGCAGTGGTAGCCACACTGTTGAAGGCCAGGAGGCAATCTACTTCCCTAGCTTATATTCGCATTTGGCGTATATTTGAGTGTTGGTGCGAAGAGCGTGGCCTGCGACCAGGCCACACTCTAGTTCCAGAGGTGGTGTTGTTTCTGCAGGATGGGCTAGATAGGGGGTTAGCCCTCAGCATTCTCAAAGTTCAGTTGGCGGCTCTGGCATGTTTTTTGAGGTAAGATACGGGGAGTTCTCCTGTCCGGTCATCCAGATATTTTGCGGTTCTTGAGAGCGGTGAAGAATATGCGTTCTCCGGTTCGGGCAGTGGTTCCGTCCTGGGATCTGAATTTAGTTCTCGAAACTTTGGCGAGACCTCCCTTTGAGCCGGCAAGGGGAATATCGCTCAAGGAGCTATCGTGGAAGACTGCTTTCTTAGTGGCCTTGTGTTCGGCAAGAAGGATTTCGGATCTCCAGGCGCTTTCGTGTAGAGAACCGTATCTTCAGTTTTCCGAAGAGAAGATAATGTTTCGGCCGGTTCCCTTCTTTCTTCCGAAGGTAGTGTCTAAGTTTCATGTGAATCAGACTATTTCGCTTCCTACTTTTAGGGGCCAGGGGGGAATGCCTATAGATGAGGTTCTGCATAAGTTAGATTTAGGGAAAGTACTCCAAAGGTACCTTAGGAGGACGAAACCTTTTTGGAAAACAGACAGGCTGTTTGTGCTATTTGGGGGGCCTCGGAAGGGGGAGGCGGCCTCGAATGCTAGATGGGTAAAGCATGCCGTAGCAGCGGCGTATCAGGCAAGTGGAAAAACTCCTCCGGAAGGGTTCCGCGCTCATTCGACTCGCAGCCAGGCGGCATCCTGGGCTGAGTTTGCTTAGGTTCTGCCGGTGGATATATGCTGGGCGGCTACTTGGTCATCTCTTCACACTTTTGCTAAGCATTATAGATTGGATGTTCAGGCCAGGAGAGACGCAAATGTGGGAGCTTCGTCCATTATAGTGAACCTAGCGGGTCCCGCCCGGAGTTAGGTACTGCTTTGGTACTTCCCTCATGTTCCTGGACTAGCCCGGAGAGACGAAGAGGAAGAAGAAATTTGACCTTACCTGCTAATTGTCTTTCCTTGAGATCTCTCTGGGCCAGTCCAGGACCCACCTGACACATTTTCAGATTGTCCGTATTGAACCAAGGGTCTCTAGTACGTCTGTGATCCATGTTTTACCAAGCTTAAAGGCGTGGACGTTGCTGAGCAGGAGACTCAGAAGAGTTTATTGTTCGTCTTCCGCCCAGGGAGTCTGAGTCAGTTGGCTCTATGGGGCTTCCTCGGGCTAATGCGGGGTTCGCGGTAGAGTGGATAAAAAAAGAAAAAAAAAGGAGGAGCTGTTAACTCTTTAGGTAGGCTCTGAATATTCCTTGGATGTGTTACGTACGGTTGATTATAATGGTTTGGGTTCAAATAATAAGTTATCTTCTTAGACTGCTTGGAAAGTGATAGACTGAGGTTCTGACGCCAGGGGGAGCCGGATAGCATGCCAGCAAAACTTCAGAATTCAGTACTCAGCTGCTGGAGAAGGTTGACAGCCCTCATGTTCCTGGACTGGCCCAGAGAGATCTCAAGGAAAGACAATTAGCAGGTAAGGTCTAATTTCTTCTTTTCATACTTTGGACACATTATGAGAAGAGAAAGATCATTAGAGAAAGATATCATGCTTGGCAAGGTTGAAGATCATTGCAAAAGAGGAAGGCCAGCAATGTAATGGATCAATACAATAACAGCACAAGGGATGCCACTGTATCAACAATGAGCCACCTGACTGAGGGCCGAACACAGTTTAGGACAACTATTCACAGGGTCACCATGAATTGACATTGACTCGATGGCACTTAACAACAATGAGAAATAAGGGGGATGCTGGACTTGGGTGGGAAGAGTAGGAAAACAAAAGGAAGATGCTAGGTGGAGGAGGGTGAGAGAGACAGGAGATGCTCTATGGAAGGGAAGATGCTGAATGAAGGGTGGGAGAGAGAGCGAGTTAGAAAAAGACTAGGAAATAAAAGAATGGAGAATGGGAAGGCTGGGGAGACTGAGAACTGGATTGTAAAAATGAGCCTTTCCTAACAGGGGTAGCCTTCCATCCCCTTTATCAATTTGGTTGCTCTTCTCTGTTCCTTTTACAGTTGTGCTATATCTTTTCTTAAATGTGGTGACCAGAACTGTACGCAATTCTCAAGATATGTTACATAAGGATAATTTGATCTACACTAAAAGTATCATTCTATGGTGTGACTGTATTTTGAGAACTGCATGCAGTTCTGGTTGCCACATCTAAAAAAAGATATAGCATAATTGGAAAAGGTACAGAAAAAGGCAAATAAAATGATAAAGGGGATGGAAGGATACTCCTGTGAGGAAAGGCTTAAAAGGTTAGGGCTCTTCAGCTCTAGAAGAGAGATGGCTGAGGAGAGATATGATAGAGGCCTCTAAAATAATGAGTGGCATGGAATGGATAAACGTGAATCAGTTGTTTACTCCTTCAAAAAGTAAAAAGACTAGGGGATGTACAATGAAGCTACAATGTAGGACATTTTAGACTAATCGGAGAAAATGCTTTTTCACAAAACATGTGATCAAACTCTGAAATTCATTGCCAGAGGATGTAGTAAAAGCTGTTAATGTAGCTGGGTTTAATAAAAGTTTGGACAAGTTCCTGGAGGTAAAGTCCATAAATCATCATTGAAGTGGACTGGGGGAAATCCACTGCTTACTGCTAGGATAAGCAGCATGGAATCTGTCTATCTTTTGCTAGGTATGTGTGATCTGGATTGGCAACTATTGCAAACAGGATACTGGGCTTGATCGACCATTGGTCTGACCCAGTATGGCAAATCTTACAATATATTCTTATGTTCTAGGTAATCTAAACAGGTGGTCCAATTTGCTTCTGACCATCTAGCAAGGCGAGCCATCCACTCAAAGTTTACTAAGAAGCAGTCAGGATCTAGAATCATCTTGGGCATTACTGGAGGTAGAGGGGTAAGTCGAACTATGGTAGCTTGAAATACTTGGACTCCCTTCATCACAGAGGTCTGTTGCTCTTCCAGTTGCCTTGCTGCTCCCCCCATTGGATCTGCACAATACTCTGCAACTGCTGCTGCCCCTCTGTCAGGGACTGGAGTAAGTGTTCCATGGTGAGCTATGCAATTCCAACCTGCATGACACAAGACTGCAGAATTATAGGGGCCTAAAATTAAACAAAAATCTATAATACCTTGTCCTGTTTCAACTAAACTTTCCTCTAATAGACAGGGCTTAACCCTTTAACCAATAACAGGCACTGCAACTATAGTGAAGCCCAGAGCTCCATAGAGCAATGGTGTGGGTCTGTTTGTCCTAGGTGAGAAGACAGAACATCCCACTACTAACACCATATGTAATGGAGTGTGTGAGCAGCCTTAGTTCTGAGCCTACAGCAAAGCCCCTTTGACAAGGAAAGGCCAGCTAAGGCCAGATTCAGAATAAAATTAGTCTTTATTCTATACAGGAAAAAAAATAAATGTCTGTCTTACCTTTCCCAGGTTTCAAAAATAATATAGCAATTATTAATATATATACAGCATGAACATGCTCCTGGGGCCTTTCTCTTCCTGGTCTGGATCTCCCTGCTTCACTCTGGGCTTAGGATTTTTTACTTCTTCGACAGGCACCATTCTTGACTCCCCCAGGTGTGCCCCTGGTAAAGTGCATTGGGTTGTTGTTCCTTAAAAAGGACTGGGGATCTCATCTGTATACTCCTTCACAAACATCCTTCTGCCCTCTAGACATTAATCCAAAAATTTGTTCAGATTTGAAAAAAATGCATACATACAGTTGTCAGCTCTAGCCTCCTGAATGTTAAGCTCATCTGATGGGGCTCTCCTAAACCTTTGGACCCTAAGCACTGTGCCTTAATCTGGTTCTGATGCTGAAGTACAAATTTACACCTGCTTCAAAGGACTTTTTAATCTATGGATTTAGTTCACACCTTTTCAATAATAGTTCTGTGCAAGTTACATACAGGCACTGGGGAGTTTAATGCCTTGCTTAAGGCAACAAAGAGTAGCAGTGGGAATTGAATCCAGGCTTCACTGGTTCTCTGGTCACTGCTGGGATCACTAAGCTATTCTAAGTGTGTTTGTTTTAATATAAGATACTCATGTACATTTCAACTCTGACTATGCTCCATACAAACTATGCCCCCAGGAATGCCTATATGCAGATTTCGGAAAAGTAGGCGTAAGTTTTCTGTGTATATACTTTCTAGGTGTGTATATAGTCGCACAGTGTTATAAAAGCCCTTTTTTCATGTAAAACAAACTCTACATGCAGAAAATGATTTTAGACTTTCTCTCTTGATATCTATAAATATGGGATGATCTTCAGTATTCTTGCTGCAGCACTCTACAGGAAAATAGAAGAGTCAGAAAGGTTTAGGAGTGTTCTTATTTCCCTGCACCGTGATACAGTGACCTAGAAGGGACAACAGTGCCTGGGGTTGTTCTTTATTCATAAATAGCAGATGACTAGAACACTGCAACTCCCAGAATTACTGACTTCCCTCTGCTTTTGGTGCATTAAATAAAAATCCTAGAGAAACTGTATGGTGTAATTGGCGTATCTGTAGTAGGTTCTGTTCACAGACTTTGGCCTTTTCTCCCCATCTTGTCAGCACTCTGATGATGAGCTGTACTGGTTAGGGATTGGCTGGAAATCACAGCTCTGCCGGGTCCGGATCTGGATGAAGCTAATGGCTTCAGACTGGCTCCACCTCTTTCCTTTAGACATGAAAGCGGAGTTCAAAGCAGCTGACTTCTTTTTGGAGCTGAAGCTAGAAGCAATCCTGTTCTAGGGGAGAAAGAAAAGGAGAGAGAAACAACAAAGAGGGAGACATACACTGAATCAGAGAAAGCGAACAAAGAGGGAAGAAGAATAAATAAATACAGGTGAAAAATAGAAAGAGACAGAGAACCGCAGAATGGGCCAAAGAAATCAAGAAAAATAAAAAGAGACACAGAGAAAAGATAATAGAGAAAACATAAATACACAAATGGAGAGAAAAAGACTGTCAAAGAGCTTGTGAGGAAGAAACACTGACAAAGGGCTGAGAGAGAGACTCATACAAAACTAGGAGTCAGTGGAGTATCAACTAAAGATAAAGAGCTCCATACCCATAGCCCACCACCAGCATCAGATCCATCACTTAGGTAAGAGATTATTTCCTACATATAGTACAGAAAGCTGGAGCGTGCTGCGTGCGGGTCTGTATGCAAAGGAGACAGGATGTTCTGAAGTGAGAGGGGGAATATACTCAGATGAACGGCTGTGAGTTAAGACAAAGGACAGGGGAGGGTGCATTTTGATGGCAGGAAGTTGTGAGGGGAACATGGGATGAAAACAGAGAATGTTGGGGTAATGTGCTGGCTGAGGTGGAGTTGCTGCAACTACTATTCCTTGTTATTAATGTATCTTTTATGCGTATATGATTGGAGTTCTGTTTTTTTAATGTGAATTACTATTTTATTGTAAACCACTTTGTTCCTTAGGAAAGGCGGTATAGGAAATTTAATCAATCATAAACCATACAATGATAAAGTGTGATGGAGTGAGAGGGAGATGTGCTGAAGTGAAGGGGTGTGCTGACCTGAGTGAATTTTTTTGAGAAAACTGGGTGCACTGAGGTAAGATGAATGTGTGTATTCAGACATCAGAATGGATGCTAGGATGAGAAGGATGTGCTGGGTAAGAACAGATAAGGAGGGGATGAGAGTAAAATTAGCAGATTATTGGCAGGCAAATCTGGGACACTTATCAGAAGTGGAGGGAGGGGGGTTGCATAAGGAAGGGACATCTTAGTTTCAGGTTTGAGCAGCAAAGTGTGGAGGAGGGAAGAGGAGTTATTACCCTCCCCCTCCCCCATCCATCCCATGCCAGCAACAACATCACTTCCAAGCAGACAAATTGACAGAGAAATAGAAACAGTGATGTGCAAAATATAGAGATAATGGATATAAATTCTAAAAGCAGATATATGTAAATCACGAAATTGAAAATAAACATGTTTTTCTACCTCCTCTGTCCCCATTGCTGGAATCAGGGACAGGCTGCCACAACTCTAAAATCGGGAACAATCCTTGAAAATCGGGGCTATCTGATAATCTTTGATGAGATCGAGAAAATGGATATGTTGGGGCATATTGGGTTGAAGAGTGAGAGGCATGAATTTGAATGAGAGAGTCTATGCTGGGCTTAAAAGGACAGTATTAGGCTGAGATGTAGTGTGGAGGGGACAGGAAGTGCAGTAAGAGCGTTGAGCAGTGTTTATTTCTGTGTTTATTTATTTATTGTTTATATGGTGTTTTGCCCATCTCATCTCAAGCAATAATAATGTATAGATATATACATTTATTCAGATTGCTTGCTGTGGGAAGGAGGAACCACTGTCTCTCCTAGGCCTACTGACTCACCCCATTTCCTGTTTTTACATAGATTGTTCTTTTGTGGCATGGATTCAATTTTTACAGCTTTACCCAAGCACATAAATTAGTCCACGTTTTTAATTAGATCATACCCAATCCGCCTCGTGACTTTACATAGTTTCTTTAATTCTCTCCAAACACTTACTTGTCTTGGCAGATTATTTGGACTAGGTTATAAACTCCACAGATGTCTCTGTATGTGCATCTGTATCATACTGTATACATTTTGTAGCACTATGCATATGTTTAGTAGGAGTAGTAGAGAATGAATGGATAATGAGGAAAGAGATGGTCAGAGTATTTAGATGTTAGCAAAGACAAATCTAAAACAGTGGGCTTTAAATGGGGCTAGTATAAAGCTTCTCGTATTGCCAGAGGTAGTGTTTCACAGAAGGATGTGCTGGCATGAATAGATGTTCTGGCTATGAAAACAGCTGAGCTGGAAAAAGAGGGCATCTGTTCTGAGAAGACAGGGAGCTGCCTTTAGTGATGAATCCCACTCCACTCTCCTCCCAGCTTCAATTGGTCTGGGAGAGAGTGGGTGAGGTGCAAAAGGGAAAACCAAGGTCTGCCTGTTTCTCCAGATCAGTGTCCCTCTGCCCTGGTCACTTTGTCCCTCACAGAATGTTTGAGATAACCTTTTCTTCTCCTAGTCACCTCTTGGAATTTTCCACTGGTGCTTGGTTGATAAAAAATTTAGACCCTCCCTATTATCCTTGCAACTGTGTGTGGGTGAGTGGGGGAGGGCAGAGAAGATAATGACAGAGCGCTCAGAAATCTGTAAGAGATTTTTAGTAACTTTTCTGCAGGAGGCACAGATGCATAAAAAGGATTTAAAGTAGCTGAAAGGGCCAGAGGAGACTCCTACAAAATACAAGCAGCTTCAAGTACATGTATAGAGAGAAAGTGGGGGCACCATCTGTATAACTGACACAAATAAAACATCGTACTTCACCACACACTGGAACCTACACACTCATCTTTTTTTCTAACGTGTACTCAGAAAAAAAGAAGAAGCTGAGTATAACTCGCGCCTTCTGTTTCTTCCTTCCTCTTTTCTCTGTCGCTCTGTCTCACCCTCCATTTTTCCCACTTTCCATTGGCAATGCGATATGCTAAGTTGAGTGCTCCCTCGGGATCCCTTTTTTAATCTTTCCAACCAAGGCCAGCCCTTCCACTATGCAAACTAGCAAGTGCCTAGGAGAGCACAATTTTAGGGACAGCAGCAGCAGGGCAGCACTAAAGAACCAGTGGCTGCAGGAGGCTGCCAGATCAGGCATTGCCACCCCAAATGTTGCAGAATGCATGCCTTCTTCCACACCCTCCCCCAATGGTCTGTCTTCTCAAACTTTCAGGGAGGGGCACAGTTCCTTGCTTCCTTGCTTTAGGAAAGTCAGTGTTGAAAAAGAAAATGAAACTACTGTGGATCTTTGCAATGGAGCACACTGAAAATCCCTGTCAGTTCTTCCTCCTTCTGATGGTGAGGGCAGGACTAGCAGGGGCTTTCAGCATGCTTCAGCATGAGGCTATGCAACAGCTTCATTTTCTTTTTCAGCACTGACTTTTCCTAAAGCAAGTAAGAAAGGAACTGACTCCCCTAAAGGTTTGTTGGAGCAGGCCATGGAGAGGGGCACGAGAGATAGTTGATGCGGAACTAAAGCAGGTAGTGGCGTAAGTTACAATGAGGGGCCCCTACTGTCACAACGGTAGGACGTTGCCTCTGTACAGGTCCCCCCTTCATGCAGTGGGCCTCCCCCCATGTAGTGGCAGCAAACTTACTCTACTGTGTTTGTCGCACTGCTCTACTCTTCTAAATTCGCAGTGGGCCCAGTGGAGACAAGGAACAGCTGCCGGGCCTGTGGCGAACTTAGAAGAGTGGGGCAGCATGGCAAACTTGATAAAGTAAGTTTGCTGCACTGCTGTCGCTGCCGCTGTGTAAACCCCCCTTTCTGCCTGAGCCTCCCTCATTGCGGGGACTGCTTGAGCGGAATTTACACCACTGACAGCGGGAGTTGTCAGGCCTGGGCCAGCTCTGTTTCCAACCCAATGGAAGTTGTAAAGGGGGTCAACAATTTCTGTCTGTTTATCTGTCTGGGGCAAATTAACTCCCCGAAAATGTAATGGGATGAAATTTGGCATGTAGTAAAACTAGTAAGATACTTTGGGTTTGAAAATGGGCCAAATCCAGCTAAGGGTTCCTGAGAAATAAGCCCCCTAAAAAACTAGTCTAATGATTCTATGGGTGAAGGGGCTCCAGCTTCTGTAGCACAGAAACTTTCTTACAGTGACAAGCCCAAAAATGCCTCACCACCCTGTAAACTGCCCCACCTCCAAAAATATACCACAACTGCCCCACTATACCACAGACCAACCTAAAAAAACAACCTCCTACTGTAATAGCAAACGCTGTGAAAAGCTCTTATTCAATCACTCACCCACAGAAGGAAAACTCTCAGACAGGCTGGAATGCAAACAGGATCTTTAATGTGCACACAGGATCAGACAGAGAGCCGGTACCCTCCACAAAAGGTCTGAGCCCCGAGGGACGGCCTACAATGCCTTATATACAGTACAGTTTTAAACTCATTCTACAATCCCATTTGCCACAGGTATTTCCTGCCCACCAATCAGCAGCCCCTGGGGAAGGTACCTGGGTGACCTGTCCAAACCGGTATGCTCAGGTCTGCTGATTTCTGGGCTAGGGGCTATTGTGCTCAGACCTGGAGTGGGGGAAGGGTGTCTACTGAAATCTCAATGCCTTCTCTTAGCAGGCCGATTACCTCATGGCTTGGGGGAAGGGCTACCTACAGCCAGACCTCATGGCTTGCCGCATGGCTTGGGGGAAGGGCTACCTACAGCTAAACCTCTTGGCTGCCTCATTCCCCCCTTTTTAAGTGGGACCTCAACCGCTAGAGGCGGTTGAGGGCTTTATTTGGGACAGGGCCATGACAGTGGTAACCACCTTGCGTTCTACCTGGGTATCAAGGGTGGTGGTCATGAAGCGGTAAAGAATGGGGATACAACATGGCAGAATGGCACATAGCAGTAAATGAAAAGAACCCCTACCACTGGGATTTTTAGTCCCCCTGGCCAACTGAACCACTTCATAAACCACCCAGGACCCATGGACAGGTAACTAGATCACTTAGGTCTTGGATAGGGTGTTCAATGGAAACACTTGCATCAGTGAGTTTAAAACAACACATACCCTATACCCTCTATAGCAACTCCTGCACAACGTTTTTGTTCCGTGTGCAAAAGTTGCTGTTCTGACTGTAAAAGGTTGCAGGGCCTGCAGAGGCCTCTTCCCTTTGGGACAAAGGAGGGCCGTGTGCAAAAAGTCTGCAGAGGCTTCTTTCCTTTGGGGCAAAGGCTCTTTCCCTGGGATCCACCCTTATCAGCATATTAATGGCTTTTTATTCTTGCTAGTGTTGAGTCATTCTGGCTGCACCCTGCCATTCCCTTTGCTTCATTAATCACTGGCACTGTAATCTTCAGGGCATATGAGTACTTTGTATCACCAGCTTTGTTTGGCCTGTTTAACCTGTTCAGGCCTGGCATGTCTTTTCTTGTGCTGGGTCCATTTTCTGTGCACTTTCAGGCCTGACCTGTTTCTTAGCTAGGTCCATTCTCTGTGCACTTCTGTTCAGAGTATGGTTCCCCTGGCTTTACTCTTGTTGTGCTGGGCTCTGGGTACTCATTTTCTTAGCCCACATGCTTTTTCCGTGCCATCATAATGTATTACAGCCTCAGGCAAGGGTGCAGCCATACTAGACATACCTATCAGCCAATTTCCCTTCAGTCCCAATTTTTCTTTTTTCTTTCTTGTTTATGGGGGAAAGGTAATCCCACTACGGGCAATGGACAAGCAACCATTTGAGACAGATATTGAGACAGATAGGAGTCATCAGAAAAGCAGCTTCTGGTACTGTTCCCTATAGACAGCATACATTGTAATATCATTTTCTTGCAGCTGGTCAATAATATTGAAAACACATAACATGAAAGTATGTCAAAAGCAGCAGTGCTTAATAATGTGATAAAGAAAGCTCTGAGAGTAGTACAGCAAAATCTTGAGCTGGTGTGGATATTGCAGTTGCTGAAGCCGAAATGGCTTGTAGATTTCCGTTACTTTCTAAGAAAACAATATTAAAAGGATAACAATACAATCGTTCACAGAAGCCCCCAAAACCCCCCCCAGTCAGTCCAACAGTTCTTTTTCCTGCCTCCCAGCAGTTCTCCAGGACCTCGCAGTGTGCTTCACCTTTCTCTGAAGTTCAAGTTCTGTCTCTCTCAAAATTTGAACCTCTCATTCTCATAGGCAGACACCCTGGCCCGTTTTCGATGTTACACACTGATCCAGATAGGGACTCCTTCACACATCTCAGCAGTGGGCAGCTCTGAGTTCTCGGGATGGTCTGTTCCATCTGGACTCTGGCCAATTGCCTCTGCTGGACTCTTTGGATTGCCATTGGTGACATGGTTCCAGGCCTCATTCAGAAAAGCAGCACCAATATTGAATGAAAAGACTAAATATGCTAGATTAGATTTCACAATGAGATAAACTTAACTTCCTTCACATTTACCAAGATCACATCCTACAAATATTGCTGTTTAAACTTTCAATGGTCTTCCAGTAACTATCTCGTATGGTGTCAATTTTTCTCTGGCAGTTTGATTAACTTCTTGTTTATCTGTCACTGGAGATTCACTTGCTGGTAGTGAACATTCCATTATGCCCTTGACTGACCTTTACATGCTACCCCTTTGCCCATGCATGCCTGGCCAGGGCATGCAGAGGCAAAAAGGAGGCAAAAAAAGCATCTGGAAGTACCGCATGGCCAGTGTAGGTCCTCCAAAACCCATCAGGGTGCACCTAGCCTGTCTCCAGGTGTCCATTTCCAATTATTGAGTATGTGTTGGGGCCTAGATGAATTCCTAAATTGAATATTCTGGAGATGGCATAGTTGAATAAAGTGCTCATCATTTTTTTTTTGTTTACATATTCATTAGCCAGATACATCACTTCACATCATTGAATTACCTTCATCAGTTTACTGTCTATCAGAGTCCTTCCTCTTAATATCCCACTTCATCCCTCACCATACTTTTTATCACTTGCATCATTCCATCAACTATATACCTAAGTCCTTTTTTGAATTATACCAATTTTTTTTAAATTGTTCACTTCCAGTATGCTAATGGACATGAGGCTTTTAAATAAAGTTAATCAACAAATCAATCAATTAATCAACAAATCAATCTTTGGCTTTAAAAATATAAAAGCTTCAAAAATCATGGATGTTCTCTAATCATAAGTACCTAGTGTTTTTGGGAATTGATACATAAATATTTGCTGATTCCCATGATAGTTCAGGCAGGCTTTATGAAGCTGTCCCAGTGACCCCAAGCCAGTCAAGTTTTCAAGTCATCCAGAATGAAAATGCATGATATGTCAGCATACATTGCTGACCCATTATATACAAATTCATATTAATTGTGGATATCCTGTGGGTTCACCAGGGCAGCCTCAGGCAGTATTGGACTAAACCTTAAATATATGACTGACAATGCGGCTGAAATACTGAATTTCTCATGCTCTGGAAGAATGTGACATCAGACATATTGGGATCCCCTACATCATTGCATTGCGAGCTGAAAAGCAGTTTGTTTGTTTTTTATCCCTAGGTTGAACTCAGTTAGTAAATCAACAACTGTTCAATGTTACCAAAATTGTGCACACTCCAGGGGTGACTCAGCATGCAATGTTCCTAAATGGGTTAGTTGTGTACATACTATGACAGAAATTAACTTCATACCGAAGCCAAGGGATGATGGAGATTATTATACACACCAGCATTATTTGTGCAGTGTGCACTGTATGGATCTGTGTGAATCAGTACTAAAGGGCAGTGCACACGAGGAGTGGGGCAGCATTATCAGTGCATTATTAACTTCAAGTGTGAATTAGTGTGAACGGTGTACTGCACAGTATATGCCTTTCAGCAGTGCTAATTCTGCATTTTATCTTTCTATTTTGAAATTGCCAATGATCAGTGTATTCACCCTGAACCAAAACATACCTGAACATCAGAACAAGCTACAGTGCATACTAGAACTAATCCAGATGTTCTCATCAGAAATCATGAGTTAAAGTACTGCTACCAGTATATTTGGTACTAAAATCATTTTAAGGTATCATTGTAGTATCAGAAAAATGAATACAGTTGATCAAGGCAGTTTAATGTACTAAGCAGAAAGAATGCAATCACCAAAACAGCATTTACTGTCTGCAGAATAAAATGTCATATCATGCAGAAGTATTACTTGTTTAATTTTGTATGTGCAGTCAAAACCAAATATATGTACCAGAGATAAAATTCAGGCTTTAAAAAGACAAGTAAAAAAATCTTCATTTCTTCATAATCTTATAAGGATTTTCTTCAGCCTTTGTTTGCTTCCAGCAGACATTTGAGGATGCTCAAAGGAGGCACCTCATGGTTCTAGAAGCTGAATACTCTACAATTAAAATTGATGACAAGAGGATTGTTTGCAGGCTAGGTGTGGCTAGGTGAATTGGGGTTCTTTGTCCTCTAGGAGAAAAGACTCCTAGGTGATTTTTTTCTTTTGTCCTCTCTAATGGGCCTCCATTCATCTGCTAGAAGAAGGAACTCCTCCCAGTATCTTTCTATAGCTATGCAAACTATTTCAGCAGTTTCAATCACCCCCCACTCACTGCTGAGAGGTGTGACCAAAACACCTGGTTCCCTGACCACTGATCATGCATGAAATATAGCAATGAAACTGGATATGCATCAAACAAAGCAATTGTCTTCCTTCAATGCTATACCAGTACTACAGTCCACACACAGCAAACCCCACCCCCCTTTCTAAACTGTCCCTTTCCCTGCAATCAGTAGACCTGGTGTTTTTCACTGTTTGGGGACACAGGGGCGATTTGTTAATAACTTCACCTTTTACTGATAGAGTATCAAAATCAATCCTGAAATATAAAGACCTAATGTCTGGACAAAAACTTTCTTTCCCTAATGTCACAACTAAACACAGAGACACTAAAGGTTTTTACATAACAGCACATTTACTATATGGGCCAGCCATGAATCTATATAGGGAAGCTGGTCCGGATACTCCCCCACCACAATTTAGCCTCCGGACCCCATGCTCTAATCACAATTTGCAAAATCACAATTTACAGTGCAAATCTTGTAATCCCAATTCTAGGAATGCAATGTTCAGTGTAAATTTTCCAATCCCACTTCTGGGAATACAATATACAATATAATGCAGGCAACAGGCAGAGTTTGGTTGCACAAAACACACAGGACCACAAAGGGAAAAAGAAAAAGGGAAAACAGAAAACAGAGACGTCTCAGCAGCGAATACGTTACAAATACACATTACACACACTAGCATAGGATTTAACTTTTATAATAGCAACGAGAAACACAGCTAGCCACTCCTCCAATGTCCACCAGATGGAGCCACAGGAGCACATGGCAACACAAAAGAAACCCCCAGCAACACAAAAGGAGACCCCCAGCAACACAAAAAAGCCCCCAACACTATAGGAGCACATGGCAACACAAAAGAAACCCCCAGCAACACAAAAGGAGACCCCCAGCAACACAAAAAGCCCCCAACACTATAGGAGCACATGGCAACACAAAAGAAACCCCCAGCAACACAAAAGGAGACCCCCAGCAACACAAAAAGCCCCCAACACTATAGGAGCACATTGCAACACAAAAGAAACCCCCAGCAACACAAAAGGAGACCCCCAGCAACACAAAAAGCCCCCAACACTATAGGAGCACATGGCAACACAAAAGAAAACCCCAGCAACACAAAAAGCCCCCAACACTACAGGAGCACATGGGGCAAAGGCTCTAAATAAATCGCCCCGATCATCGGAGAATTGCGATCAGCGCAATTATTCTTGAAAGGCACACTTAAGGGAGTTAATACTAATATCCTAGGCAATTTTTCTTCAATAGCTTTTGGCAGCGCTGCACTTTAAATACCTTTCAAAGGGGCCCAAGGTAGCAGAATTAATTCATACTACAGTTAATTATCTTACTGGTCCACAAAAGGACTCTGATTTTATCTTACTGGTCCACAAAAGGACTCTGATTTACTGGACGAACGATGGCTTCAGAAAACCCCCCCCGGGGTCCCTACTAGGACCGTTCGTGCGGGTGATCGGGCCGCTACAGGTTCCTAGAATTTACTAGTAATTACAGACGGAGTACAGAAAGTAGCAGTACTCACCAGAGCTCTGATCAGACAGGTAGTTTGGATGCCAGTCTATCCAGCCGGTTTTCAATCGGGGATTCAGCCGCAGGGACCAACTGCCCAGACAAATCAAGGTATCCTTCCGAGCACAAGGTGGCCCGGGGCGCCAAGGACCGTTAATCACCTGGAGGGGTCGGTCCCTGACCGGTGGAGGCCCTGATCCTGCAAAAAGCAGTAGTCTTCCCACTGTGGGTGTGATGAGAGAGGCTTTTCTTTCAATTTCCCGGCCAATGCACCAAAATGTAATAGCAAACGCTGTGAAAAGCTCTTATTCAATCACTCACCCACAGAAGGAAAACTCTCAGACAGGCTGGAATGCAAACAGGATCTTTAATGTGCACACAGGATCAGACAGAGAGCCGGTACCCTCCACAAAAGATCTGAGCCCCGAGGGACGGCCTACAATGCCTTATATACAGTACAGTTTTAAACTCATTCTACAATCCCATTTGCCACAGGTATTTCCTGCCCACCAATCAGCAGCCCCTGGGGAAGGTACCTGGGTGACCTGTCCAAACCGGTATGCTCAGGTCTGCTGATTTCTGGGCTAGGGGCTATTGTGCTCAGACCTGGAGTGGGGGAAGGGTGTCTACTGAAATCTCAATGCCTTCTCTTAGCAGGCCGATTACCTCATGGCTTGGGGGAAGGGCTACCTACAGCCAGACCTCATGGCTTGCCGCATGGCTTGGGGGAAGGGCTACCTACAGCTAAACCTCTTGGCTGCCTCACTACAACTTCCTCATCACCTTGCAAACTGCCCCAACCTCAGAAACTATACCCCCGCAACTGCCCCATTATGCTGCAAATTGCCCCACCCCACAAAGAAAATACCCCTCACAACTGCCCCTCCACCTTACAAACTGGCCCTCTGGGAAAACCTAACCGTTCCTACAGATGCCCCATCACTCTGTCAATTATCCCACACCCCAAAATTACCAGTCCTCAACTTTTCTACCACCCTGAAAACATCCCCACCCCAAATTTCCCCACTGCAAATGCCTCTGTATACTGCAAACTGTCCACCCCAAAAAACAACCTACTGCAACTGGCTCACCACCCTACAAACTGCCCAACTACCATAAACTATACCCTCACAACTGCCCCAGTATGCCACAATCTACCGCACCGCCAAAAAATATCCCCCAGAACTGCTTCCCCACCCTACTGATTGTTCTACTGGAACAACCTATACCCTCCTGCAACTGACCCACCATCCTGTCAACTACCCCTAGTCCTAAAATCTACCCCCTGGGGCAACTGTCCCACCGCCCTACAGACTTTCCACCCCTCAAAAACTATCCCACTGAAACTTCCCCACAAACTGCCTCACCCCAAAAAAACAGCTGCTATGGAACTGCCCCACTACCACACACACTGCCCTACTGCTAAAAATTACTCCTTCATATCTATCCTACCATCCTGCAAACTGCCTCACCCATAAAAAAAATACCTCCACAACCCTATATACTGCCCCACCCCCAAAAACTACCCCAATTGTCCAACCACCTTGCCATCTCCCCCCATGCATTTGTGCCGCCATCCCAAATATTCCCCACTCCAGAAATCTATCACCCCGTAATTGCCCCATCACCCTGGCAAATGCCCAACCCCCAAAATCTATCTGCCCCCTCGGAACTACCACACCACCCTGCAAACTACCCCATCCCCAAAACTACCTCCTTACATCTGTTCCCACCCTCTCAAAACTACTGTACATAACTTGGAAATGCCCTACCCTCCTGAGCTACCTGCCTAGACACAACACATACACAGCACACAGAGAATATACAATAGAGATATAGACACAGGGATTACTAATAATTCCCTAGCTGTGATGTTTTAAATTATTCACATATATTTTCCATTTTCTTTGCTGTTATTTCTACTGCGAAAGCTGATGACTGAATTTTACTGCTTTCTTATTGGTTGCTGTATATACTTGCAAATAATTCTGTTGCCATGGGTAGGGCTAGATTAAGGAATTGGCAAGTTAGGAACATACCTAGGGTTCAAGGTTTAGGAGAGGTCTGTCAGTTATACTCTGTGATCATTAGGTTAGGATCAGGGTTGGTGCAACGATTGGAAGCGCCCCAGGCAGGCCGTCATCCTGTCACCCCCTGCCCCCATTGCTGCTGCCCCTTCTGGGACGTGCAAGCGGCGTAATGGCTTAGAAACTGTGACACAGCACTTACCCTCATAGCTCAGCATTTCCGCTCTCTCCCTCTCTCTCTCTCTCTCTTTTCCCCACCTCTGCAATCCAGTATTTCTCTATCTCCTATGAAAAATTTCCCGTTGCAGATTCTGTCCCCCTTACCCTGCTCCTTCTCCCCCTTAGCTTACCATTTACCATCACCAGTTTGAAACGTTTGCACTAGCAGGGTAACAAAGTGGCGAATTTCTCCCAGTTCCAGAATCAGGCATATGGTGTGTTTCTATATGTATCTCATAGGAAGTGTCAGGCAGTATCAGGGCTTAGGTGAGCGCATGTGTGAGTGTGTCATGGGAGTGTCAAGGGCTATGTGTGTGTGGCTCAGGTTCATAAGGGGGTGTGTGCATGTCTTTGGGAGTGTTGAAGGGCGCATGCATCTGTCTGTGTGTCATGGGGAATGTTGGAGGGTATGTATATGCATGTGTGTGTATAGCATGTGTCATGGGGAGTGTCAAAGGCTTCATGCATGCATGCATGCGTTTGTCATGGGGAATGTCAAGGGTTTTGTGCATGCATGCGCATGTGTGTCATGGGGAGTGTCAAGGGCTTTGTGTGTGTGATGGAGAGTGTCAAGGGCTGTGTGCAGGTGTGTGTGTGTGTGCCTCTCAAGGGGAGTGTTGGGGGCTGCGTGCATATCTGTGTGTGTGTCTTGGGAAGTGTTAGGGGCTGCATCTATGTGTATCTGTCATAGGGAGTGTCAAGAGTTATGTATATGTATCTGTCATAGGGAGTGTCAGCAGGGCCGGCCCGTCCATTGAGCAAGAATGTTTTTTGCACAGGGCCCCGCGCAAAGAACATTCTGCTTTTTAAAAAATTCAATTAAAAAAAAAAAGCTGGCTGCTACTGCTACCGCCGCGGCAGCGGCAGAATGGAGTGTCCCGCGGGGCCCCCTCTGCCCGCTGAGCCCCTCTGCAAGGGCTTTCAGATTCGCGAAGGGAGAGTGACTCCCTTGCGTCTCTGTTAAGCCCGCAGGGGTTATGGGAAATTTCCCATCAGCCCCTCGTGTCTAAAGGGGCAGATGGGAAATTTCCCATTAGCTCCTGCGGGCTTAACAGAGACGTGAGGGAGACACTCTCCCTTTGCGAATCTGAAAGCCCTTGCAGAGGGGCTCAGCGGGCAGAGGGGGCCCCGCGGGACACTCCATTCTGCCGCGGCAGCAGCCAGCTTTTTTTTTTTTTTTAAATTTCCCTGAGCCGATGTGGGGGGGGGGGGGGGTAGGGCTGGTAATGGCCGGGGCGTTGGGGGGGGTTGTGACGTGACATGAGGTGGGGGGTGGGGTTATGGGGATTAGGACAGGAAATGGGTGGATGGGGAGGGGTTAGGACTTGAGGTGGGCTGTTGGGGGGGTAAGGACTGGTAATGGGCTATGGGGGGGGGGTTAAGACTGGTAATGGGCTGTGGGCTGATGGGGCCTGTCTGGAAATGGGGTGATGGGGGGTTAGGACTGGTAATGGGCTGGGGGGTGGGGGCTAGGACAGGAAATGGGCTATGGGGGGGGGGGGCTAGGACAGGAAATGGGAGGATGGGGTGGGGTTAGGACTTGAGGTGGGCTTTTGGGGGGGTCAGGACTGGTAATGGGCTATGGGGGGTTAAGACTGGTAATGGGATGTGGGCTGATGGGGGGTTAGGACTGGTAATGGGCTATGGGGGGGGGTAAGATTGGTAATGGGCTATGGGGGGTTAGGACTGATGGTGGGCTATGGGGGGGCTAGGACAGGAAATGAGCTGATGGGGAGGGGTTAGGACTTGAGGTGGACTGATGGGGTTAGGACTGGTAATGAGCTGTGGGCTGTTGGGGGGGTTAGGAGTGGTAATGGGCTATGGGGGGGTTAAGACTGGCAATGGGCTGTGGGCTGATGGGGGGCTGTCTGGAAATGGGATGATGGGGGGGTTAGGACTGGTAATGGGCTATGGGGGGGTTAGGATTGGTAATGGGCTATGGGGGGTTAGGACTGATAATGGGCTATGGGGGGGGCTAGGACAGGAAATGGGCTGATGGGGAGGGGTTAGGACTTGAGGTGGGGTTAGGACTGGTAATGGGCTGTGGGCTGATGGGGGGGGGGTAGGACTGGCAGTGGGCTATGGGGGGCTAACGAAATGGGCTGATGGGGTTAGGACTGGAAGTGGGTTGATGGGGGGCTAGGACTGGAAGTGGGTTGATGGGGGGCTAGGACTGGTAATGGGTTGGGGGGTTGCTAGGACTGGAAATGGGCTGAGTGGAAGGGGAGGCTTGAACGGCAAATAGCTGATGGGGACGGGGACTTGGAATGGAAATGGGCTGAGTGGAAGGGGGGCTTGAACTGCAAATAGCTGATGGGGAGGGGGCTTGGAATGGAAATGGGCTGTGAGGGAAGGGAGCTAGGACTGGAAATGGGCTGATGGAGCAGCTAGGATAAGACTGGAAATGGGCTGTTGGGGGGAGCTAAGATTGGAAATGGGCTGTGGTGGGGACTTGGATTGAAATGGACTCATGGAGGGGCTAGAACTGGAAGTAGGCTCATGGGGGGGCTTGGACTGGAATTGGGCTGAGTGGAGGGGAGCTAGGATTTGACATGGGCTGATGATGGGGCTAGGAAATGACTAGAAATGGGCTGATGGGGGTCTAAGATTGGAAATGAGCTGATGAAGGGACTTGGACTGGAAATGGGCTGATGGGGGGCTAGGACTGGAAATGGGCTGATGCAGGGACTAGAAGGGAATGGATGCTGGGTGAGGCTGGAACTAGAAGGGAGCTGATGTTGGGGAAGGATTAGAATGGGATGGGGCTGGGAGAGTAAAATGGAGAGAGGAAAAATATTTTGTGTGGGAGGGATGAAAAATCTACAATTGGCCTGGTATTGGGAGAGTAAGTGGGGATTGAGTATGAAGGGGTAAAATTTGAGTGGATGAAATAGGAATGAGGAAAGAGCAAAAGGAGAAAGATTAGTATGTTAAAGCAGATGTGAGAGAGAGAATGGAAAAAAAACTAGAAGAGAGAAGAAAGGACAAATGGACAGCAGACGATGGAGAGTTAGCAGAAAACATGAAGAAACCAGAAGAAAGTGGCTGGAGCAATTGCAACTGAAAAAAAAATGCACAAAAGGTAGAAAGATATCTCTTTATTTTGAATTTATTAACTGGAATATGAAAGCTCTGGGAAATGTGCATCATTAACGTCTGCGCTTTGTTTGGTACAAGAGGAAATTAATTTATAGTTTTATTTCTACAGTGTTGTTGTACATTCCAAGTTTGGCTTTTGGGGTTCCCAGTTTAATTATTGCCTTCCTGTTTCTAAATTGTGATTCCTTGTTTGGTGATGGTCTATGTTCTGCATGTGTAACTGAGCTGAGGTATTCTGTTTATGTAATTTCTATTTGACATTGCCACTTGTTCTCTTTCCCCAGTATTCTCTGAAATGTATTGGTTTAATATTTGTAGTGTTGCCTTTTGATAGGTAGGGTATGGTGCTTTGTGAGTCCTGGTAATGATGTCAGGATACGGCGGGTTTGCTATGGGTTCTAAATGGGCAGCGTTTGTAGTAGTTCCTAATGTGCCTGGCAGTTGGCACTGGATTATAGTAATGTAGAAATCTTTTAGTCTTTCTTTATCCATACACTCATTAAGAGACATGTTTACTAAAAGTTAGTGTATGGTAACATTATGCAAATATTTATGCAAATAAGGCCACTTATGCAAATGAGGCCCCGCACCGAGTCTCCGCACATGGCCCCGCACCCCCCTTGGGCCGCCCCTGAGTGTCAGAGGCTACATTGGTTTCTTTCATGACCTCCCTCTCAGGCTTTCTGTAGTCTGTTTCTTTGTCTTTCATGACTCTCCTCCCAGACTTCCTCTGGTCTGTTTCTCTCTCTCTCTCTCTCTCTCTCTCATGACCCCCCCCCCCCAGACTTCCTCTAGTCTGTTTCTCTAGTCTCTCTCTCATGACCCTCCTCACAGGCTTCCTCCAGTCTGTTTCTCTCTCTCTTTCACATAATTCCCAAGTCTTCTCCCAGTCTGTATCTCTCTTAAGGCTCAATCAGGCTTCATCCAGTGTCTCTCTCTCTCTGATAATCTGACCTCCAAGCCTTCTCTCTCTCTCTCTCTCTCTCTCTCTCATAAATCCTCTTGCTGTCTCCCAGTTTGTTTCTCTCTCTTTCTCTCTGTCATGATCCCCAGGCTTTCTCCAGTCTGTTTCTCTTTCTCTCTTTTTCTATGACCCCCTCCCAGACGTCTTCCAGTCTGTTTTTATTTCTCTTTCTCTCTCTCTCATAATCCCCAAATCTTCCCCAGTCTGTTTTTTTTCCTCTCTCTCTCATATCCCTCTATGTCTCTTAAGGCCCCATCAGGCTTCACCCAGTGTATCTTTCTGATTACCCAACTCCTGAGACTACGCTCTCTCTCTCTCATACACCCCCCCCCCCGATCGTCCCCCACTCTGTTTCTCTCTGTCTCATACCCCCTCCCCCCAGCATCCATTGCCTACTCTGTGTTGCAGCTATGTTCAGAAGCGTCCTGCAGCTTTGATTGGCTCTCTGAATGGTGGAGCCATGTGAAGTAGAAAGTTTGAGCTGATTTCTCAAACTGCAAGATTAGTATGAACTTCCTGCTCCATACAACTCCACTATTCAGAGAGACAATTGCAGTGCAGGAAGTGCCGCTGACCCTTCAGTGAAATGCCCCTGAAAATCAGCATGAGGCTTTGGAGTCCATGCATGCACAATGCTGATTTTTACTGCCTGTCTGCCCACTGTCTGCTGCAGCTGGCTGTGCCACCCATTGCTCGCCTGCCCCACAGCTGGACCTGGTTGGCTCATTATGCCGACTGTGCCACCCTCCCAATGCTGCCACCCCATAGGAGTGCATTGTTTGCACAATGAGTCACGCCAGCCCTGCATGTTCACATACATGTAAGCATTCATGCACACACATATAAGCATACACAGACAAACATACAAGCACACATGAAGGGCCACATACATACAAGCACACAAATACCAAGCCCACAAAAATGCACACACAGGACAGATAAACATACAAGACTTAGATATGCACACAGAAAACACATACACAACACACACACAGAGGCAATGCATGCACATATACACAGAGGGGCTGGAAATAATTTCATGAGCCATGCTTTGCATGTATTCCCCACTTGTTTCAGATAATAAAAGTTACCTTTCATTTCCTACAGTATTGATGGTTCCTAGGTTCAACCCCACTCCCTAATTTCAACTGACCAAATCCCAGACTTATTCAGATATTTTGGTAGCAATAGCTTGCAGGTCAGTCTCTAGCATTGAAATATATCTGTATCAGCTGTTCAATATACTTACGAAATGTAAAAGTATAAATGCCTTGGTGTTATATTTAAACAGGAAGAGCCTGACTAAGCTTATATAGTAACTTTATTGTTTTAAAGACACAAAATTAAGAAACATTATCAGGCTCATTCCATCCCTGAAGTACAGCCCCTCTGTACATCCGGTTTGAACCGGATGTACAGAGGGGGTCACGATTCTGATCCCACAGGGCATGTTTAGCCCCGCAGGACTAGAATGGCAAACAGCCCTGTATGTATAGGCCGGGACGGCGATTGAGCCCGGCCTGCATGAACGGAAAAGCCCAACTAACTCAGTCAGGGCTTTACAGTGGAACTGCGGTGCCGTGGTGTCTGGTTGCCATGGCACCGCAGCTCCATTGTAAAGCCGCGATTCCAGCAACTGGCTTAAAAAGGCTTTCCCCGCAGCCCGACCCCCGATCCGGCCTCCTAAGGCTAGGGTCAGGCTGCAGGGAATGTCCTCGGGACCCCTCCACCCCATCCGTGTCTCGGACTCGCTGAAAAAAAAATGTCCAGGGAATTTATTCCACCTCGGAGGTGGAATAACTTCCCTGCACAAGTCGCCGGTCCTGGACGTACAGGGCCGACATTAGAATCGGCCCTGTACATCCAGGGCCAGCAACTGCCCACCACCCGCCCTAATTCCACCCCCAATCTGCCCCTTTCCCCGCCCCCGTCTAACCTCCCCATACAACTGGCAGGGAGGTTAGACGCCGGCGGGGAGGGCACAAATAACGGGGAGGAATGTCTCCCTTTGGGACATCCCTTCCTGCTATTCATGGGTCAGAATCGGGCCCTATATAAAAATAAGCATCAGGTCGTTAATGAAAAACATGTATATGGTCAACTCCAGCTGCCTAAGTGCTTTAAAAGATAGCACTATACTAAAAGACTTCCCTAGTCCCCTAAAAATCAATCATTAAATTAAGTGAGATTATCATAAACCCTCTAAAGTTATGACCTTACTGTATTTAAATAATTTTTTGATGGATTGTTTGCATGAAAGAGTTACCTTTCTTATGGCATACCTTCCATTTGTATCTTTTTTCAAAGGCCACCCAGCCCATAAAAGTAATCAAAGGGACACCACAATTAGTGGACCCTCAGATATATTTATTTGTATGTTGAACTTCGGTAACTGTATATTAGGCTTCTGAACACCTCTGCTTCAACGATCAGTAAAATTATGTTTTCAAACTGTGGCTCCATATAGAGCATTCCTATCCATGGAGCTGAAGGAATATAGGGCCCGATACTGAAAGGCATTTACATGGTTTAAAATCGTGTAAATGCTACTATAAAGAACATAAGATATGCCATACTGGGTCAGACCAAAGTCTATCAAGCCCAGTATCTTGTTTCCAACAATGGCCAATCTAGGTCACAAGTACCTAGCAGGTTCCCAAAAAAGCACTCAAGTTCCACAATGCATGAAAATCCAGATACACTATATCAACGGCTCACCTTTGTCTACCTGTTTATTCACACCTTCAAAAAAATATAACAGATTAGTACGGCAAGACCTTCCTTGATTAAATCCATGTTGGCTTTCTCCCATTAAATCATGACTATACGAGGGGGTACCCAAAAAAACCAGGAATAACATTGCCGTGGGCGGAGCTTGTGTAGTACACACTTCTGCCGCTAGGCGTGTATAGTGCAACTCATTGTCAGTTCAGTGCCGCCTGTGTTGTCGACCTGGCTTGTTCTGTTCATCTGCAGTGATTGTTTTTGCTAGCGCTGTTTTGTTCTTGTTTCTTTTTTTATGATGACAAGTTTAAGTGAACAACGTGCAGCTGTGAAATTTTGTTTTCTACTCGGTAAAAATGCTGCTGAAAACTGTTTTAATGTTGAAAACAGCTTATCAAGATGACGCTATGGGAAAAAGTCAAGTGTACAAGTGGTTTGCTCGGTTTAAAAATGGCGACATGTCGATTGATGACAAACCTCGTTCTGGGCGTCCATCAACTGCCCGAATCGACGAAAATATTGAAAAAATTAGAGAGCTTGTGCTCACAGACCGTCGACAGACAATTGATCAACTGTCAGAGATTAGTGGGTTATCTTGGAGCTCGGTTCAGCGAATTTTAACGGAAGATTTGGGAATGAAAAGGGTTGCTGCCAAGTTTGTTCCTCGGGTTTTGACTGACAATCAAAAGGAACATCGAGTTGAAACATGTCGTGTTTTGAAACAACAGCTTGAAACTGATCCAGATTTTCTGTCAAAGGTCATTACAGGTGATGAGTCATGGTGCTATGGTTACGACCCAGAAACAAAGCAACAGTCAAGCCAATGGAAGACGTCATCGTCACCCCGTCCAAAAAAATGTCGTCAAGTCAAATCAAACATCAAAACAATGCTGATTTGCTTTTTTGATGCCAAGGGGGTAGTTCATTCAGAGTTTGTTCCCCCAGGTCAGACCGTCAATCAAACCTTTTATTTGGAAGTTTTAAGAAGATTGCGCAACAGTGTTCGTCAAAAAAGACCCGATTTATGGCAGACAGGAGACTGGTTCTTCCACCACGACAACGCACCTGCACACACAGCCATCTCTGTTAGACAGTTTTTGGCTAAAAATGGCATGGGTCCGCTGCCCCACGCACCTTACTCGCCTGACATGGCTCCGTGTGACTTTTTCTTATTTCCACGCATGAAAAGGGGCATGAAAGGACACCGATTTGACAACATTGAAGAAGTCAAGAAAAAAAAGAGGGAGGAGCTGTCAGCCGTTTCTAAAGATGACTACAAAAAATGTTTAGAACAGTGGAAGCACCGGTGGGACAAATGTATCAGTTGTAATGGAGAGTATTTTGAAGGGGATAAGATTGTTTTGTAAAGAATTTGAAATAAATAGCTTTTAAAAAATAATTCCTGTTTTTTTTGGGTACCCCCTCATATACATGATCAGTAATTTTGTTCTTTATAATGGTTTCTACCATTTTGCCTGGTACTGATGTCAGGCTCACCGTCTGTAGTTACCCGGATCACCCTTGGAATCCTTTTTAAAAAGTGGCGTTACATTGGCCATTCACCAATCTTCAGGTACTATAGATGATTTTAATGATAGTTTACAGAATACTAATAGTAGGTCTGCAGCACTGTTCCCTCTAAGCTGTGCGCATGTGCGCGCGCACACACCTCGTCAAGTGAGCGCACATACTTTACAACAGAGCGCACAAAAATTACGGTTCTGATTCTGATAGAAAACAACACAGACGTCTTAAAATTTAAAAATTGTTGTGTATTTACAGTTTTCACAAGTTCTACAATATTTTCTAGTGCAATCAATGTGGTGTACATACTGTATTCTGATGTGTAGTCAAATTTTAAAGTATATAACTCCGAGTGTCGTTATGTGGCACACAAAAATTTAACCTTCCTTCAAAAGCTGCACAGCTGATATTTTATGCGCACACAGCCTACAGAAAATTAGAGGGAACATTGGTCTGCAGTCTCATATTTCAGTTCTTTCAACACCCTCGGATGTACCATCTGGTCCAGGTGATTTGCTACTCTTCAGTTTATGAAATACTTGTAATACATCTTCATAGTTTATCGATATTTCTTTCAGTTCTTCCAATGCATCACCTTTAAATACAATTTCAGGCATGGGTAACTTCCCTACGTCTTAAAGTAAAGGCTGTTAGTGTAGCTGGGTTTAAAAAAGGTTTGGACAAGTTCCTGGAGGAAAGGTCCATAAACCATTATTAAGAAGGGACCCAGGATATCAATGCTTGACCCAGTACAAACATTGCGGAACCTGTGTCTTTTGGGGAAACTGCTAGGTACGTATGACCTAGATTGGCCACTGTTGGAAACAGGATACTGGGCTTGATGGACCTTGGTCTGACCCAGTATTGCATATCTTATGTTCTTATGTCTTCTTCAGTGAAGACTGAAGCAAAAAATTCATTCAGTCTCTCCGCTATGACCTTGTCTCCTCTTAGTGCCCCTTTTACCCCTCTTTCATTTAATGGTCCATCTGACTCTCTCACAAGCTATTTGCTACGAATGTACTTGAAAAAGTTTTTATTATGCATTTTTGCTTCCACAGCAAGCTTTTATTTTCAAATTCTCTCTTTATTTGTCTTATCAATGCCTTTCATCTAACTTGCCAGTGCTTATCTTGTTTCCAGTTTTCGTCATTTGGCTCCTTTTTTCATTTCCTAAAAGATCCTTTTTTTGACTACAACATCCTTTTTGACCTCTCTTTTAAACCATGTTGGCAGTTTTTTGTCCTTCCTTCCACTTTTCTTAACGCGTGGAATACAGCTGGGTGGGCTTCCAAGATAATATTTTTAAACAATGCCCATGCTTGATGTAAATCTTAAACCTTTGCAGCTGCTGCTTTTAGTTTTTTCTTAACTATTTTATTCATTTTATCAAAGTCTCCCTTTTGAAAGTTAAAAGGTAGTACTGTGGATTTACTTGCTGTCCTTCCTCCATTTATTAAAGCAAATGCAATCATGCTATGATCACTTATTGCCAAGTGGCACCAACACCCTTATCTCTTGCATCAGATCTTGTGTTCCACTAAGGACTAGGTCCAAAATAGCTTCCCCTCTTGTTGGTTCATGAACCAGCTGCTCCAAGAAGCAGTCATTTATTTCATCTAGAAACTTTATCTCCCAAGCATGTCCTGCCATGACACTGATTTAGAGGACGATGGTGGGGAAGTCACGTGATGTGCTTAGGGAGAGTGGAGCTGGTGAGCTTTTTCTCCGTGGGTTCCCCCTCTTCAAGCCCAATAAACACCCTCCTTGGAGCGAACTGAGTCCTCTAGAAGAGCTAGCACAATTCTGAGAGCAGAGCTCCCCCCACCAGTAGGTTTTGGAGCCAGAGAGGGATGAAATCAACCACCAAAGCAAACAACACTGGTTGAAGAAGTGATGACCGCAGTGGTAGGGGCTCTTGCTGCAAATTCGATACCCTCACAGGTAAACTGAACTCTCTAAATAAAGCCTTTGACTTGTTTGGTGATAGGATGCAAGAAGCTGAATTAAGAATAGCCAAGACGGAGAAAACCGCAATAATGCAGGAGCGGGAAATCACTTGTATACAAAAACAGCTAACTGCGTATGAAGCCAAATTAGATGACATGGAGAACAGAAGCTGGTGAAACAACTTGCATTTCGTTGGCATCCCTGACACAGTCATGGACAAAGAATTAAGGGGCTGTTTAGAGATTCTGCTTCCCCAGGCCTTACCTCTGGGCTCAGGATGTGGACCACTGTGCATTGAAAGAGCACATCGGGTTGATCCACACAGACCCTCTGAATGCAGGCCACGCATTGTACTGGCACGATTCCTAGACTATGCGCAGATGGACAGAGTGCTGAGAGCCACAAGAAGCCAAGATTCCATTACACATGAAGGACTGCAAATACAAATTTAGCAGGACTACTCAATTGCACTGAGACAACGACGCAGAGCCTATGCCCCTGTATGCCAACGGCTGATGGAAAAAAATATTAAGTTAATTGTGCAGTACCTAACTTGACTTCAAATTTTTTGTAATGGCACTAGCAGGACCTTTGAATCCACTGAGGAGGTGCGCTAGTACATGCAGACGCTGCAACCAGCAACATCAAATACGATGGAATCTTCAACTGCAGAACATTATTGCAATGCACAAAACGCTGGAACTATATGGAGGGTCAAAATCTACAGACTTTCAACAGACCCTACAAGTCAGAGGACTGGAATGTACATTGTGGGTCAAGACACAGCAGTGCCTCTGCAAAAAGGACAAGATGGTGAAGGAGAGTTCGGAGGGAACATCCAGACTGTCCTATTATTGCTCTCATGCTACACATGGGTAAAGTGCTGTGTAACAAAATAGGAGAATTTGTAATATCTACACTGTACTAGGAAGGTGTGAGGGAGGGTAATGGGAGGGAATATTGTGAGGATGAATGGTGAAAATTACATGCGTGCTTGCCAGAACTGGGTATGAATGGGGAGAAGATGTATCTGATCGTGTAGTATAGAGGGAAAGTAACGGAATGCATGGGGGCATGTAAGATAGGTATAGGAGAGTTGAATGGCAAGTGTCCAACCTGGGTCAATGCATTTGTGCCAGTGGACAGCGGGGTGGCACCCGGCTGCCTGAAGACCACCCAGGGGTATGCAGGGCTAGTGAACCAAGGCATTTCTGATGTGATAGATGTAATAAATTGTGACCATTGCATCCAGTTGGGAATGACTGAATGTGGAGTACTGGTTGTAGAGAGTCTTGAGTGAATGAGCAGGGGAAGGGAGGAGAGCAAGCCAAAAATGGTATGTATGTTGGGTGAATGGTTGATAAGGAGTGGGTGGGGGACAAAGGACAGGAATGCATGTTAATGAGTGAGGAGGTGGAGGGCAGGGAGGGGGGGACTTTTGACACATTGTGACGTGACCATGAATGTTTTGGCCATTAAGGAGGGGAAGGGGGAGGGGGCTCAAAGGAGGGTGGGGGAGGGAGAGGGAAAGGGGTGGAGGAAGGGAGGGATAAGGGGGGGGAAGGAGATGTGTATTTTGGAGTTGAATTGTACTCTATCCTACGCATGTGCATTAGCTCATATCACACAACAGAGACAAGAAAAGGAGGCCCTAGGCTGAGGGGGAACCCTGTTTTCAGGACCTATTGGTGTGGGAAAAGGACTGAGTCATATCCTGTAATGTCTGTGGGCTGGGCACCCCAATGAAACATTATAAAGTTCTCCGGGCACTAGCACGTCATAAGTGCGATATAGCCTTCCTTCAGGAGATGCACCAGTCCGCTTCAAAACATGTCAAACTGCGACAAGACTGGGTGGGCGAAGATTTTGGAGCCTAGGCGCAAGGTAAGAAAGGAGGGGTGGTGATCCTAATACACAAGAGTATACGTTTTGTTTGCAAAGCCAAGACACTCGAGGTAGGAATGTTATCGTACAGGGGGACTTAGAAGGCCGCCCATTGACTCTCTGTAACAAATATGGCCTGAACGGCCCGGAGGTATCGTTTTACACACAATTGGCATCTAGAATAAAACAGATCCCAGAAGTTGTGGTCAGTGGCGACTTGAATGGGGTCCTTGAACCTACAATGGATACCTTGTGCCAGGAAATGGGAACCTGGGATCACAGTGCACATATCCTGCAGCGATGTCAATGCTGGTTAAGCCTGGTAGACCCATGGTGACTTTTACATCCATTCAAAAGAGACTATACACATCTATTGAGAGCCATGGCACCAGTGTGCATATCGATTACCTGCTCATGTCCGAATGTCTCTTTCCTTAGGTGGAGAGAGCTCAGATAGAGCCAGGGGAGATATCTGATCATGCACTGATATGGATAGACCTTGACTGGCATAAACAGTGCGGGGGCTCGTGGTTGTGGCATTTCCCTTTGGAACTATATAAAGACGAACAGTTTCAAACTTATATAAAAGAGGTTTGGCAAACCTATGAAAGTCACAATTTGCAGCAGCATGAAAATCTGGAACTTTTTTGGGAAACTGCAAAAACAGTCTTGAGAGGTGATATCATAGCCTACTCAGCACGATGAAGCTTACTTAATGCCCACATACTGCGCCTCAAATATCAGGTGGTATTGGCATGGAGACAGCATGCTCATCGCCCAACCAGGGAAGCCTGCACGTGATTTCTAGAGTTACAGGCTTTGATCAATGAGGTCTTGCACCAACATGAGAAAAAGTCACTCATGTATTATAAATTTCAACTTTAACAACATGGAGATAAGCTGGGGGCTCTCCTGGCATGCTGCCTTCGGGGAACACGGCCCAGTCAAACAGTTCCCCTATTATGTGAGGGAATGGGTCGAGCCTATAAAGATAACGTCTTTTTTGGGCATTCTACTGGGAGCTATACACAGCAGAGAGGGTCCCCACAGATCCGCTGAAGGCGTATTTGCAAAAATTGTCGCTGCCTCGTTTAACCAAACAAACCACATTGCTGAGAGCGCCCATCATGACCAAAAGGTCCTTCAAGACATCTCTCGGGCACAGTGCTGCAAGGCACTGGACCCTGATGGCTTCTCAGCCGAATTCCTACAAATTGATACAAGAATTAGTAGTGGCCCCAATGCTAGAAATGTACTGAAGTCATATGCAATCTGGGACGTTTGCACGGGGAGATGACCGAGTGTATTCTACCTTAATCCCCAAACCGGGTAAGGATCCAACTCTGACTAGCTCCTATTGGCCCATATCTCTAATAAACTTTGATTTGAAATGCTATGCTAAAATCCTGGCTGATTGACTGCCGATCCACCTGCCAACTCTGATACAAGATTTGAAAGTGGGCTTTGTACGGGGCCATAACCTATGGAAAATTGTAGCTTCCCTGGAATGGGCCCACGAGAAGCAGCTACTGATGAGCTTTGACACTGAAAAAGTGTTTGACAGGGTAGGCTGGGGCTACTGTTTCAACTGTTGCTGTGCTACGGACTGGAGACATCTTTCCTACAAGGGAATCAAACTTTATATTCCAATCCTACAGCCGCCATTTTAGTTAATGGGATTTTATCTGAACTGTTTGAGCTGGGATGGGGTATGCGACAAGGTTGCCCACTTTCCCTGCTGTTATTTGTTCTATTGCTAGACCCTTTTATATGCAGTTTGGTGGACCTGTGGGGAAGTCCCGGGAGTTATGATTGGGCATTAGAATTTAAAGTAGCCACCTTCCCAGATGACTTCCTTGTTCATATAACTTGACCTCGAGCGACATTGCCCCAACTTTTAGAGGAGTTTGCGTGCTACAGGACCTGTCGGATCTCTGGTTAAATCAGGATAAATTGTAAGATGTCCTGGGGACACTACGAGACTCTTGGGGACTGTCTTTTCTTTTGTGATGGGTAGACAGCAACTTTAGATATTTAGGGATTTGGTTAGCAAGTGACCCAGGCAAACTATACCGGTTGAATTGCACTTCATCCTTAGAGTACCTGTGAATAAAGATGCACGAGTGGAGTCCATTGCCCCTTTCGATGCTGGGCTGGGTGGAGGCCTTTCAGATTATCCTGTTTTCCAAATGACTCTATGTTTTGCAAACTCTCCCGATATGTTTGTTACGCTGGGATATCAATTGGAATGAGTGTGAAATCCGCCACTTTATTTGGAGAGGTGGCTTGGCTCGTATTTCCCTATCTAAGATACGAGGGCCCTGGTGACAAGAGGATATTGGGGTACCAGATATCTTTTGTTTTTCCCAGGCCTGCCACTTACGACACCTATGGGACTGGATAGGCATACAGAACTATTCACACTCCAATCTCTAGAAGAAGAATTTATGGCGCCCTATTCGCTGATGGAGCTGTTGCACCTGGTAAATTTAGAAGGTCAGATGAAGCTATTCCCTGCACTGATCCAGGAATTTGAACTGCAGAGGACCCAGATCTTTGCATACTATCAGCTATGACATTATGTGAACTCTCTTCCAACAGACAGCCTGACAGTGGAGTAGTCCAGGCAGATGCTATTATTTTTTGATATGGGCGATCGGGAGCGAATGTCCTTGTTCCAACTGTATCAGAAACTAAGGAAGTGGTGGCCATTGAGCAACTTTGCTGACATTGAGAGCAGATGGGTGGCGGAATTGGGTGTGTCCATAGCAGAAGGAGCAGTGTGGACAGCGTTGAAGCGTATACCAGGTCTGGTGCACTCGGGAAGACTTAGGCAGTTCCAACTTCAGGCAATGTGTAGAGCTCAATTTTCTCCCAGGCAAGCATTTCGGAGTGGTATGACATCTACAGGTGATTGCCCGTGGTGTTCTACAACTATGGCCGACTTAGGCCATATGCAGTGGACATGTGAGTGGATACAGGGATATTGGCGCCAGATTCAGAGATATATGAGAACTCTGATAGATCAACCGGTAATGTGGACAATGCTTGTGGTGTTGGATCACTTCCCCTCCACTAGTCGCAAGGGACGCTGTGTGTAGTTGTTAGTGTGTAAGTCCTGTGTTGTGGAGAAACAACCTCTAATCCGACATTGGAGAGAGAATTCAGCTCCATCCTTCTGGGAATGGCGAAATTGTTTTTCACCAACTGATGCTTATGGAGCAGCTGGCATCTAGAGGACACTCTGGGCATCGGGAGCGCTTTTTAGCACTTTAGGGGGGTATATCAACACATTGACACCCCTAGCCTGGAATGAACTACTGACGCTTTAAGGGGCCATTGAGGCCTGGTGAGTGACGAAGAGAGGGGAACTGGGAAGTTGGCCTTTCTGTGGAATGGGGGGACAGTGATGCATCTATGTAGTGACATTGTTTTAGAACTTGTTCTGAGGGAGGGGGAGGCAGGGGAGGGGAGGAGGAGAGTCGGTTTTGGTTTTTTATAAAAACACAACTACCTATATAAGTTGTCTTTACTGAGTGATCTTGAGGTACAGTGTAAGAGTACCCACCCGCACTGAGGTATGTTTGTTTGTTGTTTTTTAATGAACAGTATGCATCAGGGGGAGGGGAGGTAATGGGGTGAAAATGTAAAATGTTAAATAATTGTATTATATGCCATAATATGGGGGGGGAGGAGTAGCCTAGTGGTTGGGGCAAGGTACTTCAGGCCGGAAGGTCGGGGGTTCAAATCCCACTAGAGGACAGCAACCTTGGGCCGGAAGGACTGGGGTTTCTAGTCCCACAGATGCTCCTTGTGGTCTTGGGCAAGCCACTTAACCCTCCATTGCCCATGTTCCCTGTAAGTATTAGTGTGTGTGTCTCATACTCCTGCGTGTTAAATGTATCCCCCAATTGTGTTGTGACCGCTTTGATTGAAGGATAAGGCGGTATACAAAACTGTCTAAATAAATAAATAAATAAATAATGACACTGTTACATTTTTTGTTTTTGGGTCTATTTGTAAGGTGGCCCATACTTATGTGTTTGGTTTAATAAACAGTTTGAATATAGAGAATGATGGTTTTATACATTGTTGAAACGCTATTTTAAACAAGTTAGATTTGATGATACTTTTAATTTGTACCTCTAAGAAACAGTCGGAAGACCTTAAAAAAGAAATACATCTCAAATTACAATCCCTGAAAGATAGGGATATCAGTTTTGACAATTTACTTATTGAATTCAATAAAAATTTGGAGGACTTCAAAAAAGAAACTAAAGATAAGAAGCTTTCCAAATTTAAGAGAGATGAGGAGGACTTTAAATTTGGATATGTATATCCATGGACTAATAAGAAAGGATATTTAGATACATCCCATCACAGAAATAGGCGTTTTACCAGGAGGAAAGCCCCAGTAGTGACAGGAAATTTATATGATGAGAAGGAGGACATGTTGGTAGAGCCTAAGAATAAAAGAAGCAGGTGTCATTCTGAAGATAGGATTAATGCTTCAGTCCTCCTTTTCAGCTCGTCAATCCCAATCTTAACAAGCTCATGGTTTTTATATGGAACGTCTTTGGAAAGGAGGGGGAAAGGGACAGAACAAAGGCCCCTTTGGGACTCCACAACTAAGGTTGCACAAACCAATTTAGAGTCCTGTACCAAGTTTCCACAGAGAGGGAAAGGCAGGGGAGGCAGATACCACCAGAACCCAGGAAGGTATCATACCGGGATTAGGTGGGTGCGTTGTGAATTTATCAGATATTGTCCTGTCAGAAACCCAAATAGAGGTTCTTAACAAAGGCCTGTCCTTCGTTCCCATTGCCCACTATGATCCTTTCAACACTAGAGTTGACTTACACAAATTTATAAGGCAATTGAAGATTAAAGATTTTTTCCTTAACAATAAGGAGTCAGTTGGAGATAACTTAGTGGTCCATAAGAAATCCACATGGGTCCCGCCACATGTCACTAATCCAGCGATTGATATATTTGAAAAGATGATTTTAAAACGTATTGAAAGTCTTGAGAGTTCAAAGCCACATGGTTATTACGACATCACATGAGAACAGAAGCAAGCCTTACATTCACTTAAGACAGACTACCGTATTACATGTAATAAAGCCAGCAGTAGTCATGAACCATCAAGATTATATTGGAGAAATTAAAAGGCAACTTAAAGACTTTGAATTTTTTTACATGACTTGATGAGGATCCTACTACAATGCTTAAGAATATAATTGATTGCATGATCCAAACTGGTCTTGAAGCAGGTTTTCTGACCAAAAGGGAGGGTGATTTTCTAATTGTGGCCCACCCTGTGGTGCCCACGATTTATATCCTACCCATAATTCACAAAGCTTTGGAAAATCCACCAGGCAGGCCAATTGTCTCAGCCATTGGGTCACTATGGGAACCTGTCTCTCAGTTCTTAGATATATTGCTACAACCCTTCATTACCAAGGTACCTTCCTATACTAAGGACTTGGCCCACATTATAGGAATTTTACAAGGGTTTCAACACTACCATGAGAGGCTGATTTTGGTCACCTTAGACATCACATCATTATATACTAATATCGCACAGATGGAGGCCATCACGATTACTGAAGACACTCTCCTTAATAGGACACAATACAAATGTATTCCTACTTTCTTCCTTAACCAGTTGGCTAAAACAGCACCAACAAAGAATTGCTTCTGGTTCAATGGATTGTTTTCTAAGCAAATTAAAGGGGTGGCAATGGGGTCATCCATGGCACTGGGTATAGCCAACTTGTTTGTTGCGCGGTTCAAATATCTTCCTAACAGACCATCCTTATAAAGCCCACATACGTCTTTCACAGCGGTACATTGATGATGTACTCCTTATCTGGGATGGGAACCAAGACACACTTGATCAATTTTAAAACCTGAATTAATACATATGATCATAGTAAAAGCTGGCTTGCTATACAGTGCCCTGACCTGTGCTTCTAAGGTAATGTCTTAACAATTTCCTGAGTAATTCACACAGCCCTTTCTTTGATAGAGGGAGCCTTTCAAATTGCCCCTTTGATCTGTCACTTGGCTTTAACACTTATTTAAGACAACTTCACAGATATTTTGCCTCCTAACTGGAAGGCCTCTTTGTAAAGGTCTCTAGAAACAAATATTTCATTCTACTCAGAGATTATTAATTCTACTTTACTTTGTATGCTAAACTATACTTTGATTTGATTTAAATAAAAAAAATCTCTAGAAACAATTTATTTATTTCTACTCAGAGACTATTTATCTTATTTTCTATGCTAAGCTATATTTTGATTTGATTAAATAAAAAGCAATTTGGTGGTACTAAGCCCTGACTGACTCAGCAAAAACTGAATTCTAAAATACACAGATTTATCAGCTTTAACACAAAGAATTCCCTTTTCCCCAAGATTTAGAGCATTTCCCAGAAGATAAATATTTATACGTGCAGATATTTTCCAGCTGTAGCAGTCCCTTTTGGTAGTCCTTCAAAACAATGCTTCTGCTGCTACATGCCCTGATGCTATTCATATAAAATCAGGGCATGTTGTGGCATTTTGGGGTGGAATGGAAGTGTCACCTTGCTAACAGGGCAGCAGCGATATTGAACTGCTGTCCAGTTAGCGACCCATGGGTAAAGATAGGTATGGGAAGACCTCAACAATCTTTATCCATGGGAGCTAACTGGGCAGCAGCTCAAAAATCGCCGCTGCCTAGTCAGCATCCGCGCCATGCGGCTTGTTCTGGGGCATTGCGGCAGACCTGGATATTTAATTCTGGTGGCCGGATATGCCCTGGTTAAAGTTCAGCGGTGATGGCTGTGCGCCTTAGAGGAATATAGCCATTGCAAATCAATTATCAGGCACATAGTTCTAGATGTATAAATCATATGTTCAGAAATATGCGGCTAGAAAGGGGGTGGGGTTGGAGCATTCTGGGACTGGTGCCAGTTACATGTGTAGAGGGGAATTTTAGAAGAGATGTCCAAGTCCAATCTAGGATGTCTAAGCCAGAACACTGACAACTTTAACTTACTTGGAAAACAATCAAAGAAAAGAAAAAACAGTCAAGAAATCCTACGATTCATTGCTCTTGGCAGAATGGCTATGAAGGACCTAGACAAGATTTTCAAGAGCAGAGATGTCTCTCACCATACAAAGAATCAACTTGTCCAAGCTATGGTATTTTCAATAACATCATATAGTTGTGAAAGTTGGACGGTGAAAATGATCGACAGGAAGAAAATTGATGCCTTTGAATTATGGTGCTGGTGATGAATACTATGTACATCATGGACTGTCCAAAGAATAAACCAGTAGAGGAGATCGAACCTAAGCTTTCTTTAGAAGCTCAGATGACAAGACTTCAACTTTCATACTTTGGACACATCATGCAAAGAGAGAGATTGTTAGAGAAAGAATCGATAAAATAACAGCAGCTATGGGTACCACTCTATCAACAATGAGCCGCCTGACTGACGACTGAACACAGTTTAGTTGACACCAACTAGGTGGCACAACAACAACAACGAGCTAGAACATCTGAATAAAAGCAGGCATGCCCAGATGCAGATGAGATTTCACAAAAATGAATATGCCCAACATGGACATCTACAGGGGTGTCTACGTAGACATCCCCAGAATCGTATTTTAGAACCTGGATATCCAAGATAGCCTAATACTTAGGCTATGCATAGGTTAGGAATAGAGCAACCAGGGTTCAAATCCCACTGTTGCCATCAATGACATTATGCTGAGTACTTGGGATAATGGAGTGCTTTCTTCTTTGCATCCTCTGGATGTTTTTCACTTAAGACGAGCACTTTTCAGATGCTGGAGCAGGATTAGATATGAGGCCGGACTGAAATCAGGCAGGGACATCCATGATCCTGGGAATGCCCTGGCCACGCCTCCAGGTTCCTGGGAACGCAACGGCCATGCCTCCTCCACATCTTCCGTTCAGACTCAAACATCTGCAGGCAGGGACTGTCCCTTCAGCTGCCTTCTAAAATGGCTTTGGAACATCTCTGTACTTTGGATGTCTCTAAGCCTGTTTTTGTACATCCCAAGCTTAAATAGAGCTTCTAAAATGACCCTCATAATTTATACATATAAACATCAATATTTAGCTACAAAACATATGAGGGGACTAATACAGTTAGTGCATGCCCTGATGCTAAGCAGTTAGCATCAAGGCATTCCAGGGTGGAATGGAGGCGGCACCTATGGTTAACCGGGCAGTGGTGATATTGAGCTGCTGCCCAGTTAGTGATTTGCAGTAAAAATCAGGCACAAGTAACCCTGGCCTAACCTTCACTGTGTTAGCTAACTGGGCAGCCGCTCAATATCACCACTGCTCAGTTAGTCTTGCGGCAATCTGATGAACCTGGATATTCAATGCTGGGACCGGATATGACCCTGGGATTGAATATCCGGGGTTTATGTTCAGCACCAGTGGCTAACCGCGCTAGCGGCACTAGCTGCTAGCACTGAATATCTCTCCATAAGGGCCAACTGCATTAATAGTGCTGACCAGGTTATCTAGGGGAACTAATGCAGTTAGTGCTGTTGAATATGTGCTGCCACTGCATGCCCCAGTGCTAACTGGCTAGTATCGGGGTGTTCCAGGAGCAGAGCGGTAGCAGCACATGTGGATTACTGGGCAGTGGCGATATTCAGTCACTGCCTGCTTATCCTTCGATTGTGAAAATCAGGCACAGTAAAAGCTGGCCTATCTTTTGTGCCAAAGCTAACCAGGCAGTGGTTGCTACTACCCAGATAACTTCCTGGCTATCTGGCTGACCCAGATATTCAATGTGAGTGGTTGGATATGGTCCCAGCATTGAATTTCCCTGGTCTAGAGTTCAGCGGCAATGGCTAACCACTGTAATCATGCTAGCTATTGCTGCTGAATATTGGACCAATAAATTTACATCTAACAGAGCTACACAAAACGCAGGCATAAGTGAACCATCTACTTTAGACATTCCACTTACACCTATATATATTCAGTAGCACTTCCTAAATGAATGGCATGATGAATATACATAGAATTTGAGTCCATCCAAATTAGGCATTTCAGATTATACACTGTGTGTTCTGCTGAATTTATATTTCAATTTTTCCCACAATATTCATTTTTTCTGAAAAAAATCACCCCTTAAATAAGAAGCATTTCTTTCCATTCACTTCAAAATGTACAGAAAGTTTGCATCTGTAGGCCTGAGCTTCCAAGGGAACACTTTCCTGACAATACCTGGTCACCTCTCAATGAACACCCCAATCCACCCCTTCCCCCCACCACCTACAACTTAAACATTCTCCCCTCATCCTTTCTACCCCCACCCCCCTCAAGTTAATGCCTCGTTCAAGTTAGTACCTTGTTCATGTTCATTGTACTTTGTTCAACTGTTAATTCAAGTTTTCTGTGAAGCCCTGTTGAGCTATGGTTTTTTTCATGTAAACTACTGTGACTCTTAGATACAGCGGTATAGAAAAATAGCTAAATAAATACATCACCATTGGATAATGGACTGAATCAATCCTGGATTTTACCCCCACTGCTTCTACTAATGTGTAGCTCTTAGTTGTCTTTGAGACGCTGGAACTACAAGTTCCATAAATGAATCGGGGGTAAAACCTGGATTGCCTTACCTGTCGCTGATGACTTGGCACCTGCATGCAACTGTGACCTTTGCTTACTCTTTCAAAAGAGACAGACACGGGTTCTTTTCTTGTAGGATCCCTGATGAGGAAATAAACCTATACAAGGTAAAGTGACACAAAAAATAAACACAACACACTATTGTTCCCAAAAGAAAGTCTCGTTTTACTTGAGGTAGATGTCATATCTTTTGTGCAGTCTGATGCTAGAGGACAAATTCTAGAAAGGAAATAGAAGATAATCCTTAGATTTTAAAAAAAAAGTCATTGTCCTTCTCCAACATGCTTGTCATAGACTTCCAGACCAGTCTGTCATTTCCAATAATGTTGTGGCCCCCTACCACTGGAACTGTTAAGAGTTTGTCCTCCCTTCCTACACAGAGGCTATTACTGGGGTATCCTCCACTCCCAGGCACCCTGCAGGAAACAACAGCAAGAGAGGTACTAATGTTGAGATTAGAGCAGAGAGAACAGAGCAGAGATGCTCTATTCCCCAGTCAGGGCAAACTAGAAAGAAAAGCTACTTTTCTTCCAAAACCAGCTTGCAAAGAACAAAAGGGGAGGTTCTAGTACTCAGAGATTTCCCATCTGTCTTTAGAGACTTGGAGATTTAATCAAAATCCCTGTGTCTCTGGGTCAAACCCAGAGTTCCCAGATATGGTGGTGGTGATTCATGTCACATCTGTCTCTCCCACTGCTCTGTCCGACTAGCACTTTGAACTGTATAGCACTATAGTGTACAATATGGTCTAACCAATCCAGGTGAAAGGAGGAGGCAGACATGACATGAAGTGCCATTTCTCTCCTCTGGCTGGCGAGAGAAGATCATCCTCTGGAGAAAAAGGAGCAGAAGATCAGATTATGGGAGATGGGAATGGGAACAGAGAATTGCTCTGCAGAAGAGCAAGGAGAGAGGATTGGCTTGGTGGGTGTGAAGGCAGAGGGAAAAGATCACCTAAGAGAAACAGAAAGGATTAGGGAAGAGAAAAAGGTGAGAGAGAGAGAGGTAGGGAAGGGGTGAGAGGAAGAGGAGAAGAAAGAGGATGTGAGGACAGAAGTGAGAAAGAGGATGGGAAGGAAAGGGAGAAAGACAGGACTGGTTTTACATATATTGGGGTCCAGTCCAGAAAAAGGAAGTGAGCCCAGTGAGTTCCAGGTGCCCTGAGGTTTTGTCTTAGTGGCTTCACTTGGTTTCATCAAGGGGGCCTCTTGAGGTTCTGCAGCCCCCTGCAGTTGCCCTTCTACACTCATAAACCTGGCCCTTTTTTTTTTTTTGTATACCGCCTTATCCTTCAATCAAAGCGGTCACAACACAATTGGGGGATACATTTAACATGCGGGGATATGAGACACATACACTAATACTTACAGGGAACATGGGCAATGAAGGGTTAAGTGGCTTGCCCAAGACCACAAGGAGCATCTGTGGGACTAGAAACCCCAGTCCTTCCGGCCCAAGGTTGCTGTCCTCTAGTGGGATTTGAACCCCCGACCTTCTGGCCTGAAGTACCTTGCCCCAACCACTAGGCTACTCCTCCCTTTAGAGAGAGAAAGAGGATGAGGAGGGAAGGAAAGGAGGGAAGGGAAAGGAACAAAGGAGGAGGGGGAGGTAGAGAGGATCCAGGGTGGTAGGAGAGAAGGGAAAGAGAAAAGTTGAGCTGTGGGATGCAGGTAAGGGAGAGCTGAAAGGGCTGAAAGACTGAGTGCTCAGGCTTCATGAGATTAAAGACAGAAGGGTTGAACTGGGAGATACTGGGGAGAGGAAAAGCAGCAGGAAGGAACAAAGGGAATAGAGAGGAAGGAAAAGAGTTTAGAAAGAAGAGAGAAAATAGAAAAGAAGACAAGCAAAAAAACACATTTAGGAGGGGAAGAAGACAAGCTATAGTGATAGAAGATGTGAAAAAAGACTACTACTACTTGGGATTTGTATAGCGCTACAATGAATATACAGCACTATACACAAACACTTAAGAGACAGCCCCTGCTACACAGAGCTTACAATCTATTCAAAGCAGACAAACAGTACAGAGGGCTAGGGTAAATCTTTAAGGGAAATGGTGAAAACACACACTGGTGTTGAACAGGAAAATAAAGGGTTCAGGATCCAAAATCAGCCTTGAAAAGGCGGGTTTTTAGCTGGATTTTAATAGGACCAGAGATGGAGCCTGACATACTGATTTGGGTAGCCTGTTCCAGGCATTTGGTGAAGCAAGGTTGAACGAACAGAGCCTAGAGTTGGCAGTGGAAGAGAAAGGCACAGATAAAAGTGATTTGCCTGATAAGTGGAGTTTCCGATGAGGGGTGTAGTAAGAGATAAGAGCGGAGCGGTAATGAGCTGCAGAATGAATGCACTTGTAGGTCAATAGGAGAAGTTTGAACTGGATGCGGAAACGGATAGGGAGTCAATGAAGTGACTTGAGAAGAAGGGTTATGTGAGCATAGCAACACTGATGGAAGATTAGCCTTGCAACTGAGTTTTGAATGAATAAAGGAGAGATGATTCAATGGGCGACAAGCAAGGAGCAGGCTGCAGTCATCTAAACAGGGTGTGACTAGAGAGTGGTTAAGGGTCTTGGTAAGTGTGTTCAGAAAGGAAGAGATAAATTTTGCTGATGTTATAGAGAAAGAAATGGCAGGTTTTAGCTATCTGTTGGATATGTGCAGAGAAAGAGAGAGGAGTCAAAGAGGACCCAAGGTTACAAGCCAAAGAAATGGGGAGGATGACAGTGTTATTCACAGAAACAGAGAAAGAAGGAAGAGGGTGGTGGGTTGAGGGGGATAGATAAGAAGATCAGTCTTAGCCATGTTTAGTTTCAGATGGAAGCAGGACATTCAGGCAGCAACTTCAGAAACGCAGGCTGAGATGGGCCTAGATTTCTGGAGAGATTTCAAGTACAGAGAGGTAAATCTGAAAGTCATCAGTATAAAGATGGTACTGAAAACCATGGGAGGAGATCAGGGCACCAAGTGATTAAATATATTTATTTATTTTATTTATTTTGTGGTTCTTATATACCGCACTCTTAAAAATCAGCGCGGTTTACATATAACGATATTGTGCAAAGTAGGCACTTACAATGAAACAGGGGATTGAACTTGGAATTCAACAGAGGGTACGATATACAATTTAAGATAGTTATCTACAATTTGTATTTACAATATGTACAATATATAGAGAGAAAAGAAGTCCCAAGACAAAGTCCTGAGCTACACCTACTGAAAGTGGATAGCAGTAGAGAAAGATCTGCCAGAACATACGCTAAAAGTGTGATGGGAGAGAGAAAAAGAAAATCAAGACAGAACAGAGCTCCTAAATCTAAGCGGAACAGGGTATTGAGGAGGAGATGGTAATCAACAGTGTAAAAGCAGTAGATAAGTCAAGAAGGATGAGGATCGAGAACAGGCCCTTGAATTTGGACATGAAGAGGTCAACTGGAGACTGGCAAGGGCCATTTCAGTAGATAATAGAAGATGAAAGCCAGATTTCAGTGGATCTAAAATGGCTTGAGAAAAAAAGAAAGTTAAGAAAGTGGCAGTGAACAACACATTCAAGTAGTTTAGATATGAAAGGGAGGCGAGAGATGGGCCAATTGGAATGACAGGTAGATTCCAGTGAGAGTTTTTTGAGGAACGGTGTAATCATAGCATATTTGAAGGCTGCAGGAACAGTTCCAGTGTAAAGCGAAGACAGAAGAAAGTGGAGGAAGAAAGCAGTTGAAAGTAACAAGAGGTGAAGACTAAAATGGAGAAAAGCAAAAAAAAAAAAAAAATCCAGACACATCATAAAGGTTCTTAAACTACTTCATTTTTATAATGTAAAATAATTTTACATATTAAATGCAAATTTTATGCAAATTCATGCAAATGTACCACATAACATAAACATCTTTGCTGCAGAATGTTTGAACCCTTGTTGCAGATTATTTCTGAGTTGCTGTAGCTGAGCGACTTCCGCACCATTTACCAAGCTCTCATCATCCCTCATTTTGACTATTCAAACGCCATCCTACAAGGACTCCCTCAGGCAACCTTACATCCCTTACAACTCGCAATGAACAGTGCAGCGCGAATCCTCTTCGGAGCACCAAGGAGAGAGCATATCACACCCCTCCTGATGCAGCTGCACTGGCTCCCCATTCAAGCCAGGATTAGCTTCAAGACCTTAGTGATGACATTCAAGGCCATCAACGGGCTCTCCGCATCCTCAGTATGTGACCTCATACAACCACCCACACCCAACAGGATAAGAAGAACCACCGCAGCCAACATGCTAGCAATACCAAAAGCCATGACAAGATGCTCCATATCAACTTCAAATAGAGCCTTCAGTCTGAGCGCCCCAAGCCTATGGAACTCCCTACCACCACACATCAGAGCTATCCCCAACTTGAGCCAGTTCAGGAAGGCCTTAAAACAACTCCTCTTTATTAGATACCTTATAGACTCCCCCGAACCACAGCCACCAGGTATGACCATCTCACAATAACTCCATCCCACATGCATACAGTTACCTATTTCAATGTTTCACACATGTAGATAGTTTCCCCTGTTATCCAAGTTGATTGCTCCTGTTTATTGTAATGACCTGACTCCTGTTTATTGTCGGATACTGTTAGTTTTATGTAAACCGCGCTGATCGCAAATAGTGCGGTATATAAGAAATGTAAATAAATAAATAAATAAATAAATAAATAAAATTGGGGGTTCAGTCCCTGGCTTTCTAAGTTATTTGGGTACCAGGGTTCATCTCCAAAGGGGGAAAACTATAATGCTAGGCCCAAATGGTGTAGGCATGAATTTCAGAGTGGGCCACTTTAAGAGTTTATTTATGTATCTGCATATTTGGTATACTGCCATTTGTTTTGTTACATTACAAAGGTCTGCAAAAAAAATTTTTTCAAGAGCTGTTTTGGTTATTTCATGTAATCTTTATGTTTTTTGGTGCGCTGAATCCAAAAATGGCCTCCATTTTGTCATAGGACATCACGTTTCCTGACAATTTAGGTAACTATGTTAAATAAGGCAATACCTCAAAATAAATAGAAATAGACTTATAAAATTAAAGTTTTATTACAATATTTTCATGAAAATCCTTTTTTGAACTGAAATGAGCTCACCTACACACACTAAACTCGATTCTTCTTCCTTGTGAGGCTCCTCTTGGTGCATTTACGCTTGTAAGTAGCATCTGGAATGTCTCTCTGAAGCATCCAACAGTAGTCTGCCATCATTGTAATGCTCCATTTTCCCTGGTATCTCCTTTCCATCTCTTTAATGTCTTGGTGGAATCGTTCACCTTGTTCCTCACTCACAGCTCCCAAATTTTCAGGAAAGTAGTCAAGGTGGGACTGGAGGAAATGCACTTTCAAACTCATCAGGCAACCTAAAGCTTGAAATGCTTTCAGCATTCGTCCGACGATCTTTTTGTAGTGAGGATCTTTGTTATTGCCTAAAAATTTCTGTACGATTTCTTTAAATGCAATCTACCCTTCTTTTTGAGGATCCGTCATGGTATTGACAAACTCTTGATCAACTATAAGCCTTCTAATGTCTGGTCTGATGAACACACCTTCCTTCAATTTTGCCTCCGACAGGCCTGGAAACTTGGTGACCAAGTATTTGAAGCATTCTCCATCTCTTGGAAGTGATTTTACGAATTGCTTCATCAATCGCAATTTTATGTGGAGAGGTGATAGAAGAACTTTATGGGAAGGTACCAAAGTTTCTCGGAGGACATTTTTTTCACCGACTGTTAGCACCCTCGGCTGCCAACTCTCCAGTGATTTTGTCGGTCTCGACTGTCCCATAGACACAGAAAACAAGGATATTTGGTATACCCAGCTTGTTGCCCGAGCAGCATGCACGAGACCTTCAAGTCCCCACACACTTGCCAAACATGGTCTTCATATTTAAGTTTACGAAGAACCAATTCCAAGTTCTCATAGGTTTCCTTCAAGTGTACGGAATGACCTACAGGTATGGAAGCGTAAAAACCGTTGTGGAGTAAAACTGCTTTGAGACTTCTTTTTGAAGAATCTATAAAAAGATGCTATTGCTCTGAATCATATTGGATTTTAAATTGACCCATCAGACCTTTGACATCGATGCAATAAACCAACTTGTCTTCCTGGGCGAAGTAAAGAACGAACTCCTTTTCACGATGTCTGAACCATGAAGATGACATGCCTGGCAACAATAAATTCCTGCTTTTCAGCCTTGATCCGAGTAACTCAGTGGCATCTTTGGGAAGATTCAAGTCTCTTACCAAATCATTCATCTCCTCCTGAGAAAACAATTTTAGCCTTGTATCATCTTCAAAGTCAGAACTTGATTCGTCATCTGGTTCAGGTATGACTTCACCTTCATCGGAGCTAGGTATCTCTTCCAAGGTAGCAGGGGGCCTGGGTACTGGTATATCTGTGCTATGGGGGATGGGACGAATTGCCGAGTGAAGATTGGGGTATGAAATGGAATGCTTCCATTTGGAATTAAACCCTTTCACATCGCATGAACAAAAGTAACAGTCGTCACTATGGTTCTTTTGCTCTCGCCATACCATAGGAATCCCATAACGGAAAGATTTTTTCTTACCCTTGAACCAGTTTCGGAGGTCCTCAACACACGGTTTGCACACTTTATGAGGCGCCCAGACTTTATCATGATCTCCAATTTTTAGTCCAAAGTATGCAAAGTATACTTTTATCACAAAGTCTGTAATATTCTGCTGTTGCTTCAACACTGTATATTCACCACAGATGAAACAGAAACTGGCGAATTAATACACTTTCGTGGAGCTATAACATAACGGTTGAAGAATGACGAGCTAACATGAATTGCGATGAAAAAGTGTGAACAGTCTAGAACCAAGAACCTGATGATGATTCGTGCACAAGTGTGGCATGCAGGAGAGAGCAGCTCTGTGTCTGTACACGAGGCGTCACAGTGCTGGCCACGCCCCCCTGCACTGACCGGAGCTGCTGCTATCTGCCCTGTGTCTCCCTCCCACTGGATTCTTCAGGAAAGATTAACCCCTTCTACCATTAGAAGCACGGACTTAAAACTTGCTTAGCTTATGTATATATTGCTGACCATCAGATTTACAATGCTATATTTTTTTTTACATAACTCTGACAACCCCTTTAAGGTTTTTTTGGCATTTTATATCTTAAATGCACTTATGTGAATTAATTAATAGTAATTTGAATTAATTAATAGTAATTTGAAAAAATTTGATAAATTTGAAGACAATTTTGCATGTTGTGGCAAATCATGACGTCTGGGAGTTTTTTCAATATTTTATTTGTTTTCAGCACACCAAAATACATGGAAATTAGATGAAAATAATCAAATTTATGGTTATTTACAAAAAGATTACTAATCCATAACATAAACAAAAACATAGAACATAAAAACAAAAGAGAACCTGTTGTTTAGAAATTAAGAAAAAAATAAACAAATAGGGAGGGCAGAGATGCATACATGTAAAACAACATTCTTTACCATAAGATTAAATAAGGAGATACAATGAAACATATTATAGCATACATTAGGGAAAGTCATATTTCTGCTAAAAAAACAAGAAGAGGGCAGGCCTATATGCGTTAGATTTTTGTCAACTGAAATGAAAAGTTATAGAGTCATGTTTTTAAACCTAGATGTGGAGTTTATTTATTTATTTAACATTTTTTATATACCGTCTTTCTACGAATCAAGACGGTTTACATATAACAATAAAGGCAGTATATTTCAACTGTTTACAAGGAACGAATAACTGGATACAGAGTAAGCAACATGAAGAACTAAATTATAATATACAGTTAATTGCAGTGAACAGTGATCAACTATTTACATATATACATATGTATGTGGACAGCTACGGATGGGAGCACTGTAAGGTTAATGGAATAAGGGCAGGGAGGTAAAAGTAAGAGGTTTGGTATTAGGGTGGGAGAGAGAAATGCTCAAGGAAAAGATGGGTCTTTAACTTTTTCCGGAATTCAATGTGGCTCACACAGTTGCGCAGCTCATGCGGAAGGGTGTTCCAAAGGGATGGAGCATAGAGGGAAAAGGTCCTGTCACAAGTGGATTGTTTACAGTGTTTTTTAGTTGAGGGTATAGACAATAAATTATTAGTGATAGAGCGGTGCTTTCTAGTAGTGTTGGAGAAGGTAAGGAGAGGGGAGAGACATGGAGCTGACTCATTAGAAATAATTTTGTGTATTAGAGTAAGGACCTTGAATTTCACTCGGTGATGAATTGGGAGCCAGTGGAGATCATAGAGAATTGGTGTAATATGAGCTCGTCTGGGGCTGTTTGTTATGAGACGCGCTAATGTATTCTGGGCAAGTTGGAGGGGTTGAATAGAGTTCTTGGGGAGGCCCTGATATATTAGGTTGCAATAGTCAAGTGATGGGGTTGTGAGGGCCTGACAGACAGTGCGAAAGGAGTCAGGGCTTAAGAGAGGTTTGAGGTTCCTGAGAGTGCGCAGCTTAGCGTATACTGTGTTGGTGGTTTTCTTTATTTGTTCGGAGAAAGATAAGTTTGATCAATTATGATTCCAAGATATTTCACCTGGTTTTTTAAGGAGACAGTGATATCATTAAAGGTGAGGGTTGTGGGGGGGACGTATGAGGGGTTAGAGAAAACTTGGAGTGCCTCAGTTTTGGATTGGTTGATTATTAGGTTGTGTTGAGAGAGCCATGATTTGAGGCTGGTTAGACATTCGTCTAACTTAGAGAAGTTAGGATTAGAAAGGTTAAATGGGGTGAAACACATCATATCATCTGCATATATTTGATACTGGATGCCATAATTCTCCAAGCAAACAACCAAAGAGAGGGAATAACATAATATAGGAGCTTAGCAACCAAAAATTGCATTATGGGATATGTTTACTAAACTGTGCTAACAGTTAGCACAAGATTTATTACGTGGCTATTTGTGTCATGCTGACTGATAGTGTGGGGTAGTGTGGTAAAAATCCAATGCTAATCGCTTAGTGTGGAAGGGACAGTGACAGGTCAAATTAGGCACTGACAGCACATTGTGGTTAGCATGGGTATCACTGGTGCACACTAATCGCAACATTGGCGCTAGTGCGGGTGCCCTTACCATCTTCTCAGTGGGTGGTGGTAAGTCCACCCATATTAGGTGTGCTTGTTGGTTGCATGGTGACGTGTATCTCCCTGCGATAATTGCAGGAGGACATGCCGGGCACACTCCCAACAGTTAACGTGGGTCCACACCACCTCCTAGTAAACCCTACACCATCCCTAAGTGTGATTTCTGATGGAACTACTAATAAAAGGTGTGATCAAAAAGCATCGAGACTTGTGTAGCTATATAACAATATGTCACACCACGATGCTATTGAGCATGCAGTGACCTAATTATGTGCTCTGCATGTACAGAGTGTAGCTTGGTTGCAGCACACCTGTACTTTTTTAATCACTTGATGTTTGGTATCGTGTAAAAGCAGTTTGTCAGATTTACGATGAGTGAAAAAATTGAACAGCAAAGTTGCATTAAATTCTGCCAGAAACTTGGAGATTTGTGCAAAGAGACTTATGACAAATTACAGCAAGTGTATGGCGATGAATACACGAGACATTCTCGAGTTTATGACTGGCACAAACATTTCCAAGAGGGCTGCCAAAGTGTTGATGGTGATAAATGTTCTGGAAGGTCATCCATGAGCAGGAATGAAGATAAAGTTGAAGCAGTGCATGCCACAATAATGCTCAAATCATCGATTGACTAACGGAGGTTGCTGAGGACATGGACATCAGTTTCAAGTTGGTACAGTCCATTCTACTGTTGATTTGGGGATGAGATGCATGTCTGCAAAATTCGTGCCAAAACTCCTGTCCCTTGACCAAAAAGAAGATTGACTGTCTGCAGCCAGGGAGTTGTTGGAATGCATTGAAAATGACCCAGATTTCATCAAAAAGATTATTATATGATGAATCGTGAATTTATGGTTATGACCCAGAAACTAAGGCTCAATCCTCATAATGGAAGACTCCAAACTCTCCCAGACCCAAGAAAGCCCGTCAGGTGAGGAGCAATGTCAAGGTCATGCTTACAGTTTTCTTTGATTACCAGGGTATTGTTCATCATGAGTATGCTTCAAAAGGCCAAACCATCAATAAGGAGTACTACGTCCATGTTCTGACTTGTTTGAGAAATGCAGTTTGCCATAAGAGGCCAGGGTTGCACAGGAATGGTGAATGGTTGCTTCATCCCAATAATGCCCCAGCTCACTCATCACATCTTGTCCAGCAGTTCTTGGCCAAACACCAAATCGAGCAAGTCTGTCAGCTTCCATACTCACCTGACCTCGCACCCTGTGACTTTTTTTCTTGTTTCCAAAACTGAAATTACCACTGAAAGGAAGGAGATTCGATGACTTGGAGATCATTAAGCAAAATTGGACACAACAGTTTCACAGCATAATGAAAGAGGCATTTCAAAATTATTTCCAGCAATGGCAGGAACGCTGGAGGAAGTGTGTTTTATCAGAAGGGGACTCCTTTGAAGGAGAATGAGTGCAATAACTGTCAGTGTTATACTTTGTGTTATTGTACAAGTCTCGATACGTTTTGATCATTGCTGGTACATTTGCTTGTGATGATAAAAGAGACCATTGACGACAGTATCAACAGTCAGCATCCAAAGAGGCCCTTTTACTAAAGTGTAAGTTTTTGCATTTACCATGCATTAGGAGCAAAATCCAATATATAAGTACAAAAACCATGTGGTACTTGTCGTGGGTGTGCCCAGCATGCTCCCTGCTGTTACCACATGGAAAATTTCTTACTGCGCGTTAAATAAAATAGCAGTTAGCATGGATGCACTTAACACCTCTTGAAGTGGCATTAAGTGCACCAACATTATCTCCAAAATTGATAGCGCATTAGTACCCTGCACCAACTGCAGTGGGCAGTCCATGCCCACTCTTTGCCCATTAACTGCCCAGTCACTGCCCCTTCATGCTATAAGCAGTTAGTGGGATTTTTACTGCACTGGTGGTAACTTCCTTTTAGGGCGGTTTACATTATAACTTCAACAACTTTATAATAAACAGGGAATTAAACTTGGAGAGATATACTTATAATATATATAAACTTAGATTGTACAGTGGAACAATAGTCTATTAGGTTAAATCATCTGTTAAATTGGAGTAATACAAGGAAGTAGATGTAGGGTATATGATGGAGACTGATATTGTAAGGCAGGACTAGAAGGTGTTCGTCAAGTGATGTTGGCATAAAGCTCTGTGAATAAGAACGTCTTTATGGCTCTGCGAAAATCCTGGAGGTCCATGGTGACTCTTGTAGTTTCTGGTAATGAGTTCCAAAGTATTGGTGCATAGAGGGAGGGCGCTCTGTTACAGGTTAGCTGTTTTGCTTTGGTTTTTGCCTTTGGTATGGGCAATAGGTTTCTAATGGAGGATCATCGGTTTCTTGTTTCTGGATCTCTCTCGATCGTTGGTTGGAGAGTGATTGGTGCCAATTGGTGAAGTATCAAAGATGATAGTGAGTGATTTGAATTTGGTTCTTTGAAGGACTAGGAGCCAGTGCAGTTCTTTTAATGTAGGGGTTGTGCCCCTCGGTATCCTAGATATTATTCTTGCTGCCATGTTAGTTGTAGAGGTTGTATGCTATATTTTGGCAGACCCTGATAAATGGAGTTGCAGTAATCTAGTGTTGGCATAATCATTGCCTGGCAGATGGTGTGGAAGCTCTTCTCATCCAGGAGTGGTTGGAGACTTTGTATTGTTCATAGTTTATGGTATGCTGATCTTGTTGCTTTGGATATGTGTGTTTGGAAATTTAAGTTACGGTCCAGTATGACTTGGAATTATCTCACTTCCTGCTTGATCTCTATGTCATTCTGATGTACTTTAAGTTTGTTCGGGGATGTGAATGAGTTATTACGGATTATGAAAGTGCTTCCAATTTGGTATAGTTTTTGTGGAGGTTTTGTCAATGTAGCCAGTTGGTCATTATTTCCAGACAGGATATAATTCTGGAGAAGTCAGGTTGAGCGGTGTGGAATGGGGCAAAGACCATTATATCATTTGCATACATTTGGTATTCAATATTGTAGTTTTTTAAATATGTTTTTGTTAATTTTACTGCAGCCCATGCTAACAGTTACCATGAGGTAAAGCATGCATTAAGTGCTTAGTACACTTTAGTAAAAGTGCCCCAAATAGTTATTCTAAGGGATTCCTTTTACTCAGACATAAAAACAAACTCAGTAGAGATATTCCGACAAGTGCACTTTGCACATGTGACATCTGTGCTTCACACATAATTCATAATAATCTTCAGAAACACTTTCTCCTAATACACAGTAAAGTTCCACAGTGGTAATGAAGAGAATGCCACTATGACTTTTCATATCTCATTTCCTGCTGCAGAGCCAAAGCAGCTGTGCTTTATTCTAGTGGAAGCCTTTAAGCACTCTATATGATATCAGGACATCTTTCTCCAAGGTTTCATCTTCATTTGCTGTACTCCTTGATTTACTTCCCATGTAATTATCTTCACTCTGCTAGTTGCTCCATGAAAGTTCTTCCAAAGCTCTCAACAACTGATGATCTTCACTCTTATTTCTCTAAACCTGCAAACCTACATGTAAGACCCTTCATTTCATGAGAATCATGCTGGCATTTAAGAACATAAGATATGCCATACTGGGTCAGATGAAGGTCCATCAAGCCCAGTATCCTGTTTCCAACAGTGGCCAATCTAGGTCATACGTACCTAGCAGTTTCCCCAAAAGACACAGATTCCACAATGCTTGTACTGGGTCAAGCATCGATATCCTGGGTCCCTTCTTAATAATGGTTTATAGAACTTTCCTCCAGGAACTTGTCCAAACCTTTTTTAAACCCAGCTACACTAACAGCCTTTACTACATCCTCTGGTAACAAATTCCAGAGTTTGATTACATGTTGAGTGAAAAAATATTTTCTTTTATTAGTCTTTAATAGTTTACCTTGTAGCTTCATTGCATGTCCCCTAGCCTTTCTATATTCTGATAACGTAAACAATCGATCTACGTTTACCCATTCCACTCCGTTCATTAATTTATAGACATCTATCATATCTCCCCTTTACCATTTTGGTAGCTCTTCTCTGAACCTTTTCTAATAACGCTATATCCTTTTTAAGATACGGCAACCAGAATTGTACACAATATTCAAGGTGCGATCTCACCATGGAATGATATAGAGGCATTATAATATCTTTTGTTTTATTTTCCATTCCTTTCCTTATGATACCTAGCATTCTATTTGCTCTCTTGGCTGCTGCTGCACACTGGGCTGAGGGTTTTAACGTTATCCACAATGATGCCTAAATCTTTTTCCTGGATGGTGGTTCCGAATGTAGAACCTAGCATCGTGTAACCATAGTTTGGGTTGTTCTTCCCTAGGTGCATAACTTTGCACTTGTCCACATTAAATTTCATCTGCCATTTTGATGCCCAGTATTCCATTTTATCAAGATCCTCTTGCAATTTTCCACAATCCTCATGGGTTTTAAGAACTTTAAATAGTTTTGTGTCATCTGCAAATTTGATAACCTCACTCGTTATTCCCCTTTCCAGGTCATTTATGAATATGTCAGAAAGCAGTGGACCCAGCACAGATCCCTGGGGTACACCACTATTCACCTTTCTCCATTAGGAAAATTGGCCATTTAGCCCTTCCCTCTGCTTTCTGTCTTTTAACCAGTTCCTGATCCACAATAGTACACTGCCTCCTATCCCATGACTCTTTAGTTTTGCCAAAAGTCTCTGATGAGGGACCTTGTCAAAGGCTTTCTGAAAGTCCAGATACGCTATATCAACCGACTCACCTTTGTCCACCTGTTTATTCACACCTTCAAAAAACATAACAAATTAATAAGACAAGATCTTCCTTGTCTAAAGCCATGTTGGCTGTCTCCCATTAGGCCATGACTATTTACATGCCGAGTAATTTTATTCTTTATGATGGTTTCTACCATTTTTCCCGGTACTGACGTCAGGCTCACCGGTCTGTAGTTTCCCGGATCACTCCTGGAACCCTTTTTAAAAATTGGCGTTATATTGGCGATCTTCCAATATTCAGGTATTACAGATGATTTTAATGAAAATTCACAGATTACTAATAGCAGGTCTGCAATTTCATATTTCAGTTCTTTCAACAGCCTTGGATGTATACCATTCGGCCCAGGTGATTTGCTACTCTTCAGTTTATCTAATAGTTGTAATACATCTTCCCGATGTATTGATATTTGCTTTAATTCTTCTGCACCTTTAAATACCACTTCAGTCATGGGTAACATCCCTACATCTTCCTCAGTAAAGACCGAAGCAAAGAATTCATTCAGTCTCTCCGCTATCGCCTTGTCGCCTCTTAGTGCCCCTTTAACCCCGCTATCATCTAATGGACCAACTGACTCTCTCACAGGTTTTTTGCTACGAATGTACTTGAAAAAGTCTTTATTTCGTGTTTTTGCTTCCGCAGAAAGCTTCTTCTCAAATTCTCCCTTTGCCTGCCTTATCAGTGCCTTGCATTTGACTTGCCAGTGCTTGTGCTGTTTCTAGGTTGCGTCATTTGGCTCTTTTTTCCATTTCCTGAAAGTTGTTTTTTTGGCAACAACAGCCTCTCTAACCTCACCTTTAAACTATGCTGGCAGTTTTTTGTACTTCCTTCCACTTTGGTGGATCCGTGGAATAGTCTCCCAGTGGAGGTGGTAGAGATGAGGACAGAGTCTGAATTCAAAAAAGCATGGGACAAACACAGAGGATCTCTAAAGGAAAAAAGGGGACTGTTGTAGTCGTTGATATGGAAGGACAGACTAGATAGGCCATGCGGTCTTTTTCTGTCATCATATTTCTATGTTTCTATGTAACAGCCTCTCTGACCTCACCTTTAAACCATGCTGGCAATTTTTTGGACTTCCTTCCACTTTTCTTAAAGCGTGGAATACAGCTGCTCTGGGCTTCCAAGATAGTATTTTTAAACAACACCCAAGCTTGATGTAATCCTTTCACCCTTGCAAATGCTACTTTTCATTTTTTCTTAACTATTTTCCTCATTTTATCTTAGTCTCCCTTTCGAAAGTTAAAAGGTAGTACTGTGGATTTCCTTACCATCCCTCCTCCATTAATTAAATCAAACGCGATCATGCTATGATCACTATTGCCAAGTGGTCCCAACACCCTTATCTCTTGTACCAGATCTGGTGTTCCACTAAGGACTAGGTCCAATATGGCTTCCCCTCTGGTCGGTTCATGAACCAGCTGCTCCAAGAAGCAGTCATTTATTTCATCTAGGAACTTTATCTCCCTAGCATGTCCTGCCGTGACACTGACCCAGTCGATACCGGGGTAATTGAAATCACCCATTATTACTACTGTGCTGTAACTTTTGTTAGCTTCCTTGATTTCTTTGAGCATTTCATCATCCATTTGTTCATTCTGGCCAGGTGGTCGATAGTACACCCTGTTGCCAACTGGTTCCAAATTGGCCTATATAGCATTAATAACGTCCTGGATTTTCTCCATTGCTACAGGGACTTGTTGTCTTGCTTTTCTTAGGGAATTCAATTGAGAAATCAGAACTACAAGTTCCTGCATGCAATGGGTAAATCCAGGACTGGGTCAATCTTACTGGGCAAATCTAAAGTCTGTTGGCTACCCTAATTAGAATTGTTCCATTCTCCTTTAACTTACAAAAACTTTGCTATATTATTCTCCAGACTTACCCTGGAGACCAAATTCAGAAACCTCTCCTACTTCTGGCAGAGCCAGCACTCCCTCCCCACCTTTCTGCTCCCCTGGCCAGAATCACTCTGTTTAGCTCACAGAGCTTCTGTTCTCTGAAAACATTTATACTCTAGATGCTTCCCTCTATGACTCATTCCATGAATGTACCTCTTACCAGAGGGCATGATACATGAACTGAATCAACCATGATTATCACTGAGCTAAGCACCATAATAAATGCTATGTGGCTGAAGGGTTCCTGCTTTCTATCAAGATAAATTACTATTTCGTATACATAGAAGGAAATTGCTAAAAATTTGATTTAGCCATTGGAGTTATCTTGAGTCTTGCTTCTGGTTGCTAAATGAATTAATGTATTGCTACTTATAGCACTAATATCTGTCTCTTTGACTTTTTCCTCACCCTTACCCCATATCCCTGATTTAGGTTGTGTCCCTCCACCTTCTCTGAGAAGATGTGCAAGGCAGCAAAGCTACCAGTCACAACATCCCTACGGCCCAGACGCTGGTGCGTATATTCAAAAGAGGTTTTGACTCTGTGCTTTCCAGAGAGAGGGGGAGAGGGGATTTGGATCAAGAAGAGAAAGAAGGGGATTTACTAACAAAGGCTAAGATTTAAGGGAAGGTTAGTATTAGCAGTTTCGTTCAACCCAAACATTATTGAACAGTTACAAAGGACAAGCATACTGCATACCTATAAGTGCTCAGATATACAAGCGCACTGTAACATTGCCCCTGGTTGCCTCATCAGGGCTTGGATTGTGGGTGCTCTTCTCCCTCCCTCCCAGTCTGTATAGCACCCTATAACAGCGTGCTGGAGGGTAACAGCCCTTTTGGCATATCTATGCCTGTCGCCACCTGCTTTTGCTTGTTTCTGATTTGTAAGGTTAGAAAAAAATCTAAACAGCAATGTCACTTGTGAACCAGTTTATTCAATTGCTTCCAAATTTGTATAATATATATCTGATGGGGTTAAGAGAACATTTTCAGATATTTTCTGGTTTTATTAATCACAGAATATCTAAGAACTTATGAAAGTAATCATAGGTTTGTCCTTCTCAAATGGACTAACAAGGTAAACACTAGGGATGTGCATCTGTGAGCATGCATCTGGTATGTTTGGGTGCCTTAAAATCGGAAGTGGGTGTAAATCACTTCTTTGCATAAATGCCTTTCAATTAATGTGCAGATAGCACAGAAAGGGGCACTGATATCATCACTGGGCTTCCAGGAAGCTCAAAAAGAGTGAGTTACTGAACGTGGCTGAGTGGAGTGGGGGGAGGGCACCAGATTCATTAGTAGCACAGGGTGCGTTTCTAGCCACTTACGGTCCTGACCTATACACTCCCCTGATTACCAAATTGTGCTCCCATTTCATAATACCTTCTTGAAAATTAAACTCCTCTCGTTACCCCTCAAAGTCTTGTAATATACTGTCCATTTAGGGGCTCTCTCCACAGTTACTTTACTATTGTAACGCAAATAAGTACTAAACCAACACCATGTAATGTGCAATGGGCAAAATAAAACAAGTTTTTTTATGTCTTTCAGAAGTTATGTTGTTGGCGCATGAAACAAGTATTTAAGATCAAGTGAATGTAAGAAGTTTTTCTCTGTTGACAATGGGGTGAAATAGGAAGTACCTTGCAGCCAATCCCCTATATAATGCATATTACATGCAATATTGTAAAGAGGCAAACTAGAAAAGCCCAAATCACCATCCCCCTTTTGGCAATACGTCAACATCAAGAACTGGATGTGAGCCTTACTGCCTCTCACAAAAAGCATGAGAGAATGGAGTATATCACATTTATCTCTGAGTAAGATATACCAGAAGCATTTACATCATATAGAGTTACTTGAGAATCACTATCATTTGATATAAAAAGAGCGTCCTTAACAAAGATACAGATAGTCCTTTAGGTAATAAAGCAAAAAGAAAAAGAACTCACTTATTCATGTCATATACGGTCCATACTCACTCATACCCCTCTCAAATGTCCCATCCATAACCATACACATTCACAACACTCTCCCCACATATCCTAATCCCTTCACAGCCACTCTCCATCTATCTCATTACTACCACAATGCAATATACATAGAATCTCAAAATGATGAGAATCGTAAGATAAAGATATCCAATTCTGAAATAACTATTTCATCTCACATACTAATGAATCCACATTAATTCTCAAAGTCACCAAATTAGCGGGCATCCAAACTTCCGGAAATTTGAGACAATCCTCTGCCCAATATAGTGGAAAGGCCCCTCCCAAAACCGTGTCCGCTTTACATTACAGGCCATAATTTCTGTTGTGGTCAAATTAAGCTTCAATCTTGCAATTTCACCAAATATCTCAAACATCCTAAATGTCTCCCTCAACAATATTTTGGGATCCATCAGTAGCATTACACAAAAGATAAGTAATAGTAGTAGAAGTAAACTAAAAATATTGTCTATGAAGGCCAAACATTTTAATTCACAGTCCTCACAGCACAGACCATATATTTGCACATTGTCTCACAAAGACTGCTAACAACAGCTCCAAAAACAGCAAAAACAACAGTGGAGAGAAAGGGCAATCCTGACAAGTACTCCCCCCCCCCCCCCAGGACACATCCTCGGAACACGTGCTATTGATCCACATCCACGCCCGTGGTTGATTGTAAAAGACCTTGACTACCTGTTCGAACCAATTCCCCCCCAACCCATAAAGAGGAAGAATTAAACCCAAGACACACAATCAAAAGCTTTTACGGCATCACAACTGATTGCCAGCAGGGGAATACCATTCTCAGAAGCATATGACCACGTTCCCAATACTTTACGCATATTCAATCTCCAGGAACAAGCAGGAATGAGTCTTCACATATGGGTACGTCGGTACTGACGGAGCCTGCGCGGGAACGCTCCCCAGCGTCCAATCAGAAAGCCTTTGGGAGCATCACACAGCGCCTGCGTGCTGCCTTCCCGCCTTTCCCAACTGTCTCTCCTCAGTTCTTCTTTTCCGCGGAGCCAGCAGGTCATGTTCCTGTCACCGCAGAAGAATTTCCTTATTTTTTCTTTATTTCTTTTGTGTCGCGTCTGCCTTCTTCGACGCTGTACTGCTACCACCGGTCTTTGTTCTTTTCTTCTTGTAAAAAAACAAACAAACACATTTTTTCCGTTCTTTTTCTTCAGGTACACTTGCGTTTTGGGCCTTAGGCCCAAATCTTTTTTTCCTTAAATATTGTAAAGTCTGCCTCAGGATTTAAAAAGTGCACAAAATGTGGCGGTACCATTTCCGTCACCGACACCCATGACTGGTGTCTAAAATGTTTAGGTCCTGACCATTCCATAACAGATTGTGTGTCCTGTTCCATGATGTCTAAAAGAGGTCGGCAGAACCGAGCTGCCAAGCTCAGTACCCTGTTTCCCTCTGATGCGGCTTCTTCTTCCTCACATGGATCTCAGGTAACTAAACATAAATCCAGCCGGTCCTCGAAGGGTAGATCTCCTTCTAAGCATCGAGATGCCTCTGGCGTTGCCCTCGAGGATTCTGCACCGGCAAAATTACCCCGGCGGGAGGCTTCGGCCTCTAAAGCATCATCATCGGGGTTCCAGGATGATCTCGATGGCGTGGCCTCGACAGATCTCCTGGTGCCATGCTCTGGGATACCGGTGGCTTCCACCGGTACCGACTTCCAAGCATTGGCGGCGTCAATGGATCAGAGGATTCTGTCCATAGAACTCAGTCTGGCGGCTTTCCTTGTGGCATCGACGCCCGTGGTACCACAACAGACTACTCCACCGGTACCGGCTCTAGCATCGCCATCCGTACCAATCCCAGTACCGGTGGCATCGACGTCCGCTATGCCGGTACTCTGTCCGCTGAAGCCCTCCGGTACCGATACCCCGGTACCGGTTATTCCTGATACCGACCCCGGTCGGTACGGGTATCGGGCTTTGCAAGAGCATCCGGACAGATGATACTTCGATTCCTCTGAGGACTCTGAGGATTCTGAAGAGTCGGTCAATGCAGTGATGCTTCTTCCACAGGAGGAGTCCTCTCCTAAACGAAGGATGTCTCCTCCAGAGGACTTGTCTTTTCAAGACTTTATCAAGGAGGTGGCTCAGGGCCTCTCTATCTCAGTGGCCCCTAAGACAGAGCCCAGAGCCAAGGAGTTAAATATTTTACAATATCCTAAAACTCCTAAGGAGGCAGCTACCTTGCCTATTCATGAGATTCTGTATGATCTCATGTTGAGGATGTGGGAAGCTCCTCTAACCACCTCTCCTCATTCTCGCAGGTTGGATACCATGTATCGTGTCCCTCCTTGTCCTGGTTTCCATAAAACTCAACTTCCTTCTATTGTGGTTGAGTCTGCAATGAGAAAGATTAGAAGTGCCAAAAGACATGCCTCTAATCCTCCAGGACGTGAATGTAGAACCCTGGATGCTTTTGGAAGAAGAGTCTTCCAAGCTTCCATGCTTGCTGTGAGAATTAATTCTTATAGTCTCTACATGGGAATGTTCTTAAAAGAAGTCACTGACCATTTGCAGACTTTAAGTCCTTTTATGTCTGAAGATAAAAGGCAGGACTTTCTCACTGGGCTCAAACATGCCCAAGATATCTCCAAATTCTCCAACCGTGCAGCTTTCGACTCCTTTGAATGCGTAAGCAGAGCCTCAGCTATTGCCATAGGTGCATGTAGGATTGCTTGGCTTCAAGCATCTGATTTGGAGATCTGGGTTCAAGATGAATTGGGGAATATCCCTTGTACAGGTGAGAACCTGTTTGGTAAGGATTGGCAAGCAAAAGCCAATCAGATGGATGCTGAAAATTCTGCTTTGGATAGACTATCCAAATCCACAGCTGCTCCTGCTAAGAAAAGGTTATTCAAGAAAACACCTTTTTCTAAAAAGGGAAGATTCTATCCTGCTTATGGTCAGCAGGCATCTTCTGCAGCTCAGTTCCCTACCAAACGTCAGCAATCTTCCAAACAGACCAAAGCAAAGGCTGCTAGGCCTGCTCCAGCCCAGCAACCTCAGCCCCCTCAGGGCCTTTGACTTTCCGCTAGAGAACTTAGCCTTCCTGGCTCTAGAAGGACCAGAGCCCTCCACCATTCCAGGAAGGTTATGTCACTTTGCTCCCAGGTGGGGGCAAATTACAGCAGAGCATTGGACACTCTCCATCATAAGAGAGGGGGTACAAACTTCATTTTTCAAGCTTGCCCCCTTTCACAAGAGTGCACCAGTTCAATTCTCCAACCTCCCTCCTCAACCTGTTGCAGCAGGAGGTTGCCACTCTTCTCACCCAGGAGGCAATAGAGGAAGTGCCTTTTCAACAACAGGGCACAGGGTTCTACTCCCCCTATTTTCTTATTCCAAAGAAAACAGGGGGCTTCAGACCCATCTTAGATCTCAGAGAGTTGAACAGATTCCTGGTCAAGGAAAAGTTCAAGATGGTTTCTTTAGGAACTCTGCTGCCATACCTTCAGAGTCAGGATTAGCTTTGTTCTCTAGATCTCAAGGATGCGTACACTCATGTTCTCATCCATCCAACTCATAGAAGGTTCCTTCGGTTCCTTTTTCAAGAGAAGCACTATCAATACAGAGTGCTCCCTTTTGGTCTGGCCTCTGCACCAAGGGTGTTCACGAAATGCATGGCAGTGGTAGCTGCTTTTCTGCGCACCCTGGGAATATTCGTCTTCCCTTACCTGGACGACTGGCTCATTTGAGCTCCCACTCAGTCAGAGGCCAAGAGTTCTCTAACCTGCACAATGCGTATCCTTCAGTATTTAGGGCTGGTAATAAACATCCCAAAATCCAATTTGATCCCTACTCAGTCCCTGGAGTTTGTAGGGGCGTTGTTGGATACCACAAGGGCAAGGGCCTATCTTCCCCAGGCCCGTTGCCTTCGCTTGGTGCAGTTAGCTTCTCAAGCAGAGTTGAAACCCCTCCTAACTGCTCGAGAGATGTTACAGTTGCTAGGCCACATGGCATCCACCGTGCATGTGGTACCATATGCTCGCCTTCACATGAGGGCAGCTCAGTGGACTTTATCCACCCAATGGACCCAGGCATTAGGCTGCCTGTCAGACAAAATACCTAACACAAGTGGCCTCATTTTGTCCCTCCAGTGGTGGAAGTCCCCTCAAAACCTGTTGCTGGGGTCCCCCTTTCAACAGACTCTACCCCAAGCAACTCTTACAACAGATGCCTCTCCAATCGGGTGGGGAGCTCATCTGCAAGACCTCTCCACCCAGGGCATCTGGTCCCCACAGGAGACTTGTCTACATATCAATCTCTTGGAGCTCAGAGCAATCTTCCTTGCTCTGCGTGTTTTCCACACCCTGCTCAGCCACAAGACAGTCCTTATCCACACAGACAATCAGGTGGCCAAGTTCTATGTGAACAAGCAGGGAGCAACTGGCTCTCTGTCACTTTGCAACAAAGCTTTGTGACTGTGGGCCCTCACCAGAGAGCATCACATTCATCTTCTGGCAGTTTATCTTCCAGGCGTTCAAAACTCTTGGGCAGACAGGCTCAGTCGAGTTCTGCTTCCACACGAGTGGTCCCTACATATGGACCAGGTGTCCAAGATTTTTCAAATTTGGGGAACCCCGGACATAGACCTCTTTGCAAGTCTGTGGAATGCCAAACTTCCCCGGTTCTGTTCCAGAACTCTGGCTCAGGGAGCTCAGGCAAGGGATGCTTTCCTCCTTCACTGGGGTCAAGACTTCCTCTATGCCTTTCCACCCATTCCCCTAATTCCTAAAACCCTGTTCAAGCTTCAGAGAGACAGAGGCCACATGATCCTCATAGCTCCACATTGGCCACGGCAAGTGTGGTACCCTCTGCTTCTACATCTCTCTCAAGCTCCCTCCCTGGAGTTAGGGTCTGCTCCAAACCTCCTCTCTCAAGAGGACGGAAAGTTGTGGCATCCCAATCCCCAGTCTCTGCATCTCAGGGCTTGGTTGCTGAAGGCCTAGATCTCCAGGATCTTCATCTTTCTCAACAAGTGAAAGATGTTCTTTATGCTTCCAGGAAACCTTCCACTAGACGTTCTTATGCTTTCAAGTGGAAGAGGTTTACTATCTGGTGTTCTGGGAAGGGTCTTAACCCCCTTGCCATACCTCTGGAATCTTTGCTGGAGTATCTCCTCCATCTGTCTAAAGCAGGCCTTAAGACAAATTCAGTAAGGTTCCATTTGAGTGCTATTGCAGCTTCCCTTAAGCCTCTAAATGGACAACCTATTTCCTCTCATCCTCTTGTAGCCAGATTCATGAGAGGCCTCCTTTTAACAAAGCCTCCCATTAGACCACTTCCGGTGGCATGGGACTTAAACTTGGTTCTTGGTCAGCTTATGAAGCCGCCTTTTGAACCTTTAGCTACCACCTCCTTGAAATACCTTTCTTGGAAGGTTATCTTTCTCATTGCAATCACATCAGCATGTCGTATTAGTGAATTGCAAGCACTCGTAGCTAATCCACCTTATACAAGGTTCCATCATGACAAGGTGGTCCTTAGGACTAATCCACACTTTATGCCTAAGGTGGTCTCGCCTTTTCACCTCAACCAGGAGGTCTACCTACCTGTCTTTTTTCCAGGACCTCATGCATCAAGTGCAGAGAGGAATCTTCATACCCTGGACTGTAAAAGAGCTCTGGCTTTTTACTTACAAAGGACACAGCAACATAGAAAGTCTTCCCAACTCTTTGTTGCCTTTGATCCTTCTCATTTGGGACTACCAGTCTCCAAGAGAACACTATCTAACTGGATTGCCCAGTGTATTTCTTTCGCCTATCAGAGCAAGAACCTTTCTCTGGAGGGCCATGTCACAGCTCACAATGTGAGAGCCATTGCAGCCTCAATGGCTCATCTGAACTCTGTGTCTATTGACGACATCTGTCGAGCAGCCACTTGGGCCTCAGTTCATACCTTCACAGCCCATTACTGCTTGGACAAGGACTCCCGCCGGGATGCCTTGTTTGGTCAGGCTGTTCTCAAACACCTGTTCCATACTTAATCAACTCCTACCCACCATCCCTCATGGGATGCCAGAGATCCATGTGGGGAAGTGCAGCCCTGTCCCAGGGACACACAACTTATGGGCTCTCTCCCTGGCATCTAAAGCTAGAGAGTCCCCATATGTGAAGACTCATTCCTGCTTGTTCATGGATATAGCACAGTTACTTACCTGTAACAGGTGATCTCTGGGAACAGCAGGAATAAGTCTTCACAACCCACCCACCTCCCCTAGGAGTTGTCTCTCTCTCTATCTCTCTTTCCTTTCCCTCTCTCTCTCTCTCTCTCTCTCTCTTTGTCTCAGCTCTAAAACTCAACTGAGGAGAGACAGTTGGGAAAGGCGGGAAGGCAGCACGCAGGCGCTGTGGGATGCTCCCAAAGGCTTTCTGATTGGACGCTGGGGAGCGTTCCCACGCAGGCTCCGTCGGTACCGACGTACCCATATGTGAAGACTTATTCCTGCTGCTCCCAGAGATCACCTGTTACAGGTAAGTAACTGTGCTTTACTAAATGTCGCTTTCTCACAAAGGCCAATGGATCAACATATCAACTGAGACAACCTCTCTGCAAGTAGCTTGGCTAACATTTAATCTCCACATTTAACAAAGAGATTGAATGGTAAGACTCCAGCTACAGTGGGTCCTTGCATGGTTTGGAGATGACTGTAATCAATACCACATTAGCTCCTCCTGGAAACTTCCCTTGTTGGATTAACTGAAAAAATAAAACCCATTTCCAGCAGTCCACAAATCTGCAGTTGCATCAACTTATAAAACTCAGCAGTAAAACTGTCAGGGCCACCTGTTTTATGCAATTTTAAATTTAATTTCATGATCTTTTGCAGTTCTTCCACTGTGAAAGGCGCACTCAGTGCTTCACAGACCTCCACGTTTAAGGTAGGCAGTTTTACTGATGCTATAAAGGTGCCCAAAGCATTCAAATCTCTTGGCTGTAGTTTTCACCAAAAACATGCACTATCGCCTTGTTTTATGCAGTAGCTCTGCTCGTAGAGTCTGCAGTATCTCCAGTAACACAGATCCTTACAAACTTGATGACAGCCTTGCCAAGCGATTACCAAATTGAAACAACCAATATAATATGCCACGAATGAGAGCTCAGAGCCACTTGAGTAACCACAAACCTGTCTGTCATCTTTTGTGGAACTGCACTAAAATGCAATTTTTCTTTTTGTAGTTGCTGCTCAAGATGAACAATATCTCCAGCAAGAGCTTTTCGCCTACTCACTACATAAGATATAACACCGCTTTAACCGCCTCCTAAAGTAAAATGTGATCATCATATGTGCAGGATTATAGTAACAATATTCCACTCATATCTCATCCAAGAAAAGCAAAAATTTTAAATTTGCATCCTTATTCAGATGTCTAGGGACCATCCATCTCTCCCATCCCCCACACATTTATTTCTACAAAGACCGTAGTGTGATTAGAAATTTCCAGTAGCCCAATATCTGCCCACTCCACTGCTGAAAACACAGCTCTCACGAAACCAACACACCTCTTTAACCCATCCTCGCACCAATTTCTGATGCTCTCCATCATCCATCTTGTAATATGCAATATGCACCCCTCATCGATCTAGTGCCTGGAGTATCTTGTATCACTTCACCAGAAAGCCTATCCTCGAGACATTCCAGGAGGTCACCGGCACCACACTTGCCATTATGGCAGTTTGTTACCTGTAGGATATTTCATCGCATGCATCCTATACAAAAACTTGTACTAGATGCCCAGTCGCACCCATGTATGTCCACTGAGTAGGCAATAAATGTCCCAAAGTGAATGCATCAACACAACATACAAAAGAAACTGACATTAGCTAATGGATAACTCTACTACTACTTATCATTTGTCTAGCGCTACAAGGTATATGCAGTGCTGTACAGACACATGTAAAAGATGGTCCCCGCTCATCAGAGCTTGCAATCTAGTCAATACAGACAACACAAAAGCCGAGGACAAGGATATATCTAGGGGAGTGATAAGAAGACTAAGCGGATCAGGATCCAAAAGTGGCCTCGAAGAGGTGAGTTTTCAGCCTTGATTTAAAAAGGGTCAGAGATAAAGCCTGATCCACAGACTCAGGTAGTTTGTTCCAGGCATAAGGAGCAGCAAGATGAATATAAGAACATAAAATATTACTACTACTACTACTCAGCATTTATATAGCGCTACCAGTCGTACGCAGCGCTGTGCAGCACAGACATGTAAGAGACAATCCCTGCTCATCCGAGCTTACAATCTAGTTAAGACAAACACACGAAACACAGAAGGTGTATGGAGGGGTAGAACAAGAGAGAGAAAGGAGATCAGGTTAGTCAAGATCCAAAGGAAGCAGCAGCAAAGTCAGACCAAGGTCCTTCAAGCCCAGTATCCTGTTTCCAACAGTGGAAAAATCAAAGTCTGGAGTTGGCAGTAGAAGAGAAGGTCACAGATAGAACGGATCTGCCAGAAGAGTGGAACTCACGAGGGGTGTAGGGAGAGAGAAAAGACAGTAAAGGTTGTGAGGAGCAGCAGAACAAGTGCACTTATAGGCCAGTAGGAGAAGTGTGAACTGGATACGGAAAGGGATTAGGAGCCAGTGAAGCGACTTGAGAAGAGGGGTTGTATTTGCATATCAAGGCTGGCAGAAGATTAGCCGTGCAGCTGAATTTTGAACAGATTGAAGGGGAGAGAGATGATTCAGAGGGAGACCAGCAAGGAGGAGTTTGCAATAGTCTAGATGGGAGGTGACTAAAGAGTGTATAAGTGTCTTAGTGGTGTGTAGAATGGAAGGACAAATTTTGCTGATGTTATAGAGAAAGAAGCGACAGGTTTTAGCTATCTGTTGGCGACAGGTTTTAGCTATCTGTTGGATGTGTGCAGAGAAAGGAAAATAGAGTCAAAGATGACCCCAAGGTTGCGAGCTGAGGAAACAGAGATAACAGTATAGTGTTATCCATTGAATAAAGAAGGGAGGAAAGGGGGAGGTGGGTTTAGGGGGAAAGACAAGGAGCTCAGTTTTGGTCATGTTCAGTTTCAGACAGCGGTGAGACATCCAGGCAGCAATGTCAGATAAGCAGGCAGAGATCCAGGCCTGGATTCCTAGAGATATTTTAGGTGCAGAAAGGTAGATCTGAGAGTCATCAGCATAAAGATGTAAAGATGGTACTGAAAACCATGGGAGGAAATAAGTGCACCAAGGGACTGAGTGTAGAGAGAGAAAAGGAGAGGTCCCAAGACAGAGCCCTGATGTACACCAACTGAAAGCAGGATGGCAGTAGAGGAAGAACCACTAGGACATACACGAAAAGTACAATGGGAGAGATGGGAAGAAAACCAGGACAGAACAGAGTGTCTAAATCCAAAGAAGGACAAGGTATCGACGAGAAGGTGGTAATCAACAGTGTCAAAAGCAGTAGAAAGGTTAAGAAGGATGAGAATCGAGTAGAGGCCTTTGGATTTGGCAAGGAACAAGTCATTAGACGTACATCTCCGCTATATGCCCCCCTTGCTGTCCCCATGCAAGGCTCCCTGTATGAAGAGCAGAATTGTACGGGAAGCCTTAGACAAGGGCGGGCGGGAGGCAGAGTGAGGGCGGTACATGGGTGGGTCATCACCCTGGACGTACAAGGCCGATTCTGAGGTCCCCGCGGGATCAGAATCGGGTCTACTGCTGTATGCCCCAATTCTGAGGGGACGTACATGGGCTGGACATCCAGTAGAGAATAGGCCTCTTTGGCAAGAGCCGTTTCTGTGGAATGTAGAGAACGAAAGCCAGATTGCAGTAGGTCCATAAGGTCTTGAGAGGAAAGAAGGTCAAGACAGTAATGGTGAACTGCTTGTTCAAATAGTTTTGAAACAAAGGGGAAGAGAGAGATAGGTTGATATTTGAAAGGACAGATAGGATCTAGTGAAGGCTTTTTGAGGCGAGGTATAACCACAGTATGTTTGAAGGCCACAGGAACAGTTGCAGTGGAAAGCGATACGTTAAGGATATGACAGATGGAAGGGATGATGGCAGAAGAGAGAAAGCTTAGTGGGTGGGTGGGGATGGGATCAGAGAAGCAGGTAGTCAGTTTGGAGGAGGAGAGATTTTCAGTTTCCTCTTCAGTGATTTCAGAAAAGAAAGGGAAGGGAAGGATTTGGAATTGAAGAAGAGGAATATGAGGTGGAGGTGACCCAGCAGAAAGTTCAAAGCTAATCTTCTTGACTTTTTTATTAAAATAATTAGCCAAGGTCTGGGCAGACAGTGAAGGAGGGATTGGGGGAGGAGAGACCCTGAGGAGAGAGTTCAGCATAGCAAAGAGATGGTGAGGGTCAGAGGCAAGAGAGTTAGCTAGATGGACATAGTACTCTTGCTTGGTGAGTGCTATGGCTGATTGGAAAGAGGTTAGCATAAATTTGAAATGGAGGTGATCAGCAAGGGTATGTGATTTAAGCCAAAGCGTTCAGCAGGCATAGAAACGTAGGTAGCGGGTTGTCGAGGACAGCCAGGGTTGAGGTACAGTATGTCTCAAAGGGCATGGAATGGGAGGAGCAATTACATCCAGAGCAGAGGAGAGTATAGTGTTATAGGAGAATACTGCCCCTTCAGCGGGCTCAGATGACATAGTGGAGGAAAGAGGTGATAAGACAGCAATAGAGAGAGCTAAAGGGTTGACAGTGTGAAGATTCCTAAATATGTTGGTGGAGATCAGGCAAGATCAAGATGGGGGGGAGGGGGGCGGGGGTTTAAGATGAAGCTGAGCAGATGATGGTCAGATAAGGGCAGAACTGAGGTGGAGCAGTTTGAGGGTGAGCAGTTGGAAGAGGATACAAGATCAAGGCAGTGGCCATGCTTGTGAGCAGGAGTTGAGGGGTGCAACTGGAGGTTGAATGAGGAGGTTAGGGAGAGGAGTTTAAGGCAGAAGGGTTATCCATGTGAATGTTAAAATCCCCAAGAGTAAGGGAAGGGGAAGACACATCCAGAAAGGAGGAGAATCAGGAGTCAGTCAGTGAGAAAAGTCGAGGTGGACTTGCTGGGGGGCTAATAAATGACAGCTATCGAGAGGTAGTGGAGAAAATAGGCAGATAGCATGGGCTTCAAAGGAAGCAAAGGAATTAGGAGGAGGCAGAAGGAGAGGCTAGAATTGGCAGGAATGAGAGAGCAGGAACCCAACATGGCTACCATGGTCAATGGGCCAAGGCATATGGGAAAATAGGTAGCCTCCATGACAGGGGGCAGCGATTGAAGCTGAACCTTCAGGAAGAAGCCAAGTTTCAGTAAGAGCCAGGAGATATAGAGTATCAGAGATGAAGAGGTCATGAATAAGGCAAGTTTATTGGAGACAGAATGTGTATTCCACAACGCGCATGAAAAAAGGAGGAGAAGAGAGAGGAATATGAAGAAGATCAGAAAGGTTATGCATTGACTTGCCCTGGGAGTGTGAAAAAAGTCGGGGGGGGGGGGGGGGGCAGGTTTGAGGTTCACATCTCCAGAGGAGAGAAGGAGAAGGAGTAGGAGTGGACAGGGGAAGAGAGAAGGCAGCACAACGGAAGCGAGGGTGAGGTTCCCTCAGTGAGAGTGGAGATGGCTAAAAGAGAGGGAAAAAAAGTGAAGCTCAAGGGCAGATGATAAGTAGGTAGAAGACAAAATGGTAAGGGACATGGGGACAGTAAGGAGTGGGTAATGAGAAGTAGGGTCATGGAACTGAGGAAATGAGCGGAAAAGATTAGGGAGAGTTAGCATCAAGAACAAAAAGTGATGGGGAAGAGGAGAGAATGAAAAAAAGGAGATACAGCTGGAGGGGGAGAAAGTCCTGGTGGCTTCGGGTGCACCTGAGTAATTGTGTCCAGGCGCATTCCCCCTAGATGTATCCCAAGTCTACAGCTACTGTGTTGTCGGTCTTGACTAGATTGTAAGCTCAGGGACTGTCTTTTACATGTGTCTGTACAGCGCTGCGTTTGTCTTGTAGCACTATACAAATGTTCAGTAGTAGTAGTAGTAGCAGCAGCACAGGAAGGCTATCAAAGAGTGTTAGGCCAGGGGTGAGTGGGTGGGCAATAAAGTGTTGAGAAGGGAGACACAGCACTGCAGAGGGCAGGAGCTGGGTAAAGGACAGACAGAAGATAAGACACACACTTACAAAACAGAAATATAGACAGAACTATAAATAACAAGCTAGATTCTGAATAGGCACAGGAAATGCCTGAACAGAGCATACAAAGTTAGCTGAAGCTTGCAATGAGGGTGCTCACCCAAGCAGGAACTACCAGCAAATGGGCAGCCCATGTGCTCACAGAGGAAAACCTCCGAATAAAGCCGCAGCAGGGGGAGGGACGGGGCAAGTGCTGAATGCAAGGAAATGGAAGTAGGCAGATTCCACAGGAAGTGCCCTAGTAAAACTCAGGCAAGATAAAAAACGTAAGACTTTACCTACAAGACAAGCCTTGTAGAGGAATAGGGAGAAGGAGAGAAAAAAGCACTCCTAAATGTATAGTCCGATAGATAGTACTAGTCAGGAAACAGAGGCAATAAAGTGTTGAGAAGGGAGACACAGCACTGCAGAGGGCAGAGAGAAGATAGGACACACACTGACAACAGAAATATATACAGAACAATAAATAACAAGCTAGATTCTGAACAGGCACAGGAAATGCCTGAACAGAACATACAAAGTTAGCTGAAGCTCACAACTCTGCATCCCTGTCTCCTTCTTACTTCTCCTTTTATCCCTCATCCCCATTATGATCCTCCCCCTCTATCATCCTCCCAAGCTTTACCTTACCCTATTGCTGATTTAAGACATACAGTATGGATGATCCCTTCCTTTAACCTCTACCCGAACCGTCCCCCAGCCCCCTTACCCTCTATTTACCAATGTCCATACATATGCAACCCCAATACCTCAGCCATATCAGGAGCTCAAAAAACACAGGACGGGGAAATAAAAGATGACTAAATACAGTATATCTTTTCCAACTAGGGGGATCTGTGAATGCTCATAATAGTTTCAAAGATGCCTATATTATCAGTAATGAGAGAACTGACACTAAGTACCTTAGGTAACAAAGCAAAAAGAACTCATCCAATGTACACACAATTTCTATGCATTCCTACCCCTCTCAAATTTCCCATCCATATCACATACACATTCACAACACTCCCCCATCCTAATCCTTACACAGCCACTTTCCACCTGTCACATTAGTACTACACTCAGCTATCAACCACCAGCAGTGGTTGAATCTCAAAATGATGAGAATCATAACAGCAACTAGGCCAAAGGTCTACCACATCATAGTGTGTGGGTCCTATTAATACTGGTCCTTACACTAGCAATAAGGACCAATAGATAAAATACAAAAACAAAACCATGCCAATCAAATAGTCAAGAACCAAGCAACACTCTCAAGAGGCCCTCAATATGCATATGTCACTGACAATATGGTAGGGTTGTCCGATTCTCAGCGGGCTAATTATCTTGAAAACAGATATGCAATCTCCAACTGCAAGCAGAAGTATCGTGAAGATAGCTATGCAGTCTCCCAAATGCGAGCAGGAAATCTAAACCCAGCATAGTCTACAGGTCTTGTTGAAGTTTGCCATTGCTCAAGCAGGGAAATCTGGCAAAATCGCAAGCAACAACATGCCAAACAGGTAAATAAAATTCAATAAGAGAACAGCACATAAATTCTCCATGTCACAGTAATCCTCAAACACAGGACTCTTCCATCACAGTATCCTTGAATGGCAATGCTGAGAGCCAATGAGTTGCTGCTGCATTCGGTATCTCAAACAGTTTTACAGCTCTAGCATAAACGTTTGGATGCTGCACTATGGGCTGATTGCAAACTTCAGCATTCTCTTGGACTGCACTGCAACAAGTGGTGAGTAGTCCTGAAACCGGAGCACACATTGATTCTGAGAAGAAAGTGTTATGAACTTTCAATATGCTTGCAAAACGTTTGCTTTGTGGGCAAAATTCAATATTTTTTTACGATCACCGCTTAAGCGACAAGACCCCAAATACTGGGCATGCTCCACTCAAAACGTCCCATGATGCAACCCCAAATGCAACACCTCAGGGAGCCACTGCAAAAAGCCCACCATTTCAGATTCTTGTAGAGCCTCAGGTAAACTCACCAGTCTAATATTGCTCCTCCAAGATTGATTTTCCAAGTTCTTGAGCTTGTCCTGGCAGGTCTGAATGGTAGTTTGCAGTGCATACAATTATTCCTCCACCATGCCAGCTTCATCTTACATATTTGGCACTTGTTGCTTTTTTTTTTAGTGCCATCAAGTCAGTGTTGACTCATAGTGACCCAGCTACCTCTGGGTTTTCTTGGCAATGTATCATTGGATGTAGATTGCCAGCCTTTTCTTCCAAGGCAATGGAGGGTAAAGTAACTTGCCCAAAGTCACAAGGAGTGCCAGTGGGAATTGAACCCTTAATCTTCTGGGTACTAGGCAGTTGCTCTAACCACTAGGCTATTTCTCCACTCCAGGTGGCAAATTCTCTCAGCAAATGGGTGACTGCAGAAAGCTGACCAGATACTTTATCAAAGCAGTCGCTCAAAGCAGTAACCACTGCTGCTGTTAATTTTGCTATCGCAGACTCACTCACTTCTATGCACTTAGATAAGCTTTCATCATCTTGGCCTCCAGCACCTTGGTGGTTCCAGCCTTCTCCCATTTACCAGATTTCACTGACAAGTCCTTCCCTTTTTTTATTAGATGTCCATCCATGCATACATCCAAAGTTCAATCGGCCCATTTCCAGATTGGATGACACAGATTCAGATGGTTAAAGGCAGAGTTTCAGGGGAGATCAGCAGAGCTAAGGCTTCGCACACTCGCCTAGTTCAACACATAATGTGATCTCTCTCATTTAGATATTTTAATATAACTTTTTATGATGATAATGTACTGTATATAAATATTTTTAATCTTTTTTTCTGTTGTAGTTGTAATCCCCTTTTCAGGGTCTTTCCTTTGCAAATTTGTTGCAGTCTCAGGAGTTCTTCCAGATGTGGAGAAGAAATTTGCACCTAGATGCAAGGGGACATATTGCTCCCCACACAAAATAAAAAATCCTTACACCAAAAATCATTATTCCAATAAAAGTAACAGTTTACTATAGCAAACATGACAGTGGGTACAAAAAATTTCAATTTACAGAAAGCAGTACAAACATTTCAGGTTTTCAGTTATTCAAAACACATCCAAAAATGCAGTGTAGTGGTCTTAAGTCCCTGGGACCTCCCTTGCCTTTCAAGACTTCTTTAAGAGGCATGTTTACTTAAGCACGTTAGCTGCTACTGCTGGGCTGAGATTTATCGCCCAGCAGTAGTAGCTAATGCGGGCTAAATGCAGATATCACAGGCACTATTCTGCGATATCTGCATTTTGGATTGAGGCGGGGAGTAGGTATTTAAATTTTTAGCAGCCACTACACAAAAATATTTTGCACAATGGCTGCGAAAAATGTCCTGATTGTGGTTGCAGGTAACACCACCTCAAGAGATGGCATTAGTTGCAGCCGACTCTGCTGTGGGCCTATTTGCAGTTACAATCACTACCCCAGTGTCCTGATCCGGTCCCTCACCCTAAGATCATTGTTGATGCCACCGATATACAGATCCGTGGCACCAAGTAAAACAAAGCGGCATTCCGCCCCCTTAGCATCAGTCCCTCCAGACAGTTCCCTATTCCATCAGGAACTGTTTGGGGGGGGGGGATCAGTGCATCCCCAGACCAAGTTGAAAGCCCAGCTAGTCAGTCAGGCCCCCTCCCTATCTCCCATGCCCTTGATCTACTAGTAATAATTTTGACAAACTAGTTGGGCCCCTGATTCCCCCTCCCCCCCTCCAAAATAATAAGACCTAGCTAGCTAGTCGGCCTAGTAGGGACTTCCTCAACACCTCACTCCCTGACTCCCCCCCAACCGTAGCTCTGTGGTGGTCTTCACGCTAGGGGGCAGCACTGCAAGATCACGGCCATTTTTGTTAGTACTGCTGAAGAGGCCAGGAGCAGAGCTCTGCTTGTGTGTGGTGGGGGGGATTGGTCGCAATCAGAGGAACAGAGCTAGTAAGAGCTCTATCCACCCAATCGCTACCTGTTTTTTCCGTACACTTACCGTAGAGATTCATGATCCTTGCAGCAGCAGGTACCGCTGCACTTTCTGTGCTATCTTCCGATGTAGGGATCGTGGATCTCTGCAGTAAGTCCAAAACCTCCATGGTATCTGCAGGGCGAAAGCTGGGAACACCCCCTGCTGATACCACGGAGCTTTTGGCATTACTGTGGGTCTTTTACAGGTATTGCACCATGATAGCTGCAAAAGGCTACTACGATTTAGTATACATGCCCCTTAAAGCATCTTAAAGATCTTATGTTGCTTTATCAGACTCTCCTTTGAATTGCTGCACTCTGTCTCTCCTTGAACTGGTTCTCCTATCCTTTAGCTTTGGATGGATATCCTCTTTTGAATCTACATGCAGATTTCTCCACAAATTACCAATACACCAGACTTCTCCTTTGTTTCAGGACAAATGGACTATTGTCCTGTTTTTCCAACTTGAAGAGCAAAGGCAATCTTCTCTTTCTTTCCTAATTTCCTTGGGGAGTAGGCCAGCTGGCAAGCTGCCTCTCTCACTCCTTGACTCTCAGTATTGATTCTGGGTAAGTCTTTATTTAGACTGTTCAGAGAGATTCTTCCCCTTGATGATGGACCATGTACAAAATTCCACTCCATAGTAAACTCCCACTTCTAGAACATACTATATTAGAAAGGTTCTGATAGGCCTTACATAGTCATGAGTCAGTGAGGTCAGGGACATATCCAGTAAAGATTTAATCTTAAGTTTCTTCTTATATCTTTGTGTTTCAGGCTTTCGATGCCACGATTCTCCATCAAGCGGCGCCTTAGTCAGTTCCCACGCCATGCCTTGCGCTTTCACTCTTGGCAAATGCTAAAGCCACTAGCGTATGCTGGACTGAGGCCTACCAGCAAGGTGAGTCTGGGAGGGGTGGACTTTGTGCACCTTCTGAGCCAGGATGAAGATTCACTATACCTTCCATACCATGGTGGAAATTTACAATGCCTTCCAACTTGTGGTGGCAATTCATTTTTGCCTTCCAAGCCATAACAGGGATTTATTGTACCTTCTGAACCATGGCTGGGATTCACCTTGCTTTCTGAGCCATTACCAGGATTGACTGCACCTTTCAAACCACCATATGGATTGGAGTGGAGGAGTAGCCTAGTGGTTGGGGGCAAGGTACTTCAGGCCAGAAGGTCAGGGGTTCAAATCCCACTAGAGGACAGCAACCTTGGGCTGGAAGGACTGGGGTTTCTAGTCCCACAGGTGCTCCTTGTGGTCTTGGGCAAGCCACTTAACCCTCCATAGCCCATGTTCCCTGTAAAATAGTTATCTCCAAGTTATAATGCCCTGTTCAATGTAATTTCAGTTTGTTCAATGTAAACCACACTGATGCAGAATAGCATGGTATATAAGAGAATGTAAATAAATAATCTCTACTTCCGGATCTAGATAAGGATTCACAAACCTTGATGGGGACTTGTTTTGCCTACTCAAATTCAAGGCACATTTGGACTTGTGGGTGAGATTCACTGGGTATTAAAACTGCAGCAGGAATTTGTTGTGCTTTCTAAACCACAGCATTTTCCCTCTGTGCTGTGGTGGGGATTTACTGTACTTCCCAAGCCTCAGTGAGAATTTATAGCACTTACCTTTAGCAGAAGTTCACTGTAGAAAAGAGAGAAGGAGAAAGAGAAAGAGAAACACTGAAACAGCGATAGAGAAATAGTGCACAGAAAGTGAATTACTTAACTTCCTTATGCTTGGACTCAGACTATCAGCTGTTTGGGATAGGGATATGCTAACTCTGAACTATCTAGTACACAGCAGTATTAATTATGAGCCTTCATTTCTCTTCCTTTCTCCTTTAAGGCCGTCTACAGTCGAGCCCCCACCCGCCTCCTGTCACGACTCTGGGGTCTTCTAAACACTGTGATACTCCCTTTGTGGCTGCGCAAGCCTCTCCTGGCCCTCTATGTTTGGGCTTTCTCTGTCAACATGCAGGAGGCTGCAGAGGAGGACCTAAAACAATACCGCAACCTAGGAGAGCTCTTCAGACGCCAGCTCAAGCCTTCAGTACGACCTATCGCCTCCCACAACGTGGTAAGAAAGGGAACAGGAAATATTATGATTGGGGGCTTCTATATAAGGAAGAATTTTAATAGTAACCTAGTATGATCTAATAGAAAATGTCTTGATTGAGACAGTCTTTAGAAGGAGAACTTTGTAATGTTAATTATAATACATTCTTCAGTCGCATTTTGGGTGTATTTTAGGTGAGTCCTGCAGATGGTCAAATTTTGCATTTTGGACGGGTTCAGAACTGTCAGGTGGAGCAGGTGAAGGGTCTCACATACTCTCTGGAGAGTTTCTTTGGACCCCAGGACTGGAGGGGAGCTGACCACAATGGAGTTAAAGGTGACTGATTTTGAAAACTGATTCATACAAGAACTGGGACAGAATCAGAGCATAGATTAGTATGGGTGAGGAGACCAAATCAAAAGAGTGGAATTGAATCAGAGTATAAATTAATGTGTATAGTAGGATTCATTCAGAGTACAAATTAGTGCATGCCATGTAATTGAATTGGAGTATAGACTGGTGTGTGAAATGGGACAGATTTGCTGGACTTATTGAGATGTACAGTAGGATCTTTATTTTCTTACTCTTCCAGACTCTAGAGTGACATTGCTCCTTTTCCTGTACTTGCTTCTTAGTTGGTGCTAGGACACTGTTCCAGGAGCAACTGAGATTGCACAAGGGAAACCGCCTCTATCATTGCGTGATATATCTAGCACCAGGAGATTATCACAGATTCCATTCACCTACTGACTGGTACATTCATCACAGACGTCATTTTCCTGGTAAGTCTAACATGCCATGAAAACACCATCACATTGATGACCTCGCAAGGTCCCTTCCATCCTCTTTTCATAAATCTAGATGACCTCTTAGGGTCCTTTTCAGCTCTACCTTGAAACCAGCAGAGACTCTGACCCCTCATGTCCTTGTTACACTGCAGGTGCCCTCATGTCGGTGAATCCAGGCATCGCTCACTGGATCACAGGCCTGTTCTGCCAGAATGAACGTGTGGTACTGTCTGGGGAGTGGCAGTATGGGTTTTTCTCTCTCACTGCTGTAGGAGCCACTAACGTAGGGTCTATCCGGATCTACTCTGACAAGGTGAGTTTAGAACACAAGGGGATGAAAATCCCATAGGAGACGCTAGCAAAATACAGAGCTCCTAAATAGCCCAAGTATGGCCAGTGACCCAGGAGAGTCTTCTCACTGACTGGAATCCTGGTTTATCCCGAATTAAAATCAAACCCCAAAAAAGCAGAAGAAAAGCATCTGCAAAAAGTTTAAAAAGTAGCATTGATCCAAAACAGAAATAAAATGAGCTCCCAGCCTCCTGTAGATTTTGAGGGCCCAATATTCAAAGGGATTAACACAGTCAGCAGACCTGCCTACTGTCTTAATTCCTCTATCCAGAATATTCAGCAGCACTAACATGGTTAGTGCCACTGAATATCTTTGGACATCGCCACTGCACACCCTGATGCAAACTGGTTAGCTTTGGGGTGTTTCTGAGGCATCATCCATCCATAGCTGGGCAGTGGCATATTGAGCTGCTGTCCAGTTATGGCAAAGTGGCGAAAGTAAGGCACAGCAAAGGCTGGCCTAACCTTTGCTGTGGAAACTAACTGAGCAGCAGCAGCTGAATATCACTGCTGCTCAGTTAGCGTCCTACAAATCCAGGCAACCTGGAGATTTAGCACCAGGGCAGGATATGATCCTGGCATTGAATATCCAGGTTTAAGTTTCAGTGGCGGCGGCTAGGTGCTTTAGAATGACTAGCAGCTGAATATCCCCCCCCCCCCTGAAGCACTTGTGAACGGAAAACAACACAAGGTCATAAAAATCCTTGGTCGAAGATTACAGAAAAGCCTAAGAAACGTGAACACAGAAGTTGCAAATCTTATTGCTGCTGAAGAAACAAAGGCTTCTGGAACCAATTTAGAATAGGATTAGGATTTTAGATTCAGTTACTCGCCTTTTCCAAATCCAAGCTCAAGCCAATTTACAAGCAGGCACACAAGTTTTTTCCCTGTCCATGTGGACTTGCAATCTAAATTGCACTGGTAAGTGCACACAGATCTTGAATTAATTAAATAAACTGAAAAAAATCACAGGAAAAAAGTATTCAGATTCCAGGGCTGCTTTCAGAAAATTTCAAGACAAATGATATTACTTAGAAAAATAGAAACATGACAGCAGAAAAGACCACTTGGTCTATCTAGTTTGACCTTCCATATCCTGAAAACCAAACAAAAGAATCTAATGAAAGTTCCAAGAAAACAGCAAGACAAAACAGACATGCCTACAGGAGCTGATAAAAGTGAAATAATGGAATTAAACGATGCTTCTGTTGTTATAGCCTTCTTAAAAGAAGAAAGAGAAACTTGCTTAAAGTCCAGAAAATTAAAGAAAAGTTGCTGAGCAAACACAACTGGAAAAAGGTTGTCTTGGTGATAAGTTCACATACAACTCAAACGTCGGTCACTTCCAGAGTGTATAGTGAAACCACAGCAGTATGAAAAAGCACTCTAACTCTCACCAAAACGACAGCTGATAGGCAATCTAATTGTTAATAAAATCTAATTGTTAATAAAACAAAACATTTTTTTTCATAGTTCACCAAGAAGCATCGGGTCTCAGCACTGCAGGGGCGCTGTCATAAAAAGAGCACACTCTTTTTCAATGATGTCAATTTCAGATGTTAAATGGCAACCCACCCCATAACATCACTGACCCAAAGCCTCCAAGTGGATACCAATAAAAAGCCACTCTTCAGATCACACCAAGGGCATGCGTCAAACATACAGCATTTCCCAACAGTTCACAAAACACCATGGGCGTGTCAAAAATCAAAAGGTACAATAATCGCCATTGCTTATCTGAGCAATCTCTGTATACACAGCAATCAGTCACATGTATGAGAAAAAAGTTTTTTGTTTTGATTAGATTGCCTATCAGCTGTTGTTTTGGTGAGAGTTAGAGTGCATTTTCATACTGTTTTGGTGTTAAGTTCAACACCAGTCTTAAAGCAGCAGTAACCAGCAAAGAATACAGGAAGAGCACTTATGCAGGTCTTCCCAAATCCAGAGTTGCCAAGTTACCCATTTCCATGAGTGAGATCTTTTGCCATTCCTGGATTTCTGACAATTTCATCCTGACAGCCAAGGGGGAATATGATAGAGGTCTATAAATTAATGAATGGAGTAAAATTTGTAAATGTAGATCAATTGTTTACGCCATCAAAAAATAGAAAGACTAGGGGACATGCAATGAAGCTACAGTGTAACCCGTTTAAGACTAATAAGAGAAAATATTTCTTCACTCAATGCGTAATCAAACTCTGGAATTTGTTACCGGAGGATGTAGTAAAAGTTGTTAGTGTAGCTGGGTTTAAAAAAAGATTTGGACAAGTTCCTGGAGGAAAGGTCTCTTAACCATTATTAAACAGGACCCAGGAAATCCACTGCTTGCGCCAATACAAGCATTGTGGAGCCTGTGAGGCTAATTCTGTATTGGCCATCCAGCCCCTGTTCAGCCGATCAGAATCAGGGCATACAGAGATAGACCCGATTCTGATCCCTTGGACATGTCTAGACCCCGTGGGATCAGAATCAGGTCTACTGGCCTGGATATGCAGGCCGTGCCCCGATTCTGATCAGCCGCAAGTCCTGCCAATCCCCATCTAGCACAGCCAGGCTTCTGAATGGAGCCACAGTGACATGGTTTCCTGTTGCCATGGCACTGTGGCTCCATTCAGGAGCCGCAATCCCCAGTTACCAGAGAAAACGTTCTTTTCCCGCAGCCTGACCCCCGATCTGGCCTCCCATGGCCAGGGTCGGGCTGTGGGGATCCTCCTGTACCACCTCACCTCTTGTCTCCGCCCGGCGCTGCAATCCTCCGACATCCAGGGGGACTTATTCCACCTCCAAGGTGAAATAAGTCCCCCATCTCTGTGGCTGACCCCTGACATACAGGGCCGACCTCAGAATTGGCCCTGTACTTCCAGGATCACTCTCTTCCCACCACCTGCCCTCCCTCCCATGAACAGAGTTCCCTATACAAATCGCCTGTTCATACAGGGAGCTCTGTCCCTGTCCAGACCCGCTAAATGGAGTTCAGAATGACACTGGGCTTGATGGACCTTGATCTGACCCAGTATGGCATTTCTTATGTTCTTATGTCTTTTGGGATCTGCAGCACTGATTCCAATAGGTAAAATCAGGGACTACAAATACCACACTATATATTTAAAAGCAGAACTGGTAAAAAATCTCACTCCTGGAACTAGGTAACTTGGCAGTTCTGCAAATCTATTTTAAGGACACCACAACTAGTTGGCTTTTCAGAATATCCACAAGGAATATTAATGAAAGCAATCTGCATGCTTTAGAAACTCATCACTTGTAAATTAATCTAAAGCATATGCATTCAAGATATCCTAAAAATCCAACTAGCTGTGGTGTCCTCAGGACAGGTTTGGGAAGTCCAGACTTTAAAGAGACAATTCACATGATGTTTTACAGCAAGCATTGAAAAAACTCATACGTAAAACAAACATATGTTGATTCTGTAAGAAAGACTTAGAAATAGTGGCTCTCCTCATAGCTGGCTGTGAAGTTCTGATGGCGGAACATTTCCATACAGAAAGGCACGACAAAAGTAGTACACCTCATACACTGGAAACGCTGTAAATGCTACAACATCATTGTCCCTGAAAAGTACTGGGATCATGATCCTAAGAGAATTACAGAGAATGAAGAGGTTATGATCACCTGGGACATTCCCATTCTGATGGATAAGAAACTGGATGTGAGGAAACCCGACATAGTAGTAAAGGAGAAAAACACCAGAATGGCATTGATAATAGAGATGTCGATTCCAAGTGATTATTCTGTGAATCGTGCGGAGAGGCAGAAGATCCTGAAGTACCAAGAAACACAGTCAGAGACCAAGAAAATGTGGCAGAAAGATAACAAAAATATTTCTCATTGTATTGGGAGCCACAGGTTTGATAAAGAAACTTAGAAAACATAGAAACATATCAGCAGAAAAAGATCATATGGCCTATCTAGTCTGCCCTTATATAAAGAAATATAGAAAGATGACGACAGAAAAAGACCACATGGCCTATCTAGTCTGTCCATCCCTATCAACCACTACAACGGTCCTCTTTTTTTCTTTAGAGATCCTCTGTGTTTGTCCCATGCTTCTTTGAATTCAGATACTGTCCTCATCTCTACCACCTCCACTGGAGACTATTCCACGGATCCACCACTCTTTCCGTAAAGAAGTATTTCTGCATATCACTCCTGAATCTATTCCCTTTCACCCTCATCACATGTCCTCTTGTAGCAGAGCTTGCTTTCAATTGAAAGAGGCTCTCCTCCTGTGCATTTATGCCACAGAGATATTTAAACATCTCAGTCATATCACCTCTATCCCCCCTTTCCTCTAAGGTGTACATATAAAGATCCTTAAATCTGTCCTAATATGCTTTATAATGAAGACCACTAACGATTTTAGTAGCCACCCTATGTACTGACTCCAGCCTGTTTATATCCTTTTGAAGGTGCGGTCTCCAGAATTGCACACAATACTCCAAATGAGGTCGCACCAAAGACTTATAGAGAGGCACTATCACCTCCTTTCTTCTGCTGGCCATTCCTCTCCCTATGCACCCAAGCATCCTTCTAACTTTTGCTGTCACCTTTTCTACCTGTTTAGCTACTTTAAGATCATCAGACACAATCACACCTAGGTCCTGCTCTTCTTTAGTGTACAAAAGTACTTCACCCCCTATACTATATTGCTCCCTTGGATTGCTGCAGCCCAAATGCATGATCTTGCATTTTTTAACTTTAAATCTCAGCTGACAAATTCTAGACCATTCTTCAAACTTAGCTAGATCCCTCCTCATGTTATCTACATCTTCCTGGATATCTACTCTATTGCAGACTTTGGTATCATCCGCAAAGAGGCAAACTTTACCGACAGCCCTTCCACTATATCACTAACAAAGATGTTAAAAAGAATCAGACAAGGACAGATCCCTGGGGCACACCACTGGTAACCTCCTTCTCTTCAGAGTGAGCTCCATTTACCTGTACCCTTTGTCGCCTCCCATTCAACCAATTTCTTTCCCAAGCAGTAACTTTAGGGTCCATCCCTAGGGTGCTCAGTTTGTTTATAAGTCACCAGAGAGGAATGGTATCAAAGGCTTTACTGAAATCTAAATACACCACATCTAGGGCTCCCCTCAATCTAGCTACCTGGACACCCAGTCAAAGAAATCAATCAGATTTGTCTGACAAGACCTGCCTCTGGTGAATCCATGCTGCCTCAGATCCTGTAATCCGCTGGACTCCAGAAACCTCATTATTTTCTCTTTCAGCAGTGTTTTCAATAATTTACTCACCACCAAAGTTAAACTAACCGGCCTGTAGTTTTCAACCACATCCTTACTTCCGCTTTTGTGTAAAGGGACCACATGTGCCTCTCTCTAGTCCTTTGGCACCATTCCCAACTCCAACGAGGCATTGAAAAGGTTAGCCAGTGGAGGAAGTGACGTCACCCACTATGATGGCCGTGTGAGTGGCGAGCTCCGGACCCACCCCAGAGTAAAGTAGAGATATCAGCCCCAATTGGGTTAGGAGAGATGGAGGAAACGGAGAGGAGGACAGTGCAGAGATCGTGGATTATAGCGACCCGGAAAAAGACGGCAGACCTGCGGGATTACACATTCGGGGCTCCGAGTGCGGTAGTGGGGGAAGCCAAGATGGCACTGGAGGAGCACACGAGGCGAGAACAGGTCAAGCTGCATGGGAAGGAGACCGCAAGGAAAGAAGGAGATGTCGAGGACAGTGCGGTAAATGCGGTAACGAGAGAGGAACTGCGGGAGTGGTTTGAGGAGTTAAAAACGGAGGTGCAGTCAGTGAAAGAGGCGCTGGAAGATATTATGAGCAATTTGAAGGAGGAGGTGGAGGAAGTTACCCACAGAATGGGAGACCACGAGAACCGGCTGGAAACCTTGGAGTTGCAACAGGAGACATGGGAAACAAAGAGCAGAGGTGAGGAGGAATGGAGAAAGCAAATAGCGTTGAAGCTGGAGGACCTGGAGAATCACTCCAGGAGAAATAATTTGAGGTTAAAAGGAGTGCCAGAGGAAGCTGAATTCAGGGACTGTGCAAAGGTGACAGAGGCAGTGTGCCTGGAGGCATTACGACAGGGAAGTGAAGATGATGTGGCTGAAGGAATACAACTGGATAGGGCACATCGGGCATTGGGACCAATTCAGAGCAACAGACCCAGGGATATAATAATTTGCTTAAAGGACTATAAAGTCAAAGAGAAAATAGCAGCAAAGATGAGGGGACTCAGCACCTTTATGTGGCAGGGCTACTCTGTGGCCATATATGCTGATCTAGCTATGGGGACATTACAAAGACGAAGGGCGCTGGCCCCAATAACAAAAATACTCAGAAAGGAGGAGATGCAATATCGATGGCTGTATACCTTTGGGTTGGTATTTACAAAAGGAGACAAGACATGGAGAGTGCAAACTTTAGAGGCAGCATGGGCTGCATTGAATGTGGCAAGCATGGAAGTGCAAGTTGCGGAGGCACGTGCAGACTGGTCCCAAAAGGAGCAGGAGGGAGAGCGGGCTAAGCAGTGCAGGAAAGAGCCGTGGGAGCGACGTGTGGAGACTGAAGGAGATCATCGAAGATCGCAGCACAGAGGAGCAAAGCGGTGAAGAACAGTAATAAGGAGACAGGAAATAACAATGTCCTGAGAGTGGTGTGCTGTTAATGGGCAAAGTGAATAGAGTGTAAAAGTTGGGCAAGAGGGAGGGGGGATGGGGAGGGAATGTAAAATGAATGTGTAAATATGTTGGGGTGTGGTTGTGGGAGGGGTTAATGGATGGGGAGGGGGATAGGGTTATTAAATAAGGAGGGAGCAGAAGGAAGGGGGCGAGGGAGGTGGATACAGGGTAAAGGTGGTATATGGCGAGAGTGGTGGGAGGGAATGGGATGGAATGGAGGAGGGAGTGAATAGGGGTATGAGGAGGAAGGGGTAGGGGAGAATGGGGTTGATGGGGAAGGGATCCAGGGGTGGCAGGTGGTGCATGACTCCGAGATAGCCTTGACCTGGGATGAGGCTGAGGGACAGGGGAGGGGAGTGTAGGAAGAGGGGGGAAAGGTGGGAGAGGAGGGAGGGGGAGGGGGCGATAAGGTTCAGATGATAGTGGGTACGGTGAATGTCAAGGGGTTACAATCATGGTTTAAGCGACGTATGTTGGAAAGGGAAGGTATGAGGTTGAAAGCCGACATCCTGTGTATACAGGAGACGCATTTGAAGGTGGGGCAAGAAGGGTTGATAACCTCTAAGAAATATCCCAAGGTGCTGCTGGTGAGACAAAGGAACCAGCCAAGGAAAGGGGGTGGGGGTGGGTTTACTGATAGGGATGGAGTATAAGGAGGTGGTAGTGGAGGAAAGGAAGGACAAAAAAGGATGATGGGTGGCAGTACGGTTGAAGTTAAAAGAGGAGCAGGTGTGGATAATTAGTATCTATGCCCCCAATACACACAGAAAGGAATTTTATGATAAGCTGATGTCTGAATTGGAGGGGTGGGGGAATACACCAATCATATTGGGGGAGATTTAAACATCATGGTAAATCCAAGATTAGACAATATGGGGGGAGGAGGAGGAGGAGGGCAGAAGGATAGGAGGAGCCTCTTGCGGTTGAAGGAGCACCTGGGGTTGATGGATGTGTGGCGAGTTCAACATCAAGGAGAAAAGAGTTATACCTTTTATTCCCAAGTGCATGGCACATATAGTAGGCTAGACATGTTGTGGGTGAGTGGGCAATGGATGGCTAGGACCAAACATGTGGAAATTGGAAGTATAACATGGACAGATCATGCCCCAATCCATATTGTCTTTAATATGGGAGAAAAAGATGACGGGTGAATTTTGGCGATTGAATGAGGGACTTTTGGAGGAAAAGGAGTATGTGGAGTGAGTGCGTGAGGTGATACGAGATTATATGGAGTACAATTTAAATGGGGAGGTCCCGTTGGGGATGGTTTGGGATGGGATGAAGGCGGTGGTGAGAGGACACCTGATAAGTATAGCGGCGCAGGAGAGGAGAAAGAAAAAGAAAGTAGAGGAGGAGCTGGTGCAGAGGATTGGGGTGTTGGAAAGGAAACACCAAGAAAGGGCTGATCCAAAGGTGCTAACCGAGCTGCGAAAGTTACGAGGGGAGTTGAATCAGCTAGGGGCGGCAGAAATTGCATATAAATTGGCACAGCTAAAACAAACATGGCATGAAGGGGGCAATAAAGTGGGCAGAAAGTTGGCCAGGAGGTTGAAAGCAAAACAACAGAAATTGAGTATTGGGCGGATGATAAATCTACAGGTAAAATGGTGCATAAACCTACAGAAATTAGGAGAATTTTTGTAGAGTATTATGAGAAGCTGTACCACAGTTAAGTTTTGGGGGATAGTACGAAGGGAGAGAAATTTCTGGAGGATTGTAGGTTGCAGAAGCTATTCGAAGAGGAGGCGGAAGAGTTGGGAAGACCGGTAAGCCCCGAGGAGGTGAGGGTAGCAATTAAATCTCTTAAGGAGGGAAAAGCACCAGGGTTAGATGGACTGACAGCCAAATTTTATAAACTGTTGCAGGAAAAATCCTGGTCTATTAACGAGTATGTTTAATGGGGTGCTCCAAGGCAAGGCGCTACCAGGATCAATGGCGGAAGTGGGCATAACGGTTATACCCAAGCCAGGGAAAGATCATACCACATGTGGAGCATATAGGCCAATATCGCTCATAAATTTGGATGCCAAAGTGTTGGCCAAGATTATGGCAGCTAGGTTGCAGAAGGTAATGAGGCAGTTAGTGCATAGGGATCAGACGGGGTTCATTAAGGAGAGGCAGGGAGGGGATAATATTAGGAAGTTAATGAATGTCATTTGGTCCCTGCAGGAAACGGGGAAGGAGGCAGTATTTTTAACAGTGGATGCTGAAAAGGCATTTCATAGAGTAGAGTGGAGCTTTATGTGGCAGGTGCTGGGGAAAATGGGGGTAGGGGAGACTTTTCTGAGCTGGGTTAAGGCACTGTATATTAACCCCAAGGCCAGGATAAGGGTGAATGGCAGATTCTCTGACAGCTTTCAACTAGGCAGGGGAACCCACCAGGGGTGCCCGTTGTCACCCTTGCTGTTCGCCCTAGTAATAGAGCCACTGGCTGAGTACGTATGGAGACAGACAGATATTATGGGAGTGGAGGTGGGAGAGCAGCTTAGTAAGGTGGCACTGTTTGCAGGGTGATTTTCACCCTGAGTCAGCCGTTTGTGAGTCTGCCAAACTTAATGAAAGCAATAGAGAGATATAGTGAATTGGCTGGCTACAAGATTCCATTTGGCAAAAGATATGGAAAAAAGGTTAAGAAAGGGTTACACTTTTAAATGGGTCTGAAGTAGTTTCAGGTACTTGGGCATACAACTGGGAAAGGTTTTGGGAGAATTGTATGAGTGGAATTATAGGCCCCTGATTAGGGCTATAGGGCAGGACCTGGCAAGATGGCGGGGGTTGCATTTATCTTGGTTAGGGAGGATAGCTACGATAAAGATGAATGTATTGCCGAGGATTTTGTTTGTATTTATGGCACTGCCATGTAGGGTCCCAAGAGTATGCCTCAAACAATTACAAGGAATGATTATGAGGTTTATCTGGGATGGGAGGGCACCCAGAGTAGGGAGAGCCACAATATTCAGGGCAAAAGACTTTTTCAATTACATTCGTAGCAAAAAACCTGTGAGAGAGTTAGTTGGTAGAGGGGTTAAAGGGGCACTAAGAGGCAACAAGGTGATAGCAGAGAGACTGAATGAATTCTTTGCTTCGGTCTTTACTGAGGAAGATGTACGGATGTTACCCATGACTGAAGTGTGTCAGACGGCTGCCTGGGTGAAAATCTTCACACTCTTGGCAAGTGCATATATCTATATGATTTGCAAGGTATTGTGGGCAATGTAGTTCATTCACACCAGACACAGCTGCTGACAATAATTTAGTTGTGCTCTTGGGTAAAGCCAATAAGATATTTATTTATGGGGTTATTTCTCTCAACACAGATATGCTTGGTAGCACATAAATTAGGTAACTTGCTTTCAGTGTTAACTTGGAAAAACAAAGTCAAAATCAGGAAAACAACAAATGAAAAGCCACAAAGCAAGAAACAAACTGTTCTTTTTAGGTTAACTTCTGATTACTTCCCACATAGATACAGAAGTGATTCTCTCCTAGCTCACAAGCAATTAGGTAAGGCTTAATTGCTAGCAGTTATCCAGCTGAAACCCCTTAGCTGGCTTGCTTTCTACTGTGTGGGTCAAATCCTGCTTCAGGAGCTTTTCTGGGTAGATTAAAGAACAAATTTGTATTTCTTTGTGATGGTTGCTGTACTTTATAACAGAAAGTTACCAACGGAGTTTAGATAGAGAGCAGTCCATATAAATACATTCTTTATCTGCTGTTATTCCCCCTTGTTCAACAAGCATGGGTTCAATATCATGGATTGGCACAGATGAATCTCTCAATGGAGCATTTTCAGGAGAATACTTGTTTCCCTGCTGTCTTTCAAGGTTATAGCTAGGGCATAGATCAGTGTTCATACCTGAGCTTCCATTGCTGCTAGAGTTCCTCTCTATATAGCCTGGCCAGTATGTAGTCCAGTTCTTATGTCCAGCCTTCCAATCCAGATCCCTGGACACTGGATCTCTCTTCACATACCTTCTGGCATAGGTCTTAGCGTCCCTTCCACGTGCAGCCGTCTCCCTCACAGGTAGCCTCTGGTGATTCCTAGCTCTGCAGCACCCTTCCTCTGGCTTTCCCCAGTCCAATGTTGTATGCTGGCCCTTGGAATACCTCCCAGTATACGTACTGCTTTGGACTCTTCTAGACCTCTCAAAGGCTTTTCTCTTCCTTCTTCCAAAGGGTCTCTTTCCCTCTCTGTCCGTCCGGTTTGGCTTCTGCTTCTGATGATCCTTCAGATGAAACTGATGATCAAACTCAAGCTGATTCTCAGGATACTGAGGACAATTCTCTGGATATCCAAGGTGATCATGAAGATGGTCATCTGTAGAATAAACTCTACTCTTATTCTGCTTAGATGAGTGATCCTCCCTAACACAGCGCAGCTGTGCTGAATCAGGCCCTGCCCTTTGAGATGAGTGCTTAGGGATTACCTCATAGCCCTCCTGATTGAACACACGTTTCCCCACTTCAGCTCCTCTAATGGCTGTTGGAAACCTGGTGCATTCTTGGACTGGTAGTCTTTTATGGGGAAATTCTGTTTTCTTATTTCTACCAGAACTGACAGGTTGCTTGTTCAGAGTCACTTCACGTTTTCTATAGCTCCTTCCTGAGCTATGATAAGCTTCCTTATCACAAGTGGTATATAAAGATGCGGAAGAATTGAAGGAAATATCGATACATCAGGAAGATGTATTACAACTATTTGATAAACTGAAGAGTAGCAAATCACCTGGACCGGATGGTACACATCCAAGGGTGTTGAAAGAACTGAAATATGAGATTGCAGACCTGCTATTAATAATCTGTGAACTATCATTAAAATCATCTGTAATACCTGAAGATTGGAGGATGGCCAACGTAACACCAATTTTTAAAAGGGGTTCCAGGGGTGGTCCAGGAAACTACAGACCAGTGAACCTGACGTCAGTACCGGGAAAAATGGTAGAAACCATCATAAAGAACAAAATTACTCAACATGTAGATAGTCATGGCCTAATGGAGACAGCCAACATGGCTTTAGACAAGGAAGATCTTGTCTTACTAATCTGTTATGTTTTTTTGAAGATGTGCATAAACAGGTAGACAAAGGTGAGTCGGTTGATATATTTATTTACATTCTCTTATATACCGCGCTTTTCTGCATCAGTGCGGTTTACATTGAACAAACTGAAATTACATTGAACAGGGCATTATAACTTGGAGATGACTATTTTACAGGGAAAATGGGCTATGGAGGGTTAAGTGGCTTGCCCAAGACCACAAGGAGCACCTGTGGGACTAGAAACCCCATATAGTGCATTTGGACTTTCAGAAAGCCTTTGACAAGGTCCCTCATCAGAGACTTTTGGCAAAACTAAAGAGTCATGGGATAGGAGGCAGTGTACTATTGTGGATCAGGAACTGGTTAAAAGATAGAAAGGAGAGGGTAGGGCTAAATGGCCAATTTTCTCAATGGAGAAAGGTGAATAGTGGTGTACCCCAGGAATCTGTGCTGGGTCTGCTGCTTTCTGACATATTAATAAATGATCTGGAAAAGGAAATAACGAGTGAGGTTATCAAATTTGCAGATGACACAAAACTATTTAAAATTGTTAAAACCCATGAGGCTTGTGGAAAATTGCAAGAGGATCTTGATAAATTGGAAGACTGTGAATCCAAATGGCAGATGAAATTTAATGTGGACAAGTGCAAAGTTATGCACCTAGGGAAGAACAACCCAAACTATGGTTACAAGATGCAAGGTTCCACATTAGGAACCACCACCCAGGAAAAAGATTTAGGCGTCATTGTGGATAACATGTTAAAACCCTTGGCCCAGTGTGCAGCAGCGGCCAAGAGAGCAAATAGAATGCTAGGTATCATAAGGAAAGGAATGGAAAATAAAACAAAAGATATTATAATACCTCTATATCGTTCCATGGTAACATAGTAACATATAGTAACATAGTAAATGACGGCAGATAAAGACCAGTATGGTCCATCTAGTCTGCCCAGTATGATGGCAAGAGTAAGTGCACCTGCCGCTCCGTGCAGGCCACCCCTCCCCATGTCTTTGTTTAGGGGTGAACCCACCACTCCATGTAGGACACCCCTATTTATTGAGAAATTATATCATTCAGTTTATTTTGATTTTATCCTGTTGCTGTAAAGGGATCCACTGTATCTGTCCCATGCCATTTTGAATTCCGTCACCGTGTTTGCCTCACCACTTCCCTCGGGAGGGCGTTCCAAGCATCCACCACCCTTTCTGTGAAAAAGTATTTCCTGACATTGCCTTTCAATTCACCCCCTTGCAGCTTCCTGTTATGCCCTCTAGTTTTACAGCTTCCCCATGTTTGGAAGAGGTTTCTTTGTTCATTATTTCCCTTTAAGTATTTAAAGATCTGAATCATATCTCCCCTGTCCCTCCTCTCCTCCAAAGGTACATGTTTAGGTCTTCAAGTCTCTTCTCATAAGGCTTCTGATGCAGGCTCCAAATCATTTTGGTCGCCTTCTTCTGAACAGTTTCCAGTCTTTTTACATCCTTTGCAAGATATGGTCTCCAAAACTGAACATAGTATTCCAAGTGAGGCCTCACCAGTGACTTGTACTGTGGCATAAGTACCTCTTCCTTTCTCCTGGTAATTCCTTTGTATGCAGCCCAACATCCTCCTGGCTTTTGCCACCGCCTTGTCGCACTGTTTTGCCACCTTGAGATCTTCAGAAATAAATCACACCAAGGTCTTTTTCCTGATCCGTGCTCACCAACCTCTCGCCCCCTATCGTGTACATTTCCCTTGGATTTCTGCTACCCAAGTGAATGACTCTGCACTTCTTTGCATTAAATCTTAATTGACAAGCATTAGACCATTCTTCCAGCTTTTGTAGATCTTTCCTCATGTTAACCACTCCCTCAGGGAAGTCCACTTTATTGAAAATTTTTGTGTCATCTGCAAAAAGACAGACTTTTCCATTCAGTCCTTCAGCAATATCACTCACAAATACATTGAACAGTGCCGGGCCCAGGACCGACCCCTGGGGCACCCCGCTAATCACCTTCCCTTCATCCAAGTGAGCTCCATTTACCATCACCTTCTGTCGTCTGTCAGTCAACCAATTTCTGATCCAATTTACCATCTTGGGATCTGTCCCCAAGCTATTGAGTTTATTGATAAGCCTCCTATGAGGAACAGTATCAAAGGCTTTGCTGAAATCCAGGTAGATGACATCCATTGCATGCCCCTGATCTAGTTCCCTGGTCACCCAGTCAAAGAACTCAATCAGATTTGTTTGGCAAGATCGTCCTTCGGAAAAACCATGTTGCCTCGGGTCTTGCAACCTGTTGGTTTTGAGAAAGTTCACTATTTTCTCTTTCAGGAGCGCCTCCATTACTTTTCCAGCCACCGAGGTAAGGCTCACAGGCCTGTAGTTTGACACTTCTTCCCTGTCACCACTTTTGTGTAGAGTAGAGGTACGACATCAGCCATTCTGCAGTCCTGAGGAACCTCTCCTGTTTCCAAAGATCTGTTGAAAACATCTTTTAACGGCCCTGCAAGAACCTCTCTGAGCTCTTTCAGTATCCTGGGATGTATCCCATCCGGTCCCATGGCCTTGTCCACTTTCAGTTTTGCAAGTTGTTCTAACACTTCATCTTCTGTGAATGGTGTGGTATCTACTTCATTCCCATTTTTATATTTGGGAGTCACAGGTGGTCCTTCTCCAGGACTTTCTTTAGTAAAAACAGAGCAGAAGTATTCGTTTAGCAATTTCGCTTTTTCAATGTCACTTTCCACGAGTCAGTTCGCAGCACTTCTGAGTCCTGCAATTCCACCTCTGATCTTCTTCCTTTCCCGAATATACCCAAAGAAAGTTTTGTCGCCACACTTAACATCTTTAGCCATCTTTTCCTCTGCCTTTGATTTTGCTATCCTTATTTCTCTTTTTGTCTCTTTGAGTTTGATCCTATATTCATTTCTGTGTTCCTCTGTTTGTGAGCTTTTGAATTTTGCGAACGCTGTGTTTTTTTGCCTTTATTTGAGCAGACACTTCTTTGGAAAACCAAACAGGTTTTCTTCTCCTCTTGTTTTTGTTTACTTTTGTTACATATTTATCTGTTGCCCCTTTTATTGCCACCTTTAGTTTAGCCCATTGCAATTCCACTTCCCTTATCTCCTTCCACCCTGTCAGCTCCTCCTTTAGGTACACAGCCATTTTATTGAAGTTGGTGTTTTTAAAGTTTGAGCCTGCTATGATTGGCCTGTACCATGGCTTTTATCTCAAACCACACCGTGTGATCATCGCTGCTGCTCACAGGGGCACTCATGCAGACATTTGACACGCTATCACCGTTGGTGAGCACTAAATCCAGCGTTGAGCTTTCCCTGGTTGGTTCCATCACCATTTGTCTAAGTAACGCATCTTGGAGAGCATCCACAATTTTTTTGCTTCTTTCCAGATTTGCAGAAGGAGTAATCCAATCTACATCTGGTAGATTAAAGTCACCCAATATTATCGCTTCCCCCTTTGTGGCTATCTTGGTAATATCTGTAATCAGTTTGTTATCTATCTCTTCAATTTGTGTCGGAGGTCTGTAGACTACAGCAGTATGGATGACAATGCCATCTCCTCTTTCCAACACAATCCAGAGCGCTTCTTCTTTTCCCCATGCCCCCTGCATTTTCAGTAGCTTTAATATTGCTTTTGACCGCACCTTGAATATTGTGTGCAATTCTGGTCACCGTATCTTAAAAAGGATATAGCATTATTAGAAAAGGTTCAGAGAAGAGCCACCAAAATGGTAAAGGGGATGGAAGGATACCCCTATGAAGAAAGGCTAAAAAGGTTAGGGCTCTTTAACATGGAAAAGAGACGGCTGAGGGGAAATATGATAAAAGTCTATAAATTAATGAACGGAGTGGAATGGGTAAACCTATGTTGATTGTTTACGTTATCAGATTATAGAAAGACTAGGGGACATGCAATGAAGCTACAGGGTAACCTATTTAAGACTAATAAGAGAAAATATTTTTTCACTCAACATGTAATCAAACTCTGGAATTTGTTACCGGAGGATGTAGTAAAGGCTGTAAGTGTAGCTGGGTTTAAAAAAGGCTTGGATAAATTCCTGGAGGAAAGGTCCATTAACCATTATTAAAAAGGGACCCAGGATATCAATGCTTGACCCAATACAAGCATTGTGGAACCTGTGTCTTTTGGGGAAACTGCTAGATACTGTGATGAAGCTGACACTACTGAAGCTATGGAGTTAGGGGAAAACTCTGTTTCTTTTAAAGAAACTGATTTAGAGAGAATGCAGTTACCAAGAAGTGCAGCTAGAGGGAGTAGGAATGAGGCTGCAGAAGGTAGGCTGACACACCCAGATTGTAATGATGCAATAGCTAATCAAACACCCCTGAGTAGAGGGCCAGAAAGCTCACTAGAGAAACGGCTTTATAAGCAGTGCTCGGTCAGGAGAATAGAGGGAGGACCACGAATAGAGAGACAACCACAGGAGCAGAGAGGACCACGAATAGAGAGACGACCACAGGAGCAGAGAGGACCACAAATACAGAGAGCAACAGAAACCCCTGCTACTAAGGAGAGAGAAAGGGGAAAGCTCCAACTACGGAAGGAAAGGCAGTTAAGCTTGCAGTCCTTACAAGGAAGGGACAACTTCCAGGAAGGACAAGCCCATGCTGAAAAGCTCCAGAAAGAAGTCTCCAGGGAAGACAGTGTAAGCAGGAGAGTGCCTGGTAGAGGGAATACCAGCAACGCACGTCTCAGAGAACAAAGGTACATTCACACCTCCTTTCCTGAATGTGTGCCAGGTCCTAGAAAGGCTTTTAAACCAGAGAGCCATAGATATGAGAAACAAAGCTGGGGAAAGCTTTGGAAACCTGTGCAGAAGGTCCTAGATAAAAGTCATATTAATCGTTTGCCAGCCAAGGTCCAGCCAGGCTGGAAAGTCTTGGAGAGAACTACTGAAGTACAACCAGTTTTGCCTAGGGAAAGCTCAGGCTTAGCAGACACCATATCTGAACAAGAGGATATGCAAACTGACCTTGTAGAACCAGAACCATTGTTACCTGAATACCCTATGGACTGTACTCTCTGTGTAGCTGAGAGTATAGAATCTCTCACAGAGTCATAGCATAAGACATGCTCTAAAATGTCATGGCTTTGTTGAGCTGAAAAGAAGAAGTTTTTGTGTTTATTTAACCTGTTTATATTGAAAAATCCTGCTTGAATGGAAAAGACTGTGAAGCTCTTATAACAGTTTTGGACTTTGTAAATACTTTGGTAGAAACCCTGAATCAAGGTGAATTCTGTTGTCTTCTTGGAGAACCTTAGCGCATCAAGGGAATAAAACCTTATATTTAACCCAGCACAAGGCTCACACAACTATTCTTTATAAAGAAGGGAACTACAAGGACCATAATGCACCTGGTCTAAGTTAGAGTTCCCAGTTTCAACAAACAATAAATGTCCGCCCTGACCCTTCAGCACGCTGCCACCGGGAGGGGCTGTGACAGTACGTATGACCTAGATTGGCCACTGTTGGAAACAGGATACTGGGCTTGATGGCCTATGGTCTGACCCCAGTATGGCATATCCTATGTTCTTATGGGGGTTGGGAGTGCCAAACTTAGTGAATTATTATGAGGCGGCGCAACTGAAAGCCATATTTGTATGGAGGGAGAGGGGAGAGATGCCACAATGGGTACACATGGAAAAAGAGGGAGGAGAGAATTTAGAAGAAGTAGTATGGGACAGCTTAGGGAAAGGGTTGGGGAAAATGGAGAGGAACCCTCAAAAAGAATTAACGTGACAAATTTAGGGAAAGTGGAAGAACTATCTGATGCAGGGGAAACAAGTGTCTCGGGAGACACATGTACAGAGAATGGGGGACTTTGAGCCTGGAAGGATGGGGAGGTCTTTTAAAGAATGGGCTGCTAGAGGACTAGTTAGAGTGGGTCAGGTGGTCGATAAGAAAGGGAGGATTAAATCCTTTAAGGAACTCAAGGATACCTATGTGGTGCAGGACAGGGAGTACTATGCATATATGCAGTTATGGTATTTCCTGCAAAAGAGTGGAGTGAAAAAGGATTTAAAAAGTTGCAATACAGAGTTTGAGGAATTAATGAAAAAAAAGGATAATGTTAAAGGATTGGTTTCAAAACTGTATAAGAATCTTAATGCTAAACATGAGTGCAAAGCTCGGTGGCAGGAACAGTGGGAAAAGGAAATAGAGGGCCCATGGGAGAAAGGAAGGTGGAGGGGGATTTACGAAGGGGAAAGAAGATTGGCATGGGGAACGGCCTTGGTGGAGATTTGCCTGAAATTTAGATTAAGGATGGTGTGGACGCCAGTTAGGATTCAAGCTATCTATAAGGAAAAGGATGCAAATTGTTGGAGGCGGTGTGGGAACCGAGGAGATTTGAAACATATGATTTGGGGGTGCCCCAAAATACAGAAGCCATGGGAGGAAGTGGCGAGGTTCTATAATGAGGTAACAATGATACAGAAACTGATTAATGCAGCAAGTATAGTTCTAATTGAGGGAAAGAAGGAGGGAATATAATGCTAAACAGCTTTTGGCATTATTGTGTGGTGGCGGGCCAGCTAGCAATCTTGCAAAGGTGGAAAGGTGGTGAGGCTCCTCCCTACAGGGGAGATTATTGGGAGAGTAGAGTTCCTATGGCACATGAGCTTGGTGGGTGCCCATAGACATAACAAGAGAGCAAGACATATAGAGATTTGGCAAGCGTATGAGGAATGCTGGGAAAGGGGATGGAGAGAATGGATGGAGGTAGAGTAGTGGGTAGAGGGGGGAGGGTGTGGTGGATACATAGGAGTATGGGGATATGGGGGGTAGAAGTGGAGGAAGTATCCTTTTTTGGACATAAAGGGGATACAAAGAAATATTAAAATTAGCAGAGAAGGTGGTCTTCGTGTACATAATCTATTAGAGTAAGGGGGGAAGGTGAGGGCTTGGAGGGGGAGGTGGGGTGGGGGAAGGGAATAGAGCGATGTGGAAGCTGAAGGAGTGTTCTACCTGTTATGCTAAGGCTTATGTAAAAGTTGTACGTCAGGTTTTAGTTAAAGGGTTGAGAAAGGGGAGTAGAAAGGGAGATATGGGTGGGAAGGGTAAGGAATGGTGAGGATGAACGTCTTGGATATGAATACCTATGCAAAAAGGGGGATGGAGAGTGGAGAAGGTTATTATTGTTGTTATGGTATTGTTATGGTTATTAATGACAGGAATAGTATTAATGCTGAATGAGTGGGGGGAGCGTTAGCAGGAGGGGATGATATAATAAAATGCAGCATATTGAAGTAAGGTAATAGCAGACTATGAGCAAGTTGCAGTTTATATGTATGATATAAATCAATAAAAATTTTAAATTAAAAAAAAAAAGGTCAGCCAGTGTAGTTGCTAGAAATTCCCCAAGTTCCCTCAGTATTCTAGGGTATATCCCAGCCGGTCCCATCGCTTTGTCTACTTTAAGTTTAGTTAGTTTCTCACAAACAGTCTTCTGAAAATTGTTCAAGATGTCCCTCGCTTCTGTTCCTGTTTGTGGGTGTTTTCTGAGGTCCTGCTCCTTGTTCTTCATCTGTGAACACAGAACAGAAATATTTGTTAAGCAATTCTGCTTTATCCTCATCAGCTTCTACATATTCCTCCCCTTCATCCTTGAGTCTGACAATACCACTTTTGCCCTTCCTTTTCTCATTAACATATCTGAAAAATGTCTTATCCCCCCATTTTATTGCATTGACTATTTTCTCCTCTTTTTGAATCTTTGCTTTCCTGACTACTTTGCTAGCTTCTCTAAGTTTTTCCAAATATAGATGCCTGTCTTCCTCTCTCTGTGATCTCTTGTATTTCATGAATGGCTCCCTCTTTTTCTTCACCTTTTCAGCTACTTCTTTCAAAAACCATAGCGGTCTCCTTTTCCTTTTACCTTTATTTACCATTTTAGCAAAAAGGTTGGTTGCCCTTAAAATATCCCCTTTCAGTTTTGCCCACTGTTTTTCTACTTCCCCCAGCTGTTCCCATCCTGCTAACGACTTCCTGAGGTATTGACCCATCTTGGCAAAATTAGTTTTCCTAAAGTCTAAGACCCTCACTTTTGAATGGATTTTAACAGCCCAAATTCTAATACTGAACCACACCATCTGGTGATCACAGATGCAACATGATCTCCCACTATAACATCAGAAACATTTTCACCATTGGCAAGCACCACGTCCAGTATGGCTCCTTCACATGTGGGGTCTGTTACCAATTGCCTGAATAGTTCTCCCTGTAGAGAATCCAGGATCTCTTTACTTCTAGATGACACTGCAGCAGTATTAAATACTATAGTTCATTTTTACCTTTGGAGATCTTCTGTGTTTGTCCCGTGCTTTCTTGAATTCAGCTACTGTTCTTGTCTTTATTATCTCCACTGGGTGACTATTCCATGCATCTGTCACTCTTTCCATAAAGAAATATTTCCGCATATTCTGAGTCTATCCCCTTTTGCCCTCATCCTATGCCCCCTCATTACAGAGCTTACTTTCAGTCGAAAGAGGCTCTCCTCTTGTGCATTTGGAGGTATTTAAACATCTTTATAATCTCTATCCTACCTTTCCTCTAACATATACATATTAAGATCTTTAAGACTGTCCCCATAAGGTTTATAATGATGACCATTGACCATTTTAGTAGCCACCCTTTGCACCGACTCCATCCTATTTATATCCTTTTGAAAGCATAGTCTTCAGAATTGCACAGTACTCCAAATAAGGTTGCACCAGAGACTTATACAAAGGCACATCTTCTTGACAAACTACCCATACATGTTACATCTTAAGAACTTCAGAAGGAAACTCTCTTTGGCAAGATGCAAGTACTACGCCAAGCATTAGCAGTAAATTTGAGAGTCTGAGATCAAACCCCACATACCCTGGCTTAGAAGTGAGATTCATGACTGTCATGGTATGCACAAAACTAACCCATTTAGATAAACTGCCCCAAGACAGATTGCAAAGACAAGAAGGGAACAAACTTTTATAGAAATATTGAACCTTCAGGGCAACCTCAAGCCAAGCAAATGGCTTTTAACAGAAAGAGCTTTGAGTACAATTTTACAGTGCTAGAACAAGGATGGTGTGATCAAGCTGTTGCCCCATATTTTTTTAAGGTGTCAACCTCCAGTATGTGGCAGAGTGAAAAGTTACCCAGTTCCATGAATGAGATTTTAAGACAGTCCTGGATTTCTGACAAGCTCATCCTGCTGCATTACAGAACTTGCAGCACGGATGTCAATGGGTAAAATCAGGGACTACAAATACAATACTGCATTGCAATGCTAATTTAAAACCAGAACTGGCAAAAAATCTCACTCCTGGACCTCAGTAACTTTGCAACTCTGATGTGGGGTACGGAGTCATTGTGTTTTGTGTGGCATTGCCCTGGGTATCAGAATACCTAGTTTCAGTGCTGCCTTTTTTCTATATATCTATCTTGTCTTGAACAATGAGGAATATGATAAGATTCTGCATTTTAATGGAAAAAAACAATTTTAACAGAGATTTTAATAAGAAAAGCTTTATGATTTTATCCAAGCCAGATGTATGCTCTTTCTTGTAAGTATGAACTTTGATGTCAACTTTAAAACCTTCAGGGGCCTATGTACTAGGATGTATTACAACTGTTGGATAAACTGAAAAGTAGCAAATCACCTGGACTGGATGGTATACATCCAAGGATGCTGAAAGAACTTAACTATGAGATTGCAGACCTATTATTAGTAATCTGTGAACAATCATTAAAATCATATGTAGTACCTGAGGATTGGAGAATGGCCAATGTAACTCCAATTTTTAAAAAGGGTTCCAGGGGTGATCTGAGAAACTACAGAACAGTGAACCTGATGTCAGTACTAGGCAAAATAGTAGAAACCATTGTAAAGAATAAAATTAATGAACATGTAGATAGCCATAGTTTAATGGGAGAAAGCCAACATGGATTTAACCAAGGAAAGTCTTGTCTTACTAATCTGTTATATTTTTTTGAAAGTGTGAATAAACAGGAAGACAAAGGTGAGCTGGTTGGATTTTCCGAAAGCTTTTGATAAGGTCCCTCATAAGAGACTCTTGGCGAAATTAAAAAGTCATGGGATTGGAGGCAGTGTAGTATTGTGGATCAGGAATTGGTTAAAAGAAAGTAGAGAGTAGGGCTAAATGGCCAATTTTCTCAATGGAGAAAGGTGAATAGTGGAATACCCCAAGGATCTGTGCTGGGCCTGCTGATTTTTAACATATTCATAAATAACATGGAAATGGGAATAATGAGTGAGATGATCAAATTTGCAGATGACAAAAAATTATTCAAAATTGTTAAAATGCAAGAGAATTGTGAAAAATTGCAAGAGGACCTTGAAAAATTGGAAGACTAGGCATCCAAATGGCAGATGAAATTTAATGTGGAGAAATGCAAAGTTATGCACCTAGGAAAGAACAACTCAAATTATGGTTACATGATGCAAGGCACCAGCTTAGAAATCACTACCCAGGAAAAAAGATTTAGGCCTCATTGTGGATAATAAGTTAAAACTCTCTGCCCAAGATGCAGTAGCAACCAAGAAAGCAAGGGGAATGCTAGGAATCATAAGGAAAGGAATGGAGAATAAAACCAAGGATATTATAATGCCTCTGTATCATTCCATGGTGCGACCGCACCTTGAATATTGTGTTCATTTCTGGTCGCCATATCTTAAAAAGGATATAGCTGAATTAGAGTTTGTACAAAGAAGAGCAAAAAAAATGGTAAAAGGAATGGGAAATACCCTATGAGGAGAGGCTTAAAAGGTTGGGGCTCTTCAACTTGGAAAAGGGGAGATATAATAGAGATCTACAGTATAAATTAATGAATGGAGTGGAACGGGTAAACAGATTGGTTGTTTACGCCATCAAAAAGTAGAAAGACTAGAGGACACCAAATGAAGCTACGATGCAACTCATTTAAGAATAATAAGAGAAAATATTTTTTTACTCAACACGTAATTGAACTCTGGAATTCATTACCGGAGGATGTAGTAAAAGCTGTTAGTGTACCTGGGTTTAAAAAAGATTTGGACAAGTTCCTGGAGGAAAGGTCAATAAACTAATATTAAAGAAGACACAGGAAATCCACTGCTTGCCCCGGGACAAGCACTGTGGAATCTGTGTGCCTCTTTGGGAACCTGTCTGGTATTTGTGGCCTGGATTGGCCACTGTTGGAAACAGGATACTGGGCTTGATGGACCTTGGTCTTCCCCAGTAAGGCATTTTTTATGTTCCTATTAAAGGATTTCTCCAGTGTGATACCTATGGAGAAAATGCTTAGTGAACAACATCCTCCATCTTTTAGATGGCTTCTTAGGAAGACATAGAGACTGCAAACAGCCCTGAATGGGAAAGATTGATAGTCATAATACCGAACCTGGGCATGTGATTGATAGTGAAGCTCTAGTCATTTAACTGTTCTTTTCTGGCTTCAGAGGAAACTAAGCTTGCCTGATTTGTGTCCAGCTAAACTAGAAACATAAATAAGACAGAGAAAGACCACTTCGTTCTTGCCATCTGGACCCGTCTACTGTACTTTCACAGGTCATACTTAATCTGTTGTCTTTTTCCTCCCTTCCTCCACAAATAATGGTTCTTTATGTCTGTACCATTCATGCATGAATTCTGAAACCATTTTGGCTCTTACTGCCTTTGCTGGAAATCTGTTTTCAATGTCTACTACCCTCTGAGTAAAAAAGGATCTTGCGCTCCTTATAAACCTCCTTCCCTTCAGAATCATAATGATCCCTTGTCCTTGAGTTTTTTCATTCTGTTGGTTCCTTATTGAAGTGTGCTAGGTATTTGAATATGTTTGTCATATCTTCCCTTTCTCTTCTTAGAGAGTCAATCTTTGTTTCCTTTCGTATGGTTTATGGTGTTGTCTATGCACAATTTTTGTGACTGCTCTTTGACTTTTCTCCACTACATGAATACACTTTTGAGGGCACAGTCTCTATAAATGTACATAATATGAAAGTTTGAGAGTAGTTTGCAAGGCTCTTCCCAATCAAAGTTTATATTGTCAGCGATAGAACATGAAATGTCTATGGAGATCAACTTGAAAGTTGTTACATGTGTGGTTCTGTATACCACTTCTGTTCAGGCTGTGACAAATAAGGCACAGTACATGTGGAAAATATGAGCATCACTTATGGAAGTCGTGGAATGGCATTATATCTAACATATAACTTAGCTCAGCCAGCTATAAAGCCCTGAGAAAGCATATTAAAGAATAACTCATAGAAGACCTAAGGGAAAACAAACATCATGAGATCTAACAGAAACAAATTCTTAGAAACCTGCTTTGGGGGAAATGGTAACTGTTGGGTCACTTGGAGTTTCTTTTTCTCTGCTGCCTGACTGAACTCAAGCTTGCCATTAGTCTGGTACCCTTGAAGAACATGTGATGTATATATTTAATAAGTTGTAAAAAATAATTTTCATGAGAATTGTTGAGAGAAGTTTTTCACATGTACTTTTTGTGGATATATAAATTATTATAGGATTAGGAGCAGAGCTAGCTTGACCCATTAGATGGACTAGGCAGTTGCTTAGGGTTTCAGCTTGTGGGGAGTGGCAAAGATCAGCTGTAGTCAGAGTAAAAGAATGAGACCTGAGAATCACACAAACTCCAGCATTTACGCTATTATTACCTGCAAGGGGAATTGGATTTTAGCTCACGCCTTTCTCAGTTCAAGGCAAGTTACATTGACGTACAGTAGGTATTTTCCTGTATCCAGAGGGCTTAAACTAAGTTTGTACCAGAGGCAATGGAGGGTTAAGGGACTTGCCAAAGATCATATGAGGAGCAGTAGTGGGATTTAATTTGGCTTCCCTGGTTCTCAGCCTACTGCTCTAACCTGCAGTGTTCAAATAGCCCATCTACCTGGTAAATGGACAAATACATAGCTTCTGGAAATTGCCCTGTGTGTTTGTATTCAAACCAAATTCAAACACACATACACATATCTATATCTATCTATCTATCTCGTATATAGTTGTGGTCAACATTATTGGCACCCTTGCAGTAAAACCCCTTAATGTCCAATATCTCCTAAACAAAAGTGGCCAGTGAAATGGCTTTGGACTATATATGCACACATATGTGACACATAAAATAATAAAATAAAACAAGATCAATTAAAAAGGAAATATTAGAAAACAGTATAAAAACTGGGACATTGCTAGGACATGATTTATGTCATCCTTATAAACAATTTGAATCAGTTTGAACAGAAGAACCACATTCCCATTGCAGTAAATTTAGACACAGTTGAGATCAATTGTCATACTCACATGAATCAACAAATGAATGATGGTTCTAATGTTTAAAATGACCACATTCACAATGGTGAAGACAAGAGAGCTGCCTGAGACCATCAGAAAAAGGCATTATCACCAAATATCAAACTTCAAAGTGGTACAAGGCCTCTCCAAAGACCTTGGGATTCCTGTGTCTACAGTTTGCAATGTTATTAAGAAGTTTTCTGCTCATGGAACTGTCAAGAACCTCCCAGAACGTGGTGGGAAGAGGAAACTTAATCCAAGAAGTATTCGAAGGTTAGTGCAAACTGTTGGGAAACACCACGTACATCATCCAAAGAGCTTAAGGCTGACCTGAAGAAATATGGAGTAGTGGTTTCAACCTGCACCATATGCCGTGCACTAAACAAAGAAGGACTTCATGGGCGAAGGCCAAGGAGGGCCCCCATTGCTCAAAGACAGGGAGGAGTAGCCTAGTGGTTGGGGCAAGGTACTTCAGGCCGGAAGGTCGGGGGTTCAAATCCCACTAGAGGACAGCAACCTTGGGCCGGAAGGACTGGGGTTTCTAGTCCCACAGATGCTCCTTGTGGTCTTGGGCAAGCCACTTAACCCTCCATTGCCCATGTTCCCTGTAAGTATTAGTGTATGTGTCTCATATCCCCATGTGTTAAATGTATCCCCCAATTGTGTTGTGACCGCTTTGATTGAAGGATAAGGCGGTATACAAAACTGTCTAAATAAAAATAAATAAATAAAAAGGCATGCCTGATCTTTGCCCAAACCCATCTTGAGAAACCACAATCCTTCTGGGAAAGTGTTCTGTGGACAGATGAAACCAAACTTGAGCTCTTTGGCAATGCAGACCAGTGATATTACAGGCAAAGAAATTAAGCTTATAAGGAAAAAAACACCCTTCCTATAGTTAAATATGGTGGAGGTTTCATAATGTTGTGGGGCTGTTTTGCTGCCTTAGGAACTGGAGGCGTGGAATGTAGTAAAGAGATCATGAAGTCAGAGGACTACCAAAGTATTTTGGAGCAAAATGTGCCACCTAATTTTAGAAAGCTAGATCTGGGTCAAAGATCATGAGTCCTCCAGCAGAACAATGACCCAAAACATATGTTACATGTAACATCATAGTTATATGATGTTACATGTAAAACAAACTATGCTTTGTTGACGGTTGTTATTTGTGAACCGCAGCTGATCTCTGGAAGCTGCGGTATATAAGTTCTTGTTAAATAAATAAAATAAATAAATAAATATCCAAAAGTACAAAAGTATGGTTAAAAAGGAAAAAATGAACTGTTTTAAACTGGCCAGCAATGAGTCCTGATCTCAATCCAGTCGAGAACCTTTTGAAGGAGCTGAGATCTGCCATTGGTAAAAGGAATCCTGGAAACATTCATGAGCTGGAACAAATTGCAGTTGAAGAGTAGGAGAAACTATCACCAGACAAATGTACGAAACTTATAGATGGCTACAAGAAATGTTTAGAGCTATCATCACTGCCAAGGGCTGTGTAACCAAATATTAGTGACGGGTGCCATTAATCCTGTCCAGGTCATATGTTGTGTTTTATCTCCAGGAACAAGCACGAATGTAGTCTTCAAATATGGGTATCATCGGTACCGACGGAGCCTGCGCGGGAATGCTCCCCAGCGTCCAATTAGAAAGCTTTTGGGAGCATCCCACAGCGCCTGCGTGCCGCCTTCCCGCCTTTCCCAACTGCCTCTCTCCAGTTCTTCATTTTCCGCGGAGCCAGCAGGTCATTTTTCTGTCACCGCAGAAATTATCCCATATTTTTCATTCTTTTTTGTGGTAGCGTCTGCCTTCCTCGACGCTATACCGGTACCACCGGTTCTTTCTTTCTTCTTAAAAAAAAAAAAATCTAATCTTTTATCTGGATTTTCCAGCCTTTTTTCTCTCGGGTGCCACGTGCCATTTTGGGCACTAGGCCCAATTTTTCCTCAACATGGAAAAACCCACTTCGGGTTTTAAAAAGTGTTCCAAGTGTGGCGGTACCATCTCCGTCACCGACATTCAGGAGTGGTGCCTCAAATGTTTAGGTCCTGCCCACTCCATCTCGGAGTGTGTTGCCTGTGGGATGATGTTGAAGAGGGGTCGGCAGAACCGAGCTGCTAAGCTTAGCACCCTTTTTCCCTCCGATGCAGCATCCGTGGCATCGACGTCTTCCAGGGCTTCATCTTCCTCCCATGGATCTCAGGTAACCAAACATAAATCTGGCCGGTCCTCAAAGGGTAGATCTCCTTCCAAGCATCGAGATGCCTCTGGCGTTGCCCTTGAGGGACTTGTACCGGCAAAATTGCCCCGGCGGGAGGCTTTGGCTTCCAAAGCACTATCGGGGCTCCAGGATGTTCTCGAGGCCTCAACCTTGGCAGAACTACTGGTGCCATGCTCTGGGGTACCGGCCGCTTCGTCCGGTACCAACACCCAGGCATCGGCAGTGTCAATTGACCAGAGATTCCTGGCTATTGAGCACAGTCTGGCGGCTGTCCTTGCAGCATCGGTGCCTTCGGGACCGCTTCAGACAGTTCAACCGGTACCGACACCGGTTCCGGTACCAGTATCGACAGCATCGACATCGGCGAGTATGCTACCAACACCGAGTCATGCTATTTCCTCCGGTATCGACAGGCTGGTACCAGACCCCTCCGGTACCGACTTCGATCGGTATCGGTATCGTGCTTTACAAGAGCACCCGGACAGAAGATATTTTGAATCCTCTGAGGACTCTGACAGCTCTGTTGATGCCGGAGTACTTCTCTCTGAGGAGCCGCCTTCTCCTAAACGTAGGATGTCTCCTCTAGAGGATATATCCTTTCAGGATTTTATCAGAGAGGTGGCTAGGGGTCTTTCCATCACAGTGGCTCCTGAAACAGAGCCCAGAGCAAAGGAGTTGGAGATTTTACAATATCCTAAAGCTCCCAAGGAAGCGGCAACTTTGCCTATTCATGAGATCTTGCATGATCTCATGTTAAGAATGTGGGAAACACCTCTTACCACCTCTCCTCATTCCCGTAGGCTGGATACCATGTATCGAGTACCTCCTTGTCCTGGATTTCAAAAAACTCAGTTGCCACACCACTCCATAGTGGTGGAGTCAGCTATGAGAAGGATCAAGAGTGCAAAGAGACATGCATCTAATCCTCCAGGACGTGAATGTAGGACTCTTGATGCCTTTGGGCATCGAACATTCCAGGCCTCTATGCTTTCTGCCAGGATTAGTTCCTACATCTTATACATGGGAATGTTCCTTAAGGAGGTTACAGGAGATCTCCAGCTTATGAGCCCTCTGCTTCCTGATGATAAGAGGCAGGATTATCTTACACTTGTCAAACGTGCCCAGGATGTTTCCAAGTTTGTTAATCGTGCAGCTTTTGCCTGCTTTGAGTGCATAAGCAGAACTTCTGCCATTGCCATAGGTGCTCGTAGGATTTCCTGGCTCCAGGCATCTGACTTAGAACTCTGGGTACAGGACAAACTAGGGAATATCCCTTGTACAGGTGAAAATCTCTTTGGCAAAAGTTGGCAAGAGAAAGCTAATGAGCTGGATGCTGATAACATCACTTTGGATAGGCTATCCAAGGCTACAGCTGATCCTGCAAGGAGAAAATCCTACAAGAAACCATTATTCTCGAAAAAGAAGAGGTTTTATCCCTCCTATACCCAGCAGGTGCATTCTGCAGGTCAGTCCGCCCGAAAGGAACAGCAGCCCCCAAAGCAAAGGAAATCAAAGGCTGCTAAGCCTCAACCGGCCCAGCAGACTCAGCCTCCACAGGGGCTTTGACTCTCATCTAGAGAACTTGGCCTTCCTGGCCCTGAAAGGGCCAGAGCCTTCCACCATCCCAGGAAGGTTGTGCCATTTTGCCCCCAGATGGGGGCAGATAACAGCAGAAGAATGGACTCTTTCCTTTGTAAGAGAGGGGTACAAGCTCCATTTCTTCAACATGCCACCTCCTACGGTGGTAAGACAGTTCAATTCTCAGGCTTCTCTCAACACTTAGTTGAGTCAAGAGGTCAGTTTACTTCTTGCCCAGGGGGCAATAGAAGACGTACCCATTTCCCAACAGGGTACAGGGTTTTACTCCCCTTATTTCCTTATTCCAAAGAAAACAGGGGGACACAGACCCATTTTAGACCTCAGAGAACTGAACAAATTCCTGTTCAAAGAGAAATTCAAGATGATTTCTCTGGGAACTCTGCTGCCATACCTTCAGAGTTAGGATTGGCTTTGTTCTCTAGATCTCAAGGATGCGTACACTCATGTTCTCATCCATCCAACTCACCGAAGGTTCCTTTGCTTCCTGTTTCAATGAAAGCACTACCAATACAGGGTGCTTCCTTTTGGCCTGGCCTCAGCACCAAGGGTGTTTACGAAATGCATGGCTGTAGTGGCAGCATTTCTTCGCACTCTACGAATATTCGTCTTCCTCTACTTAGACGACTGGCTCATTCGAGCCCCATCAGAGTCAGAGGCCAGAATTTCCCTATCTTGCACAATGCATATCCTTCAGTATTTGGGTCTGGTCATAAACATCCCAAAATCCAGCCTAACTCCACTCAGTCTCTCGAGTTTATAGGAGCTTTGCTGAACACCAGAAAAGCAAGAGCCTATCTTCCACAGGCCCGCTGCCTTCGCATTGTGCAGTTAGCCTCCCAGGCAGTGTTAAAAACTCATCTCACTGCTCGGGAAATGTTACAACTGCTAGGCCACATGGCATCTACCGTGCACGTGGTTCCCTATGCTCGCCTCCATATGAGAGCAGCCCAATGGACTCTATCCACTCAGTGGACTCAGGCATCAGGCTGCCTATCAGACAAAATAGCAAACACAAGTCACCTTATTTTGTCTCTACAGTGGTGGCAGTCAACCCAAAACCTGTTGGTAGGGTCCCCTTTCCAGCAACTCCTACCCCAGGTCACTCTAACAACAGATGCCTCACAAGTGGGTTGGGGAGCTCAACTGCAAGATCTCTCTACCCAAGGCACCTGGACTCCACAGGAGACCCACTTACATATCAATCTCCTAGAACTCAGAGCAATCTTCCTTGCTTCTTCGAGTGTTCCATACCCAGCTCAGCTACAAGACAGTCCTAATTCAGACAGACAATCAAGTAGCTATGTTCTATCTGAACAAGCAGGGCGGAACAGGCTCTCTGTCGCTTTGCAACGAAGCTTTGAGACTATGGGCCCTCGCCAGAGAGCATCAAATTCATCTCCTGGCAGTGTGTCTGCCAGGCATTCAAAACTCTTGGGCAGACAGACTCAGTCGAGTTCTGCTTCCACACGAATGGTCTCTTCATGCAGACCAGGTAGCAAAGATTTTTCAAATTTGGGGAACTCCGGACATAGACCTCTTTGCAACTACATTGAATGCCAAACTTCCCCGGTTCTGTTCCAGAATTCCGGCTCAGGTTTCTCTTGCCAGGGATGCTTTCCTTCTCCATTGGGGTCAGGACTTCCTATATGCCTTTCCACACATTCCCCTAATTCCCAAGACCCTATTCAAGCTTCAGAGAGACAAAGGCCACATGATTCTCATAGCTCCACATTTGCCACGGCAGGTGTGGTACCCTCTGCTCCTGCATCTCTCTCAAGCTCTATCTCTGGAGTTAGGATCTGCTCCAGTTCTCCTGTCTCAGGAGGACGGGATGTTGTGGCATCCCAATCCCCACTCTCTGCATCTCAGGGCCTGGTTGCTGAGAGCCTAGACCTTCATGGTCTTAACCTTTCTCAACAAGTAAGGGATGTCCTTTGTGCTTTCAAGTGGAAAAGGTTTTCCATATGGTGTTCGCAAAAGGGTTTTCACCCTTCTGCGATACCTCTGGAATCATTACTGGAGTATCTCCTGCATTTATATAATGCAGGACTTAAGACAAACTCAGTAAGAGTCCATTTAAGTGCTATTTCAGCTTCTTTAAAGCCTTTATATGGTCAACCTATTTACTCTCATCCTCTCATAGCGAGATTTATGAGGGGCCTTCTTCTAACTAAGCCTCCCATTAGGCCACCTCCAGTGGCGTGGGACCTGAATCTGGTTCTTGGGCAGCTCATGAAGCCGCCTTTTGAACCTTTAGCTACTACCTCCTTGAAATTCCTTTCCTGGAAAGTTATCTTTCTCATTGCAATCACATCAGCACGTCGCATCAGTGAATTGCAAGCATTAGTTGCTGATCCTCCTTACACGAGGTTCCATAATGATAAGGTAGTCCTTAGGACTCATCCACACTTTATGCCAAAGGTGGTCTCACCTTTTCATTTAAACCAGGTGGTTTACCTGCCTGTATTTTTTCCAAGGCCTCATGCTTCAAATGCAGAAAGGAATCTTCATACGTTGGACTGTAAAAGAGCACTTGCCTTTTACCTACAGAGGACACAGCAACATAGAAAGTCCTCCCAACTCTTTGTTGCTTTCGATCCTTCTCATTTGGGACTTCCAGTCTCCAAGAGAACATTGTCCAACTGGATTGCACAGTGTATTTCTTTTGCCTATCAGAGTAAGAACCTTTCTCTGGAAGGCCATGTCACGGCTCACAATGTGAGAGCCATGGCAGCCTCCATGGCTCATCTACACTCTGTGTCTATCGACGACATCTGTCAAGCAGCTACTTGGGCCTTGGTTGATACCTTCACAGCCCATTACTGCTTGGACAAGGACTCCCGCTGGCATGCCTTGTTTGGTCAGGCTGTTCTTCAACACCTGTTCCATACTTAATCAACTCCTACCCACCATCCCTGGTAGGATGCCAGAGATCCATGGGGGGAAGTGGAGCCCTTTCAAAAGGGCACCCAACTTCTGGGGCCTTCTCCCTGCTTGTTCCTGGAGATAGCATAGTTACTCACCTGTAACAGGTGATCTCCGGGAACAGCAGGAATTTAGTCTTCACAACCCACCCACCTCCCCTAGGAGTTGTATCTCTCTTTTCTTTTCTTTCCTTTCCCTCTCTCTCTCTCTTTGTCTGAGCTTTAAAACTCAACTGGAGAGAGGCAGTTGGGAAAGGTGGGAAGGCAGCACGCAGGCGCTGTGGGATGCTCCCAAAAGCTTTCTAATTGGACGATGGGGAGCGTTCCCACGCAGGCTCCGTCGGTACCGACGATACCCATATGTGAACACTAAATTCCTGCTGTTCCCGGAGATCACCAGTTACAGGTGAGTAACTATGCTTTCTCAGAAATTACTATGTCTAAGTTGTACAGACATCTTTTTTTTCTGTTGTATAACTTTGAACATACTATTAAAATATTATGATGACATGCAGTTGGTATATTTCCAATTATTTCTCAAGATATTGTACAAAACATACATAAAATGCAAGGATGCCAATAACGTTGATCACAACTGTATACATACACAACAACAATGTGTGCCTTCGAGTCAGTCCTGACTCCTGGCGACCCAGAAGCTCCTGGGTTTTCTTGGCAGTGTCACCGGAAGTAGATTGCCAGGCCTTTCTTCCGAGGCAATGGAGGGTTAAGTGACTTGCCCAAGGCCACAAGGAGTGCTAGTGGGAATTGAACCCTGGTTGCTTGGTTACCAAGCCAGTGTTCTAACCACTAGGCTACTCCTCCACTCCACACATGTGTATATATATATATATATATATATGAAGAAAAGTTTAATATTTAAAAGTCTGATATCCAGGGATGTGTAATTATATGTTTTCTTTCTGAATTGTTTTGGAAGGGGTAGTGTTGGTTGATCAATATTGTTGAATTTAATTTTTAAACTTTCAGGGTGGGAGGAGCCTAGAGGCCTGAAAATTAATTGGGGAGACGTGCAAGGCTGAAGGTTCTCTTAGGATGTCTAATACATTTACACCGCCTCTAGTGGGGAGGTGAGATGGATACTGCTGTGCATACCCCTACAGCCTGAGCTCTTCTGGCTCAAGTGTTTCAACCAAAAGGACAATTCAAGTTTCAAGTTTTAGCTTTATATGATGTACTGCCCATCATAATCAATATCTAAGTGGTTTTCAATAGCACTAGTAAAGAAAAAAAAGCAAATATGAATAAATAATAAGGATGAAAATACAGGGCCCAATGTTCAATGTTGGTGGATAGCACTGCTAAAGCTACTAGCCGCCACCGCTGCTGAATTTTAGACCCAGATATTCAATTCCAATACTAAGTCAGCTGGATAGCGATGAAGCTAACTGGGCAGTGGCAGTATTGAGCTGCTGCCTGGTTAGCTTCAGCAGCAAATGTGAAGCTAACCTTCAATGTGCCTAACTTTCACCATGTAGCAGTAATCGGGCAGCAGCTGAATACCACCACTCAGGGCTGTGCAAGTGGTGCAGCCTCATGGGACACAAACACAGAAGGGGGTGCCGATATCATCACTGGGCTTCCAGGAACTCAAAAAAGAGCAAGTTATTGAATGTGGCTGGATGGAGGGAGGTGCCAGATTCATTAATCGCACAGAGCGCATTTCTAGCTTAGTACGGTCCTGCCACCACTGCCTGGTTATCACTGGATGCCACTCTTGCTCCAAACCTAGAACACCCTGATGCTAGCTGGCTAGCATCAGGACATACAGTGGCAGCACCCGGTCAGTGCATTACTCACTTTGAATATCCCCCTCACAATGTTTAACCATAACGGTTACATCAGTGATAAGGATTGAGGGGAAATAGGGCTGAATAGAAGAAGTGGGTTTGAGGGAACCAAAGAGTGGAAGGAGGAAACAGCAGAGTGGTGGGCAACAATTAGCACTCTCCTAACTTCCTCAGCCAATGGCCTGCCACATTATGGGACTGCATTATTGCTAAGGGAAGATTAGCAACCAAAAGCTTAAATGTCCAGCTTTAAATTTTGTAAATGATTTTTCCAGTCTTAAGTCAAGGGAAAGGGCATTCCAGAAAAGTAGGGGCCAGGACACTGAAGGCAGAATGCTGAGTGGTTTCTAATTTTATGTGCCTATAAGATGGCATAGCCAATAAATTATGTGAAAGAAGCGCAAGGATCGTAAGGGAGCAAGAAGATAAAAACTTAATGCTTATTAGTTCGGTAAAATCTTCCACTTCTATGGACCCAGTTCCCACTGCTTTATTGAAAGAATTCACTCATTCTCTACTGTTTTACTAGATCTAATTAATTAGAATTTAACACAAGACAGAGTCCCCTCTACTTGGAAGGAATTTCTCATTCATTCTTTCTTAAAAACCGTTGACCTTAATCCAGTGTTGCCTAGCAATTATGGACCAGTTTCAACTTTTCCCTTCATAGCCAAATTGACTGAAAAGAAAGTAGTGCTTTAACTACTGAATTTCTGTAATGCAAAAAGAATTTTCCACCCTAAGCATTCAGGGTTCCAAATAGGACATACATGATGAATGATATTTATACCTATCTAGATGCCCAGAAGGAAATATTATTGATACAACTGGATCTTAGTGCTGCATTCAGTCTGGTTGATCATTCTTTGCTACTAGCTAGATTGGAAGAAATTGGGCTGACAGGTATAGTATTCCAGTACTATTACTTCTACTGCTACTACTTATCATTTATATAGCTCTACAAGATGTACAAACTCACCTAATGGTATCCCTGGAAGAAGGCCAATATCTCCACCAAGACCAAAATTTGCCTCTTCCGAACACTGATCCTGCCAGTTCTCCTGTACAGATCGGAAACATGGACTGCTCAAACTTGACATAAACAAGCTCGAGGTCTTTCAAATACGATGCCTGAGACAGATTTTGGGTGTCTCTCTTTGTGATTGCCAGCAAAATGAGACAATTAGGACACGTGTGACCATCAACCTTCAGTTGAAGAACAAATCCAAAAATGCAGATTGTGATGACTTGGCCACGTTTGCAAAATGAACACCAGTCGGCTGCCATACAAACTCCTCTGACAAGAGTGACCTGTCCACTGGAGGATTCAATGAGCAGCACCAAAGAAAACATAGTTCCGACAGATCAAGGAAAACCTAAGGAATCAGGGATTGACATAAGATATGCCATACTGGGTCAGACCAAGGTCCATCAAGCCCAGTATCATGTTTCCAACAGTGGCCAATCTAGGTCATACGTACCTAGCAGTTTCCCCAAGAGACACAGGTTCCACAATGCTTGTATTGGGTCAAGTAGTGATATCCTGGGTCCCTTTTGAATAATGGTTTATGGACCTTTCCTCCAGAAACTTGTCCAAACCTCTTTTAAACCCAGCTACACCAACAACTTTTACTACAACCTCCGGTAACAAATTCCAGAGTTTGATTGCACATTGAGTGAAAAAATATTTTCTCTTATTTGTCTTGAATAGTTTACCCTGTAGCTTCATTGCATGTCCCCTAGTCTTTCTATATTCTGATGACGTAAAAAATCGATCCACGTTTACCCGTTCCACTCCGTTCATTAATTTATAGACTTCTATCATATCTGCCCTCAGCCGTCTCTTTTCCATGTTAAAGAGCCCTAACCTTTTTAGCCTTTCATCATAGGGGTATTCTTCCATCCCCTTTACCATTTTGGTGGCTCTTTTCTGAACCTTTTCTAATAATGCTATATCCTTTTTAAGATACAGCGACCAGAATTGCACACAATATTCAAGGTGCGGTCTCACCATGGAACGATACAGAGGCATTATAATATACTTTGTTTTATTTTCCATTCCTTTCCTTATGATACCTAGCATTCTATTTGCTCTCTTGACTGCCGCTGCACGCTGGGCGGAGGGTTTTAACATGTTATCCACAATGACACCTAAATCTTTTTCCTGGGTGGTGGTTCCTAATGTGGAAACTTGCATCATGTAACCATAGTTTGGGTTGTTCTTCCCTAGATGCATAACTTTGCACTTGTCCATGTTAAATTTCATCTGCCATTTTGATACCCAGTCTTCCAATTAATCAAGATCCTCTTGCAATTTTCCACAATCCTTATGGATTTTAACAACTTTGAATAGTTTTGTGTCATCTGCAAATTTGATAACCTAACTTGTTTTTCCCTTTTCCAGGTCATTTATGAATCTGACAAAAAGCAGCAGACCCACCACAGATCCCTGGGGTACACCACTATTCACCTTTCTCCATTGGGAAAATTGGTCATTCAGCCCTACCCTCTGCTTTCTATCTTTTAACCAGTTCCTAATCCACAATAGTACACTGCCTTCTATCCCATGACTCTAATTTTGCCAAAAGTCTCTGATGAGGGACCTTGTCAAAGGCTTTCTGAAAGTCCAAATACACTATATCAACCGACTCACCTTTGTCTACCTGTTTATTCACACCTTCAAGAAAACATAACAGATTAGTAAGACAAGATATTCCTTGTCTAAAGCCATGTTGGCTGTCTCCCATTAAGCCATGTTCAGCAATTTTGTTCTTTATGATGGTTTGTACCATTTTTCTTGGTACTGACTTCAGGCTCACGGGTCTGTAGTTTCCCGAATCACCCCTGGAACCCTTTTTAAAAATTGGTGTTACGTTGGCCATCCTCCATTCTTCAGGTATTACAGATGATTTTAATGATAGTTCACAGATTACTAATAGCAGGTCTGCAATCTCATATTTCAGTTCTTTCAACACCCTTGGATGTATACCATCCGGTCCAGGTGGTTTGATACTCTTCAGTTTATCAAATAGTTGTAATACATCTTCTTGATCACTGTTCCCTCTAAGCTGTGCGCGTGTGCGCGCGCACACACCTCGCCGAGCGAGCGCACATACTTTACAACAGAGCGCACAAAAATTATGGTTCTCATTCTGATAGAAAACAACACAGACGTCTTAAAATTTAAAAGTTGTTGTGCATTTACGGTTTTCACAAGTTCTACAATATTTTCTAGTGCAATTAATGTGGTGTACATACTGTATTCTGACTTGTAGTCAAATTTTAAAGTATATAACTCTGAGTGTCGTTATGTGGCGCACAAAAATTTAACCTTCCGTCAAAAGCTGCACAGCTGATATTTTATGCGCACACAGCCTACAGAAAATTAGTGGGAACATTGTTCTTGATGTATCAATATTTCCTTCAATTCTTACACACCTTTAAATACCACTTCAGTCATGGGTAACATCCCTACATCTTCCTCAGTAAAGACCAAAGCAAAGAATTCATTCTGTCTCTCCGCTATCGCCTTGTCGCCTATTAGTGCCCCTTTAACCCCTCTATCATCTAATGGACCAACTGACTCTTTCACAGGTTTTTTTGCTACAGATGTCCTTGAAAAAGTCTTTATTATGTGTTTTTGCTTCCACAGCAAGCTTCTTCTCAAATTCTCCCTTTGCCTGCCTTATCAATGCCCTGCATTTAACTTGCCAGTGCTTGTGCTGTTTCCAGTTTTCGTCATTTGACTCTTTATTCCATTTCCTGAAAGATGCTTTTTTGGCAACAACATATGTACACCTTAGAGGAAAGGCGGGATAGAGGTGATATGATTCATATGTTTAAATACCTCTGTGGCATAAATGTACAGGGGAACAGCCTCTTTCAATTGAAAGCAAGTTCTGCTACGAGGGGACATGGGATGAGGGTGAAGGGGGATAGATTCAGGAGTGATATGCAGAAATATTTCTTTATGGATAGCGTGGTGGATCCGTGGAATAGTCTCCCAGTGGAGGTGGTAGAGATGAAGACAGTATCTAAATTCAAAAAAGCATGGGACAAACACAGAGGAACTCTAAAGGAAAAAAGGGGACTGTTGTAGTCGGTGATATGGAAGGACAGACTAGATAGGTCATGCGGTCTTTTTCTGTCGTCATATTTCTCTGTTTATATCTAACAGCCTCTCTGACCTCACCTTTAAACCATGCTGTCAGTTTTTTGGACTTCCTTCCACTTTTCTTAAAGTGTGGAATACAGCTGTTTTGGGCTTCCAAGATAGTATTTTTAAACAACACCCAAGCTTGATGTAAGCCTTTCACCCTTGCAAATGCTACTTTTAGTTTTTTTCTTAGCTATTTTCCTCATTTTATCTTAGTCTCCCTTTCAAAAGTTAAAAGGTAGTACTGTGGATTTCCTTACCATCCCTCCTCCATTAATTAAATCAAACGCGATCATGCTATGATCACTATTGCCAAGTGGCCCCAACACCTTTACCTCTTGCACCAGGTCTGGTGTTCCACTAAGGACTAGGTCCAATATGGCTTCCCCTCTAGTCAGTTCATGAACCAGCTGCTCCAAGAAGCAGTCATTTTTTTCATCTAGGAACTTTATCTCCCTAGCCTGTCCTGCTGTGACACTAAGGGTCCACCAAGAAACAGCAAACTACCACGTAGGTAACAGAAACCAGTCAGGAACCGTGGCAGGAGGTTCAAAGTAACCTTTATTGATCCACGGATAAGGTGCGCCAAACCCAACACAGGCCGTGTTTCGTACACCACTTCCTCAGGGGTTATAGGCTCACTATAAAAATATATACACATACATGTGAAAACAACAGCAAACAGAAATGGTTGTATAAACATGAATACAAAAGGACAAATTATATTATACCACATTAATTAAATGAATCTGTAAATGAATAAATAAAAAAATAAAATATAAAAAATATATATAAATATTAAATAAAAATTATTAATTAAAAATATATTTAACAAAAAACTTTAATAATAATGATAAACAATAAATAAATAAATTAAAATTTTTTTTAAAAACTTTTAAAAAAACATGTAAAATCTCATGATGCGATAACTCACTTGCTAAAATTATAACATATTGTGTTACAATAAAAAATATATTTTTCTATAATAGTGATAATGACAGTGAAAAATAAATTATAGTAATAACACTTAAAGACTGAATGTATCAACTATATATATGTATTTTTCCATAAATAACTTCTTATTTAAAATCCTGAGAACTGGCCATGGTACCACATGGATTAAACATGGATCAAGATTTATCAGTGTTTCTGTAGCTGAGTTAGGCACGCTCATGTTCCCTCCTTGGTTTTTTATTTAATTTTTTAATTAATATTTTAATTTTTTAATTAATATTTTAATTTTTTATTAATAAAATTTTTTTCTGATAGACACACCTTCTAATGTTCAAAGTACCTCCAATTTAGGGCTTTGTTTTTAACAGTTTTTCATACAAAATATATTTTTTAATAATTTTTTATTTATTATTATTATTATATTTATTATTGATTCTTTATTTATTATTTTTTTTATATTATAATCTAATTGGTTAATGTTCTTTATATTATAATTTAATTGGTTAATGTTTTAATTAGTTAATTTTTGTTTTTCCCTTTGGGTTCCCATAACATTGTCATCAGTGCTTTTGCGTTTGTGTCATCCCCCGATTTTAGAAAATGCAATGGTTTTGGTGCGGCACAAACCCTTTAAACAACAATGAGCTGGGGTTTTAAATGTCCGTTTTTTCCCGCCAAAACGGCGCCTTAAAGAAGCACGCATGTGCAGTTATCTGCAATGTCAGAATTAGTGCGAGGTGCCCGATCTTGTGACTGTATCAAGTGGTTTTTAAGTTTGGATAACCCATCATATGTGGTATGTTTTTTGGGGTTATGGAGGTATTTTACATTTGTTAAGGTATTACATACTCCACTTAGTCTTTTTTTTTTTTTTAAACTTTTATTTTCATTTTGCAACAAACAAAAGTAACAACACACCAAAGGAGACAAAACAAGCATACAATAAGGAAAAGCAAACCCAATTTCCCCCCACCCCAATGCTTCTTCTCTAGCCGATTATATCAGCATGTGAGCGCTTCCAAACAACAGTGATTGTACATCAAAACGATCAAAAGAGTACCTACGATACAGAAGGATCATGGGACAGAGATATATACAAATTTAGACAGTCAGATGAGAGCATTTAGCAGAATGTACATAGTCATTGAGCAACTTCCATTTAGACCGATGATGAGGAGTCTGAACAGGGGAAGCAAACATACGAGGTATTTGTTCATATTTACTGTAGAGACAGACATGATTCCACCATTCATTGGGACTCAAATGGGAGCTATTTTTCCAGTATTTCGTAATTAGGGAAATAGCAATGCCCAGCATAAAGTCCAAAAGGAAGTGAGCCGTTTTTGGAAGAGAGGGGATCCCCGCAGCTGAGCGAAGTCCCACTATCCTCCAAGAAAGGGGTTCATGAAAGTGCAAAATAGACTGAATACGACCCCAGACCCGACGCCAGTAATTCTGTAGTGCGGGACATTCATACATAACATGAGGAAGTGAACCAATGGCCGCATGGCATGTCCAACAACTATTGCCCTGAGTAGGGTTCCATTTGGCTAATCTGTCAGGAGTGTAAAAACACCGGTGGGCTAGAAAGAAGAGTGTCTGAGTGAGTGAGGCGGATCGGGAAACCCGTGTCACTCTACTCCAGACAAGGCTCCATTGCTCCGGGGTCAGAGTCATATGCAATTCTCTCTCCCATGCTTTCTGCGCTATAGGGGTATCTCTAGTGCTAGCATTACATAAGGTTTTGTAAAAATTGGATGCTACACCCGGTGAGCTACCGATAGATCGGATAGTCTCCAACCAACCTTGTGCAGGGGATGCCGATGGCGGGAGCACCTTAGCACTCCGAAGGCAATGCTGAAGTTGCACCAACTGAAAGTAGTGTTTCGCTGGGAGACCAAATTCAATTTGCAATTCACTAAAAGTTTTCCAGCGACCATCATGGAACAACTGGCTAGGAATCCAAATGCCCCTAGTGTACCAGGGGCTCCACGCCATCGGCTTATTTTGTATTCGAAATCGAGTATTGTACCAAAGCGGGAGCCTGTCTAACGGACAGAGTCGGGAGTCTAAAGATTGCATAAGAGTATTAAAGGCACCTAAAGTGTCTAAAAGCATTGGTGGATAGTGGGAGTCTGCTGGGAGAGTCATACCAGGGAGAAAAGTAAGAGGAATCGGTTTGCAAAGGTCCTCTTCTATGTCTAGCCACACAGGTCTACTCGGTACTAGATCTTCCAGCCAACGAGCGCCTTGTTTGAGGAGAAAAGATTGATGGTACTTCAGGAAATCTGGGAATCTGACACCCCCATTTTCCTTATCTGCTTGTAGCTTATGTTTCGCTATCCTAGGTGTCTTGTTTTGCCATAAGTATCTAGTCAGAAGGCCCTCTATATCCTTATATGTACGTCGAGGTAAGAGACAGGGCAACATTTCTAAAATATAATTCACTTTCGGAACAATCATCATTTTTATGGTTTCTAAGCGACCCCACCAGGTAAGTGTTAAAGGAGTCCAGCGGTGAGTAAGCGCCCGGACTTTAGAGGTTAAGTCTTTGGCATTGAAGGAGATAGTGTCTTCCAAAGGAGAACAATAGTGAACCCCAAGGTATTTGACCATGCGAGGTTGCCATAAAAAGGGGAAGGGTTGCATATCTGCCTGATGAAGCAAAGGATTTAATGGAAAGGCTACCGACTTGGTCCAGTTTATCTTATAACCGGACAGTTGTGAGTATTTACCAATTTGCTCTAGGACAGCCGGTACTGAGTCTTTAGAGACAAAAAGCATAAGGTCATCAGCATACGCTGAAATTTTGATTTCCCTATGGGAGAAGGGGACTCCATGAATCTCCTCCGATTGCCGGATTAGTAAAGCCAAGGGTTCGAGTGCAAGATCGAAAAGAAGTGGAGACAGTGGGCATCCCTGGCGAGTACCGCGTTGAAGGGGAAAAGGCTGAGACTTTAAAGCATTGGCACATATACTGGCTGTAGGCTGTGCATACATGGTGCGGAGACAACGGAGAAAACCTTCCCCGAATCCGTACCAGCGGAGGACCGCAAACAGGAAGGGCCACTCTAAACGATCAAAGGCCTTCTCAGCATCAAGTGAGAGGCCAACAAATGGGCGATCAAGATTAACTGCGGTAGTCAGTACATGACATAGAGTCCGAGCATTGTCGGCAGTTGATCTACCAGGAATGAAACCGCATTGATCTGGGTGTATTAAGGTAGACATCCTATCAGAGAGCCGGGTGGAGAGAATGGTGGCAAATATTTTATAGTCCGCGTTTAGGAGGGAAATTGGACGATAATTAGCTGTTAGTTGCGGGTCTCTCCCCTCTTTCTCAAAAACTACTACATTTGCCATCGAAAAGGACCCAGAAGGAGAGCCCTCCTCGGCAAGAGCAGAAAAATAAAGCTTCAAAACTGGAGCTAAGTCAGCGTGAAAGGTTTTGTAAAATTCAGCAGGGAGACCGTCTGGGCCTGCGGCTCGACCTGAGGCACATTTCTTGATAGCAGAATGAATTTCTGATAAAGTAAATGGTTTGTCCATGGCCGCTCTATCTTCATCAGATAGGGTCGGTCTTTGTACCCCTGAAAGTAAGCGGTCAAATACTTCTGGCTCAAAATCACATTCAGATTGATAAAGCCGAGTATAAAAATCACGAAAGAGTTCTAAAATTTCTGTATCTTTAGTGACCAAGTCCCCCCCCGACGGATTACGGAGGGCGGTAACACGCTTGGCTTCTTTTTGACCTTTTAGGGCATTTGCTAATAATTTGCCAGCACGGTTATTTTCCCGGTAATATATCCCTTGTTGTGATTCAATATTTTTAACAGCAGCAGTGTACAAAAGCTGATTGTATTGAAAACGCAAGCGTTGTAAACGGAGTAAAATACATGGGTCAGTACGGGACGTGAGGAGACGCTCCCCAGCTTGTATCTGCTGCTCTAGAAGCAGTAAGTGCTGCTTTCTTTGTTTCCCCTGCCGAATTTGATAGCTAGTTATAGTTGCGCGGATAGAGGCTTTAAAACCCTCCCACCAAGCCCAGCTCGCTGTGTCATGGGGTGAGTTAAAATGAAAATAATCTTGGATAGCGGCCTTTATATCAACCTGAAAATCTTTTTGATCTAGTAGGGATCTATCAAAAAACCAAGCTCGGGGAGAATCGTCCCGCGCAGTGACATGTAATGATAAAGATATGGCAGCATGATCTGAAATATGGAGAGGATGAGTCCGAGCCGTGTCCACTTGAGAAATCAGTGCTTTGGAAATGAGAAAGAAATCTATTCTAGATTGGGAGTGATGGGGGGCAGAAAAAAAGTAAACTCTAAGTCGGAGGGGTGAAGCAGCCTCCATATATCTACCAGCGCAAGATCTTGCATCAGAGCTTTAAGGGTAGCAAGACTCTTGGGTGGACTACTCGTTCTAGACGGCTGTCTATCTATCAAAGGGTCTAACACTTGATTAAAATCACCACCAAGTATTAATGGAACATTGGCAGAGGCCTGTGCCAACTGCGCAATACTTGCATAGTAAGCAGGGCTGTCCACATTCGGGGCATAAATGCAGATACACGTAAATTCACTATCTCCAACCTTAAGGTGTACACGGGCCCATCTACCCTCCTTGTCAGCGCTGGTATCAATTACAGTAGCTTGCAAAGACTTCTTAACCAGAATGGCTACCCCGCACCGTTTAGAAACGGCGGGAGAATAGGCAGCCACCATATAAGGCTTAGCATTGAGTTTCAGTGTTTCCGCAGAGTTTAGATGCGTTTCCTGAAGAAACACTAAATCAGCATGCTCATGGCTAAGATAGCTAAGGATTTTCTTTCTTTTGATTGGACTATTGATGCCTTTTACGTTGAGTGATAAGATTTTACATAAGGCCATTCAGAAAAGTTAAAAATTCTGAGCATGATAGCGCACATAATTTCACAATGTCCCTCATAGTGACTGTATCTGGCTGTACACATGGCATAAAAGAAAATAAGCTAATATAATACAATGAAGCGCCCCACATTAAAAAAAAGAAACCACAGTGCGGTAGAGAAGAAGCAGAACCCCAGAAATTACTGGCGACCATGTGTCTGCGGGGAGAAACCCCAGAGAAGGCCGCAATTGAAAAAACACATAACCTGTAGGACTGTGCGTGCTCCGAATCCAACCGGGGCACACATCATGGAGGGATAGGAGACCAAAAAAACAAAAAAGTCATATAGAGAAAGAAAGAAAGTCCAGGTAGTCTCTGTGCTTGACTAGGACCGCCGCATCGGGCCCTTCAAAATGGCGGACAGAGCCGGCAAATAAAAGTCCAAATTTTTGAATTAGCGCATCTGCTCTGCTTCTTTGGAGTCTAGAAATGTTGATAGTAGATCAGGATCTTCGAATGTCCTGGTTTGGTTGTGGAGAGTCACTCGGAGCTTCGCTGGATACAACAGGCCAAAGCGAGCCTGTAGCTGTTGAAGTCGAGGGCGAAAAGCAAGGAGTTTCTTCCGACGGTCAACGGTAGGTTTTGCCAAATCAGGGAAGAAGGAGATTTTGTGACCTTCAAATTCCAAATGATGATTCGCCCGGGCAGCATTTAATATTTGTTCCACTTGTTGATATCGTAGCAAGCGAAAGATAATAGGCCGGGGGGTTGTTCGGGTGGGCGCCATGTGGGTAGGAACACGGTGTGCACGATCGATTTCCAGTTCTCTATGAAAAGTGATCTTCAGCAAGGAGGGAAGAGTTTTGAGCAGGAATTCTCTTATATCTCCGGCTTCCACCCCCTCCGGTATTCCGATGAGCCTCACATTGTTGCGACGGGCTCGATTATTGCTATCTTCTAACTCCTTTTGAAGAGTCTGTATCTGGCGCTCAGCCTTGTCCAGTTTGCCCAAGCGCACCGCGTGCGAGTCGAGGACCCCCGCCATATTGTCCTGCCGTAATGAGAGACTTTCAAGTCGGTCCTGGAGCACTCCAAAGTCTTCTCGCATGGCTCGAAGCGCTTCTCCATTGGACTGCACCAATTCCTTCACGCCACGTATTTCCTCTAAAATCTCCAGGTGCATTTCGGGGTTTTCACGAAATGGAACCATCTTCTGTGGAGAGGACACCTCTGTTTTGGAACGTTTCCCGTGAGAAGAAGAAGGAGACCCGAAGTCCAAGCGCGCTGGTTTATGGGCCGCCATCCCCCCGAGGTACCCCGGTCAGCTCGGAGCGAAATAGTAAGTTTGTATAGGTATTAAGTCAGGATTCTAAGTAGGCCTCTCGGGAGCTTCAGCGCGAAGCGTCTTACCCGCTGGACATCAGGCTCCGCCCCCCCTCCACTTAGTCTTTTAAAGTAACATGTACACGGTGGTTTATTTCACTTTTACATTTTAACTTATGTCAATACGCGGCGGTCAGTCACTCAGCATCTCCGGTACAGATGTTTCTTGGATTTTAACCAACTAATGGTTCACCAATACTGTTAAGTTTATTATTTTTTAATCACATGCCACCCTCCGTTCTGTTTAAAAAGTTTAAAAATTAAAACACTCTTTGTTGAAACATTTTTGCACAACATTACGAATGTGGTGAGGGTTTGCAGTTTTGTATGTTTCTGGTTTCCCGCCAAACAATGGATGAGCAAATAAATGGTGAAGTTATAAGCAGTGCGAGGTGCCCTGTTCACGAAAATACCTAGTTTATTTTCAGTTTATTTCCAGGTTAGATAATTTATAAGATGCAGCAATTTTATAAGCTATAGAGGTATCCCACAATTGTTCAAGGATAATTTTGGGTCTTTCACTGATGCCCTAAAAGTAACGAGTACATGAACACAGATCGCTTTTTCATTAACATTTTTTCAATCATGCTATGAAGTGACGGCGGTTAGGGGCTCGCTGTCTCCGGCACAAAATGTTTTTGATTTTCACTAAATTTTTCCTCATTAGTCCTGTCGCAAGAACAATTAATTTATGATTTGAGCAGGTTTAACATAGTGCCGCTTGAATAATTGAAAAATGGATAAGAGCACTCGTTTTCCGACAATCACATGCTTTTTCACTATGTTCCGCCGCTTTTATAGTCCTGTTTTCGCCTTAGCAAGAAGTCCACTTTACACATAACATTCTTATTCTAGTAGCACTAAATGCTAATATGTACATGGTCAGCCTTTAACACACAGTATAAGCAAGACGGTACCTTCCCCTTCTCACCTTTACTTTGGGTTCGCTATATTGGCAACATGCCAGTGGCTGGTTGTATGGTTTTAAGACAAATAATCTCTTGGTAAAATCTTCAATTTTTGTCGGGTTAGATGGTGAAAATTAGTATAGTATTAAAGTAAGACACACTTCATAGCTTACAATCTCTCTAAGGATCACATCGCCCGACGTTTTTGTATATGTTCCAACCGGTGGATTACTGGGCTCTCCTCACCTCACGTTTCCCCTCATCTTATGATGGTTCTTATGCTTATGATCACCCTGAGAGATAAAATCTCACCTAAGTTGACTTTGCCAATGTTTAACCCTTTTGTTGATTTTATTTGTTTATTGTTTTAGTTTTCCTTTACATGCAATCTTAATTGCATTGCGCACCAGAGGCAGGTGGGAATTGTGCCTCTGCTCAGCAAAAGGTTTTCTGTATTTGGCTTGGTGCAGTGGTAGGTTCTATTATTTAATATTTTTTATGGCTATATGGGTTTATTTATTATTTTTTATTTTTTATTTTTTAATTTATTGTCATTTTTTAGTAATATTTAAACAATAATGATTTCATGTTCACACAATTTTTTGATTATTTTATTATTATTTTATATTATTATATTATTATATTATAATTTTATTTTAATTTTTTTATTTTATTATTGTTTTATTTAATTTACACATGTGTGTGCATATACAATTATTCATTATGTTTTTTAACGTATTTATTATTATATTTTTATTTGTTTTTATTTTTTTATTTATTTATTTATTTATTATTTTTTTTTATTTAATTCATACTTAGTTTTACTTCAAGTTGGGCATTGGCATTCACAATTTATATAATTTTTGGTTTTTAAGTCCTCCTCCTCCTCATTTTCTCCGTTCGTTTCTCCTTTTTCTCCAGTTCTCGGGATTTTAAATAAGAAGTTATTTATGGAAAAATACATATATATAGTTGATACATTCAGTCTTTAAGTGTTATTACTATAATTTATTTTTCACTGTCATTATCACTATTATGGAAAAATATATTTTTTATTGTAACACAATATGTTATAATTTTAGCAAGTGAGTTATCGCATCATGAGATTTTACATGTTTTTTTAAAAGTTTTTTAAAAATTTTTTAATTTATTTATTTATTGTTTATCATTATTATTAAAGTTTTTTGTTAAATATATTTTTAATTAATAATTTTTATTTAATATTTATATATTTTTTTTATATTTTATTTTTTTATTTATTCATTTACAGATTCATTTAATTAATGTGGTATAATATGATTTGTCCTTTTGTATTCATGTTTATACAACCATTTCTGTTTGCTGTTGTTTTCACATGTATGTGTATATATTTTTATAGTGAGCCTATAACCCCTGAGGAAGTGGTGTATGAAACACGGCCTGTGTTGGGTTTGGCGCACCTTATCCGTGGATCAATAAAGGTTACTTTGAACCTCCTGCCACGGTTCCTGACTGGTTTCTGCTGTGACACTAATCCAGTCGATACTGGGGTAATTGAAATCACCCATTATTATTACTGTGCTGTAACGTTTTTTAGCTTCCTTGATTTCCTTGAGCATTTCATCATACATTTGTTCATTCTGGCCAGGCGGTCGATAGTACACCCCCACTGCCATTGCCTTCCCCTTTTTACATAGAATTTCAATCCATAGAGATTCTACAGCAAATTTTGTTTCCTGCAAAACTTTAATCCTTTCTGACTCAATGCCCGCGCTAACATAGAGCGCAACCCCTCCACCAATTTGATCAGCTCTATCATTAGGATATAGTTTGTACCCAGGTCTCCAAATGAGGTTGCACCAAAGACTTGTACAGAGTCACTATCACCTCCTTATTACTGCTAGCCATTCCTCTCCCTATGCACCCAAGCATCCTTCTAGCTATTGTTAACTTTTCTACCTGTTTAGCTACTTTAATATCATCAGACACAACCACACCGAGGTCCCACTCTTCTTTAGTGGACAAAAGTACTTCACCCCCTATAGCATATTGCTCCCTTGGATTGCAGCAGCCCAACTGCATGACCTTGCATTTTTTAACATTAAATCCCAGCTGCCAAATTCTAGACTACTCTTCAAGCTTAGCTAGATCCCGCCTCATGTTATCTACACCTTCCTGGGTGTCTACTGTATTGCAGATTTTGGTATCATCCGCAAAGAGGCAAACCTTACCCGACAGTCTTTCCCCTATATCACTAACAAAGATGTTAAAAAGAATCAGACCAAGGACAGATCCCTGGAGCACACCACTGGTAACCACATTATCCTCAGAGTGAGCTCCATTTACCTGTACCCTTTGTCACCTCCCATTCAACCAATTTCTAACCCAAGCAGTAACTTTAGGCTCCATCTCTAGGGTGCTCAGTTGGTTTATAAGTCACCTGTGAGGAACAGTTTCAAAGGCTTTACTGAAATCTAAATACACCACATCTAGGGCTCTCCCTCGGTCCAACTCCCTGTTCACCCAGTCAAAGAAATCAATCATATTTGTCTGACAAGACCTGCCTCTGGTGAATCCATGCTGCCTCGGATCCTGTAATCTGCTGGACTCCAGAAACCTCACTATTTTCTCTTTCAGGAGCGTTTCCAATAATTTACTCACCACCAAAGTTAAACTAACCGGCCTGTAGTTTTCAACCACATCCTTACTTCTGCTTTTGTGTAAAGGGACCACATGAGCCTCTCTCCAGTCCTTTGGCACCAGTCCCGACTCCAATGAGGCATTGAAAAGGTCGGTCAGAGGAGCTGCTAGAATGTCCCCATGTTCCCTCAGTATTTTAGGGTGTATCCCATCTGGTCCCATCACTTTGTCTACTTTAAGTTTAGCTAGTTTCTCACGAATAGTCTTCTGAAAATTCTTCAAGATGCCCCTCGCTTCTGTTCCTGTTTGTGGGTGTTTTCTGAGGATCTGTTCCTGGTTCTTCATCTGTGAACACAGAACAGAAATATTTGATAAGCAATTCCGCTTTATCCTCATCAGCTTCTACATATTCCTCCCCTTCACCCTTGAGTCTGACAATAACACTTTTACCCTTCCTCTTTTCACTAACATATCTGAAAAATGTCTTATCCCCCCCCATTTTATTGCATTGGCTATTTCCTCCTCTTTTTGAATCTTTGCTTTCCTGACTACTTTGCTAGCTTCTCTAAGTTTTTCCAAATATAGATGCCTCTCTTCCTCTCTCTGTGATCTCATGTATTTCATGAAGGCCTCCCTCTTTTTCTTCACCTTTTCACTACTTCTTTTGAAAAACATAGTGGGCTCCTTTTCATTTTACCTTTATTTACCATTGCCCTTAAAATATCCTCTTTCAGTTTTGCACACTATTTTTCTACATCCCCCAGCTGTTCCCATCCCACTAACGACTCCCTGAGGTATTGGCCCATCTTTGCAAAGTTCGATTCTCTCAGCCCTAGTCCTAATACTGAACCATACCATCTTGTGATCACTGGATGCAAAATGATCTCCCACTATAACATCAGAAACACTTTCACTATTGTTAAGCACCAAGTCCAGTATGGCCCCTTCACGTGTGGAGTCTGTTATCAGTTGCCTGAATAGTTCTCCCTGTAGTTAATCCAGGATCTCCTTACTTCTAGAGGATACTGCAGCAGAAATGTGCCCATCAACATCTGGCATATTGAAATCCCTATCAGTAGCACTTCCCCATTCCTAGTAATGCTGAGTATGTCTTCAATTAACTCTACGTCCACCTCTTCCTCTTGTGAGGGCGGTCTGTATATCATGCCAATGCAAATAGATTTCTCTTTCCCTCTTTCTAGTTTAACCCACAATGTCTTCTCTCCCTTTTAAGCTCTGTAATTCCAAAGCTTTAATATTATTTTTCTATATATAGTGCCACTCCTCCTCCTATTCTTCCTACCCTGTCCTTTCTGAATAAAGTATAGCCTGGTATAGTTACATCCCAGTCATGATTTTCTGTGAACCATGTTTCTGTAACTGCCATTACATCCAAGTCTACCACTCCCATTAAAGCTTCAACATCTAGGATCTTATTTCCCATGCTATGGGCATTTATACATACCACTTTCCTTATGTTGCCCCTTTTACCCATTTCAATAAAGGTATTTAATGTTTCACTTACCTGGGGGCTTTCTTCACCCATCCCGAACGAATCTAGATTAGCCAGTCTGCTATTGAAGACACGTCAACCTTTCTTGGACAGATGGACACCATCTCTGCTCTGCAACCCTTGGAACAGCATCCCATGGTCCAGGAAACCAAAATGCTCTTGAGGACACCATCCATGCAGCGATGCATTCATCTCTAGGATGTGAGCTTCTCTGCTTTGGCCTTTACCCTCAACAGGGAGGATTGAAGAGAACATCACCTGTGCACCTATCTGCTTCACCCTCTGTCCCAGAGCCATGAAGTCACTTTCAATATGCTCAGAGGGATACCTGACAGTATCATTTGTGTCAACATGGATTAGCAACATTAGGTAATAGTCAGTGGGCTTGATGAGTCTCAGCAAACTTTCCATAACATCTCAGATTCTGGCACCTGGCAGACAGCATATCTCTCTGGACAAATAAATAAAAAGCCTACAGCACCTGGTATTTCCAGGTGCTCACCCATCCAAGTACTAACCAGGCCCAGCCCTGCTTGGCTTCTGAGATCAGACACCACTGGTCGCCACACAGTCACTGATTTCAATCCTACTTTTCCAATCACACTTGTAGGGTATGATTGATAATCTTATGTTCTAATCAGGTGTCAGCAGCTTGTCCATTAACCTGTGGTGTTTCTCAGTATTCTATCCTGGCACCAACTTTATGTGCAGGCACATTTTAGAAAGGCCATGTGGGTGAAATCTGGGATATGCAAGTCAGAATGTCTGACATTTAGTGGGAAGGGCAATAGAGAAGACGGGCATGTGTCAATGCCTTGTAAAAGTGGCCTGTCTCCACCTTGAAAAATACATGCGTCTGCCAATAAAAGGCAAAATGGGGATTTGCAGGGTAATGGGTCAAACACGTGCAGGTTTTTGCCTGATTTCAGAAACATGCACATGTCAGTTATGGGCATCTGCTATTCTAGACACACAGATGTGCCTGTGGTCCTATTGCAGAATGTTCCCATGTGTGTCTCTCCTTTACATGTCCCCAACTGCCATTTTGCAAACAGGGATGTGCAGCAATGCGGGAGCCAGAGGAAATGCCCTTTTACTTACTGTGACGTTTTTGGAAGGAGCAAAAAATATCGGGGAATTGAGGGGGCATTTCCTCTTCACCTTAGGGTTGTTGGTATGTCAAAGCAAGCACTTTTCAGAATCTTCTTCATCCCCTGGAGTAGGATTAGCCATGGACATCGCCAATGGCAAATTGAAACATACGTTGGTCTAAAATCATATGCATATATGTATTTTCTGCCCTGCCCTGTGCATGCCCCCAACATCTCCCCATGTGACTTGGATGTGATCGCACTAGAGACATGTATATTCAGGGCTTTCTAAAGTGAGTCAGGAGACGTCCATGTGATTGCAACATCTGAATGGGCATTTTCAGATGTGGAACTCATGATTAGAGTTTCTAAAATGACCCCTTTCGTATATTTATACCACCTTTAGCTTCCCTAATTCAGTCTTGGCATGAACATATACCTGTATACAGATTATTTTCAGATAGTCATAGCAAACAAATGTCGGGATTCATCCTTTCAACTAATTGTTAGTAATGGTTTATCTGTTTTTTCTGATTGACTGTCTACCCATGGACTTAATACATCCAAGTCTGCTGTAATATAGTCAATTGAGAATAAATCTGTCCCGTGGTACCAGCCCATTTTGTTAGGGGAGCATATTCTAATTAAAGATACTCTTTAATCCCTCAGGGTTCTCTTGGACTTTGAGTTCTCCTTTAAACTATACATTTCTGCTACAGTCAAAAAAGATATTTTGGTCCATCAGGAAAATGTGCTTGCTAAGATCAGAAAGTATCGAAGACATTGTTGTATTTGTTGGTCTTAATTAAATTTGACTATTGGACTAGGAGTTCTGCAAATCCATGTAAAAGAGTTACAGTTGATGCAGAATATCACTGTAAAGCTGATTTATGGAGCCAAACGTAATGACCATGTCAATCCACTTCTAAAGGAACAATGGTTTCTAGTGACCAACAGAATCAAATTTAAAATTATCGCCCTGATATTTTGTTTGATTCATTCAGGTTTTCTACTGTATTTGAATTTGCTATTGATACCTTATGCTCCAGCTCGTCCCTTGAGGTCTTTTCAAGCTAATCCCCTGACAGTCCCTTCTTACAGGGCCTTCTGTTATAAACCTATAAGCAGGGCCGGATTTACCTTGAGTGAGGCCCTATGCCAACAAAAATTGTGGGCCCCCAGAAAAAATAAAAACGAGATCAACTTACCAAAACAGAAATGGCAATAGATGTATAGAATTGCCTGACATAAAGAGGCAATAGGGACAAAATCAGCATCGGAATTCAAGAAATACATTAAAAAAGACATATTCCAGTTAATAAATTCAAAATAAAAGTATTTTTCTACCTTCTGTTTGGGCATTTTTTCAGTTGCAATTGCTCCAGTCACTTTCTTCTGGTTTCTTCGTGTCTTCTGCTAGCTATACATTTGTCCTTTCTTCTCTTTTAGATGTTTTCCATTCTCTCTCTATTTCTGTTTTAACATACTGATTGTTTCCCTTTTGCTCTTTCCCCCAATTCTTTCCTTATTCCTTTATCATCCATTTAAATTTCACCCTTCCATTTTCAAGCCCCTCTTACTCTCCCAATACCCAGCCCATCATAGACTTTTCTTCCACACAAAATATTTTTCCCCTCTCCATTCTCATTCCCCATCCATTCTAGTCCTCCCCCAAAATCAGTTCCCTTATAGTTCTAGACCCACCCAGCATCCACTCCCTTCTAGTCCCATTCTCCCATGCCCCACATCAGCCCATTTCCAGTCCTATTCTAGCTCTTCATCAGCCCATTTCCAGTGCTAGCCTTCACATCACAGGCTATTTCCAGTCTTAGCCCCCCCCCATCACAGCCTATTTCCAGTCCTAGCCCCCACCATCACATCCCATTTGCAGTCCAAGTTACCCCCCCCCCATAGCCCTTTTCCGGTCCAGGTCCCCCTCCCCCATCACAACCCATTTCCAGTCCATGTCCCCCCCCCCATAGCCCTTTTACAGTTCAGGCCCCCCCCCCATCACAGCCCATTTCTTTCCAGTCCAAGTCCCCCCCCCCATAGCCCTTTTCCGGTCCAGGTCCCCCCTCCTTCACAACACATTTCCAGTCCAAGACCCCCCCCCATTGCCATTTTCCAGTTCAGGTCCCCCCCCTTCACAGCCCATTTCTTTCCAGTCCCAGTCCAAGTCCCCCCACCCAGCCCTTTTCCGGTCCAGATCCCCCCCCCCCCATCACAACCCATTTCCACTCCAAGTCCCCCCCCTAGCCCTTTTACAGTTCAGGTTCCCCCCCCCCACATATCACAGCCCATTTCTTTCCAGTCCAAGTCCCCCGCCCTAGCCCTTTTCCGGTCCAGGTCCCCCCCCCCAATCACAGCCCATGCAGTCCTTGGCCCCCCCGACCAGCACTGCGGCTGTCTGAGAGGCTTCAGAGGGAGCCGGGTAAGCTCGCGCGAGGCCCCGGCTCCCTCTGTACAGCCGCCAGCGTGAAGAGCCTTTTCCTTCACACTGGCGGCTGTATCTGTGAAGCCGCGAATGCTGGGAAAGGTTAAAGGGCATCGCCTTTAACCTTTCCCAGCAATCGCGGCTTTACAGATACAGCCGCCAGCGTGAAGGAAAAGCGTAGTTACTCACCTGTAACAGGTGTTCTCCAGGAGCAGCAGGAATCAGTCCTCACTTATGGGTGACGTCGGCGCCGACGGAGCCCTCGCGGAGCAATTTTCCCCAGCTTTCAAATAAAGCCTTTGGGAATTGCAGCGCGCATGCGCGGTCCTCTTCCCGCCCAAGGGTGCCATCTTAGCCAGTCAGATGACATAGCTAAAAAAGACAGCATAAAAATTTGCAAAAAACTAAAGCAGATGATTGCAACTCCAAGGGGAGGAGGGAGGGTTGTGAGGACTGATTCCTGCTGCTCCTGGAGAACACCTGTTACAGGTGAGTAACTACGCTTTCTCCAGGACCAAGCAGGAAGTCAGTCCTCACTTATGGGACTCCCAAGCTTAAGGCTACCGGAGACCCTAAGCACAAAAATGAGCTCCCTCTAGCTCAGCAGCACAGAAGGAAAGAATCTTCGCTGAATTATTACCCACCAGTAGCCCACATCCGGGATGGAGGGTAGGAGTTGCTCAGACCTCAAAGAGATTACGGAGGACTGCCTGTCCGAAAGCACTGTCCCTGCGGGACTCCCTCTCGAGACAGTAATGGACCGCAAAAGTCTGGCTCGAAGACCAAGTAGCGGCCCGGCAGATGTCTGCCAGCGGAACAGAGCGGAGGTAAGCCACTGACGTAGCCTTTGCCCGAACGCAATGAGCCGTGACTCGACCTTCCAAGGAGAGTCCGGCCGCCCCATAAGCCCAAGAGATACAGTCCGCAACCCAGATGGACAGAGTACGCTTGGAGACCGGGAGTCCCAATTTATTGGGGTCAAAAGACACAAAAAGCTGAGCAGCTTTACGGTGCTCCCGCGTACGGTCAAGGTAGAAGTTCAATGCCCTTCTACAGTCCAGGGTATGGAGGACCGTTTCAGCTCGGCTGGAGTGTGGTCTGGGAAAGAAGGTTGGAAGTACCACCTCCTGATTGATGTGAAAAGGGGAGACCACTTTTGGAAGAAATTTTGGGTGAGTCCGTAGGACTACCTTATTTTTGTAGAACCGAGTGTAAGGGGGATCAGACACGAGGGCCTGCAATTCACTTACGCGTCTAGCGGAAGTGAGGGCTATCAAGAACAATGTTTTCCAAGAAAGAAAACGGAGAGAACAGGTAGCCATAGGTTCAAAAGGCGGACAGGTGATCCGCTGTAAAACCACACTCAGGTCCCAGTCAGGCGCTGGCGGGCGCAGAGGTGGTTTAAGTAGAAGGAGACCTCGGAGAAACCTCGCTACGAGAGGGTCGTTGGAGAGAGGTCTGCCGTCCACCGGCACATGATGTGCTGAAAGAGCACTGAGGTGAACTTTGACGGAGTTGGACTTAAGTCCCAGATTAGAGAGGTATAGCAAGTACTGCAAGATCACCGACACCGGGCAGGAGAAGGGATCCTGAGACTGTTGGGTACACCAAACGGAAAAACGATGCCATTTAAGGGCGTAGCATTTGCGGGTAGAAGGTCGTCGCGAAGCTAGGACGACCTCCTCCACCTCTGCCGGCAGGAGAAGGGGAGCAAGGACTACCCTCTCAGCAGCCAGGCCATTAGGTTGAGAGACCTGAGGTTGGGGTGTAGCAGAGACCCCTGATCCTGAGTGAGGAGATCCGGTTGTAACCCCAGAGGGAATGGATCCTCTACCGCTAATTGCAGCAGGAGTGGAAACCACGGCTGTCTGGGCCAGCGAGGGGCCACCAGGATCATGAAGGCTTTGTCTCGGAGAACCTTGAAAAGAGTCCGAGAGACTAGCGGGATGGGAGGGAAAGCGTACAGAAGGCTCCCCGACCATGAGAGTAGAAAAGCGTCCGCCGCAACTCGAAGGGGGTGTGGCTGACGAGAGCAGAAGCGAGGAAGTTGCCGGTTGAGAGGGCTGGCAAAGAGATCCATCGTGGGGAGGCCCCACTTCAGAAAGAGCTTCTGGACTACCAAGGGATCCAGGCGCCACTCGTGCGGCTGGAGGATCCTGCTGAGTTTGTCCGCCAGGCAATTTTCTTGGCCTGGGAGATAAACTGCCTTGAGAAGAACGCCGTGATTGACGGCCCAAGAGCAGAGCTTCTGCGCCTCCCGACAGAGAAGGAAGGAGCCCGTGCCTCCCTGTTTGTTCACGTAGAACATGGCAACTTGATTGTCCGTCTGGACAAGGACGGACTGGTGAGAGGTCAGGTGGGAGAAGGCCTGGAGAGCCAGGCGGATCGCTCTGAGCTCCAGGAAGTTGATCTGCTGAGCAGACTCCCACGTGGTCCAGAGGCCCTGAGTACGTGCCCCTTGGCAATGTGCTCCCCAGCCCAGGAGGGATGCATCTGTCGTCAGCACCCGGGCCGGCTGAGGTGACTGAAAAGGCATGCCGAGTACCAGGTTCGGCCGATGAAGCCACCACTGGAGAGACGAGAACAGCGGCTCGGAGACGCGCACTAGGTCTGCTAGGCCGCCTGTGGCTTGTCGCCACTGCTTGCGGAGACACCATTGAGCAGGCCGCATATTCAGGCGGGCATTGGGGGTCACATGGACGTTGGAAGCCATATGGCCGAGTAGTCTCAGGAAGCGCCTGGCGGAGACCAGGGGCTGGCTGCGAAAACGGTCGGCTAGGTCAATGAGCCGTTGAGCCCTGTCGAGCGGTAGGAACGCTCGGGCCTGAGGAGTGTGCAACCTTGCGCCGATGAACTCGAGATCCTGTGAGGGGAGCAAAGCGGACTTTGCGAAGTTTATAACAAAGCCCAAGTGCTGCAGAAGAGTCACCGTGCGACGTGTGGCGTCGGTGACCTCCGGAGCGGACGCTGCTCTGATGAGCCAGTCGTCGAGGTACGGGAAGACATAGAGGCCGTGAAGCCGGAGATGGGCCGCCACCACCGTGAGACATTTTGTGAAGACTCGCGGTGCGGAGGACAGGCCAAAGGGTAGTACTCGGTACTGGTAATGATTTCCGGCCACCACAAAACTTAGGTATTGACGGTGGCTTGGGTGGATGAGGATGTGCGTGTAGGCATCCTTTAGATCCAAGGAGCATAGCCATTCTCCCTGCTGGAGGTAGGGCAGAAGGATTCCAAGGGTAAGCATCTTGAACTTCTCCCGCACGAGGAACCTGTTGAGGTTGCGCAAGTCCAGGATGGGTCTGAGGCCTCCTGTCCGTTTGGGTACTAGAAAGCACCTGGAATAAAAGCCTTGACCTCTCAGGTGGTGGGGCACCGGTTCCACCGCCTGTTCCTGTATCAGACTTGCTAACTCCTGAAGGAGTAATTCCCTGTGCAGAGGGGGTCGTGGAGGTTCTCCCGGAAAATAGGAGGGAGGGACCTGGTGGAAGTGGAGAAGATAGCCTTCTCTCACGACTTGAAGCACCCAGGCATCTGAGGTGATGCTGGACCACCTGTGGGCGAAGTGAACCAGCCGGCCTCCGGTGCTGGGAGGAACCAGCGGAGGGGGAGAGGCTATGCTTAAGGAGTCAAAAGCCCCCACCCTGCTGAGCAGGGGCTGGTGGTGCAGGCTTGGGGGCTTGCTGCCTACGGGACCCGTTACCCCGTCCCTTGGCCTGCTGGCCCTGTTGGGGAGCTGCAGGGGCCTGATAGTGGGGGTATTGTTTGTAGGCAGCCGCCTTTCTCGGGTAAAAGGACTTCTTTCCCGAGCCCTTCTTTTTCTGGGAAGGGGCGGAGGTCTTCCTAGAAAGCCTAGTCCTGGTGAGAGTCTCCGTCTCGATCTGTGCAGCCTTATCAGCCATGGGCTTGCCAAAGAGGTTCTCGCCTCGGCAGGGGACATCGACCAACTTGTCCTGCACCCAGGGCTCAAGGTCAGACGACTGAAGCCAAGCCTGTCGGCAGGCACCGATGCCGGCTGCGGCCACTCGAGCCGATGCTTCAAAGCCATCATAGGCTGCTCGGGATATGAATTTTGAGCATTCCCGAATGCCAGAGGACAAGGCCAGGAACCTCCGCAAGGGTTCCTCGGACAAACCAGCGGAGAATCCGGCTAGCTCTTTAGCCAGGTCTCGGAGATACATGCCCATGTATAGCTGGTAGGTCTGGACACGACACGCAAGCATAGAGCCCTGGAAACACTTCTTACCAAGGCCATCCAGGTTACGGGCCTCCCTGCCAGGAGGCACCGAGGAGTGCATCTTCTGGCTCTTAAGACGATGCATGGCCGATTCCACTACCATGGAATGGTGTGGTAGCTGTGCCTTTTGGAAGCCAGGGCTCTTGCGGACTCGATAGATAGAATCGACCCGCTTGCTCAGGACCGGCGAGGTGGCCGGACTCTCCCACATGCGGAAGAGTAGTCGTTCCAGCATGGGAGGAACCGGTACAGTAAAGTGTTCCCTGGCGGGAGAGTCATACTGGAGGGCGTCGAGCTCTTCGGCTCGAGGCTCCTCCTCGGGATCCGCAGGGAAGGCCAAAGCCTTGGCCATATCCCTGACGAAGTCCGAGAACCGGGCATCCTCCGGGGGGGACTGCTTCCGAGGTTCGGACTCAGGTGAGTCCGAGGGGACACACCGAGTCCGAAAAGAATCAGGCGACTCTTCCTCTTCAGACTCCCAGACCGACTCCGACGAGGACTCGGTGGGGTCGGCCCGGGCAGGGCGCGGCGCCTGCCGCCCCGACGCCGAGGGAGTCGGCGTCGGCAACCTCGGTCCCGAACGGGAGGCCGAGGGTGACCTCGACCGAGGATCGACTCGAGTGCGCATCGACTCGAGGATCGGCTCGGTCTCCGGGGTCGACTTAGACGTCGACGTCCCGGCGGTCGGGGCAGCGGCGCCAGCGAAGCCAGCGAGCAGTGCCCGCTGCTGGTCCATGAAGGCAGACAGTCTGCTCTCCAAGGCCGTCAACCTGAGTCCGAGCTCAGGTGACCCAGCAGCCCGCGACTCGGGCCCCGACGGCGTCGGGCCCGACGTCGGCGGTCTCGGAGGCGAGTCCAGGAGGACCACAGGACTTACCCGAGCAGGCAGCTCCGACTCCAGGCGAGGTCGCTTCGAGAGGTGCTCCTTCTCCAAGGACCCGGGACGGCTATCGGGGCTATGCGACCTGGCCCTCGCGGAGCCAGGAGCGTCCACCGACGCCGCCCTCGCGGGTTTCACCTTACGTCGATGGTCCCCGGAGGGAGAACCCCTGTCGGAGGAACTCCGGCGACGGTCCGAGCTGGAACCCCTGGATGCGGAGACCTCCGACGAGGTCCGGGTACGGCTGGGGTCAGCGAAGATCCTATCCCGCTGATGCCGCCGACTTCTCAGCGCTTTGGAGGACATTTTGCCGCAGGGTCCACAGATCATTTCTTCATGATCCGGGCCCAGGCAGCGGAGGCAATTGTCGTGTGTGTCAGTTAGTGACATATTTCGGTCACACTGACCACACCGTTTGAAACCACTGGCAGCCATCGGGGGAAAAAGGGCCCCGGCGAGGTCAAAGGACCGGGCTGCCAGGGAAAAACCGAAAACGAAACTGACTAAGTCAGAAAAACCGAAAAAGAAGAAGAGGACTCGTGACCGGCGTCGCGAGTCCGGGCGGGAAAAAGACCGGCGTCGAACCGAAGGAAAAAAGAGAAAATATGAGTAAAAATCAACTTTTTCGCGGGGACACGACGGGTACGTCTGTAGGGCTCCGCGGAAAAAAGAAGACTGGCTAAGATGGCACCCTTGGGCGGGAAGAGGACCGCGCATGCGCGCTGCAATTCCCAAAGGCTTTCTTTGAAAGCTGGGGAAAATTGCTCCGCGAGGGCTCCGTCGGCGCCGACGTCACCCATAAGTGAGGACTGACTTCCTGCTTGGTCCTGGAGAAAGGCTCTTCACGCTGGCGGCTGTACAGAGGGAGCCGGGGCCTCGCGCGAACTTACCCGGCTCCCTCTGAAGCCCTGCGGTGTTGGGCCCTTGCCAGCTGTGGGCCCTACGCCATGGCGTATAGGTAAATCTGGCCCTGCCTATAAGTAGATCTTGTTTCACATGCTTGGCCCCATCGCTTTGGAATTCTTTGCCTATCTCCATTGTGAACATTCTTTAGCTAAATTCAAATCAGGACAAAAAACTTTGAACAACATTTCCTTGTTGTTTTGATTTCCTAATGTAGTCCACTAGTTTAAGTATTAAGGAAATTATTGTTGTGTAACTCCATTCCCCTCCCTGCTGTGTCAGTGTACATGCTTTTGTCTAGTCTGTATTAATTTTAATTAAATTATGAAGTTGTGTTGACCTCTTTTATCTTTCCTATCTAAACTGCTTTGATGTAATTGGCCAAGTGTGGTATATTAAATACTACAATAAACAGTTCATTTTTCCTAGAAAAAAAGGTGCCGGTACTAATGCAGGGCTCATATGCATTAATACATGAGACCATGGGTCAATTTTAGCAGGCAATGAAAATGTTTCTGGTAATCCGTACCACTGTATATCCCTTTAAAAAAAAGCCCTGGCAATAAATAAAATAAGAAAAGAAAGAAATGAAAGCTGAGGAGCAGTGATATCACTTTTGAGGACAAGAAATAGGTGGGGCAAAAATTGCTATGTTTGCAGCAAGCCTTGAAGGGAGGCAGTATGACAGAAACAAGAATCAGTAAAAAACAAAACAAAAAAAAGGAAACAATAGCAGAATATTACAAATGCATAAAGCTTCAAAATGTCTTACATATCGGGACATAGAACATACAAAGCATGAACCAAGGGAAGATGGAGGTGGTCAAGAATGAAATGGAACGTGTACAACTCGATCTGTTGGGTGTCAGCAAACTGAAATGGACTGGCATCAGGCACTTTGCATCAGATGATCATATGATCTACTATGCTGGAAATGAAAGACAAAGAAGAAATGGTGAAAATGGTGTTGCATTTATAATTAAGAAGAAATTTGCATGAACTGTAATGAAATACAATGCAATCAGTGAATGCTTAATTTATATTTGTCTACAAGGAATGCCCATCAGCACAACTATAATTCAGGTATGTACCCCAACAACAGTTGCAGAAGAGGATGAAGCTGATGAGTTCTATGGACAAGTACAAGATGAAATTGACAGAACATGAAAACAAGATATCCTGATAGTCATGGGTGACTGGAGCGCAAAAGTTAACAACAAAGAAGAAGGCAAAGTGGTTGGAAAATATGGACTTGGCAACAGAAATGAAGCTGGAGAAAAACTGATAGAATTTTGCAAGACCAACGATCTATTCATCTTAAACACCTTCTTCCAGCAACATAAGCGGCGACTGTACACGTGAACTTCCCCCAATGGATTATACAAAAATTAAACTGACTACATCTGTGGACGTCAACGATGAAAAAGTTCTATAACATCAACAAAGACAAAACCTGGAGCCGACAGTAGTACAGATCACCAACTACAAATATGCAAACTCAAGCTAAAGTTGAGAAAGAGCAAGCCACTCATGAATGTAGCAAAATATGACCTTGAGAACATACCATCAGAATTTAAAGACTGTCTAAAATCTATTTGCTGCTTTAGATACAAATGACAGAACTCCAGAAGAGTTATGGGATGACATCAAAATGTTGTGTTGAAAGAAAGTGAAAAATCTCTACAAAAGGTGATAAAGCAAAAATGGCCAAAACAGATGACAAAGAAACTCTGAAAATTGCCCAGAATTGCAGAGAAGCTACAGCCAGAGGAGAAAGAGAGGCAATCACAGAACTCAACAGAGATTTCCAACATGCAACAAGACAAGACAAGGAAAAGTACTACAATGATGCATGCAAGAAAATGGAAGCAGAACAGAGGAAGAACAAGATAGGCTTTCCTAAATCTATGAGAGTTTAAGAAAAAATTCCAGCCTCGAATTGGAATGTTACAAGATGCTCAAGGATCCATGTTGAATGATGCTGAGAAGATCAAGAAAAGGTGGGAAGAATATACAGGTTTATTATATGATAAAGATCAAGTGGGCCAACAGCCGTTTCAACCTGTACCTTATGATCAGGAACCACTAGTGATGAAAGAAGTCAAAGCAGCATTGAAAGCCTTATCAAAAAACAAAGCCCCAGGCATTGATGGCATTCCCATTGAAGTATTACTGCAATCTGATGCAGCTGTTACCAGACTTACAAGGCTCTGCAGGAAATTTGGAAGACAACATCATGGCTATCCAAGTGGACAGAGTTCGCTTAGTCACCGGGAACCCCAGATGACTGGTGTTATGGGATATGAAAAGCTGAGGTGCTTTGCAGTGGCCCCGAGTCTGTGGCAGATAGAAGGACAGGGTTCTTTTACAATTCAAAGTATGGAAAATGGTCTCCGCCCTGCTGACATGAGGCCTTCGAAAGAAGGTGGGAAGCACTACCTCCTGAATGAGGTGGAGTGGGGACATCACCTTTGGCAGAAACTTGGGATGTGTGTGGAGCACCACCCTGTTCTTATAGAACCTCGTGTAAGGCAGCTCTGCCATCTGAGCCTGGAGCTCACTGACTCTGCGAGCTGATGTGAGTGCTACAAGGAAGATGACCCCCCAGGAGAGATACCTCAAGTGGCAGGTAGCCAGGGGCTCAAATAGTGGCTAGAGTACCACATTGAGATCCCACTCTGCTGCTGGAGGGCAGATGGGGGGTTTGGATAGCATGAGGCCCCACAAGAACTGAGAGACAAGGGGCTGAGCCGAGGGGCTTGCCCTCAACTGAATGGTGGTGCGCTGCAATAGAGCTCGTGTGCACTCTGACTGAGTTGTACTTCAGTCCCACGTGCGACAGATGGAGCAGGTACTGGATTACCACTTGTACTGAGCAGAATGGGTTCGCCCATCTTTCAGCACACCACACCAAGAATCAGCGCCACTTGGAGGTATATGCCTTTCTTGTGGAGGCTTTACGAGAGGCCAGAAGAACCTCTTACATGGGAGGTTGAAGGGAGCTAATGCTACCCTTTCAGCAGCCAAGCCATGAGTGACATGGACTACAGGTTGGGGTGTAGGAGAGGGCCCTGTTCCTCTGAGAGTAGTCCCAGGGTTCGACCCAGGGGAATCGGTGATGTTGCCGACAGGAAGAAGAGCAGCGGGTTACCTAGGCACTCGGGAGCTATCAGTATTAGTGATGCTCTGTCGCTCTGGACCTTCTTGGCGATCAGTGGTGTTGGCAGGAAGGCATAAAGAAGGCTTTCCGTCTGTGGAATGAGGAACGCATTCGCTGTCACCCAGGATGGGTGCGGCAGGCGGGAGCAGAAGGGGGGCAACTGTGTATTGTCAGGCTGGCGAACAGGTCCATCAGGGGGACAACCCCAAAGTTGAAACAGCCAGGAGGCCAGTCGGGATCTAGGTGCCACTCGTGTGACTGGAGGACTCTGCTCAGCTTGTCCACCAGGGCATTGTCTTGGCCCAGAAGGTAGACTGCTCTTAGGAGCATCCCGCTGCATGTCACATAGGAGCAGAGGGCTACCGTCTCCTGGCAGAGGGAGTATGACCTCATGCCCCCTTTTTGTTCACGTAGAATATTGCAACTTGGTTGTTGGTCTGGACCAGCACCGACTGTGCTGCAGCTGGTGGCGGAAGGCAAAGAGAGTCAGAAATATCGCCCGGAGCTCCAGGAGATTGATTTGCATCTGGGATTCCGTCAGGGACCAGCTGCCTTGCCTCTGGAAGTCCTCGGAATGTGCTCCTCAACCAGTAAGGAGGTGTCCGTGGTGAGGACCCTTTGGGGGAGTGGGTGCCTGGAAGATGACAAGGGATCTGCCACCATCCAGGAGGGAGGAGTGGCCTAGTGGTTGGGGCAAGTTACCTAAGGCTGGAAGGTCAGGGGTTCAAATCCCACTAGAGGACAGCAACCTTGGGCCAGAAGGACTGGGGTTTCTAGTCCCACAGGTGCTCCTTGTGGTCTTGAGCAAGCCACTTAACCCTCCATTACCCATGTTCCCTGTAAAATAGTTATCTCCAAGTTATAATGCCCTGTTCAATGTAATTTCAGTTTGTTCACTGTAAACCACCTTGATATCATGAAAGGTGGTATATAAGAAATGTTAAATAAATATAAATAAATCCGAGGGAGTCCACCAGCTGACAGGTCACTCTTACTCTGTCCTGGAGCTTGTCTGTGGCTTGTGTCCACTCTCATGTGCAGTCAGGCATATGAGGTCACATGAACTGTGGAGCCCAGCAGGCAGAGAAGCCAGGTGGGCAGCAACTGGTGTTGCTATACTTCTGCAGCCAGTCCCCTGAGGCAATATGACCTCTCCTGAGAGAGGAAAGCCTTGGCCTGGAGGGTGTCTTGCTGAGCCCCTATAAACTCCATGCAGAGAGAGGGATAGTTGATGATAAACCCCAGATGCTGTAGGGCATTAATGGTGTGCCCTGTGGTGCACTCTGCAGCTGTGCCTCCCCTTATGAGCCAGTTGTCCAAGCAGGGAAAGAAGAAGGCCCCTTGGAGGTGGGCTGCATCCACCACAAGGCACTTGGTGAAGACCCTTGGCGATGATGCCATTCCAAAGGGCAGCACCCTGTACTGGTAGTGTTCTCCTCCCACCATGAACCAGAGGTATTTTCTGTGGCTGGGATGGATCAGGATGTGTGTGTAGGCATCTTTTAGGTTTAAGGAGCATAGCCAATCTCCCTGCTGGAGGAAGGGCATCAATGTCCCAAGGGAAAGCATTTTGAACTTTTCCCTTATCAGGAACTTGTCCAGATCCCACAGATCCAAGATGGGCCTGAGGCCCCCTGTTCTCTTGGGGACAAGGAAGTTCCTGGAGTAGAAGCTGGTGCCCCAGAGATGTTTCAGCACTGGTTCCACCGCCTTGACCTTGAGGAGACCTGAGAGCTCTGTGAGGAGCAGGGTCTGGTGGAGGAGAGGTCTTAAGGACTCTCCTGGAAAGCATGAGGGTGGTGTCTACTGTAGGAGGAGGAGGCAGCCCTCCTTGACCACTTATAGAACCCAGGTATCAGTGGTGATAGTGGGCCACCTGTGGGCAAACAGGGCCAGCTGCCCCCCTGTGGGCTATAAGGGACCTCCTGGAGGAGAGGTGTTCATACCCTGGGAGTCAAAAGCTCCCCCCAGGCTGAACCAGGACTGGCACTGGTGCCTGGGACTTGGGGGTCTTTTGCTTATGGGGGCCATGCCCCTGTCCCTTGGCTGTGCTATGGGACCCAGAGGGCTTGGAGCTGTGAGACGCTGCCAAAGCTGCCTTTTTTCCTCAGGAAGAAGGGCTTCTTTCCTAGAGCCTTCTTTCAGGGTTGCACAGAGGTCTTTGAGAGTCTGGTCCTCATGTGGAACTCAGTCTCAATCTCTACTGTTTTGTCTGCCATGTGTTTCCTGAAGAGTTTTTCTCCGATGCAGGGCATATCTATAAGTTTGTCCTGAACCCATTGCTTGAGGTCAGATGATTGTAGCCATGCATGGCATCGGGCCCCGATGCCGGCTGCAGCCACCCTGGCTGATGACTCAAAGCCATCATAAGCTGTTCGAGATAGGAACTTCAAGCACTTTTTGACAGCTGAGGCCAGTGACTTGGAGGGGTTCCCTGTCGAGGCCTGCCGAGAACCTACCGAGCGCCTTTGACAGCTCTTTGAGATACATGCTGATGTAGAGCTGGTAGGACTGGACCCAGCATATCAGCAATGAGCCCTGAAAAGCCTTCAGGCCAAGAGAATCAAGGGTCTAGGCTGCCCTGTTGGGGGGCACCGAGGAGTGGATCTGTTGGCTCTTATGGCGGACTCAACGACCATCGAGTTGTGGGGAAGTTTGGCTTTATGGAACCCAGGGCCTCGGTGGACTCAGTACATGGAGTCAAGTCGCCTGCTGACAATCTGCACAGATTCCGGTGTCTCCCACATGCGGAGAAGGAGGTGTTGTAGGATCAGTGGAATGGGCACCGTAAGGGCCTCCTTCAGAAGGGCCTCATACTGGATCCTCCTCTGCCTCGGTCTCAGTGGAGAGCACCCTAGCCATGTCCCGCACAAAATCAAGAAAGGCAACATCCACTGGTGAGAAATGGCGTCAGAATTCCAGGGGGGATGGGTCTGAAGAACGTCTCAGTGGTGCTGAGTGTCTGGGGACTCCTCGTACTCAGTCTCCCAATCGGACTGGAAGTCCAAGATCAATTCCAAGGATTCGCGGTCACTGCGGTTGAGGTCCGAGCCAAGGAGCCTGGGGCCTCTGGAGGATCTGTGATCTGAGCCACATGCACTTGCCGGAGAGGACAGGTAATCTGAGGAATGGGACCGAGACCGAGACCGGGACCTCGTCCGATGCCAGTGGTGCTCGAGGATCAGCTCAACATCCAGAAAGGCCCTCGATGTTGAGGGTCCTGTCGTTGGGGCGGATGAACCGGACATGAACATCTGCTGCTGGGCCATGAGGACAGAGATACTGCACTCTAAGGCCACCATCCTGGTCTCCATGGCAGTTGGTTCAGCAGGCTTCGAGCGGATTCCAAGGGTTTCGGGTCCGGCATCTGTTCCGTTGAGGGGGAGTCTTCAACAATAATCATCTCAAGTGTCCGAGGCCAGTCAGTGGGTACAGACAACTCCTTTTGGGGCAGCTTGAAAGACCGCTTCTGCTCCGACTCCTCTGACTCACGCCAGGGACTGTGAGGCCTGGAGTGGGATTTTCCTGTCTTCTCGGACCTGGTCTCCGAGGACATCTTCAACTTCATGCATTCTACCTCTGGGGATTTCATCTCAGAGGAACCGTGGATGCAGGACTCCGAGGTGGCCCAGACTTTGTGGGGCACCGAGGTACCAGAGGGGGCCCTGGGGTGTCGCCAGAGACTCCGGCACAGAGTCAGACTTTTGGAAAACCTTTTCTGCTGCTGATGTTGGTTCTTAAGGGCCTTTGAGGTCATGGTCCTGCAAAGTTCGCAGTCTGAGTTGTTATGTTCCAGGCCAAGGTACTGAAGACAGCAGTCATGCGGATTGATGTGGGACATCATTTTGGTGCACCGATCGCATTTCTTGAAGCCGCTGGAGGCCATCAGGAAAAAGGGGGCCCTGAACCAGGCAGGGGTCCGAGGCCTTCAGCCAAAAAAAAGGCACAAATGCTGATTGAGGGATACCTCAAAGAAAAATGCAAAAATGAAGGAACAATCCCGAGCAGTGATGCCAAGGCGAGCTGATTCAGGGGTGGGAAAGGAACCGGTATGCAAACTGGGCAGAAAGGTATCAAAATAATACACTTTTTCTGGGGGAAACTGGACAGACGTCCGGAGGGCTCTGCAGAAAAAAGGAGACTGAAGCAAGATGGCACCCTGGGGCAGGAAGGGGTCTATGCATGCTTGGTGCATCTCCCAAAGGTTTTCTTTGAAGGCTGGGGAGATGCTTCCACGTGGGCTCCATTGGAACCGACGTCACCCATATGTGAGGACTGACTTCCTGCTTGTTCCCGGAGAAACCATTGTAATATATACATTTATTTTCCTCTTTTATGCAACATCCAATCTAACAACTTACATGTATACTGTGCCTCACATTGTTTGTACACTTATTTCTACCAAATGAAATAAAATAATAAATAGGAAAAAAAATCAAATAATACCAAAACTACTGGATACACCATAAATGTGGTAACAGTTTTAAACAAATTTATGAAGACTTTAATTCCACCTATGCACAATACATACTGTATGCAAATGCATACTATACCTGAATGTTACTCACCTTGATCTTAGTGTGAGCTAAACACTAATTAATAAATAAATCCCACTAGAGGACAGCAACCTTGGGCTGGAAGGACTGGGGTTTCTAGTCCCATAGGTGCTCCTTGTGGTCTTGGGCAAGCCATGTAACCCTCCATTGCCCATGTTCCCTGTAAAATAGTTATCTCCAAGTTATAATGCCCTGTTCAATGTAATTTCAGTTTGTTCAATGTAAACCGCCTTGATATCATGAAAGGTGGTATATAAGAAATGTTAAATAAATAAATAAATCAATCAATAAATAATATGGAATTTATTGCTGACAGATGTGGCCAAGGCCAGTAGTATAGCTAGGTTTAAAAAAAGATTTGGTCAATTTTATTAACAACTATTAGAAAGGTGAAGGCACATTTTAAAAAGGATGTTTGGTTGCAAAATGGGATGTTCACATCAAAATATCTCATATACAGCAGGAGAGACAGCCAAGAAGGTGGCCACGTGTAAGAGCCTTGTAAAATCAGCTCTTTTCCACCTTGAAAGATACACATGCCCTCTGTGTAATAGCACAAATGGGGACAAACAGAGTTATGGGCATTTTAGAAACTTGAGCGTGTTGAATATGTGTGTCTACAATACAGAATAGGGGACATAGACTTGCACGTGCCATATCACAGAATGCAGCTGTGCAGCTGTCCCTCTTGAATGTCCCAGCCTGCCATTTTGCAAACAGGTGCTAAAATAAATGCTTGTCTAATATACTGGTAGGTATCTTTGAAGGAGTGAAAAGTATCAACGAAGTGAAAGGACATTTTCTGCTTCATCATTGTTACATTGCTGAAATGAGCATCTTTATGAATGCTCTTCAGGCCTTGGAGCAGGTATAACTATTGTTGTCCCTGCTGGTGATAGTAGATGTATAGCGCTGGTTGGAAATCATGGGGGGACATTCAAGGCCGGGGTCATATCTGGCCTGGCCTTGAATATCTGGGTTGCCTGGATTGGCAGGAAGCTAACCGGACAGCGGCAATATTCAGCCACTGCCCAGTTAGCTTCCGTGGTAAAAGTTAGGCCAGCTTTTGCTGTGCCTTACCTTTGCCACCTTGCCATAATTGGGCAGGGTTCAATATCGCTACCACCCAGTTATGGCCGGGTGCCACCCCTGGACTGTCCCAGTGCTAACCAGTTAGCATCAGGGCATGGAGTGGTGGCACCTGGGGATATTCAGTGGCACTAACTGCATTAGTGCCCCTGAATATCCCAGATAGAGGGATTAACACATTTAGCAGGTCTGCTAACCATGTTAATGCCTTTGAATATCAGGCCCCATGTATATATATATGTATCTTTATGGGCCTGCCTCTGTCATGCCTCCATGCACACCTGCAGCCAGCTTGGACATGATCGTGCTTACACATGTATCTTTAGGCTTTCTAAAACAGCTCCAGAGATATCTTTGTGATTTGCACATCCGAGTGCCCATTTTCAGATATCCAAATCATGAACAGAGCTTCACTTTTTAATGTCAGTAGCTTGGCATGAACAGGGAACGGCTGGGCACTTTCAAGGGACCCAGATTGGCTACTTCTGGAGACAGGATGCTGAGTTTGATGACCCAGTGCAGCATTTCTTATGTTGAAAAAGCTAAAGGGATGGAGAGTGCATGGTGTTTTTCTGGGGCAAGAGCACAATAAAGGGATTCCATGAATATAGAGACAGAAATGAGAGATTATTATATGGTATTATAACTAATTCTGTTTGCATTCTGTCTTACCACTAGGAACTGCACACAAATTGTGCTCGTCACGTGAAAGGGCGTTATCATGACTGCAGCTACATGGATCAGTTCAGGCCAGCTGGTACCTTTATGGGCAAGGGTGCAAGTCTTGGAGAATTCAATCTAGGATCCACCATTGTCTTAATCTTTGAAGGACCTCGACACTTCAGTTTCATTGTATCTGGTGGCCGTAAGATCCGAGTAGGGGAAGCACTGGGGAGCCTGTGAGCATTCAGGGTTCCTACAAAAGAGAACTGGAAGAGGAAAGTCAGAATGTGTTCTTCCCTCAAACTAGTATTGTTGCCAAATGATGCGACAACAGACAAAAAGAGAACTCATCCTGTGATTTCTTTTCTGTTGTATTTGGGCAACACCTTTTTGGGCCGGGAAAGAAACTTCCAGTATTATTCCTGTTGCTCACAAGCTTTGTAAGGGAGAATGTGCCATACACAAACTCTGATCCTCTAGAGTAGTAGTTATCAACAATGGGTCGGGACACACTGATATGTGACCAAGAGCTGGTAGGTGTGTCAACAAACATTTAGCATAGACAGTAAGCCCATGCTTTCTTTAATAATCATGTGTGGCTGGGGAGAGTACAAAGCAAAGATCCAGGTACCTGAAATCCCTATGACTGCTCCTTAATTCTGCTCTCTCCTCTGCTCCTCCCCTCCCCCCTCCACTGGTCATTATTGCCACTAACCCAAGCTGGAAATGTTGCTGGTCTGCTCCCCCCTTACCCACACTGGCAATCAACTTCACAGCATCCTGAACCTACCTGTGCTCTCACCAGGTTCACTGATACCACCATTCCAGGCTGGAAATGCTGTACCCTGTTCCATCCCTTATAGCCACAATCACAGTCATTGCTAGCTGCAGAGAAGGCAGGGGCCTGAGGACCACCACCACTCTACGCCCCCCTCACCACCACTCTACCCCCCCCCCCCCACCACCACCACTCTTTCTCCGTTTGCCAACTCTGATTATTTATTGTCAGTTTTTAGTGATTGGAAATATATCAGCTTTGGGCATATGCATTTTTTACTTCTTTGTATTTTGCTAAGTACAAGAGGAAATGCATTTATATTTGTATTTCTCCTGGGTTGTACCGCTCACAAAGAGCATGGCTTCTTGGGATATCCATTTCTAAATTTTGGCCCTTTATTCTGTAATGGGTAAAGGCAGATCTATGTTCTGTGTGTCTGACCAAGGTGAGAGATCCTGCTGGCCTGTAGTGTCTGTGTGAGAATCTATAGCAATTGGACTTAATCGGCTTTTCAAGTAGGAGATGTCCTGACATTCTGTATCTAAAGTGCTACCTTTTCAAAAGCACAGTTCTTGCTAGTTATATCATGGGAGATGATGCTCTTATGGTTTGAAATGTTTGCTGCATAGGTTCCGAGTACCTTATTTGCAGGGTTTTGTTTTAATTCGCAAAGTATCTAGCAATGAATGGGATTTTGTGTTGTTCTTACGGAGGTGATACCAAAATTTTAATATATCTAATATTTGTATGGTGAACTATAAAGGGAAACATCATAGCTCTGCTCTGTATAGACTCCAAATTAGGTAAAAGAATAAAAATAATAATAATAATAATAATAATTTGTTGATACTGACAGTATGCTTTGTGTGAATTTGTCCACCATTTAACCACATATCAAAAGATTGTGTGCAGAACATCGTTTCCAGATTTCTCGCTCATGAAGTAAGCAAAGACTGAGGGGCATGTTTACTAAAGTGTTAAGTGCTGCCACGGCCCTTTTAGTTCTATGGGCACAGTGACACCTAATGCACGTTAAGGTTCTCCAGGAGCAAGTAGGAGGTCAGTCCTCACTTATGGGTGACGTCGTCGCATGCGTGGTTCTCTTCCCACCCAAGGGTGCCATCTTGCTCAGTCTCCCTTTTTCCGCGGAGCCCTTCGGATGCACGTCCTCGTCCCTTGGAAAAAGTTTCATTTTCCTCACCTTCACAGGCTCTTATCCTTTTTTCCAGTTGCACCGGTCCTCTACCCATCCTCCCCTGGCTCTCTTTTTTGGAGGTTACGGGGATAACTTTTCAGAATTTTTTCTTATGGGCTTCGCGCCCTTTTTTCTTCCTAACCGCTGGTCACATGGGTCTTCGACCTCGCAGGGGCTGTTTTTGCCCCCATGGCCACCGGGTATAAAAAATGCGATAGATGCTCTAGGAACATGTCGCTTACGGACACTCATGACTTGTCTAAGGTGTCTGGGAGCCGACCATGACCCAGCGCTCTGTTCGCTCTGTAAGAAAATGTCCTCTAAGGCGCTGCTCAGCCATAAGCAGAAGTCCGAAGACATTTTTCGAAAGGCCACCTCGGAGTCTCCAGTGACACCCTTGGTCGTCTTCCCTCCGGTGGGTTCTCCCCCTGCGGCACCGCGTTCCAGGTGGCATTCTGACCAGGGGTCCCCTGAGGTGGAACGGCACAAAAAGAAGGCCTAGAAGTCACTGTCTGGGGCCCCCGACAAGTGCGAGTGCTCCCTTGCCCGGTTGCTTAGCCCCCTTCGGCGTTTCCGAGAGTTGGACAAGGAGCAGCCCCACAAGGTACCTCTCAGAGAAATGGAGGCCTCTGGTGAAGGCGCCCAGTCTCCTGAGGTCCGTCCCAGTGAAGACCCCCTCTCCTCCTCGATGCCCGATCTGGTGACCCCAGAATCGGCATCCCAGGGCCCCATGTCCCTGTGGGAGTCCCGTATGCTGGCACTGGAATGCAGCATTTTTGCATTCATTGCTTCCAAGCAGGTGCTCATGGCCAGCTTTGCTGACTTGTGCCCGGAGACAGTGGGTCACGCGCATGGGACACCCAAATCCATCCAGGAAACCCTCGAGAGCCACGGGCTTTGTGAGGGTCCTCAACGTCGGTCTCGCTCGCTCTCCCATTCCTCAGGGGCGAGATCATCCAGGGCCTCCTACTCCAGGCCGCTGGCCATCGGACAGGGTGAACCGCCCAGCTCGGATCCCTTGACCGATTTTTCGGACTGGGAATCCGATGGGGACACCTCCCCGAAGACCCGCACCCACCGGGATCTCCCGTCGGACCCCTTGCCGCCTGGTCTCCAGCAGCGTTCACCGCCTGAGGAAACCTCCTTTTTGGTGTTTATTCAGGACATGGCTCGGGCCCTCAACCTGGTCACCCAGACCGAGGAGGATCCTCGTGCTGAAGAACTCGATATTCTTCAGTACGAGGCCCTGCCCAGGGAATCCCTCACCGTACCAGTGCTGCCGATCCTATCTCGGCTATTGCTCTGTATGTGGGAAGCCCCGGTCCCCATTGTGAGCAAGCGCCTTGACACAATATACAAGGTGCAGCGCGGGCCGGGCATCCGAAAGACCCAACTTCCACACACCTCGATGGTGGTGGAATCAGCCATGAGAAAGCAGAAAAACCCAAAGTCCTACTCATCGGTACCACCAGGCCGAGAATCGAGAGCCCTTGATGCTCTGGGCCGCAAGGCCTATCAAGGTTCCATGCTCTCTTGTCACATCCGGGCATACCAAGTATATATTGATATGTTCCTCTGCGACTTGGCAAAGGAACTTGGAGGTTTCTCTGCGGGCCTCAAGGGCAAGCCCCTCGACAGGTTCTGCACCCTGTTGAAATCAGTGGCTAACTGCTCCAAGTATATCTCTCCAGACTCCTATGATGGCTTTGAGACATTGGCTTGGGTGGCAGCTGCGGGCATCGGAGCCTGCTGCTAGGCTTGGCTCCAATTTTCGGATTTGGAGCAGTGGGTGCAGGAGAAGCTCCTGGACGTACCCTGCCTTGGTGAACAACTTTTTGGAAAGCCAATGGAGGAGAAGGCTGCGGAGATCAAGACGGAGTACGTCACTAGGACCCGTCTTTCCCGCAAACCCTCTACGCTGCCTCGAAAGAAGCAGCCTACCAAGAAGCCCTTCTTCCCCAGGAAAGGCCTCCAATACTGCAGTACCCAGCTACCCCCACGCCAGCCACTCCCACGCAAGGGAAGCCCGGCCAGGGCCACCATAAACCAAAGGGCCCGAAGGCCCAGACGCCAGCTCCCCCACAACCCCCTCAGGGGTTTTGACGCCAGCGGAATGGCCCCTCGCCCTCCGGCGATACAACAGCCAGTGCAGGGACGCTGTCCTGCTTCGCCCCATCGTGAGAGTTATCACCTCAGACACCTGGGTCCTCCAGGTCATCCGGGAGGGCTATCGCTTCCACTTCGACAGGCTTCCACCCCCTTTCTCCCTGGCGGAGCCTCTTTGAATCCCCACACACCAGCTTTTGCTGCAGCAGGAATTACACTCCCTCCTTGCCCAACAGGCAGTCGAGAAGGTCCCTCCCCACCTTCGAGGTCGGGGCTTTTACTCCCGGTACTTCCTCGTCCCGAAAAAGATGGGGCGGGGGGGGGGGGGGTCTTCGGCCCATCCTTGACCTCCGCAGACTAAACAAGTTCCTGGTGCGTGAGAAATTCAAGATGCTATCTCTTGGCGTGCTGCTGCCCTTCCTCCAGCAGGGCGACTGGCTATGCTCCTTGAATCTGAAGGACGCTTACGCCCATATCTTGATCCACCCCCAACACAGGCAATACCTGCGTTTCAGGGTGCAGGGAGAGCACTTCCAGTACAGGGTGCTCCCCTTCGGACTTGCATCCGCCCCATGGGTCTTCACGAAGTGTCTCGTCGTGGTCGCAGCTCATCTTCGGTGCCGGGGTGTGCCGGTGTTTCCCTACCTCGACTACTAGCTCGTTACAGGCTCCTCCATCGAGGAGGCCCAGCAAGCGATGTCACGCACTGTCCTCCTCTTGGAGAGCTTTGGGTTCTTGGTCAACTATCCAAAGTCTCACCTCGAACCGGCACAGGCTCTCGAGTTCATCGGGGCGCACCTCGATACTCGGCAGGCCATTGCCTCCTTGCCGGTGGATCACTCCACCCGCCTCCGAGTTCTAGAGGTTCGCATCCAAAGCGCCCACCAGCTCACCGCTTGATCCATGCTACGTCTGTTGGGCCACATGGCCTTGACCGTGCATGTGGTTCCTCACGCCCACCTGCACATGCAGACGGCCTAGTGTTGTCTCAGTTCCCAATGGAGTCAATCCCTCGGACACCTCAGGGACCCCGTCAAGGTTCTTCCCGACCTTCTTTGGTCCCTGAACTGGTGGCAAAACCCCCGCAACCTCCTGCGGGGATTGCCCTTCCAGGCCCCACAGCACGATGTGGTGCTGACCACAGACGCTTCTCTGTTAGGGTGGGGAGCCCATTGCGGGTCTCTTTGCACGCAGGGGCAATGGTTGCCCTCGGCAGCTCAGCAGCAGATAAACCTGCTCGAGCTCCGGGCCATCTGGTGGGCCCTGAGGGCCTTCAAGGATCTCCTCAGCTGGAAGTCGGTTCTGGTACAGACCGACATCCAGGTAGCGATGTTCTACATCAACAAAGAGGGGGGCACAGGGTTGCGCTCCCTCTGCGGGGAAGCGGTCCTCATCTGCTCTTTTGCCACCCGACGGAGGATATCCCTCAAGGTGACGTACCTCCCGGGTCAGGAGAATGGCCTGGCAGACAGACTCAGCAGAATCCTTCGCCCCCATGAGTGGTGCCTGGATCTCAGAGTGGCAGGCTGGCTGTTTCTACGCTGGGGCACTCCAGCAATGGACCTCTTCACCAGCCCCCAGAACACACAGCTCCCTTGCTTCTGTGGCCCGGTGCTGCACCTGGGCAGGGAGGGCCCAATGCATTTCTCTTGGACTGGTCCTCCAGTCTCCTATATGCATTCCCTCCTTTCCCCCTCATTGCGAGGACTCTATTCAAAGTTCAACGGGATAGGGCATCGCTGATTCTTGTGGTCCCCTCGTGGCCTCGGCAGCCTTGGTTCCCGCTCCTGCTGTCGTCAGAGCCTCCGATTCCCCTGGGCTCTGCCAGGGACTTGCTGATGCAGGAGGACAGTCGAGTACTACACCCGAACCTACCCTCCTTATCCCTCATGGCTTGGCAGCTGAACGGGTCTCTCTAGCCTCTCTGGCCCTTCCGGAGGAGGTCGAGGAAATCCTCCTTGCCTCGAGGAAGGACTCCAACTAGGCGGGCTTATGCCTTTAAGTGAAAACGCTTCTCTGTCTGGTGCTCGGAACACCAGATTGACCCCTTCTCGTGCCCAGTTCGCTGGGTCCTTCAGTACCTTCACCTCTTGAGGGAAGGGCTGAAGTCAAACTCTGTATATCTTTACAAAAGTCCAAGGTCTCTAACTGAGCGAGCTAATAGTGATATCTGAGGTTGCGCTCAAAAATAACAAATTAATGCTTAAATATGCATCTCAGCTATTTAAGGGTTTACTTATCATATCTTCAGATTTCCAAAGGTCTCAGTTTCTAGCCAGCCGGGCTAATAAATTTTCCACAGCTGTAGCTGATAGTCACATCAATGACCTTTTTTATGGAAATCAATTTATTAGAACAGTCCCGCACTACTAAAAGTGATAATATCAATCTTTAAGGCTTGGTATCTTAGAGCATGTATATCAAAATCACTCATATATTCCAAAAAATGGCACTTAGCTGGCACTTAGCTGTTGTAATCCAAGCTCTCAGAAATATTGCATAGATTGGAGTCTGTATGCTAATTCCACTGAGTTCCACTGGGTTCCCTCAGTGGAATTAGCATACAGACTCCAATCTATGCAATATTTCTGAGAGCTTGGATTACAACAGCTAAGTGCCAGCTAAGTGCCATTTTTTGGAATATATGAGTGATTTTGATATACATGCTCTAAGATACCAAGCCTTAAAGATTGATATTATCACTTTTAGTAGTGCGGGACTGTTCTAATAAATTGATTTCCATAAAAAAGGTCATTGATGTGACTATCAGCTACAGCTGTGGAAAATTTATTAGCCCGGCTGGCTAGAAACTGAGACCTTTGGAAATCTGAAGATATGATAAGTAAACCCTTAAATAGCTGAGATGCATATTTAAGCATTAATTTGTTATTTTTGAGCGCAACCTCAGATATCACTATAAACTCTGTATATCGGCTAATCATCTCCCTATCGAGGGAAAGCCTCTCTCGGGGCAGCCACTAGTTTCCCGCTTCATGTGGGGCCTTCTGTTATCCAAGCCGCCCATCCGTCCCCCTCCTAAGGAATGGGACTTGAACATGGTGCTCACGCAGCTCACTTGTCCACCCTTCGAGCCGATGGTGACGTGTTTGCTCTGGCACTTGTCCTGGAAGGTGGACTTCCTGGTGGCACTGACCGAGGCTCGCCGAGTCAGTGAGCTTCAGGCACTCATGGCTGGTGCCCCTTACTCAAGGTTTTATCGGAACAGGGTGGTCCTCCGGACTCATCCTAAATTCTTACCTAAGGTCATGTTGGCCTTTCATCTCAACCAAGAGATAGTGCTTCCGACCTTCTGCTCGAGGCCCCATGCCAATCAGGCATCGGCGACTCTCCACACCCTCAACTGCAAGCGGGCCCTCGCCTTCTACTTGCAGCGTACCCAGACTCACCAAAACGTCTAACAGACTTTTCGTGACCTACGATCCCAATAGGCAGGGGCAAGCAGTCACCAAGTGCACCCTCTCTATTTGGGTGGTGGACTGCATTGCGTTTGCCCATGCGAAGGCGGCATCTCTCTGGATCGTCGAGTCACTGCACATGGGGTCTGAACCAAAGAGCCCCGGTGGTCTCGCTGTGCTCTGTGCCCATGATGGACATCCGCCGGGTGGCAACCTGGTCTTCCACGAACATCTTCGCTGCCCACTACTGCCTGAAGAGGGCGTCCCGCTGGGACAGCGCCTTTGGCCAGGCTGTACTCCATAATCTGTTTGGGGTATAAGCAACTCCTGCCCTCCGACCCTTCTTCATGGCTACTGAGGGCTTCGCCCCAATGACCTAAGGACTGGGGCTTCAGCTTCTGCTTACAGCCTTGCAGAGGTGTTTTTTGGTTACAGGTTCGGTAGCCTGTAGCTAGGGAGTCCCATAAATGAGGACTGACTTCCTGCTTGTTCCTGGAGAAAGCGTAGTTACTCACCTGTAACAGGTGTTCTCCAGGGACAGCAGTAATCAGTCCTCACTACCCTCCTGCCTCCCCTTTTGAGTTGCTGTATTTTTGTCCTTCCCTTGGCATCTGCTTGGTAGGGCTTGAGCTAAGGGACCTGACTGAGCAAGATGGCACCCTTGGACGGGAAGAGAACCACGCATGCATGGTAGCAATCCCAAAAGCTTTCTTTGAAAGCTGTGGAATTGCTCCGCGCGGGCTCCGTCGGTGCCGACATCACCCATAAGTGAGGACTGATTCCTGCTGTCCCTGAAGAACACGTTACAGGTGAGTAACTACGCTTTCCTTAACCTTTAGTAAACATACCCCTAAATGTTTTGTATGAAAAAAAAATTAAAATTTAATGACCTTGATTTCAATAACAGTTTATAAACAATAAATTATGCTAAGAATAATTCATAGTTCTCTTGCATTATTTGTAACTATAATAAATGTTATTTGGACTCTTTTTTTGCTCAGCTGCAGACTGTAGTGTTCAGTGTTCATTGTGTTTCACACATATTGTCTATCGGTTGTATCACAACAGAAAAAAGGTTGAGAACCACTACTCTAGAATGTGTGAATACTACCTCAGTAGCACTCCCACCCTAAAGGGCAGGAACATGAACTTGGGTCTCTTAAATGCTGCAGTATTCCCAGTCCAGTGAACAGGAGCTTGAACTATGAATGGAACACAGGAGCAAGAGCCTAAGTTAGGACTGGAAGTCAACAGTGATCTAAATTATGGACTACCTCATCGTCCTAAAAAAAATAATAAAGTTATAGCACATAACTGTTTCACTATGCTAAAAGCTGTCAGCATGCACAGGAGGATCACACAAAAGTTTACATATGAACTTCTTTCCAGTCACAGAAGTTGATGAAGCAACTGTCACCTAGGGAAGGAGACTATCCTGGAAAAACATGAGAAGGGATTTGGGGGATCTAGAGCAGGGTCCTTAAACTTTTCATATGAAGGGCAACACAGAACATTTCAAATAACCAAAAGAGCCAAATGAGAGTGGGAACCTCCTTGGAGAACTTGCTGAATTGTGTGTGTGTGTGGTGGGGGGAGGGTTGAATTGTTGATTTCAAATGCCAGGGAAGAAGCAAATCAGGACACAGATCCCAAAAATTAGCCCTACCCTTCGATTCCCCTCTTTCCCAGGCATCTGCCTCCTGGAGGAGATGGTGGGGCAGGGCAGTGCGTGTGAGAAAGGAAGGACTGACCAAAGCCCCAGAACAAGGTTAGAGACTATAGAAGAGACGGGTGAGCTTTTGTGTGATAAGGCAACTTACACTAATATAAATCATCCTGTCTACAGCAATTTTGATTTGGCCATAGATAGTGACAATCCTAGTTATGGTACTCTGGATATAGATACGGACAGTGATGCAAGCACAGATAATGACGAAGAAACAGGACTGTAAAGGTAGCTATAGGTAAAGATATATATGCTTATTGTAATGCAAGGCTAAAAACTGTGAAACACACATTTTTAGATAGAAGCTTCTGTCTCTCTGTGAAAAATTGCTGACAGTTAATTGCAACAGAGATTAGCTAACAAAGCTGTGTACATAGTTACTGTGATCAAAGGCTAGCTTCTGCAAATCTCTGGATACAGACAGTTCCTCCTCTCTTTTGTGGTAAATGATAGGTCGAAAATTAGATAACAACTAACATCAGCATTATTGCATAAACTTTCCGAGAATCAGAGACCTTATGTCAACATATAACTGGAAATCAAATAAAGCTCAGGAAATTGACAGAATTTAGACAGAAATTATAGTGTAACTAATCAGCTCTTGTATAATGAAAGAATTACAACGACACCTACTGTCACTTGGTAATTATAATCATGGCCTTGTAACTTCCGTTTTTTATGAATTTTTGCAAAGCATCAGCAGAAAAATAACCCTGTAAGCATATTTTATTCCAGACCTGTAATTTCGTAACATGAATAATATCATCCGATGTTAATCAAAAATTAACTATGTCAGCTGATACTTCTTAATAAAAGGCAGATCCCTGAAGGAAAATTTTTGAAGATAGGGAGGAGCCATGATTTGCTCCGACGGTCTTCCTTCTAGAGCTCTGGAATTAATATAATTGTTTTTCTGTGTATGTGTCTTGTTTTTTCCTTCCTGTTAGAAGGGCTGGGTAAAGCCTAAGAATCCAGGTAGGAGGGCCTGCCCCAAAAGGGGTACAACAGTGCGAGATTTGCAAGTTGCACAATCTCCTCTCCCTTTTACTGTCCTCACCTCTCCTCCCACCAGCATCTTTTCCCTCTTCCCCAGTCTTAAGTCCCCAAATCAGGATACAGTTCACATATTTCATTGAGAATAGGATCACCAACACATACCTCAGGATCCTGTATCCTGGACTAGGCAAGCTAGGTGGCCAACCTGGATGGGCATCTTTATGTCACCGCTTTGTTGCCTGCAGCAGGCCATGTGCTTCGACACACGTGACCTGCCACTTCTGATCTCCCTGCTGCTTTTAAAATACTGCCCTTGCCCCCACATCCCCCCACCCATGATGGAATCTGCGGCAGCACGGGGTGGTGGCAGCTTGGTGATGGGGGGTGGCATGGCTGCAGTTTCTGCCTGGGGCAGCAGAAACCCCTGCCTGTAGCCTAAGTTAGACTAAGGCCTAATGATCCCATATTTCTGCCTTATTATGTTATATCTCGTTCCATGTAGACTACAGCATTCTACATTAAGTTAACTTGTTACATGTAAACCACCTTGACTTTGAGATAAGGTGGTATATAAAGCCAGTTAAATAAAAAATAATGGGACCCATCCTGATTCTGCAGCCCCAGGAGTAGAAAGCATCCACACACAGAGACCCACAGCAGGGAGACAAACCCATATGCCCCACAACCCTGCATCACCAAGAGCAGGGAGCACCACTTTCCTCAACAGTGATAGTGCCCAAACAGTGAAAGATGCAAACTGTGACTGAACTGGTCATTAGAATCGGAGGCAGTTAGGCAGATTCGCCTTTGGTGGGTTCAAGTCCTGTGGTAGGCTATGGCCTGTAAACTAGGCCTAGATCCCAACCCCCACCTGGGATTAGTGTTGAGAGGAACCAGAGTTTGAGAATCTGCCTTAAACTGCTTTTGAAAAGTTTGTATAATTCCTTTATGCTGATGATAGAAATGTTCTTGCATTCTCTGAGCTAGAAATGGCCTTGAAGTAGAAATGCAACCATGTTAGAGACTATGCCTTTGTTAGAACAGTTTGAGAAGGGGGAACAAGGAAGGGGGCCCAGAGAGGGTCACCGATTGGATAGGTATGAGGGGCGTTGGGACCAATAGAAAGGTTGCCTCTATCAAACTGTAAAAATTGTATATAAGGAATCTGCTCTTGTACTCCATTGCTCAGTCTCTTTTGGACACGCTCCTGTCTGAGCCTGTGCACAATAAATTGGCTTGGACCCTGCAACTGACTCCTGGTATTATTTATTGCATGCACTTCGCTGCTACATTTCTTGGTGCGTTGGCCGGGAAGTGTGAGTAGTGGATGGTATTCAAGTGAATATACCACATTTTACCACCTCAAGGTTTGGTCCGGTTGGAGCCGTGTCAGGCCGACCGCAGGGGAAGCCTCAGGCGCCACCGGTCCTCTTGAATCGGAGAGGATTCCTCCTTGCCTCGGCGGATCACTGGGTCCGGCCGGCCAACACCTCCGAACCCAAGGGGAGTCTGGGATTCAACCCATGACCTGTTTCTGTACCTGGTACTGGATCCGGTGAGTAGAAATTACTTTGCTACTCAGTCAGTCAGTCAGTCAGTATAATTTTGTAAAGATTCTTGCAAAAAGAGAGCTTGATCACCTCTCCGGGCGGTCCTAGTACGTCTCGCATGAGTATGCGCGAGACCGAAGCTACCGCCCTTCAGTCAGTAAGGCCTGGGAATTCTGGAATATTGCTAGCATGTCTGTTTGTGTGTGTCTTGAAACATGGACCAAGCGAGTGCGGACTCCTGATTAGCGCAGTTCCTGGCCGGGCGACCGCGCCCAGGTCGCGAAAAGGAGGAAGCGTTTGGTGTTTGTCTACCTATTTGTTTCTAGGGCTGTATGGACCCCTTACCTGCAGCCCAACTACCCATCCCTGCTGTCTGTTGTCGTGTACGTCATTATGGGCAGGTCGGAGTCCACGCAAACTCCGTTGAAATGTATGTTGAAGAATTTTAGTAAGGGATTTACCGGAGGCTATGGAATAAAAATGTCTCCGTCCCGATTAGAAGTGCTCTGTAATAGGGAATGGCCAGTACTGGTCACCTCGTGGCCCCCTGGGGGTACCTTTGATGTTAGTATCATATCTTTAGTTCACCAGATTGTACGAAAAGATCACCCTGATCAGTTCCCCTACATAGATTCCTGGTTAAGTGTCTGTGAAAAAGAGCCCTCCTGGATGAAGTGTTGTTATGAAGAACAGTGCAGGATATTTGTAGCAACCACCCAGGGGCCCCGGAAGCCTGGGGAAAAGAAACTGCCTGTCTATTCTACCCCGGAAACTCCAGACATTCTGTCCTGTCCACCCCAGTTCCTCTATAGGCCAGTCCCCTCGGCTCCACCACCACCTCAAGCTGGGCCTGTCCTGGAGGGATCCATCCCTGTAGTTTTACCCCAAGTAGGCCCCCAACTGCCTCCGCAACTGGAGGATGCACACTCCCTCCCGGCCGGAAGTCCCGACTCCGTTCAGAGTGCTTCAGGGGGACCACAGTCCATCGATGACTCTGCCAGCAGGGATTCATTTGCCAGTTCAGGGTCACTTACTGCAGCCACCCAATATCATGAGACAGAATCCCGAGAGTCCCAGCTACCTTATGCTTTCAGAAGTACAACTACAAGCCAACGGGATGGCCATGTAATGCCGTTGTGCCAGGTCCAAGGCCTACCTACTCATGACAACCAGGGCCAAGTTGTGGTGGGGCCAGCTAGTTTCGTTTATGTGCCTTTTTCCACCACTGACCTACTGAACTGGAAGATGCACTATGCCTCCTATACTGAGAAGCCCCAGGATCTGATTGAATTGATGTCTAGTATTATGCAGACCCATCAGCCTACCTGGTCTGATTGTCGCCAGCTCCTGTCCACTCTCTTCAGTACCGAAGAGCGAGTGCGGATTGTGCAAGCGTCCACCCGATGGTTAGAAGAAAATCCCGTAGGAGAAGCAGGCCTAGATCCCCGGCAAGCAGCCGCCGCGGACTTTCCAAATAATGACCCCAAGTGGGATCCAAACAGTGTAAATGGGGCGGCGGCCCTTAATCGGTTCCGCCAAGCCCTCCTGCAGGGCCTGAAGAAAGGAGGCCAGAAAGCCATGAATATTGGAAAAGTATCCGAAGTCATTCAGCATTTAGATGAAAGCCCAGCGGCCTTCTATGAGCGATTAACTGAAGCTTACAGACTATACACCCCATATGATCCAGCAGCCCTGGAAAATCTGCGTATGGTAAATGTGGCTTTTGTGAGTCAGTCCCAGGGAGACATCAAACGGAAACTGCAGAAGTTGGAAGGATTCGCGGGCATGAATGCGGCCCACTTAATGGAAGTTGCACAGAAAGTGTTTGTGAATCGTGACCAAGAGCGTCAGAAGGAAGGTTGAACGTAAGATGAGGAAGAAAGCTGATTTCCTTACAGCAGCTTTAGTTGAATGACGAGGAGGAGGTTTTCCTAATAAAAGGACCCGAGGACGGGGAAGGGGCCGAGGAAATGGACAGCCCCCAGTAGGCCCGAATCAGTGTGCCTACTGTAAGGAAGAAGGACATTGGAGAAATGAATGCCCGTACTGTGACTCCGCCTTCCGAAGGGGAGGAGGGAGCACTGTGAGAGCAGGGGGACGATTCCAGAGGTATGGAGAAACGCGTCATGCAGAATTTCAACAAGAAGAAGAAGTGGCTATGGAGGAAGTGGCAATCGGGGAGGGCTACAATTCGGATGGATGCTAGGCCAGACCGGGCTCCAGGTTTCCCCTGGGTCCCCAGGAGCCTATGATCAGTCAGAAAATTGGGGACCAATATATAGATTTCATGGTGGATATGGGGGCTGAACACTCAGTGGTGGCAAAACCAGTGGCCCCTCTGTCTTCCCGCTCTGTTACCATTGTCGGGGCCACCGGTACTCGGGCCACTAAACCTTTCCTGCAGAACCGTACCTGTGAATTAGGGGGACGGAAGATAACACACCAGTTCCTGTACATGCCTGAATGCCCAATCCCCTCTGGGGCCGAGATATGCTTGCTAAGCTCCAGATGCAGATATCCTTTGCTGAAGGGGGAAAAATGGAAATGACTCTGAACTCGAAATCTGCTGGCCTAATGGTGTTGACTGTCCCCTGTGAAGAAGAATGGCGGTTCTATAGTACTTTCCCGCTTAAGTCAGCCAGTCCCCATATACCCAATAATAGTCTGGCTCCACCCGAAGTGTGGGCGGAGGATAATCCTCCGGGCCTAGCGAAAAATGTAGCCCCGGTTCTCGTCACCCTCAAACCAGGAGCGGAACCAGTGCATGTGAGACAATACCCTCTTCTGCGACCAGCGATTGAAGGCATTCATCGTCATCTAATGAAATTATTGAAGTATGGACTCCTAAGGAAGTGTCTATCACCCTGGAATACCCCCCTTCTTCCAGTCAAGAAGCCTGGGACAGACGATTACCGCCCAGTGCAGGATTTGAGACAAGTAAATGATGCAGTGGAAACCATACACCCAGTGGTACCAAACCCCTACACTCTCCTGGGACTGATCCCCGCTGAGGCTACTCACTTCACCGTCCTGGATTTGAAGGGTGCCTTCTTCTGTATACGTTTAGCACCAGCTAGCCAATTGCTGTTCGCCTTTGAGTGGGAGGATCCTACTACAGGAAAGCGAGGCCAACTCACCTGGACTCGGCTACCCCAAGGATTTAAGAACTCGCCTACCCTCTTCAGTGCTGCCCTCAATCAGGATATCTCAAGTTACTCAGTTGCTCCAGGAAAAAGAGTCCTTCTCCAGTATGTGGATGACCTGTTGATAGCCACCAACTCCAGAAGTGAATGTGTGCAAGCCACCAATGATCTCTTGCACCTCTTGAATGAAGCTGGATACAAGGTCTCGAAGGCTAAGGCTCAGCTGTGCCAAACTGAAGTTAAATATCTAGGATTCCATCTGTCTAACGGGATTCAGCAGCTAGGATCAGAGCGTAAGGAAGCGGTGTGCCGTATTCCAACCCCAACTACCAGAAAACAGATAAGGGCTTTCCTGGGAGCTGCAGGCTACTGCTGAATATGGATACCCAACTTTGCGCTGTTGGCAAAGCCACTATATCAGGCCACCAAGGGAATGGAGCGATCTCCTTTGGAATGGGGACCTGAACAGGATGTAGCTTTCTGATCCTTGAAAGCAGCATTGATGTCTTCACCAGCTCTGGGTCTGCCAGATGTACAGAAACCATTCCGCCTATATGTTCATGAGTCAAGTGGAAATGCTCTGGGTGTATTGACTCAACCTCTTGGATCCTGGCAGCGACCTGTAGCTTACTTATCAAAACAATTGGACACCATCGCAAAAGGATGGCCACCTTGCCTGAGAGCCGTGGCAGCTACAGCCCTCCTGGTAGGAGAAGCCGACAAGCTCACTTTGGGTCAGAATCTGCAAGTTACCATACCGCATTCTGTTCTGACCCTCATGGAACACAAAGGGAATTACTGGTTCACTAACTCACGAATGTTAAAATACCAAAAGCATGTTATGTGAAAACCCCCGGATACAGTTGATCATCAGTCAGGCTCTGAATCCTGCCACGTTGTTGCCGGTTGGCCCCGGCCCCCCTGACCATGATTGCCTGGAAGTTATGGACACTGTGTTCTCCAGCCGCCCTGATTTAACTGATCTTCCACTGAGTAACCCTGAACAGACTTTCTTCGTGGATGGAAGTAGTCTTGTCGTCAAGGGACGACGCTGTGCTGGCTATGCAGTAGTGACCCTGGACACGATAATTGAATCAGCAGCTCTGGCCCCAGGAACCTCAGCGCAGAAGGCTGAGCTGATTGAATGTGTACACAGACTCCAAGTATGCCTTCACCACATTGCATGCTCATGGAGCCCTGTATAGGGAGCGTGGGTTAATAACCTCAGGAGGCAAGTCTATCAAATATGGTCCCGAGATATTGACACTACTAGATGCTGTATGGGCCCCAAAACAAGTTGCAGTTATGCACTGCCGGGGTCATCAGGCAGGGGAAGGAGAAGTTTCACAGGGAAATAGATTTGCTGATGTTTCCGCCTGAGAAGTAGCCATGATTGGACAAGTTCCTGCACCCAATACCCCAGTCCAAGCAGCCTTATTTCCAGTACCTTTCAGTGCATGGGCTCCTCGATATACCTCCAAAGAATTAGACTATTTCTGTCAGGAGGAAGGGGGAGTGTTAACCGAGACCGGATGGATAGTGCTACCACCGCCGGTAGGTGGTCAGCCTCCGGGCCCGACTGTAATCCCTGAAGCCATAGGTCCAGCCTTTGTCCATGCTTTTCACCAAGCCATACATTACGGGAAAACTGCGATAGAAAAAGCACTCAGACCTCATTTCTGTATCCCGTTATTAGGACCCCTGTCAGCCTCAGTAGCCTGTAAATGCTTAACTTGTGCGAAGAACAATGCCCGGCAGGGTCCTAACCTGCCCCCGAGAATTCAGTCAGTAGGAGTTACCCCCATGGGAAATATCCAGGTGGATTTCACTGAAATGCCACGTGCAAATGGATATCGTTACCTGTTGGTCCTGGTTTGTACATTTTCCGGGTGGGTGGAAGCTTTCCCCACCAGGACTGAGAAAGCCAGGGAAGTCACCAAAGTTCTACTCCATGAAATCATTCCCCGATTTGGTATGCCATTAGTAATAGGATCAGACAGTGGTCCCTCCTTTGTATCACAAGTGACCCAGCAGTTGGCCCAAGCTCTACAAGTACAGAGGAAATTACATTCTGCTTACAGACCCCAAAGTTCAGGAAAGGTAGAGCGTATGAACCGCACCCTGAAGTCCCAGTTGTCTAAACTCTGTCAGGAAACTCACCTGAAGTGGCCCCAGGTTCTTACTATAGCCCTTCTCAGGATTTGTTCAGCCCCCACAAAGTCATTAGTAGTTTCCCCATTCGAGATTTTGTATGGGCGACCTCTGCCCATTGTCCAGGGAATAAAGGGGAATATGAACCAGATTGGGTCTGAAATCGCTAGACAAGAGCTGTTGGCTCTAGGTTCTGTCTTGCAGGGTCTCCATGCTTGGGTACAAGACCAACTGCACATCAGCCGGACTGAGCCACTGCATCCCTTCAAGCCTGGAAATGCGGTGTGGATCAAGGAGTGGAGAAAGGAACCACTAATGCCTCATTGGAGAGGATCCTATGTTGTAGTGCTGTCAACCCCTACAGCCATTAAGGTTGCTGAGGTCAAACCTTGGATCCATCATAGTCGGGTAAAACCAGCAGCTACCACTGAATCTACTCTCTGGACTTCAACTGACCACCCCGGATCCCCGTTGCGACTCACACTGCGACGAAGACAGCCACCATAAGACTCTACAGCCCTACTCCTGCCACCTACTGGAAGCTTGAATTCAAGGACAATCACTCCATAAAAAACAAACTTATAATCAGAGTGGAAAAATCTTTTCAACTAAGTGGGGGACTCTTTATCATGAGCAATATTTGTTTAAGCAACAGGAGGACTCAGACCCATATTTGCGCTCGAGCTAATGCTTGTTTTTAAGTCTAGCATTGGCGCATGGTAACATCAACGACCAACCTGGAAATTTTTCCTTCGTATCATAGTGGGTTGCATGTTAAAAGTTCAGTGACACTGTTTTTTCATATATATTTTTAGACCCTCCTGAAGAAACTCCTAGCAGAGTGAAACGCTACAAAGGTACCGGGGGAGGCGTAGAGGCAGAAGACATAAAGCAACTGAAAAAACAAAAAGCTAAGAGCTTCTTAAATTTTAATATCAGTTTGGATACACAAGTGGTAGGGAACCGGGTCTTTTAAGAGCAAGATAAAAAACGAAAGAAAAATTTCCAGGTTGGTCGTTGATGTTACCATGCGCCAATGCTAGACTTAAAAACAAGCATTAGCTCGAGCGCAAATATGGGTCTGAGACCTCCTGTTGCTTAAGCAAATATTGCTCATGATAAAGAGTCCCCCACTTAGTTGAAAAGATTTTTCCACTCTGATTATGTTTGTTTTTTATGGAGTGATTGCCCTTGAATTCAAGATTATTATTTACTCCAATAAGACCAGTAATCTTTTTGTATTGTTATACCTACTGGAAGCTGACAGGTCAACGTACGGTGGAAGCTGTAAAGGAAGAAAACTCAAGTGAAAGATTTGCAATTTTTAAGAGAAATTTACTAAGATCTTGTAATCATGATATATCTATGCATTAATGTTGTACTTGCAGTAGCCCTGGGGCCCCTTAGAATGACTCGTCATACCACCTTGTACTGCCTGTGTAACCACTACCCGAACCAGGACGAAGGTTACCCAAACTCTACTGTACCATTCCTACTATAGTTGTACTGGTACTGTTAGCCGGTGTGCATATAATGGTACAGAATTAAGTATCTGTACAAGAGGGAAGGTCAGGACCTGTTTCAACCCCCGTCAGAGTCCCACCTATTATGTTTTAGAGCTACGATGGAATAATGGGGAAGGAGTCCTCCTAAATGCTACCCGACAACTTACAGATCCCACAAAACCTGCTCCACTTTACTTTGATGCTTGTGGTGCCATCAACAGAAATGGCTACTACAGCTGTGGATCTGTTAACCAAGAACAAATTTATTACCGAGATGACAAGTATATGTGCCCCGGTGCAGCATATAATTGGGGAACGTGCACTGGGGTACATGCCCCAGCTACCTTTGTCCAGGCCTCAGGAGCATACTCCTGTCCCCGGTGGGAATGTGTATACTTTGCCACCTGGCCCAACGGGCCGCAAAGTCGAGATGGGGATGATTGCAAGGCCATTTTAGAGAGATTACCAGTGCTTGATCCACGTAGTTGTCAGAAAGGTACCTGTAACCCCTTAAAGTTGCTTGTGCTCAACCCCAGTCAGTGGATAAAAGGATATAGGTTTGGATTGCGAATACAGGGTCGGGGGATAGACCCCGGAACTCATGTATACATTCAGCTTATCACCAACACTCACATTTCCTCACCTTTCCGAGTACACCATTCCTTTCATGAGGCTCTGCAGCTGGAAGTACAGATTCCCCAGACCGTTTGGAATCTGTTTATTGAACTAGTTGAAGCTGTAGCTTCTAGTCTCCACATTTCTAATTGTTTCTTCTGTGGGTGGACTAGGGTTGGAGACCAATGGCCATGGGAAGCAAGAGAATTAAATTACTCTATCCCATATAATCAGACCGCTCTGAATAAGACCACTAGTGAGTGGGTGTTGGCTAACACAATCGTTGGTCGTATTTGTTTTGTCCGGATAGGACCACAGTTCACAATTCAAGTCGGACAGTTAGTATGTCTAAGCCAACGATTTTACACCACCACTACCAAAAAGACATCCTGGTGGTCAGGAATAAATGTTACTGAGCCGTACAACCCTTTAATCAATTTCCCTAGTCTTGTTGCAATATGGATTGATCTTACTGCTACCAACGCCTGGGAGGACCCACTTGGACTCTACTGGATTTGTGGTACTCGGGCATATGCTCAACTCCCTAGCAGCTGGGGGGGGGGAGGGGGGGGGCGTGTGTCCTGGGAACTATTCACCCATCCTTTTTCCTTATTCCCATTTCCCAAGGGGAACAGTTAGGTTTCCCAGTGTACAATGGTCGACAGAAGCGGGAGGCCCTGAAGATAGGTCAATGGAATAAGTGGTATGGTGAAGAGTGGCCACCTGAGAGAATAATTACATATTATGGCCCAGCCACATGGGCAGAGGATGGGACTTGGGGATACCGCACTCCTGTTTATATGCTAAACCGTATTATACGCTTACAAGCTGTTGTAGAAATTATAACTAACGAAACTAGTAAGGCACTAACCCTCTTGGCAAAACAAAGTACTCAGATGCGTACTGCTATTTAGCAAAACCGATTAGCCCTTGATTACTTATTAGCATCGGAAGGAGGAGTATGTGGAAAGTTCAATTTGTCGAACTGCTGTCTGCAAATTGATGACCAGGGTCAAGTTACTGAAGAGATAGCCGACTATATGCGAAGGCTAGCACATGTACCAGTTCAGAGATGGCATGGGCTGGAACTCAATGGATGGTTCAGTTCTCTATTCTCAGGACTAGGAGGTTTAAAGACTATTGTGATTGCAGTTTTACTAATGATAGCTATGTGTCTGCTCCTTCCATGCTTCTTGCCCTTATGCCTGCGTATGTTTACCTTCATTATTGACAGTATAGTTGAACATAAGACAGCGGCCAGAGTACTAGCTATGTGGCAGTATCAGGCCTTGCCTCAGGAGGAAGCAACAGTTTGAGGAGAATATGATATGTTTCTATCCTCACCCCTTTTAGGTGGGGTGAGAATAATCAAAAGGGGGGAATGTGGTAGGCTATGGCCTGTAAACTAGGCCTAGATCCCAACCCCCACCTGGGATTAGTGTTGAGAGGAACCAGAGTTTGAGAATCTGCCTTAAACTGCTTTTGAAAAGTTTGTATAATTCCTTTATACTGATGAAAGAAATGTTCTTGCATTCTCTGATCTAGAAATGGCCTTGAAGTAGAAATGTAACCATGTTAGAGACTATGCCTTTGTTAGAACAGTTTGAGAAGGGGGAACAAGGAAGGGGGCCCAGAGAAGGTCACCGATTGGATAGGTATGAGGGGCGTTGGGACCAATAGAAAGTTTGCCTCTATCAAATTGTAAAAATTGTATATAAGGAATCTGCTCCTGTACTCCATTGCTCAGTCTCTTTTGGACACGCTCCTGTCTGAGCCTGTGCACAATAAATTGGCTTGGACCCGGCAACCGACTCCTGGTATTATTTATGGCATGTATTTCGCTGCTACAGTCCCAGGTTCCAAAGGCAATGGATATTCTCAGCTCTGTGGCTCTCTTTATTTCTGAGGCCACTATGAGGATTTTAACAGTGGGAAGGCTTGGCACGAAGGGAGAGAAAGGGATAAACCACAGAATAAAGCTAGGCTGTTTACAAGGAAGGATAGAGAGAAACAGACAGGACAGAGAACAAGGGCAAAGAAATAGCAACAAATCTTGCTTTGAGAGCCAGATTATTTTCTCTCTTTATTTTTATTTATTTACAGTCTCTTTTATACCATGCTATTCAACATCAGTGCGGTTTACATGAAACAGAATGACTAGCACAGTGCAGCAAGCTGATCCGTGTTTACAAAGAACAGGTACTAAAACTTGGATAAAACTGGGGTAACTATTTACATATAGGTGACAGATGTAATGTGGTGACAGATAAATCATGGAGGGCTAGTAAAACTTGTTCCAAGAGCCACATCCAACCTGCAGTTTGTGGAGCCCTGATCTAGAGCTAAGAATGGTAACTTCCCCCAAAGTGAAATTTTTTAAATTCCTCTCTGACCTATTTTGGAATGGTTGAGACCAAGAGGTAAAATTCTGAAATCATATCTATAGAGAGAAGCATGTGCTTCTGTCAATCTAGGTCCATGAAGAAATGTGCACTTTAGTGCATATGAATCTTCGTATTTGTTTGCATATAAGGTTATGTGAACTTACATATGTGAAGTCATATATATGAAAAGCAAATATGCCATATGTACAGCTGAACATGGTTTTATTTGTTAATCTCCCCTCTCCCCCAATGCCCATGCTATATCCTATGGAATGGGTGGGAGGTATCACATCAACAGCACAACCCACAAAAGCCCTCACCCTTGGGGAAAAAAACCCTGTAAGCTCTGAAACTCATACAAAGGTTCCCCGATTTCTACTATTCATTATTCATCTCTTTCCCAGCTACAGTCCAAGGAGAGGGAAACCTTGGGAACCAGAAGGGCACGCTGTTTGTAATGCACTTAGTGACTCTATTATATTTTGTCCGACTACACAAATCCTTCCGCTCTCAAAAACATTCCACAGAATATCGCTGTGCTAAAATTCCACCTAAAGAAAAAAACAGTAGTTTAACATTTGCTATCACAGTCACACATTTTTATTTTGATAAGGACTGCTCTCAATTTTTTCTGGGAATTAATGAACAAACAAACCTTTTTCAAAGAACAGGAAGCTATAAAAGCAACGTCAGGAAATACTTTTTCACTGAAAGGGTGATGAATGCTTGGAATATCATCCCGATGGAGGTGGTGGGGGCAAATACAATGATGGAATTCAAAATGGCATGGGAGAGGCACAGTGGATCCCTTTATAGCAAGAGAATAATTAGTCTCAAAATGAGCCTGCACCTTAATGTAAAAGAAGACAAAGATCATGACAACTGGCAAAATCAACAAGTTCATCGTTGAAGGAGAAGAAATTTAAATCTTGGACAACTTTAACCTACTTGGGTCAACTATCAATAAAGAAGCAACACGCAGTCAAGAAAACAGACGATGCATTGCTCTTGACAGAATGGCTATGAAAGGATAATAAATTACAAAGCTCTATGTTGTTTCTAGACTGCCAGCTAGAAATTTTGAACCATAAATAAATGAACTGTACTGTCTTTTTTTAAATAAATATTTTATTATAACCAACAAAAAATTAATATGTTTATAATTATAATAAAAATAAATTACACATGTAAAAACAGTCAAAGGATTATGGTAATGAGATTAAAAAAACACCACAAATAAATCATTCATTTCTTTAGAATTCAAGTTAACAATTTTAAAAAAGGGCTGTTAGTATAGCTGGGTTTAAAAAAGGTTTGGACAAGTTCTTGGAGGAAAGGTCCATAAACCACTATTAAAAAGGGACCCAGGATATCAATGCTTGACCCAGTACAAGCATTGTGGAACCTGTGTCTTTTGGGGATATTGCTAGGTACGTATAACCTAGATTGGCCACTGTTGGAAACAGGATACTGGGCTTGATGGACCTTGGTCTGACCCAGTATGGCATGTCTTATGTTCTTATGTTCTTAAAGACCTAGACAAGATTCTCAAGAACAGGATGTCTCTCTCCATACAAAGATTTGACTTGTTCAAGCCATGGTATTTTCAATAACATCATATGGATGTGAAAGCTGGACAGTGAAAAAGATAGACAGGAAGATAATTGATGCCTTTGAATTATGGTAGAGCAAACCAGTCAGTACTAGAGGAGATCAAATCTAAGCTTTCGACTTTCATACTTTGGACACATCATGCAAAGAGAGAGATCATTAGAGAAAGACATCATGCTTGGCAAATAGGTCAACGCGAAAGAGGAAGGCCAGCAATGAGATGAATCGATACAATAACAGCAGCTACGGGTACCAGTCTATCAACAATGAGCCGCCTGACTGAAGACCGAACACAATTTAGGACAACTATCCAGAGGGTCACCATGAGTCGACACCGACTCAATGGCACTTAACAAAAACACAAAATCAAAATAAACTTTACTATCTTTTATACATCAACAAATAGAGGGAGGCGACTTGCTTGGAGTGGCGGGAACAACCCTAAACAAAGGCATGGGGGGTGGCCTGCATGGAGTGACCAGTACATCTACTCTAGCCACATTTCTGGGCACACTAGATGGACCATACTGTCTTTATCTACTGTCATTTACTATGGGAGTATGCTGAGAGGAATGTGCTTGTGATATAACAAATAATGGGCTCTAATTAGCTCAGACAATATGTATGCATTTGATATTGTCAACTGCCTCCTAGCATACATGAACTTGATTGTGTTTTGAGGGGCCAAGTAATCAAGGTGCCTGACTGGCTAGCATCCCCAGTCCAATAAATTACAAAGCTCTATGTTGTTTCTAGACTGCCAGCTAGAAATTTTGAACCATAAATAAATGAACTGTACTGTCTTTTTTTAAAGAAATATTTTATTATAACCAACAAAAAATTTATATGTTTATAATTATAATAAAAATAATTACACATGTAAAAACAGTCAAAGGATTATGGTAATGAGATTTAAAAAAACACCACAAATAAATCATTCATTTCTTTAGAATTCAAGTTAACAATTTTAAAAAACATTATTGGTCTTGGATAGCTATATTACTTTTTCTTGTACATGTTATCAAGGAGCAATCTTAATTTAATGATAGGGTATTGGATTTAGATCACTATGGTCTTTTGCGGTTGGGAAAAAGGACTTTGGATGTAATCCTTTCAAGCCAAAAGCATCATAGTACCAACAACTGCCTGCTGGCTCCCATTCATTCAGTTCTACTGAGGTGGATTTCCAGGAGAAAAAAGTGTTCTTAGAGGAGGATTCAATGGAAGGACAGATCAAGGAGGGGGGGACATAATAAGAGTACTGGAGAATGGCCTAGGATAGTGGTATTCATTTCCAGTTTTTGAGAGCTGCAAATGGTATGTTTTTTAGGATATTCTTAATGAATGTGCATGAGATGGATTTGCTCCACTGCAGATCTATCCCATACATATTCATTAGGGCAGGGATTCTCAACCCGGTCCTCGAGACATCCTTAGCCAGTCAGGTTTTCAGGATAACCAGAATGAATATGCATGAGAGAAATCTGCATACAACAGAAGCAGTGCAAGCAGATCCCTTATATGTATATATTCATTGTAGTTATTCTGAAAACCTGACTGGCTAGCTTTGTCCCAAAAACTGGGCTGAGAATTCCTGCTTTAGGAATCCCTTAAAAGTCCTAGCTCTTTGCGGCTATTGCAGACCATCAGTAAATATCACTGACTTAGGAGATCTCCAAGGTGAGTTATTGGTCTCTTAAGCACCACAGAAAAAGCAAGTTTTTGTGCAAAACCATGTGTCTTGTGAGGGATTTCCCTTCTAGAACTACTCTTGAAAGTAAGGCATAGAGAGGGTAATTTTACAACAGGTCACCTATGTATGAAGGCCACATAAGTGCCTATTTTGTAAAGGCACATGGGCACCTATGGTTTCTTTATAAAATACTAGGGGTACACTAGCAGAAATCATGGCCAGATTTAAGCCTTGGACATTTACACTGCTTAGGAGCAGCAGTAAATGTAAACACACAAAGCATGTGTGTATTTTATAAAATGTGCATGCAAATTATAATTCCATCCGTGCTCTGCCCCAGAACATGCTTACACATGGATTGTATAAAAGTGTGCACCTTCTTGTCACCACATGTAATTTTATGCAAGTGCTAGAGTAACGCATGTAAAAAGGCCTTTTATTTGTAAACTCTTATAAAACTACCTCCTTAACGTAGAACTCCAGTAAGGATAAGTCATGTGAGGTGGGCATGAGGAAAGGGGAGCAGTAGTCCTTTTGATAATATCTCCATGAAAATATTTGTGTGGGAAGAGCTCTGTAAGCAAATACAAATGTTTTAAATGTAGGATTTGTGGAGAAGGGCATAATAATCCTGTTGGGGAGTTATTTAGAGGGGGGAAAAGACTTTGCACAGGGAGTAGAAGAAGGATAAATTTTGGACAAAGAATGGGGAAAATTTCTAGGAAGCATAGAAAATCTTGGCTGGGAAAGAACTCATGTCTAGGAATGATAGATCTTGTTGTGAGGAATGATTCCATTAGCCAGATCATAACGTACCCCCCATCGCAAAGTGGATCTCTTCTTCTCAGTGGGCACTATATAATTGTTGGGGACATATATCACAGGACGCCTCAGGTCTAACTGAGGAGCTTTGTACAACATTTGTTCACGCATACCCCAGCGCAGTTCTTTCCTGTCTTTCTCTCCCAAGGCCTGGAAAGCATCCCAGCCTCTCTTGTACTCTTGGTATTTAGCCACTGGGTCGGTTTTCTTTTGGTAGTTCCCGATAAGCCTAGGTCTGATGAAGGATTTGAGTCGATCACGGTCCTCTTGCTCCTGTCTTTGATTCCATGAGTATGAGGGCATGAGGCCCCTTTCCAACCTCTCTGAGTCAGTCTCATCTTTCCAGGGTTCTTGGCCCCAGCAGACCTCAGAATTCATCTCACTGACTGTGGATTCATCAGAGATTTGAACTCGCCCATCCTCACTCTTCCGTAGAACTTTTCTTTTCATAGTTGGCTTTCGCCATCTTTCTGCTGATTCCTCCTGAGGGCTACTGGAAGCAGTGCTGGCACAAGAGCTACTGTCTCCACCACAGCTGTTTGGCCTCTCCGTGGTAGTAAGTTGGACTACTTGCCTTTTGTCAGTGTTTGAGTGGTTTTCGCTGTGTGGGCTGGACAGAGGAAGGCGCTCTGTTCTAGCTGTGTTCACTGAACATCCTATCCTTGCATTGCTCTTGGGGAAGGCAGAGGCAGTGTGTTGGATATCATCTGTTTGTGTATGAAACATGGTCCAAACCTGGTCTCTGGTACAGGAAGGCACATCTTGGTGAGGTTCGGTCTGGGAAGATTTGTTATAAGCGGGAAGGAAACGCCAGATTTCTTTTCCAGAATGGCAGACTACATCCCCAGGCACACCCGTTTGTGCACCTCTTTCAGAGCAGAAGGTAGCCCCCAAGGTTGATTTGGTCCATGCAGGAGGCTCCATCCAGGCCTTCTTCTCAGAGATGGCAGTTGTATCACAGGAAGGTTCTGCCCTTGCAGATTCCTCAGAGGCGGAAAGGGTTGCCTGGGCTGGTTCTGGCCTCACCTCCTTCCTGTTACCCGAACACCAACTCTGGTCCTCCTGGGTCTGTTGCAGCATCTGGTGTCCCATCAGCTGCTCTAGGTCTCGCTTGAATTCCATGAGTCGCTCCTGAGGGACATAACCAAAACCCAGAAGGGCAAGCTCATGCCTCAGCTCCTCCTCAGTTACCTCAGGAGCCAGTACCACCGCACTGCTGCACCTCTTTCTCTCCAGGTGCTGCTGTTGCCTATGGGAAGTATCCATGCTGTTGTTATATTCCTTGCACTCTTGCCTTTCTGGCTCCCACTTCGGGGAAAGATCCATGTTTGACTCAGTCCTGAATACCAGTCTCTTTTAGTGGCTTAGAGAGTGTCTTTATGTTTATTAGCTTGTTTTCGTTGTCTTTTATTTCTCTTTACCAGACTGAGAAGCAGCCCTTTTCTCTCCGATAACAGTCTAGTGTGGTCTCCCTCAATAGCAAGAAGATGCTGATCAATGATGAATCTCTTTGCAGTAGGTAAGCCAGTGATGTGCAGCAGTATCTATCTCTCCGTCAGTCCTGAATGTATTTTTCTGCTATGGTATTGCGTTACAGTCTCTTACCTCTCTCTGCTCCTGGATAGGCGATCTCTGTTGCTTTTCTCACAGGCAAAGGTGTCAATCTCTCGGGCTTACTCGTGAACGAATCCCAATGTGTTAAATGTCCCTCGTTCTGATTCGGGACAAACAGATGCGTCACCAAAGGATGAACATACGTCCTGATCCCAGAGAGTGAATAGATGCTTCTTGTTCTCGTCACTGCTGGTTTTTCTCTCGGTCTTGAATTGATCAGCACAATGTTCTTCCTTTCCTACTGGGCAGGCCTCTCGAACAGCCTATTCACACGATACACACTCTGGCAGGTACATTCTCAGTAGCGAGCGTCTATATCAGACTACAGCGCTGTTTCTTCTTCCTGATTCTCCCGCATTCCACTCTCTCTGAAAGCGGTTGTTTTTTCTTTGTTTCCTTTTGCTCCTTACAATTCCCGGGGATTGGCGGCGGGAGGAGCCGTCACCTAACGGCTCCCGACATTCTCCGCAGGACTACAATTCCCGACACGCCCTGTTGCACAAGCTCCATGCTCTTCCGCAGTACCAACGGAACTATTCAGTCACTGACTAAGAAAAAAACAAAGCTACAATTCCTATCCCAATAGCCTCAGCTAAGTACGTAGAGCGCCGTCAATTTTCTGCTGTAACCAGGCGGAAGTAGCGTGGTGAACTATATCGGTAGGTTAGAAATTGTACCATGCAGACTGTACAAACTCATTGTCCATTGTGTTGCTTTGAGTAGGAGAGAGAAATCTCATATACGGAGATGGGAAAGTTACTTAGGGACTCTTTTGGCTTTTTTGTATTGATGCCATAGCGTGTTATGGTGTTCATGTTCCCTTCTGAACCCCTCTCCGTCTCTGTCGAAAGTAGTCCTAGTAGCCCAATACACCAGGAGGGAAGAAGACACTTCAGAGCTCGAAAGTAAATTCCGGCTTAAGAGGATCATAGTAGTAGTCAAGCATGATTGGCGTGAGTAAGCTAAGAGGATTCTTAGTGGAAGGCAAATGGAAAAGAAGTCTAGGAGGGCCATGGTCTGTAAACACAATTTAAAAATGTATATATTTTTTTCACTAGATAGCAGAACAAGATAGATTACAATAACGAAAGTTTGGGGAATCAATGATGTAGGATTCAAGTAGGGTCTATATTATAGCAGTGGGAAATGGGCAAGAAACGATGTGCCTATAACTTTTATCTGCTGTCATATTCTGTGTTGTAGTCTCTTTCCAGAAACTGGGCTATTCAGCTGCTCTGCACTTGCTTGTTCCTGCCTCTGATTATTCCATACCTCCCTCAGCCCCTACATCGCTTCTGCTCTGTCTCCAGGATTCTCACTTATTGCTTTCTCACTTTCTTCAGGATACAACTTCCAGCATTTCATTCCTCAAGGAACAAACACTTAAATTGACTGATTCCTAACAGGATTCCTGGAGATCCTGTCAACAGATAACATCCAATCACAACCAGTGGAAGAGATTGCTGCAGATGATGGCAAATGATCAGATTCTGGAGAGAGAGAAGCTGGCAAGGAGAGTGGCAGAACTGGAGAGAGAGGTAGAAGATCTCCTCCGAAGGCTCGGGAAGCACCCTGTGGCTGAAGAAATAAACATGACTAGCAGGAAAGGCCGGAAGCGCCAGCAGCGCCCCTTCAATTTCAATGCCCACAGCCAGAGACATGTGGCACTGAAGATTGCCTACCTGGGATGGGGGTACCAAGGTTTCGCTAGCCAGGAAAACACACCCAACACCATTGAGGAGAAGTTGTTTGAGGCCCTCAATAAGACTCGTCTGGTGGAGAGTAGGCAGACATCCAACTACCACCGATGTGGAAGGACAGATAAAGGTGTCAGTGCTTTTGGACAGGTCAGTAATACAGCATGCTCTCAGTCGGTGAGATATTTAGTAGAAATGGGATATGACTAGTAAAGAATTAAAGTGCTCTGACCAAAGCCTTAAACTCTTATTATAAGTTGAATGTCCGGATATCAATTAGTAAGAGCATAATTCTTGTCCCTGAGTAGCCTAGTGGTTAGAGCAACAGCCAAGCACCCAAGAGATAAGGGTTCAATTCCCACTGGCACTCCTCATGACCTTGGGGAGGTCATTTTACCCTCCACTGTCTCGGAAGAAAAGGCCTGGCAAACATCTTCTGGTCATACCTTGCCAAGAAAACCCAGGGGCTGTTGGGTCGTCAGGAGTCAGCATTGACTTGATGGCACTTTAAAAAAGAAAAGAGCTTAATATGTATATTTAAACAGTCATGTAGTTAACATAATAAAATATGTTGCTGAAAAACTATAAAAGCTAAGGCGCTCCAATTTCTTCATGGGATGTATCAAAATACTGCAACTTGATATTCATCATTGCTCCATAAAATTGCTTTGCTTTTTATTTATGAATATATATTTCTAAGTATAATTTTACTTCCTTATACCATAAGCGAAAAGCAGGAAAATCCAAAACATTCTCCACCATACTGGGGAAAAGCTGTGCCAAAAAGCTTCAAAAAACAAGCATGACGCTGATCTGGCTGGTAGTTTTCACCCCGACAGGGGCTTATTCAGGGTAATACTGTAAATGACAAAAAAAATAAATAAATAACTTGTCATGCAGATGGTCTCTATGCTCTTGAGAGAAAAAGACATCTGCAACCTCTGGTAGAGCAGGACCGAAAAAAGGCAAACGAAGGACAATCTAAAGTTAACACAGTCCACAAAATAAAAATAGAACATAAGATATGCCATACAGGGTCAGCCAAAAAGTCCATCAAGCCCAGTATCCTGTTTCTAACACTGGCCAATCCAGGCCACAAGTATCTGTCGGGTTCCCAAAAGTTAGACAGATTCCGTGCTGCTTATTTCGGGAAAGCAGTGGATTTCCCCAGTCCACTTTAATAATGGCTAAGAACAGAAAATATGCCATACTTAAGGAAATATGCAAACATATGCAACTTAAGGAATACATGGAAAACATGTTTTTATTAAGTTTTCTTATTTGTATCAATGGCAACAAGGTGACTAACAGGGACTAGCAAAACAAGCAGCTGTAGTGGTGTTTTATGTATACAGGGCCGTACCAAACCATAAATGTTCCCTGTGCGACTTGCACATCTAGCGCGCACTTCCCCCTTCCACTCCCCCCAGCACATCATCACAAGTTTCCCATTTTCCCAGCATCTCCCCATTGTGCCTTACCCTGCACCTCCATGTCCAGCTGGCTCCCCTCACTGCCTGTCCTTGCCCTGCTGCCGTTTTTTTATGTTTCCTTGGCAGGGCGATAGTGGCGGTGGAGCAGACATTAAATTTAAAAAACAAAACAAAATCTGTGGGTCTTTCCGAGCTATCCCCAACTTGAGCCAGTTTAGGAAGGTCTTAAAACACTTCCTCTTCATTAAATACCTCACAGCCTCCCCCGAACCCCAGCCACCATGTATGAGCAACACACAATAACTCCATCTCTCATATATACAGCTACCTTGTTCAATGTTCCACATATGTAGATAGTTTCCCCTGTTATCCAAGTTACTACTCCTGTTCATTGTAATGACCTGACTCTTGTTTATTGTCGGATATTGTTTGTTCTATGTAAACCGCGCTGATCGCAAATAGTGCGGTATATAAGAGATGTAAATAAATAAAAATAAAATAAATAAATAAATGCAGGTCTTTGCAACTCTACATTTGAATGGCTGTTCTGGTCCCTCCTTCCTCTGATGTAGGCATACATCAGAGGAGGGAGGGATCAGACATGCAGGCAAGCATGGAGCCAGAAAGACCTGTGTGTGTGTGGGGGGGTGTTTCTGTTTTTTTTCCCCACAATTTGATGTCTGCTCCACTGCTGCCATCGCCTCCACTGTGGAAACATAAAAAACGCCAACGGAGCAAGGGCAGGTAGCGTGGGGGTAGCAGAGGCTGGCAACCTCAAATGCGCCCCTATTTCTTTGCACTCTATATGACCACACCGCTCGCACAGGGCTAAGTATTGCGCTGCATGTATATGAATGCCTGTCTTCAAGAGTTAAAATGCATCCACTATACCTTTGCTTAAAAATTCATTAGCTTTTCAATAAGAACAAAATTTGTTAACATATTCGTAAGTTGCATTTTGACCTGCAAAGAAGCTGATTCTTTAAAGCTTTTTGTTCTGTGCTGTCACCATGCTCTCAGATTGGTGGTGGAAGTGAGATGAGGGGTGTCAAATTGCAGTCTTTGGGGGGTGGGGGCACAAACTAATCAGATTTTCATGATATCCCAAATGAAGCAAGTTAATATTAAACCAAATAACTGCACAGGGAGTGAAATGTTACTAAAATAATACCAATTTATTTATTTATTTATTTAACACTCATTTTTATACCGCATCTTCCAGAGATCAGTTGCGGTGTACAAATAACAACAATTAACAAAGCTAAGTTTGTTTTACATAGAACATCTTAATTTTACATAGAACATCTTAAAATATCATAAATTAAACAAAGAAGTTTACACTAGAACCATGTGAAAACAATTTAACTAACAAAGTGTAGTGTCTATATACATAAGACAGTACATAACTGATACAACTATATACATGCGTGATAATGTGATAATGTGATAATGTCCTGAGGCTTTTTCTCCTCTGTTGGTAAATTGTTGGTATCTGCATGACTGGCTGATTATCTTTTTAAGATTAGATTTCAAGAGCTGGACCTTTTCTGGGCAGTTTTAATCCTGTTTGGATATCAGTACGAATAGTCTATGATATTGAAGAGTGTGGGAGTGTATTAGTATTATTTAAATGAATATTCATGAGACAGATTTGCATGAACTGCCACCAGGGCATATTCAATAGGGATATCCTGAAAGCTTAACTGGTCTGTGGCCCTCCAGAAGGTGATATTTTATTTACCAGTTAATGTCCTTTCCTTGAGTCCTGCTGGACCAGTCCAGACAAGTGGATTGTGTTTCCCTACCAGCAGATTGGTGGCGACAACTAATGAAAAGCCCAGGTTTCAATGAAATCACCCCCATGCCTCTATTCACCTCGGCCAAGGACTTGGCCGCCATGTCACCCTTGCATGGGCCAGCAAATAGCACAAAAAGATGGTTGGACTTATGAAAGGAATTTGTAACCTTCAAGTACCAGAGAAGCACCCTCCGGACATCAAGGTGAAGATTCTTATCCTTACCCCATCACTGCTCCTTCGAGAAGGGCAGGCAGACCACCTGGTTCATGTGAAAGGGAGAAATCACCTTAGGTATGAAGGAAGGCACAGGGCGAATGGAAACGGCCTCCTTTGAAAAAGACAGGCAAGACAGAGCCTACAGTGTGAAAATCCGCTTTGTGAACAAATCGCAATCAAGAAGACCTTCTTAAGTGTCAAATCCTATAAGGTAGCTCTTTTCAAAGGCTAAAAGATCGCTGTCCTCAGGGCCTTGAGCACCAGAGACAGATCACAGATCGAAGGGGAGGACACAGATGCTAAACCCCCTGGAGAAAATTGCGAGATGTCCAGATGAAAGGTGAGAGACCTGCTAGTCACCGGTCCTTGGAAACTGGATAAGGCTGCCATCTGAACTTTCAGGGAGCTGAGGGAAAGGCCCTTCTCCAGGCCATCCTGTAGAAAGGTCAACAGACATAGCACTTTGGCAGCCTTAGGGGCCACCTGCTGAGTGCTATACCATTGCCCAAAGGGGCATCAGATCCGCACGTATGTCAGTTTGGAAGACTTCCTCCAGGCTCCAAGCAGAGTAGAGATCACCGCAGGACAGTAGCCCTTACATGCTAACGGTCTTCTTTCAAGAGGCAAGCTGTAAGTGAGAAGGGAACCGGGTCCTCCAGGACTATCTGTCCCTGCTGTAATAGGCCCTGAGGAGAAAGCATCTGCAAGAGCCGCATTAGGTCTCTGAACCATGCTCTTCTTAGCCAATCTAGTGCCACCAGAACAATCCTGTCTGGGTGGCATTCTATACACAGAAGCGCATGTCCCACCAGGGGCCACGGAGGAAACATGTACAGCAAGTGCCGACTTGGCCAAGGCTGGGTCAGGGCATGGACGCCCTCAGACCCCATCACCGTGTGGCGACTGAAGAAGTGTCAAAGTTTGGCATTTGATGTAGGTTGCCATCAGGTCAATTTCAGGCCGACCCCGGTGGCACAGAATCAATAGAAATGCCTCCTGACTTAACTCCCACTCTCCAGGATCCAGAGACTGATGGCTAAGGAAGTTCACTTCCATATTGTCCACCATGGCAGTGTGCTGAGCCAACAATGCTAAGAGGTTCTTCTCCACCCAGGCAAACAGGAGAGCCATCTCCAAAGCTACCCCAGCACTCCTTGTGTTGCTTTGCCGATTGACATAAGCCACTGCCATGGCATTGTCTCAAAACACTTGAACCGCCCAGCCATCAACCAGGGGCCAGAAACGCAGAAGAGCCAACCTGATGGCCCTCACCTGAAGGCAGTTGAGGACCACACTGCTTCCCTGTGGTTCCAACAGCCCTGGCCATATATATTCTTGGCAGTGGGCTCCCCAGCCCGAGAGACTCGCATCCATCATCAGGAGGATCCAGGAGAAATCGTCCAGTAGCATGCCCTTCCTTAGATGACAGGGTTGCTGCCACCACTGCAGGCTAGACTTCAGCATCAATAGGAGTTGGAGCCTGCACTTAAACTCCTGAGAACTCATGGACCACTGAGCCAGCAAATAGTGCTGGAGCAGTCGCATGTGAGCACGCGCCCACAGCACTATCTCTATGGTCGCCATCATTAGTCCAAGCAGCTGAAGATAATCCCAGACTTTGGCAGCCTGCTGCACACAAAACAGCTCCAGGCAATCCAGCAGTCTTCTGACTTCCTTTTCTGGCAGAAAGGTTTGCCCACTTGAGTGTTGAAATGTGCTCCCAGAAACTCCAAGGACTGGGAAGGCAACAGCTGGCTCTTTCCCTGACTGATCACCCAGCTGAGGCTTTCCTAAAAGGATGCCACCCAAAATGCTTCTGAAAGGGGATGGGCCTGGATGAGCAAATCATCCAGATATGGATGAACCCAGATCCCTTGGCGCCACAGATGCTACCACCATGACCTTAGAGAATGCCCTCAGGGCAGTGGATAGCCCAAAAGAGAGGGCAGCAAACTGAAAGTGAGAGCCAAGCATGACAAAATGCAGATACTTCTGCTGATCAGCCTGGATCAGGATATGAAAACATGCCTCATCCAGATTCAAAGAAGCAAAGAATGTCCCTCGGCGCACTGCTTGATTCACGGAGCGCAGTGTTTCCATCTGGAAGCGCAGAAGGCACAAGTGCTCGTTGACCCCCTTGAGGTCCCGTATGGGCTGGAAGGAGCCATCCTGTTGGACACCAAGAAATAGATGGAGTATCTGCCCTTGCCCCACTTGTTTGTCGGGATGGGCACCACTGCCTTTAGGCGCAACTTGTTCAAGATTGCCCGCACAGTCGCAGGTTTGCTTGCAGATCCACACAGGAAGATGACGAGGCATCCGGAATTGACTCTTTGCACTCCAAGATATAGCTGAACTGAATGGTGTCTAGCACCCCGTGATCCTTGGTAATTGGGCCCATTCCTGAAAGAAAAGGTGAAGCCTCCCTCCAACTGGAGGAACCTGGGAATGGGCCCCCAAACTTTCATTGCATAGCCTGAGAGGGTCCTCCTTTGGAAGGGGCTGAGTCCCTGGGTCCATGTGTTCCACAAAAGGACTGAGGATGACCTTGAAGCCCAGAAGCAGAGGGGAAAAGAGTATTTTTCAGGTTGGTAATGCCAAGAGTCCCAAGACCCCTGGGAATCCAGCTAGTGCGCCCACGGTGAACAGGTGGAGGCTGACGAGAGGGGCACCACCCTGCTTCACAGGCCCCCTTGGACCTGTGCTCTGGGAGGCAGAAAGATTTTGTCTTGCCGAGGTGCTTCTCCAAATCAACTCCAAATATAAGCTTCCCCTTAAAGGCCAGTTGCGTCAACCATGCTTTGGAAGATGTGTCCGCTGCCCAGTGCCTGAGCCAAATCCAACACTGTGACATTGTCATCAGGGCGCCATCCCTGGCTACCAAACATACCAGGTCATACATGGCATCAAAAAGAGAGACTGTAGCTGACTCCAAAAGAGGGGTAGTATCATCTGACAGAAAAGACTGAATCCACTGGAGCAGGGCTTGAGACTTCAAGCTGGTACATACTGCCAGCTGGAGAATAGTAGCCACCATGGCAAACTGGCTCTGCAACAACAAATCCACCTTGCCTTTAAGGCTGATCCTCCTTAGACGGGAAAGATGGTCCATCTGGTAATCGCTGTGACTTGCGCATCTACCTTGGGAATGCCAAAGCACTCAATGTACTCCTCCGGGAGAGCGGTGATCTTCTTACACACCCTTTAACCTTTAAGCAGGGTGTCAGAAGAGTCCCACTCTGACTGGATCATATCCTTGATCATATCCAGGAATGGGAAGACAGTAGTGGATTTTCGCACCCCTTGAAGAAGCGTCTGCACCACCTGCTCCTGCTCCATGCCAGAAGCATCCATCAAGTTCAAAGTGGATGAGACCCTGGTAATCAATGCCGCTGGCTCCTCCTTCCGGGATAGGTGGATCACTCCAGCCTCTGCACAATCCTCTGAAGGCAAGAGTACTTCTTCATCCACATGAGAGCCCAGAACCGAGCAATCTGAATCCAAGTCATAGTCAAAATGTTGGACAGCTCCCAGCTGTTCCCCATCTCCAGGGGGTTGTCCCTTGCCGGAGATGCTTATTTATTTACTTATTTGTATGGGGGGGATTGTACAATTACATCAATGAATCAAAGCGGTTCACAGGGAACAAGATACAAGTAACATAAGATGATTAATTATTACATTCAGCAAAGGTAAAAATATGAAACAAAATAACTAAATGTGCGATAACTAAATTACAACTGATCAGCATGCAAAAATGTGAGAAAACTAAGAGAACATTCTGGTGAGAGTATCAAAACTAAGAATCATAACATTGAGATACGTTTAGTAGTAATTATTATGCGAGCTAGGTTGTATGTTGGACTGGTATTTGGGCAGTCTAGTTAGTTTTTTCCGATGTGCTCTGTAAATAGCCAAAGATAATTGAACAGGGCTTCCACTCTCAGCCTGCCCCACATGAGACTGCACCCGGGGGTACCCAGAGGCCACAGGATCTGAATTTCCACCCAAAAGGACCAGGCCTGCTGCAAAAGGGAAAAGAATTGGGGGGGGGGGGGACAATCCGGTCTGGAACCTCTTCTCTCAAACATGACTCCCCAATGCCAGGGGACATGGCCACCACAGACCCTCTAGAGGATGATGAGTGGCTCACAGCATGGTTGCCGGATCCTTCGGCCATAGCACTATCCATCACTTCCTGCCCTGAGGCAGGCAAGGTCGGACTAATTGTATCCCCCAGCTGGGAGGGGGAAAGCAGGCCCTCCAGGAATGACTCAGAAGCTTCCATGCAAGAGCAGAGTCCAGAATCCAAGGATGAGGCACCTTGCTAGCCGCAAGTCAAACATTTCCTGGAAGAAGATATAGAGAGTTAGGCAAGTATTCACAACCGCACGCACTAAGACTGCAGTGGCCTGAAGGCATGTGTTAATTGCATTTTTATGCAAGGCACGTTACAGGCAATAGCAAAGAAGTGTGTATTTGAGCCACTTAGGCGGAACGCATGTTAGGCCTTAACGACCATCAGGTGAACAGTAGAGTAAAAACACTATTAACGTGCGCATAAAATGGTGGGAAACCCCCTCAGAGCACTATCACTAGCAGTCCACCCCAAATTGTGTCTCAGGAAGACAGAATTGGAAGCCCCCAACAAGGATAATGACAAGGTCAAGCTATGGTAGTCATCCCTTGAGAGCCCTGGGCAGAGGATCCGTGCCGGGCTCAGCTCTACTCCCCTGAAACTGTATTACTAGCTGGCTATGCAGTATTGCATTTAAGGTGGCTGGCAGGCAGATCCTTCGGAGAGCCTTCTGCAATCAGGGACGACAGGAGGAGGGGTGCTGAAGTTGTGTGAGGCTGCTTCACTTTTCCAGATCCTTCCAATTTTGTGGCTGCTCAACAGGTTCTTATAAGAGCATGGAGCTGAACCAATTTTCTGTCCTAATGGCTACCAAAAAGGATGCAGTCTAGTGGAGCTTCCCATGTCATTCTCAAGTGAGAGAGTCACCTTTGTTTCTCAAGGTGGTTGTTCATGAGTATTTAATCAATCTTTTCCTCTCAATCCTCAGATTTTCTTCAGAGAGGAGAAAATCCATCCACCATCTGCTGTAAACAAAGAAATACTGAAGGGACCTACAGTGGCTGAGGTGACTAGAGGCATGGGAGTGAAGTCATTGAGACCTGGGCTTTTCATTGGTTCTTTGTCTCCATCAGTCTGATGGTAGGGGAACACAACCCAATTGTCTGGACTGGTCTAGCAGGATGATATGGAATTGCACGTTGACACCCCTGGCCTAGATCTTCATGAGGCTATGGCATACTGGGAATATAACTCATATCCCAGGACTTATTTTGACTGAAGCTGGTAACCTGGCTGAGACTGAGCTCCTGTGCTGGGGATCAGCCTTGCCTCTTGATGAAATCTTTTCTTCTTTCCCCATTATTTTTGCAGGTGATTTCTCTGGACCTCCGCTCAAACTTGTCAGAGGGCAAAGGGGTAAAGATTAATGATAAAGGAGGGGGGAAAGAAACCACACCTCCTTGCACCAATGGCTGCAAGGAAATCCATTACGCTCACATGTTAAACCGTGTATTACCACCAGATATCCGTGTGCTGGCATGGGCACCTGTAGAACCCACCTTCAGTGCTCGGTTCAGCTGCCTGCATCGTACCTACCGTTACTTTTTCCCACGAGCCAAGCTGGATCTAGAACTGATGAATGCCGCTGCACAGAAATATGTGGGTACACATGACTTCCGGAACTTCTGCAAAATGGACGTGGGGAATGGTGTGCTGAACTTTCAGCGCACATTGTTGACAGCTCATGTGGGGCCAGCAGATGAAGAAACCAGAGCCCTGGGGCCTTTCCAGCTTTGCCAGTTTGAGGTGAAAGGACTAGCATTCCTCTACCACCAGGTACGCTGCATGGTGGCGGTCCTTTTTCTCATTGGACAGGGATCGGAGGAGCCTGGGATCATTGACCAGCTGCTGGATGTAGAGAAGAATCCACAGAAACCTCAGTACAGGTGAGATATGTACAGGGGACGTGTCTAGGGAACATGAGATCTTCTGAATATCTGCTGACTTCTATATGTTCTTTCCCATGATCCTAAGAAATGAGCTGCTGTATCTTGACCACTCTCCACCAGGCATGTCTCTCTCTTGATTTTATTTTAACTTATTTATATACTACCTTTCTACAATTCAAAGTGGTTTACATGGAACCAACAAATTTAACAGGGCATCATAATGTGACCTGTTGTACAGTGAACCAAAACATAGTCAACCAACAAAAATATATACAATAATTATATACAAGCTAACATTGGAATGGAATCAATCAGCATTTATACATTTTGCAGATTTTGAGTAAGCTAGTAGTGCCTCTAGAAAATAAGACTAACTGTTGTTGTTAAGTGCCGTTGAGTTTGTGTTGACTCATAGTGACCCTCTGGATAGTTGTCTAGATAGGACTATCTAGAGGCTGCTAAGTGGCTCGTGAATCTGGGACTGAACTTGTGTTGAAATGACCTTGGAAGAGGTATGTTTTCAGTCTCTTCCGGAAATCACTCAGGTTAGGACATCCTCTTAGGTCTGGAGGGAGGAAGTTCCACAGTGTACTGTAGGAGTGAATAAGGCAAATGCACGCTGACAGGTAATTTGTTTGATTCTGACCTTCTGAGGTGGAATGGAGAGAAGGTTGAGGTGTTGTTGTCGTAATCTTTCATTGTTAGGCCTTGAAATCAAGGTCTGGAGGCAGCTCACAGATTTCTTGTGTATGACTTTAAATGTTGTGATGAGTACCTTGTATTGGATTTTTGATGAGAAAAGGAGCCAGTGTAATTGCCTTAGTAGGAGAGTGATGTGACAACGGCAAGGAGCACCATAGATTATTCTTGCTGCGGTATTCTGAGCCATTTGTACTGGCTGAATGGTGTATTTAGGGAGGCCTTTGGTAAATATACCATTCATCCACTGCAAATGGCTCAGAATACCACAGCAAGAATAATCTATGGTGCTCCTCGACGTCACATCACTCCCATACTAAGAATGTGGCAGTAGAGTTCCCACTTGAATCCTCTTCATTTTTTTCCTTCTATAAGCATTTTTGTTTATTCTTTTTCTCCTTGACACAGCATGGCAGTGGAGTTTCCACTTGTCTTGTACAACTGTGAGTTTGAAGATATCGAATGGCACTATGAGAGGGATGTCCAGGAGTACAATGTCACCCACCTACAGCAGCTCTGGGCCAATCATGCCGTGAAGACACAAATATTATACACCATGTTGCAAGGACTGGACTCAGCCAGGGTCCTCAAGGGAACAGCAGGTAAGAAGCGAGGGCTGGAGACAGAGATAAGAGGGTGAATTCTTATAAGAACATACAAATTCACCCTCTTATCTCTGCTTATGTCTTTAGCTCTGACTGCATATACAGGCAAGGAAGATGAGAGAATGTGGGGGAAGTAGAGTGCTGGATATGGGAAAGAAGAAAAATAATTGAGAAGAGAAGGCATGAAGCAGGCAGAGAGAGAAAACCTAAGAAGGGAGACACATGGGACAGTGTTGTGAATGAAATGGGAGGCAGATAGGATAGAGTGTAGGGGACAGCAGCCAGACGAAGTGGAGTTCTGAGTTTCAAAGTAGCAATTCCTCTTATTTTTGTGAGGTAACAACTGTCTTTCAGGAGAAGAGGATGATGAGGGTCACCTGATCTTGTGGAAAGATTTGGATCCTCCTGTCCTAAATCAGGTCAGTGCTTTCATTGAGGGAGTGCGAGCCAGGAACTATAAACCGCTACTGGAGAGACCCCGCTGCGAGGGACTCGAGGCCCGCATCCAGCACTTTGTGCGCCGTGGTCGTCTTGGACCTCTGCAAGGTGAGGAGAAAGAGCAAATGGCAGAGGAATTGGAGTGTCAGGAGGCAAAAAGAAGCTACATCAAGTCCAGTAATAAAGATAGCCACCGGGACTCAGAACATCCCACAAAAAGAATGTGCTTGAAACAGGCAGACTCCCCAGGATTGATTTGATGTGTCAAAAATGCAGCCACTTATTGGCATGCTGCATACAATGGGTGAGAGAAGCTGCACTGCCAATCTTTAACAGATCTTATTACTGTTGGGGGAAGAGCAGACGCAGAACTTAGAAGCAATTATGCGAGGAAAGAGCTCAAGCCAGGAGATGTTGAAAGTCTGCAGTAATGTACCATTATGCAAAAGCTGAAGCCATTTAGTACTGAAAGCCGATGCATAATTATCAAATTCTTGACTATTCTTTTAATTTCTTGAAGTCCTCTTTTTTTTTTTTTTTTTTAAATCTAAAAATCTATTGTTTGGTTTTGGTTGGCTGTATACACTAAACAGGTATATTAACAAAAAGTGTTTTTGTAATTCATAGACATAAAGCCATAAATATCCACATCCCATTTTTATTGTTCTGATTTGTTCCCAAGGAAATATGCAGTAGTAATGTGCATTTGAAAACTCTTATTTAGCTACTTCTGCCACTGCAATTCTGAATAAATTGGGGGATGCTGTATTGATGGTCATCATCTTCATGCAGTTATCACACTACAGCATGTAAAGGATGATTCAGCAAAGAGTGGAACAACAGATTTGTTATTTGTATCACATGCTGGCATTGTTTTCATACATAAAAAGCATGAATATAATGGAGACCAGTTCTTTGTTGGAACCTCTTGCAGTATTATAGCAAGACATGCAAAGCATGAATTGCTGAAGGGCTCTCTAAAGGGAGATTTTTAAAATATGAGGTAAGACAGCAGTAGAAAAGTGTGAAAATGTAAGAAAACAAGATCTAGGAATCGCATCAAAAGATTATGCAATGGAGTCAAGAACCAGCCAACTTTAATATTTTGAAGAATCTTGTAGGTTATGCTGCTGCTTTGCCTCCTACATCAAAGGATTATGGGTCCATCATCTTGGTTTGTGTCAGGTGCTATTTTCAGTCATCCTGCAACTGGCTGTCCTATATGTGATGTGCATGTGGGCCTACTTTCAGAATGTAGATATCTTTTAATCATTAGTTTTGAAAAAATAATTCACATCTTGTGGTCACCAAACTGTGACAAAATACACTGGACTGCATGAAATACTCTTGGAAAGCTAAAATATATGGAAAAATGGCTAAAATTTCAAATTGCAGGATTATCTTCTTGAGCAGAAGATTTGCTTCTTTCTTTCCTGGGTCTCCTTTTCTATAATTTAAAAAAAAAAATCTGCCATTTGAAAGAGGATCTCAGAACTGTCAAACAATCCAGAAATAAAAAAAATATATTAAAATGAGGAAAGATATGTATAGAAAGTTAAGCGACTTCTAATCAGGAGCTATTAAAAATCTGATTCTATTATGTTTTATAAAGGAGAAACAGGATGGTTCTTTCTGAAGATAAAATCAGATTTTGGGATATTGTTTATAAATTTCATATCTTATTTTTGTTTTCTTTGTTTTGTGTGCTTTTAATAAAGATCTCTCTAATTTTGGAAACTGTTTCTTTTGATATTTGATTTCTCAGTTGATTGTAAAGTTGGAGCTCCTAAATTCCTCCTCATTCAGTGCTGAAAAATAATAATTATTATTAATACAGAGCTTAATTTAATTGTATGTATTTATTTATAGCCCACTTATCCCATTGCTTCTAATTAAGTTACAGTTGACTAATTGCATTATCATTCATTATCTGCGATAGTTACCAAGAGGTGGTATATCAAATGCAATAAATTAATCATACAATAATAGTGTTAGCATGTGCTCATCATTCATAAATGATTCCCAATGTGCTGCTCCTTCACAGAGCTCATGGAGCATGTTAAGTGACCTGCTTAAGGTTGTAAAGTGAGTAGGTGGATAGGAAAGGAATGGAAGTGTGGGATTTGGAGAAAGTCTTCAGGTTCAAAGCTTGGATCTTTAAGGCCTGGTCCACCATGCATTATTAAAAATTATCTGGTGAAACTGGGGTACTTGGTAGGATATCAATTGAAAAGTTGATGGTTTCTATGTTTAATAGGCGCCAACGTTCCACATGTGGAACATATTTTTGCAATGATATAGCTTTATCAATTTTCAAGCAAATTAGATGAAACTTTGTCAATGAGTTTATAGACATTGACCCTCTTGAGCAATAATTTTTTTTTTCCAATTGGCGATATACCCCCTTCTACAGTATGCCAAAGTAGACCAAAGTTGGCACTTTATGGTTTATGTAATATATCCCTCTACAATTTTGTTCTCACATGTCCGTCTGTCTTATTAGGGTGAGATTCATACTCTTGAATGTTTTATGAGTGTGTTGGTCAGGTTTTATGCATGTCGGTAACCTATTCATGTTTTTGTGATTACTTCTTTCCGTGTGTTCCACTTGTGGAACGTTGGGACTTCCGGGTGTCATTTTTTTCATTTTACAATTTCTGCCATATTTTTTGCAGGATTGTTATTCAACTAATTCTATATAGTTATAATGCCTAAATACCGTTGCCTGATGCTTCAAGAAGCAGTAACACACATTGCGGAAGATTCAGATGTAGAAGAAGCCGACATTTTGATTTTGCCACGCAATGATGAAATGGCTGCTTCAGACATTGAAGAAATTGATGAAGAAAATTTGGAGTCTATTGAGCCTGGCGAAGTGTGTGGTGAATTAGATATGGATATTCAAAAAGTTGCTAATGTGGAATCCGAGGGAAGTGATCAGCTGGTAGAAAGTGACAGTGACAGTGAGCTCTTATCTACTTATCAGTCAGCTCAACCAGCAAAAAAGCATAAGTGGATAAAATCAACCCCAAAATGGATGAAGAGGGACGACCTTTTGACTCCAATGCCAGAAGCATCTCCAGAAAAATTAGCAGATTTTCGCACTGATTTGATTGATAAATCTCCCTTTGACCTCTTTATGCAAATTTTGGTGATGATTACGTTGATCATCTTGCCAGTATGACCAATATTTATGCTCAGCAGATATTGGCAAATATTGATACAAATGGGGACGAGTTGATTCTTTTTTTTTGGCATTTTGCTCCTCAGTGGATACCACCAGTTGCCCAAAGAAAGTCACTATTGGTCGACCGCCGAGGATTTGAGCAATAATATTGTCCCAAAGATAATGAGTCGCAAACGTTTCCGGGATTTGAAAACTTACTTCCACATTGTTGTTGATCTCAATTTGCAACCTGGAAAAGTAGCAAAAATTGAGCCATTTTACGATCACCTCACAGCACAGTTTGTGAAAGTCGGTGGCGTGTTCAGTGAAAACTTGAGTATTGATGAATCAATGGTGCCATATTACGGGCACCACAGTTGCAAGATGTTTATTCGAGGTAAGCCAATTTGATTCGGTTACAAAGTGTGGATGTTGTGCTGCCCTGCTGGGTATCCATTTTCGATGCAAATTTACACTGGTGCCAAGGAAAAAGATGGTCCTCAGTACAATGTTCCACTTGGCACGAGAGTTGTTCTTGATTTGATATCAGTTGTTGAAAATCCAAATCATCACAGCTTGTTTTTTGACAACTATTTCACTTCATATGATCTCATGAATGATCTGAAAGCAAAAGGCTTTCGTGCTGTTGGAACTGTTCGTGAAAACCGTACCAGCAAGTGCCCCTTGGTTTCTTCAAAGGAGCTTGCCAAAAAGCCTCGTGGCGAATATGATTACCGTGGTGATGGTAATGTGGTGTGTGTCCGTTGGAATGACAACATTGTGGTTACAGTCATGTCAAATTGGATGCAGCCAAAACCTCTTCAAAATGCCAATCGATATTCTGTCAAACAAAAGCAAAAAATCATTATCAAGCAGCCAAAATTGATTGGAGCTTATAACCAAAGTATGGGTGGTGTCGACTTGTTAGATCGTTTGCTAGGTAGCGTCCTAAATTACGAAGCAAAAAATGGTGGTGGAATTTGTTTGCCAATGGTCTAAATATGGCCGTTGTTGTTGCCTGGCGTTTGCAATGTCATCTTTTGGGCAAACAAGCCCCGAGTCACTTGGATTTCCGCCACGAGGTTGCTTTGGTGGCTATGAAAGTTGGACTCGAGGGCTATCGTTCTCGAAAAGGTGGCCCAACAGCTTCGATTCCCTCTGCTATTACAGCTTCAGCTAACACCAGTCACTATTTGTCTTCTACAAGCCAAGGTCGTTGCATTGTCTGCTCGAGGAATACAAAAAATGGTGCCAGTTTTGTGGCAAGCGCCTGCACAAGAAGTGTTTTCTGGATTTTCACTCTCGCTGAAATTTTCCCTTCAAGCTTTATTCTATACAGTCATCTCCGTTTCTGTCTAATTACTTTTAAAAATTGCTTAATTGAAGTATTTGTTTGTTTCCAGTTTACGATATTCAATAAAAAAAGCAATTAAAATTTTTGAAAAAATGATGCTTGGAGGGGCCAACGTTCCATAAATGGAACATGCTTTTTCTTAGAAAGTACATATCCAAATTAGCTGAAAATTTATATTTGACATATTTACATGTAGTGTACTAAAATACATAACAATTAAGTATTAGAAGCAATTGCTTCTAGGAGCGGCCTCTCAAAGGTTAAACAGAATTCCTTTGTCCATCTATGTAGGTAGGGTATGCAGAACATCCTACATCATTTTCACTCATCATATCCCCTCTTGTCAGCCATACACCCAACTGCCCAGGCGCACCCACAAAAACACACACACACACACCCCATCCCTAGAGACACACACATTTATATGTATATAGAAACATGATGACAGAAAAAGACCACATGGCCTATCTAGTCTGTCCTTCCATATCAACAACTACAACAGTCCACTTTTTACCTTTAGAGATCCTCTGTGTTGGTCCCATGCTTTTTTGAATTCAGTTACTGTCCTCATCTCTACCACCTCCACTGGGAGACTATTCCATGGATCCACTACTCTTTCCGTAAAGAAATATTTCCGCATCTATCTCCCTTCACCCTCATCCCATGTCCCCTCGTAGCAGAACTTGCTTTCAATTGAAAGAGGCTCTCTCCCTGAACATTTATGCCACGGAGGTATTTAAACATCTCAATCATATCACCTCTATCCCGCCTTTCCTCTAAGGTGTACATATTAAGATCCTTAAGTCTGTCCTCATATGCTTTATAATGAAGCCCACTAATCATTTTAGTAGCCACCCTCTGCACCGACTCCATCCTGTTCACATCCTTTTGAAGGTGCGGTCTCCAGAATTGCACACTATACTCCAAATGAGGTCGCACCAAAGACTTATACAGAGGCATTATCACCTCCTTTTTTCTGCTAGCCATTCCTCTCCGAATGCACCCAAGCATCTTTCTAGCTTTTGCCGTCGCCTTTTCTACCTGTTTAGCTACTTTAAGATCATCAGACACAACCACGCCTAGGTCCCGCTCTTCTTTAGTGGACAAAAGTACTTCACCTCCTATATTGTATTGCTCCCTTGGATTGCTGCAGCCCAAATGCATGACCTTACATTTTTTAACATTAAATCCCAGCTGCCAAATTCTAGACCATTCTTCAAGCTTAGCTAGATCCCTCCTCATGTTATCTACACCTTCCTGGGTGTCTACTCTATTGCAGATTTTGGTATCATCCGCAAAGAGGCAAACCTTACCCGACAGCCCTTCCGCTATATCACTAACAAAGATGTTAAAAAGAATCGGACCAAGGACAGATCCCTGGGGCACACCACTGGTAACATCCTTCGCCTCAGAGTGAGCTCCATTTACTTGTACTCTTTGTCGCCTCCCACCCAACCAATTTCTAACCCAAGCAGTAACTTTAGGGTCCATCCCTAGGGTGCTCAGTTTGTTTATAAGTCGCCTGTGAGGAACAGTGTGTCAAAGGCTTTACTGAAATCTAAATACACCACATCTAGAGCTCTCCCTCGGTCCCACTCCCTGGTCACCCAGTCAAAGAAATCAATCAGATTTGTCTGACAAGACCTGCCTCTGGTGAATCCATGCTGCCTCGGATCCTGTAATCCGCTGGACTCCAGAAACCTCACTATTTTCTCTTTCAGCAGCGTTTCCAATAATTTACTCACCACCAAAGTTAAACTAACCGGCCTGTAGTTTTCAACCACATCCTTACTTCCGCTTTTGTGTAAAGGCACCACGTGAGCCTCTCTCCAGTCCTTTGGCACCACTCCCGACTCCAACGAGGCATTGAAAAGGTCAGTCAGTGGAGCTGCTAGAATGTCCCCAAGTTCCCTCAGTATTCTAGGGTGTATCCCATCCGGTCCCATCGCTTTGTCTACTTTAAGTTGAGCTAGTTTCTCATGAACACAGTCTTCTGAACATTGTTCAAGATGTCCCTCGCTTCTGTTCCTATTTGTGGGTGTTTTCTGAGGTCCCGCTCCTGGTTCTTCATCTGTGAACACAGAACAAGAATATTTGTTAAGCAATTCCGCTTTATCCTTATCAGCTTCTACATATTCCCCCCCTACACCCTTGAGTCTGACAATACCACTCTTGCCCTTCCTCTTCAGCCCTAGTCCTAATACTGAACCACACCATCTGGTGATCACTGGATGCAAAATGATCTCCCACTACAACATCAGAAACACTTTCACCATTGGTAAGCACCAAGTCCAGTATGGTCCCTTCACCTGTGGGGTCTGTTACCAATTGCCTGAATAGTTCTCCCTGTAGAGAATCCAGGATCTCCTTACTTCTAGATGATACTGCAGCAGGAATGTGCCAATCAACATCTGGCATATTGAAATCTCCTATCAGTAGCACTTCCCCTTCCCTAGCAATGCTGCGTATGTCTTCAATTAACTCTCTGTCCACCTCTTCCTCTTGTGAGGGAGGTCTGTATATCACACCAATGTATATAGATTTCTCTTTCCCTCTTTCTAGTTTAACCCACAATGCCTCCTCTCTCCCTTTTAAGCTCTGTAATTCCAAAGCTTTAATAGTAGTTTTTACATATAGTGCCTCTCCTCCTTCCCTTCCTACCCTGTCCTTTCTGAATAAAGTATAGCCAGGTATAGTTACATCCCAGTCATGGTTTTCTGTGAACCATGTTTCTGTAACTGCCACTAAATCCAAGTCAGCCACTCCCACCAAAGCTTCAACATCAGGGATCTTATTTCCCATGCTACGGGCATTTATACACACTGCTTTCCATATGTTACCCCTGTTACCCATTTCCATAAAGGTATTTAATGTATCACCTGTCTGGGGGCTTTCACTTACCTGGGGGCTTTCTTCACCTATCCCCAACGAAGCTAGTTTAAAGCCCTCTTCAGTAGATTAGCCAGTCTACTACCGAAGATGCGTTGACCTTTCTTGGACAGATGGATGCCATCTCTGCTCTGCAACCCTTGGAACAGCATCCCATGGTCTAGGAAACCAAAACGCTCTCGATGACATCATCCACGCAGCCATGCATTCATCTCCAGGATGCGAGCCTCTCTGCCTTGGCCTTTACCCTCAACAGGGAGGATTGAAGAGAACACCACCTGTGCACCTAACTGCTTCACCCTCTGTCCCAGAGCCATGAAGTCACTTTTGATACATTCCGAGGTATACCTGGCAGTATCATTTGTTCCAACATGGATTAGCATATCCTGTGCATCTAGAAAAATCCTAACAACCTATCCTCCTCAACACACACTCCACCCCTGGAACACACCCTTTTTCCAGACAGAAACACATTCACATTCAGTATGAGTGAATACCATATCCTTTGTCCCCAGAAATAGACATCCTAGACCCAACTCCACACACATACCTTTCACTTCCAGAAATATACCTAGGTGCATATATACACACCAATGAGGCACAAAAGCACACATACAAATGCCTCACTCACACACAGAGATCCTGTCTCTCACATACCCCAACCCCACAAACATGCCCCCCCCCCCCACACACACTGGGCTCCCACCTTATGCAAGCACAGATCCTGCCCACACTAAAACCCCCAAACACACTCACTCCCACACATACACACACTATTTGTACTTAGACACAGCTTCCCACACACAATCCCAACTGCTTTCAAGCACACACTATCCCCAACACACATGCACATAGCCTGTCCCTGGGCATATACACATCTATGCCACATCCTATCTCTCTCACACACCTAACCACCAGTCACATACATTCTTTCCCCTAGGTGTACACATACATGTGCTGCTCCCAGACTGGTGCATGCTTGCTGCCACCTCCAACCCTGTCCTAGAAATATGCAGACCCTTGTCCTAATTCCCAATACAATCCCTGCCATCACCCCCCCACACACACACATCATTTACCCATGAATATACTACACACATGCCCCCCTCATATCCTCTGATACCCACCAACAACTTCTCCATGCCCCTCCAATACACAAACACTCTGCCACTCCACACATCACTTACCCCAACACTTTCTCTCTATCTACATACACATTTTGCCCCCCTCAGTACCCCATCCTCCAATACAGAAACACATGTGTACTCCACCCCAAACAGACACATCTATATCCTGTCCCTAGATACACAGTTCCTCCACTGAGTTTGAGTGAGTCTATGTTAGAAAGTGTAGATAGAAATAGAATAGTTTGCATATTATCCCAAATATAAGCCTAGGAGTTTTTTGTCTGTTCAAGGGATTTAGTTCATACCTTTTTCAAAGGTAGCTTAAAGTGAATTACATATCAAGTACTTTCCCTTTTTTTTTTACATTTTATATATATTGAATTTACATTTAATTCCAAGAAAAATATCTTGTTGGAGAACTTATTCCATTAGAACTCCTGATTTAACAGAAGGAATAACAAAGTAAAGATGAAAAACAAAAAAGAAATTTAAAAAAAGGAATCCCTGTATCGGCTCACAAATAGCACAAGGGGCAAGGACACAATACCAGGAAACATTCTGCAAGAATAGTCTTAAGCAATCTAACATAGGAATCTAAGGCCCACTTAAACTACAATTGTCTAAATAGCTGAAGACTCCGTCCCTATAGCAGGAGAAAATGTAACAATCCTAGACTTAGAAGAGAGAAACTCAGAAAGATGAGCAGGCTCATAAAAAATATACCGATTAGACTGAAATTGAATAACATATTTGCAGGGAAAGTTAAGCCAAAAGAACTGTTGTACCCTAGTTCTTAATAAAATCTTTCACCGTCGCCTCTGCCAGCACAAGCTACATCAAGAAAAACCCTAATCATAACACCCAGAAAATGGGTCTTCCTGTTATAAAAAAAATAAGAGAACCTAGTTTCTGGCTCCAACACAAATGCCACAATTAAAGTTGCTGGTTTAGCAGTCTCGGCATCATCATTTTCAAGAAATTACATGAGGTTGACAGATCAAATGAAACATCCTCAGGAACAGAAGGTAATTCAGCTTTCTTTGACAAAGTGCAGGAAGGTTATAAGCCTGAGTCACAGGGGGACGAGAAGCCTCTGGAATCTTAAGAATTTCAAACAAATATCTTTTAAAGCTTTCCAGTAGAGTAATTTGAGACAACATTGGAAAACTAATAAAATGCAAAGTCTTCATCAAAGTGCATTCTCCAAGTTCTCAAGCTTTAGTGGATAACCATATTACTACTGCTAATACTGATCATTTGTATAGGGCTACAATCAAGGGGTCGAGCACGAGTGTGATGGGCCCACTTCTTAACATGGCAGCGAGCCCATCCGCCACCTCTCCTGCCTCTTGGAGGTGGCTGGGATCACGGGGGCACGATGGGGAGATCTCTCGCCTCGGGGAAAACATTGCGACAGTTATTGCCTGTCCCGTGTGCCCAGGCGAGATCTCAGCCCCTGACAGAAGCAGAAGGAGCAGAGCAATGATCCTTTTGGATCATCTGCTTCTTCCATTTTTCCAGAGTTGCTTTTCTACCTTCACTCCTCTTTAATTTGATTCGGCCTCCTCCCACTGCGGGACTGCTTCCTGCCCCTCTGATCTCCAGAGCTTCGGGCTCTTTCAGCTGGAGCAAGAGGCAGTCAGAGGGAAGGAAGAAGAGCACGCCCCCTTCCTCTAACGAAGGACCTGGGTCCAGTCCCCCACAGAGAGGGAAGGCCTCGGGAGCTGGAGGCTAAGAAAACAAAAAGGCTCTTTTCAGAGCCCCCAGAGGAGGTAGAGTAGCAGCCTAGTGGTGGGCCAATGGCTTGGTAACCGATAGACCAGAATTCTACTCCTCTGGCACTCCTTGTGGCCTTGGGCAAGTCACTTGGCCCTCCACTGCCTCATAAGAAAGGTCTGGCAATCTACGTGGTTGCCCCCCGACGGGGGAGCTTAGCGGCATAGAAGTCAGATAGGAGCTGTGCAGCACAAGAGTGGGTCAAGAGCCAAGCAGCACAGGGATGGGAAATGTTTCCTCTGGTCTGCTTGCAGGTGGCATGCTCTCCAGCATGTGGAGGAGCCGGTAGGAGAGGAGCAGCCTACTGGCCTAGCCCTGCCCCTTCAAAGGAAATGCTTGACTGAGTGGTTGTGGTCATAGGCAGACCATCGGCACACTCAGAAGATGTCTGCAGCATAGAGAACTTCCTGACTGGCCTGACGATTGCTCAGACACTTGCCCCTCAACCTTGCGTGGCCTTGGACACTGCAGGTGGAGCTGTGGGCCACCCCCAAAGACTCAGAAAGCTCCCAGTAAGATATGCTGGCACCCCCGGCACTCTGCTGACTCAAAAGGGGGCAGCTGTGGTGCGAAGATTAGCCCCGGACATTCATCACATGCCCTTGACTCCTGGGTGGCGCTCAGAGGACAATTGACCAGCTGTGACTAATGTGCCTATGCAGTCCGACCGGCTGCGGTCTCTGGCACGGACCCTTTGGTGACTTCTCCCTCCCATGACACCAGCAGACCAGAACTCCATCATGACATGGTGCAATGGGCACCTGACCCAACTGCATTGACCACCCCTCTGAGGCATCCTCCATCTCACGACACTCATTTGCCTGGGGCATCCATCCGCTCACATCGCTGGCACTGCAGGAGGGGGCACCGTGCTTCGCACAGCAGCTCTTCGGGTCAATCCCCCTCCCACAGCAGCTCTTGATGGGAAAGACGCCGACATCGCCACTTGCCCCCTTGCCAAGGCAGTCCGCCAGCATTCTGCATCTGGGCAAGGGCTGCTCTCCAAGATCTTGGCAGCGCATTTGATGGCAACTTGTACCACTGAACGTATCGGGGGCAGCCCCGATGGGGGCGACAGGACCCATGGCGATGGAGAAGTCAGGTGAGACTGTTTCCATTGATTCTCCCTCTAGCCCCCTGGTGAGTAAAGTGATCATTAGGCCTAGGGTAATAGGACAAATGGATTACCTTTGGGGGGGAGGGGCAGACGTAAGTCCCACCTGCCTATGTTAAAGGTGTACGCGGTGCTGTTATCCTTCACAATGGCTTTTCCTGTGTCCAAGGCTTTTTAAACTTTCCATTCCATAGCGTCAACATTTTGCTCCAGTTGCTGAAAATTCTCCTCTAAATATAACGATTTATCAGAAAGAGGTTGAAGTTGAGATGATACAGTGCTAATGTGTGAGGAAATAGAGCTCTCCATCTTGGCTATGGCCTCCCACAAACAGTCCAGGCTAAAAAAACACTGCTTTAATCAAAATTTACTCATTTGCTGCCTGAATTCAATTTCCTGGTCTAGGAGACTTGCTTGAAAACCCTCCAGTGACAAAATGCTCTACACTATTGAAGATGCCAATGGTTTAAAAACTTGAGCCATTACACCAGTTTGGTTGATGGGCTCCCTGCCGGCATTAGGCTGAACATGCCATACCATGCCTATTCTTCCCTTGACTTGAACCGCAGGGTCTCCGGGAGGATGGCAATCTTCTGGCCTAAGTGAAATGTTGCCTTCCAGCACACCCTCCTCTGGAGGGTGGTTGCAATGGAGTATATCCAGGTCTGGCTCCTTTTGCAATCGGATCATGCTTAACATTCTGTTTGTGAGCGCACTTGTCCATAAGGAAAATCAGAACAGAGTGATCCGATGAACTGGCTTTCCTATATGGCAAGTAGGTACTTTTCTTCCCCTGGAGGGCTCACATTCTAAGGGCCCATTTTACTAAAACTTAGCTCAAGCAATCTACCACACAGTCATAGGAATAAAATAGACCATGAAGCATGTAGCTCAAGCTAAGTTTTAGTAAAAAGGGCCCTTAGTTCATACTTGAAGCAATGAAGGGTTAAATGACTTACCCGAAATCACCAGAAGTGGCGGCAGGATTTGGACTTAGCTTATGTAGTTGGCAGGACACAAACAAGAAAAAGTCCTACCTGCAGTCTGAAGAACACTCAAATAAAGCAGGCAATGAGGTCCCTTGGAAGGAAACAGCTTTATTGAGGGTCCGACTGACATAAAAATAATATGAATTATGTGCAAATTAAAACTAAAATATAAATACAAGAAACATTAATAAATAAATTGAAATGGCATAGGAGGACAAACTGTAGACAAGGAGAAGGGAGCCTAAGGGACAAAACTAATCAAGAGCAAGTTGCAAATTTTGAATCATCTAAAATAGTAGGAAACAACAAATATAAAATGACTATTAATTAGAAATCAAACGTCTGATTCTGTGGATGTTCTCAATAGTAGTTTTGTCCCTTGGGCTCCCTTCTCCTCTTCTACAGTTTGTCCTCCTATGCCATTTCAATTTATTTTATTCTTGAAGTTCTTATGAGTTTTATGATTGTTACATAACATAATATAATCCTGTTTTGTTTTCAGTTAATTGCATTATGTTCAGTTACCCTCTTTTGGTACATAACATTTGATTTTCAGCTTTTAGTGAGTTTTTACTTTGTTATTATTTCTATTGTCTATATTTCACATGTATGTCACTTTATTTATTTGGGCTATTGGCAGTATTTGCTTTACAGTATATGCATCATTTTTTATTTGTAATGTTTTATGTATTTATATTTTAGTTTTAATTTTCACATAATTCATGTTACTTTCATGTAGTTTTATTTTTTCATGTTTTAATGAGTATCAACTTACCTTTGTCCTATTTGTAAGACTTATTGTGTTTACCATGATTATTTATTTATGTACTCTTATGTTTTTAGTGGTCATAATCCCAGAGGAAGGCCAGATTGGCCAAAACACATGTAGGGTGGACCCTCAGTAAAGCTATTTCCTTCCAAGGGACCTGGTTGCCTGCTTTGTTTGTGTGTTACCTGCTTGGCAGGCCACTCCTCTAACCATTAGGCTATTCCTCCACTTTTTGTTTTATTGAAGCTAAAGTCCACCAGTACTGCATGCAGTGTATGTCTCTCTTTAGGCAAGACTAAATGGCTGCTTATGGCAGCAGCTTCTGAGAGGCAGTGAAAAACAGCAGACATTAAATCTAAACAATAGATACTGACTGCAACACAAACATCTTTATCTGCAGGTAGAGTGGGTGCACACCTGTACTCTGCCCCAGACAGATACATGCATAAAGAAAGGTTTAATATTTTAAAGTATGAAGTCTAATTATGCACTTTTATAGCATTATTGTGGGAGGAATTGTATTGCTATGATATGTATTAGTATTGATATGATATACTAGTCTTACGGAGCAATGGGAAGAGATGGGCAGGTAACCCTCACCACTCTTCAAGAGAAGCCAATCACACGCTTCACCCCCACATACTGCACATCTCACTACAACACAACAAAAAGCCCCACATTGAGAAACACCCACACATGCTGAAATGTGCCCTCATCAACGCCCGCTCAATCCGCAAAAAATGGCCAATTCTCACAGATTTGATAACTCTCCACGATCTGAACATCCTAATGATCACAGAGACATGGCTATCTGACTGCGACAATGCTCTTCTCAACCAGATGTTACCCCCCAATTTCTCACTCCACACCTGCCACAGAGCTAATCTGAGAGGTGGAGGAGCTCTCATCCTCTCCAAAACAGAGCTACAATTTCAACTGATCAATGCTGCCAGCACAGCCTACTTAGACATAATCATCATAGCTAACAATCGCTGCACAATCAACCTACTCTACAGAGCACCGGTTGCATCACCAGATCACCTCTCAACAATAATCAACCTCGTCTGCAACACCAGTATTCCATGCTCCCCAAACTGGCTATTAGGCGATTTCCACTTGCCGACACTGCAAGATACTAGGTTACAAGCAACTAGTCAACGCACCCACCTTTGCCCCACAAACAACTGTGGAATCTACCTATGATCTGGCAATGTCTATAACCCCAGTACCCTGGTCTGACCACAGCCTGATTAGATTTCAAATACCTATTCACTGTCACAGTCATAACAACACCAGCAGAGCTACTGGCTTCCCAAAACCATCAGCAAGACAATTCCGACCCTTTGTCAAAGAAGAAATACTGGAGAAAGCCATTCCACTCCTCAACGCAACGGCCCCTAATTTGGAAGAAATGATCTCTAGCTGGGACAACACCCTCAGCGCCATCGCTCAGCTCCCAACCACAAACAAACCCCCAAGGAGACGCGAACCCGCACCATGGTACTCCACCGAACTGCGATCATCACTCCTCCACCTACGTAAGCTTGAGAGACAATGGCGCCGATCATGCTCCACCGAAGCACAGAGTGCATATAGCTTATACCTAAAAAAAGCACCGAGAAGCAATAATGGAGAGAAGGAAGCAATTTCATACGGACCTCCTGAAACGCTCGCTGAGCAAACCACACGACCTCTTCAACATAGTGAAGACATTAACTAGAGAACCAGCCCCGGACCAACCATACATGCCGCAACCACAGGAATTTGCAGAATATCTCCAATCAAAAATGCACCAGACCGACAAGACTACAAACCCCACAAGCCACACACCTCTACACAAGCCACCCCATCCAATGCCACTGACCAAATTCACCACCTTGTCAAAGAGAGACATAGAGGACACCATCACCTCCATCAACACCACCACTGCACCAAATGACCCCTGTCCAGCATTCTGGGTAAAAGAACTATGTTGCGATCTCAGCCAGTTCCTGAATAAAATCATGGATCAGTCATTCTCACCTGGATCATTCCCACAAAGGCTGAAGCATACCTCCATCAGGCCGCTGCTGAAAAACAAACTGGACCCCCTGAAGGTTGAATCCTTTAGACCAATCTCAAGCATCCCCCTTCTCGCCAAAATAATTGAAAAGGTAGTCCAATGCCAAATTAAACACCATATCGAGACTGACGCCCCATTGGACCCCTGTCAGCACGGATTCAGGGAGGCACATGGCGTTGAAACCCTCCTCACCACCCTCTTCAATACCATAATCTCAGGAATTGACAACATTCGACAAGGGTTTGCCCTCATCTTCATGGATATCGCTGCGGCCTTTGACTCTGTAAGCCATGAGATACTCCTGTGACGTCTCGAGGAAAAGGGAATACAGGACACAGCTCTAAACTGGTGCAAATCCTACCTGACCAACAGATGGCAACATGTAAGAACTGGCACCACAACCTCGGAGCCGTTCCTACAAAAAGAGGGTGTACCACAGGGATCCTCACTATCGGCACTGATGTTCAACATATACATGCAGCCCATCTGTGCCCTGATCCACTCATTTAACGTCGCCTGTCTGGTTTACGCGGATGATGTTCTACTCTACATGCCATTTGCAATGGACCAGCCAGATTTCTCCCCACTGACAAGCTGCTTGCTGACTGGCTCCATACACAAAATCTCCGGATGAACCACAAGAAGACAGACGTCTTCTTCATCACCAGGAACCAAGGCTTCACCCCGCCAGCCTCCTTAAAGGTGAAGAACGCCGAGCTGATAGCCAAATCCACAATCTGTTACCTAGGTGTCACCTTGGACCAACGACTGGACATGAAAACCCACATAAGTAACACAGTCAAGACAATATACCATAAAGTATGGACACTATGACATCTACTGGACACCGACGTCTTCCGAACGATCTATCAAGCCTTGGTAATCCCACACTTCGATTACGCCAACGCAATCCTATATGGGCTCCCGCAAGCATCACTGAATCCACTCCAGCATGCAATGAATGCAGCTGCCAGAATTCTATACGGAATCTCAAAAATGGACCACATCACACCTATTCTGAAGAAACTCCACTGGTTACCAATCCACGGCAGCCTATGTTTTAAGATCCTAGTAATGACCTTCAAGGCCATAAACAACCAACCCTCCACCTCCATCAGCGAGCTAATCCACCCCACACCCCCGAATAGATCCAGAAGATCCACAGCTGTCAATACACTGTCAATCCCAAAGGAAACAACGAAATGCACCCATGTGACATCTAATAGGCCTTTCATGTTCTATGCACCCAGATGTTGGAATGCCCTCCCTACAGCCATTTGAGCAATCACCGACCTGGCCCAATTCAGGAAGGCGCTGAAGCACCACCTATTCATACAGCACTACTCAGAGGTCAACCGCAAAGGTCAGCTTGCAAACAGTCTCACCAATCACCAAGACTCCCCCAACAGCACACCCAGCACACTAGAGAGCAGCTAGCCCCATCGGTGCAACTCCGTGTAAATCTCAGTGTGTACAGTACAGTTATTAGTGTAAATAATTTGTAGAAAGTTACCCCAGTTATGTCCAAGTTATAGTTCCTGTTTATTGTAAATACAATGTAGCCCCGCCTGCATTGTATAAGGTTCAGTTAAATGTACACGGCACTGATAATGAACAGCACGGTATAGAAGAGTATGTTCCCTGTAAAATAGTTATCTCCAAGTTATAATGTCCTGTTCAATGTAAACCGCACTGATGCAGAATAGCGCAGTATATAAGAGAATATAAATAAATGAATGAATGGGGGAATGTAAATCTGAAGGTTTGCTTAGGATAAGGATACTCTTGCACCTGACCTGGCAGAAATCATTCTTTACCTGTACTGATGCACAGGTATTGGCTTTGCTTTCCCATTGATGCCTGTTACAATCGTGTACCACAAAATGCTGAGTTAATTTTAGATAGTATTTTTTTTTAGTGCCATCAAGTCAGCACTGAACCTTGGCGACGCTGAGTTTTGTTGGATTCAATGTATTACCAGAACTTTTCTTCCGAGGCAAGGGAGGGTAAGTGACTTGCCCAAGGTCACAAGACGTGCCAGTGGGAATCGAACCCTTGAGTTTCTGGAATGGATAGTAGGCAGTTGCTCTAACCATCAGCCTACTGGAAGCTAATTTCTTAGGTAATCCAAAAATCTGCAATTACATGCAAAGTGTAGTGTATAATGGCTTATTCTACAGTGTGATATAAAGAAATAATTTATTATATCCAGAAGTTACAAATATCCCTAATAAGGGAGATTCTTACTGCTCCTCTGCTTGCGCAATACTATAGTAGCATTCTCCAGCTGGCTTGCCCACAGATGACGCGCTTTCTAGCGACTGTATGTGTTCCTTTTACTGCCATGTGACCTGATGCTGAATATGACGACTGCGCTCAAGTTCACGTATCACGTGGAGAGTAGAAGGACATGGCTGCGGCTTTTTCTTCGTATGAAAGTCTAGCGAAAACGGGTTGTTTCTGGATCCAGCTCCGCTCTCTAGTGCAGATAGGGGTTGGGAGCCAGGCAGGGAAACCGGGGGATGCGCAGAAGCTGGCGGAGCGCGTGCGACAAGAGCAGGAGCAGAAGAAGAAGAAGAATCAGGGGCGGGAAGAGGAGGTGAGACAAAAACGGGCGTCATTGGCCGGTGACGACTAGTCCTTAGTAATAGGCGGGACGCAGTTTGTCCGTTGTGCAGATGACGCTTTGGTTCAGTATCCAATGTGCCTTGGTGAAAAAAGGAACTTGGTTAAAGTTGTTCGTGATCACGCGGAGGCTTCTAACTAGTTATCGAGCTCCTTTATTGAAAAAAAAATGGATTTCAGTTGGTTCAATCCATATGTATAAATTCTCCAGTTCTGGCCTTACTGCTGCTACTATTCAGTGTGGTTCTATAGTGTAACTTGAACAATCGTCCTTTGTTAAGTACAGTTCACGTTCTGTCCTTTAACGTTTTTCTAACATTACTTAAGACAACTGTACAGCGTTTTCGGATCCAAACCGCTTCTGTAATTCTGTTGCGGAGGAGAGGACTCGGAGTAGCCTAATGGTAGAGCCCACGGAAAGCCTGGTTCAAATTTCAGTGCCGCTCCTTGTGATCTTGGGCAAGCCACTTAGCTCTTTGTTGCTTCTGGTACAAACTTAATTATATGCCCTCTGAGGACAAGAAAATGCCTATTGTACCTGAATGTAACTTACCTTGAACTTCGGAGAAAGGTATGAGCCACTGGCAGAAATTCAAATTGAGGCCCCCCCAGAATAGGGGATATCTATCTCAGAGTGCTATAAATGGGTTGTTCCCCTTTTCTCTAGTTCTGCAGCACAGTGGTGGTTTAGGCGGAGTTTATTTTGCTATTTAAAAACATTTTATATACCGCAACTATGTATGCGGTTTACATCCTTAAAACACATACATATTGGTGTGAGCTAAATCCATTTCCCTTTCTCTGCATGGACTCCTGTCTGCATTTTGTATGGCCTGCTATGGATGCAATACTGTAGCTGTCTTAGGAACCATCAATACAGCAGACCCCCAAGCATTTCACATGAAGGGCCACATAACATTTCAAATCATGGAGAGGGAAGGAATTTTGGAGAATCAACACTAGTTTTACTAGATGATAAAAAGGTAGTAAAGTTATAGAGGGAGATATCAAAGTATACTTTGAAATAAACTGTACTGAAAACATTTCACATGCACTGGTCTTGGGTGGGTTTAAGGCGGTGTTAAGGGGAAGATTGATCAAGTGGAGCTCCCAAAAGTAGAAGGTAAAAGCCAGAAAGGGGGAGGAATTAAGAGGTGAGGATTAGAGCTCCGTGGCATAAATGTTCAGGGAGAGAGCCTCTTTCAATTGAAAGCAAGTTCTGCTACGAGGGGTCATGGGATGAGGGTGAATGGAGATAGATTCAGGAGTGATATGCAGAAATATTTCTTTACGGAAAGAGTAGTGGATCCGTGGAATAGTCTCCCAGTGGAGGTGGTAGAGATGAGGACAGTAACTGAATTCAGAAAAGCATGGGACAAACACAGGATCTCTAAAGGTAAAAAGGGGACTGTTGTAGTTGTTATGGAAGGACAGACTAGATAGGCCATGTGGTCTTTTTCTGTCGTCATATTTCTATGTTTTAGAGCTCTAGAGATTCATCATAAGACTAGGTAAAGTCCTAATCTGAGCCCAATTACAGGAAGTAAGGCGTAAAGTAGCTGAGCTGCATATGGAGGAAATCCACTGGCAACAGAGGAGGGTGAAACAGATGTTCTGTGAACAGGGTGATAATGCCAGAAAACCTCTAGCAGTAAGGCTGCACAAGTAAAGAGAACAGATATGTAAAATTAAGGATACCAATGGGAGATTTCTTTCTTGGGTGGAGGACATTAGAGGACAGTTCCAGTGCTTTTATGAATTGCTGTACAAGGCAAAGCCTAAAGCTGTCAACACAGATGTGGATAGCTACTTGGTCAGTTCCACTGGGGAAGTTGAAGTAAGGAAGAGCCGTACGACTTAGATAAGGAGATAACCGTGGAGGAGATATACTGGGCATAGACTCTGAAACTCAGGAAGTCTCCTGAACTTGGGATGTCTGCAAAATTTTTAAAAACCTTTAAGGACTTCTTAGTTGAATCTTTGGGATCTATGTTTGTTTAATGCTGTTAAGAAAGGGTAAGAGACTTACAGACACAGTGGGGTGGGCATGGATAATGGTCGTACACAAAGAGGGCAGAGATCTGGACGACTCTGGATATTGGAGACCCATATCATTGCATAACCTAAATATAAACATTTTAGCAAAGGTCTTGGTGACCCATCTAAATAGATGTATATTAATACTCATCCATGAAAATCAAGTCTGTTTTATTTGATAAACTGAAGAGTACCAAATCACCTGGACCGGATGGTATACATCCAAGGGTATTGAAAGAACTGAAATACGAGATTACTAATAGTAGCTCTGCAATCTGTGAACTATCATTAAAATCAACTGTAGTACCTGAAGAATGGAGACTGGCCAATGTAACACCAATATTTCCAAGGATGATCTGGGAAACTACAGACCTGTGAGTCTGACATTAGTACCAGGCAAAATGGTAGAAACCATTATAAAGAATAAAATTACTGATCATGTATATAGTCGTAGTTTAATGGGAGAAAGCTAACATGGATTTAGCCAAGGGAAGTCTTGTCTTACTAATCTGTTATATTTTTTGAAGGTGTGAATAAGCAGGTAGACAAAGGTGAGCCGGTTGATTATAGTGTATCTGCATTTTCAGAAAGCCTTTGACAGTGTCCCTCATGAGAGACTCTTGGCAAAATTAAAAAGTCATGGGATTGGCAGCAGTGTAGTATTGTGCATCAGAAACTGGTTAAAAGATAGAAGGCAGAGAGTAGGGCTAAATGGCCAATTTACTCAATGGAGAAAAGTAAATAGTGGAGTACCAGGGATCTGTGCTGGCCTGCTGCTTTTTAACATATTCATAAATGACCTGGAAATGGGAATAATGAGTGAGATTTGCAGATGACACAAAATTATTCAAAGTTGTTAAAACCCAAGAGGATTGTGAAAAATTGCAAGAGGATCTTGATAAATGGGAAGACTGGGAGTTCAAATGGCAGATGAAATTTAATGTGGATAAGTGCAGTTATGCACCTAGGAAAGAACAACCCAAACTTTGGTTGCATGATGCAAGGTTCCACATTAGGAACCACCATCCAGGAAAAAGACTTAGGCATTATCGTGGATAAGACATTGAAACCCTCTGCCAAGTGTGCAGCTGCGGCCAAGAAAGCTAATAGAATACTAGGAATCATAAGGAAAGGAATGGAGAATAAAACAAAGGATATTATAATGCCGCACCTTGAATATTGTGTGCAATTCTGGTCGCTCTATCTTAAAAAGAATATAGCAGAATTAGAAAAGGTACAGAGAAGAGCCACCAAAATGGTAAAGGGGATGGAAGGATACCCCTTTGAGGAAAGGCTTAAAAGGTTAGGGCTCTTATACATGTAAACCGCTCTGATGCGTAAGTAAAGGGCGGTATATCAAATGTCTTAACCATAACTTGGAAAAGAGAAGGCTGAGGGGAGATATGATAGAAGTCTATAAATTAATGAATGGAGTGTAACGGGTTGACGTAGATCGGTTGTTTACGCCATCAAAAAGCAGAAAAACTAGAGGACATGCAATGAAGCTACAATGTAACCCATTTAAGACTAATAAGAGGAAATAGTTTTTCATTCAACATGTAATCAAACTCTGGAATTTGTTACAGGAGGATGTAGTAAAAGCTGTTAGTGTGCAATGCAATTTATTTATTTATTTATTTAACATCTTTTATATACCGCGCTATTTGTTTTCAGTGCGGTTTACAAGTAACAGAACTGCACAATCAGAAAACACTGGTGTGCTTACATTATAACAGGTAACTTAAACTTGGAAAACGGGTAATAAAACTATAACTATGTACACACAGTGAAACTATATACAAAAACAGTGTAAAAACTGAGCTATGTATAAACATATTGGGTTGTTTAGTATTCACAGGCAGACTATGGTCGGAATAAACTTGAGGCAGAAATTACTTGTGAGGGAATGGGTTTAAAAAAGGTTTGGACAAGTTCCTGGAAGAAAGGTCCATAAACCATTATTAAAAAGAAATCCACTTCTTACCCTAGGGCGAGCATTGTAGAATCTGTGGACTTTGGTTACCTGCCAGGTACTTGTGTCCCTGTTTGGTCACTGTTGCAAACAGGATACTGGGCTTGATGGACCTTGATCTGACCCAGTATGGCATTTCTTATGTTCTTATGCCTGGGAGGCAAACTGGGGGTAACATCAGGAACATTTTTAAACCTGCTCTGTGAAGCACATGAGGCAAAAGCTTTCTCATTACTGCTATCATAGGTGCTGAAAGGCATTTAATCAGGTTGACTGAGCATTCATGGTAAAATCTCTGAAAGTGATGTTGGTCTGATGTGCTTAGGTTGCATCAAAGCTATATATAGCAACTCTCAGGCTTGCATTAATCTTCTGACTTCTTTAGGCTGGGCAGGGGAATACATTAGGGGTACTCCTCATCCAGGGAAGGCCTCAGACTAGGTATCCACTTAAGGTGACAGACATCAGAGGGTTGCAGCACTAGGGAAGCCTGTTGGGGTCGCTGTCATAAGCCTTCCATGGCCTTCTCACCCTTGTTGGAGTAGGCGGGATGTGGCAGGCCTTAAGCATTTGTGTTTGTGCATGCGCATGCTCAAGAGCCTGCTACTGACTGTAGCTTTAAGGGGCTTACTTGGTGCAGCCTGTTGGCTGTACCGGTATTGCACTGCTGCCTTCCCTTCTACCTTGAGCTTGATTTTTGCCTCTCACAGAGGTAGGTTTGGATAGCAGCAGCAGTATAGAATTTTGCCCATACCATGGCGTACAATTCTGGCCTCAGCAAACTATGTCCCTCCTAATGTGGCTGTGATCCCCACTGATACACTGTGTGGTGCTCGGTGGTAATGGCCCATCTCTCTTTTCCCGGTACGGTCCTGCCTGAATATCATTGTTAGAACAAGTGAAATGTAGAAGCTCTGTCAATCAGTGCATACAATTTGGACATGAAAACAAATCCCTTGGGTGTTTTTGTAATAGACAGTGTACTTAAACTTAAAGGCAATAAAACACAGAGAATGCTCTGGTTGGAACAGAAAGGGATTTTTGTTTTAAACAGTATGGAACTCAATGCTTTGAATATATGTATAGATTGGAAAGTGTTCTTATGATATAATCATGATAGTTGATCTATGAAAGAACAGAGGAAGAACTGTGACAGTTTCTCAAGCTGAAACATTTTGAACTACACTGTGACAATTCGGTTTTAGTTACATGTAATGGTGAGACTTTGTGGAGATGTTATCATCTTTTGGAAAATATCTTAGTTTTGATGACCTGATCCATATCTAAATCTTAATCAGGAAGGATTACATAGTTTATTGAAGAGTGGAAGCACATAAGACCTCAGATTAAAAATTGTGTTCCGATTTGAAAGTGGCTTAGAAAATCGTGAATATTACGTTTTATTCAGCTGCATAGGTTTGATTATAGATGGGGGAATATTACTCAGCTGTAAAGCATAGAAACACAAAAACGTGATGACAGATAAAGACTGTACGGGTTAACTTGTCTGCCCTTCCATACCAACTATTAGTCTTTTTGTTTTTTTCCCCTTTAGAGATCTTCTGTGTTTGTCCTATGCTTTCTTGAATTCAGATACAGTTCTTGTCTCTACTGCCTCCACTGGGAGATTGTTCCATGCCACTACCACTCTTTAAATGTTTCCGTATATTACTCTTGAGCCATTGTTTTTTTCACTTTCATCCTATGCCCCCACATTGTAGAGCTTTCTTAAAATTGAAAGAGGTTCTCCTCCTGTGCATTTATGCCATGGAAGTTTTTAAATGTCTCTGTCCCCTCTCCCGCCTTTCCTCCAAGTTATACATATTGAGATCTTTAAGTCTATTCCCATATGCCTTAAGACAAAGTTCACTGAGCATTTTCGTAGCCACCCTCTGTCCTAATTACCTGCTTTTATATTCATTTGAAGGTGCAGTCTCTAGAATTGCACATATGCCATGTGGTCTTTTTCTGCTTTCATGTTTCTATCTAGTCTGACCTTCCATATCAACTACATTAGTCCCCTTTTCACCTTTAGAGATTCTCTGTGTTTGTCTCATGCTTTTTTGAATTCAGATACTGTCCTCATGTCCACCATCTCCACTGGAAGACTATTCCACGCATCTACCACTCTTTCCGTAAAGAAATATTCCTTATCGTCCCTCCAGTCCAGTCCCGCACCTCTGGGTAGTGTACCTCTTCCAGCAGCTTGGAGACTGAGCATGTCATCTTTTTGATGGCACTAGTGTACATATGCAACTGGTACCACCCACCAGCCCCAGGATGCTCAGTCTCCAAGCAGCTGGAGGAGGTTGTGAGCCAGGGTGCTGGACTCATTGAAGGGACAACTAAGGAGATAGGGGGTCTTCCTCAGTCTGAGACTTCTGGCTGCTCCTGAACCCGTTATCGGGTGAGGAGCCGCTGCAGGGACTGCAGTTGCTTGACAGGAGTGAAAGCTGGCAGCCCCGAGTCACCCCCCTCAGCGCCGAAGCCTGGAAGGAAAGCCGAGCGCGAGGGATAGAAAAGCCATGCGGCAAAGAGGCTCCAAGGTAAGAGTGGCAGGGGGAGAGGACAGCAGAAACCTCTAGCAACCGCCAGAACATGAGGAGACAAAGAGCGGCCTGCAGCCGCATGTTTGGGAGCCTGCAGCTGTGTGGGGAAATTCCCCCCGCTGCATTTAGGCACGATTTCTTTTTATTCAGGCCTGCATATGTTTAACCCCCTGCTGTGTTTTGGGTGCCCGGGAGAGGCAGCCACCGGAGAATAAAGCAGGACAGAGCAGCCTCTTCCTAGGGGCCATTTGCAGTTTCTTTTTAATTTCAGTTTCAGTTAATTAGATTTTGGTTTGGTTTTATTTTATTTTAGTTCAAGTACTCTAGTGCTCTGTGCCTGAGCCTGTGGAGGTGCACTGTGCTGGGGATCCTTTTACCTAACCGGGTACAGATTGAGGGTGTTTCTGGGGAGTGCCCCCAGCCCTTCCCACCATGCTGGCCAGACTGCAGTGCCTGGTATAGGATGGTATCAAGGGGTGTGAACCCCACTTAATCCTTAAGCATTCCTTGTGTTATACAGCTCAAAACTGATTCAGTGCACAATGACTTGATGCAGACATGTGGAAAAAGCTTAATCAGATAGGCCATTGTTTGTTGCTGGGCGGATTTCAGAGGGCTGTTGTGCCAAGTTAGATGATGTAAGTGGCAGTTGGTTGAATCAGATAAAAAGTCAGAGACACAAATAAAGATAAGTGTAAAAAAAAAAAGGTGCTGTGTATAGGTTTGTAGCAGCTACAGCTCTGTGGAAAACAGGAAGTACCTGCATACAAGAAATGTATGTAATTTGAAAGATAGTCAGTCAGTGGATAGGATGCAAATGAAATCCTTCCATCTGTCTATGGTCGGTGAGTAACCTGACCATCTCTTGTCTCTTAGCCCAGATTATGTACCTATTAAATCTCTAATATTGCTTGTAAGGGAAGCTGTACTCCCTTATAGTCGTTTGTAGTACTAGAATAAAAATGTAAACTTTACTCTGAGAACGTGTCAGTTTGATTGGATCAGGTCAAGGTCCATTTCATATCTTTAAGATATATAACACTGCAGCACAATCTAACAATCCTCAAGATATTTATTTATTTATTTATACATCTTTTCTATACCGCCACTTCCAGCGATCAGTGGCGGTTTACAGGTAACATAAACTTTAATAATAGAGTACTATTATTTTACATAGAACAGATTTAGAACAATGAACATTCAACTATTAAATGTAACTCAAAAAATACAATGAGATAACAGGCTACCAACAGTATATCAACAGTAATGGGATATATTTACATTAAATTACAGTTATTCACATTAGCGACAAGTAATTGCTTTCAAAGAGTAAGCTTAACTAGGTGAGCAATGTGAATGTGTGGGAAAGATTTTATGCCTTGTCTAGGTAGGGTCAGTGAGTGACTGATGATCGGTGGTTTTCTCTGTGTTAGGATTATCTTCAATGTGGAGGTTATTGATATGCAGTCCCCGATGTGGTGTGGTCTCGGAGGCAGGCGTCTGCCTAAACTGCACACAAGAGACTGTCATGGGAGCAGCAGCTGCAGGATGAGATGAGGCAGGAGAGTCCCTTCCGGTTGTAAGAGACCCTGGGGGCAGGGAGCACCATGTTACCTTCAACGGATCCGGCCCCCTGTCCCTGAACGATGCCCATACCATCCACCTCTCAAGCCCAGGGAGCAGTAGGGCTCCTGGGAGAGTTCTCACCAGAGTTTCTGTCTTTTGCATAATGCGTTTGCCAACCAAGTGGCTCCTCATCCCCGAAACACAAGGCCAAGAGGATGTCGGACGCAAAATAGCACGAGTCAGGAACAATGGCGTCTAAGTGGGCGAGAGGCTTAGAGGAGTGACAGCAATAGCCGTTGTCGGAGGGGCTGGATAGGGAAGACCTTGACACGGAGCTAGATCTGCAGGAGGAGTTGGAAGAAGGAGAGAGCCCAGAACAGGAGGATCAGGCCCGCATTGTTCGGGTTTTCCGCCAGGAGGAGCTACTAGCACTCATCTTTATGCTTTATGCAATTTCTCGATATACTGCCCAAGCCGAAGGCCATCAGGGCGGTTTACAATCACTACAAGTGGGTACTGATACAATTCCTCGTCCCCAAAGGGCTCACATTCTATGTGTACCTTGGAGATCCTCAAGGCCCTGAATATGCCTGCTAACCTCCCGGCAGAGGAAGAGGCGCTTTAGGATCCGCTGTTCCAGGTGGTACGGAAATCGCATAAAGTCTTACCAGTACATGGAGTAGTAAGACAGATGATCCAGGATGAGTGTGATATGCCGGAGGTTGGCCTTAAAGGGTTGCAATCCATGACGTGCCTATACCCACTGCCAGAGCAAGAACGAGCTCCTTTGATCGCCCAAAGTGGGTGCAGCGGTGTTGGCAGCTGTAGAAGAGACCTTTACTTGTCTCCTGCAGCTGAGAGCCGTGGAACTGGTTCCGCAAGACCAGTACGTCTGCGCACGATGCTTCATGTATTTCGTGGTGCCCAAAAGGAAGGCTCTATTCGCCCAATTCTTGACTTCGAGGGCAGGAACTGTGGTCTCCGGGTACCGCATTTTCACAGTAATAATGGTGGTAGGAAGCGGAGATTTTGGGCGAGACTCGATCTCGCAGAGGTGTATCTCCTTGTTCCCATCCATCCAGAACATCAGCAGTTTCTCCGCTTTGTGATGCCAAGGGGCCATTTCCAGTTTCGAGTGTTGCCCTTCAGTTTGGCGACCACCCCCGTACTTTCACCAAGGTCATGGTAGTGGTGGTGGTGGTGGCGGCGGTGGTGGCGGCAGCTCTCCACAAGGAAGGGGTTCTCGTCCATCCATACCTAGATGATTGGTTGATCCAGGCGAAGTCCAGGGACAATAGCGAAAAGAGCAACAGCGCGGGTGGGAGAGTTCCTTCAAAGTCTCGGTTGGGGTCAACCTGGCCAAGAGTCAGTTACAGCCAGCCTAGTAGCTAGAGTATTTGAGAGCGTGCTTTGATACCTGCGTGGGCAGGATTTTCCTGCCGGCTGCAAGAGCTACAACAGTGGATATGGCAGGTCCTGAAGATGGCAAGACCATCAGAGTGACATTATCTGCAGGTTCTGGGGACCATGGCGGCCACTCTCAAGCTAGTCCCATGGGCAAGGGCACACATGCAACTGCTGCAGAGGGCTCTGCTCAGTTGATGGTCCTATCAGAGTCAACCCCTGTCCCAAGTACTCCTCTGTCTGCAGAGCTCCAGGAGAGCCCTCAGTTGATGGCTGCATGTGGGGATCCTGGAAGGAGTCCCTGGTGTGGGTTCCTCTGATGACCGATCCCAGCCTGTCAGGTTGGAGAGCCCATTGCGAAGGACGCTTTGTTCAGGGACAAGAGTCTGCAGGAGGCCCTGTGGTGAATCAACAGGCTCAAGATGCAAGCGGTGACCTTGGCGCTAGAAAGTTTCGAGCCATGGTTGCAGGGGAAGGTGGTCCAAGTCCTCTCAGACAATGTGACCATGGTGGCTTACATCAACCGGCAAGGAGGCATGGGCAGTGCAGCCCTGGAGGAGGAGGTCGAAAGGTTGTTCGGATGGGCAGCGATTCGTCTCCAGGCATTATCGGCGGCGCACATTGCAGGAGTTGACAGTGTGACAGCAGACTACCTCAGCCGAGTGCGCATGGACCCTGGAGAGTGGCAGCTCAATCGGGAGGTGTTCAAGCAGGTGATCCGCTGATGGGGCACACCGGTCATGGACCTAATGGCAATGTTCCAGTCGACTAAAGCCTGCCGTTTTTTTCAGCAGAAGAGAGGAAGTCCAAGAGCCTGGCTGCTCTAATTCAGCAGTGGCTCGAAGAGAGTCTTTTTCTGTTTTTCCCCATGGGCGCTCATAGGCCAGTTAGTGCAATGTCTAGAGGCGCACCAGGGATTTGTAATTCTGGTGGCACCAGACTGGCCGAGGTGCCTGTGGTATGCTGACCTGGTTCGGATATTGGCGGATTGACTGTGATGGCTTCTGGTTGGAAGGACCTCTTGATGCAGGAGCCGCTTCACATGCCCCAGGTGGATCAATTCTCACTTACGGCATGGCTCTTGAAAGGGCGAGGTTGAAGAAGAAAGGATAATCAGGCTCAGAGATAGCGGCCTTGCTACAGGCCCAGAGGTGGTCTACGAATCTGGCGTGCATCTGCGTAGGGCGCATCTTTGAATCATGGTGCAGAGAGTGGCAGGCGCGCCCTTCCACTGCCTCCGTCCCGGACATCTTGGCGTTCTCGCAATCCGGTTTTGATAAGGGTCTAGCTGCCAGTTCCTTGAGGGTGCAACTGGCGGCGATTTCCGGTTATCGCAGGAAATCCACGGGTGCCGTTGGGTACACACCCAGATGTGCTAAGCTTTCTAGGGGCAGTGACCCACCTCCGTCTGCCAAAGAGGACAGTGGTGTACTGCCTTGGAATCTCAATCTGGTACTGACAGTGCTGTCTGGGGAACCCTTTGAGCCACTGAGTTGAGCTTTCCTGAAGGAGTTGACTCTGAAAATAGTATTCCTGATGGCGATTTGCTCGGCATGCAGGATTTCAGAGCTTCGGATCCTGGCATTCCAGGAGCCATTCCTTTCCTTCTCTCCAAGGAGAAAGTGGTCCTGCGCCCAGTACCTTCATTTTTGCCCAAGGTGGTGTGAGCATTTCATATAAATCAGGCCATTTCCTTACCGGCTCTGGCAAGCGCGGATGTGGGCGAGAGCGGATATGGGCTCTGCCACTCCACAGCTGTGCCACTTGGATGCGAAGGTGTGTGAAAAGGGCATCGTCTTTTTCGGAGATCGGACCTTCTGTTGGTTCTGTTTGGCGGGTTGTGCAAAAGTGAGGCAGCAGATAAGCCTCCATTTCCAGATGGATCAGTGAGACAATCACATTTGCATACCTCTTGAAGGGTAGAGGAGTGCCTGTGGGGTTGCAGACGCATTCCATGAGGGCTCAGGCAGCCTTGTGGGCAGAGTGTAGTTTAGTTCCACCGGGTGTAGGGTGGCATACTTTATCTGGACATTTTCACCTAGATGTCCAGGTGATGGGGGATGCTTGTTTCGGATTGGCAGTGCTTCAGGCTGGTTGTGCGGGTCCCCTCCCGTTAGTTTAACTGCTCTGATACATCCCAGAGGTGCAGGACTGGATTGGAGAGACGATAAGGAAAGAGAAATTAGACTTACCTGCTAATTGTTGTTCCTTGAGGAACTCCAATCCAGTCCTGGAACCCTCCCTGAGTGCTTTCTGTGATAATCTATGCACACCCCGGTCCTGAAGTTGGTTCCCTTGGTGTTGGAAATTGCTAGGGGGAACTGAGGAGGGGCGGACCAGAAGAACTGTCGGTTGCTCGCTTCCCACTGGTTGGAGTTGCTCAGGCACTCAACAGGTAGGCCTTCCCATCCTGGAGGGGGGACAGGGTATCCTTTCCAGGGGATGGAGGGGTTACTAGTTTATTTAGACGTAGAAGTGTTTGTTGCATGTTTAACTACTTATTTGTTGCTCCTCTGAGTCTGCTTTGTCAATAGGTACTGGGGCTGGTGGGCAGAGCCAGCTGCATATGTACACTAGTGGTGTCAAAAAGATGACATGCTCAGTCTCCAAGCTGCTGGAAGTGGTACACTACCCAGAGGTGCGGGACTGGACTGGAGTTCCTCAAGGAACAACAATTAGCAGGTAAGTCTAATTTCTCTTTTCTGCATATTACTCCGAGACTATCCCCTTTCGCCCTCATCCTATGTTCCTTCATAGCAGAGCGTGTCTTCAATTGAAAGAGACCCTCCTGTGCATTTATGCCACAGAGGTATTTAAATGTCTCTATCATATCGCCCCTATCCCGCCTTTCCTCTAAAGTATACATATTAAGATCTTTAATTCTGTCCTCATATGCTTCATAACAAAGACCACTAACCATTTTAGTAGCCACTCTCTGCACTGACTCCAACCTGCTTATATCCTTTTAAAGGTGCGGTCTCCAGAATTCCACACAATACTCCAAATGAGGTCGCCCCAGAGACTTATACAGAAGCATTATCACTTCCTTTTTTTCTGCTGGCTATTCCTCTCCTTATACACCTAAGCATCCTTATGGCTTTCACAGTCGCCTTTTCCAACTGTTTGACTACTTTAAGATGGTCAGACACAATTATGCCAAGGCCCTGCTCTTCTTTTGTGGACAGAAGTACCTCACCTCCTACACTGTACAGCTCCTTTGGATTTTTGCAGTCCAAATGCATGACTCTGCATTTTTAGCATTAAATTTCAGCTGCCAAATTCTAGACCATTCTTCAAGCTTAGCTAGATCTCTCCTCATGTTATCTGCTCCTTTCTGGGTGTCTGCTCTATTGCAGATTTTGGTATCATCCGCAAACAAGCAAACCTTACCCGGCAGTCCTTCTGCAATATCGCTAACAAAGATGTTAAACAGAATTGGACCAAGGATAGATCCCTGTGGCACACCACTGGTAACCTCCTCCTCCTTAGAGTGAGCTCCATTTACCTGTACCCTTTGTCGCCTTCCACTCAACCAATTTCTATCTCAATCAGTCACTTTAGAGTCCGTTCCTAGGGTGCTCAGTTTGTTTATAATTTGCCTGTGAGGAACTGTCTCAAAGGCTTTACTGAAATCTGAGTACACCACATCTAGGGCTCTCCCTCGGTCCAGCTCCCTGGTCACCCAGTCAAAGAAATCTCTCAGATTTGTCTGAGAAGACCTACCTTTGGTGAATCCATGCTGCCTCGGATCCTGCAATCCATTGGACTCCAGAAACCTCACTATTCTCGCTTTTAGTAGACTTTCTAATAATTTGCTAACCACAGAAGTTAGACTAACCGACCTGAAGATCTCAGTCATCCTTATGCCTGCTTTTATGTAAAGGGACCACATGTGCCTTTCTCCAGTCCTCTGGCACCAAAGAGGCATTGAAAAGGTCAGACAGTGGAGCACTAGAACGTCCCCAAGTTCCCTCAGTATTCTTGGATGTATCCCATCCTGCTTTGTCTACTTTAATTTAGCTAGTTCCTCACAAACACAGTCTTTTGAAAATCGCTTGAGATCCCAGTCGCTTCTGTTCCTATTTGTGGGTGTTTTCTGATGTCCTGCTCCTGATCCTTCATCTGTGAACACAGAACAGAAATATTTGTTAAACAATTCTGCTTTTTCCTTATCAGATTCTGCATGTTCCTCCCCTGCACCCTTGATTCTGACAATGCCACTTTTGCCCTTCCTCCTCTCACTAACCTATGTGAAAAATGTCTTATCCCCTCATTTTATTGCATTGGCTATTTCTTCTTCTTTATGTACCTTTTGCTTTCCTAACTACTTTGTTAGCGTCTCTGAGTTTTTCAAATATAGATGCCTGTCTTCCTCTCTCTGTGATCTCTTGTATTTCATGAAGGCCTCCCTCTTTTTCTTCGCCTTTTCAGCTACTTCTTTTGAGAATCATAGCAGCCTCTTTGTCCTTTTACATTTATTTATCTTTCTAACAAATAGGTTTCTTGCCCTTAAAATATCCCCTTTTCAGTTTTGCCCACTGTTTTTCTACATCCCCCAGCTGTTCCCATCCCACTAACGACTCTTGGCAAAATTAAGTTTTCCTGAAGTCTAAAGACCCTCGCTTTTGAATGGATTTTATCAGCCCTAGTTCTAATACTGAATCCTACCATCTGATGATCACTGGATACGAGATGACCTCCCACTGTAAAATCAGAAACACTTTCCCCATTGGTAAGCACTAATTTAGGTCCAGTATGGCCCCATCACGTGTGGGTTCTGTTACCAGTTGCCTGAATAGTTCTCCCTGTAGAGAATCCAGAATCTCCTTACTTCTAGATGATACTGCAGTAGGGATGTGTCAATCCACATCTGGCATATTGAAATCACCTATCAGTGGCTCTTCTCCTTTCATGGCAATACTGTGTATGTCTTCTATTAACTCTTCGTCCACTTGTACTCCCTGTGAGGCGGATCTGTATATAACTCCAGTGCAAATGGATTTCCCTTTCCCTCTTTCTAGTTTAACCCACAGTGCCCCCTCTCTTCCTTTTAGGCCCTGCAATTCTATAGCTTTAATATTATTTTTTACATATAGTGCCACTCCACCTCCTCTTCTTCCCACCCTGTCCTTCCTGAATAAATTATAGCTCAGTATACATAATTACATAGCTGGTCATTCCTCTTTCTATGCGCCCAACATCCTTCTGGCTTTTGACATCTCCTTTTCTACCCCCTTAAGATTATCTGATATAATCACCTCCAGGTCCTGCGTTTTCATGGACAGAAATACTTCACCTCCTATACTATACAACTTCCTTGGGTTTTTGCAGCCCAAAGGCATGACCCTGCATTTTTTAGCATTAAATCTCAGCTGTCAAATTCTTGACCATTCTTTATGCTTGTAAATTTTAGCTTCACTAGATCTTTCCTCGTCTTACCTACACCTTCCAGAGTATTTATCCTATTGCAGCCCTTCTGCAATATCTTTTACAAAAATGTTAAAAAGAACCAGACCAAGGACTGATCCCTTCTGCACACCACTGCTAACGTACTTATCCTCAGAGAAAACTCCATTTACCATTAACCTTTATCGTCTTCCTTTCAACAGTTTCTAACCCAGTCAACTACTTTAGGGTCCATCCCAAGTGCACTCAGCTTATTTATAAGTTGCCCGTGTGGAACCATGTCAAAGACTTTGTTGAAATCTAAGTACACCACATTTAGTGCTTTCCGTCAGTCCACCTCTTTGCTCAACCAGTCAGAAACATTAACCAGATTTGTCTGATAGGACCTGCCTTTAGTAAAACCATGCTGTCTTGGATCCTGCAATCCACTTTCTTCTGTTTTATCAGTATTTCCATTAATTTAATCGCCACAGAGGTCAGATAAACTTGCCTGTAGTCCCCAACCTCCTCCTTACTTTCGTAGTAGAGGGACTACATGTGCCCTTCTGCAGTCCTCTGGGACCATTCCCAACTCTAAAGAAGCACAGACAAAAAGGTCAGACAGTGGAGCCATTTGAACTCCCCTAAGTTCCTTCAATTCTCTTGGATGTATCTCATCTGGCTCCATTGCTTTGTCTATTTTTAATTTAGCTAGCTCCTCATGAACACAGTTTTCTGAAAATTATTCAAGATCTGCCTCATTTTAATTCCTGTTAGTGTGCAACTTTTACGTATTCCTTCCCTTCACCCTTAAGTCCCTTAAGGATCTATAATTAAGCTTACCTGGTTGTTCCTTTCAGCTCAGCAGGTTTTGAGGTTGTTTTTTCATCCGTTTTAAATATGATAAATTGTATAGTTTAGGTTGTGGTGTTCCCAGTAATTATTTTGTGCTGTAAACTTCAAGGTGCTACACTCTTTGTTTCCAATTGAGAATCTCATGATTTGAACCTGTAACCCTTTGACACCAAAACCACCAAGCTTTGGTTTACCTAATCAAAGCTTTCAGAGCTTGCAAAACATTCAAATTCAAATGAGTTTGGTTGAAAATAACTGACAATAAGATCCTAGGCTTTTGGGGCTGGCAAGGGAGTAACACAACCTCTGATGTTTGGATCTAATTTTTTTTTTCTGTCTTGGAATATTTCTTCGTAGATCTCTTTAAACCCTGTGCAGCGGCAAGTGAGGAAACTAGTACAGCTGACCCAGCAGTTGCAGCGTGTTCATCCAAATGTGTTGGCGAAGGCACTGGCTCGAGGCATCGTGTACCAGGATGAGGAGATCGTTGTAGTGAATAAACCATATGGTATCCCTGTGCATGGTGAGAAGGAAACCTCTATACTGCATCTCAATTGATAGTTCATAAAGCAGGAGGCACTTTTGTTAATGTTGGAGGAATGGGATACTGAATGGGTTCATCTGCTTCATCCTTTCCTAACAGCTGTAGGGATTAATGCAGCAGTATCAGCTACTGATGAAGGAGGATCTTTTAGCTCTTTCAGTACCAGTTTTTCTAAGAAGGAACCGTTATGGAAAATGGTATGGGAATGTTGGCTCTGTGGAATCTTACCTAGAGCACTTTTAGTACCAGTTTTACTGAACAGGAAAGAAATGCTGTAGGTCAAGACCAGTTTTGCCCCATTTTCTGTAGTTCTTTAGGGTCCATGGCAGTTGATGCAGGAGTCTGTCCAAATGTCTCCAGTCCTGAAGATGTCCTTTCCCTAGGATATCCTGAAGGAAAGAGCAACTGATGCCTCCTAGTCTTTCAGGCCTGTCTCCAGTGCTGCAGTGGAGATTGACAACACTGCTGACCTAGAACTTTAGATGAACCCAAGCACAAGGATTGTGGAAGAGTTGTGCTTTTGGTATCTTTGACTGCCTTTACCTTCCTGGCCTCACAGGATAGGCTTTATGCTAGTAAATTTTAAGCATGAGCTGAGGGCTCAGGAATAGGAGAGGCAGCCATGAAGATGGGGCTAACTTGACTCGTTTCACTGTCCCAGTCTTTCTATTGTTGCTGGAGGAGATGGGGAGCTGAGGGAATGGAAGATTGAAGGAGCTGAGAAGAGGAAAAAGGAAAGAGACAGTGAGTGATGGAGAGGAGAAACAGAGAAAATGACAGCAGATAAAAACTGTATAGCCTATCTAGTATGTCCATCCATACCAACTACTAAGCTCTATAATCACTTCCTCCTTTAGAGATCTTCTGTGCTTGCTCCATGCTTTCTTGAATTCAGATAGAGTCCTCATCTTGACTACCTCCACTGGAAGGCCACACCATGCATTCACCGTCCTTTCTGTAAAGAAATATTTCCTTAAATTACTCCTGAATCTGTCCTCTTTTCACCTATGCCCCTTTGTTCTAGAACTTCCTTTCAGTTGGAAGAGGTCTACCTTCTGTGCATTTATGCCATGAAGAAGGGAAGTATGTATTTAAAGGGCTTTAGAGAAGAATGCCAGAGAAGGAAGAAGACTGGGAACAGAGCAAAATGGCACTCCTGGGACTAGTCCTCCTCTGTCATACATATGCACATGCAGTTTGCTTTTCTTTTACACTAGTGTGTGGGTTTGTATTTTTATTCTTTCTGTTATTTGTAGTAAGCTATCAGTTGCTGATAGCTGAACACTGAAGAGACAATCTCACAATTGATAATATCTGACTGATAAGGATGTAGCAAATCTAATAATTTGCCAAAGGGGTCCTAAACAGAAAAAAATCTGAAGCATGAGTTGAGAAACAATTGGGTTTCCTGGAAAATTGCTCCCTGTATTGTATTGACATCCCTTCACTCTCTTGAAGTTTCATAGACCTTGATTCCTTATTGCCTTTTTGTTTGCACTGTCCTTTTCTTTTAGGCGGTCCTGGCGTACAAACCAGCATTAGTGATGTTCTGCCAGTTCTGACAAAGATATTGTTTGGCCTGAAGGCAGGGTCATTGCACATTTGCCACAGACTAGACAAAGAGACCACAGGTGCCATGGTGTTAGCACGGAGTGAGAAGATGGCTCAGTATCTCCACCACCTATTCTATACCCGTCAAGTGCTGAAGAAGTACTGGTATGAGCTCTTTCTGAAGTCAGTGAGAAAAGGGATATCCAGTCCCTATAGTTAGGGTTGCTTACCATTATGGTGGATTTATCTGCCTTGTCTTTAGGAGAGGGGAGATGGGAAGATATGCCTCTACAATACGAATAGAATCATATTTACTTTTCACTGTGATGTCATAATGTGTTTTACACACACACTTGTAAACATGACTAATCCCAGATTTTCAGGAGCAAATGCAAGAGAGAAGATTATGAAGAAGTGTTATTAGTTAGAGGAACCCATGAAAAATTTCAGAAGTAAAATCAGAGGCTCTTTTGCCATTCAGGCCCACCTGCAGCTGAGGTTTCTCTACTGTTGGTAGGCAACTCTCTGGTAGGGTTTTCAAAATATCTATAATGAATAGGAGTATGATAAGATGTTGTAACATACAATGGAGGCAGCTTGTGGCACTTGAAGAGCGGTGTTTCCTACCCCTGTGTTAAACTGATACCTTGTGGCTAGTGCAGCTCCTCACTAGACTCGCTCACATTTATACACACACACACACACTCACACACTCACTCACTCACTCACTCACACTCTAGTGTAGAGAGAGGCCTCCTGTAGAGTGTTCAAAGCTAACATATGTTCACCATCCTTAATCCTTTTGGGCTCAGTAGTCATTTGCGACAGCTATGTGCCTCTAAGGCGCATAGACGTTGCTGCTGAACGTTAACTCTGGCTAGTCAATCTGGCCACCGGCATTGAATATTCGAGGTCACCGCACACGGCGCAAAAAGCTAACTGTACAGCAGCGATATTCAGCTGCTGCCCGGTTAGCTCCGGCAGCAAAAGTTAGGACAGCTTTTGCTGCACCTAACTTTCGCCACTGAGGGATAACCGGGCAGCGATTGAATATCACTGCTGCACTGTTATCCCTGGGTACAGCCCCCAGAACACCCCCTACACGCCCCGATGCTAAGCGGTTAGCATCAGGATGTATAGCGGCATTACTCAGGGATATTCAGTGGTACTAACCGTGTTAATGCCGCTGAATATCCTGCTTAGGGGCATTTACATGGTTTACTGCTCGGTAAACCGTGTAAATGCCTTTGAATATCGGGCCCTTTGTGTACTCCAGATATTGATACTAGTCTGTTACATTAATTTCTCTTTCAGGGCAGTGAGTGTGGGTGTTCCTGTCCCCTCAGAGGGCTTCCTGGAGATCCCCATCCTGGAGAAGAAAATAGAGGGTCCACAACCCCATTATAAGGTGAATGATCCTTCTAGAGAGGTGTCCTTGTCATTCCTTATCTGTTCTGGGTGGTGATACATTCCTTGTGAGAACATGGTTAATAGGACAATGAATCTCTAGCTCCCTTTGTATCTCTTTCTCATGGCTTTCTCTTATTTATTTGCTCTCTGTTTATTATCTTATTATGTCCATCTTATTACGCTGTATCTTATTATGTCCATTTTGCCCTTTCTTACTCTCACTCTCTCTCTCTGGTTTGTGTTTGCCCTGTTAATTTCTCTTCTGTGAGCATGCAGCTGTGTTCAGTTCTTCTTTCAACCCATCCAGATGACTCTTGCACCAAATTACCACATCGGTGGGGAAGATGGGAAGCTGGTAAAAACACGACAGAACTGGAATGCACATAGTGCTGTTACGCAGTACCGGGTTCTGGACAGTGTTGGCACATGTGCTTTGCTGGAGCTGCATCCCATCACAGGTAGAAATAAAGTAGATTTGGGTTCATGCTTAGTCATGCCCCTCCTCCCTTTTTGTGCAGAGGAGAAAATAGTGTGCCAGCAAGCCCGTCAAGTCAGCATATTTTCTGTGGAGGGAGATGAGGAAAACGCATAAATGCTAAACAAATACTTTTGTTCAGTAAAGAAGGGAGTAGAGATGGACCACTAGTGATTTTGACTAGGGCTCATATGAGGCAGGAGAGAAGGTTATGCTTCGAATAAGATATTCAGGCAACCTGCAAGGAGTAGCAAGTACAACTCAAAACCAGCATTAGCACTGCTTTTAGGATTTCTAGAAGGCATTGGGATAGCCTGCACAAAATAGCAGTAGCAACCCTGCACTATAGTGATGTAGTTGCATTGGACCTCCAAGAAAGCTGGGAGATGAGTAAACCCAAAATTTCGATGAGTAAGTAGTCATGGAAAATGGTCTCTGGGTTGACCTAAGTGTTGAACTTCTAACAATCAAAATTGCAGACTGAATGGTCTGAGGTGGTCTATAAGTAGGTTGGTGGAAGCCATTATGGAAGCAAATTTTGGGCATGTTTGGGAAGCTATGGAGGAGTTGGTAAGGGAGTGAAAAGTTGACTAAAACATGTAGGGAAAAGTTGGCTTGGGCTGCAGGTAGGAATTCATATGTGCATCTACAGACATGCATGAATCTCACTGGGCAGACTGGAAAGGCAATTTTGGACTTCATTTGCCATCATTCATGATGTTACTGTATGTTAAAGAATTTACTGCATGTGTCTAGAAATCATTTTCCACCTATGCATCCATGCCAGTTAGCACACACTTCAGTGTACATGGACAAGTTGTTTATCTGTAGTTGGGTGCATGTTGTGCTCCTTCATTGTGGTTTTAATCTCCCAATGGTTTAGGGGTAAAGCATCAGCTACGTGTTCATATGGCTTTCGGACTGGGATGTCCCATCCTCGGAGATCATAAGTACTCTCACTGGAATGTGTTGGCTCCCCAGGTAAGACCAAGTGAGAGAAGAAGGCTAGTACTTGGCTTAAAGGGCTCCTTTGTTGTAAACTAAGCCCAGTAGAGACAAGCTGTCTGATAGAAACTTCTATTTCTGTACAGAAACTCCAGCCTTTGGCTTAATTATAAGTAAGCCTTCTGATTTTATTTTTTAACTGATAAACACCAATAAAACACCTCTGATGCAGAAAATAAAATATATGTTTATTGGATGAATACCAGAAAAACGCTACTTTTATCCTTCCCTGGCTAGTTTTGTATCCTTCTTCAGGTTTTTAGGCCTTTTCTGCAATAATGACGCCTAAGTGATTTATCTGCACTGGAAGAGGTATCCAGCAATACAGCGTGTTTCAAAAAGAATGATCCGATTATAAAACGTTATATTTATAGAACGACGAACATCTTGTGAATGAAAGGTGTGTTGCTCGAATGGGCATGGCCTAGAGTTTTAGCGAACCGATGCTAGATGCCACTCCGCGCGTTGGACAGAATCCTCATGCAATCGTAGAGCATGAGCGAGATTCACCAAAAGTAAACGTTTCTTGTGCGATTTCTCATACAAAGATTTATGGGCCATTCTTTTTTGAGGGAAACACAGTGACGGGACTGAGCTATCTTGAAATGCTGTGAACCTGGCTTTTACCAAAACTTCATGAGAACTCTGATTTCGTATTCCAACAGGACGGAGCCCTACCACTCTGGCACAACAATGTATGGCAATTCCTCAATGACACACTGCCTCAATGCTGAATAAGGGCGCACGGGACCCCGAGACACTGCCCTATACTCTTGGTCTCCAAGATCTCCAGATATGACCCCATGCAACTTCTTCTTGTGGGGATATGTGAAGGAACATGTTTTTGTTCCACCGTTACCACGTGACCTAGACAAGCTCAACAACAGGATATCAGCAGCAGTGAATTCAGTCGAAGAGGTTACCTTGCGAAAAGTGTGGGACGAGTTTAGCTATCATCTTGATGTTTTCCGTGCTGCTGATGGAGGACATATAGAGCATTTGTAATTGAAACTTTGTTATTATATTAGTATTTTGCACTTTGTTCTATTATTGTAATGCGCTCTAATCCAGTAAATATAAAGTTTCAGAATCGGGTCATTCTTTTTGAAACACGCTGTAGTATCTGTGGAATGAAAACACCAACAAAAACTGACAGGCCAATATTTGGCCTGTGGCGGTCAGCATATTTAAAAAAAAAATGAAACTGGATATTCAGTGGACGTATCTGGGTAGCAGAGAGAGGCCTCCTCTTTCTTTGCCTACTTTATGCGATTTTGCTATCTTAGTCAAATATGTTTATTAGATAACAGTCTAGGCCAGTGCATAATGGCTTCTTTTACACATAGGCTTTGTACACCATGTAAAAGACTACCTAATACAATTTTATTGGGTTGTTAACAATTTTAGGATACAAGCTACTACTCCCCTTTTTTTATTTCACCCCCCCCCCCCTCAGAATTGCCATGATAATTGAGGAATATACTAGGTATATGTGTAGTTCAATAATAAACTATGGCTCTTGGGCGGTAGGATTTGAAGATAAGCATCCCACATATTCAGAAATTTAACGTGATTGGTAGGTGAGCTCAATTTTTCTATGTGCATAAAGTCGCAATTTATGCTATCTCCCAAAAAAAGGGGCATTCTACACAAAGAAAATCCCCTTCAAGACTACCAAGCATGCTTTGTGTACAAACCATTCAGCTCCTTTCCCTTTTGACCTGCAAGCTTTTGGGTCCCTCAAAAGAATGCCCGCAGGATGCAACTGAACCTCCTGTTGCAACACCCTGTTCATATAGCTCTGAATCTTCTCCCAATACACCTGTGCCTATATAAGAACATATAAGAACATAAAATATGCCATACTGGGTCAGACCAAGGTCCATCAAGCCCAGTATCCTGTTTCCAACAGTGGCCAATCTAGGTCATATGTACTTAGCAGTTTCCCCAAAAGACACAGGTTCCACAATGCTTGTATTGGGTCAAGCATTGATATCCTGGGTCCCTTCTTAATAATGGTTTATGGACCTTTCCTCCAGGAACTTGTCCAAACCTTTTTTAAACCCAGCTACACTAACAGCCTACACTAACATCCCCATGCCCCAAGATTCCTCTTTTTGTTTGATATTTGTTGCACCCTACCTCCATCTCAAAGCCAGCCAGAAGGCTCTAGCAGGTGAAACATGGGCTCACAATATTACCTTACATTGCATTTCCTGCAGTAAGCCATTGCTAACAGTCTGAGGAGCCCTGTGCATTACCCACTATGATATCCTTCCCCATCCATCTGTACCCAATTCTTCATTCTTTTTCCTCCACCAGGCCAGTCTAGAACACATGGGTTATGCCCATCAACCATCAGATGAGCTCTGCCCTATAAGAGGCACCATGCAGCCATTTGCTTTTCAGTATTCTCTGTCTCCAGTAGATGGTGACAGGCATCGATTATAGCTGGATTGACCTGGGGAAATGGCTCCTGGACCCAATTGGAAGATTGGGCTGGCAGTTGAGCCTCAGCAGTCAGAGGGCCATCCAGATTGGAGCTTAGGTGATCACATGTTGGGGTGAAACATGGAGAATTCCAGGTCCTCCTCCTTTATTTATTTTTTATTTATTTAACATTTTTTATATACCGATTTTCAAATTCTCAAAGCGGTTTACAGGGAACATGGATAACTTTGTATACATAGAACCTTTGGAACTATTTACAGTAATAATTAAGTTATTACATTTGCATTAGAACTATTTACATAATCAGATAAAGGGGCAAATTTACATTATCAAAGACCAGTATGGTCCATCTAGTCTGCACAGTAAGGTGGCGAGAGTGGTTGTAACTGCAGCTCCGTGCTGGTCACCCCTCCTCTATTTAAAGATATTTAAGTTTGCTTTGATTTCACCTTCTTGCTATAAAGGGATCAACTGTGTCTGTCCCATGCCATTGTGGCGGAATTAAAAAGTGGCATGGGACAACACAATGGATTATTTTATAGCAAGAAATGAAATCAAAGCAAATATCTTTTAACAGAGGGGGGCTGACCTGTACGGGGCAGCAGGGACAGCCCTAAACACAGGCATAGAATAGAGGTGACCTGCACGGAGCTGCAGTTTAAAACCACATCCACCCACCTTACTTGGAAAACTAGATGGACCATACTGGTCTTTATCTGCCGTCATATACTATGTTACTATGCTTGCTCTAATTTTCTTTCTTTGCTTTCCTCCCTTTCTCCTTCTCCTCCTAGCTCTTTCTCGCAGTACCATGCGTATATTGAGGGGGGGATTTAAAAAGTAAACCAAGCCAAGGGCTTACAGTGGTCTGAGTTTTATGTTTATGAGCTTCCCTTGCAGTATAGTGGCTTCCTTCAGGCAGCCGTGGGGGGAGGAGGAGTAGCTCCCTGTGTGTGCGCTCTGTCCGAAGGGTGTGTACCAGTGTTGGCAGTCAGATTGCAGTTGATTCCTTCTTACTAGTGCTGAGAGCAGTGCTCTGAGCTGGCTTATTTTTACAGAGCACTGCCTGCTTTCTGGGGATGTCCGTGTTTGTTTGTTTTATTAAAATTTGATATGCCACTCTTCATGACAGTAGCAGAGTGGGTTGTTGATTTGAGTTCTGGGAATGGAGCAATTTTGATAGTAAGCCTTCCTTATTGTCCCTCCAGCCCAGTCCCGACCTGTGGTTTGTCATGTCTCACCAGCAGCTTGGAGACTGAGCATGTCAATCCTCATGATATCACAATACATAGGCAGCTAGCACCACCCACCAGCCCCCAGTATCTCAGTCTCCAAGCAGCTGGAAAGGTGTGATCCCATTGATCTGGACTCGCTGAAGGGACAACTAAGAGTGATTTTTTTTTTTTTTTTTACATTTTTAGGTTAGCTTTGGTTAAGTGTGAATTTGGGTATCCAGCCTCTGTTGAGGGACTCTGGCCCTTTAAATTTGCTGTGATTTATTTATTTATTTAATTTATTTACAGTTTCTTATATACCGCGCTATTCCACATCAGTGCGGTTCACATAGAACATTTAACATACGCATTTCATAAGGATGATTCGCGTTTACAATAAACAAGTGGTACAACTTGGATTAAGAACGAGCGTAACTATTTACATATGCCTTGGTAATTAGGGTGACCATTTGTGCTGCTGGGTCAAATAAAAATCCGAGATCACATTGAACAAAAAGGAGGACACTGGCCTCAACACCACCACCTCCTTGGAGAAGGAGAGAAAAGGCTTGATTGCCTTGCCGGTTAATAAAGTAAGAAAAAAAAAAGACATTTGCACTGCAGGCAGCGAGATCCTTTCTGCTTCAGGGGAAAGACGCTTGCCACTTTCACTTGGATCATCTGCAGAGGCTCCCGATCTCTTTGGTGGGTGAGGAGCTGCTAGCGAGTCTGAACTCTGCACCCTCAAGGGACTCTTGCCGCCGAAGCCGGTAAGAGCAAGGTTGAGCATGTGGGTGGGGGTCTTAGTGGCTGTACCGCCACCAGGTAGGAGAGCCGGCATTGAGTTCTTTTGACAGGTTTCGGGGCTGCTAGCTGGTTGTGAGCAGAGGGCGGCAGACTATGAGAAGACCGTGTGGTGGGGAAAAGGGCCCTCACATCTTTTTGGGTAGCAGGGAGGCTTCGGATGCTGGGGTTTGATTCTGCCTTTGTGTTTTGTTATTTTTGGGCTGACTTTTGTGGGTTTTTTCTTACCAATGAAAGTGTTACACCATTAAAAAAAAATAGAAAGAAGAAGAAGCAGCAGCAAGCAGACATTACCAGATAGTTTAGTCTAGACAGTTCGGTCTACCTGCAGTATGCCCCCCACCCCCAATGTGGGTGTTGGGGTCCTGTCTCGCCAGAGGGGTTCTGCCGTGACTGTGAGGCATCGGCCCGATCCGTGGTGGACGGCCTCATGGAGAATTCAGATAGGGCTCAGAGATGAGGTGCCTCAGGGCCTGATGCTCTCTCACAGTCCTTGGAGGTGCGCCGCTTGCCTCGGGCTTTTGCAGGGGTGGCAGCCTGAGTCAGGGGAGAGGATAACCCTACTCTTTCCCCATCAGGATTCAGCCGCAGGAGGACTCCAGAGGGGTTTTTTCCCCCTGAGTTTGTCCTCCTCGTGAATAAGGCTTTTTGCATGAAACAGAGTGGGGAGGATGGGTCCTCGGGGGCCCGTGAGAAGACAAAGAAGAGAGAATTGCTTGACGACTCCTTGGCCTTGAGAGTGGAGGAGGAACCTGCGTTGAGCTATAGACATCTGGATAAGGGACCCTTGGGAGTACACAGGTTCTGTCCGCTCGGACGAAGCAGAGAACTAGAAGCAGAGGCGGATAATGGTGCAGCTTCTGCTGAGCTGGAGGAAGGCAAAATCCCTCAGGGGGAGGATTCCTGGATTGTGCGAATCTTCTGCCGAGAGGAATTGGCTGTGCTCATCTCCCAGTCTTTGAAGGCTCTGAATATGGAGGCAAGGGTCCAGATGGAGGATGAGCCTCTGGAGGATCCCCTGTTCCAGGTGGTCCAGAAGACACAGACCATGTTTCCTTTGTATTGTGTGGTCAAGCAGATGATTCTGCAGTGGTCACATGTGGGCCTGTGGCCCAAGGTACCAACTCAATAAATATCTATTGAGTTGGTACCTTCGGCAACAGGCCCACATGCGACCATTGAAAAAGGCACTGTTGTGGAGGTGGTCAGCGCAATGACAACCGTTGCTGGTGCAGTTGCCATGTCCAGTGGTCAGCAAGGTGGCTACGCCCGGACAAACGTTTAGCTGGGATGCCCCAGTGGGTCCCATTGATGATGGACACCAGTCTATTGGGCTAGGGAGCCCACTGTGAGGCCCAAATAGTGTAGGGCCACTGGTCTACAGAGGACAGCGCATGGCTCATCAACCAGTTGGCGATAAGAGCAGTGTTCTTGGCGCTGCAGCAGTTCTGCTGCTTCCTGGGGGGGAAGGCGGTGAGAATGTTCTTGGACAATGCCACCACAGTAGCCTACATCAGTTGACAGGGTGGCATAAGCAGCATGCAACTGGAAAGTGAAGTGGGCCTGTTTTTGCAATGGGCAGAGGAGAACTTGCAGGGTCTTTCGGTGGCTCTCGTGGCCGGAAAGGAGAATGTGGTGGCTGACTACCTCAGTCGAGTTTGTATGGATCCCAGAGAATGGATGCTCAACACGGCAATTTTGTGCAGTTGGTACAGTGCTGGGGGCAATCATGGACCTGATGGCAACATTAGAGTCCACGAAAGAGGCCCATTTTTATAGCAGAAGAAGAGAGCGAATGTTGGAAGGGCTCGATGTATTGGTGCAACAGTGGCTCATGGACTAGCTGCTCTGTTTCCCCCCGTGGGCGCTGATAGGCCGCTTGGTGCGACAGATCAAGGGCTGGTAATCCTGATTGCTCCTGATTGGCCGCGCAGACCATGGTATGCTGATCTAGTTTGACTGGCAGTGGACTGGCCTTGGCGTCTTCCAGCTCGGTCCGACCTGCTATCGCAGGGTCCCATACCGATGCCTCAAGTGGACCAGTTCTCGCTTACGGCTTGGCTATTGAGAGGATTTGGTTGCAAAAGAGGGGCTACTTGACCTCTGTAAACACGACCTTGTTGAAGGCTAGAAAAGTTCCACTACTCTGTCTTATGTGTGGGTATGTAAACGTTTTTGAAGGCTGGTGTGTGAAGCATGGCTGTCGGCCCCTGACTGCATCTGTGCCAGATATTTTGGCCTTTCTTCAGGCGGGTCTCAAAGGGTCTTGTGTGCAGGTGGTGGCTATCACCTGTTACTGCAGCAGAATCCAGAGGGCGTCCCTAGCGGCCCATCCGAATGGCATGTGTTTTCTGCAAGCAGTGAAGCAGGTTCGACCACTGATGAGATCCGTAGTTCCGCCTTGGGATCTCAATCTGGTGTTGTCGGTGCTAACAGAGGTGCCCTTTGAGCCGTTGAATGCTTGTACTCTGAAGGACTTGACATTAAAGACAGTCTTTTTGGTGGCAATTTGTTTAGCTACAAGACTTGGAGCTTCAGGCGCTGTTGTGCCGCGAGCCTTTTCTCTCCTTCTCCAAGGAGGTGGTGGTGTTGAGGCCAGTGTCCTCCTTTTTGTTCAATGTGATCTCAGATTTTTATTTGACTCAGCCAGCAATGCTTCTGGTTTTCTTGGGGGTGGGGGGAACAAAGGAGGATCCTCATTCCGCCTCCTCGATGTGCGCCCGTTGCTTCTGCGTTAAGGAGAACAGAACCGTTTCGCAAGTCAAACCATTTGTTCTGTTTGGAGGGGTGCCTTCTAAGACCTCCATTTCTCGATTGGGTGAGAGACAATTGCTTCAGCCTACTTATTGTGGCGCAGGGTGTTGGGGGGGGGGGGAGAGGCTGAGTGGCTGAGCACATTCAACCTGGACACAAGCCGCATCGTGGGCAGAGTCTAGTTTGATTCCGCCGCGGATATCTGCAGGGTGGCTACTTGGTCGTCCTTGCATACCTTTTTGTGAAGCATTATCATTTGGATGTGCAAGTGGCGGGGGATGATTGGTTCGGGTCGGCGGTGTTGCAGGCCGGGCTCGCAGGTTTCTCCCGTTGTTAGTACTACTATTGTACATCCTACAGGTCGGGACTGGATTGGAGGGATGATAAGGAAGGTAAAATCAGACCTTACCTGCTAATTGACTTTCCTTGACTACGCTATCTCCAGTCCAGTTCCGTACCCTCCCTAGTTCTGATGGCATTCCCGGGCCTGAAGAAGAACATCTTTTTCTGGGTGGTCTGGGATGAGAGAGAAGAGCCATTGGTGAGATGGGACTCCCTTCAGGGGTGCCGAGTTATTCTCCTTATTTGAAAGGTGCGTAAGTAAATAAATAGAGATGACATGAGAGAGCAAGGAAGACTTGGAGGTGGATTGGCGGAGCACCTGGAGAAGACAAAGAGCTGTGCCTCAAACAGTCATGTTTATGTACTAAGGTGTAATAGGCAAGCACATTTCTTTCAGTTAGGGGCGGATTTTGATCTGCCTGCTTTTGGGGATGTAGTTTCTCAGTTTTTGTATGTCTGTTCTTAATTGTTGCCCCCGTGAGTCTGTTTTGTCAGTAGGATACTGGGGGCTGGTGGCTGATGCCTGCTGTCTGTGTCATGATGTCATGAGAATTGACATGCTCTGTCTCCAAGCTGCTGGTGAGGCATGATAACTCTCACAGGTCAGGACTGGACTGGAGGTACTCAAGGAAAGTCAATTAGCAGATAAGAAACATAGAAATATGATGACAGAAAAAGACCACATGGCCTATCTAGTCTGTCCTTCCATATCAACAACTACAACAGTCCCCTTTTTACCTTTAGAGATCCTCTGTGTTTGTCCCATGCTTTTTTGAATTCAGTTACTGTCCTCATCTCTACCACCTCCACTGGGAGACTATTCCACGGATCCACTACTCTTTCCGTAAAGAAATATTTCCGCATATCACTCCTGAATCTATCTCCCTTCACCCCATCCCATGTCCCCTCGTAGCAGAACTTGCTTTCAATTGAAAGAGGCTCTCTCCCTGAGCATTTATGCCATGGAGGTATTTAAACATCTCAATCATATCACCTCTATCCCGCCTTTCCTCTAAGGTATACATATTAAGATCCTTCAGTCTGTCCTCATATGCTTTATAATGAAGACCACTAATCATTTTAGTAGCCACCCTCTGCACCGACTCCATCCTGTTCACATCCTTTTGAAGGTGTGGTCTCCAGAATTGCACACTATACTCCAAATGAGGCCGCACCAAAGACTTATACAGAGGCATTATCACCTCCTTTTTATCTGCTAGCCATTCCTCTCCGTATTTACCCAAGCATCCTTCTAGCTTTTGCCATCGCCTTTTCTACCTGTTTAGCTACTTTAAGATCATCAGGCATAGCCACACCTAGGTCCCGCTCTTCTTTAGTGGACAAAAGTACTTCACCCCCTATACTATATTGCTCCCTTGGATTGCTGCAGCCCAAATGCATGACCTTACATTTTTTAACATTAAATCCCAGCTGCCAAATTCTAGACCATTCTTCAAGCTTAGCTAGATCCCTTCTCATGTTATCTACACCTTCCTGGGTGTCTACTCTATTGCAGATTTTGGTATCGTCTGCAAAGAGGCAAACCTTGCCCGACAGCCCTTCCGCTATATCACTAACAAAGATGTTAAAAAGAATCGGACCAAGGACAGATCCCTGGGGCATACCAGTGGTAACATCCCTCTCCTCAGAGTGAGCTCCATTTACCTGTACTCTTTGTCACCTCCCACCCAACCAATTTCTAACCCAAGCAGTAACTTTAGGGTCCATCCCTAGGGTGCTCAGTTTGTTTATAAGTCGCCTGTGAGGAACAGTGTCAAAGGCTTTACTGAAATCTAAATACATCACATCTAGGGCTCTCCCTCAGTCCAACTCCCTGGTCACCCAGTCAAAGAAATCAATCAGATTTGTCTGACAAGACCTGCCTCTGGTGAATCCATGCTGCCTCGGATCCTGTAATCCGCTGGACTATTTTCTCTTTCAGCAGCGTTTCCAATAATTTACTCACCACCGAAGTTAAACTAACCAGCCTGTAGTTTTCAACAACATCCTTACTTCTGCTTTTGTGTAAAGGCACCACATGAGCCTCTCTCCAGTCCTTTGGCAGTACTCCCGACTCCAATGAGGCATTTAAAAGGTCAGTCAGTGGAGCTGCTAGAACGTCCCCAAGTTCCCTCAGTATTCTAGGGTGTATCCCATCCGGTTCCATCGATTTGTCTACTTTAAGTTGAGCTATTTTCTCACGAACACAGTCTTCCGAAAATTGTTCAAGATGTCCCTCGCTTCTGTTCCTATTTGTGGGTGTTTTCTGAGGTCCTGCTCCTGGTTCTTCATCTGTGAACACAGAACAAAAATATTTGTTAAGCAATTCCGCTTTATCCTTATCAGCTTCTACATATTCCTCCCCTGCACCCTTGAGTCTGATAATACCACTTTTGCCCTTCCTCTTCTCACTAATATATCTGAAAAATGTCTTATCCCCCCCATTTTATTGCATTGGCTGTTTCCTCCTCCTTTTGAATCTTTGCCTTCTTGACTACTTTGCTAGCTTCTCTAAGTTTTTTTCCAAATGCAGATGCCTGTCTTCCTCTCACTGTGATCTCTTGTATTTCATGAAGGCCTCCCTCTTTTTCTTCACTTTTTCAGCTACTTCTTTCGAAAATCATAGCGGTCTCCTTTTCCTTTTACCTTTATTTACCATTTTAACAAAAAAGGTTGGTTGCCCTTAAAATATCCCCTTTCAGTTTTGCCCACTGTTTTTCTACATCCCCCAGCTGTTCCCATCCCACTAACGACTCTCTGAGGTATTGGCCCATCTTTGCAAAGTTAGTCTTCCTAAAGTCTAAGATCCTCACCTTTTGAATGGATTCTAACATCCCTAGTCCTAATACTGAACCACACCATCTGGTGATCACTGGATGCAAAATGATCTCCCACTACAACATCAGAAACACTTTCACCATTGGTAAGCATCAAATCCAGTATGGCCCCTTCACGTGTGGGGTCTGTTACCAATTGCCTGAATAGTTCTCCCTGTAGAGAATCCAGGAGCTCTTTACTTCTAGATGATACTGCAGCAGGAATGTGCCAATCAACATCTGGCATATTGAAATCTCCTATCGGGAAGTGCTACTGATAGGAGATTTCAATCTCCTGTCGGTAGCACTTCCCCTTTCCTAGCAATGCTGCATATGTTTTCAATTAACTCTCTGTCCACCTCTTCCTCTTGTGAGGGAGGTCTGTATATCACACCAATGCAAATAGATTTCTCTTTCCCTCATTCTTTTTTAACCCACAATGCCTCCTCTCTCCCTTTTAAGCTCTGTAATTCTAAAGCTTTAATTGTAGTTTTTACATATAGTGCCACTCCTCCTCCCCTTCTTCCTACCCTGTCCTTTCTGAATAAAGTATAGCCAGGTATAGTTACATCCCAATCATGGTTTTCTGTGAAGCATGTTTTTGTAACTGCCACTAAATTCAAGTCAGCCACTCCCACCAAAGCTTCAACATCAGGGATCTTATTTCCCATGCTACGGGCATTTATACACACTGCTTTCCATATGTTACCCCTGTTACCCATTTCCATAAAGGTATTTAATATATCACCTACCTGGGGGCTTTCACCTACCCTGGGGGCTTTCTTCACCCATCCCCAACGAATCTAGTTTAAAGCCCTCTTCAGTAGATTAGCCAGTCTACTACCGAAGATGCGTTGACCTTTCTTGGACAGATGGATGCCATCTCTGCTCTGCAACCCTTGGAACAGCATCTCATGGTCTAGGAAACCAAAACACTCTCAATGACACCATCCACACAGCCATGCATTCATCTCCAGGCCTAATTTCACCTTGTGGTCACTTGGCCTTACAGAGAGGGAGCATGGAGGCACTGCTGGAAAAAATGAAACTGTGCTCTTGTTGTGATGGTTGGCATGGCAGTTCTAGACAATGTGGCTCTTGTTGCATATTAGCTTTGAGTGGCTCCTGCACCAATTTGGAGCACCAGCTCGGGAGACAAAGTTAGAGGTCTGCCTTATTCTCCTCAGGGACGCACTGCAGAGACAAGTGTGGAAGAGGTGGCCATTTTATCTTCCCATGATCAGCCTTATGGTGTCACCAGAAGCGAGGCTGATATTAAGAGCTCTTCCCCTCAAATTGTAGCAGCAGAGGAGGTTGCTGCTACTGCTTCAGGAGATCATTTGGAGGAATTTTCACATACTTTTGTTTTGCTGTTGCATAAAGCATATTTATTAAGGAGGTCACGGAGTACTTCATTGGAACTGGTCTCTTTGGGCCTGGCCAGATCATCAGAGGGGCCCTCCCTGTCAAAATGTCTTCATTTGGAGGTCAGTGAGGACTGGGATGCTCATTCAGCGGTTCCAGAGTACTTTCCGGCCATGATAGTTCCATCAGTCTGCTGGGCAAGAACCCTTGTAAGACTTTGAACTCCCAAGGGGGTGGCCTGTCTCTAATCTGTTTCTTCCAGAGGGAAGAGCTCTCCGCAATGATTTCTCAGGCACTTTATTTTATTTAAAATGTTTATAACCTGCACTTTTCTTAGTATCCTGCTAGACCAGTCCAGACAAGTGGATTATGCCCCCTGCCAACAGTTGATGGAGATGGAGAGAAAACTAGAAACTTCAGTGACATTTTTACTGGAATTATTCTGGTGCAGCTAGGGGCATCCTTAATAATTTTTCTCTGTCTCCAGCAGATGGTGGTCGTGTATCTGGTGCAGTGAGGATCTTGGACTCCTGGAAGCCATCCACAGGGGAGACTTCCAGTCAAGCCCTCTTGGTTGAGGTTTCCAGGGTGTGTTTTGAATACCTTTCTGGAGTTTCCCGCATGCCATAGGGGGTCCTGCTCCTGGTCACGAGGCCCAGTTGAGCAGGAGGTTCCAGTGAGAGAGGGATGTCTTTCTGCTTAGCCTTTGTTTTTTGTTTTTTTTGTATTCTTAAAAGTAAAAAAAACAAAACAAAAACCCCACCTATTCCTTTAATTAAGGTGACTCTTCTTTAAATGTTTTGTACAGCAGAAAGCCAGGTCCCCGCTTTCGCTCGCTCGCTCTCGCAGCCGCTTCATTCAGAGCCTGGCAGGCAGTGCAAGATAAATGCAATGGGGGCTCCGGAGGCCCAACAGATTGAGGGACTGCAGTAAACAGTGTTTTTGTCAGCGGCTGCCACAGAGGAAGGGCCTGCAGATTGCGCTCCTATCGGACCCACCAAGATTGGAACCGAGTGGGCCATGCTTTTGTGGGTGTGTTTTTGCTGTGTCGGGAGACTCAAGGAGCGATTCCTTCCCATGGTCCTCCTTCTTCGTGTGCGTGTTGGTCATTTTGTCTGCTTGGGTACTTCATGCTGCCATCTAACCTGCGTTGCCTAGGCTGCGGGAAGCAGCGGCGCTTTTCAATAGAGGGATTATGCGCCGCCTGCTCTGCAGACCCTGGGGAGACATTGCAGAGGTCTCAGGAAGAGCTGTTGGTTAGGCCACTGGCAGAGATGGCATTTGTGCCTATAGGAGGACCTGAGGAACCTAGATCCAGTTCTCCTCTGGTCTGAAGGGACCCAGAGATGGGAGAGCCAGCTGGGGGTCCACTGGCAGCAGACCTTTTGATCCTGGTCCAGCAGGTTTTTTTTTCCCTGTTGGCTGCAGGGATGCAGCCTCCTGCTCAGAGGTTCTTTACAGGACCTTGGTGAGTGCCTTTGGGTGATTGAAGACATGGATCAGAGTGATGAGAATGCTCCTCTCAGTGATACCAGTCAGGAAGAAGGCAAATTGTCCCCTCCATAGGATGATGGGGACTCTGAACATTTGTCTTTTTCATAAGGATGAGCTCCTGGCCTTTATTGCTCCGATTGTGGCTATACTTCACATTGTGGAGCCACCAGAGGGTGAGACTTGGCCAGATGCCATTCTGGTGGGTGTTCGGAGGCTGACAAAAGTCTTTCCTTTTTCCTCAGGAGTTGCAGCAGTTGGTGACTACTGAATAAGATGCTCTGGACTCCACATTGCAGGGTAGTCAGCAATTGGGGAAGATCTACATGGGATATCGGGCAGACCTGGATAGGTGGCTCAGTTTTCTCAAGGTGGATGCCTTGGTAGAAGGTGGCACTATACTCCGGGATCAGTAGGACAGAAAGCTAGAGGGCCTATTGAAGACAGGATTCTCGGTGTCCTCCCTCCCCCTACAGGTTTCGGCATGTGGGGGTCTAGCAGTGTGTGCACTGTTGCCGGAGGACTCTGTCCTGCATTGTCTCTGTGATGGTGTTTTTGGCAGATGCCATATGACCTGTTGCATTTGGCAGCTAGGGGTGTTGCCACAGTAATGGTAGTGCATAGGTGGTTCTAGCTCCATAATCATAGCTGAGGCATCCTCTAAGAGGTGGCTAGTGAGATTGCCCCTCTTTTGAGAAGATCTTGAGAAACTGGTTAAGGACTTGGGGGTAATGAAGCCACAGCATTTTGCAGAGGACAAACCTAAGCCCTCTTCTAAGTGCGCTTCTACTTCAGCGGTGGATCTTTTGGGGCATGATTTTGGGATTCTAGGAGATACCAACCCGGGAAGCCACCCAGTTCTTCTGCTGCTTTGTGGTCGAATGCTTAGCCCTTTTGTGGCGCAAGATGATCTCACAATGGGCCGAGCTACTCCTCAAAGTTGTCTTTGGATCAGCCTGTCCATTGATGGGCAGAGGGCCCTTTCCGTGGTGCTCCAGGTAGGCAGAAGATTGAGTCTTTTTTTTTTTTTTTTTAAATCAGGAATGGGCCCATATGACGTCAGATTCTTGGGTTCTCGACATAACCTTGTCTGTTAATGTGTTAGGGTTCACATAACCTGTCTCAGATGCCTTCATGATCTCCCCATGCAGGCATAAGCTCCACTCTGCAGCATTTATTTTCACTTCGGGTGATACTCCCCGTACCAACTGTGGAGCGGGGAAAGGAGAGTTACTCCATCTACTTCGTCATTCCCAAGAAGGATGAGTCCTTCTGCCTCATTCTTGACTTGGAGACAATACATGTTTGAGAGTTGCCCACTTTTGTATGGAGACTTTGAGGTCTGTCATTCAGGTTGTGCAGGAGGGCGAGTTTCTGGTGTCCCTGGATCTCACTGAGGCCTATTTTTATATTCCCATTTGAGAAGATCAGCTGTCTTTCTTGCACTTTGCAGTCTTGGGGTAACACTTTCAGTTTTGTGCTCTGCCTTTTGGGCTTATCACTGCTCCTTAGACCTTCTCAAAGGTCATGGTGGTGGTAGCGGCAGGACTTCGACACGAGGGAGTGTGTGATCACCCTACTTGGATGACTGACTTATTCGACCAAAGAGCCAGTCAGAAGCTCACAGGGTGTTTGGGTGGTTCAGTTGCTCCAGAGCCTGAGCTAGGTGGTGAACCACGCAAAGAGCCATTTGCATCTGATCCAGTGCTTGGAGTTTCTGGGGATGCAGTTTGATACTCAGGTGGGAAGGGTCTTTCTCACCAAGGATCGGTGGATCAAGTTTCGAGCTCAGGTCCTGGCCTTTCAGGTTTGTCCAGCACCCACGGCATGGGGACTACCTTCAGTTGCTTGGCTCCATGGTGACGGCATTGGATGCAGGCGCACATGTGTCTGCTGCAACATGATATTATCTCGCTGGTCACCCTTGTCTCAAAATTTAGTGCATCTCCTTCTACCCTCAACAGTGTTGGCCACTCTGCACTGATGAGCGAATCCAGCCAACATCCTCCAGGTGATGCCCTTGGAGCCTCTATGCTGGACAGTGCTGGGTGGGGGGCTCATTGTCTGGGCCACTCTGCACAGGAGCAGTGGACCCCCAAGGAAGTACATTGGCCCTTCAATCGACCCAAAGCCCAGGCCATCCGCTTGACATTGTTAGCGTTCTGTCCTTTGTTCGTGGGTCAGGTGGTATGTGTGCTCTCAAACAATGCAACTGCTGTGGCATATGTCAGTCATCGGGGGCACGAAAAGTGCAGGGGGTCTCTCTAGAGATGGCTGTCCTGTTCCCTTGGACAGAGCGCAATGTTCAGACATTGTTGGTGCAGCATATTGTGGGAGAGGAGAATGTTGTGGCCAGCTTCCTCAGTTGTCATGTACTAGACCCAGGGAAGTGGGAGCTGTCACTGGACATTTCATTACATTCTTCAGCACTGGGGTCCTCCGCACATGGATCTGATGGCAACAGAAGCCCATTGCAAGGTCCCATTATTTTTCAGCCATCGGAGACAGTGCGCATCTCGTGGGATCGGTGCACTGGTTCAGCCATAGCCCCAGTTCGCTCTTCTGTATGTTCTTCCTCCATTGAATGCGGACCTGTTGAGACTTATAGTGGCGTATCCTCTGTTCCTGGGGCAACGCAGGAGACTCTTGTGCCAGGGACCGATCCTCCTGGATGATTTGGCTCCCTTCTCACTTATGGCATGGCTCTTGAAAGGCGATTGTTAGCCCAAAAGGGTTTCTCGATAGCAGTTATTTCCATGCTACTAAGGACCAGGCGTAGTTCTACATCCTTGGCTTATGTGCAGGTGTGGTTGATGTTTGATCTGTGGTGTCACCAGCAATATCTGTCCCCGTTGTGCACCTGACTATGCTGGCCTTTCTACAGGACAGGTTTGACAAGGGTCTTGCTTTCAATTCTTTAAGGGTGCAGATGGCTGCTCTTACTTGTTTTCGAGGGCCTATGTTCATGGGTCAGATGGTATGTGACCCCTTGCCTCCCATGCAGATGTTGCACTGTTTCTGTGAGGGGTTCATTTGTCACGTCCTCCGGTGTGGCTGGTGGTTCTGCTTTGGGATCTTTCCCTAGTTTTAAGGGCACTTTCAGCAGCTCCTTTTGAACCTTTAAAGCATGCTACTCTGAAGGACCTTGCCTTGAAGGTGGTCCTTCTGGTGGCCATGGCTTCAGCTCGGCGAGTGTCTGAACTGCAGACTATCCTGTTGAGATCCCTTCTTAATGTTTTCTTCTACTGGGGTCTGTTTGTGTCTGGTTCTTTCCTTTCTGCCGAAGGTGGAGTCTGCTTTTCATGTCTACTAGATAATCTCTTTGCCATTCTTTTCAGCGGAGCAGTGCACAGGTAAGGATAAGTTCCTTCATTGTGTGGTGCTTCTTCGCTACCTGAAGGCCACTAATTCTTTTTGTTTGTCCAACTGACTTTTTGTCCTCTTCGCTGGGCTGTGCAGGGATCACGCGGCCTCTAAGGCTATGCTTGCACACTGGCTCAAGATGGCTGTTGCTTCGGCCTACATCTTATGTGGCAAGATTGTTCTGAAAGGATTTTGAGCCCATTCTACTAGAGCTCAGGTGACTTCCTGGGTGTAGTACTTGTCTACATTTGCTAGACATTACCACTTGGACAGTCAAGCCCGGGTGCAGGCCAGCTTTGGCTCTTGGTGCTTGTGTCTGCAGTGTATTCCCAGCTGGTGGCGGAGTAGCTTTTTGGTACTTCCCAATTGTCTGGACTGGTCTAGCAGGACGCTATGGAAAGTGAAATTTTACTTAGCGTTAATTTCCTTTCCTTTAGTCCTGTTAGACCTGTCCAGGACCTGCGTGCTCTGGATTCTGCTGTTTATCCTTGTTGCATGGTTTGGTTACATTCGGTTGTTTGGTTGCGCTGTTGTGCATATTGAAAAACTAAAAGACAAAAGTGGAAAGGGAAGTTCTTCTTAGGGAGTTTCTCCATCTGCTTTGTGAGTGATTAAACTGGAGGGTGCACCAGTATTAGCCCTAGTAATGATGTCACTGAAGTTTCTGGGGTTTTTTTCTCTATCTCTATCATCTGCTGGCAAGGGGGCATAACTCACTTGTCTGGACTGGTGTAGTAAGACTAAAGGAAAGGAAATTATTGCAAACTAACATTTTCACCATCTACCATCCTAGGTGGTTACAATAAAAAAAAGATACACTTCATGTCCTGCAGATTGAGGATCTACCTAGGCAGAAGTCTACCTACTTGACAGATCTGATTTTGAAGGGGATTAGAAAGCCTACCAAGGCTTTTCCTGTTCAGGATATACAGGATATTATTTTGTTAGAATGGGAAACTCCGTAAGCCATACTTAAGGTTGGTAGAGCAATGCAGGAACCAACAGGTAGAGCTTTACCTGTTGATTCCTACAGAGAAGTTTAAATTTGCCTCTGGTGTTAGCTGTGACCAGATGACCACTATTCCTGTTGATGGAGGTGCAGTTCCCAAGGATGTGCAGGATTGTAAACTGGAATCTACCTTGAAGCAGATTTTTGAAGTAAATGTTTTGGGTCTCCAGGTGGCAGTCTGCAGTGCATACATGTCCAGAGCTGGTTTGCGCTAGGTGCAAATGTGATCAGATGTAAACGCGGAGGATTCTGCCTACGTAGAAGCTAGATTGGCTTACAAAACAAATGTTCTTTATAACCTTATGTGCACTTCTGCTAGGTCTGTGTCAGCGTCTTGGCAGTCAAGTGGTTCTTGTGGCTGCGAAACTGATCAGCTGATACTCCCTCTTAAGACTAAGCTAGCCAGATTCTCCTTGCATGGGAAATAGCTTTTTGGGGAAGATCTGGAGAAGCTGATTAAAGATCTGGGATAAACTAAGCCTTAAAGGTTACCGGAGTATAAGCCAAAAAGCTCCCATTGTTCCTCATCTGACAGATCAAGGTTTTGTGATGCCAAGAGGAATTGCCTGGGCAAGGAGGTTCTTTCAAGCATTCACAGTTTCTATATAGGCCTTCCATAGGGGTGCTGGATCCTCTGAGTCAGTAGTGAGATTTTGGGAGTCCTTTCTTGTCAGAATGAGGAGTGGCCCTGTGTTAGTCTGACCAGTGGGTCCTGGACATTGCGAGAAGCAGTTACTGTTTTTTTTCTACCTGCCTCAACGATTCATAGTAACATAGTAAATGACGGCAGATAAAGACCAGCATGGTCCATCTAGTCTGCCCAGTAAGATGGCAAGAGTCGGTGCACCTGCCACTCCATGCAGGTCACCCCTCCCCATGTCTTTGTTTAGGGGTGAACCCACTGCTCTATGTAGGACACCCCTGTTTGTTGAGAAATTAGATACTGTAGTTAAGTTTATTTTGATTTTATCCTGTTGCTGTAAAGGGATCCACTGTGTCTATCCCATGCCATTTTGAATTCTGTCACTGTATTTGCCCCCACCACTTCCATCAGGAGGGCATTCCAAGCATTCATATATTGTTTTCCCATGTCGGGCTCTAGTAAAGAGGGCAGCGGTGCTGTCTATGCTGGACATGTTGCTCAGCTTGGGTGCAGTAATTCTCATCCCTGCAAAATAATGAGGTACAGGCAGGTTTTCCATCTATCTTGTGGTCCTAAAAAAAGAAAGGCTCCTTTCATTCGATATTGGTTTAAAGTGGATAAATCTCACACTCTGGGTTCCCCACTGTTGAATGGAGACCTTGCACTAGGTAATTTTAGCAGTATGTAATGGAGAATATCTCACTGCTTTGGATTTCAAAAAGGCTTACTTTCATATTCCCATTTGGGAGCCTTATCAGAGGTACCTCACATTAACATAAGAAATACTTTACTGAGTCAGACCAAGGTCAATCAAACCCAGTATCTTATTTCCAACAGTGGCCAATCCAGGTCACAAGTACCTGGCAGGTTCCTGAAATGGTACACAGGTTCCACAGTGCTTGTCCCAGGTCCTCTTTAATAATGGTTTATAGACCTTTCCTCCAGGAACTTGTCCAAACCTTTTTTAAACCCAGTCACACTAACAGCCTTTACTATGTCTTCCGGTAAAGAATTCCAGAGTTTGACTATGCCTTGAGTGAAAAATATTTTCTCTTATTAGTCTTAAAAGGGTTACATTGTAGCTTCATTGCATATCCCTACAACCGATCTACATTTACTCGATCCACTCCAGTCATTAATTTATAGATTTCTGTCATATCCTCCTCATAGTCCTTGGGCACCATTATCAGTTTTGAGTGCTCCCTTTGGGCCTTGCCACAGCTCCGTGGACCTTTTCAAAGGTCATGATTATGGTGGCAGTGGCTCCTTCACAGAGAGGATGTTTTAGTTCAACCTTATCTGGACGACTGGCTCATCATGGGCAAATTGCAATAGGAAAGTCAACAGGCTATGGCATGGGTTATCTAGGTGCTTCAGTTGTTAGGTTATCAGTTTTGAGAAAAGCAAATTAAAACCCTTTTATTGCTTAGAATTCTTGAGGGGTGCACTTTGGCACCGGGAAGGGAAAGATCTTCCTTTCTGAAAACAGAAAGGTCAGGCTCCATTCTGGGAAATGGTCGCATTTCCAGCTCAGAGAGCCTGGGACTCTATTCAGGTGCTTATTCTGTGGCAGTGACTCTTGAATTGGTCCTGTGGATTCTGGCTCACATGTGGCCATTGAGGTCCTCCCTGGTAACTCACTGGCTTCTCAGATCCAGAGCTCCGAGTTAACTCCCATGGATGTTGAAGGCCAAGCAGTCTGTCATAGTGGCTGTTTCCTCAACATTTTTTTGAAAGGAATAGACCTGGAGGCTCCAAAGTGGTTGGTAGAGACAATGGATGTGAGCCTTTCCGGTTGTTGAGCCTATTGTTTGTTTAGACCAAGGGCGGCTGGTCTCCAGCCAAAGCCTTATGGTCTTTCATTTGTTTGGAGACCAGGACCCTTCTATGGGCCCTGCAGGCATTTCTTCCCCTTGTTCAGGGCAGAGCCATGAGATTTTGACAGATGCCACCGTCATAGTATAGTCTGAATAATTTCAAGGGGGAACGAAGAGTATGTCCCTGAGTAAGAAGGCTTTTCTCTTGATGAGGTAGGCCAAATGTCACTTCCTTGCCTTGTTGGCAGCTCACATTGTGGATTCAGAGAATGTACAGGTGGATTTTTTTGAGCAGACATACTCTGGATCCAGGGGAATGGAAGCGGCACGATCTGTGACTGTTGGGGGGGACCTTGGTGTTGGCAACTCATCGGAACACCAGTGCCCCTTGATTTTTCAGTTGCTGCAGGGAAGACAGAGGGCCTGGATGCTCTGCTTCAACTATGGCCCTAGTAGGGGCTGCTGTATGCATTCCCTTCTTGTTCTCTCTTAGGCAGAGTTCTGCAAAACGTGGTGGGTCAGCAATTCTAGTGGCTGCATTGGCCTTCATACTTTATATCTTCAGCAGGAGGCCAGCCTTCAGCTTGTTCAGTGGAAAGGATTTCTTCGGCATGGGCCAATTCTAATGGAAGACTTATCGTCTTTCTGTCTTATGGCTTTGCTCTTGAAAGGTTGTGACCAAGATGGAAGGGGTATGTGGAAGAAGTCATTTATTGCTCTCTTTTATAAGCATGCAAAAGGGCAATGTTGCAAGCTTATGTGAGAGTCTGGAGGGTCTTTGAGTCTTCATTTACAGTTCAAGGAGTTTCTCCTTTTTTGAGCCAGTGTCTCATATCCGTTTTTGCAGAATGGTCTGAAGAAAAAGTTTAGCTTTATCTTCCTTAAAGATGCAAATGGCAGATTTAGCATGTTTCCAACGTTGCCTGGAGGAGTCTAACGTAGGAGTTCATCCGTACGCCATGCATTTTTTGAAGGGGGTGGCCTAGTAAACCATTTTGAATGACATATAGCCTAGTGGTTAGAACACTGGCTTGGTAACCAAGCAACCAGGGTTCATTTCCCACTAGCACTCCTTGTGGCCTTGGGCAAGTCACTTAACCTTCCATTTCCCCGGAAGAAAGGCCTGGCAGTCTACTTCTGGTGACACTGCTAAGAAAACCCAGGAGCTTCTGGGTCGCCAGGAGTCAGGACTGACTCGAAGGCACACATTGCATTGCATGTCATAAAGATGGCATATTTTAAAACTTTTTAAAATAAATTTAAGTACATTTTTGCATCTTCTTCTCTGGCCTCTAGTTTTAGAGTAGAATCTGAACTTGGTTCTCTGGACTCTTAGTTTGGAGGCCTTTGCGCCCTTTTAAAAAGGCTTCACTGGAGGAGGAAGTGACGTCACCCACTAAGATGGCTGCATGAGCGGCGAGCTCTGGACCCACCCCAGAGAGAAACTGAGTTAGAAGCCCCAAACGAACCAGTTGAACAAGGGGAAATGGCAAAGTGGAAAGCTCAGAGGTCGGAGAATATGGCGACCCGAAAGAAAATGGCGGATCTGCTCGACTATGCATTCGGAGTGCCGAATGCATCAGCGGGAGAAGTCAAGATGGTGTCTGGAGAGCCTGTGTGGCGGGAACAAGCGGAGCCGAACGTGAAGGAGACGGAGAGAGCAGAAGGAGACACAAAGGCAAGTGTGGTTAAGATGGTCTCGAGGGAGGAATTAAGGCAGTGGTTTGCTGAACTGAAAACTGAAGTACAGTCATCAAAAAAGGCACTGGAAGAGCTTATGAACAATATAAAAGAGGAGGTTACATGTAGGATGGGGGACCATGAAAATCGGCTGGAAACCCTGGAGCTGCAACATGAGGAGTGGGAAACAAAGTGCAGAGCTGAGGAAGACTGGAGAGAGCAAATAACATTAAAGTTGGAGGACTTGGAGAATTGCTCCAGGAGAAACAACTTGAGAATTAAAGGGGTACCTGAGGAAGTGGAATTCCGAGACTGTGCAAAGGTGGCAGAGGCTGTGTTCCAGAGCAGAGCCCTAACTGGTATTTGTAAGAAGGACAGGCCCAAAGGCCTGTGTTTCACAGGGACAGGTTTAGGAATCCTTAGGATATAAAGAAGTATATAGCAGTTACCTGTCAATCAAGGAGTGCCTGGGCTAAGGTCTATGGCCACCAGAGGGCAGCGGATGCACTCAGTGGGGCCTTTCTCTGACTGTGTGTATGCAGCAGTTTGATTGCTTATTCTCTGTAATGCTGCAACTCCTGTTTTATATAACCAAGATTGCAGCTCTTAACTTCTGTATTGTTTGTTGGTCTCTGTTGCCCTAACAGCCACAGCTGCTCATGATTCACATATAGTATTCAGGGCCCCCATCCCTGGGGGGGGGGGGGGGGGTGGTAAAATACGAAATTGTGTTACTCCTTAGATTCACACAGGCAGCAACCTCTAAGACCTCCATTTGCAAGGTGCCTGGGTGTTTCCTAGCTTAAGGGGGGATCACTTATCGTGCCCTTCCCCGGAAGTTCTCATCTATTTCTAGAGCAGGATTTCATAAGGAAAACAGAAACTCTCTAGTGAGAGAGAGCCTTGTTCATTTTGAGCGAACACGGTTGATTTATTCGGGGGCTTTTGGTGCCCTGAACCCCACGAGCTGGACGCTATTTGTTTACTTCCAGGAGTTCTGCTCTCTATTTCGCTCTTCAGCTCCCTGGCAGACGTAGCAGGCTGGCAGGGGGTGAGCAACGCCTCCTGCAACGGTGAATCCCTCAGGATAAGGGGGGAAGGAAAGCGGGGTGCAGCAGGGCCTGGTAGCTTTTGCAAAGCTATAACAGCAGTTCGGGTAATTTTAGCTGATCTGCTTTGATTTCATTGGAGGTGGCCGGAGCTTGATTTTTGGAGTCCTATACATCCTTTCCCAGCCGTGCCCAAAACTCTCGGGATCCCAACTTCTGACTACATATTCCTATCAAATGGTAGTTAGTAAGTGAACATAGCAGACGGAAAATCACTATTAGAACAGAGTGCATAGGATGGGTGCAATTTCCTGAAATGTGCAAAAAAAAAAAAAAAATTAACCCAGCTGCAGAGTATGGATTGAACTTTTTCAGTAGGCCTTCAAAGGTTGTTAAAAAGAGGGGCCTAGCTATATTGGTTTACAAGAATTTCCTTCCGCTGTCCATAGCAGGTCCTATAAGGCGTTAGTCGGTTGATATGGCAGGGTAATATTTGGGCTTAGCTGCTGTGCTATAGCGCTATGATCCGCTGTACACATATTCAAGTCAAAAGGAATTATGGTGGTAGCTCTCTTGGACATTTCTAAAAGGTGCTTGGGTGAGCGCCTTGGCCAGGCCCCAGGTGTGGAATGCTCTGCCATACGCATTATGTTATGAGAGGGGTTTTATAGTTCTGTGGTTTCTTGAGGGACAATATTCCTGTTTAGTTTGGCTTTGTCTGATTTATAAGGTTTGGCGGTAGATTTGTAATGTCTTCATTTTGGCTATATGTGGTTTCTTTTCCTTCTGTAAAAGGCGGCTCAGCAGAGAGAGGTCGCTGAATAGGACTCTGGCCTTTGAGGCTATTTTGGCTCCCATTCCATTTATCAGAGGTTCTCCAGTACGGAGAGTATCTGCTAGTGTTCAGCGCCTGTCTTAATGGGGGCCAGAAGCGCGCAGCCAGGCTAGTTCTCTCGCAGCACTAGCAGCAGCTCAGATTCTGGAAGGCATACATCATATGCTGTGTTGGCGGGATGGCTTGCACGCTGCTTGGCATCAGCCTTGGAGCTCCATAGGCCTGTATTAGATTCCTTTGTCCAGTCCTCCTGCAGAGCTCCGCAAAAGTTTCAGGCGGTCGCAGGAACGCTCCAGCGGCTGCTTCAACTTAAAGCGGTGGTGCCGGTGCCGGCAGCCCAATATGGTTGATACTCCCTCTACTTTGTGGTTCCAAAGAAGGAAGGCTCGTTTCGCCCGATTCTGAATTTTAAAAGGGTGAATCGGTGTCTGCCCAAAGAATTCTCCCGGAGCATTCCTTAAATCCCGACAGAAACCGTACTGACATACATGATAAGTTTGATCAGCTACTGGCAGGACACAATGCACTCTTGCATGCTTTTTTGCTTCATTGGTCTAGAACAGGGGTAGGGAACCCTGGTCCTGGAGAGCCGCAGACCAGTCAGGTTTTCGGGATATCCCTAATGAATATGCATGAGATATATATGCATTAGAGAGATCCTGCCAACCTGACTGGTTTGTGGCCCTCCAGGGCTGGATTTGGAGACCCCTGCCTTACACCTCTGTCATTTAAGATTGTGAGTGGGCAAGGTGCAGATGTCCTAGACATCGAAAGGGTAGATAGAATGTGTCACATTCCTCCTCGATTCTCACCACCACCAAAAAGTTGTCTAATAGACAATATTTTGGTGGTGGTGAGAAGTGAGGAGGAATGTGACACATTCTATCTAACCTTTTTGATGTCTTGGACATCTGCACCTTGCCCACTCACAATCTTAAATGACAGAGGTGTAAGGCAGGGGTCTCCAAATCCAGCCCTGGAGGGCCACAAACCAGTCAGGTTGGCAGGATATCTCTAATGCATATATCATGCATATTCATTAGGGATATCCCGAAAACCTGACTGGTCTGCGGCTCTCCAGGACCAGGGTTCCCTACCCCTGGTCTAGAAGTGTAGTCTTTACCAGGTGGTATAATGGGAACTTCGCTGCAGGTTCTCGGCTTCTTCTTTGCTGACTCCATTGCCACTGTGGAATGGGAAAGCTGTATTTTCTAACACCAGGGGCCTAGTTGACCTTAAAAAAAATTAAAAAAAAAAGTATTCAGCTGTCCTGAATTGGCCTGTTCTTGATTGACATTTTGAGACTAGGCAGGCGCAGGCCTCGGTACTACGTGGGTGGGTGCACACCTTGCACTTCCAGGAGGTGTGGACTCACTGTCTGGAAGAGAGCCCTAGCGATCTTCTTTAGCGCGCGATAGGAGAGTAGGTGGTTCACTGAATCGATCGTTGGGGGCACTGCTCTGTCCTTACAGGCTCCCATTGGGGGAGTCTGGGGGGACGAGAGCATGCTTCCGGTGGTCGCAGTATTTACGGCAGTCTACTCGCCTGGAACAGGAAAGGATCAGGGAGTTGAAGTGACTAGAGTCTGATTTGCTTTATGTGGCAAATGTGCATTATGTTGTGATTCGAGTGCTGGCAAATATAATTGGCTTCTTTGGTGTTCTCCCGGAGGTCTCTCTGGTGGGGGAATGGGGCTGCTGACGGTTCGTCCAAGTCAAGGCTCAGTAAGCTCCCAGTTAGTAGTCTTTGTCTTGTCCTTTCCCCTGCTGGTAGCCTTTTGCTCTGCTTGGAGGAGTTCAGAGTTGCAGGCGCTGTCTGGTAAGGAGCCGTATTTGTCCTTTTTCAGTCGCAAGGTAGTGTTGCGCACGATCCCAGCTTTTTGGGCAAAGGTGGTTTTGGTTTTTCACGTCTCCAGATGGTGTCTCTTCCGGGGTTTTCGGTTACATCTTTTGGACGTTCGACGGGTGCTTAAGAAGTATCTCTGTAGAACGGTGTCTTTCAGGAAGTCCGACAGGTTGTTTGTCGCCTTTGGAGGCCCGCGGAAGGGAGAGGCGGCGACGAAGCCCTCGTTTTCACGGTGGCTAAAGGAGTCTATTGCATCGGCCTACCGGTAGAAGGGTAAGGTGGTTCCGGTTGGTTTGTGTGCGCATTCCACCAGGGTGCAGGCGGTGTCTTGGGCGGAGTTCCGTTTAGTGCCGGTCGAGATTTGTAGGTTGTTGGGCGGCGACTTGGTGCTCGCTGCATTCCTTTGCGCAGCACTTTCAGTTTGATGTGCAGGCGCGAGTGGATGGACGTTTTGGGTTCAGCAATACTTCAGGCTGGACTTCAAGGTCCCTCCCATTGATATTCACTGCTCTGTTACATCCTCTATGGTTCCGGGACTGGACTAGAGGGACGCAAAGGAAGGGAAAATTAGACTTACCTGCTAATTGTTTGTTCCTTAAGGAACTCTAGTCCAGTCCCGGATCCCTCCCAGTATATTGCACGGCGTGCAGCCTGAAGTTTAAAAAAAAAAAAGAAAGAAAGGAAAAGGACTACAGAAATCTGGACGACAGGGAGATGGATTGAGAGACAGGTTTTCGAAGAGAATTTGTCCTGTTCTGGAGGTACACGGGAAAGTCACCAGGTGACCCTTTTTTGCGCAGCAGTGCCCTGTAGGCTCTGGAGTGTGGTTATTCCGTCTTTAGGAGCTAGACATTTTTGGCTGAGTTACGGGGACGTATTGTTCCTGGGCAGTTTTAACTACTTCTGTTCCGTTATGCTTAATTCGGCAGCTACTTATTTGGTTGCTCTGCTGAGTCTGCTTTGTCAATAGGTACTGGTGGAAAGGGGCGGTGTTTGCCTAGATATACCAGTGACATCAAAGCGATGACATCTTTCAGTCTCCAAAGCTGCTGGTGGAGGTTCACAACTCTATGGTTCCGGGACTGGACTAGAGTTCCTTAAGGAACAACAATTAGCAGGTAAGTCTAATTTTCCCTTCATACCAATCTCAAGGGACCAATGAGGTTGCTGCTTCGCAAACCCCTCAAGATCTTTTACCCCTCTTGCATGGAAGTGGTACAAGATGTATCATGTAAATGCCAAACCATGGACAACAGAATGGGATGAGCCACAGAGGCCGTGAACTACCAATATTTTGCTCAACATGGCATTAGCAATTGGAGAACTTGTGGGCAGGGCTGGAGATGAATTTGTTTGGTCCCTCCAACCAAAAAGCTGTTCCACTGTCCCTGTATCATGCACCCCAAGGTTTCTCTCTCCAAATCTGGTCTTCTCAGTCCAGTCACATTCCAAGATCTTTGCATCAATGTAAACGATATGTGGGTTTTCTCCCTTCTCTTCCCCCCCCCCCCAAAAAAAAAATGAATCCTAATTTCCTCTGCCATTTCCTCACATCCCTTTTAAGTAGCTTCAGCAGGAACACTTGAAGCAACAATTTAGGGAGCAGTGTCATTTTATAAAGCACTATCCATCACAGCAAGGGTAAGCCCCTCCCCCCCCATATGTTGGAGCCAATCCTGTTTTTTTGTACAACATAGGAAGGATATTAAGATGGTATAACTGAGTGGGATCTGTCAGGAGTTGAACTGCTAGGCTATCTAGATAGTGACACTGAATATCCCTCTCACGGGGACATATCCAGTTAGCAGGTGCTGTTAACCAGACAAGTGCTTTTGAATATTGGTCCTGATAGTTTTTGCATCCTCACAGAACCTCACTGTTTATAAACACCTAAGTGTATAAGCTCTAATTATAAGATAAACTTATAGATCTCCTGCGATGTGAATCCTGAGCAAGGCTTGGACTGGCTAGTAATGAGGGAACCTTATGAATGTGAGAGAGTGATTTTTTTTTTCACCATTAGGTTGCCATACAGTTAGATTGAGGATAGTGATGGGTTTGAAATCTAGGCATGTTGGTGATCTGCTCTTCGGTTTCAGGGACATATTTTGTGACTCAGACATGTTCCACATATCTCTCCTGCTTGCAGAAGCTTCCCAAAAGTACTCTGAAGAAGCTGGGTCTGGAGCAAGCTAAAGCCCGTTACCTTCCAGTACACCTGCACGCCTGCCAGCTATCTCTACCAGTCCTAGAAGGGCAAAAGAATGTCAACTTGGTTTGCAAGCCACCTCGCTTCTTTCTTAACTCATTACGGCAGCTGAACTTGAGTTGCCCCAACTGAACAGACTGAGGAGTGAAAGGTATTACAAGAGGCACCAGGGCTGGGCTGGCCACAAGGCAGGCTAGGCGTCTTGATGGGCAGCATGGCGACTTTGTGTTGCTGCTTTGGTGCCTGTGGCAGGCCATATGCTTTGGCACATATGGCCTGCCGCTTCTGACCCCCCCTCAGACACAACTTCCTGTCAGAGGGTAGTCAGAAGCGGCAGGCCATGTTTGCTGAAGCACCTAGCGTGTTGTTGGCACCAAAGCGATGGCACAAACCCACCACTTTTAAACTGCCACTATCAGCCCCCCAGAAGACTGACTTGGCAGTGGCAGTGGGGAAGGGGAGCCGGCTCGGCACGATGGGGATGCAGCACATTTGGGGCTCCTGCCTGCCGAGAGGCACACCCTTCTTTCTCTCAGGATACACTGGAGATGTCTGGAAGAAAGATTTTAAATGTTGTAATCCATCAGATTGGACCACGTGATCTTGTAACACTCTTCAGATGTACAGCTAATTTAAGTATTTTCACGGCTGACACAACATGGACTAGCAGAACTCATGTTTTGAGTGTAACAGCGGACACTATGGATAAAGGAATAAAAGCTGTTTTTCACTTTGGAAATGGTGTCTCTCTTTATTGTAGTCCCAGGATATAACTCAAGGCATTTGGGCTTCCTGTATGAAGTTTGTTTCTGGACTCAAGAAGACTGCGAACAGATTGCATTTACAATGGTTTCCTTTATTTTATGTAGTCAGTAGCAGAGTAACTGTTGGCAGGGCAAGTTTAAAAAAAAAATCATCCCTGCACTACTGCTTCAAATCTATAGCAAAGAACCAGTCTTCAAGGGTAAGGTAGCTCACAATTTCTATCTAAAACTTACTGTCATATTACCAGACTGGACAATAAACCAGCTTGCGTTTCAAGAATATATTTCTAAGGGTCCCAGGTTTATTTTGACTGCAGTATAATCTGTAACATGACAATGTCTCCATTCCAGTTTTGACTGCACTGGGATGTTTAGATCTGTAGGTTGCTGGCCACAGGGTTGGGATAATGTGGACTCCTGTAAGAGGGAAGGTTGGGGGGGGGGGGAGACGCCTTTCAGTCAGATGATGATCATGGAACCAATACTGCCTAAGCTGTTTCAGGCCAAACCCCTTCTTTTAGAAGAAGATTCAAAGCAATGGCATTTGTTGATCCTCTTCTAGGCCAATGGATGGGGAATGAACTTACCTTCAGCCCAAGAGCCGACTAAGAAATTCACACTGAAACTTCAAACTTAAATATTGATCTCTTGGAGACTCTTCCATTTAATATTTTGAGCACAGCAGTAGACATAGTAGCTTCTCTGAGAGAGATGGTCATTCAAACTAAAGTTTGCATTTCCAGTTCATACTGCTAGACCCAGGGCCGGATTTACCTTGAGTGAGGCCCTACGCCAACAAAAATTGTGGGCCCCCAGCAGGGGCGGCCCAAGGGGGGTGCGGGGCCTCATTTGCATAATGGGCCTCATTTGCATAAATATTTGCATAATGTTACCATATACTAACTTTTAGTAAACGTGCCTCTTAATGAGTGTATGGATAAAGAAAGACTAAAAGATTTCTACATTACTATAATCCAGTGCCAACTGCCAGACACATTAGGAACTACTACAAACACTGCCCATTTAGAACCCATAGCAAACCCGCCGTATCCTAACAGCACTACCAGGACTCACAAAGCACCATACTCTACCAATCAAAAGGCAACACTGCAAATATTAAACCAATACATTTCAGAGAACAACAATACATGACCTACTGGGGAAAGAGAACAAGTGGCAATGTCAAATAGGAATTATATAAACAGAACACCTCAGCTCAGTTACACATGCAGAACATAGACCATCACCAAACAAGTAATCACAATTTAGAAACAGGAAGACAATAATTAAACTGGGAATCCCAAAAGCCAAACTTGGAATGTACAACACTGTAGAAATAAAACTATACATTAATTTGCTCTTGTACTAAACAAAGCGCAGAGTTAATGATGCACATTTACCAGAGCTGACATATTCCAATTAATAAATTCAAAATAAAGAGATATTTTTCTACCTTTTGTGCATTTGTTTCAGCTGCAATTGCTCCAGCCACTTTCTTCTGGTTTCTTCGTGTCTTCTGCTAACTCTCCATCGTCTGCTGTCCATTTGTCCTTTCTTCTCTTTTCTAGTTTTTTTCCATTCTCTCTCTACATCTGCTTTAACATACTAATCTTTCTCCTTTTGCTCTTTCCTCATTCCTATTTCATCCACTCAAATTTTACCTCTCCATCCTCAATCCCCACTTACTCTCCCAATACCCGGCCAATTGTAGATTTTTTATCCCTCCCACACAAAATATTTTTCCCTTCTCCATTTTACTCTTCCAGCCCCATCCCATTCTAATCCTCCCCCAACATCAGCTCCCTTCTAGTTCCAGCCTCACCCAGCATCCATTCCCTTCTAGTCCCTGCATCAGCCCATTTCCAGTCCTAGCCACCCATCAGCCCATTTCCAGTCCTAGCAACCCCCCAACCCAATACCAGTCCTAGCCCCCCATCAGCCCACAGCCCATTACCAGTCTTAACCACCCCCCAAAGCCCATTACCAGTTCTAAACCCCCCCCAACAGCCCACAGCCCATTACCAGTCCTAACCCCATCAGCCCACCTCCAGTCTTAACCCCCCAGCCCATTTCCAGTCCTAGCCCCCCCATAGCCCATTACCAGACAGCCCCCATCAGCCCACAGCCCATTACCAGTGTTATCCCCACCATAGCCCATTTCCAGTTCTAACCCCCCCCAACAGCACACAGCCCATTACCAGTCCTAACCCCATCAGCCCACCTCCAGCCTTAACCCCCCCCGCCAATTTCCCGTCCTAGCCCCCCCATAGCCCATTACCAGACAGCCCCCATCAGCCCACAGCCCATTACCAGTCTTAACCCCCCCCATAGCCCATTACCAGTTCTAACCCCCCCCCAACAGCACACAGCCCATTACCAGTCCTAACCCCATCAGCCCACCTCCAGTATTAACCCCCCCAGCCCATTTCCAGTCGTAGCCCCCCATAGCCCATTACGAGACAGCCCCCATCAGCCCACAGCCCATTACCAGTCTTAACCCCCCAAAGCCCATTACCAGTTCTAAACCCCCCCAACAGCCCACAGCCCATTACCAGTCCTAACCCCATCAGCCCACCTCCAGCCTTAACCCCCCAGCCCATTTCCAGTCCCAGCCCCCCCAATAGCCCATTACCAGTCCTACCCCCCCCCCCCATCGGCCTAACGTAAATTTAATAAAAAAAATAAAACTGCTGGCTGCCGCCGCGGGGCCCCCTCTGCAAGGTGAATCGGTCGGTCGGTCGGTCCGTCCCTCCCGCCCGTGCAGGCTTTGAGAGGCGCGAAGGGAGAGTGTCGCCCGCGCGTCTCTGTTAAGCCCGCAGGGGCTGATGTGAAATTTCTCACCAGCCCCTGCGGGCTTAACAGATACGCGAGAGAGACACTCTCCCTTTGCGCCTCTCAAAGCCTGCACGGAGGGAGGGAGGGACCGACCGACCGACCGATTCACCTTGCAGAGGGGGCCCTGCGGGTCAGTCCATGCTGCCGCGGCAGCAGAGAGGGCCCCACGGCGGCAGCCAGCAGTTTTTTTTTGTTTTTAATTTTATTTTTAAAAAAAGCTTATTCGATTTTTGTGGGCCCTTGCCAGCTGTGGGCCCTATGCCACGGCGTAATGGGCGTATAGGTAAATTCGGCCCTGGCTAGACCAGTCCAGACAAGCGGGTTATGTCCCTCTGCCAGCAGATGTTGGAGACAGAGAAAAAAACTCCAGAGCTGTGATTGGTCAGGCTCTGGTTGGTATAGGTGTACCTCTAGTGGTCCTAGCAGTATTTTCTCTGTCTCCAGCAGATGAAAGTGTTAAACAATCTTGTCTTTTACCTGGATGCACTCAGAGCACACAAGAGGTGTTTCTCTGAGTTTCCTAGGTCCCCTCTCTTATAGCTGTATTGTTTTTTAAGCTATAGTTAGTGACAATGCAGCAGGATCTAAGCTTCTGATCCATAGATCAGTGAAGCTCCCCATTATAATCAGCTCCTAGCCTCTGCCACAGAGCCTGTGTAGCTGGGGGTGGATCAATCTATCAAATTTTTTGCCATACAGTCACAGTTATAATTTTTACAGCATCTTTAAAGCATTTTCCTGCAAGCCTCTGCTTCTGTGCAGCACAGTGAGTACCTGCTTGACTTACCTCGCAGCTATTTTCTTCCGTTTTTTTTAACGGCACGGGGATCACTGGGTCTGTGTTTCTTCAATTTTTGGCAGCACTCCTCTCCTCTCCCCCCAGCAATTTCACCACGTTTTTGAGGTTTTTAGAGCTTAGGAAACTTTTATTTTGTAGTTTTTCTGTGCCGACGGCCATTTTGAAAATCAGGAGAGATTTCTCTTCAGTGTGTTTTTGGCGGGAGCAGTTCTGGGCAGCCATTTCAAAGCATTTAACATGCTGTGAAGGCACAGGCAGTTTGAAAATCCCTTTTCTTTGAAGAGTCTTCTGTTTCCCTAAGCCTAGGTTGATTTTTGTTTAAAAAAAAAAAAAAGGTTTAAGTCTCTACAATGTCTGTTTCTCTGCACAGGTGCATTGTATGTAATTGTAGCAGCAAAGCGCAGACAAACCAATGATACCAGGAGTCTGTTCAGAAGGTCCAAATCATTTATTTGTGCACAAGTCTCGAACCAATCAATTTCAAAATGGCTGAGCCAAGTTTTCAAGCATTACAACAACTTTTATAGACTTCTGTTCCATTCTAGGTATAGAAAAACATTTCATTGGTCCCGGTAACCTCCCGTACCTCCCGTACCTCTTCTATTGGTCCCGGTACTGATAAGTTTATCCAATTATGTCCCTCCAGTGGGCATGACACCTGCATACCCCCCTTCTAGTCCCAATTACAATGGTCAGTTCATCAACTTGTTACTTTCACACTCTCAAGGTTATAGAACCAATTTGTACGTGCAGAGGAGCTGGGCTCTGCAACTCATCTGTCAGCACTCCCAATTATTTCTTTGCAGATGTACTTTTTCTTATCAGTAACTTTTAAACATGTATTTTCTGTATTTTTCCATCTTTCAATACTGCAATTCTGCTTACCTAAGCTAATTCAATACTTCTACTGAGTTCTATCTTACAATAGCAGCATATTGGGGGATGTGCAATCCTATATGCCTCTCCACAGGCCTCATTTACAGGTCAAGCTAGCCATGCTGGCCTGCTTATGTTCGGACACTGTGGGTCACAGGCCTGCACCTGCCACATTCCCCCCTTTGATTAATCTCACCCTATTACTTAATAAGGTGTGAGAATTAAATCACTTTCTGAAGAATCACATCCTGGCTAAAGGATTTCTACCAGGACTGGCTGTATATAAAGCCATGATTTTTGTTGCGGTCTTCCGCTCTACTGTACTATCAATAGTGTTATGAATGGAACGCATACAACATGGGATCAAACATGGTAATAAGAAGATAACAGCAACAAGGATTAGTACCAATACGATGAAAGTCTTAAATCCTCCCACCCATGAAAAGAGGTTAGCAAACCAATTAGGAAATTTCAATGAGTGCCACGTCTGTACTGGCACATAAGCATGTCTTTGCATATCTTTAGCAATTTCTTCAACTACTTGACCTTTATCATCTATTTTCAAACAGCAATTGGTTAAGTTCAGTTTACCACATACTCCTCCTTCAGCTGCTAACAAATAATCAAGTGCTAAGCGGTTCTGATATATCGCAGTGCGCATCTGTGTACTTTGTCTAGCTAAAAGCGTAAGAGCATGACTAGTTTCGTTAGTTATTATTTCAACTACTGCTTGTAAGCGAATAATACGATTAATCATATAAATTGGGGTACGATAACCATACATACCATCATCATTCCAAGTGGCGGGTCCATAATATTCAATGATTCTTTCTGGTGGCCAATCATCACCTTGCCATTTCTTCCACTTGCCTATCTGTAAGGCCTCTCTCTTCTGTCTTAGTGCTCTTTTGTGTCGGTGGGTAGTGTATACTGGGTATCCTAATTGTTCTCCATGTTCAGTGTTTAAAAGAAAGAAAGAAGGTCTGATGGTTCCTAAGACACATGCTCCTCCCCAGTGTGGTGGGAGTTGTGCATATGCTCGGTTTCCACAGATCCAATATAGGCCAGGTGGGGCTTGCCAGGCTTGGACTTTGGCAAGGTTAGTCCATAGACCTGCAAGTTCAGGAAATCTGGCTAATGGGTTAGGAGGTTCAGGATGTCCGATTCCTGACCACCATGCTATCTTCTTGGTCGTGGCATTATAGTACTTCTGGCTAAGACAGACCAGCTGTCCTACCTTTTGGGTGAACTGGGGTCCAGTTCTGGCATAGCAAAGACGTCCAACGATTGAGTGCGCTAACACCCATTCACTGGTAGTCTTGTGTAATTCAGTCTGATTATAAATCATGGAATAATTCAATTCTTGGGCTTCCCATGGCCACTGATCTCCCATTTGGGTTCCGCCACAGAAATAACAATCTGTGATCTTAAGACTAGATACTACTGCTCCGGCTAATTCTAGAAATAAATTCTGTGAGGGGTGAGGGATCTCAAACTTATTTACATGCATGGCTTCGTAAAAAGTATTATGAATATGATATTTAGATGACTTGTGGGCTTGGGTATTCAATCTGATATACACAATGGTCCCTGGATCTATTGCTCCTCCAGCAATACGTAAACCAAACTTATATCCTTGTTTCCATGCATGGGGATTGTGTATACGTAAGTGTAAGGGGTTACAAGCATCTTTCTGACATTTATCATTTGTGGTTGGCTTGGTTAAAGTAGCCATTCGTTTATCTATTTTCTCATCAGTTATACCAGTGTTCCAGGTAGCATAAAAAACACATCCCCAATACGGGCAATAGTAGTCTGCTGCTGGGGCAGTACTATAGCCTGGTTCCTTTTTACCTGTACACTTTCTCCATCCCGTGGCACCTTCTGGACACATATACTTATGGTCATTTCGATACGCTTTCTCCCATGTACCACAGATGGAGTAACTATCTCTATTAATAGCATTGCATGCATCAAAATTCAAAACAGCAGGCTTAGTAATGTCCTTAAGGGTGGCGTTGCAGCTAATATAGGTCCATCTGCATCCTTCCATCTTATTTCCATCGTGTAATAGGATGGATTCTGATGCGGATTATAGCATGTTTTAATTTTTCCATGAGTGCAAACATTTAGTTCAGTGGTGTTATAGATACACCGAGTTACTGTCCCCTTGCAGGTATAGTAAGAATGATAAAGCAAAGTCTGAGTTACTTTCAGTCCAATTCTAGTAGAAGTAATGCAGGCAGTGCATGGAGGTAAAGCATGAGTCTGTTCAAAACCTCCAAAGAAGGCAACCAAAGCAAAGCAAAAGTAAAGATGCATGTCGATGTTGATTGGAGTTCTTCTGAATCCTCAGCTTGCTGATCTTGATCACGACGGTCTTTTATTCTTCGTCCCGTTTGCTAATGAAGCAATTTAACGGGTGCTGAGTGTTGATTGAAGATCCTCAGGTTGTCCAGTACACATTAACCAACTTATTAGCAATTTCAGTTGGCTTGTGAAGTCTGGCTTAGTCAATGTAGTCTCTAAGTAGTGTGTCAAATCACACACAAATTGGGTTCGTTGAAACAAAGCTGTTGCTGCATGGAAAACAGCAATCCTCTTCGAAAGACTTGGCTGCTGCAAAGCACTTGTGATGAAGTGTCTAAGCTGCTGGTTGCCGTCTCAAAGTAACTCGCAAGGGTGCATCAAGATGCTGTTCTGCTGTCCACTGCTCAGGTTCAGGATCAGCGGCGGGCTTGACTCTGCTGTGGTGGATCCAGGCGTCGATCTCGGCTACCTTTACTGCAGTTGGGGTAGACAGGATGACGGTGTACGGTCCCTTCCAATGGGGTTCCAACGGTGTCTTCTTCCAATCTTTGATCCACACCGAGGTACCAGGCTGGTAGGGATGCAAGGGTTCCGTCAAGTTGATAGGCAACTGGTCTTGGATCCACGTATGGAGAGTCTGCAGAACAAAACTAAGAGCTAGAAGTTCTTGTCTGGTTACTTCTGAACCAATCTGGGCTAAACTTCCTTTGACTCCCTGCACTATTGGTGGGGGTTTACCATACAGAACTTCAAAAGGGGAAAATCCTGTTGACTTTACAGGAGCTGAGCGTATTCTGAGTAAAGCTATGGGGAGCACTTGGGGCCACTTCAATTGTGTCTCCTGACAAAGCTTGGACATTTGGGCTTTCAAGGTACGATTCATTCGCTCAACTTTCCCTGAACTCTGGGGTCTGTATGCAGTGTGGAGTTTCCATTGTATCTGCAAAGCTTTTGCTAACTGCTGAGTAACTTGGGAGACAAATGAGGGTCCATTGTCTGACCCTATTACTGCTGGAATTCCGAATCTGGGGACAATCTCTCTCATTAAGACTTTGGTAACTTCTCGGGCTTTCTCAGTTCTGGTTGGGAATGCTTCTACCCACCCAGAGAAAGTACATACTAATACTAATAGGTAATGGTACCCATTGGCTTTTGGCATTTCGGTGAAATCAACTTGGAGGTTGTGCATGGGGGTCACACCTCTTGACTGAACTCGGGGTGCTGTAATAAGGCCTTGCTTGGCATTATTCTTGGCACAAGTTTGACATTGTCGTGCTACTGAAGCTGATATGGTTGTCATCAGAGGGATGTAGAAATGTGGTCTGAGTGCTTTTTCCATAGCACTCTTCCCATAGTGGGTGGCTTCGTGGAAAGCTTTGACAAAGGATGGTCCTAACAGTTCAGGAATTACTATTCGTCCAGGAGGTTGACTGCCCTCTTCTGGAGGCAGCTCAATCCATCCATCTTTCAGTACTCCATTTTCTCTGTCACAATAGTAATCCAATTCTTTGGTGGTATATCGTGGGGTCCATAGATTCAAAGGTACTGGAAACAATGCTGCTTGCATCGGCATAGCTTGTGGGGCAATTTGTCCTGTCATAGCTGCTTGTCGTGCTGAGGCATCTGCAAATCTATTCCCTCGGGCAACTTCTCCTTTTCCTGCTTGATGTCCTCTGCAATGCATGACAGCTACACGTGTTGGGGCCCATACTGCATCAAGTAACATCAATATTTCGGGACCATATTTGACTGATTTTCCTCCAGATGTGATGAGTCCTCTTTCTTTATAGAGAGCTCCATGGGCGTGCAAGGTAGTGAAGGCATATTTGGAATCTGTATATACATTTAGCACAAGTTTTTCTCCTAACAACAATGCTCTGGTACAGGGGTCGGCAACCCGCGGCTCCGGAGCCGCATGCGGCTCTTTCTCACCTTTGCCGCGGCTCCGGAGCACACTGCCCGCCCGGTATTTATGGCGTTATGGGCTCCCTCCCTTCTTCTGCAGCCGCGGCTCCCTGCCTGTTAGGGAACCGCGGCTGTGCTTTTAAAATCATCTCGGAGCCCTTCCTGTCTTGACGGGCTCCGTGCAGCATTGTCCCGCAGATATGGATGGATGGATGGAGGGAGGGGGGCTGACATGGAGGGATGGAGGGGGCTGACATGGAGGGAGGGAGCTGATATGGATAGATGGAGGGAGGGGGGCTGACATGGAGGGAGGGAGCTGATATGGATGGAGGGAGGGGGGCTGACATGGAGGGAGGGAGCAGATATGGATGGATGGAGGGAGGGGGGCTGACATGGAGGGTGGGGGGCTGACATGGAGGTTTGGAGGGGGCTGACATGGTGGGTGGGAGCTGATATGGATGGATGGAGGGAGGGGGGCTGACATGGAGGGAGGGAGCTGATATGGATGGAGGAGGGAGGGGGGCTGACATGGAGGGAGGGAGCAGATATGGATGGATGGAGGGAGGGGGGCTGACATGGAGGGAGGGAGCTGATATGGATGGTGGGAGGGGGGCTGACATGGAGGGAGGGAGCTGATATGGATGGATGGAGGGAGGGGGGCTGACATGGAGGGAGGGAGCAGATATGGATGGATGGAGGGAGGGGGGCTGACATGGAGGGAGGGAGCAGATATGGATGGATGGAGTGAGGGGGGCTGACATGGAGGGAGGGAGCAGATATGGATGGATGGAGGGAGGGGGGCTGACATGGAGGGAGGGAGCAGATATGGATGGATGGAGGGAGGGGGGCTGACATGGAGGGAGGGAGCTGATATGGATGGAGGGAGGGGCTGACATGGAGGGAGGGAGCTGATATGGATGGAGGGAGGGAGGGGGGCTGACATGGAGGGAGGGAGCAGATATGGAGGGAGGGAGCTGATATGGATGGATGGAGGGAGGGGGGCTGACATGGAGGGATGGAGGGGGCTGACATGGAGGGAGGGGGGCGGACATGGAGGGAGGGGGCTGATATGGATGGATGGATGGAGGGAGGGAGCTGATATGGATGGATGGAGGGAGGGGGCTGACATGGAGGGAGGGAGCAGATATGGATGGATGGAGGGAGGGGGGCTGACATGGAGGGAGGGAGCTGATATGGATGGAGGGAGGGGCTGACATGGAGGGATGGCGGGGGCTGACCTGGCGGGCGGGGGGCTGACATGGAGGGAGGGAGCAGATATGGAGGGAGGGAGCTGATATGGATGGAGGGAGGGAGGGGGGCTAACTGGGGGGGTGGGAGGGGGCTGACAGGGAGGGAGGGGGGCTGACATGGAGGGAGGGAGCTGATATGGATGGATGGAGGGAGGTGGCTGACATGGATGGAGGTAGCTGATATTGATGGAGGGAGGGGGCTGACATGGAGGGATGGTGGGGGCTGACCTGGCGGGAGGGAGCTGATATGGATGGAGGGAGGGGGGCTGACATGGAGGGATGGAGGGGGCTGACATGGAGGGAGGGAGCTGATATGGATGGAGGGAGGGAGGGGGCTGACATGGAGGGATGGAGCACTGGTAATGGGGTTGAGGGGACGAGCACTGGAAATGAGCTGATTAGGGGAGGCTAGGACTGGTAATGAGCTGATGGGGGGTAGGACTAGTATTGGGCTGATTAGGGGAGGCTAGCACTGGTAATGGGGTTGAGGGGGGATTAGCACTGGAAGGTACTGGGAGTGAGGACTGGAAAGGGGCTGATATTGGGGAGGGTTACTGGGACTGGAAATAGGCTGATGGAAAGAAGTGAAGAAAACGAAAGAAGAGATAAGAAATGGCAGATGGACCATAGACCACAGAAAGAGAGCTAAGAGAAGACAGGAAAGCAGAAGCCTCAGATCGGGACCAGCATGATCAAAGAATAAATTGGTCAGACAACAAAGGTAGAAAAAATAATTTTATTTCATATTAGTGATTTGACTACAAAATCATCATAATTTTGAAATCAAATATTGTTACTTGTTGTTGTGATATTTTCTGGCGGTTTTTTTTTTTGTGTGTGAAGGAAGAGGGGTAGTCTTATACGGCGAGTATAGGCCAAACACCTATATTTTAACAGGAAAAGTAGGGGGTCGTATATAGCATTAAGGTAAGAAACAATATATGCAGTGTTAGATTTGTTTTAAATGTCGCAATGGTTTTGCGGCTCCCAGTTTTTTTTTTCCCTTCGGAAACGGGTCCAAGTGGCTCTTTACGTCTTAAAGGTTGCAGACCCCTGCTCTGGTAAGTGCTATCAATTCGGCTTTCTGGGCTGATGTGCCTGAGGCTAGGGCTGATGATTCAACTACTTCATGTTGAGTGACGACTGCATATCCGGCACAGCGTCGTCCATCAAGGATGAGACTGCTCCCATCAACATAATAGGTTTGGTCAGGATTGTCTATGGGCACATCTGTCAAGTCGGGTCGGCTGGAGAACACAGTCTCCATGACTTCGATACAGTCATGTTCTGGGAGTTCTTCACTGATGGGTATCAAGGTGGCTGGATTCAGGGCATGGCTCACTTCAAGTTGTATCTGTGGGTTTTCACATAACATGCTCTGGTACTTCAACATTCGGGAATTGGTGAGCCAATAATTTGCTTTTTGTTCCATAAGGGCAAGGACTGCATGTGGCACAGTGACTCGTATGTTCTGTCCTAGTGTGAGTTTGTCTGCTTCACTCACTAGTAGCGCTGTAGCTGCAACTGCTCTCAAGCAAGGTGGCCATCCTTTGGCCACGGGGTCCAATTGTTTCGATAGGTAGGCTACAGGTCGCTCCCAATTTCCCAATTTCTGAGTCAACATGCCCAAGGCATTTCCCTGTGCCTCATGTACAAACAAGTGGAAAGGCTTGTGGACATCTGGTAGTCCAAGTGCTGGTGATGACATTAATTCTTCTTTTAACGTCTTAAAGGCTGTATCCTGCTCAAGTCCCCACTCCAGTGGCGACTTTTCTTCTCCTTTTGTGACTTCATACAGTGGTTTGGCAATTTGGGCAAAGTTGGGTATCCAAATTCGGCAATATCCTGCCGCTCCCAGAAAGGCTCTGACTTGCTTTCTGGTTGTTGGAGTTGGAATTCTACATACTGCTTCTTTTCTTTCTCTGCCTAATCTTCTGCTTCCTTGGGTAATACGAAAACCCAAGTATTTCACTTCTTTTTGGCATAGCTGTGCTTTGGCTCTGGAAACTTTGTATCCAGCTTCCTCTAGTAACTGCAAGAGATCTTTGGTGGCTAGTATACATTCACTTTCTGATACGGCAGCTATCAACAGATCATCCACGTATTGGAGAAGCACTCTCTTCCCCGGGGCTACTGGATAGCTTGAAAGGTCTTGATTCAGTGCGGCACTAAAGATGGTAGGCGAATTCTTGAATCCTTGGGGTAATCTTGTCCAGGTAAGTTGGCCCCCTCTTCCAGAGATGGGGTCCTGCCATTCGAATGCAAACAATATTTGGCTTACAGGGGCTAATCTTATGCAAAAGAATGCATCTTTTAAATCCAGTACAGTGAAATGGGTAGCTTCAGCAGGTATCAGTCCTAGGAGGGTGTAAGGATTGGGTACGACTGGATGTATGGTCTCAGCTGCATCATTTACTCTTCTCAAATCTTGCACTGGGCGATAATCATCTGTCCCAGGCTTCTTTACTGGCAAAAGTGGAGTGTTCCATGGGGATTGGCATACTTTTAGTAGGCCATACTCAAGCAATCTTTGTAGGTGGCGATGAATGCCTTCAATTGCGGCTCTTGGGAGAGGGTATTGTTTGACGTGCACTGGTGTAGCACTAGGCTTGAGGGTTACAATCACTGGAGCTATATGTTTGGCTAGGCCTGGGGGGCTGCCTTCTGCCCATACTCCAGGTGGTGCATCAATACTTTTCAAAGTTTGTTCAAAATAGGTATCTTGAATCGAATCATCAATGTAGTATCTCCATTCTTCTTCTCGGGGAACTGTCAGCAGCATCACTCCTGCTGGTTTGGTTTGGGGATTTACTGTCATTTGCATTTCTCCTTGTTCAGAGAAAGATATTTGTGCTTGAAGCTTGGCTAACATATCTCGTCCCAGTAGTGGCACTGGACATTCGGGCATGTAAAGGAATTGATGAGTTACTTGCTGTCCTCCCAGACTGCATATTCGGTTTTGAAGAAAAGACTTTGTGGCTTTGGCACCAGTTGCTCCTATAATGGTGACTGCTTTTGTAGTGAATGGGGCTATCTTTTTGTCTATTACTGAATGTTGTGCTCCAGTATCAACCATAAAGTCCATAATTTGGTCTCCTATTTGTATTCCGACCATAGGCTCCTGGAGACCTAAAGCAAACTTGGAGCCCGGTCTGTCCTAATCCACGTCATTCTCATCATGGGCTGGTGTGGCCAATGCTTGAATGGCTCCTCCTCTCTCTCGCTGGAATTGTTCTCGATTGGCTCCTCCTCGGCTTCGGGGATAGCTTCGTCTTTCTTCTCGCCACTGATGGCTGCTGTCATCATCATGCTGGGCGTCTTCGAGTTGCGGGCACGTATCTCTCCAATGTCCTTCCTCTCTGCAATAGGCGCATTGGTTCACGCCTAGTCTCTGGGTCCGGCCTCCGCCTTGACCCCGCCCTCTTCCTCTGCTCCTTCGACTAGGGACACCTCCCCTTTTCTGTTCCACTATGGCCGCAGCCAAAAAATCAGCTTTCTTCTTCATCTTTCTATCACATTCTCTCTGTCTTTCAGTATCACGATTCACATACACCTTATGAGCGACTTCCAATAACTGTGTTGCATTCATGCCCGCAAACCCTTCTAACTTCTGTAATTTGCGTCTAATGTCTGGTTGAGACTGGTTTACAAAAGCAGAATTCACCATACATAAACTTCCTGGTGCCTCGGGATCATAGGGAGTATACATTCTGTATGCTTCAGTTAATCTCTCATAAAAATCTGCTGGGCTCTCATCTATTCCTTGAATTACTCCTGCAACTTTGGAAAGGTTCATAGCTTTCTGGCCCCCCCTTTTCAGGCCTTGTAAAAAGCCTTGGCGAAAACGGGCTAGGGCTGTGGATCCTTCATCTGTATTTGGATCCCATTGGGGGTCTTCATTCGGGAATTCTCTCTGAGCTGCTTCTCGACGGTCTATTATATTCTGCCCCTGTGCCGGAGCTACAGGGTTCTCTGCCATCCATTCAATAGCTGCTTTTCTAATTCTTGCTCGCTCTTCTGTCGTGAATAGGGTGGTCAGGAGCTGACGGCAATCTGGCCAAGTGGGTTGGTGAGTTTCCATAATACTAGTTACTAATTCTGTCAGCTCCTGGGGCTTACTAGTATAGGAGGCGTAATGCGACCTCCAATTTAATAAATCAGTTGTAGAGAAAGGGATATACACATAAGTTAGGGGTCCCGCTACCACTTCATCATTATCATTCTTTATGGGCACTCCCGGGACTTGCCGTAAGGGAAACAGTTTGGCTGCCATGGGTGTCTTTTGGGATCTAAGGGTTATCGTTGTTGCCTTTGCAGGAGTCACTTTCTTTTTCTCAACAGGTTTTGCTTTGGGTTTCTCTCTCTGGCGTGCTAGTGCTAACGCTGGCTTTCTCAATTATTTGTACACTTTCCTCCTCATCTGGGGGATTCTCTCTTTCTCCTTCTTCGGTCTCCACTTCTGACTCGCTTTTTAGGTCCTCCTCTTCCTTTCCCGCTAATTCTTCCTCTTTCTCTCCTCCGGGAGGGGGATCAGGGGTTGGGTCCCGCCTCGGCTCTGGCCGTCTCTGGGGTTCTGGGGCAGGACGCCGGGCTACTCTTACTGGACCTGGGGTTCGGGGCTGCCTGAGAGTTATTTCTGGGGAATCAGGATCTGCCAGGATGGGCTTCTTTCTGGCTTTCTTATCCTGCTCTTTCATTCTAGGCTGTTCCGTTTTCTGTCTAGAATCTGTTTTAGCTAACATTATTCTGCACTGTTCCTCATAACAGCGCTGCGGATCTTCACAAATACTTAACCAGGAATCTATATAGGGGTACTGGTCGGGGTGCGCTATCCGCACTCTACGGTGTATTGACTGAATAATCTCTACATTGAACGTTCCCTCTCGGGGCCAGATGGGGTCTAGATCGGGCCACTCCCTAGTACACAAAATCTGCAAACGGGCTGCTATCATTTTAATACCATAATCTCCTGAATATCCCTCTTTAAAATGTGCGATCATACATTCTAATGGAGTGTTTCTAGTAGACCCCGCCCCTCCCATTTCGATGTGTGCGTGCAACAACAGACAGAAGGGAAAAGGAGGGCGGACCGTGGGTAAGGGGTCCTCACGGCCCTGGAAACGTATAGGGAATACAAATAACAAGACAAGACGACAATCGCTTCCCCCTTTTTGCGACCTGAACGCGGTCGCCCGGTCAGGAAATGCGCTACTCAGGGGTCCGCCTTCACTTGGTCCGTGCTGCCAGACCTCTCATTCACACTTCGTTCACACAATCATGCTAGCAACGTATCCCAGAATGCATTCGTTTCTATCTGTTCTGACTAGTCTTTTCCAATTTCCCAATTACAAAAAGGATGGAGGTTTCACCCGGCGAATTCCCATGCGGGGTTACTCGGCCCTTCCTTGAGAGTTGATCATGCTCTCTTACCAATTCCCAATATCTCGAGATTACAAATTCCAAAGTTCCAAGTTCCAATGGCAGTACTGCTCTTTCTATTTCTGTCTAGACCCAAAATCAAAACTATACTCACCGGATCCGGTCCTCAAACTTCCCAAGCAGGCGCATGAGTTGGACCTCGGACTCCCCTCACTCGGGTTCGAGGCGTTGACTCCAGCCGGGCTCGTCACCCGCCGAGGTCCGACCAGCTCCCTCCGATACAAGGGACCGGTGGCGCCAGGGAGCAGCCCTCGTCGGAAGGGCGCGATCCCGGCAGGACCAAGCCTATAGAGGCGGAAAGTCGTGGTATATTGCCCTATATACACTTTGATTCCACAACTTCCCGGCCAATGCACCAAGGAATATGTAGCAGCAAAGCGCAGACAAACCAATGATACCAGGAGTCTGTTCAGAAGGTCCAAATCATTTATTTGTGCACAAGTCTCGAACCAATCAATTTCAAAATGGCTGAGCCAAGTTTTCAAGCATTACAACAACTTTTATAGACTTCTGTTCCATTCTAGGTATAGAAAAACATTTCATTGGTCCCGGTAACCTCCCGTACCTCTTCTATTGGTCCCGGTACTGATAAGTTTATCCAATTATGTCCCTCCAGTGGGCATGGCACCTGCATACCCCCCTTCTAGTCCCAATTACAATGGTCAGTTCATCAACTTGTTACTTTCACACTCTCAAGGTTATAGAACCAATTTGTACGTGCAGAGGAGCTGGGCTCTGCAACTCATCTGTCAGCACTCCCAATTATTTCTTTGCAGATGTACTTTTTCTTATCAGTAACTTTTAAACATGTATTTTCTGTATTTTTCCATCTTTCAATACTGCAATTCTGCTTACCTAAGCTAATTCAATACTTCTACTGAGTTCTATCTTACAATAGCAGCATATTGGGGGATGTGCAATCCTATATGCCTCTCCACAGGCCTCATTTACAGGTCAAGCTAGCCATGCTGGCCTGCTTATGTTCGGACACTGGGTCACAGGCCTGCACCTGCCACATAATAGGAAGCAGAAGGAGTTAATAGATCGCTTGTGTTCCACCTGTATGCTGCATCCAGGAGAATCTTCTTCCTCCATACTCACTGCGCTGCCAGCTGGGGACATCAATGCCTTAACTCCTCCCTCTTTAGAGCCACTGCAGCCAGCTCTACCTGCAGAAAGGGCTCAGTCAGCTCCCATTTTGCTTCCACAGCCGCTGGAAGCCACAGCAGCTTCAGCTGACAGTGAGTTCCTGACGCTCTTCCACCAGGCATGGCACCTGTGGATTTCGGAGTCTTTTGGTATACCTCTAGCACCCGCCCCGGTAGCAAAGATATGGTGGGGTCTTGCAAGCGGTCCCATAAGACCTCAGACCTTAAAGCAGTACGTCCTCCCAGGAACGTTGCATGTGGCTTGCGGGACACTACGGATATCCAAGAAGACTTGAAATCTTCGGAGGTGAGCCCTGATTCGTCGGAGAAAGAAGATGGGGAATATTCTCCGTCTGATTCTTCGCTGACAGTTCAAGAGGACTCTCAAGATATCAGACTTTTTCAGAAAGAGGAGTTGCAGGCCCTAATCACACAGGTGATAGAGTCGCTATGCCTAGCCGACACCTGATCCTCAGAGTTCTCAAACCCTTTTGCAGCCGGATTCCATTTTACAGAGCATTCGTAAGCTTTCCAAAGCTTTTTCCTTCCAGCCGAGTTACAGCAAATGGTATCTCGAGAGTGGGACTCTCCAGAGTCCTCTCTATGTACGGCACGCCGTAATGGTCAGTTATACCCTTGGTTTCCCTCTGATCATAAGATATGCCATATTGGGTCAGACCAAGGTCCATCAAGCCCAGTATTCTGTTTCCAACAGTGGCCAATCTAGGTCATACGTACCTAGCAGTTTCCCCAAGGGACACAGGTTCCACAATGCTTGTATTGGTTCAAGCATTGATATCCTGGGTCCCTTCTTAACAATGGTTTATGGACCTTTCCTCCAGGAACTTGTCCAAACCTCCTTTAAACCCAGCTACACTAACAGCCTTTACTACATCCTCCAGTAACAAATTCCAGAGTTTGATTACACGTTGAGTGAAAAAATATTTTCTTTTATTAGTCTTAAATAGTTTACCCTGTAGCTTCATTGCATGTCCCCTAGTCTTTCTATATTCTGATAAGGTAAACAATCGATCTACGTTTACCCGTTCCACTCCATTCATTAATTTATAGACTTCTATCATATCTCCCCTCAGCCGTCTCTTTTCCAGGTTAAAGAGCCCCAACCTTTTTAGCCTTTCTTCATAGGAGTATCCTTCCACCCCCTTTACCATTTTGGTGGCTCTTCTCTGAACCTTTTCTAAAATCGCTATATCCTTTTTAAGATACGGCGACCAGAATTGCACACAATATTCAAGGTTCGGTCTCACCATGGAACGATATAGAGGCATTATAATATCTTTTGTTTTATTTTCCATTCCTTTCCTTATCATACCTAGCATTCTATTTGCTCTCTTGGCCGCTGCTGCACACTGGGCCGAGGGTTTTAACATGGTATCCACAATGACGCCTAAATCTTTTTCCTGGGTGGTGGTTCCTAATGTGGAACCTTGCATCGTGTAACCATAGTTTGGGTTGTTCTTCCCTAGGTGCATAACCTTGCACTTGTCCACATTAAATTTCATTTGCTATTTTGATGCCCAGTCTTCCAATTTATCAAGATCCTCTTGCAATTTTCCACAATCCTCTTGGGTTTTAACAACTTTAAATAGTTTTGTGTCATCTGCAAATTTGATAACCTCACTTGTTATTCCACTTTCCAGGTCATTTATGAATATGTCAAAAAGCAGCGGACCCAGCACAGATCCCTGGGGTACACCACTATTCACCTTTCTCCATTGGGAAAATTGGCCATTTAGCCCTACCCTCTGCTTTCTATCTTTTAACCAGTTCCTGATCCACAATAGTACACTGCCTCCTATCCCATGACTCTTTAGTTTTGCCAAAAGTCTCTGATGAGGGACCTTGTCAAAGGCTGTCTGAAAGTCCAGATACACAATATCAACCGACTCACCTTTGTCCACCTGATTATTCACTCCTTCAAAAAAACATAACAGATTAGTAAGACAAGATCTTCCTTGTCTAAAGCCATGTTGGCTGTCTCCCATTAGGTCATGACTATCTACATGCTGAGTAATTTTATTCTTTATGATGGTTTCTACCATTTTTCCCGGTACTGATGTGAGGCTCACCGGTCTGTAGTTTCCCGGATCACCCCTGGAACCCTTTTAAAAAATTGGTGTTACATTGTCGATCCTCCAATCTTCAGGTATTAGAGATGATTTTAATGATGGTTCACAGATTACTAATAGCAGGTCTGCAATCTCGTATTTCAGTTCTTTCAACACCCTTGGATGTATACCATCCGGCCCCGGTGATTTGCTACTCTCCAGTTTATCTAATAGTTGTAATACATCTTCCCGATGTATCGATATTTCCTTCAATTCTTCCGCACCTTTAAATACCACTTCAGTCATGGGTAACATCCCTACATCTTCCTCAGTAAAGACTGAAGCAAAGAATTCATTCAATTTCTCCGCTATCGCCTTCTTGCCTCTTAGTGCTCCTTTAACCCCTTTATCATCTAATGAACCAACTGACTCACAGGACTTTTGCTAGGAATGTACTTGAAAAGGTCTTAACTTTGCGTTTTTGCTTCCGCAGCAAGCTTCTTCTCAAATTCTCCCTTTGCCTGCCTTATCAATGCCTTGCATTTGACTTGCTAGTGCTTGTGCTGTTTCCAGGTTTCGTAGTTTGGCTCTTTTTTCCATTTCCTGAAAGATGCTTTTTTGGCAACAACAGCCTCTCTGACCTCACCTTTAAACCATGCTGGCAGTTTTTTGGACTTCCTTCCACTTTTCTTAAAGCGTGGAATACAGCTGGTCTGGGCTTCCAAGATAGTATTTTTCAACAACAGCCAAGCCTGATGTACGCCTTTAACCTTTGCAACTGCTCCTTTTAGTTTTTTCTTAACTGTTTACCTCATTTTATCATAGTTTCCCTTTCGAAAGTTAAAAGGTAGTACTGTGGATTTCCTTACTATCCCTCCTCCACTAATTAAATCAAAGGCGATCATGCTATGATCACTATTGCCAAGTGGCCCCAACAACCTTATCTCTTGCACTAGATCTGGTGTTCCACTAAGGACTAGGTCTAATATGGCTTCCCCTCTAGTCGGTTCATGAACCAGCTGCTCCAAGAAGCAGTCATTTATTTCATCTAGGAACTTTATCTCCCTATCATGTCCTGACGTGACACTGACCCAGTCGATACCGGGGTAGTTGAAATCACCCATTATTATTACTGCACTGTAACTTTTGTTAGCTTCCTTGATTTCTTTGAGCATTTCATCATCCATTTGGTCATTCTGGCAAGGCGCTCGATAGTACACCCCCACTGCCATTGCCTTCCCCCTTTTACATGGAATTTCAATCCATATAGATTCTACAGCAGATTTTGTTTCCTGCAAAACTTTAATCCTTTCTGACTCAATGCCCTCTCTAACATAGAGAGCAACCCCTCCACCAATTTGATCAGCTCTATCATTACGATATAGTTTGTACCCAGGTATCACAGTGTCCCACTGGTTGTCCTCCTTCCACCATGTCTCTGATATTCCAATCATATCTAACCTTTCATTTAGTGCTATATATTCTAACTCTCCCATCTTATTTTTTAGACTTCTAGCATTTCCATACAAGCATTTTAGAGAATGTATTTTACTCATATTAATTTGGCTATTGTTAGACATGGGTAATTTGGGATCTTTAAGCTCAGTCTGCTCCATACTTGAGGGCATTTGGGCTACTTTACTCTTTTGTGGAACCTCTCTGCTTTTGGTAGTATCCTTCAAAGATACATTCTTCCGAACCATCCGCTCTTGGGCGACTGTCGGCTTTCCCCTAATATCTAGTTTAAAAGCTGCTCTATCTCCTTTTTAAAGGTTAATGCCAGCAGCCTGGTTCCATCCTGGTTAAGATGAAGCCCATCCCTTCAGAAGAGCCCCTCCTTTCCCCAGAATGTTCCCAAGTTCCTAACAAATCCAAAACCCTCATCTCTGCACCATTGTCTCATCCACGCATTGAGACTCCGGAGCTCTGCCTGCCTTTTGGGTCCGCGCGTGGAACAGGAAGCATTTCGGAGAATGCTACCCTGGAAGTTCTGGATTTCAACTTCCTACCTAAAAGCCTAAATTTAGCTTCCAGAACCTCCCTACCACATTTTCCTATGTCATTGGTACCGACATGTACCAAGACAGCAGACTCCTCCCCAGCACTATCTAAGACCTTATCTAGGTGGCGCGTGAGGTCCGCTACCTTCGCACCAGGCAGGCATGTTACCAGGCGATCCTCACGTCCACCAGCCACCCAGCTATCTACATGCCTAATGATCGAATCACCAACTATAACGGCTGTCCTAACCCTTCCCTCATGGGCACATGGCCCTGGAGAAACTTCCTCGGTGCAAGAGGGTTTTACATCACCTGGAGGACAGGTCCTAGTTACAGGATCACTTCCTGCCACACCAGGGTGATGCTCTCCTGTCACGTGACCTCTCTCCTCCATGGCAACAGGGATGCTGCCAGACTTGAGGTGGGACTTCAGGACTTTATCCCTGTAGGTCTCGTCTATGTACCTCTCTGTATGTCTTATGCTTTCCAAGTCTGCTACTTTAGCCTCTAGAGAATGGACTCGTTCCCTGAGAGCAAAGAGCTCCTTGCACCTAGTGCACACGTAAGACCTCTCACCAACTGGGAGAAAATCATACATGTGACACTCAATGCAAAGGACTGGAAAGCCCCCATCCCGCTGCTGGACTGAAGCTTAACTAATCTCAGGTCCTTAGTGTATGACTGATTTGGGTAATGAGCTTCACCTGAGAGCACCTCCTGTCTTTTAAGATGTGTAAGTACCTATAAAGCTACGATTATCCCAGGTGTGGGTGGGTGTGGGGAGGGAGGGAGGGAGGGAAATAACACTTATTAAAAGAGGGCTGCTACACAGTACTCTGTCTTGTGCTGCTGAGGTAAGCTAAATTCTGATTTGATTTAAATTATAGCTCTTAGCTGCTGCTAGGCTCTAACTTCTTATGAAATTTAAACTACAAGCTCTCTGCTGGGTTCTAAATTTAACCAGAAAGCTCTCTTCTGTGTTTTAAAATTAAGCTAAAAGTACTTTGCTGATGCCAAGCCCTGAGTGACTATTAAATTTAAACTACACGCTCTCTGCTGGGTATGAAATGTAACCAGAAAGTTCTCCTCTGTGTTTTATATATAAACTTAAACTGCTGCTACTAGGCCCTGACTGATTTAACAAAAAATAGTGGGTTCACAGTTAATTAGCTTTAATACAAAGAATTCCTTTTAGAAAATTACCAGAAGTATATACTCACAGTTGCAGATCTCTCTTCAGAAGTAACAGTCCCTTTTTCTAGTCCTTCAAGACTGATTTGGACAGTTGGCTGACATACCCGAAAGTTGATGCGTTAGTGACCGGGGTCACCAAACATACCACAATTCCAGTTGAGGGCAGAGCGGCACTTCGCGACCAGCAAGACCGGAAAGTCGAGAGTCTGCTAAGGATAGGGTTTTCGTTGTCCGCTCTTTTCCCTTCAAGCACCGGTGTGCGGAGGTCTAGCGGCACGGGCCTCCCTTCGATGGATTCAGCAGTTTCCAGACGATCCCGAGTTGGCTCGTTTAGAATCCGTCGCTGCATTCCTGGCAGATGCCTTCTATGTTCTCTTGCGGCTGTCAGCTCGCTCCGTAGCAGCGGTGACAGTGGCTTGGAGATGGCTCTGGCTGCGTCAATGGGCAGCGGATGTTGCTTCTAAGAGGCGGCTGTCAAAACTTCCTTTTAAAGGCAGACTCCTCTTTGAAAGATCTCGATAAACTGGTAAAAGATCTGGGGGAGGTGAAGCCGCAACATTTTCCGGAGGACAAGCCAAAGGCATTCTCCTGTCATGGGTCTCAGTCCCAAGGCTTTCGACGATTTTCTAGAACGTGCGACTCTCGGAGATATAGATCCTTTAAGCCAAGTACTTCATCCACTCCTACCAATCGCTTTGGACAAAGATCGCAGTCCTTTCGGGGAGCCCGCAAAAGAACTGACTCCTATTCAGGCCCAGCAAAGTTTATGGGAACCTCCCATCCTTCCCACTGACGGGACGAGACGCCCACTCGAGACTCCTCCGCCTGTCGGGGGTGGCGGTTGGCTTTTTTTTTCTCGACAGTGGGCATGCATAACTTCAGATCAATGGGTCCTCAACATAGTTTCTCACGGCTACGCTCTCGAATGTTGCAGACCCATTCACGATGCCTTCCTGGTCTCTCCAGGACACTTGTCGGACAAACGATTAGCCATTCAAACTACGGTGCAGAGACTCCTTTTGTTAAGAGCCATTCGTCTGGTCCCTCCGTTGGAAAGAGGACAAGGCCGCTATTCCATCTATTTCATGGTGCCCAAGAAAAATGGTTCCTTCCGGCCAATTCTGGACCTCAAAGGCGTCAATCGCAGTCTTCGCGTTCCGCACTTCCGAATGGAGACCCTGCGATCCGTCATCCAAGCAATACGCAGAGGGGAGTTTCTGGCTTCCCTAGATTTAGCGGAAGCGTATTTTCATATTCCCATTCGAGACGACCACCAGCGCTTCCTCTGCTTTGCAGTCCTCGGACAACATTATCAATTTCAGGCAATGCCTTTCAGCCTCGCCTTGGCGCCTCGGACCTTCTTAAAAGTGATGGTAGTCATGGCAGCTGCCTTACGCAAGCAGGGCGTCAGAGTACACCCTTACTTAGACGATTGGCTCATTCACGCAGACTCCCTCCAGGAAGCCTACAAGACTGTTTCGACAGTAGTGTCATTCCTGCAGGAGCTCGGTTGGGTATCAATCGTCCCAAGAGCTGTCTTCTCCTGTCTTAACAAATAGGTATTGAAGCGTGCCCCTAGAAAGTCTATCAGGGGCATGTATTCCTGACTCAGGAAAGATTCCTCAAGCTGACTTTTCAGATCCGAAGGTTTCTGGCTCAAAGAGCTCCACGAGCATGGGATTATCTCCAAGTCCTGGGGTCTATGGCCACCACCATCGAGCTTGTGCCTTGGGCTAGAGTGCAGATGCACTGTCTGCAGCACGCTCTCCTGCAAGATGGTCGCCAGTAGCGGAGTACTATCAGATCCGACTTCTGGTACAGCTGAAGGTCCAGCGCAGTCTGCAGTGGTGGCTGTCATCATGCAGTCTCCTCTAGGGAGTACTTTTGGAGAGTCCACGATGGATCTTGCTGACTACAGACGCCAGCCTGACTGGATGGGGAACGCAGGTCAAACCCATTCAATGCAAGGAACATGGACGTTGCGCGAGTCACGATGGATGATCAACCATCTCGAGGCAAGAGCAACCCGCCTTGCCTTACTAAAGTTTCAGTATTGTCTCCAGGGTCAAGCGGTTCGGATTTTGTGCGACAACGCCACTAGTGTCCTACCTCAACCACCAAGGCGGCACCAAATGTGCAGGGGTGTCAAAGGAGATGTTTCTTCTCTTCCTTTGGGCGGAAAGACACCTCCAAGCTCTCTCAGCGTAGCATATTGCGGGAACCAGCAACGTGAAAGCAGACTATCTCAGTCGGCATATGCTCGATCCCGGCGAGTGGGAACTAGCCCAGGAGGCCTTCCAAAGAATAGTTCAAAAATGGGGATGGCCGGAAATGGATCTCATGGCGTCAGCGACAAATGCCAAAATACCATTATTCTTCAGTCGCTGGAGAGAACGAGGATCTCACGGCATAGATGCCTTGGTGCAGCCATGGCCACAACACAGGTTGCTTTATGTGTTTCCACCTTGGGCAATGATCGGAAGAGTCCTTCAACAGATCAGGAAACACCAGGGGCTGGTGAGCCCCAGATTGGCCCTGAAGGCCTTGGTATGCCGATCTCATAAGGTTATCTCGAGAGTCTCCTCTTCGACTAGAAGTGCCCTTCGGACTCCTCAAACAAGGTCCCATCTCTATGGACGATCCGACTCCCTACTTGCTTACGGCCTGGCTCTTGAAAGGTGTAGGTTAGTCCGTAAAGGTTACTCTGCCAAAGTAGTGGCAACACTTCTCAACGCCCAGAGATCTTCAATGTCGGTAGCGTATGCTAGGGTGTGGCATGTGCTTGAAGCATGGTGTGAGCAACATAGTCTTTCTCTATGGAAAACAGAAATCCCGGACGTTCTCACCTTTCTTCAAGATGGCCTTGACAAAGGCTTAGCTCTCGGAACGTTACGTGTACAGATTTCCGCCTTGACGTTTTACAGGGGACCAGTTTGTGGTCGATCCATTGCGTCCCACTCCAATGTGTCACGTTTTCTCAAAGGAGTTAAACTCCTATGTCCACCTATCCGTCCAGTCGTCCCTCCTTGGGACCTTGCGTTGGTCCTCAGGGCATTGACGGCTCAGCCCTTTGAGCCTCTAAAAGAAGTGTCGTCGTGAGATTTGACACTTAAAACAGTGTTCTTAGTGGCGATAACCTCGGCTCGTAGGATCTCCGAGCTACAGGCTCGCTCTTGCAGAGATCCCTATCTGTCTTTCTCCACGGAAGGAGTGTCTCTTCGCACTGTTCCCTTATTTTTACCTAAGGTGATTACTCCTTTTCATGTCAATCAGCCTCTGTTGTTGCTGCCTTCTCAAAGGAACAATGTTCGGGTCAACATAAAGGTCTCCGAGAAGTTGATCTCAAAAGAGTTCTCCTTCGATATTTGAAAGTCACCAATTCCTTTCCCAAGTCTGACCATCTCTTTGTTCTTTTTCGGGACCGCACCAAGGTCTAGCAGCCTTCAAGTCAACTATTGCCAGATGGCTCTGTCGGGCCATAGAATCGGCATATATTCTTAAAGGCAAGCCGGTTCGGCAGGTCTTCGAGCACATTCTACTTGGGCTCAAGCCACGTCCTGGGCTGAAAGTTCTCATGTGGTTCCCCTTGATATTTGTTGAGCGGCAACTTGGTCCTCCTTGTCTACATTATCGCCTGGACGTTCAGGCACAGGAGGACAGTCGTTTTGGAGTTGGTGTGCTGTCAGCGGCTTTCTCTGCCCACCCTGAGGGTCATTAGTTTGGGTACTTCCTGCTTGTCTGGACTGATCCGGCAGTATGAACTGGAAGGAGAAATTTCACTTACCGTTAATTTCCTTTCCTGGAATACTGCTAGACCAGTCCAGAACCCACCCAATTGTCAGTGGCAGTATTACTGATGCAGAGCAGCCAACGTTTATTTTGCTCCAGAACCACCAATTGGAATATCCCAGAGATAGTCCACAAGCAGTGGATTCAGAATTATTCTCCTAGGGATGACGATTGATCCTCCTCCTCAGTTATGGTTCGAGTTGATGGATTTAGTAAATTAGTGCTTACCTGTACATAGATGATTTTGTTTGTCAGGGTTTATCCCTAAGTTATTGCTTGTCAAAGAATACTGACTAGGAACACTAGAGGTACACCTATACCAACCAGAGCCTGACCAATCACAGCTCTGGAGTTTTTTTTCTCTGTCTCCAACATCTGCTGGAAGGGGGACATAACCCGCTTGTCTGGACTGATCTAGCAGTATTCCAGGAAAGGAAATTAACGATAAGTGAAATTTCTCCATTGTCCTGCTAGGCCAGTCCAGATAAGTGGGTTGTGTCCCCCAACCAGCAGAAGTGAAGACAGAAAAATCTAGGGTCTTCTGATAACCTCATTCTGCACCAGGACCCCGAGCCTAGCACAGCCTCAGTATTCTCTTCCCTTCCTCCTCCTCTGGCTCTTCCCCAAAGATTGGATGAAGATTTCAAGAGGTATGTGACTAGACTGCAGGAGAGTTGAGCCCAGCACCATTGCTGCTTGGGCTCCCTGGGGGCAAGTACCAGATCTAAATTCATTTCTGTACTAAATCTACGTGTCTGTGCTTCCCTTGTACGGTGTTTATGGGGCCCCTGACAGCTGCTCAGTGGGGCGTCTGTTGGGTGTGTGAGTGGGACCACTGTTTTTTGGGGTCTTTCCCACCATTTCCACCTTATACTTGTGCTGTTGGTGTGTGCTATTGGTGTGCACTAATAGCACCTAGCTGTGCACTGCCTGCCCTCCACGTGGCTTAGACAAACGCACGGTATCTATGAGTGGACATGCTATTTGTACGCTGCCTGAACGGCCATGTGCTGACTCTGAGCACTCACAGCAGGTGCTTAGGCATGGCCCACTCAAACATGCCATGTTTTTTTTTGTAGCGAGTAGAATGGATCTCTCTTCTGCCTCAGCAGCATTGCAGGGAGATGCGGTGCCCCTGCTCGGAATCCCTCCACTAGCTCTTTTGGAACTCAGTCCGCCAGAGCTTACCCTGCAGGATTCCCTGGTGTCCGGCCTGTCTTCCCCAGAGTTCTTCATCTTTCTTCAGCACATCTTGTCTTTCTGGAGTAGTGCTGCATACCCTTCGGCTCCTGGACCCTCTTGCTGCTCCTCCCTTCGTGTGGGGCGCAGCCTCTCAATGCAGGGTAGTCAGAGCCCAGCAGGGGCTCTTCTGCAGAAGTGCTTCCAGAAGAGGACAGCTTTGGGAATGTTGGATCATCTCCCTTGTGCATAGGACCCGGTTTGGAGTTCTGGAAGATTGGATGATGACTCCATATGTGAGGAAGATGAGCATTGGGTGCAGGATGACCAGGATGAATCCCTCCACATTTGCTTGTTTCGGAAAGAGGAGCTGGTGACTTTGATCGAACTTTCTCAGCCCTATGACTGTCTAAGGCTGTGTCAGTGGAGCAGAAGCCTCAAGTACACTCCATCTTGCAAGGGTCAGAAAGCCCTCTAGAGTGTTTCTCCTTCAGTAGGTCCTGAAGAGCATGATACATATGGAGTGGGACCTTTCATTTCAGCATGGAGAATTTCTGGCAGCCTTGGACTTGGCCGAAGCATATTTCACTTCCCTAGCCGCAAGGATCAACACCGTTTCTTTCCATTGTCTGTTCTTGGCTCCCACTTCCAGTTTGCCGATCTACCCTTTGGTCTCTCAGCTGCTACAGGGACATCCACCATGGTGGTTGCTGCCATTGCTCTGCAGCATGAAGGCATCTGTGTGCATCCTTTTCTGGACTACTGGCCCCTTTGTATCTCTGAGCGAGGTTAGACACTGGTTCAGACAGTGCCTTCCTGCCTGAAAGGTGACAAAGAAACTGCATTCTCAACTATGGTCATTCTAGGATCTGCAGGCTCCCATAGCTTGGGACTATCTGCAGTTTCTAGGGTCGATGATGGCAGCCATTGAGTTGGATCCCTGGGCGCACATGCACATGCATCCACTACAGAGATCTCTGGTTTCTTTCCTCAGAGGACTTTGGTATCAGGCTCTCGCTTCCCAGGGATAGCAGCCAGCCTGCACTGGTGGGAACAGCTCAGAAATCTGTTGAAAGGTCTTTGCCTGGATGGAGAGCTCATTGCTGATGGCCCAAGGCTGTTGGAACAAGTGGGAGATGGCCTGGCTCATCAATCAGTTGGAGGCAAGGACCATTTGCTTGGCTCTCCTGCATTTCTGGGACGTAATCTGAAAAAGGGTCATTCAGATTTTCTTGAACAATGCTACAGCAGTGGCCTAAATCAGTCGGCAGGGGGGCACGATGAGTTCCAGGATCGCCCAGGAAATGGTCCTCCTTTTCACGTGGGCAGAGTGCATTCTCCTGGCTCTCTTGGCGCAACATATTGCGGGAATGGACAGCGTGGAAGTGAACTATCTCAGTCGCTACTACCTCGATCCTGGGGAGTGGGAGCTGGTCGCTGGTCTCTTAATAAATATCATCTTTGTTTCATGTCTCACTCATAGAAACATGATGACAGAAAAAGACCACATGGCCTATCTAGTCTGTCCTTCCATATCAACAACTACAACAGTCCACTTTTTACCTTTAGAGATCCTCTGTGTTGGTCCCATGCTTTTTTTAATTCAGTTACTGTCCTCATCTCTACCACCTCCACTGGGAGACTATTCCACGTATCCACTACTCTTTCCATAAAGAAATATTTCCGCATTTCACTCTTGAATCTATCTCCCTTCACCCTCATTCCATGTCCCCTCATAGCAGAACTTGCTTTCAATTGAAAGAGGCTCTCTCCCTGAACATTTATGCCACGGAGGTATTTAAACATCTCAATCATATCACCTCTATCCCGCCTTTTCTCTAAGGTGTACATATTAAGATCCTTAAGTCTGTCCTCATATGCTTTATAATGAAACCCACTAATCATTTTAGTAGCCACCCTCTGCACCGACTCCATCCTGTTCACATCCTTTTGAAGGTGCGGTCTCCAGAATTGCACACTATACTCCAAATGAGGTTGCACCAAAGACTTATACAGAGGCATTATCACCTCCTTTTTTCTGCTAGCCATTCCTCTCCGTATGCACCCAAGCATCCTTCTAGATTTTGCCGTCGCCTTTTCTACCTGTTTAGCTACTTTAAGATCATCAGACACAACCACGCCTAGGTCCCGCTCTTCTTTAGTGGACAAAAGTACTTCACCCCCTATACTATATTGCTCCCTTGGATTGCTGCAGCCCAAATGCATGACCTTACATTTTTTTAACATTAAATCCCAGCTGCCAAATTCTAGACCATTCTTCAAGCTTAGCTAGATCCCTCCTCATGTTATCTACACCTTCCTGGGTGTCTACTCTATTGCAGATTTTGGTATCATCCGCAAAGAGGCAAACCTTACCCGACAGCCCTTCCGCTATATCACTAACAAAGATGTTAAAAAGAATCGGACCAAGGACAGATCCCTGGGGCACACCACTGGTAACATCCTTCTCCTCCGAGTGAGCTCCATTTACTTGTACTCTTTGTCGCCTCCCACCCAATCATTTTCTAACCCAAGCAGTAACTTTAAGGTCCATCCCTAGGGTGCTCAGTTTGTATATAAGTCACCTGTGAGGAACAGTGTCAAAGGCTTTACTGAAATCTAAATACACCACATTTAGAGCTCTCCCTCGGTCCAACTCCCTGGTCACCCAGTCAAAGAAATCAATCAGATTTGTCTGACAAGACCTGCCTCTGGTGAATCCATGCTGCCTCGGATCCTGTAATCCGCTGGACTTCAGAAACCTCACTATTTTCTCTTTCAGCAGCGTTTCCAATAATTTACTCACCACCGCAGCTGCCTTCCCGCGTTTCTCACAGCTCTCTATTTTCTAAGCGGCCTGTAGTTTTCAACCACATCCTTACTTCCACTTTTGTGTAAAGGCACCACATGAGCCTCTCTCCAATCCTTTGGCACCACTCCCGACTCCAACGAGGCATTGAAAAGGTCAGTTAGTGGAGTTGCTAGAATGTCCCCAAGTTCCCTCAGTATTCTAGGGTGTATCCCATCTGGTCCCATCGCTTTGTCTACTTTAAGTTGAGCTAGTTTCTCACGAACACAGTCTTCTGAAATTTGTTCAAGATGTCCCTCGCTTCTGTTCCTATTTGTGGGTGTTTTCTGAGGTCCTGCTCCTGGTTCTTCATCTGTGAACACAGAACAAAAATATTTGTTAAGCAATTCCGCTTTATCCTTATCAGCTTCTACATATTCCCCCCCTACACCCTTGAGTCTGACAATACCACTTTTGCCCTTCTTCTTCTCACTAATATATCTGAAAAATGTCTTATCCCCCCATTTTATTGCATTGGCTATTTCCTCCTAGTGTTTCCTTCTACCCTTGCGAGTACGGTGTGCTTTTCTAGGATCTAAGTCTTTGGTGAGACATAATTTAGAGTATTGTGTGCAATTTTGAAGATCACACCTTCAAAGGGATATAAACAGAATGGAAAGGGTGGCTATGAAAATGGTTAGTGGGCTTCTCCATAAGGCATATGGGAGACAGCTTAAAGTTCTCAATATGTATACTTCTGAAGAAAGATGGGAGAGGGGAGATATGATACTGTTAAGTGCCATTGAGTCATTGTCGACTCATGGCAACCCTCTGGATAGCTGTCCTAAATTGTGTTTGGTCTTCAGCCAAGCGGCTCATTGTTAATAAAGTAGCATCCATAGCTGCTGCTGTTTGGTGTCTCAAATGTTTGGGCCTGATCCATCTCATGCTGGCCTTCCTCTTTTGGGTTGACCTTCAACCTTGCCAAGCATGATGTTTATCTCTAATGATCTCTCTCTTAGCATAATTTGTCCAAAGTATGGATGTCGAAGACTGTCATCTGAGCTTCTAAAGAAAGCTTTGGTTTGATCTCCTCCTCTCGTATAGACTGGTCTGTTCTTCAGGCAGTCCATGGTATACATAGTATTCTTTGCCAGGACCATAGTTCAAAGGCATCAGTTTTCTTCCTGGCTATCTTTTTCACTGTCCTGTCCAACATTCGCATCCATACGATGTTACTGAAAATACCATAGCTTGGACTAGTTGAATCTTTGTATGGAGAGAGACATCTCTGTTCTTGAGCATCTTGTCTAGGTCCTTCATAGCCATTCTGCCAAGAGCAATGTGCTGTCTGATTTCTTGACTGCTTGTCGTTTCTTTGATTATTGATCAAAGCAGGTTAAAGTTGTTCACTATTTCAATTTCTTCTCCATCAATGATGAACTTATTGATTTTTGCCAGTTGTCAGGATCCTTATATTCTTCATTTTAAAACTATGATCTCCAGGAACAAGCAGGAATGCCTTCTTCACGGATGGATATCGTCTGTACTGACAGAGCTTACGCAGGAACACTCCCCAGTGTTAAATAGGAGAGCTTTTGGGAGCACTCCACTGTGCTTGTGCAGCTGCCTTCCCGCGTTTCTCACAGCTCTCTATTTTCTACAGAGCCAGCAGGAAGCCTTTCCTGTCACTGCTGAAAACCAAAAAAAAATGTTTTAAAGTTTTTATTTCCATGTTCTGCCTTCCCGTCGAGGCCGGTACCCTCTCCGATACCGTCTCTATTCTTTCTTTATTTTTCTTCTCTTTTTCTTCAGGTGGTTCCACTGCCGTTTTAGGCCTCAGGCCTACATTTATTTTTGTTTGTCATGGATAAACATATCATTGACTTAAAGAAATGTTCCAAGTGCTCCGGCACTATGTCAGTCACTGATTCCCACGATTGGTATCTCAAATGTTTGGGCCCAGACCATAAGCCAGACAACTTTCCTTTGTGCAAGCAAATGACCAAATGAGGCCTACAGAACAGGGCCAGGTAGTATGACTCACTGTTCTCCCCAAATTAGATTTTAGTAGCCTCGGCATCATCGAGAGACTCTACCTCCTCTGCTGGATCTAATGTCTCCAAAAACCCCAAACATAAGTCAAAATCATCCTCGGCATTGAAGTCCGATACCAAGTATCGAGGTAAGGTGGGTTTTTTTTGTTTGTTTTTGGTTTTATTTTTATTGTCCCAAGAGATGCATCGGATACTGACAGACCTGCCAAGCAGCCTCGGCAGGAGGACCAACCCTCCAAAGCCACTCAGGGGCCCCAGGACACTCCCAAGGCATCGACCTATGGAGGGCTACTGGTACCGTGGTCTGGAATGGTGGCTCTCAGCCCCATATTACAATCAACCCAAGCATCAGTGATGTCCATTGATAAGTGCTTCTTGGCTCTCGAAAGGACCTTGGAGAAGCTCCTGGCCACTGCGGTACCGCAGGCATCGACCATTCCAGTAGCTCGAGAATTTCCATCCGCTTCTGTGCCGGTACTTGGAGGTCCGATGCCAGCTCTAGAAATGGTCATATCCAGACCACTCCCGCAGATTTCACTGCTTGAGACATTATTAACGGGACCCCTCCTTCAGATTCCTCCAGTGGAATTGGTATCAGTGGGACCCCTTCCCCCAGATTCCTCCTCTGGAACCCAGTGGGCATCGTCTGTACCCAACCGGTTCCTGGTTCTAGTGCGGTACGCTTAGAGCACCGACATTGAGCATTGACATCGGCTAGTGACTGTCAATACTTTGATTTTCTTTCAGAATCAGAATCTTCTTTTTCTGATTCCGAGGATACATCAGAGGACTATAGGGTCACCAAAGATATTCCTTCTGATATTTCTCCACCTCATACATGGCTTCGATCCCCACCCAAAGACATGTCCTTTCAGGACTTCATCCGAGATATGGTGGCGGCCTTCAAATCACTGCTTCATCTTAAATGGAACAGAGGGCTGAGGAATTGGAAATTCTCCAATACCCCTCGATGCCCAAGGAGGCAGCAACATTACCAGTGCATCAAATCCTACAGAATCTAATGCTGTGTATGTGGGAGGCCCCGCTAACTGTTGCACCTATATGAAAATGTCTAAATACCATGCATCGAGTTCTTTCGTGCCCAGGGTTTGAAAAACCACAACTTCAACACCATTCCATGGTGGTGAAATTGGCAATGAGACACATTGAGAGTTCTAAGACTCATTCGTCGGTACCTCCTGGGAAGGATACCAGGGCTTTCGATGTCTTTGGATGCCGCTGCTTCAAAGCTTGCTTGCTTCTAGGATTACATCCTATACCCTTTACGTGGGCATGTACCTTAAAGATATCTCCAGGGATATAGGAAACTTTGCTCCTATCCTCCCAGATGACAAGCGTGACTCATACATGACAGTAGTCAAGCAAGCACAAAATACCTCAAAATTCCTTACCAGGGCTGCCTTTGATACCTTTGAGTCTACTAGCAGAGCAACTGTAGTCTGTATAGGTGCTCATAGGATGGCCTGGCTTCAGGCATCATATCTGGAGCAGTGGGTTCAAGATACGTTAGCCAACATTCTTTGCTCTGGTGAGAATCTTTTTGGTAAAGGTTGGAGAGAGAAAGCGGTGGAATCTGAGGCAGATCTTACCCTCAAGCGCCTCTCCAAGAAGACTTCAGACCCCAGACCCCTCTAGGAAGAAAACCACTTCTAAAAAGTCTTTCTATGCTAGAAAGAAAAGATGATATCCTTCTTACCAACCATCTACTGGTTATCAACCTCAGCAACAACAGCAGAGGGCTCAGGATCCTCATCAACCTAAGAAGGTCACGACTCCTAAACTCCACCCAGCTGCTACACAACAGCAAGCACCTGTTTTTGACTCCCCTAGAGAGCATAGCTATTTGACCTCTGCAGGGTCCCCAGCCCCTGCACATATCAGGCTGCCTTTGTGCCTATACCTACAGGTGGCATCTCATCACATCAGAGAACTGGATTCTCAACACAGGAGGTGTTATCTGTTTCACTTCCAGAGTTTACCACAACCACCTCTTCAATGGCTTCGCAGAGGTGGCTGGTGACCTGTTAGCTCAGGGGGCTATCGAAATAGTCCCTCCCACCCAAGAAGTCAGAGGCTTCTATGCTCCTTACTTTCTTATCCCAAAAGAAAACAAGACAGTATAGGCTCATCCTAGATCTGAGAGATCGCAAAATATTTCTCATTTGAGAAAAGTTCAAGTCCTCTGTTCACACCTTTGCTGCTCACTACTGCCTGGACAGGGACTCCCATCGGGATGCTGTCTTTGGCCAGGCTGTGCTTCAGCATCTTTGGGACTGTACGGGGTGAAGGGTCAGCTGGACTGTGGGCCAGATAGTTCCTGTTGGGATATTTTGGGTTTATATTTTGGTTTAGGGATAGTTTTGCAAGGTTTGCTTCATATGCTATCTGTGACTGTAATCCTGGCCTGCCTGTAGTTTGCACGATGATACAAGAAGATCCTGTGGGCTATCCAAGAAAGTATATGCTACAAGAGAGCTTTGCGGCCTGCTGCAGTCTGGAGGCCTTGCTTTGAGTAGAAGTACACAGAGTCAGGCTCAGAGGAAAATACAGGTCAGCTCAGAGAAATAATTAGCAGAAAAATACTTTCAGCCTTGAAAGTTGAAGAAAAGAAAATACAATTTTGCACCAGGAGATGAAAGACCATAAACGGGCCCAAGGAATGCAGGAAAGATTTGCTCCACAGCTCAGATAAGAAGCACAATTAAGCAAAGACCAGAAGACCTTGGGAGCACCAGCTGTAGGGAGGGCAGCCCTAAGGCATAATTGGCATAATTCATGGGAGGGGGCCTCAAAAAAGGAGTTCTAGCAAAGTGTTCTTTCTTTGCAAGTAACTCTGACTTTTACAGAATAACTGAGGATGACATCAGACTTTCTAGAAGTTTGTGACAGAGAATATCTATATAAGGAGATGGCTCCATAACTCAGGGGGCAATCTGCTCTCTGATCCTGGAGCAGAGAGGGGGTTGCCTGCCATACTCTCAGACAGAGTCTTTTGCTCTCTGCATTGGTGATTTATTTTGCTCTTGGTATACCGAATAAAGAGCTTTGCATTTGAGCAGAAGTTTGTCCTGAGTAATTTGTTGGTGATTGGTGATATCTGAAAAACATTGTTGTGGGATACAGGGCCCCACAATTGGTGCCGAAACCTACCCCTAAATTGAGTGTAGCCACTCCTAAATTTTTCTAAATTGCCCAAGGATTCCTCTGACTGCGCTTTTGGCTGCGTTTTTGTCAGAGAAGGATACCTCCTGTTTTTAAACTTAAAAACCAGGGCAAGTGAATTCCTTCTCATTAGGAGGTTACCTCCTGTTTTTAAACTATAAAAAAAATAAAATAAAACAGGGGATGAGAGGATTCCTCCTGCTGGTCCAGGAGAAGAGAGAAAGAGTGTACCGTCCCTGTGTGACAATGTGAAATTTGGATACCCTAGGATGACTCCATTGGTGAGTATTGTTTTCAACTAGTGGGTGAGTAGTGAATGCACATGTGCGTATATGTCTTTTATATAATTAATGTTCTGTTATAAAGAAAATGTTAGTGTGTCTTGTAGCTAGTTGTAAATATTAGGGAAAAAAAGTTTTTTTGCCCAGACATCAGGTCTTAGAAAATTTCCAGGATTGACTGTGTATGTGTGAGACGTACAATTGTGTACAAAGCGAGTGTGGAGTCCTGATCCACGGTTCCGTATCTCTGTGAGGGGAACGGCTGGAGAAGGACGAAGCGTAAGGACTGTGCGTTTGTATGAGTCCTGGATTATGTACCTTCGTCCCTCTGTAGATAAAGAGGTTTTGAAAGCAAAAAAAAAAAAAAAAAAAAAAGTAAAAAGAGGCGAAGTTACTATTACCAACTCCTCTGCAAATAAAGAGGTTCGATTTTCATATCGATAAAAGTGAAGTTATTAACAGGATCTTGCCTGTAATTAAAGTGTCCCCAAACAGTGAAAACACCAGGTTTACAGATTATAGGAAGAGGGACAGGTTAGGAGAATGTTTGCGAAAGAACAACAAAATAACAAATGTAAGGAGAGGTAGATAGTAAGAAAAGGAGCTGAGTCCGGCCCTAATCCCATAGATTGCCTCATTAGACAAGAACCCCCTGTTGAAACCCTTAATAATAGATTGTTCTGAAGAAAAAAAAAAAGAAAAAATGGGAAAATTCTCCTTATCTGGGATGCTCACAGACCAGAGTGGGCGACAATTATATCAATTGAAAAGAACTAGTCTAGTTACATAACACTGTACACATCGATTGTAATTATGGAGTTCTGAACTTCGAGGTATTTCCCTTGAACATTGTCAGACACCTGGCCAGTGTCTTGGCTGTGTTTAATGTATAACTGCCCCTATATGTCGCCTGATGAAGGATAGCTAATTGTCTGCACAACAGCTGGCTGTTTGCAGCAGGATAAGATGGGTGCTTGTTTCAGTTAGAGAGAGAAGCTGCCAAGGGATTTTTTTTCTTCTTCTGGGAATGGATGCATTGCTGAGAAGAAACTCCCGATTGAGCAGTCTCTCTTGTTTGTTTAAAAATAAGGGATTCATTCAATTAAAGTGTGACAGGAGATGAAGTTCAGAACTCTTTTGGTGAAGTATACTTCCTCTGTAATTAGCTTTCTAGGTATCTTTTTAACTGATTGCAATGCAATGCAGAATGAATGAATGGGAAGATCTTCCATGCTTTGATCTCTTTAGCTAAACAGTGTTGTTTGTGTGACGTGACAAAGGTTAAGAAACATTGAGTGTTTATAGGAAGGATGGAAGTTAGTAACCTAACTGGAGAAAAACGAAACAAAACCAAATTGAATTGCTTGCCATGTTAAGTCCAGTAAGTTTTGGAAGAAAGTAAATGATACAACTACATTCAAACAAGTGAATTAAGTAATTAAAACAATATTACCAGATTTGATTATTGTCTTGTGGTAATATATATATATATATATTCCATAAAATTATTAGAAATAGAAGAACATTAACAGTTGTGATAACTGCAGTGATTCAAAAGTTCCTTTGACTTTAAAAGCAGTATGTACCAGTGCTGCAGTTTCCCCTTCTGGAAGTGCCTGGTTTAGCTCTGTATAACACTTGCACAATTTATGCTTTCTTAATTAGCTTTTATGGTCCCCGGAATTGAACTACTTAGAGTTCTTTACTAAAAGCTGACTGATACAAACAAGAAAGATAGAAAAATTAAGGAAACTACTTCCATTTTTCCTTTGACCTTCAAGGTAGAGGTTAAGAACCTTGAAAGACAATGTGGTATCCTGAGCCAATAGTTAAAATATAAAAAGGGGAATGTTTACATTCAAGATATTCACTAACCTTTTCATGAAAAAGTATCAGTCATTTGAATGCATGTTTCCGGAACTGTAAGATTCAAGTTAATTACTTTGCATTTTTTGAGCTCTGTGCTGGGGGCTGGTGAACAGGCCAGTGGCACCATGGGAGTTAACTACACTGCTCTTTCCAGTAAATTCACCTGTTTTTCTGTATTTGAATTTTATGTGTCAGTGTCTAAAAAAAAAAAAAGTATTCTTTGTTTTGAGAGTCTTTTAAATTTCAGTTTCAGGGGTACAGTCTTTAGTTTAAGACTTTATCTGAATTGTTTAAACAGTTGCTATTTAGAATGAGCACATATCTATGCTTATTGATAAGAATCTACATTTATATTTTCTGCCTACCATTTGTTTGCCACAATACTACTTTTAACAATTGTTTTAGAAGCAGGATTGGCTGTTGTGTGCAAGCAGCAATCCAAGAAGAAGAGAGGGGGGGGGGGTACAACATTCTTTTGTTTGTGCTTGTAGACTTCAGGCAGCTGAATTAGTGGAGCGAGTGAAAGACATTCTGATAAGAAGTTATTTAAGATCCGATGCAGCACGAAAAAATTGAAACTGGCTCTTCAGTGATGTTGGCTGTGCCTGTGGACAACAGCGACCCCCTACTGAAACAGCATCATGTGGACTTTTGTGTGACTTTTTGGACTGGTTCAAGCTTGTTTGCAATTTATGTAGAATAGTACAAACAGTATTGTGTGTTCTCCACTTCTGCTCTCTCTGGAGAGTGGCGAGTGGCTGATGTATTATGTTTTAATGCTATCATGTGTCCAGGAATATCAGGGTTTCACTGCTGTTGTACTTAATCCTTATCTTTGATGTTAGGCATTTTTATCTCTCGTTTTTCTTCCTTCCAACTCCATACATTTTGTTTTTATGCCTGGAAGCTAGTGCAGCAGTCTCTATTTCTGCTCTTTTTTTTAAGCCATGCTTAAGGCTTACCTCTTTAAGGCTGCTTTTGAATAAGTGATTCCCACATTGTCTATTTGATATGGCTAATTACACTAGAGAGGTTAGACCAGAGCCTCTATGATTTACTTTACAGGGCTTCGGATCTGTTCCAGGAGGTTTCTGATCATGTGGTGACTACACAGTCTGTACCCCAGCTCATCATTGTCAACTTGTCTTCCATAGGGACTACTGTTTATACCCAGAAAACTGTGTTTGTGCTTCCTAAGACTGCTCTACTTTCCCAGAACCTCACATTGTCACTGCTGCTTCCGCGTTTGCTGCTCGCTTGAAATGATACTGACACTTGGACTCATGCCAGTCATTTGAAGGCTTCTCCAACTGTCACCTCTGTTTGATCTACTTCCTTCACGTATGAACTGTTGTTGACCAAGATGATTGCTGCCAAACCTGCTCCTTGGGGCACCATCTGTTTCCTCTTTGCTGTCTCCATCATGTTTGTGCTACTTATTGAGTTCCTTCATCCTGATGGACAATTAGCTTTACTTCTGCATGTTCACAATACAACCCACGCCTCCAAAGAAGTTCTCAATCAATCTCTGCCTTGAACTGAACTCTTATCCGGACATTTTGCTGAACATTTGATATCATTGTGTTCTCCATTGATATTATTCTTTTATGCTGTTTGGCTTTTGTCCCTTCCAGTCAGATAAGTATCATGTTTTCTTTATTGTTATTGTATTCTTTTGCTCTGCTCTGCTCTTTTTATATGATTGGGCCCGCTCCCTGCTCACAATGTATTGTCACTTACTGCTCTGGTCACACTATGGGTCAAACCCTCGTGTACCGCACTCATTATGAATGCTTGTCCTCTAATGTTAATTTGATTGCAAGCTGTTGAGATTATTACAAATGAAACTAACAAAACGTTTACCTTGCTTGCCAAAGAACATACCCAACTGTGTACTGCCATTTATCAGAATCGCTTAGCTTTAGATTATTTGCGTGCTGCGAAGGTGGTGTATGTGGAAAGTTTAATTTGTCCAATTGTTGCTTACAAATAGATGATCATAGCTGTGTTATTACTGAAATTACTGACCATATGAAAAAGATTGCTCATGTTCCTGTGCAAACTTGGGATGGGTTTAATCTGGGTGGTTGGTTTGGTTCTTTTTTCTCTGCTTTTGGTGGGTTACGGGACATTTTAATTTCCATGCTACCGTTTATAGCCTGTGCTGTTATTATGTATTGCGCATTTCCTCTCCTGATTGCATTTGTATGTACATTGATTAAGTCTTTTGCTCAAACCCTGTATATTGTATCTAGGGATCAGTATGAGTTGCTGCCTCTTGAATGATACCTCTCTGTCACAACTGGTTGCCGTCCATGGCCCACAGTATGGGGTTCCCTACCTTTGCCCGTACACAAGAGAAAAGAAAAAGAAAAATTGGGGAATGTTGGGATATTTTGGGTTTGTTTGTTTATTTATTTATTTATTTATTTATTTACATTCTCTTATATACCGTGCTATTCTGCATCAGTGTGGTTTACATTGAACAAACTGAAATTACATTGAACAGGGCATTATAACTTGGAGATAACTATTTTACAGGGAACATGGGCTATGGAGGGTTAAGTGGCTTGCCCAAGACCACAAGGAGCACCTGTGGGACTAGAAACCCCAGTTCTTCCAGCCCAAGGTTGCTGTCCTCTAGTGGGATTTGAACCCTCGACCTTCCGGTTTATATTTTGGTTTAGGGATAGTTTTGCAAGGTTTGCTTCATATGCTATCTGTGACTGTAATCCTGGCCTGCCTGCAGTTTGCACGATGATACAAGAAGATCCTGTGGGCTATCCAAGAAAGTATATGCTACAAGAGAGCTTTGCGGCCTGCTGCAGTCTGGAGGCCTTGCTTTGAGTAGAAGTACACAGAGTCAGGCTCAGAGGAAAATACAGGTCAGCTCAGAGAAATAATTAGCAGAAAAATACTTTCAGCCTTGAAAGTTGAAGAAAAGAAAATGCAATTTTGCACCAGAAGATGAAAGACCATAAACGGGCCCAAGTAATGCAGGAAAGATTTGCTCCACAGCTCAGATAAGAAGCACAATTAAGCAAAGACCAGAAGACCTTGGGAGCACCAGCTGTAGGGAGGGCAGCCCTAAGGCATAATTGGCATAATTCATGGGAGGGGGCCTCAAAGAAGGAGTTCTAGCAAAGTGTTCTTTCTTTGCAAGTAACTCTGACTTTTACAGAATAACTGAGGATGACATCAGACTTTCTAGAAGTTTGTGACAGAGAATATCTATATAAGGAGACAGCTCCATAACTCAGGGGGCAATCTGCTCTCTGATCCTGGAGAAGAGAGGGGGTTGCCTGCCACACTCTCAGACAGTCTTTTGCTCTCTGCATTGGTGATTTATTTTGCTCTTGGTATACCGAATAAAGAAGCTTTGCATTTGAGCAGAAGTTTGTCCTGAGTAATTTGTTGGTGATTGGTGATATCTGAAAAATATTGTTGTGGGATACAGGGCCCCACATTCCCAAGCAGACATCTTCCTCTGTCCAAAAGGGGAACCACTCAGGGAGGACATATCACTTCCCAATTAAAGAAACATCACAGAGAGGACTTAGACTTCCCAATAAAATCTCACCTTATGCAGGACAACACACTCATACATGGTAATAACTATCTCACAGATTTTTCTTCCAAAGGGATCCTTTTATTATTCCCTATCTTACAGAAACAGAAAACTAAGAACAAAGGAAAAAGGCAGTCCATTAGAAATTACAGATCTTGCCACCTCTCACAGCAGGCAAACAGAGTCATTCTGTCTTATCTCAGATGCAGATCTCTAATAGCTACAAGCCAGAATGTCTGGTCCTGCCTGCATGATTCTGTCTTACTTCTTGACTCAGAAAAACAAATAAGAGTACATTTTCCTGGACAAAAGAGATCAGTGTAATAGACATGCACAAGACTAGCATGCACACACACTCTCAGACACGACAACAGGGATACTGGGGCCACAGAGAACCCAGAGAATCCATACCCCACACAGCCTTCACTGCGCAGGAGACAAACTCATCGTGTATCTGGTCCTATCACATTATATACCCTTGCTCAGGACCATTCTTACTGTTCAGGCATGCTTCTCCAATTAACTAATTCTTGTTCCAGCTGTCTAGGGCCTCACTTGTGTGATTTGCCATGTTATTCTTCTCATATCTGTACCCCTCTCCGTTGACCTTCTTCTGAGACCCTGGGCCTTGTCAGATTTATACTGTTAACTGACCTCTGCCCCCCTCACTCAGTTTTTTACCTGGTTCTCTTGCTTGGTTCTCTCCCACCCCTCAGTTCCCAAGAAATATATCTCCAACTCCCTGTGTTCTGACAACTATACTGGCAGCCATATGTTGTTCTTCATGCTAAGCTGGCATGTCTATCTCTCATGATTACGTTTCTACCCTCTCTCAAAGTCCACTGTATGTTTTCACATTTTTCCATATAATGTCATTTACCTCTGAAAGCTTCACGTACGCACCTCAGTACAAGTCCAGCATTCAGACATTTCGATGATTTTTTTTGTGTTACTGTGTTAACCCCTTCTCCTCTAGCTCTCACAAGACTTAACCTCAACTCCTATCAATTCTACATAGAAACATAAGGGCAGAAAAAGATCACTTGGCCTATCTAGTATGTCCTCCCATATCAACTACTACAACAGTCCCCTTTTTTTCCTTTAGAGATCCTCTGTGTCCCATGCTTTTTTTGAATTCAGATACTGTCCTCCATCTCTACCACCTCCACTGGGAGACTAATCCACGCATGTACCACTCTTTCTATCAAGAGGTATTTCTGCATATTACTCTGGAGTCTATCCACTTTCACCCTCACCCTATGTCCCCTTGTAGCAGAGCTTGCGTTAGGTTGAAAGAGACTCTCCTGCAAATTTATGCCACGGAGGTACTTAAACATCTCAATCATATCACCTCTATCCCGCTTTTCCTCTAAAGTATACATATTAAGATCCTTAGGTCTGTCCTCAAATGCTTTATAATGAAGACCACTAACCATTTTAGTAGCCACCCTCTGTACAGACTGAAACCTGTTTATGTCCTTTTGAAGGTGCGGTCTCCAGAATTGCACATAATACTCCAAAATGAGGTTGCATCAAAGACTTATACAGAGGCAGTATCACCTCCTTTCTTCTACTGGTCATTCCTCTCCCTATGCACCCAAGCAAACTTCTAGCTTTTGACTTTTCCTTTTCTACCTGTTTAGCTGCTTTAAGATCATCAGACACAATCATGCCTAGGTCCTGCTCTTCTTCTGCGGACAGAAGTACTTCACCCCCTATACTATATCGCTCCCTTGGATTGCTGCAGCCCAAATGCATGACCTTGCATTTTTTAACATTAAATCTCAACTGCCAAATTCTAGACCATTCTTCAAGCTTAGCTAGATCCTTCCTTGTGTTATCTACACCTTCCTGGGTGTCTACTCTATTGCAGATTTTGGTATCATCCGCAAAGAGGCAAACCTTACCAGACAGCCCTTCCACAATATCATTAACAAAAATGTTAAAAAGAATCGGACCAAGGACAGATCCCTGGGGCACACCACTGGTACCCTCTCTCTCCTCAGAGTGAGCTCCATTTACCTGTATCCTTTGTCGCCACACATTCAACCAATACCTAATCTAAGCAGTAACTTTAGAGTCCATCCCTAGGGTGCTCAGTTTGTTAATGTCGCCTGTGTGGAATAGTGTCAAAGGCTTTACTGAAATCTAAATACACTATATCTAGGGCTCTCTCTTGGTCCAACTCCCTGGTCACCCTGTCAAAGAAATCAATCAGATTTGTTGATAAGACCCTGCCTCTGGTGAATCCATGCTGCCTCGGATCCGGTAATCTGTTGGACTCCAGAAAACTCACTATTTTCTCTTTCAGCAGCGCTTCTAATAATTTATTCACCATCAAGGTTAAACTAACCAGCCTGTAGTTTTCAACCACATCCTTACTTCCATTTTTGTGTAAAGGAGCCACATGTGCCTCTCTCCAGTCTTCTGGCACCACTCCTGACTCCAACAAGGCATTAAAAAGGTCAGTCAGTGGAGCTGCTAGAACATCCCCGAGTTTCCTCAGTATTCTCGGATGTATCCCATCTGGTCCCATTGCTTTTGTCTACTTTAAGTTTAGTTAGTTTCTCATGAACACAGTCTTCTGAAAATTGTTCAAGATGCTCCTTGCTTTTGTTCCTGTTTGTGGGTGTTTTCTGAGGTCCTACTCCTGGTTCTTCATCTTTGATCAAAGAACAGAAATATTTACCCCACTTTTAAAAAGATCTAAAAACACACCTCTTCTCCACTGCTTTTGACCTCCCCTCCCCTTTTGTGTGATAACTTTCCCCTTCTCCTTTCTCTCACTCCTCTCTCTCCTTAGCTATGTCTATTTAAATGTCTCGGGTGCTTTCCTGTCGTACATTGTAACTTCCTTTCCTTTCCGGCCCATTAGCCTTTTCTGTATATTAGTCATTTTGTAAACCGCTGTGTTCTAATTGGAATAGCGGTATATCAAGCTAATAAACATAAACATTTGTTAAGCAATTCCACTTTATCCTCTTTAGCTTCTACATATTCCTCCCCTTTAACCTTGAGTCTGACAGTACCACTTTTGCCCTTCCTCTTCTCACTAACATATCTGAAAAATGTCTTCTCCCCATTTTATTGCATTGGCTATTTCCTCCTCTTTTTGAATCTTTGCTTTCCTGACTACTTTTCTAGCTTCTCTAAGTTTTTCCAAATATAGATGCCTGTTTTCCTGTCTCTGTGATCTCTCTCTTGTATTTCATGAAGGCCTCACTCTCTTTCTTCACCTTTTCAGCTACGTCTTTCGAAAATCATAGCGGTCTCATTTTCCTTTTACCTTTACCATTTTAACAAAAAGATTGGTTGCTCTTAAAATATCCCCTTTCAGTTTTGTCCACTGTTTTTCTACATCCCTCAGCTGTTCCCATCCCACTAATGACTCCCTGAGGTATTGGTCCATCTTGGCAAAGATAGTTTTCCTAAAGTCCTAAGACTCTCGCTTTTGAATGGATTTTAGCAGCCCTAGTCCTAATACTGAACTACACCATCTGCTGATCATTGGATACAAAATGATCTCCCACTATAACATCAGAAACACTTTCACCAAGTCCAGTATGCTCCCTTCACGTGTGGATTCTATTACCAGTTCCCTGAATAGTTCTTCTTGTAGGAATCCAGGATCTCCTTACTTCTAGATGATACTGCAGCAGGTATGTGTCATTCAACATCTGGCATATTGAAATCCTCTATCAGTAGCACTTCCCCTTTCCTGGCAATGCTGCATATGTCTTCAATTAACTCTCCATCCACGTCTTCTCCCTGTGAGGGTGGTCTCTATATTGCACCAATGCAAATAGATTTCTCTTTCCCTCTTTCTAGTTTAACTCACAGTGCCTCCCTCTCTCCCTTTTAAGCCCTGTATTTCCATAGCTTTAATATTATTTTTACATATAGCGTCATTCCTCCTCTCCTTCTTCCTACCCTGTCCTTTCTGAATAAAGTATAGCTTGGTATAGTTACATCCCAGTCATGGTTGTCCATTAACTGTGTCTCTGTTACTACCACTAAATCCAATTCAGCTTCTCCCATTAAAGCCTCAACATCTGGGATCTTATTTCCCATGCTACAGGCATTTATACACACTGCTTTCCATATGTTGCCCCTGTTACCCATTTCCATAAAGGTATTTAATGATCTCCAGGAACAAACAGGAATGTAGTCTTCACATATGGGTATCGTCGGCACCGATGGAGCCTGCGCGGGAACACTCCCCAGCGTCCTATAGGAAAGCTATTGGGAGCATCCCACTGTGCCTGCGTTACTGCCTTCCCACCTGTCCAATCTCCCTCTTCAGGCTTTCGTTTTCCGCGGAGCTGAGAGGCAGCAACTCCTGTCACCGCAGAAACTTTCTTTTTTGTGGTCACGTCTGCCTTCCCGTCGACACCCATACCGGTTTCACAGGTGTCGACTTTATTTTCTTCTTTTTAAAAAAAAAAAAAAAAGCTTTTTTTGAGGATCTGTCCTCTCTTGGTGCCTTGGTGCCATTTTTGGCACTAGGCCCTGTTTTTTCTCAAAATGGAGAAACCATCTAGTGGTTTCAAAAAATGTTCAAAATGTGGCGGTACCATTTCCGCTACCGACACCCATGACTGGTATCTTAAATGTATGGGCCCAGACCATTCTCCATCGGCGTGTCTCCTCTGCAGAAAGATGACTAAGAGGGGCCTGCAAAATAGAGCTGCCAAGCTTGGCAACCTTTTTGCCTTGGATGCAATGTCCGTTGCATTGACGTCATCCAGGGCTTCATCTTCCTCCCATGGATCTCAGGTAACCAAACCTAGGTCTTCTTCGAAGACCGGTCGGTCCTCAAAGGGTAGATCTCCTTCTAAGCATTGAGATGCTTCCAGCATTGCTCTTGAGGAAAATACACCTGCCAAACATCCCCGGTGGGAGGTCCTTGCCTCCAAAGCATTAACGGGGTCCCAAGATGTTCCCGAGGCATCCACCTCCGGAGAGCTCTTGGTGCCATGTTCTGGGGTCGTGGCCCGCTCTGCTGGTACTGACACCCAGACACCGACAGACTCCATGGATCAACACATCCTAACCATTGAGCATAGCCTAGTGGCCTTGTTAGCGGCCTTTGTACCGCTAAAGCCGCTACAGTTGGTTCTGCAGCCATCGGTACCGATACCCGTACCGGAGGTATCTGCAGCTACTGTTCCGCCGCTCTCCATGCAACCACTCATGCCAGCTCTAGAATCGGTGTCTAGCATAGAGGGTCCGGTATCGAGGCATTCCGATGCTGACTTCGTTCGGTACCGACGACAGACAGTATGGGAGCACCCGGCCCATCGATACTTCCAGTCTTCCGAATCCGATGATTCTGATGAATCCATCGATACTGGAGCGGTTCTTCCAGAGGATCCCTCTCCTTCACTGCATCAGTGGATGTCTCCTCCGGAGGACATGTCTTTTCAAGACTTTATACGGGATGTGGCTCGGGACCTCTCGATCACCGTGACCCCTGAAAAGGAACCGAGAGCTGAAGAACTTGAAATTCTGCAGTATCCAACAGCCCCCAAGGAGGCTGCAACCCTTTCCATACACAGGATCCTGCATGATCTCATGCTTCGAACGTGGGAAACACCCTTAACGGTGTCTCCACATTCCCGAAGGCTCGATACAATGTACTGGGTACTGCAGTGTCCCGGGTTCCAAAAAAAGCAGTTACCACACCATTCCATGGTTGTGGAATCAGCAATGTGCTGGATCAAACGTGCTAAGTCACATTCCTCTAATTCTCCGGGCCATGGTCATCAATGTTTTCAGGTCTCTATGCTGTCAGCCAGAATAAGTTCTTACATACTCTAGATGGGTATGTTTCTTCGAGAGGTTACTAAGGATTTGGAACTCATGACCCCTCTTCTCCCTGATGACAAGAGGGCCAGTTTTCTTACTCTAGTTAAGCATGGCCAAAATGTCTCTAAGTTCATGAACAGGGCAACCTTTGATTGTTTCAAATGCATTAGCAGAACCTCTGATATTTCTATCGGTGCACATTGGATTGCTTGGCTTCAAGAATTCAATTTAGAGCAGTGGGTGCAAGATAAGCTGGGAAATATTCCTTGCACAGGAGAAAACCTTTTTGGCAAGGACTGGCAGGATAAAGCTTCTCAGCTTGAGTCCGAGAATACTACTTTAAATAGATTATCCAGCGCCACTGCCAACCCAGCTAAGAAAAAGACAGTTAAGAAACCCTTTTTCAACAAGAAAAAGAAATTCTATCCGTCTTGCACCCAAGCTGGCCATTGTCCAGTCCATGCTCCCCAGAAGGGACAGCAGCAGCCGAAACAACAAAGGAAGGTTCAGGTCCCAAGAGCTCAACCAACCCAGCAGTCACAGCCTCTGCAAGGTCTTTGACTCCTTCCTAGAGAGCCTAGTCATCCTTCCTCTAGAAATACCAGAGCCTCTCAACATTCCAGACAGACTGTGCTACTTTACCAAGAGGTGGCAACAGATAGCATCAGAACATTGGTCTCTCTCCATAGTGACAGAGGAGTACAAACTCCACTTCCACAATATGCCCCCCCTCTCTCTACTCCAAGAGAGTTCAGTTCTCGGTCCCCCCTCACCACTCTCTTGTATCAAGAGGTCACCTTACTCCTTGCTCAGAGAGCGATAGAGGAAGTACCTCTTTCTCAACAAAGCCTGGGTTTCTACTTCCCCCTTATTCCAAAGAAAACAGGAGGGTACAGGCCCATACTAGACCTCAGGGAGTTAAACAAGTACCTCTTCCGAGAAAAATTTAAGATGATCTCTCTCGGAACACTCCTCCCTTACATTCAGAGTCAGGATTGGCTATGTTCTCTAGAGCTAAAAGACGCCTATACACATATCCTTATTCATGCAGAGCACAGGAGATTTCTTTGATTCCTCTTTCAGGGAAGACATTACCAGTACAGAGTTCTACTCTTTGGCCTGGCTTCAGCCCCAAGAGTCCTCACGAAATGCATGGCAGTAGTAGCAGCATTTTTAAGGACTCTAGGGATATTCGTCTTCCCCTACTTAGACGACTGGCTAATCCGAGCACCAACAGCTCCAGTAGCCAGCTCATCTCTTTCCTGCATGATGCAAATCCTGCAATATCTCGGATTGGTCATAAATCTACCAAAATCCCATATCACCCCTTCTCAGTCTCTAGCGTTCATAGGGGCTCTTCTAGACACAAGGCAGGCAAAGGCTTTTCTGCCACAACCCTGCTGCGCTCCAATAGTTCAACTGGTGTCTCAAGCAGCTATGAAGGCTTTCCTGACTGCTCAAGAAATGGTTCAGTTGCTGGGACATATGGCATCCACTGTACATGTGGTCCCCTATGCTCGCCTACACATGTGAGTAGCTCAGTGGACTCAGGTCATCTGAGGGACAAAATCAGAAACTCTGCACGCCTAATCTTGTCCCTTCAGTGGTGGCAAACACTGGAAAACCTTCTCTTAGGGTAATCTTTTCAGCAACCACTAACCAAGCTACCTTGATGACAGATGCGTCCAAGTCAGGTTGGGGGGCTCGTATGGACAATCTTCCCACTCAAGGTCTCTGGATCAAACAGGAAACTTGTCTTCACATAAATCTACTGGAACTCAGAGCCATCTTCTACGCTTTTCAAGTTTTTCAGGACCATCTGCGCTACAAGACAGTCCTCATCCAGACGGACAATCTGGTAGCCATGGTCTACGTAAACAAACATGGTGGAACAGGCTCTCAGGTGTTGTGCAACGAAGCTCTACACCTCTGGTCCTTCGCAAGAAGCCTTCAGATTCACCTACTGGCGGTGTCTCTCCCAGGCACACAGAATCTCCTGGCAGACAAACTCAGTCGAGTGCTGCTGCCACACGAGTGGTCTCTTCATTCAGAACAGATTGCTTGAATCTTTTGAATCTGGGGAACCCCAGATATAGACTTATTTGCAAGTCCTCAGAATGCCAAACTTCCCCAATTCTTTTCCAGAATTCCGGCTTGGAACAGTCAGACAAGGGGTGCTTTCCACTTCCACTGGGGTCAGAACTTCCTGTATGCCTAACTACCCATTCCCCTCATTCCCAAGACTCTGTTCAAACTCCATATGATCCTCATAGCCCCATGCTGGCCACGACAGACGTGGTATCCACTGCTCCTACGTCTCTCTCAAGCCAGGCCTCTGGACTTGGGATGTGCTCCAAATCTTCTGTCCCAGGAGGACGGGACGCTTTTGCACACGAATCCTCAGTCTTTATACCTGATGGCATGGTTGCTGAGAGCTTAGAATTCCAGGATATCAACCTCTCTCAACAGGTTAAGGATATCCTTTTAGCCTCAAAGAAACCTTCCACAAGGCGAGCTTATGCCTTTAAGTGGAAAAGGTTCTGTATCTGGTGTTCAAAGAAGGAACTTAATCCTTTTTCAGTTCCCATAGAGGCGTTACTGGAGTATCTCCTCCATCTTTCATCCTCTGGACTCAAGACCAATTCAGTAAGAGTCCATCTTAGTGCCATTGCGGCTTTCCACAAGGCCTTTGATGGACAACCTGTCTCCTCTCAGCCGCTGGTAGCGTGGTTTATGAGAGGTCTACTCTTAACTAAACCTCCCATTAAGCCACCACCCGTGGCATGGGATTTAAATCTGGTCCTCGGACAGCTCATGTAGCTGCCATTCTAGCCCTTAGCCACTACATCCCTAAAGCTTCTTTTCTGGAAGGTAATCTTCCTAATTGCTCTCACTTCTGCAAGATGCATCAGTGAACTACAAGCTTTAGTGGCTGATCCTCCTTACACAAGGTTCCACCATGATAAAGTAGTCCTTAGGACTCATCCTCACTTTATGCCAAAGGTGGTTTCGCCTTTTCATTTAAACCAGTCGGTTTATCTTCCTGTCTTCTTCTCTAGGCCTCATGCTTCGAATGTAGAAAGGAATCTTCACACTCTAGATTGTAAAAGAGCTTTAGCCTTTTATCTTCAGAGAACTAGGCAGCATAGAAAGGCTTCACAGCTTTTTGTTGCCTTTGATTCCAGCCACCTGGGGTTACCAGTCTCCAAGAGAACACTCTCCAGGTGAATTGCAGAATGCATATCCTTTACCTATGAGAGTAAGGGACTTTCTTTCGAAGGTCATGTCACAGCAAACAATGCTAGAGCAATAGCTGTCTCTATGGCCAACCTTCACTCGGTGTCCATCGATGACATTTGCAAAGCAGCCATTTGGTCCTCGGTTCACACTTTTGCGGCCCATTACTGCTTAGACAAGGACTCCCGTCGGGATGCCTTGTTTGGCCAAGCTGTTCTCCAGCATCTCTTTCAGACTTAGAACAACTCCTACCCCCCATGCCGGGTTTGGATACCAGAGATCCTTGGGAGGCATCATGACCCACCTCAGCCTGGGTTTAGCTGCTCTATGGGGTCATCTCCCTGGCATCTCTAAACTTGGGAGTCCCCATATGTGAAGACTACATTCCTGCTTGTTCCTGGAGATAGTGTAGTTACTAACCTGTTACAGGTGATCTCCGGGAACAGCAGGAATTGAGTCTTCACAACCCATTTACCTCCCCTAGGAGTTGTATCTCTATATCTCTCTCTCTTCTTTCCTTCTCTCCTTTTGTCTCAGCTACAAACCCAACTGAAGAGGGAGAGTTGGGAAGGCAGCAGCGCAGGTGCAGTGGGATGTTCCCAAAAGCTTTCCTATAGGACGCTGGGGAGCATTCCTGCACGGGCTCCGTCGGTGCTGACGATACTCACATGTGAAGACTCAATTCCTGCTGTTCCCGGAGATCACCTATTACAGGTGAGTAAATATGCTTTTCAGTTACCTGGGGCTTTCCTCACCCATCCCCAACAAATCTAAAGCCCTCTTCAGTAGGTTAGTCAGTCTATTGAAGACACGTTGACCTTTCTTAGAACAGCATCCCATGGTCAAGGAAACCATAATGCTCTCGATGACACCATCCACTCATCCATGCATTCATCTCCAGGATGCAAACTTCTCTGCTATGGCCTTTACCCTCAACAGGGAAGATTTAAGAGAACACCAGCTGCATCCCTATCTGCTTTACCCTCTGTCCCAAAGCTATGAATTCACTTTTGATACATTTAGAGAGATACCTGGCAGTATCATTTGTACAGATATGGATGAACAATATTGGGTAATAGTCAATGGGCTTGATGAGTCTCGGCAAACTCTCCGTAACATCTCGGATTTTCATACCTGGCAGACAGCTTACCTCTGGATAGGTAGAAAGTTGAAATCCAGAACTTCCAGGGTAGCGTTCTCCGAAATGCTTCCCGTTCCATGCGCAGAATCCAAAAGGCAGGCAGAGCTCCGGAGTCTCAATGTGTGGATGAGATGATGGTGCAAGGTTGAGGGTTTTGGATTTGTTAGGAACTGGGGAACATTCTGGGGAAAGGAGGGGCTCTTCCGAAGGGATGGGCTTCACCTTAACTGGGATGGAAGCAGGCTGCTGGCATTAACCTTTAAAAAGGAAATAGAGCAGCTTCTAAACTAGATAATAGGGGAAAGCCGACAGTCGCCCAAGAGCGGATGGTTCGGAAGAATGTATTCCTGAAGGATACTACCAAAAGCAATGAGGTTCCAATAAAGAGTAAAGTAGCCCTAATGCCCTTGAGCTGGGAGAGCTTAAAGATTCCAAATTTACCCATGCCTACTGATAGCCAGATTAATATGAATATAATACAGTCTCTAAAATGCTTGTATGCAAATGCTAGAAGTCTAAAAAATAAGATGGGAGAGTTAGAATATATAGCATTAAATGAGAGGTTAGATATGATTGGAATCTCAGAGACACGGTGGAAGGAGGACAACCAGTGTGACACTATGATACCTGGGTACAAACTATATCGTAATGACAGAGCTGATCAAATTGGTGGAGGGGTTGCGCTCTATGTCAGAGAGGGCATTGAGTCACAAAGGATTAATGTTTTGCAGGAAACAAAATTTTCTGTAGAATCTCTATGGATTGAAATTCCATGTAAAAAGGGGAAAGCAATGGCAGTGGGGGGTGTACTATCGACCGCCTGGCCACAATGAGCAAATGGATGATGAAATGCTCAAAGAAATCAGGGAGGCTAATAAAAGTTACAGCACAGTAATAATGATTTCAATAACTCTGGTATTGACTGGGTCAGTGTCACGGCAGGGCATGCTAGGGAGATAAAGTTCCTAAATGAAATAAATGACTGCTTCTTGGAGCAGCTGGTTCATGAACTGACCAGAGGGGAAGCCATTTTGGAAAAAAGAGCCAAATGACGAAAAATGGAAACAGCACAAGCACTGGCAAGTTAAATGCAAGGCATTGATAAGGCAGGCAAAGAGAGAATTTGAGAAGAAGTTTGCTGCGGAAGCAAAAACGCATAATAAAGACGTTTTCAAGTACATTCGTAGCAAAAAACTCGTGAGAAAGTCAGTTGGACCATTAGATGATAGAGGGGTAAAAGGGGCACTAAGAGGGGACAAAGCCATAGTGGAGAGACTGAATGAATTCTTTGCTTTGGTCTTTACTGAGGAAGATATAGGGATGTTACCCATGACTGAAGTGGTATATAAAGGTGATACTGCAGAAGAATTGAAGGAAATATCGATACATTGGGAAGATGTTTTTCAACTATTTGATAAACTGAAGAGTAGCAAATCACCTGGACCGGATGGTATGCATCCAAGGGTGTTGAAAGAACTGAAATATGATATTGCAGACCTGCTATTAGTAATCTGTGAACTATCATTAAAATCATCTGTAATACCTGAAGATTGGAGGATGGCCAACATAATGCCAATTTTTAAAAAGGGTTCCAGGGGTGATTCGGGAAACTACAGACTGTTGAGCCTGACGTCAGTACCGGGAAAAATGGCAGAAACCTTCATAAAGAACAAAATTTCTGTACATGTCCTGGCTTAATGGGAGACAGCCAACATGGTTTTAGACAAGGAAGATCTTGTCTTACTAATCTGTTATGTTCTTTTGAAGGTGTGAATAAACAGGTAGACAAAGGTGAGTCAGTTGATATAGTGTATCTGGACTTTCAGAAAGCCTTTGACAAGGTCCCTCATCAGATACCTTTGGCAAAACTAAAGAGTCATGGGATAGGAGGCAGTCTACTATTGTGGATCAGGAACTGGTTAAAAGATAGAAAGCAGAGGGTAGGGCTAAATGGCCAATTTTCCCAATGGAGAAAGGATAATAGTGGTGTACCCCAGGGATCTGTGCTGGGTCCGCTGCTTTTTGACATATTCATAAATGATCTGGAAAAGGGAATAACGAGCGAGGTTATCAAATTTGCAGAAGACACAAAACCTTTTAAAGTTGTTAAAACTCATGACGATTGTGGAAAATTGCAAGGGGATCTTGATAAATTGGAAGACTGGGCATCCAAATGGCAAATGAAATTTAATGTAGACAAGTGCAAAGTTATGCACCTAGGAAAGAACAACCCAAACTATGGTTACACGATGCAAGGTTCCACATTGGGAACCACCACCCAGGAAAAAGATTTAGGTGTCATCGTGGATAACATGTTAAAACCCTCCACCCAGTGTGCAGCGGCAGCCAAGAGAGCAAATAGAATGCTAGATATCATAAGAAAAGGAATGGAAAATAAAACGATGGATATTATAATGTCTCTGTATCGTTCCATGGTGCTACCGCACCTGGAATATTGTGTGCAGTTCTGGTCACCGTATCTTAAAAAGGATATAGCGTTATTAGAAAAGATTCAGAGAAGAGCCACCAAAATGGTAAAGGGGATGGAAGGATACCCCTATGAAGAGAGGCTAAAAAGGTTAGGGCTCTTTAACCTGGAAAAGAGACAGTTCAGGGGAGATATGATAGAGGTCTATAAATTAATGAACAGAGTGGAATGGGTAAATGTAGATTGATTGTTTACGTCATCACAATATAGAAAGACTAAGGGACATGCAATGAATCTTCAGGGTAAACTATTTAAGACTAATAAGAGAAAATAGTTTTTTACTCAACGTGTAATCAAACTCTGGAATTTGATACCGGAGGATGCAGTAAAAGCTGTTAGTGTAATTGGGTTTAAAAAAGGTTAGGACAAGTTCCTGGAGGAAAGGTCCATAAACCATTATTAAAATGGAACCGGGATATCACTGCTTGACCCAGTACAAGCATTGAGGAACCTGTCTCTTTTGGGGAGACTGCTAGGTACTTATGACCTTGATTGGCTACTGTTGGAAAAGGATACTGGGCTTGATGGGCCTTGGTCTGACCCAGTATGGCATATCTTATGTTCTTAAATCTGGTAGGCAGATGGATGTCTCGGTACCCCTCAGAAGAGAGTCACCTACAACCCCTACCCTTTGCTTCCTTGTGGTCACTGATTCTGCAACTTTGGGGCACTCGAGCTCTGGTTCTTCCCTTTCCAGGGATGCTTTCATCCCCTCCACTTCCAGGGCTGCATAATGTTTTTTCCAGTTCAAGGGCTGGAGGAGTTGGATTGGTGATTCTGCAGGCCCTGGTCACTTGTGTCCAACCTTTGTTATTTTGTAGGCTCTCGTCATCTCCTCTGCTGGAAAGCTTGGATGTTTCAAGAAGCATCTCATCAATGTACTTCTTACTGTCTTGAATGTTCCTCAGCCTTGCCACTTCTTCTCTGAGCTCCTCCACTTGTTTCCTGAGAGTTTCAGCACGCAGGCATCCTGTACATGGAACCTATCCTTTAATCGGCATTGGGATCTCTGTATGGACAGAGGCAGAAGCTGTAATGGGGGCAACAACTTTGGTAATATAATTTTTCCCAGCCATTGTTCAGTTGGTGGAGTTTAGGTACCTGTTGAAGCAAAAGAGAGAGAGACCTACCAAAGTACCAGCCGGTTTCCCAGCTGTCCTTTCAGAGAAAAAGCAGTTAACCTCTATTAAGTGTGTTCTAAATGTGCTAATCCAAGTCCCTGTGTGTAGCTAATTGAGGAGGTGCGCTATAAAGCAAGATTGCTCACATGGGGTGTCGGTGGGAGTTGGGGTGGATAGGGAGGGAACTAACTCCTGATGAGGTGTCAGTAGCTTCAAAGAGCTGAGAAAGATACTAAAAGCAGAGTTTTAAACCTACACCACTAAAGAAAATATTTCCCCGTTTTGAACTAAAGCGCCATAAAGAATGTAACTTTGTTTTGAAAATGTACCAAAACCCTTTTAAGAGCTCTCAGGCAGAGAGCTAGTAATTTTAAAAGCCACCTCTTACCATATGGCACCTGACTCTCTCTTCCATGCTCTCGGCTCCTGCACTTGAATCTCTGAGGACACCTTGTGTCCATACCTACTTGGCTCCATTCTTCTGCCTCATGGACATACTCGGTCTGGTGCTTGGGAGCTAGTTAGTCCCATCTGTGAAGACTGCATTCCTGCTTGTTCCTGGAGATAGTGTAGTTACTTACCTGTTACATGTGATCTCCGGGAACAGCAGGATTCAGTCTTCACATCTCACCCTCCTCCCTAGAAGGAGTTGGGTACAATTTTTTTCTATCTTCTATCTCTCAGCTACAACAAGAGAGCTGCACAGGCGCAGTGGAGTTTGTCCAAAAGCTCTCCTAATGGACGCTGGGGTGCATTCCCACACTGGCTCTGTCGATACCCAGCTGTGAAGACTGATTCCTGCTGTGTAGGGCATTAGAGATAAAGAGATAGGTGAGTAACTATGTCTTCCTTGATCTTGAGAAGCAAATGTTTCAGATCGTCTTCATTTTCAGCCAGTATTGTGGTGTCATCAGCATTGCATAGATTGTTGATGAGTTTTCCACCAATCTGCTCATCTCTGTTGCCTTCATACAGCCTTGGCTTTTGATTTAGAACCATAGGCCATATGGTCTTTTTCTGCTGACATGTTTCTATCTAGTCTGCCCTTCCATATCAAATACTATAGTTTGTTTATTCCCTTTGGAGATTTCCTGTGTTTGTCCCATGCTTTCTTGAATTCAGATACTGTCCTCGTCTCTACTACCTCCACTGCATGCAGCTACCACTCTTTTCATAAAGAAATGTTTCCATATATTATTCCTGAGTCTATCCCCTTTTGTCCTCATTCCATGCCCCCTCATTGCAGAGCTTACTTTCAATTGAAAGAGGCTCTTTTCATGTGCATTTATGCCACGGAAGTATTTAAACGTCTCTATCATATCTCTTTTATGCTGCCTTTCCTCTAATGTCTAATGTATACATATTAAGATCATCCCCATATGGTTAACGAAGACCACTGACCATTTTAGTAGCCACCCTCAGCACCAACTCCATCCTGTTTATATCCTGGATAACTAAACAGAGGTCCCAAGGGACCACCGAGTGCAGAAGAGGATGCAATAGCTCAACTCCCCACAGGCTTTGGTGGCCATGCCATTTGAGCCCTTGAGAAGAGAGACGCTGAAGGACATGTTCCTTTAGATTGTCTTTTTGGTCACAATCTCTATTGGAGTTGCACGCTTTGTTGTGCCCAGATCCTTATCTGTCCTAGAAACCCTGTTCTTGCTTGGACATAAGGGCTCTGTTCTGCCCTGATTTTCTTCTTCTCTCTCCTATCACACTTTTAGTGTATGTTCTGGTGGCTCCTCCTCTACTGCCATCTCGCTTTCAGTTGTTGTACCTCAGGGCTCTCTCTTGGGACTTCTTTTCTCTCTCTCGGTCCCTTGGTGCACTTACCTCCTCCCATAGTTTTCAGTACCATCTTTATGCTGGCGACTCTCAGATGTACCTCTCTGCACCTGAAATCCCTCTAGGAATTCAGGCCCAGATCTCCTCCTACTTAATCCAACATTGCTGCCTGGATGTCTCACCGTCATGTGAAATTGAACATGGCCAAAACTGAGCTCCTCATCATTCCCGCCTAACCCCATCCCCCTTCTCTATTTCTGTGGCTAATACTATACTACTCCCTGTTACCGCAGCTCGCACACATCTAACAGATAGCTAAAACCTGTTGTTTCTTTCTCTATAGCATCAGTTAAAATTCATCCTTTCCTATCTGAACACACTACTAAGATCGTTGTCCACTCTCTAGTCACCTCCTGTCTTCACTATTGCAATCTGCTCCTCGTTGATCTCCCTCTGAATCATCTCTCTACCATTCAATCTGTTCAAAACTCAGCTGCACAGCTTATCTTCTGCCAGTACCGGTCTGTGCTTACATAACTCCTCTTTTCAAGCCACTTCACTGGCTCCTATCCACTTCTGCAAACAATTCAAACTTCTACTGACCTACAAGTGCTTTCATTCTGCAGCTCCTTACTACCTATCCTCTCATTTTACCCTGCACCCTTTCTCGGGAACTCCCCTCCTCTGGCAGTTTCCTTTTATCTGTGCCATTCTCTGCCATTGCCAACTTCAGACTTCGTTCATTCCACCTTGCTGCTTCATATGCCTGGAACAGACTACCTGCTCCAGTATGTTGGGATCTTTCTCTAGCCCTATTCAAATTCAAGCTAAAAACCCACCTCTTCAAGCTGCTTTTGTATCCTGATGACCCTCACTCTGTTCACCACTTATGTGTATCTTACCATACTCTACTCCCCAGTTTTGTGATGCTTGTCTTGATTAGATTGTAAGCTCTGATGAACAGGGGCTGTCTCTTACATCTATATGTACAGTGCTGCATATGCCTTATAGCACTATATAAATAATTAATAGTAGTAGTAGTCCTTCTCAGAGGAGGCCGTGTGTGCCTGTTCCTTTATTCTTGTCCAAGGTGGTATTGGCTTTTCACGTCAATCAGGCAGTCTGCCGGCGTTCTCTAAGGACCAGTACCAGGAGAAGGATAGAGACCTTCACTTGGTGGATGTTAAGAGGATGCTTCTTCGGTACCTGAAGGTTACAAACTCCTTCCGTAAGTCGGACAGACGTTTTGTCCTTTTTGTAGATCCACAAAAGGGGGAAGTTGCCACAAAGTCTACTTTGGCCCGCTGGATAAAGGAGATGATAGGCCGAAGCTATCTGTTGCAGATCCAGCCAGTTTCAGAGGGTTTACATGCACATTTCATGTGAGCTCAGGCTTTCTCCTGGGCGGAATGTAGTGCAGTTGCTCCCATAGACATTTGTTGGGTGACAGTGTGGTCATCACTTTCCACTGTTGTCAAGCATTACTGTTTGGATGTCCATGTGTGGGCGGATATGGCCTTTGGTGCAGAGATCCTTAAGTCTGCCATGTCACCATTCTGCCCAGTGAAGGTGTATTTTTGGTATGTCTCACTTGTCTGGACTGGCTTAGTGAGACAATATAGAATGTGACATTTTACTTGCTAATGTCCTTGAGTCCTGCTAGGCCAGTCCAGGACCCTCCCCTGGAATCTGTTAAGATCTGCTGTGATCTGTTATGATCTATTCTGATCTGCTATGAGCTAATATGTACCTGCTCAGATTTGGTCTGAGCTGCTATGATTGACTTCAATCTGTAATGATTGCTTATTTTCTGCAGTTTGGCCCTATAGGCCATGTTCCCCTTTTTGGCCTTCAATCCGCAGAATGTTCTGTATATAGTTATGTTCTGGACTGTTTGTGCGATCAGGGGGGCTTATCCAGTATTGAATACAAATATTGAAGTAGCATATTCTTTAGCTGCTCCAGATATGGTACAGGATGAGGTCATCAGAAGACTCTAGATTTTTCTTTGTCTTCACTTCTGCTGGTTGAGAACACAACACACTTGTCTGGATTGGTCTAGCAGGACTCAAGGAAAGGACATTATCAGGTCAGTAAAATGTCACCTTCCCAACCGGGGTATCTGTCCTCTTCCTAATGAAAAGACAAGCACATCAAGCTGAAAGAAAATGATAGAAAAGTAGAATTGCATGTGATTTCAAGTATTGTAAGGAACATTTTCATTATTGCAAAGCTGAAATCCATTACTAAGGTGTATTATTTGCAGCTCATGCATCAGCAGGGTAATTATCCTATACAATTATCATTCTGTCAATATAGAGGTCTCCATGATTTTAACTTCCCAGGCTGCACCCAACTCTCAACCAAGATTGCTGTCTTGCAAAAATGGAGGTCTTTTATCCTCTTAACTCAATTTACCCTTTCTAAGATTCCATCTTCAATAAAGGCCTCAGCATCATCCTTAGGTCTAATCTAGTGAAGAACCATGAGAATGGTTTGCTGGTGAATAGTAGTCTTTCCTCTGGTCAAGTTCCTGCTAGTTGGAAGGTGGCAAGAATCCACTCACTTCTGAAAAAGAATGGGCCCAGTGCAGCGGTGGCTGCTGCTGCTGCTGCACAGAAAACCCAGATATTTGAGGCTGGGGCCATATCTGGCCACTAGCATTGAAAAAACAGTTCTCCACTGAAGCAGGAAGCTAACTGGGCAGCGGCGATATTCAGCCGCTGCCCTGATGACTTTGATGGCAAAAGTTAGGACAGCCTTTTTTGTGCCTAATTTTTGCTGCCAAAGGATAACTGGTTGGCTGAATATCGCCAATGACCACTTATACCAAGGTGCTGCCCTAGAATGCCTTAATGTAAACCGGTTAACATCGGGGCATGTAGCGGTGGTACCGATGGATATTCAGTGGCACTAATCGTGTTAGTGCTGCTGAAAATTCTGCTTAGCAGCATTTACAAGGTTTGTGGGTCTGCAAGCCATGTAAGTGCCTTTGAATATCATGCCTAATGATCTTAACCCTCTCCCAATCAATTACTATCCCATCTCCAATTTGCCATATATTTCCAAAATTGTTGAAAAAGCAGCACATTTTCAACTTACTGACTTTGTGAATAAAGCCATCCCAGTCAACCCAGCTACAGAACTGGCTTTAGTACTGAAACTGCCCTACTATCTTTAAAGTGGCATTTTTGAAGGAATGTGTAGGAGAATCTGGGATGCCCAAAAATCTGTGGGAGTGGCAGCAGTGAATGTACACAGTTGTAGTCAACATTATTGGCACCCTTACATTTTAGGTATGTTGTGTATACTGTCTTGAGAAATAATTGGAAATATTCTATCTGTATGTCATCATAATATTTTAATAGCATGTTTAAAGGTATACAATAGAAAAAAAGATGTCTGTGCATAGTAATATCTGAGAAAAAATGACCTGGACAGGATTAATGGCATCCTTCATAAATATTTGGTTGCACAACCATTGGCAGTGATGACAGCCTCCAAACGTTACTTGTAGCCATCTATAGGTTTCATACATCTGACTGCTGGTAGTTTCTCACACTCTTCAAGTGTGATTTGTTCCAGCTCATGAATGTTTCCAGGATTACTTATACCAATGGCAGATTTCTGCTCTTTCCAAAGGTTCTTGATTGAATTGAGATCAGGACTCATTGCTTGCCAGTTTAAAAGTCATTTTTTCCTTTTTAGCCATTCTTTTGTACTTTTGTATGTATGTTTTGGGTCATTGTCCTGCTGGAGGACCCATGACCTTTGACCCAGAGCTAGCTTTCTGATATTAGGTAGCACATTTCACTACAAATTACCTTGGTAGTCCTCTGAAGTAATGATTCCTTTAATACATTCCAGGCCTCCAGTTTCTGAGGCAGCAAAACAGCCCCACAACATTATGGAACCTTCGCCATATTTAACTGTAGGAAGCTTGTTTTTTTTCTTTATAAGCTTCATTTCTTTGCTTGTAAATGTAGCGCTAGCCTGCACTGCCAAAGAGCTCACGTTTGGTTTCATCTGTCCACAGAACATTTTCCCTGAAGGATTGTGATTTCTTAAGGTGGGTTTGGGCAAAGATCATATGTACCTTTTTATGTCTGTCTTTGAGCAATGGGGTCCTCCTTAGCTTTCGCCCATGAAGTCCTTCTTTGTTTATTACGTGGCATATGGTGCTGTTTGAATCCACCACTCAAGATTGCTCCAGGTCAGCCTTAAGCTCTTTGGATGTTGTATTTGGTGGTTTTTTTCAACAGTTCGCAATAACCTTCGAAAACTACTTGGATTAATTTTCCTTTCCCTCTTCATCCCTCCAGTCCAGTCCTGGCCTGTGGGTCTTCAATCCCCCACCAACAGCTTGGAAACTGAGTATGTCAAATTTGATGACATCATGATACATAGGCAGCTGGCACCCAGTCTTCAGTATCTCAGTCTCCAAGCAGCTGGAGAGGGGTGAATCCCATAGGTCTCTGACTCACTGAAGGGACAACTAAGAGACAGCAATCTGTCTGTGCCATAGCACTTAATTTGGTAGATACAGATTGGGGGTAGAGCTTCAGATAGGATAGGTTAATCAATTTGGAACAGTAAAGTTTAAAACAAAACTAAGAAGGTAAAGGAACCTTAAGCCGACAGCGTTCCCCTCTGCAATGTCGGGAGAAGGGCTTACTGAAGGCAAGTGAGTGTGTCCACCATGGCTCCCGATCCCGATGAATGGAGAGGAGCCATGAACGCAGCTGAGGCAAGCCAACAGAATCTCCTCCTTAGAGCCTCAATGCTGCAGAAGCTGTGAACAGAAGGGCTGAGTGTGTGGGTGGGAGGCTGCAGATCGGAGCTCACGGGGAGAAAAACAAAGAGCGAGAGTGTGTGTTTTTTCTGGTCGTGGATTCACAGAGAGCGAGCCTATTCAAGCTGGAGTGAAAGCAGAAACCGCATGGCAGGCTGCAGACCACGTTGCGATGCAGGAAAAATGCAGTCTGTGCCATTTTCTGTCAGCAGCAGGAGTTTTAGCAGTGGTGCAGCTGGGAAATCTGATGCGGGGGTTTTTCCAAACTCCACGTTTTGTTATTTTTGCATCTAGGTGAAGGTGCTGAGAACGTTTCAATAACAAACAAAACAAAGGAAAGAGAAAAGGCAGGAAAAAGAAAAGAAAGCAGGAGGGATTGGGCTGTGGGTAAGCTATTGGCATTCTGCCTACTAAAGCCACCTGCCTAGCATGTGGAGCCAGGCGCAGCTCCATGTCTGCGGAAGGGGTGTGCTGCAGGTGTGAAGCGGAGGCCGGGTCTGCAGAGGACAAGTTGAACAAGGACCAAGGGGCAAGGCCAGCCGGGGGATCTGGAGTGCCCTCATCTCTCCCTCTGGAGGGCGGTATTCGCCTACTATTTCGGAGGGGGGGTGGTAGCTGTCTGGGCAGAGGTTGCTGGTCTGTCACTGGTGACTTCAGAGGGCAAAGGTGGAGAGAGTAGGTCTTCTCATCTCTCTTCCTCTCAGGAGTCCTCCACAGAAGGTTTGCTGGGGGGGGGGGGTTCCCCCGGGTTTATACTGCTCATGCATAAGGCCTTCTGCATGAAGCAAAAAGGGAATGAAGAGGCTTCAGGGGCTCTAAAAAGACCTGGAAAGAGAGGACGGTCAAAGGCAGAGAACGAGCCAGAGGTCAGCTGGCGATGACTTGAGTGGGATGGTTAGGAGGAAACAGGCTCCATTCACCCGGACAACATGGAGGAACAGGAAATGGAGGCAGAGATCGGGATGGAATCGGCCGAGCCCGAGGAAGGTGCAATACCACAAGGAGAGGAGTCTCGCATCGTGTGAGTCTTCCGCCGAGAAGAGCTGGCCGCGTTGATTGCCCATTCCTTGATTATGCTTAAATGGCAGCAGGGGGCCCTGTAGAGGAGGACCCTTTGGAAGATTTCCTCTTGGCGGTTAGAAAGTTTCAGACGGTGTTTACCCTGCATAGGGTGATTAAATAGATGATCTAAGACGAATGGGATGTTCCAAAGGCCGCGTTGAGGGACACATGAGCTATGGGACGCCTTTATCCACTTCTGGAATGGGGCAAGGAACAGTTTTGATCGCCAAAGGTTGATGTGGTGGTGTCAGCAGTTACCAAGAAGACCATGATTCTGGTAGAGGGCAGTACAGCTTTGTAGGACGTGCAGGATAGAAAGTTGGCAACGCTGCTGAAGCAAGTGTTTGATATCAATCCCCTAGCCTTGCAAGTGTCTGTATGTGGCGCATTCATGGCCAGGGTGTCCTTGCAATGGGTGCAAGGTGTTCTGGAGGCCATGGGTGATCCAGTTGCTTTGCCTATGGAGGCAACGGCAATTGGAATCAGGGGCAGCCTATTTGGCGGATGCCTTTTATAATTTGATTAGAGATTTGTCCAAGAGCATGGCCTCTGTGGTAGCAGTCCATCGATATCTGTGGCTATGCACCTGGTCAGCTAATGTTTCCTCCAAATCCCATTTAAGCAAGAGTCCATTCAATGGGAGTGTGCTATTGATGCCTGGCCAGAATGAACAAATGGATGATGACATGCTCAAAGAAATCAGGGAAGCTAACAGTATTACAGCACAGTAATAATAATGGGTGATTTCAATTACCCCGGTATCGACTGGGTCAGTGTCATGGCAGGACATGCTAGGGAGATAAAGTTTCTAGATGAAATAAATGACTGCTTCTTGGAGCAGCTGGTTCATGAATTGACAAGAGGAGAAGCCATCTTGGACCTAGTCCTTAGTAGAACACAAGATATGGTACATGAGATAAGGGTGTTGGGCCACTTGGCAATAGTGATCATAACATGATCGCATTTGATTTAATAAATGGAGGAAGGACGGCAAGGAAATCCACAGTACTACCTTTTAACTTTCAAAAGGGAGACTATGATAAAATGAGGAAAACAGTTAAAAAACAAAACAAAAACTAAAAGGAGCAGCTATAAAGGTTCAAGATTTACATCAAGCATGGGTGGTGTTTAAAAATACTATCTTGAATCCCAGACCAGCAGTATGCCATGCTTTAAGAAAAGTTGAAGGAAGTCCAAAAAAACTGCCAGCATAATTTAAAGGTGAGGTCAGATAAGCTGTTGTAGCCAAAAAAGCATCTTTCAGGAAATGGAAAAAGAAGCCAAATGATGAAACAACATAAGCACTGGCAAGTTAGATGTAAGGGTATTGATAAAGCAGGCAAAGAGGGAATTTGAAAAAAAGCTTGCTGTGGAAGTAAAAACTCATAATAAAAACTTTTTCAAGTACCTGTGACAGAGTCGGTTGGACTATTGGATAATAGAGGGGTAAAAGGGGCACTAAAGGGGCAAAGCCATAGAATGAATTCTTTGCTTCGGTCTTTACTGAAGAAGATGTAGGGAAGTTACCCATGACTGAAATGGTATTTAAAGCTGATGCAGCAGAAGAATTGAAAGAAATATCGATAAATCGGGAAGATGTATTACAACTATTTGATAAACTCAAGAGTAGCAAATCACCTGGACTAGATGGTATACAACTGAAATATGAGATTGCAGACCTACTATTAGTAATCTGTGAACCATCATTAAAATCATCTGTAATACCTGAAGATTGGACGATAGCCAATGAAACGCCAATTTTTAAAAAAGGTTCCAGGAGTGATCCAGGAAACTACAGTACCAGGAAAAATGGTAGAAACCATTAAGAACAAAATTTCTGAACATGTAAGAGAGTCATGTCATGGTTTAATGGGAGACAGCCAACATGGCTACAACCAGGGAAGGTCTTGTTTTACTAATCGGTTCTATTTTTTTGAAGGTGTAAATAAACAGGTAGTCAAAGGTGAGCCGGTCAATGTAGTGTATCTGGATTTTCAGAAAGCCTTTGACAAGAAAGCAGAGGGAAGGGCTAAATGGCCAATTTCCCCAATGGAGAAAGGTGAATAGTGGAGTACCCCAGGGATCTGTGCTGGAATCGCTGCTTTTTAACATATTTGTAAATGACCTGGAAATGGGAATAACAAGTGAGGTAATCAGATTTACAGATGGCACAAAATTATTCAAAGTTGTTAAAACCCAAAAGGATTGTGAAAATTTGCAAGAGGACCTTAATAAATTGGAAGACCGGACATTCAAATGGCAAGTGAAATTTAATGTGGACAAGTGCAAAGCTATGCACCTAGGAAAGAACAACCCGAACTATGGTTACACGATGCAAGGATCCACCACCCAGGAAAAATATTTAGGCATCATTGTGGATAGCACATTGAAACTCTCTGCCCAGTGTGCAGTGGCAGCCAAGAAAGCAAATAGAATGCTAGGAATCATAAGGAAAGGAATGGAGACTAAAACAAAGGATATTATAATGCCTCTGTATCGTTCCATGGTGCGACTGCACCTTGAATATTGTGTGCAATTCTGGTCGCCGTATCTTAAAAAAGATATAGCGTAATTAGAAAAGGTACAGAGAAGATCCATCAAAATGGTAAAGGGGATGGAAGGATACCCCTATGAGAAGAGGTTAAAAAGGTTAGGGCTCTTCAATCTGGAAAAGAGACAGCTGAGGGGAGATATGATAGAAGTCTATAAATTAATGAATGGCGTGGAACGGATAAATGTAGATTGATTTATGCCATCAAAATGTAGAAAGACTAGGGGACATGCTTTGAAGCTACAGTGTAACGCATATAAGGCTAATAGGAGAAAATATTTTTTAACTGAACGTGTAATTCGTTACCGGAGGATGTAGTAAAAGCTGTTCATGTAGCTGGGTTTAAAAAAGGTTTGGACAAGTTCCATGAGGAAAGGTCTATAAACCATTATTAAAGGGGACCCAGGAAATCCACTGCTTGTCCCAATACAAGCATTGTGGAACCTGTCTCTTCTGGGGAAACTGCTACGTACTTGTGACCTAGATTGGCTACTGTTGGAAACAGGATACTAGGCTTGATGGATCTTGGTTTGACCCAGTATGGCTTATCTTATGTTTTTATGTTCACCTGGAAAATGAGGCAGTGCAGTTATTGGAATGTGCAGAGGTCCATTTGCTGGCCCTTTCGGCAGCCCATATGGCCAGAAAGGATAATGTGGAGGCAGACTACCTCAGTCGAGTTTGCATGGATCCCGGAGAGTGGACACTCAATGCAGCGGTATTTGCACAGGTGGAAAGACAGTGGGGCACCCCCATCATGGATCTGATGGCGACATTTGAGTTGGTATAGGCACCTCGCTTCTTCAGCAAGAGACAAGAGCGGATGTTGGATGGCCTAGACGCACTGGTGCAGCCATGGCCAGAGGACGGTTTTCTCTGTCTTTCAACCATGGGCGCTCATAGGGCGCATGGTGCAATGAATTGAGGTCCATCAGGGAGTAGTGGTTCTGATTGCTCCAAACTGGCCTCAGAGGCCATGGTATGCTGATCTGGTGAGGCTAACAGTGGCAGCTCCATGGCGACTGGCGGTACAGTCTGACCTTTTGACACAAGGATCATTCCAGATGCTGCAGGTGGATCAATTTTTGCTTATGGCCTGGCTCTTGAAGGCTCGGTTGAGAAAGTGAGGCTATGCAGCCGAGGTCATTGTTACCTTGTTAAAGGCGTGTAAATGGTCTGTGTCCCTGGCCTATGTCTGGGTGTGGATAGTCTTCGAAGCCTGGTGCACAGAGAATGGGTGTTGGGCTCTATCCGCAGCAATGCCTGACATTTTGGCCTTTCTGCAGGCTGGTTTGCAGAAGGGGCTTGCTTGCAGTTTGCTTCCGGTGCAGGTAGCTGCAATCACCTGTTACCACAGTCGAGTCCAAGGGATGTCCCTGGGGGATCATCTGGATGTAGTGCATTTTCTGTGAGTGGTGAAGTATATTAGGCCCCTGGTGTGGTCGGTAGTGTCGCCATGGGATCTTAAACTGGTATGGTCAGTGCTTATGGAGGCGCCGTTTGAACAGCTGCGGGCATGCATGCTAAAGAACTTGACGCTAAAGACTGTTTTTGCTGAAGTTTTGTTTGGCGAGAAGAATTTTGGAGCTTCAAGCATTGTCATGTCAGGAGTCTTTTCTCTCTATCTCAAAGGAAAAGGTGGTGCTGTGCCCAGTGCCCCCCTCCTTGCCCAAGGTACTCTAGGAGTTTCACTTAAATCAGCCAGTTATTCTGCCTGTTTTTTCAGGAGCTGTTTCTCCTGGATGTCCGTCGAGTGCTGCGGCATTATTTGAGGGCTACAGAGCTGATTCATAAGTCGGATAGGCTATTCTGTTTGGAGGTCCCCGGAAGGGAGAGACAGCCTCCAAAATGTCCATTTCTTGTTGGATGTGTGAGGCTATCTCCTTGGTCTATTTGCTGCGCCAGAGAGCATTACCCAGTGGCTTGAGAGCACATTCGACCAGGGCACATGCGGCCTCGTGGGCAGAAGCTGGCTTAATCCGGCCAGTGGAAATCTGTCGAGCAGCTGTCTGATCCTCATTGCATACTTTCGTGAAACATTATCACCTAGATGTGCAAGCGGCAGGGATGTGCGGTGCGGTTCGGTTCAGCAGTGCTGCAGGCTGGGCTTGTGGGTCCCTCCCGTCGTTAGGACTGCTATGGTACATCCCACAGGTCGGGCTGGGCTGGGGGGGGACGACAAAGAGGAAAGTAAAATTAGGCTTACCTGCTAATTGGCTTTCCTTGAGTATCTCCAGTCCAGTCCCGGACCTTCCTTGGAGTTGCAAGAAGCTGAGAGCGTTTCTGAGCCTGGACCTGAAGAAGAACAGCTTTAACTGGGTGTCCGGAGTTCAGAGTGCAAAAGGTTATGCCCAAAAGAGCTTCCGCTGGGGATCCGTATGCTTTTTTTTGTTCTGTGTGTTCAGTAGGTGCAGAGTGAAGAAAATGGCATCAAAATGCATGTGATCCAGAAGGAGAGGAAGATTTTGGCTTCAAGCAATCACTGGGCGGACTGATAGGTCTGTGGTAAGCAACTTTTCATGATGTATGAAGATGTTGGGTCTGTCAGACTTCCTCTTTTTGGTTCCTGTTTTCAAAGTTCTGGAATATAGTTTTTTGTTTTGTTACTAATCCTATTTTGTTGCTCCTGTGAGTCTGCTTTGTCAATAGGATACTGAAGGTTGGGGGGTGGTGCCAGCTGCCTATGTATCGTGATGTCATTGAATATGGCATGCTCAGTCTCCAAGCTGCTGGTGGGGATTGAAGACCCACAAGTTGGAACTGGACTGGAGGTAAAGGAAAGCCAATTAACAGATAAGCCTAATTTTATCTTCCCCCATGTCCTGGGAGGCTCTTGACAGTTCCATGAGTAGAAAACTTCTTAATAACATTGTGAACTGTAGACCCAGAAATCCCAAGGTCTTTGGAGATGGCCTTGTACCCTTTGAAGTTTGATATTTGATGGTGAAGGCTTTTCTCATGGTGTCAGGCAGCTGTCTTCACCTTTGTGAAAATGTAATATGGAGTGAATATGGCCATTTTAAAAATTAGAACTGACATTCATTGGTTGATTCAAGTCATGTGAGTACTGACAATTGATCACAGGTACTTCTAATTTTACTGCAATGGGAATGTGGTTGTGTTCAAACTAATTTGAATTGTTTCTCTGGGACCAAGCAAGAAGTAAATCCTCACACGGGTGATGTCATTGATGGAGCCCATGCGGGATCTCTCCCCAGCTTCCATAGGAAGCTTTTGGGAGGATCATCGTGCATGCCTGCCCATCTTCCTGCCCGAAAGGAGCCATCTTACTTCAGTCTTCTTTTTTTCTGCGTAGCCTCTCAGACGTCCATCTGACCCCAGAAACTAGTTGATGCATTCAGGTTCGTTTTCTGGGGTTTTTTTAACTACGTTTTTCAGTTGTGTGCTTGTCACCATCTTCCTGCCTGTCTCTGGGAGCATCAGTGCCTCGGCACCGTGTTTTTTTTCTCGGGTTCTTTTTGCTGCGGGGGTTTTTCCTCTCATGCCTCCCTGGTCAGCTGGGACATTGGAGTCCTTTGACTTGGCAGAAGCTGCCTTCCCCAACATGTCAAAGCCGGCCAGTGGCTTCAGTAAGTGCTGCCAGTGTGACCAGACCATGATGGACCATCACAACTGGTGCCTTCAATTCCTCAGGCCTGACCATGAGCTTTCCACCTGCACTCTCTGCTTGTAGATGACATGGAAGGGGCTCCAGAATCAAGGAAAAACAGCAGGAATCACTGTTTGGTTTCTCCGAGACTTCAGCACTGGAACTGCAATCGTCATCAGCACCTTAGAAGGCCTCTGTCGAGGCTTCGGCTTCGTGAAGTGGCCATGCTTACTCTGAAGAGCCACTGTGCACTGGACAGGCACCCGCCCTTCGAAGGTAGGCCCCAGAAGGATTGGACTTCCGCCCCGTCGATGTCGAGCAGTGATGCCGAGAGCTGGAGTAAGAACCATGGACACCAGCATTGAAACCCCCCTCGGTGAGGGCCAGGGGTGGCTGACTAAGCTGCCCTGGTGGGAGGAGTTGCCTCCCAAAGCCCAGGAGGGCTGTTGGGTGACTCACGATATCATGACCATCGTGGAGTCCCCAACGAGGGAACCAGCAATTACTTTCCCAGTTCTCCCGGTGCTGAGGGTGGCCCCGTTCACAGTGGTGGCCTCTCCATCAGAGGTGCAGCCCATTCTGGATGTCCACGCTCTTCCCAGCTGGGGAGACAGCTTGGGCAGACAGTCAAAGTCCCTCTCGATGCCCCGGATGGCATCAGGAGGAAGTGCTACCAGGGCTCCATGTTAGTAGCCCACATCCAAGCCTATCAACTCTACATGGGCATGTTTCTTAGGGATCTGGTGGGGGACCTAGCCAATTTCTCAGCTATCCTTTCTGAGGAATGTCTTGAGCATTACCATGGTCTTGTCTTCAGGATCAGAAAGCTCCAAGTACATGACCAGGGTGGTCTATGATGGCTTTGAGTTGGTGACCTGGGTAGCCACAGTGGGCATTGGGGCTCGTCTGGCTTGGCTGCAGTCTTATTTAGAACAGTGGGTGCAAGACAAGGTGGCGGATGTCCTCTGCTGGGGTGAAAACCTCTTCAGCAAGCCCATGGAGGACAAAGCCGGGGAGATCAAACATGAGCAATTGACGATGACCCCGACTCTCCTGTAAGATGGGTGATCCCTCTAAGAAGTCATCCTTGGGGGGGGGGGGAGGGGGTAGTCCTTCTATCCCAGGAAGAGGAAGTACTATCCTGTCTACCCACCATATCAGCCCTATCATGGCTCTCAACAGGGGCAGCAGCAGGAGAAGAACTAGCATTGGCAGCGCCGCCTCAAATGTCCCAGCCTGTGTCAACACCACAGACCTGGAGGAAGGTTTTGACTCCTTCCTAAGAAGCATGGCATCTCTTCCCATTCCAACCACAGTTCCAACTCAGGTGGGGGGAAGTTGATCTATTTTGCCCACAGGTGGCCTACAATAACATCAGATTTCCGGGCCCTCAAAGTAGTCCAGGACGGGTACCTGTTGCATTTTGATCAACTACCACCTCCTTTTTTTTTCACAGGAGAATTCCCTCTCGATCCTTCCCACCGAGAGCTCCTCCAGCAGGTGGTTCAAGCTCTCTTGGCTGACCTGGCTGTCAAATTGGTCCCTTCTTCTCAGATCGGAAAGAGGTTTTACGCTTCTTACTTTCTGGTTCCTTAGAAGATAGGAGACTTCAGGCCCATATTGGATCTTCAGAACATCAACCAGTTCCTGTTGAAGGAAAAGTTCAAAATGGTTTCCCTGGGAACATTGTTGCCTTACCTCCAATCGGAAAACTGGCTGTACTCCTTGGATCTCAAAGATGTCTATACTCACATCCCCATTTACTCCCTTTATCGGCAGTATCTCCGATTCATTCTCAATGGAAAGCACTATCAGTACCAAGTGCTACCCTTTGGCCTAGCCTCTGCCCTGAGGGTCTTCACAAAGTGTCTGGTGGTGGTCACCGCTTTCCTCTGGACACTGGGGATCTTTGTCTTCCTCTACCTGGACGATTGGTTGATCAGAGGACGAATGCTGGAAGAGGTCCGGTAGTCAGCGAGCATCAACATTCACCTGCTGGAGCATCTGGGCTTAGTCTCATCTGCAGCCTGCTCAGCGTCTAGTGTTCATTAGGGCCCTCCTAGATACTACTATGGCTTGGGCCTTTCTACCCAAAGTTCGAGTCTAACGGCTCATCACCTTAGCCAGAAAATTGCATAACAGTCCATTTGCAACAGCCAGGCAGATGCTGCGCCTTCTCGAGCACATGGCCTCCATGGTTCATGTCACTCTGCTAGCCCGTCTACAGATGAGTTAAGCACAGTGGACACTCTGCACACAGTGGTCAGGTCACGGGTCGCCTCTGAGACAAAGTGGTTGTCACTCACCCACTTAAGCAATCCCTGTCCTGGTGGTTACAACCACAAAACCTGCTTAGGGGCTTCCTTTTCAAGCCCTTCCTCATCAGTGGTTTCCGCACACAGGGCCTCTGGATAGCTGGGGAAAACCACCACCAGATCGAGCTCCGTGCCATTTCCAATGCATTCAGGACTTTTCAGAAGCAGCTTGCCAACTATGTTGTCCTCATCCAGGTCTCTGTCAAGGCTTCAGCTTCATTCAGTGGCTGTGCTCACACTGAGTCGAAGTGCTGCAGTGCACTGGACCGATTCCCATCCTTCGAAAGTAGGCCCCAGAAGGACCAACCACCAAGTAGCGATGTTCTACATCAGCAAACAGGGGGCACAGGGTCATACCTCCTTTGCTGGGAGACAGTGTGTCTCTGGAAGTTTGCTATTTCACATGGCATGCTTCTCTGAGCGGTGTACCTACCGGGGGAGTTCAATGTTCTTGCAGATTGATTCAGCAGAGTCCTTCAACTGCACGAGTGGACCTTCAACAAATGAGTTGCCATTCACATTTTCCAGATGTGGGGCACACCGAGCATAGTCAACCAGTCAACGCCCAAGTTGCCAGTCAATGCCCAAGTGCCGCAGTTCTGCTCCAGGGTTCCATGCAGCAGTCTAATAGCTCCTGATGCCTTTCTGATGAATGGAGCGAGAGTCTGCTTTATGCATATTGTCACCACGCCCCCTGCTGGCAGCTTGTTGAAGGGACACGTTGGACATTTTAATTATTTTGTAGAAGTAGGCAACCTTTTTGGACCAGAGGGATCATGGTCCTTGTAGTCCTTCTTCTTAAAGAAATGAGTTGTGTACACCTTGTGTAGGGTCAAACAAAAGGTTTTTATTCCCCTTTAGCACTAAGGTTCACTAAGAAACCAAAAAGTAGAATTTATTTATTTATTTTATTTATTTAAAGTTTCTTATATACCGCGCTCTTTAGCATCAGCGCAGTTTACATGGAACAAAACAATCTCAGTACATTTGAAAACACGTATGAGTTACAGATAACAGGGCAATAAACTTGGATAACAAGGGTAACTATCTACAATAACGATTGAACTATTTATATAAAATCAACTAGCAGCGAGATTTTAATGAACAGAGTAATTACATCAACATTTTTTAGTTCTAGAAGGTATGTCTTATGGAGTGGTTATGCATATGAATCTGTCTTATGACATATTATAATAGCATTACGGTGGCTGGAAGTACTCAGTGAATAGGTGGTTATGCATATGAATCTGTCTTATGACATATTATAATAGCATTACGGTGGCTGGAAGTACTCAGTGAATAGGTAGTGCTTGATAGCCTTCCTGAACTGCTTCATGTCTCGTATTGCTCTGATATCTGGATGAAGTTTATTCCAGCATCTAGGCGCATAAGATTTAAATGCTCTGTTGATTGTTGATTGGGACCAATTTGTGGATTCACTGGGAATGACTAGGGTATTTTCAGCGAGTGGTCTCCTGGATCTTGCCTTGGGAGGTAGACTGATGAGGTCTGAAGTCGTTGCTGGTGATAGATTATTTAAGGCCTTGAATGTGATGAGGAGAGCTTTGTAGCTAATTCTACATTCTATAGGGAGCCAGTGAAGGTCCCTAAGGATTGGCGTGATATGGTCTCTCTTTGATGCTCCAACTAGGATACGGGCCGCAGCATTCATTGCTAGTTGCAGGGGCTTAATGGTGTTCTTTGGAAGACCATGTAATACAATATTCGCATAGTCAAAGTGTGGAGTGACCTTATTTTACCTTATTTTCAGGTTTATGCCAAAGTAAATACAGAGCAAGAAAACTGTTATGAGAGCTTCACAGTTCCTTGTAAAAATACAAAGGTTTTCAACACTATAGTAAAACAAATAAACAAGCTCTTCTTTAGCTCAACACAGGCAAAAGATATTGTTAAAGCATGTTCTGGTAATTACAGCTCTGGGAGAGACTCTAGGCTTTCAGCAATACACATCGAACAGTCCATTAGTTCTTCATGCATCAACGGCTCTGGTTCCCCAAGCTCAATCTCCATGGGTTCCAGCTCAGCCGTGCTTTCTTCTACACCTGAGCTTTCCCTGGCTGCAATAGTTTTCAGTTCAGGAGTTCTCTTCCCTAGTTTCCAGCCTGGCAGTTCTGGGTTTTGCAAACAAGTGGTATGGCTTGTTCCTATGCCTCCTTGTAGTGGCTTCCAAAACTTCTGCCAGCTTTCTTTCCTCTCAGTATTGCTATCTGAGTTATAAGTCTTTCTAGGACCTGGCTTCTTTGTGAGAAATAAAGTATCACTGTACCTTGGCTCCCTGAAGTCTGTGTCACTGGTATTCTCTCTACCAGGCACTCTCCTTCTGATACCGTCTTTTCTGAAGACTGTTTCTTGGAGTTCTCTGGGCTGGGCTTGTCCTCCCTGGAGCTTAGCTCTGCCACGTAAGGATTCCAAGCTCCTCTGCCTTGCAGTATAGGAGGTTCCTCTATCAGGTCCTTTCCTCCCAGTATCCTTGGGTTCTTTTCCAGATCCTTTCTCAGAGCTTCTCTCTATGCGCAGGCCTTTCTCTAGGCATGGCTCTCTCTCTAGGCATGGCTCTCTCTTTAGGCATGGCTCTCCCCCTTGCCGTGGCTCTCCCTCCAGACGTGGCTCTCTCCCTACTTCCTTCCTGCAGAGCCCTGCTTATAAAGCCATTTTCCCTTGAGTTTCCTGACCCTCTCCTCAGGTGCAGCTGATTAGCTTCTGCTTCATCAGTACCTGGGTGTGTCAGCTCAGCATCTGCAGGCTCGTGCCTGCTCCCTCTAGCTGTACTGCTAGGTAATTGCACCCTCTGCAAGTCAGTTGCTTTATGAAAAACAGCGTTTTTTCCTAAGTTCATAGCTTCACTAGCTTCAGCTCTATCACAATATCTACCAACTCCTTTGGTGGCCAGGACCCTCTTCACGCTCCAGGAGGACAAGGCTAACATGATCCTCATTGCTCCACACTGGCCCAGACAGCCATGGTTCCCTCTTCTCCTCCGTCTGTCTTGGTGGCAGCCGCTCTGGCTCGGTTACAATCTGGATTTGATTTCCCAGGACGAGGGAGCTCTGCTTCACCCCAGTGTTCATTCTCTAGTTCTCACGACATGGGTGTTCAGCATGTAGTTCTCGCGGAGCTTCAACTACCTACCAATGTGGAGAATGTCTTCCTCATTTCATGCAAGGACTCCACATGATGTTCCTATGCTTTTAAGTGGTGTAGATGTTCTCTCTCTATTGTTTGCAGACAAGGTGTTGAACCCTTTTTCTTGCCTGATGGAGGCATTGCTAACTTACCTGCCCCACCTGTCCAACCTGGGCCTCAAGTCGAACTCTAACAGTTCATCTTAGCATAGTGGCCGCCTACTATTGCGGGGTGGATAGTAAGTCCATCTCTGCGCATCCCCTTGTGAGTCATTTCATGCGAGGTCTCTTACTCTCTAAGCCTCCAATAAGGTCCCAAGCCACAAGCTGGGGCTTTAATGTAATGCTCGGGCAGCTTCTTTATGCCCCTTTTGAGCCACTCAGCTCTTGCCCGCTCAAATATCTCACCTGGAAATTCATCTTTTTAATAGCAATCACGTCTGCATGCGGAGTTAATGAACTCCAAATGCTAGTGACGCATCCTCTGTATATGAGATTTCATCAAAATAGGATGGTCCTCCAAACTTGCCCTCAGTTTCTCCCTAAGGTAGTCTTTGCTTTCACCTCAGCCAGTCGGTGGTATTGCCCACCTTCTTTTCCAGATCTCATGCCAACAGGGCTCAGGCTTCCTTGCATATCCTAGACTGCAGGAGAATGCTGGCTTTCTACCTAGAAAGGACGAAAGCCCACTGCTGCTTTTCTCAGCATTTTGTCTCCTTTGACCCCAGTAGACTGGGGGTAGCAGTCTCCAAGCGCACCCTTTCACTCTGGGTTGCAGACTGCATCTCCTTTGAGTACACACAAGCTGGCCTGAGCCTTGAACAATATGTCACGCCTCATAATGTCCGAGCTATGGCCACTTCTGTAGCGAACTTGCGCTCTGTCTCCATGCTGGAGATATTTCAGGCTGCAACGTGGTCCTCCGTCCAAACTTTCACGGCCCATTACTGTCTGGATGGAGATTCCCGGCATTACAGCAACTTTAGTCAAGTTGTACTCTGGCACCTCTTTGGGAATTAGCTCAACTACCCCCTCCGGCCCTTCTGTCCATCCAGGCTACCGTAGAGTCGTACTGCTGTTGATGTCCAAGCTGGACGCTGTCAGAACCTTACATTGTTTCTCATGCTGCTTTTTTGGTTTATTTTTCTGTTGCCTCATTGGGCTTTTTACAGATTTTTTTTGGTAGCCTGTAGCTTGGGAGTCCCATATGTGAGGACTTACTTTCTGCTTGGTCCCAGAGAAAGCATAGTTACTCACCTGTAGCAGGTGTTCTCTGGGAATTACAAGAATAAGTCCTCACTACCCTCCCTCCTCCCCATGGAGATGATCCTTTTTTACTTGATTATGTTATGTCATCATACTAAGGTAAGATGGCTCCTTTTGGGTGAGAGCACAGGCACGTATTCGCGATGGTCCTCCCAGAAGCTTCCTTTGGAAGCTGGGGAATGTTCCCGTGTGGGCTCTATTGGCGACATCACCTATATGTGAGGACTTATTCCTGCTGTTCCCAGAGAACACCTGCTACAGGTGAGTAACTATGCTTTATAAGGGTGCCAGAAATCATGTCTTGGCAATGTCCTAGTTTTTTATACTATTTCCTTTTTTTTTAATTTGATTCTTTTATGTGTCAAATATGTATGCACATATAGTCCGAAGCCATTTCACTGACTGCTTTTTTTTTTATAGGAAGATATCGGACATTAAGAGGTTGAACTGCAAGGATGCCAATAATGTTGACCACAGCTGTAAGTGCCTTCTGAAACTGCTCTATATCTCCACACTGAAAAATGAATATCCTAGTAACTGGTTCTGGAGATAAGCACCGCACAGATAGCAAGGCCAGGGATGTGCCCAGGTGTAGGCCATTTCACAGATATGGACATCCCTGAATCGCATGCCTGCAGAACTGGGTACTTGGATATGCTGGCCAGGGTATTTCAGAAGGAGGGTGACTTTGTTCTGAGACTAGCACATCCTGGCCTACCACTTCACATACTCAGACATGTGATGACGGGCCTGTATTATGTTTGGAGTATTTATTCCCCTTATTTGTGGTCTGGAGCAGGTATAGACATGAGCACCTGAACAACCAGGGCCAGACATTCTTGTGAAGTTCTGAAATCGCACTGCAACGTGCATCCACCATGCCCCCTGTGCTACATGAGCATTCTTGGGCTAGGGAAGTCTATGTATATTCCCAGCTTTCGAAGATGGCTCTGGGGATGTCTCCATGATTTTCATATCTAAATGCCCATTTTTAGATGTCCAACTCAGGAACAGAGCTTCTAAAATGACTCCCTGAATCAAACTGAACAAGGAAGCCAGTAAGGATTCCATCCTGATGTCACTCAATTTAAATGCAGCCTTCGAGCTGACTGATCACCAGCTTCTGTTGTCCAGATTAGAAGAACTAGGTTTGACTAGGCCAGTCTTGAGGTAATTTTCTTCAGTTTTATCAAATCAAGCAATTCAAATTGATTGGAATTCCTTTGTCTCCAACCTCAGACCATTGATTTGTGGGATGCCTCAGTGTTTGTTCTTATCCCCCTCCCTTTTAAATTTATTTTTAACTCCACTTCTTATATTTACTCAAAAACTGTTTTTTTGCATTTACCTATGTGGTTGATATATAACTTTTGGCTGCAGTTGATCTCTTCTATCCAGCAATCACTTTTCGTAATCCCTGTTGGGTAGAAGAACACTGATCTTGAATCCCAGAAAAATCTGAGATTATTTGGTGCCATCATAGCTCTACTCCACCTGCTTTAGCCCCAGTGATCAATAAAATAGCTCTGCCCCTTAAGGACACTGTCAAAATTCTAGGCATTATCCTAGACTAACCTCCACTTTTCCAAAACATATTTCAAATCTTGTCCAAACTTGCTTTTATTTGAGGAAGATATAGGCAGTGACATTCCTGCTAAATGATAAAGATCTTCAGATCCTTATACATTGTTTGCTACTGAATTATCTCAATTGTAATTCTCTTCTTTCCAGTGCCAGCATACTTTCAATTAGAAGGCTTCAAATCCAAAACACCATAATGAAAATGTTATTCAAGGCAAGAAAATATGATCATGCCACCCTATTGCTATGGCAGCAGCATTGGCTTCCAGTTTCCTTTCATATTCTATTTAAGATTCTCATCTTAACACATTGAGCTTTCTAGTATTTCAGCTACATTACCTTGCTTCACTTCTGGCCCTATGTATTTCCTCATGCCCCATCAGATCTTCTCAACTTGGTCAACTCCATCTACTTTCCAACTTTGACATAACATGTTTAATGACCCTCTTTCATTCTTTTTGTAACTTGCTCTTCTACTTCGGAATAAATTACCTCCTGAACTTAGCACTAATACCAAATTTAAGATTGCCTTGAACACCTGACTTTTCACTTATGCCTTTCCTGATCCGCCTGGTACTGGAGATAGTGGAGTATGTATGTATGTATTTATTTATTTCTTTTAAGTGCCAGTGAGTAAGTGCTGACTCCTGGTGACCTAGCAGCCCCTAGATTTTCTTGGCCAGGTATGTCTGGAAGTATATTGCCAGGTCTTTCTTCCAAGGCAATGGAGGGTAAAGTGACTTGCGTAAGGCCAAAAGGAGTGCCAGTGGGAATCAAATCCTGGTATCTTGGTCACTAGGCTGCTGCTCTAACAACTAGGCAGGTGGACTATATTAACTCTATTTTTCCATCCAAACTGTTGGTCCATTTTGTGTCCTTTAGTAGGTGGTATTAAAAATAATTGTATTAGTTCCCTATATGTTTCCTTTTTGTGTCATGTCTGTCCTTGTTAAATGTCAAGTATGGACATACCCATTTTATTTGCCAAACTGTTGGTCCATGGTTGTGTAAACCACTTTGTTGTCTCAGGATGTAGAGTGATCTATCAAATAAAAGTTAATTTCTTTTTCTTTGTTAACCATTTTTACATGGGTTATCATAAAAAGGGGAAGGAGATTTGGATTTAGCTCAAGGCAAGTTAGCTTTTCTATAGTAGCTCAAAGCAAGTTACATTCAAGTATAGTAGGTATTTCACTGTCCTCAAGGCTTACAATCTACTTTGTACCTGAAGTAATAGAGAATTAGTTGACATGCTAAAGATCACCTGGTTTCCCTAGTTCTCAGCTCACTGCCCTAACCATTAGACCACTCTTCCAGTCAAATACAGTGAAGTACTAGTATCCTTCTCCACTCCCATCAGATAATGTTTTAGTCAAGAGGGGTTTTTTTGCCAGAGATTTTAATGCTGCTGCCATTATTGGGAATATCCATTTCATGCCATGAGAGCAAAAGCAGGGCCTTAATGCAGGGCTGTACCAAGCCATAAATGCGCCTTGGTCGACTTGCAATCCTGGCACCCCTCCCCCAATGACATCAGATGTTTGTAATCTCCCCATCTTACCCACACCTCTTCATGTCCAGCTGGCTTCCTCCCCCATGCTGCCTGCCCAGCCTACCCTTGCCCTATAGCCACTTTTCCTGTTCTCAAAGCGGTGGCAGCAGTGGCAGCGGAGTGGACTTCCAATTTTAAAAAAAAAAAGCAACATGCAGGTCTTTCCGATTCTGCGCTTGCATGGCTATTCTGATTCTTCTCTGGGAACAAGCAGGAAGTCAGTCCTCACATATGGGTAACGGCAGCGCCGACTGAGCCCTTGCAGAAGCATCTCCCCAGCTTTCAAAGAAAGCCTTTGGGAGATGCCACCACACATGCGTGGTACCTTCCTGCCCAAGGGTGCCATCTTGCTCAGTCTCCTTTTTCCGCGGAGCCCTTCAGACGTCTGTCTGGTTTCCCATAGAAAAGGTTGGGTCTTCCCCGGCTAGCGCTCATGGCACCAGCCATGGGACCTCTGTGGAATGCGGGTAGGGCCCTGAGCCCGTGAGCCACCCTTCCCTTGAATCTTCCTCTGACTACAACGGAGTGGTAGACAGATAACGAGGAGTCCCTGGACATCTGATGCCACCACGATGTCCCCTTGGACTCGCTACCCTCTAAACCCCGGCTTCGGTCCCTGCCCGAGGATATGGCATTCCTTGACTTCGTGCGGTCTATATCAAAAGTCCTCGCATTCCCAACTGAATCAGAGGAGGACCCTCAGACAGAGGAATTAGAAATCCTCCAGTACAAGGCCCTGCTGAGAGAATTGCTCACAGTACCCATCCCACCCATCCTGGAATGGCTAATGCTGTGTATGTGGGAGATACTGGCATTGGTGCCCGTGATGAGCAAGCAGCTTGACTCGATGTATTGAGTCCACTGGAGCCCGGGCTTCCAGAAGTCACAGCTGCCGCACAACTCCATGGTGGTGGAGTTGGCCATGCGTCGGCTCAAGAGCCAGAAGACGCACTCCTCGGTGTCCCTGGGTAGGGCAGCCCGCACCTTGGATGCCCTTGGCAGAAAGTGCTACCAGGACTCGATGCTCGTTGGCTGGATGCAGGCCTACCAGCTGTACATGGGTATGTACCTGAGAGACCTGGTGAAGGAACTCGCCGGGATCTCGACTGGGCTCTCCGAGGAACCCGTGCAGTGGTTCAGGAACCTGTACAAGGCCATCTGTGAATGCTCCAAATTCATGTCTTGAGCAGCCTATGACGACTTCAAGTCGGCAACTAGAGTGACCGCGGCGGGCATTGGTGCCCAACACCAGGCTTGGCTACAGTCTTCCAACCTCAAGCAATGGGTTCAGGGCAAATTGGTCAATGTCCTATGCCAAGGAGAGAACCTCTTTGGCAAACCCATGACAGAAAAGGCTGCCTAGTTGGAGATCAAGTTCAGGATGAGGACCAGGCTCTCCAAGAAGACTGCTGCCCCTCCCTGATGGACGGGCTCAGGTAAAAAGCCATTTTACTCAAGGAAAGGGGCTGCTTACAAAAGCTGCCCCCATTTTCAGGTTTCCCCAGCTCCCCAGCAGGGTCATCAGGCTAAGGGTCATCGGCAAGGCCCTCGTAAGTAGAAGGCTCCCAGGTCCTGGCTCCAGCCCAGCCAAGGGGGAGCTTTTGAGGCCTTGAGCATAGCCTCTCTACCCCAAGGAGAACAGCAGCCCATGGGAGGACGTCTAATCCTGTGTGCCTACAGGTGGCCAGCCATTACCACCGATTCCTGGGCACTCCAGGTGGTCAGGGAGGGCTACCTCCTCCACCTGACTCAGACACCTCCTCCTTTTTTCCCGGGAAAGCCCCCCAGGTCTCCCCTTCACCGGGACCTTCTATTGAAGGAACTCGCAGGTCTTCTCAAGGACAAAATGGTAGAACCAGCACCCCATCATCTCAGAGGCAAGGGGTTCTACTCCAGGTATTTCCTTGTGCCAAAATGAACAGGGGACCTAAGGCCCATCCTGGACCGGTGCAACCTGAACAAGTTCCTAGTGAGGGAGAAGTTCAAGATGCTCTCTCTTGGAACACTGCTGCCTTACCTCAAGCAGGGAGACTGGCTATGCTCCTAGGATCTGAATGATGCCTATACCCACATCCTCATTCGCCACAGGCAGTATCTTCGCTTCATGCCGGGGCGGGTGGTCACTACCAGTACAGGTACTACCTTTTGGCCTGGCCTCCACCCCCAGGGTCTTCACCTTCCTCCTCCTCCAGGGGTTATTTGTCTTCCACTACCTGGACAACTCTCTCATAAAAGGAGGCAGGGCCACAAAGGTGCAGCAGGCCACAGCACACACCATCCAGGTCCTGCAACATCTGGGGTTCGAGATAAACTATCCCAAAGCCCATCTCCTCCTGAAGCAGTATCTGGAGCTCATAGGAGCAAGGCTGGACACTTCAGGCAAAGGCCTTCCTTCCCCTGGATAGGGCAGACCATCAGAGGGCATTGACCGGAGATGTGCAACACTGTCCCTCGGTGTCAGCTCGGCTTCTTCTGTGCCTACTCGGACACATGGCCTCTACAGTCCATGTCACGCCAGATGCTCATCTGCACATGAGGACTGCTCAGTGGTGCCTTCGGGACCAGTGGACACAGGCTACGGGCCGTCTCCAAGACAGTCTCAGTGACCCGCCAGCTGGTGGCATCTCTGACTTGGTGGCAAAATCCCCAACAACTGCAGGCGGGGATGCCCTTTCAAACCTCAAGCCCTCTCAGGGTCCTTACTTGTATGCCTCCCTGCTGAGATAGGGAGCCCACTGCAAAGAACTCCGCACCCAGGGCAGCTGGTCTCAAGCTGAAGGCAACCAGAAGATCAACCTCCTGGAGCTTCGGGCAATATATCTGGCCCTCTTATCATTCTGTCACTGCCTGAGGCACCAGCTGGTGCTGATCCAAACAGACAATCAGGTGACAATGTTCTATGTGAACAAGCAGGGGGGCACTCTCGCACCTTCTGCCGCAAAGCGATAACACTCTGCTCCTACGCAGTTCAACAGGGAATACTCCTGCGGGCGATATACCTACCAGGCCAGGACAACGCTCTGGCGGACAGACTGAGCAAAGTTCTCCAGCCACACGGTTCTCCAACCGGCTTTTCTGTCTCTGGGGGACCCCATGGGTGGACCTCTTTGCCACCCAGACAACTACCAGTTGCTTTGCTTCTGTTCCAATGAAAAAGGATCCAATTTGCTCAAAAAATTCCCCCTAATGCCCAAACCTTATATTTTTGTCGGAGCTCGTCAGCCCAGTGTCAAAAACTGTTTCAAAGACACCACCGTGACTGCTCCTTTTTATTAAATAAATTTAAAATTAGGAATAAAGTCCATAACTTAGCTGTATGCTCAAGCACCACCAAGACGCCGAAACTCCCAATAGACGACGTGGCTCACGTTTCGGGTTTTACACCAGCATATACAGAAAAACCCTGCTTCAGGTCAAACGGATCAGCAAATGGCAGATCTTCAGCTTGCAGGCCTCAAGGAATATCACCTACTATATCGTCACCGGCGTCTGACGTCAAACTGATGAGGAGAATAGTAAAAGCCAATCAGGTGCAACCAGCCACTGAACCATGCAAAGGGAAAGCCCACTGCACAGGGAATCCCCTAATGGACAGCCAGAATGAAAGCACAAGTCACATGATGGTATGCCAGTCAAGTTGGGAATTAAGCCCCTCGGGAAAAACAGAGTTGGGCATTAGGGGGAATTTTTTGAGCAAATTGGATCCTTTTTCATGGTATTTCTAATTTAATCCAATTTGGGTTCTTTTTTCTGCATAATTGCTTCTGTTCCCGGCAGACTGACCCATCCCGGGTAGCAGCAGATGCATTTCTCATCCTGTGGTCAGACGGCCTCATGTATGCCTTCCCACCCATGCCACTGACTGCCAAAACACTCTTCAAGGCTCTTCGCGACAAGGTGTCACTGATTCTAGTGGCTCCTCGGTGGCCTTGGCAGTCGTGGTTTCTGCTACTCCTCCATTTGTCAGTGGAGACTCCGATCCCCCTGGGAGCTCCCTGGGGCTCTTGTCTCAGGAGGAGAGCTCTCTCCTGCACCCCAACCTGGGGTCCCTATCACTGATGACAGGGCTGCTGAAAGGGTGACCTTAGCCCCTTTCATCCTCTTGGGAGAAGTGGAGCTGGCTTCCCGTAAGACCTCTGCCTGGAGAGCTTGCGCCTTCAAATGGTGCAGGTTCTCAGTATGATGCGCAGAGCACCAGGTGAACCCGTTCTCCTGCCCGGGGCAGCTAGTGCTGCAGTACCTTCTTCATCTCTCTCAATTCGGGCTCAAATCAAACTCCGTGAGAATGCAACTCGGTGCCCTGGCAGCGCATCACCATCCTGTTGACAGTAAGCTCCTTTCAGTCCAGCCACTAGTGACACGCTTCTTGAGAGGACTCCTCTTGTCCAAATCCTCCATCCACCCACCAGTGACAGAATGGGACCTCAATATAGTATTGGTGCAGCTCACTCGCCCACCATTTGAGCCTCTAGCTACCTGCCACCTGCAGTACCTCTCATAGAAGGTTGTGTTCCTGGCAGCGCTCATCTCCGCTCGCAGGATCAGCGAGCTCCAAGCCCTGGTGGCAGAGGCACTGTATACCAGATTCTATAAGAACAGGGTCGTGCTACGTATACACCCCAAGTTCCTTCCGAAGGTGGTATCTCCTTTCCACTTCAACCAGGAGGTGGTGTTACCTACCTTCTTCCCAAGGCCTCACTCCAGCAGAGCGGAGATCATCCTGCACACCTTGGATTGTAAGAGGGCTCTGTCTTTCTACATTCAGTGGACCCAGAGCATTTTGTTTCTTATGACCCCAGTCGGCTGGGAGAAGCAGTGACCAAACGAACACTGTCCACCTGAGTGGCAGACTGCATCGCTCTAGACTATGAACAGACTGAGATGCTGGATGGCTGGGTCACGGCTCACAGCGTCAGGGCCATGGCGGCCTCTGTGGCAATGCTATGCTCCATCCTGTTGCTGGACATCTGCCGGGCCACCACCTAGTCTTCAGTCCATACCTTCACAGCTCATTACTGCCTGGAAAGGGAATCCCAATGGGACAGCACCTTTGGCCAGGCCATGCTCCATAATCTTTTCGTGGTCTAGGCAACTCCTACCCTCCGACCCTTCTGTGTTCAGGTCCTACTGTAGTCTGTATCTACGGACTCAATTGCTGCTGCTCATGGCTCCCCTTGAGAATGACTGTGGCCTTTTCGACAGGCTTTTGTTAGCCTGTAGCTAGGGAGTCCCATATGTGAGGACTGACTTCCTGCTTGTTCCCGGAGAAAGCATAGTTACTCACCTGTAAAAGGTGTTCTCCGGGGACAGCAGGAATCAGTCCTCACAACCCTCCCTCCTCCCCTTGGAGTTGCTCCTTTACTACCTTTTGTTTTTACCATCTTTAGCTATGTCATCTGACTGAGCAAGATGGCACCCTTGGGTGGAAAGGGTACCGTGCATGTGTGGTGGCAGCTCCCAAAGGCTTTCTTTGAAAGGTGGGGAGATGCTTCTGCAAGGGTTCCATCGCCGTCGGCACCAACATCACCCATATGTGAGGACCGATTCCTGCTGTCCCTGGAGAACATTTGTTACAGGTGAGTAATGCTTTCCCTTCTCCGATGTATGCTCGCATCAGAGGAGGGAAGGGATCAGACCAGCCATGCAAGCGTGGAGTCGGAAAGACCTGTTTTTTGGGTTTTGTTTTGGAGGTCTGTTCCGCTGCCGCTATCACTGCCGCTGTTGCCGCCAAGAGAACAGGAAAAGTGATGGGGCAAGGGCAGGTATTTTTTTGCGCCCTGTGTGGCTGCACTGCTCACACAAGCCTAGGTACGGCACTGCCTTAATGTCAGCATGTTCCATGCAGTTTGGGGGGCAGGAACTGATGTAAACCAACTTTTTGAACTAGTATGGGCTCCAATTTTACTGCAACAGAGTTAAGAGGTCAGTGTGTCTCGTTCTCCATTGCAGAAGAGGAAGAAGTGATTAGATTCTGCTGCTACTGCTCAAGGCAGCCATTTTTTTTTTGTGAAGCAGAACCATGAATTTAACAGACTGGTAGGAGAAGTAGCATTGCTGTTCTATTAGGAACAGCTGTTTTGAGCTGCATAGCAGTAAGACTGTGATACTGTGTTGTGTACTTTAGTCTTGAGAAGGTAATTTATCTCACTACTGCTATTTTAAAAAAAAATGGGGGGGGGGGGGCAGCTTCCAAGAACAATGGAACTCTTTAAGGTCAGCTGGTTAAAGTGTTGAAAACTTAAAAGTCAGCTGTGAGAGGAAATGCTTTGAATCAGCTATACACCCTCTGAAAGCTTAGGCTTAAGAGTTCTTATTTAGATTAAAGGCTGATAGCAGAGGTGATATATATATAAAATAATATGAGGCATTGTTTTGTTTGTAATACATTGAGAGAGGCATAATGCAAACCAGCGTGTGTGTGAATATGATGCAATCACCGCTGTAACACTAAGCATAGTATGCCCAGAGGAAGATAGCAAAACTCATCATGATAATGGCATTAACATTAACAACTTTGGCCCAAAATGGGTTTTCTCCAATGTCCATCAGCTTTTTGGATGTCTCTGCTAGCTCTTCCTCACTTGTTTTGGGTTCCATCTCTGGTACAGCAGAGTTCAAGCCACAAAACCAATCCAGGCAATGCCGTACTAGGCTCTGATTCTCCTCTGCTGCAGAATCTGTAGTAAGGGAGGGAGAAAAATGTCAATATTGTTACTAGGCAGAATCTATATTACTACATATAGGTACTTAGTGTTTCATACAAGCTGTAAGTTATAAGCATACTTTGAGTTGGTGGCCCGGGTAGCTGCAGTGGGCATCGGGGAGTGACCTATTGGTGGGGCAAGTTACCTCAGGCCAGAGGGCCAGGGGTTCGATTCTCACTCAGGGACAGCAACCTCAGGCCAGAGGGACTGGGGGTCTCTAGTGCTCCTTGTGGCTTTGGGCATGCCACTTAACCCTCTGTTGCCTCAGGTACACATAGACTGTGAGCCCTTTGGGGATAAGGGAATATATATAGTACCTGATTGTAAACTGCCTAGAATGCATTATCTCAGATGAGTGGTATATAAATGCTGTAAATTATTAAAAAAAAAAAAAAGAACAGCATGACTGTCTTCCCTTGACTCTTATTATGTTCCTTTATGATCTCTCTTTGTTAGGGGATCTATTTGTTTATAACGCTCTTCGGAATTCGTACCATGCACCTCTAGCTTGTCCTCCAAGGACCCAATCTCTACTGCCTCCTGCTGCTTAACGCCTTTCTTTCTCCTGTCTTCCTCTTCCCCAGCATCAAGGTCAATACGTTCCTCCTTGCTGTATCTCAAGCTGAAGACCAGACGATGGAGCTGTTTGAGTGGATAGAGAGACATAGTTGTGAGGAAATAAAGGGAGAAAAAAATATACTACCAGGCAAAACAAATTGTGTGGCTATGGATGTCTTGAGCAAATGCTTGGTCAGCTACAGAGCCCAGTGCAAGGATTTTGGGTATTCTAGGTGATCCTTCAATCTTGTTTCCCTTCCCCTCGATTATCTTTCAGCCCCCCTAGGATCCCTCCTCTGACATTAAGATAAAATAAATATTGGATTTAATTATCAAATATCACCCCAACAGTGCCAAGTTTAATTCGTTCACAGTGTTTGCCATACTCTCTCATTGTGTGAGCTGGTTCTCTCACTCATCAGATCCTCAGTACCAATGCATGAATCTCGATCACTGCTTTCATGAGAGGCAAGCCTAGCTAAAAGTAGGAAAGCCAGGTAGGCTCCCCTAGTATGAAAAAAGTTAAGTAAGCAATCAGCTACAGGGTTTATTCATCTTCCAAGAACCAATCAATCATGAAAGTTGGGAATTAAGGAGATGTGACCAGAAGCCCTTTTCAAAGGCACAGAAGGGAAGGTAGGAGAGATGAGCAGGAACAGAAAGGTGTTTGTATTGTTTCCTCCATATTTTATATTAAGAGCCTTGTAAGACTCTACTTTGTGTGCCTATCCCCCATCCATCCTTGTGTGTGGATCTCCCTTTCTGTTTGTATCTGTTTTTGTCTCTCTTTCTTTCCATCTGTTTCTTTACCTGTGTGTCTTTCTACATCTCTGTATGTCTTTCTCTCTATCTAGATCTGTATTTGTCTGTGTCTCTTTCTGTATGTCTGTCCTCCACTGTTTGTGTTGTCACCATTGTGTCCTTTTGTTGGGAGTAATGTCTCTAAATGAGTTAGGTTTGCATATACCATGTTAGCAATGATTCTCTGAGAATAAACAGGAAGTCAGTCCTCATATATGGGTGACATTGGTACCGACAGAGCCCGCATGGTAATCTCTCCCCAGCTTTCCAAGAAAGCCTTTGGGAGATCAACTACGCATGCGTGGTCACCTTCCCACTCAAGGGAGCCATTTTCCCTCAGTCTTCATTTTTCTGCAGTGCCTACTAGATGTACCATCTGCAAAATGGAAAAAGTTGTCAATATTGTGGTAAATTATTATCTCCAGGAACAAGCAGGAATGTAGTCTTCACATATGGGTGACGTTTATACCAACTGAGCCCGCATGGGAACACTCCTCAGCATCCAATAGGAAAGCTTTTGGGGGCATCCCACTGCGCCTGCATTGCTGCCTTCCTGCCTTTGTGACTCTCCCTCCTCAGTTCTTCATTTTCCGTGAAGCCAGCAGGAAGCAAATCCTGTCACCGCAGAAAATTTCTTCTTTCTTTTTTTTTGTGGTCGTGTCTGCTTTCCCGTAGACACTGGAACCGAACTGTCATCTTTACTACTTCTTTCTGTAAAAAAAAAAGAACAAAACCCCCCCAACTTTAATTCTTCAGGCGCTCGATGCTGTTTCAGGCCTTAGGCCTTCCATCCAGTCTACTGACACGATGGAAAAACCAACTAGTGGTTTTAAAAAATGTTCCAAGTGTGGTAGTACCATTTTTGCCACTGATACCCATGACTGGTGTCTCAAATGCCTCGGCCTGGATCACCAGCCGTCTGAGTGTCCCCTATGCAAAAAGATGACAAAGAGAGACCTATAGAATCGGGCCGCAAAACTCAGCTCCCTGTTGCCTCAGATGCAGTCTGACTTGCTTCAACGTCATCGAGGACATCGTCTTCTTCGCATGGATCGCAGGTATCGAAACACAAGTCTTCTTCCAAGAAGATGCCTCAAGCATTGCCCTAGAGGTGGATCGACCGGCCAAACTACCCCAATGGGAGGACCTCCCCTCCAAAGTCTTACAACAGGTCCAGGATGCTCCCGAGGCCTCCACTTCTGGAGAGTTCCTGGTGCCATGCCCTGGAATGGTAGCCCAAGCTTCCGGTACCCATACCCAGGCATCGGCAAACTCGATGGAACAGCGCATGCTAGCCATCGAGTTGAGTCTTGTGGCTCTATTAGTGGCGTCAGTACTGGTCAAGACATTACCACCGGTATCGTTAGTACCGATACAACCGACGATGCTGATACAATTGGCATCGGGCTTCATGCCCCTCGGTATACTCCTGCCTATGGCAGGCCTCGAGTCCATCCCCAGTTCCGAGGTACTGACACGGCATGTCTCTCACGCCGATACCGATCTTGATCGGTACCAGTCTTTACAAGAACAAGAGCATCGCTCTCGTCGATAGTTTGAATCTACTGATTCCGATTCTTCAGGTGATGAATCGATCGGTACCAGAGAGATGAGGAGGCTTCCCGAGGATCCCTCTCCGTCTCCACAGCGGCGCATGTCCCCTCTCAAAGACATGTCTTTCCAGGAGTTTATCAAGGATATGGCGAGGGGCCTATCTATTACTCCTGCATTAGAGAAAAGAACCCTGAGCAGAGGAATTGGAGATCCTCCAATATCCTACAGCTCCTAAAGAGGTGACTACTCTCCCTATACATTGCATACTCCTGGACCTTATGGTTCGGATATGGGAGATGCCCCTCAGCATTTCTCCATATACCCAGAGACTCAATACCATGTATCAGATACCAGAAAGTCCTGGGTTCCAGAAGATGCAGCTTCCACACCACTCAGTGGTAGTGGAATCGGCTATGCATTGAATTAAGAGTTCTAAAACGCACTCCTCCAATCCCCCGGGCAGGGAGTTTAGAACCATCAATGCTTTGGTCACTGGTGCTTTTAAGCCTCCATGCTTTCAGCCTGCATAAGTTCATACATACTCTACATGGGTATGTTCCTTAGGTAGTTGAATAGGGATCTGGAATCAATATGTCCTCTTCTCCCAGATGACAAGAGGGCAGACTACCTTACATTAGTCAAACATGCCCAAAATGTTTCCAAGTTTGTCAATAGGGCAACCTTTGACTGTTTTGAATGCATTAGCAGAACAACTTCTATCTGCATAGGTGTCCGTAAGATTGCCTGGCTTCAGGCATCAGACCTTGAACAGTGGGTTCGAGATAAGCTGGGAAATATTCCCTGTACAGGAGAGAACTCATTTGGAAAGGATTGGCAACGTAAGGTTTTCTCAGTTAAGAGTCTGAGAATACCACCCTCAATAGGCTTTCAAAGCTACTGCTTGCCCCACCTACCCTGCCTACCCTGAAGAAAAAAAGCAGCTGCTAAGAAGTCTTTCTATGGTAATAAGAAGTAATTCTACTCTTCTTACCTCTTAACTTCTCAATACCAGCCCCAGGGTACTCAGAGGAAGCCTCCCAAGCAGCAGAAGAAACCACAGGCTCCTAAACTGTAACCATCAATGCAGACTCAATCTATGCCTGTTTTTTTTTTACTTCTTCCTAGAGAACATTGTCACCCTGCCTCTGGAGAACTCCCATCCCCTCCACATAGCAGGCAGGCTTTGCCATTATGCCCACAGGTGGCATCTCATAACCTCAGAGCAGTGGACACCAACCATAGTGTGAGAGGGGTACAAGCTTCATCTACAAAGCATACCCCCACCACTCTAGTAGGAGAATATCATTCCCAACCGCCACTCATTGCTCTCTTCCAGCAAGAGATCACCTCTCTTCGGTCAGAGTGTGCCATAGAAGAGATTCCAACATTCCAGAAGGGGATAGGGTTCTATTCTCTGTAATTTCTCATTCCAAAAAAGAATGGAGGGTACAGACCCATCTTAGATCTCAGAAACTTCAACAAGTTTCTAGTTCGAGAGAAATTCAAGATGATTTCACTAGGAACCCTTCTACCTTATCTCTAGAGTCAGGACTGGCTCTATTCTCTAGATCTCAAAGAAGCGTATACCCATATCCTCATTCATCCAGAACACAGGAGGTATCTACGCTTCATTTTCCAAGGAAATCACTATCAATACAGAGTCCTTCTCTTCGGATCGCCTCTGCCCCAAGAGTCTTCACAAAGTGTATGGTGGTCATAGCCGCATATCTAAGGGCTCTTGGAATATTCATCTTCCCTTACTTAGACGATTGGCTAATAAGGGCAGCCACTTCTCAGGAAGTTCACCTATCCCTCCTTCGTACAATTCAAGTACTACAGGATCTAGGATTTGTGATAAATCTTCCAAAATCCCATCTAGTTCCTACTCAAACACTAGAATTCATAGGGGCTGTTCTAGACACTCGACGGTGAAGGACATTTCTACCCCAGGACAGTTGTACCTGCCTAGTACAAATAGCATCTCAAGTAAGTTTCAAAAACAATCTCTCGGCCAGAGAGATGCTACAACTGGTAGGCCATATGGCCTCTTCCTTTTCATGTAGTGCCATATGCTCGTCTGCACATGCGGACAACTCATTGGACTCTTGCCACCCAGTGGAAACAGGCCTCTGGGACCCTCAAAGACAAGATCAAAGTTACGGACATTCTCATGAACTCCCTGCTCTAGTGGTCTACCCCAGGAATTCTCCTCGTAGGATCACCTTTTCAGATGCCTCCACATCAATGCATCCTGACAACAGATGCCTCCAAACTGGGTTCGGAAATCCACTTGGACACACTCTCCACTCAGGGTCTCTGGACAGAGCAGGAGTCACAACTCCAAATACATTTGCTGGAGCTTTGTGCAATCTTCAGTGCTCTCAAAATGTTTCAATAGCTGCAGGGCCACAGAGTTCTGGTCCAGATGGACAATCAGGTAGCTATGCTCTATGTGAACAAGCAGGGGGAAACAGGCTTTTGGGCCCTCTGCAAGAAGGCTCTCCATCTTTGGTCCTTTGCCACTGCTCATCAGATGCATCTCTAAGCAGTATATCTGCCAGGACACCAAAATGTCTTAGCAGACAGATTGAGTCGGATCCTCCTTCCACATGAGTGGCCTCTCCATCGGGAGACAATCTCCTACATTTTTCAGACCTGGGGAACTCCGGAGATGGACCTTTTTGCCACTCCACAGAATGCCAAATTATCTTGTTTTTGCACCAGAACCTTGATGCTCAGTTGTTGTCAGGTCGATACTTTCCACCTTCACTGAGGTCAGGATCTCCTATATGCCTTTCCTCCCTTACTCCTGATTCCCAAAATGCTTTTCAAGCCAAGCGGACAAGGGCCACATGATCCCCACAGCCCCATGCTGGCCATGTAAACCGTGGTTTCCTCCCCTGCTATGTTTGTCACAGGCTTGCCCTCAGTCTCGGATCAGATCCTGACCTTCTCTCACAGTAGGAGGCGATGCTACTTCATCCCAACCTGCAGTCTCTCCATCTCATGGCTTGGCTGCTGAAAGCGTAGTCTTGCAAGGTCTCAACCTTCCTCAGGAAGTAAAGGACATCCTACTAGCCTCCAGGAAACCATCTACCGGACGTTCCTATGACTTTAAGTGGCATAGGTACTCCACTAGGTGTACCCAAAGGGATCTTAACCCCTTCTCAACTCCGGTGAAGGCTTGCCTTCAGTATCTCCCCCATCTTTTGTCCTCTGGTCTCGATGAACTTGGTGACGGTTCACCTCAGTAGAATTGCTGCTACTCACCATCCCTTGGATGGGCAGCCTATTTCTTTACAAGCGCTTGTGACACGTTTCATGAGGGGGCTCTCATTAACCAAGCCCCCCATCAGGCCACCACCGGTGGCATGGGATCTTAATGTTGTGTTAGGTCAGCTCCTTAGGCTGCCCTTTGAACCTTTAGCCATAACCTCACTAAAGTTTCTATATGGAAGATTGTCTTCCTTGTTGCACTCATTTCAGCTAGACGCATCAGTGAGCTCCAAGTGTTGGTGGCTGATCCGCCTTATACCCGCTTTCACCATGATAAAGTGTTCCTTAGGATTCATCCTCATTTCATGCCCAAGGTGTTGTCTCCTTTCCATTTGAATCAGTCAGTCTACCTGCCTTTCTTCTTCCCTAGACCTCATTCCTCTAGGGCAGAGGTAACCCTCCATACTTTTGACTGTAAGCGTGCCTTGGCATTCTATCTTCAAAGAACAGCTGAGCACTGTAAGAGCTCTGTTATTCATCTCCTTTGATCCCAGTCACTTGGGGTTGCCAGTATCCAAACATACTCTATCTAAATGGATAGAAGATTGCATCTCATTTGCTTATGCTAAAGCAGGACTATCCCTTGAAGGTCATGTCACTGCCCATAATGTTCATGCCATGGCTGCCTCGATGGTAAACCTACATTCTGTAGCCATTGATGAAATCTGCAAAGCAGCCAGCTGGTCTTCAGCGCATATCTTTGCTGCCCATTACTGTTTGGACAAGGACTCCCGCTGAGATGCCATGTTTGGTCAGGTTGTACTCCAACACCTCTTTCAGACTTAGCTCAACTCCTAACCTCCGTCCTGGAATTTTCAATGCCAAATGTCCATTAAAGATCCATTCCCTCTTGAGGCCTGCTCCGAGTCAAATCTACCAATTCTGGGGATCTTTCTCTGGCATCTGGGAGCTAAGGAGTCACATATGTGAAGACTACATTGTTGTAGCTGATAAGAATGCAATAAATAATACCCGGAGTCAGGCAAAGAGTCAAGCCGGTTTAATGTGCACAGACTCAGATTGCAGTAGCATTCAAAATAGTCTGAGCCCAGAGCTCAGAAAAATGACAGTTTATATACTTTTCTTCTCCAGTCTAATACAGGCAAAACTCCTCATTGGCCACAGTGGCCCACTTACTCTCATCCAATAGACATCTCTGACCGGGCCCAGGACTCGCTCCCCCTGCTTGGGTCACACTAGCCACGGGTCAGCAATTAGACATAACATTAAACATAATACTATCGCTAAAGTATACAGTATATTTCGCTATTCTTGCAAGGTCAGTTAGCCACAAAGGTAGTGGAAAGCATATCAGAAGCATTCTTAACAAAAGCAAAACAAAGCGAGGCCAAACATAGCAAGGCTAAAATGTATCTCTAGCCTTGGCTCAAAACACTAAACAATCTTCATAATGCTAGACAAAATATTCTTACACTGTTCAGTTTCTCTGCTATATTTTCATCCTAATTACGAGGTCAGTGCACAATCAGCAAATATACAGTGGCGCGGCATTCTACTGAAAGAGACATCTGACTTCTAAACAATAAACAGTACCAAGGTTTAATTCTCTTATCTCCAAGAGAGCAAAACATGTTATCAAACCAGAATAGAACAGTATTTCTTTCTAACAGCTAACAGCATTCTGCAATTTTCCAAAATCAGCAATAACATTTTAAAATAGGAAAAAAGGGCTTCAGACCTAGCTCTGCTACATACTAGGCCATCGCCTATCACATTCCCTCCTTTTGATTATTCTCACCCGCAAGTGAGGAAGGGTGAGAATCTAATCACACAAATAGCAAAATACTTCAGACTATAGTAGAGGGATCACCGTGTGGTATAGGGTAGTAGCCCTACGTTGCTAGGATTCGTGTAGCTGCCTTACATTAAGTTTAATATACGTAAGCATAAGGGGAGGAAACATGGGATACATAAACAGCCACAATCAATAATACATTTGATACAAGTGTCTTTGTCAAATCATATAGCATACCTAGTGTATAAGCGGAGGGGCAGGAGACATAGGAGGAACATATGACATATATACTGTTCAGCATAGCAATAGGCCCGTTCTCATGACCCACAAAAATAAGAACCATTCCTATTAATAGCAGCACCTGTATCAGAGGTCGGTAGCAGTACATGTCAAAAAGGTAGGTAGCACATGTTTGAAAATTAGCAACACATGTACTAAAGTCCAAAAAATCGCAGTTCCCATAACAGGAGAGGAAAGACTCTGGCGGGGGTTGAGACAAGTCCGGGTATTCCCTGTTGTGCAAATACTAGGTTTGCAGGCTGCACAGGGAAGTAGGGCAAGAGTCAATTCAAAGCACCCCAAGGCTGCCGCCAGAACGAAACAATAATAAGAATTCATAATGGGCATAGTCTCTGGAAAATTGGTGGAACTGTCGGCTTCCACAACAGGTAGCAGACGTAGAGTTGATTGTAGGTCCTCAAGCTTCTGCCGTACGTAGACCTACCAGCTTTGTGGCAGGAGTAGGGCTGTAGATTCCAAAGTATCACTGTCCTCTGGGATGTCTCAGGTTCTTAAAATATCATAGTACAGTCTCTCAGGCTATTATTGCCTCCTTAGAGCAGTTCACTTTTTAGGAGATCAAAACAGTTTTTTCTTTTTCTTTTTTTTTTTTCAGAGCATTTGAACACAGTCTCGTAAAAGACTCAATTTCTTAACACAACACAGTCTATTTATGATGATTTCAGCTTTCTCCAGATGCGAGGCTTACCTTCGGATAAACAAACAGTCTTGAAATAGTGCAGTTTCCGAGGGACCAATAAGTCTTAGGTCCATGGCTGTTGTCGTAGGGTGAGGCGCAATGGAGTCTCAGGATCATTTATGGAAGTCCACGACCAAGTTCAGAAGCGGCTGCTGGAATGCAAAACTGGAGGACGTCTGTTCCTTGACGTCCAGGAGCAAGTTGGTAAAGTTCTTACGATGATGGATCTTTTCTTCGCAGCGTGAGTCGCAATGGTGCTGCAGGATTGGCGATCGAAGTCCAGGGACGACTCTCAGGTACTGTGGCTGGTTTCACTCGACTGTGGTGGATCCAGGAGTCGATCTCGGCCACTTTAACTGCTGTTAGGGTTGATAACAAGACGACATATGGCCCTTTCCAAGACGGCGCCAGCGGTGTCTTCTTCCACTCTGTCACCCACACCGAGGCTCCAGGCTTGAAAGGATGCAGGGGTTTGGATGGGCTGCTCTCGTACTCACGAGTGAAGACCCTGCAAAACAGAACTTAAAACCAATAGTGCTTATCTAGTAATTTCAGATCCTATCTGTCACACATCTCCTTTTACTCTCTATACAATAGGCTACAGAATCTCAGAATCTCAAAAGGGGAAACTCCTAAAGACTTAGGGGCAGGGGCTAAGTATATCCTATGAAGGGCTATAGGAAGAACCTGGGGCCACTGCAGGTAAACCTCTGGGCAGTTTGGACAACTTGAGTACACAATGTCCATTACTTCCAAGCAATCATGGTCAGGAGGGCCTGGACCGACGGGCAATTAGGGTGGCTGGGTTTAGAGTTTGGCTGACACTTAATTGCAAGTTAGGATTCTCACTTAGCATATTTTGATATTTTAACATTCGAGCGTTGGTGAGCCAATGGCTTCCTTTGTGCTCCAGCAGGGTTAAAACAGAGTGTGGTACAGTAACTTGAAGATTTTGTCCTAAGGTGAGCTTGTCAGCTTCGCTCACTAAGAGGGCTGTGGCTGCTACAGCTCTCAGGCAAGGTGGCCAGCCTTTGGCAACAGGATCCAATTGTTTCGTCAGGTAGGCCACAGGTCGCTGCCAAGACCCAAGAGGCTGGGTCAAGACTCCCAATGCGTTTCCACTTGATTCATGGACATACAGACGAAATGGTTTCTGCACATCCGGTAGGCCCAAAGCTGGGGATGACATCAATGCTGTTTTCAATGATTTGAATGCTTTATCTTGTTCTGGGCCCCATTCCAGGGGAGATCGTTCCATTCCTTGTGTGACTTGGTACAAGGATTTCGCCATGAGCGCAAAATTTGGTATCCATATGCGGCAGTAACCTGCAGCTCCCAAGAAAGCTCGCACCTGTTTCCTAGTAGTGGGGGTTGGGATGCGGCATACTGCTTCTTTTCGCTCAAGTCCTAATGTCCGGGTTCCTTTAGACAGGTGGAACCCTAAATATTTCACTTCTGTCTGGCACAGCTGCGCCTTGGCTCTGGAAACCTTGTAGCCAGCTTCATTCAAATTGTGCAAGAGGTCACTTGTAGCTTGTATACAATCAGATTTGTTACTGGTGGCTATGAGCAAATCATCTACATATTGAAGCAAAATGCTTCTTCCCGGAATCACAGAGTAGCTTGACAAATCTTGACTGAGGGCTGCACTGAAGATAGTGGGTGAGTTCTTAAATCCTTGTGGTAATCGAGTCCAAGTAAGTTGCCCTCGCTGTCCTGTGGTAGGGTTTTCTCATTCAAATGCAAACAAAAACTGACTGGCCTCTGTCAGGCGTATACAGAAAAAAAACATCTTTTAAGTTAAAGTGAGTGGCTTCTGCTGGAATCAGTCCTAGGAGGGTGTAAGGATTTGGTACTACTGGATGTATGGTTTCAACTGCACTGTTCACTCGACGTAGATCCTGCACTGGGCGGTAGTCACCTGTCCCAGGCTTCTTGATTGGGAGAAGGGGGGTGTTCCAGGGTGATTGGCATTCTCTTAGAAGTCCATACTGCAAATAATTTCTTCAAATGGCGATGAATGCCTTCAATTGCTGGTCTCGGGAGGGGATACTGACGCACATGCACTGATTCTGCTCCTGGCTTAAGGGCAACAAGTACAGGAGCTATATTCTTTGCTAGGCCAGGTGGATTATTCTCTGCCCATACTCCAGGTGGGGCTGCAATGCTGGTAAGTATACAGGAACTTGCTGGCCTGATTGGAGATGCACTATAGAACCGCTACTCTTCTTCTCGGGGAACAGTCAGCACTATCAATCCAGCTCCTTCGATTAGGAAAACTTCCTCCACATCATTCAACTAAAGTATCAGTAAGAAGAACTGCTCTCTTCTCCATCTTACATTCACTTTCTCTGTCACATTATCTCCACAATTCACAGGCATTCTGAACAACTTAATCGTGCTGTCATTTATGCCCGCAAATCCATCCCGTTTCTGCAAGTTCTGTTTTATATCTCCCTGGGACTGACTTGACAAAAACTGCATTTACCATGCGCAAATTCTCCTGGGCTGCTGGATTGCATGGGACATATAGTGAGGGCTGCCTGCACTATTTGGATTCCACTTGGGGTTAGCAAAACTGATGGGTCTGAATTAGGTCAATCAAATCCTAAGGCTTCTCAGTGTAGGAGGCATAATGCAGTAAATCATAAATCAGTAAATCAGTGGCAGGGGGGGCGGTGGAACTGAGGGAGCTGGCCTCTAACAATGTCTGATTAAAGGATTTAACCAAGAACGGGGACAAGCAGCATCTCTCCCTGTGCTGTAAACATAACGGATGTGTGTGCTCATTCTAAATAAGAATAAATTGAGCTAAAGTCCTTATAAGATTAAACTAATATTTTGCAACATGTTATAACAACAATCCTAACAAAAAGAACTATAGTTCATAACATGACGACTACATAGCTGTTGCGTATAACTGGAATAAAACTACTTGGCAAAAAACTGCCAGCTGTAATCAGCTTGACTTTGCAAAAGAAATTACATTCAATTCAATTCAATTCAATTTTACAGTTTTTTAGGAAGTAGATATTCAAAAAGACATTCATTCTGGATGCTTTTTCCATAAAGCGGGTGGACATTTAAAATACACATACACATTTTCCTTCCTAGTTTATTTTATTAACAATAAGCATGTCTTCTATGAGGCACTTGCTGCATCAGGAACTAAAACTCATACACGATTAACCCCTCATTCACTCAGGATTCAAAGCACTTTCAAGTTGTGATCTAGTACCGCTGGCTCGAAGCTGCAGAGTCCTGTCAGTATACATAATCAGGGCTTCGTAGGGAGAAGGGAAAATACAAGCATTCTTTCCTATTGAAACCTGAGCTCTACAAGATTTCTGCTCACTTGATCTGCACAGGAATTCGAGTAGGAATTTAACCCTTTCCAGGCTAAGTACAATACTATCGAGATCCACAATCCTGACTAAACATTCTTATTAAATGATATATAATACATGACCATAGCAGAAGGCACATCACTATTACAAAATATTGAATAAAAACAGGTATAATTCCTTAAAATAAGCACCCATTAGTCCAGCACCAGAACATTGAAAACATGCCTTCATAGGGTTAAAACATTCCTCTGCACAAACACGTCTCCTGTCAGTTTCACTCTGCGCTGCAACTGAATGAGGGAGAGACAGCTTCGTGATTTTACAGTGACTCTAGGGGTTCACAGTCTGCTTAACTATACTTTTACTATTTCATATGCGGTAAAGTGTCACAAATTACTCAATGGAATATAATCCTACCCTTATACTAGAAGGGAAACTCGTGGTTTCAACAGATAACAAAGACAAACTCCCAACGCTTCCTCCTTTTCACAAGTATTCTTCACACAGACAAACATGCTAGCATTTTCCAAATTCCGAATTCCCGGGCTGACTGACAAACCAGAATTACTGAAACCGAAAGGGCTGATGGTTTCGCCCCGCGCACTACTTGCAGGGGTACTAGGATCGCCCTGGAAGTTGATCAGACTTCCTTTACCTGTTACTGTACCAGAAGTGTCTCGAGACTTTCCCAAAGCTATCTGACTAAGAACCAGAAAAATCAATACTCACCGGATCCGGTAGCTAATGCGCTGCGCAACCAATCCCTCTTTGGGTTGAATCCTGGACCCCCCTCGGGTTCGAGGTGTTGGCCGGCCAGAAACAGCAGACTGCGGAGGCAAGGAGGAGTCTCCTCCGATACAAAAGGACCAGGGGCGCCAGAGACCCTCCTGCGGTCAGTCAGGCTCAGCTCCAGCCAGACCAAACCTGTGAGGCGAGATGTCGGGGCATATTCACTTGCATACCATCCCCCACTCGCACATTCCCGGCCCAACGCACCAGAAATATGTTGTAGCTGATAAGAATGCAATAAATAATACCCGGAGTCAGGCAAAGAGTCAAGCCGGTTTAATGTGCACAGACTCAGATTGCAGTAGCATTCAAAATAGTCTGAGCCCAGAGCTCAGAAAAATGACAGTTTATATACTTTTCTTCTCCAGTCTAATACAGGCAAAACTCCTCATTGGCCACAGTGGCCCACTTACTCTCATCCAATAGCCATCTCTGACCGGGCCCAGGACTCGCTCCCCCTGCTTGGGTCACACTAGCCACGGGTCAGCAATTAGACATAACATTAAACATAATACTATCGCTAAAGTATACAGTATATTTCGCTATTCTTGCAAGGTCAGTTAGCCACAAAGATAGTGGAAAGCATATCAGAAGCATTCTTAACAAAAGCAAAACAAAGCGAGGCCAAACATAGCAAGGCTAAAATGTATCTCTAGCCTTGGCTCAAAACACTAAACAATCTTCATAATGCTAGACAAAATATTCTTACACTGTTCAGTTTCTCTGCTATATTTTCATCCTAATTACGAGGTCAGTGCACAATCAGCAAAGATACAGTGGCGCGGCATTCTACTGAAAGAGGCATCTGACTTCTAAACAATAAACAGTACCAAGGTTTAATTCTCTTATCTCCAAGAGAGCAAAACATGTTATCAAACCAGAATAGAACAGTATTTCTTTCTAACAGCTAACAGCATTCTGCAATTTTCCAAAATCAGCAATAACATTTTAAAATAGGAAAAAAGGGCTTCAGACCTAGCTCTGCTACATACTAGGCCATCGCCTATCACAACATCCCTACTTGTTCCTGGAGATAGCGTAGTTACTCACCTGTAACAGGTGATCTCCGGGAACAGCAGGAATTTAGTCTTCACAAACCATCCTCCTCCCCTAGGAGTTGTAGAGTTTTTTTTTTTCTCTCTCTCTCTCTCTTTCTCTCTTCTCTCCTATATCTCAGCTACAAACTCAACTGAGGAGGGAGAGTCACAAAGGCAGGAAAACAGCAACACAGGCGCAGTGGGATGCTCCCAAAAGCTTTCCTATTGGATGCTGGGGAGCGTTCCCACGCAGGCTCAGTCAGTACCGATGTTGCCCATATGTGAAGACTAAATTCCTGCTGTTCCCGGAGATCACCTATTACAGGTGAGTAACTTGCTTCTTGTTTTCTCGCTCTTTTTTCTCAGTTGTGTACTGTCACATTCTCGTGGTTCTGGACCCATCACTACCTCGGTGTCTCATTTTTGTTTTGGGTACTTATCTTTTTCTTTCTACATGCACAGGATTTTTCTCTTGCACCCTTCTAATCAGGACATTGGAGTTTGATCTCACAGGGGCCGTCTTTCCTGCTGTGTCCTCGATTAGTGGTTTCAAGAAGTGCACAACTGTAGCAGGACCATGTCCATCACAGACTGCCACAATTGCTGCCATCAATGTCATAACCCAATCACGAGCAGCAAAAAGCAACCCCTCGGGCAAAAGGTTCACCAAGCCCTAATATAATAATATAATAATCCATAAAGATCCATGCCATCGTGACACCTGCTCTTGCCTGCTCCATCTTCATATGGCAAGCAAGGAGCATTAGAATCATGAAAGGCAAAAGGAGACACTGTTTGGCCCAAAGTCCTCAGCCTCTGCTCCATCGTCTGCTTTGGAATTGACACCTTGGGGGTTGCTGCGGAGCATCGGAACAGCAACAGTCTGTGGAGGACTGTCCCCAGAAGGAATGAACTTTGACCAAGTCCTCGTCAGGGGATGATGTCTGTACCGTCGGTAAGAACCATGGGCACAGACACTTCAGCTCTCAATGGGACTCAGAGGGTGAGGGTTGGGACCGGCCCACAAAGCTGCCCCGGTGGGAAGCAGTTCTCACCCCCTTGGAGGATTGCCGTCAGAGCAATCCCCATTGGTGAGTCCCCACCGAGGGAACTGGCTTTGGGTCCGATACCCTCGGTGCCCATGCCGGTGGCTGTTGAGCCTTGAGGCCAGAATGGCATCCCTGGAGCACAGCCTCGCTGCCTTCTTGGTGAGCCAGCAGACCCGGGGTCTGTTTACCTCCAGTTCCTCAGGGCCGGCAATGGCCCCTCCACCATGAGGACCTCCCTGGAGAAAATCCAGCCTCAAAGAAGCACGAGGTTCTACTCCTGCTACTTCCTGGTTCCCAAGAAAATGGGCAGGTTGTGCCTCATTCTAGACCTGCAGGATCTCAACTGCTTCTTAGTGAAGGAGAAGTTCAAGATGGTATCCTTTGGAATGTTTCTACCTTACCTCCCCCAGGGAGACTGGCTATGCTCCTTGGATCTCAAAGATGCCTATACTCACATTCTGATCCACCCCTTGCACTGCTTTGTCATAGGCGGGTGTCACTACCAGTACCGGATCCTTCTGTTTGGATTGGCATCCACCCCCAGGCTATTCACAAAGTGCCTAGTGGTGGTCGCTGCCTTCCTGCGGCTGCAAGGCATGTTCGTCTTCCCTTATCTGGATGATTGGCTGATAAGGGGAGGGTTCCCAGACAATGTCTGACATACCCTACATTGCACCATCCAGCTCCTAGAGATCTTAGGTTTCATAGTAAACTATCCTAAGGCCTAACTACAGCCTGTCCAGCACCTGGAATTCATCAGGGCCCTCCTCCATACCACTCACACCCAGGGATTTCTTCCGCCCGACAGGGCTCAGCACCTCTCTATCTTGGCAGGGGAGGTCCAAGCCTCTCCGATGGTCTCGGCTCATTGGATGCTCTGCCTCCTGGGGCACATGGCCTCAACAGTTCATGTCACACCCTCAGTCTGTCTCCACATGCATTAGGCTCAGTGGACTCTCTGCACTCAGTGGAAGCAGGCGACGGGACACCTGTCGGACAAGGTACAGGTCACTCTGCCCCTCTCCCGCTCCCTTGCCTAGTGGCGACAGTAGAACAATCTGCTGGCGGATCTCCCTTTTCAGGATTCCCTGCATCAACAGATCCTAACCATAAATGCTTCCAAGCTTGGTTGGGGAGCCCATTGGAATGGTCTTCAGTCCCAGGGTCTCTGGTTGCAGGAAGAGAGCCAGCTCCAGATCAACTTCCTCAAACTCAGAGCAGTCACGAATGCCCTGCAGGTGTTCCAACACTATCTGGCAAATCAGGTTGTCCTGGTGGCGATGTTCTACATCAACAGACAGGGAGGCATGGGGTCCTACCTTCTTTGTTGGGAAGCGATCAGACCCTGGAATTTTGCCAACTCCTCCGGGTTATCTATCTCCTAGGGCAGGAAAATGTCCTGGCAGAACGGCTCAGTGGAGTGTTGCAGCCTCATAAGTGGACCCTCAGCCTGCCAGTGGCATGGGGCATCTTCCAGAAATAGGGCACACTGGTGGGGACCTCTTCACCAGCCCCAGCAATGCTCAGCTGCTGCTGTTCTGTTCTAGGATACCTTACTAGAACCACCTCACAGCCGTCACGTTTCTTCTCCACTGGGGCAAGGGAGTGCTGTATGCTCACCTGCCCATATCCTTGGTGGTTAAGACCCTCTTCAAGGTCTAGATGGAGCCAAGGTGATCCTTATATTTATTTATTTATTTCTCTTATATACCGCGCTCTTCCACATCAGTGCGGTTTACATATAACATGGGTGGTTTACGATGGGGGTAACACCGTAATTACATATAACAGAAAACTCAACTTGGATAACAGTATTAATTATTTACATCTCTATGGATAACAGAAAAGTATTTACACGTATAAACATCATATTGAGGGTAATTACATGTGGTCGTGTTGTTGTGTTGTGCGTGAGGGGATTGGTGTATGTTCCTGTGGGTAGCATTTGAAGAAGAGGTAGTACTTCAGTGCCTTCCGGAATTTTGATAGTTCAGGGATTGCTCGTATATTGGGTGGAAGAGCGTTCCAGCATCTGGGTGCGCAGAGACTGAATGCCCTGTTTACAGTTGTTTGTGTACAATGGGTCATTGCTTTGGGGATTACCAAGGTGTTTATTGCTGTAGGTTGTCTGGCTCTATTTGGTGGGGTAATGTGCGTAAGGCCAGCGAGTGAAGAGGGGGCAAGCCCATTGATGGTCTTAAATGTTAGTAGCAAGATCTTGAAGGTGATCCTACCATGGATTGGGAGCCAGTGGAGACTTTTGAGTATGGGTGTTATATGGTCACGCCTTGAGGCCCTATTTAGAACCCTGGCTGCAGAGTTCATGGTGAGTTGCAGTGGGCTCAGGGTGGATTGTGGCAGCCCTTGGAGGATTGCGTTGGCGTAGTCGAGATGGGGGATGGTTAGTGCCTGAAAGATTGTTTTGAAGTCGCCCGGTTGAAGTAGGGGGCGTAGATGTTTGAGTGTCTTGATGTTATGGTATGTTGATTTTACCATGTTGCCAATGTGTGTCCTCATATCCAATCTTTGGTCCAGTGTAACGCCCAGGTAGCGGATTGAGGGTTTAGTTTGCAGTTCTATCTCTCCGATTTTTAGGCAGGCTGGAGGGGAAAAATTGGGGTTTCTGGAGATGAACAGCACTTCGGTCTTTTTGTGTTGTATACGGAGATTCTGATTTTGGAGCCATTTTTCTACTGTGGTAAAACAGTTGGTTAGAGATGTGAGGTCAAACTGGTTGATCTGGAAAGGCATGTAACGTAGGATGTCGTCGGCAAAGATCATGCATTCAACGTTGAATGATCGTATGAGGTCACAGATCGGCTGCATGTAGATGTTGAACATAAGGCAGATAGGGAGGATCCTTGCGGGACGCCTTTTTTCTGGTGGAACGGTTTGGAGGAGGAGGTTTCTGTTTGCACGTGTTGCCATCTATCGGATAGGTATGATTTACACTACGATAGAGCTAGTCCACAGATGCCCTTCTCTTTGAGTCGTTCCACAAGGGTTTCGTGGCATACTGAGTCGAACGCTGCCGCTATGTCCAGGAATATTAGGGCAACCCCATAATGGATGTTATCTATTGCATTGAGTATGTTGTTGAAGAGAGTGGTGAGCAGCGTCTCCACACCATGGGATTCTCTGAATCCCTGTTGGCAGTGGTCTAGCGGCGATGTATTGTTGATGTGTTGTTGAATCTGGTATAGTACTTCTTTCTCGATTATCTTAGCTAGTAGTGGGATGCTGGCAATTGGTCTATATGATTCCACTTTCTGGGGGTCTAACTTGCTGTTTTTTAGCAGAGGTCTGATGGATGTGTGTTTGAGAATTACGGGGAAAGATCCTGACGTGAAAGATGTGTCAATGAGTCTAGCTATGAATGGGCTAAATTCAGACCACAGTTCCTTTATCCAGAAGGCAGGACAGGGGTCGGTCTGGGTGGTGGTGGTGTTGATTGTGGAGATGGTGTCAATGATTCGCTTATTGGGTGGGGTGGTGAATCTTGCTAGAGTCATTGTGTTTGATGGTTCTATGATTTATTTATTTATTTTATTTATTTGCATTTCTTATATACCGCACTATTTGCGATCAGCGCGGTTTACATAAAACAGAACAGTATCCGACAATAAACAAAAGTCAGGTCGTTACATTGAACAGGAAAAAGTAACTTGGATAACAGGGTAAACTATATACATATGCATTGAACAGGGTAACTATATACATATACAAATGAAATGAGAGCGGATATTATTAGGTATTGATTATACTTGGGGACGCCCTATTCAAGGGTGGCAGGGATTCAGGGCAATCAGTGAGGTATTTGATAAAGAGAAAATGTCTCAAGGCCTTCCTGAACTGGCTCAAATTGGGGATTGCTCTGATATGTGGTGGTAGGGAGTTCCAGAGACTTGGGACGCAGAGTCTGAAGGCTCTGTTAGATGTTGTTTTGGTGCATTTTGTCGTGTCTATCGGTATCAATAGTGTATTGGCCTCTGCGGTTCTCCTTAGCCTGTTGGGTGCGAGTGGTTGGATGAGGTCAAATAGTGAAGAGGAGGAGAGCCCCTTGGTGGCCTTGAAAGTTATCACCAAGGTCTTAAAACTGATCCTGGCTTGAATGGGGAGCCAGTGCAGCTGCTTCAGGAGGGGTGTGATATGCTCTCTTCTGGAGGCCCCAAAGAGTACCCGCGCTGCACTGTTCATGGCAAGTTGCAGGGGGTTTAAGGTGGCCTGGGGGAGTCCTTGTAGGATGGCGTTTGCATAATCAAAATGAGGAATAATGAGGGCTTGGTAAATGGTGCGGAAGTCTCCTGGTTCGAGTAACGGGCGTAAGTGTCTGAGGGATCTGATTTTGAAATAGATCGCTCTTATACTATTGGCTATGTGCTTCATGTTGAGGTTCTGATCCAGTGTCACTCCGAGGTAACGTATGGCTGATTTTACTTGCAACTCGGCGTTTTTCACTTTCAAATAGCTGGGTGGTGTAAACTTGGGATTTCTCGAGATGAACAGGACCTCCGTTTTCTTGTGTTGGATGCGTAGATTTTGAGATAGGAGCCATTCGGATATTGTGTTGAAGCACTTAGTCAGAGGGGTAAGGTCTGGGCAATCCAGGGATATTGGCATGTACAATAAGACGTCATCCGTGTATATCATGCAACTCACATTGAACGATCTAATGATGTTACAGATGGGTTGGATATAGATGTTAAACATAAGTGATGATAGGGAGGATCCCTGTGGTACTCCTTGACTTTGTGGGAATGGTTCGGATGTGGATCCGTCTGTTCGAACGTATTGCCATCTTCCGGACAGGTAAGATCTACACCACTTGAGAGCTGTTCCACTGATGCCTTTTTCTCTTAGCCGACATAGGAGAATCTCGTGGCAAACCGAGTCGAAAGCCGCCGCTATATCCAAGAAGATGAGTGCAAAACCTTGACGTATGTTGTCAATGCCCGAAATTATGGTGTCAAAGAGAGTTGTGAGTAGTGTTTCGACTCCATGTGACTCTCTGAATCCATGTTGGGATGAATCCAGAGGGGCGTAGGTATCGATATGATCTTGTAACTGCTTGTACACTATCTTTTCAATGATTTTAGCGAGCATTGGGATGCTGGATATGGATCTGTATGACTCCACCTTTAGTGGGTCTAGTTTGGCGTTCTTCAATAATGGTCTAACGGAGGTCTGTTTGACTGTAGATGGGAAAGACCCAGTGCTAAAAGATTGGCCTATCATATTAGCTAAGATCGGGGCGAGGTCACATCGCAGATCTTTTATCCAGAATGCTGGACAGGGGTCTGAGTATGCGGTGGAGGTATTTAAGGCTGAGATGGTGTCTTCAATAATTCTCTTTGAAGGTGTAACAAAGGCAGTTAGAGATGTTGGGAACTCTTGATCGTCGGGGGGGGGGGGGGGGTCCGGTATCACCATTTTGTCAGTCTTGCACATTTTAGATTGCATAAAGACGGCATAGTCCTGCGGGTGTATACCTCCAAGGTGCTCCGGGGTGGGTTCTTTGGCAAGAGATTTGACCAAGTTGAAGAGGTTGTGCGGCTTATTTAATGATCGTTTCAGGGCGTCTGTGTGGTGTTGTTTCATCTTATCTGTGATGGCCCTGCGATGTGTATGTAAGTGCTGGATGTATGCTGCTTGGTCACTACTGGTACGTGACTTTCTCCAGCGCTTTTCCAGCCTTCGTAGGAGGGTTAGTGATGCCCTTAAGTCGGCTGTGAACCATGGTGCAGATGGTCTTTTGTGTGGGGCTTTATTTGTTGGTGGACGGATTGCGATTGCGCTTAGTTTGCTGTTCCATGCGGTGATTAGTTCCTCTGGGTCTAGTGAAGTCTCATCAAGGAGTGTGTCCGTTTCGGCAAGGATGCGTTCTTTATTAAACAGGTGAAAACTTCTGGCAGTTGGGTTAGAGTTCTTAAATAAATCCACATTGGGTCTTTGTGGCTTGAAGAGGGTAGGAATCTGAAAGGTGATGAGCTTATGATCCGACCATGGTACTGCAGTCAATGATAGCGTGATATTTTGTGCTTGCTGAAGAACTGCTTGTGGGGTGAATATGAGGTCAAGGATGTTACCCTTTGAGTGAGTAGGTTCTTGTACCAGTTGAGTGTATCCCAAGATGTCTAGGGCTTCTATGAATGCAGCTGCTTGATTGTCCTGTAGAGATGGAAGATTGAAGTCACCTAAGATCCAATTTGGTTTATTTGGACCCTGGGTGTTGGATGCTATGTCTATGATAGTAGACAGGTTGTCCGGATCTGCAGAAGGCGCTCTGTAAATCAGGTTTATAGAGCAAGTGCTGTTGGATATAGTTACTGTTTCAAGGGAATTGATGCTGTTTGATTCAGCCATTTTGAACTGGAGGTCTGATCTGGTGATAACGACAACTCCTCCACCCCTTTTGTTTTGCCTGTGGCTGGTGAAGGCAACAAAGTTAGGTGGTAGTAGTTGATTGAGTATGGTGTTGTCTTCCGGTGAGAGCCAGGTCTCACCGGAAGACAACACCCTTCCCGGGGATCGTGCCACCAGCAGTGGGAGGGGCCTCCGGAGCAGCGCTGCCCAATCGGGGCAGATCTTCAGCGCATTTAAAGCTTCGCGCCATTGGGCGCAGGTCCTTTAAGCCCCCGCCACCACCAGCAGCTCTCCCCTTCCCGGGGATTTTGCCACCAGCAGCGGGAGGGGCCTCCGGAGCAGCGCTGCCCAATCGGGGCAGATCTTCAGCGCATTTAAAGCTTCGCGCCATCGGGCGCAGGTCCTTTAAGCCCCCGCCACCACCAGCAGCTCTCCCCTTCCCGGGGATCGTGCCACCAGCAGCGGGAGGGGCCTCCAGAGCAGCGCTGCCCAATCGGGGCAGATCTTCAGCGCATTTAAAGCTTCGCGCCATCAGGCGCAGGTCCTTTAAGCCCCCGCCACCACCAGCAGCTCTCCCCTTCCCGGGGATCATGCCACCAGCAGCGGGAGGGGCCTCCGGAGCAGCGCTGCCCAATCGGGGCAGATTTTCAGCGCATTTAAAGCTTCGCGCCATCGGGCGCAGGTCCTTTAAGCCCCCGCCACCACCAGCAGCTCTCCCCTTCCCGGGGATCGTGCCACCAGCAGCGGGAGGGGCCTCCGGAGCAGCGCTGCCCAATCGGGGCAGATCCTCAGCGCATTTAAAGCTTCGCGCCATCGGGCGCAGGTCCTTTAAGCCCCCGCCACCACCAGCAGCTCTCCCCTTCCCGGGGATCGTGCCACCAGCAGCGGGAGGGGCCTCCGGAGCAGCGCTGCCCAATCGGGGCAGATCTTCAGCGCATTTAAAGCTTTGCACAATCGGGTGCAGGTCCTCTAAGCCCCCGCCACCACCAGCAGCTCTCCCCTTCCCGGGGATCGTGCCACCAGCAGCGGGAGGGGCCTCCGGAGCAGCGCTGCCCAATCGGGGCAGATCTTCAGCGCATTTAAAGCTTCGCTCCATCGGGCGCAGGTCCTTTAAGCCCCCGCCACCACCAGCAGCTCTCCCCTTCCCGGGGATCGTGCCACCAGCAGCGGGAGGGGCCTCCGGAGCAGCGCTGCCCAATCGGGGCAGATCTTCAGCGCATTTAAAGCTTCGCGCCATCGGGCGCAGGTCCTTTAAGCCCCCGCCACCACCAGCAGCGCTCCCCTTCCCGGGGATCGTGCCACCAGCAGTGGGAGGGGCCTCCGGAGCCATGCTGCCCAATCGGGGCAGATCTTCAGTGCATTTAAAGCTTCGCGCCATTGGGCGCAGGTCCTTTAAGCCCCCGCCACCACCAGCAGCTCTCCCCTTCCCGGGGATCGTGCCACCAGCAGCGGGAGGGGCCTCCAGAGCAGCACTGCCCAATCGGGGCAGATCTTCAGCGCATTTAAAGCTTCGCGCCATCGGGCGTGCCCGCGCCTGGCGGGCCCGCGCCTGAGGGCCTCGCCAGAGGGCCCTTTGGCGTGGCCCTTAGGCGGGGCACGACAGGAGATCCAGAAATCCACATGCAAGTCTCCTTTCACCAGGCGTTGGCCATCCTCCAGCAAGAAGACATCACGCTATAAGGGCCTGAACCAACATCTCTCAACAGACAATTGATCTCTCACGCTTTTTCGCAAGTATAATCTAACAAACATCAGTGTAACTTAATTACCACACTAATGGCTGAGACTCAATAGTAATATCCACCCGTTTTGTTTACAGTAGTCATACTGTAATCTCTACTATACTGTCGTCAGTAGCCATACTGATACTTAATTATTTGGTGTCCAGTAGCCTTACTATTACCTTACTGTTGCCAGTAGCCTCACTATTGTAACTGCAGTATTGTAACTGTACTGTTGCCAGTAGCCATACTGTAGTCAGTAGAGCTAGTTCCTATATAGCTGCTTCTATTGGTGCCCCCTATACACCACAAGCTCATCTTCAACAGAACCTACCTGAACTAACTCTCCATCATGCCTGGCATGTGCATTTTTAACATGTCTCGTGCCCTGCTATACACCATATTCATCACCATTCTCATCCACTTCTCCGAAGCACTTTTGCTTGACTTCAATCCCATACCTTTACTGCATGGAACAAGCAGAAAATACTACTGCAATCATCAACAACATCCACCGTATGTCCACCATAAGAGGCAGTCCCACCTACTCTACATTACCTTAGACCTATCTACTACCACAAAAATCAATAAAACAGAACTCAAATGCGACCTGAGGTGCGCGCTTATTAACGCACGCTCTATTCGCAACAAATGGCCTATCATAACAGATTTAATATCTACCCGAAACTTAGATATATTATTTGTCACCGAGTCTTGGTTATCAGATTCAGACTCAGTGATAGTAAATCAAATGACTCCCCCAAACTTCTCCATCTATAAGTGTAACAGAGAGAACAGAAGAGGCGGTGGTGTATTCATCCTCGCTAAATCCTCCTTACAATACCGAGTAAGTATTGCTAGGAGTACTCAATGTCTCGACACATTAACCATATCCAATAAGAATAACTCCATCAATCTTATCTACTCATCTCCAAATGCGCGCACTGAGGACATCTCAGATGTAATTAGCCTTGCATGTAACTCAGACAACCCCAACAAGCCAAACTGGCTATTAGGCGATTTTAACCTCGCATCCTTGCCACCTGCCTCTGCCAGCGCCTTACTCGACGCCATGGAAAATCTCGATTACAAGCAAATTGTTGACATCCAGACGCACCAACGTGGCAACATCCTCGACCTCATATTTGTCCCTCCTGCAGTAACAGGCCATAATAGTCAGCTTGACCTCACCATCACCCCAGTCCCTTGGTCAGATCATAGCCTGATAACCTTCCAGATACCCTCAAATTCTAATCCGCCAAATCTACCAAAAAACGCACCCCCACAGCATCATAGACGCTTTAAAGCTCTGGATATCGAAGTGTTCAACGCACAAGCACTACCTAAGTTGTCAATTTCAACGACCGACGTCAATAAAATGGTTGACAACTGGAACGATACATTCCATCAATATGCACAACTACCTACAACACACAATGTGATTGCTCCTAACAAGGCTCCTAGCATAAGGCATAACACCCCCTGGTTCTCTCCAGATATTCGAACAGCCCTGCTTCAACTGAGAAGACTAGAAAGAAAGTGGAGACGCTCTCATGAAACCATCATCCACGATGAATACATGGCATACCTCAAAAGTCACCGTGAACTAATGTGGTCCAAAAGGAAGGAACATCATTCAAAATTACTTAGTCGTTCACTAAACAAACCCCGCGAGCTTTTCAACTTAGTTAAATCACTATCTAAGGAGCCTTCACCACAGCAGCAAGAATGTATCCATCCACAACAGTATGCGAATTACATCCAATCCAAATTAACCAGAACAATTTCGGATTCATCACAAGCATCCCACCAATTCAAGCAGTCTAAAGCACCACTCCTCAGTATCTCACCTCCATCATCCAAAACCATTAAAGAACTAATTGCCACCTTGAATACCACTACCGCAGCCAACGACCCATGCCCAGCACACTGGATCAAATCAATGCGCTCGGAGCTTAGTCCATATATAGCCAAAATTGCAAACCTCTCCTACTCCACTGGAACATTCCCTGTTGCTCTCAAGCAGACCTCAATATGTCCCCTATTAAAGAACAACCAGATCGACCCTAAGAAGGAAGAATCATACCGTCCAATCTCCAGCATCCCGCTTCTTGCCAAAATTCTGGAGAAAGAGACACAACGCCAAATTCAGCAATATATTGACACATCTTCTCCTCTAGATCCGTGCCAACATGGATTTAGGGAAATGCATGGAGTCGAGACGCTCATGACCTCATTAATCAATTCGCTCATCTATGGGATCAATAACATAAGATCTGGCGTCGCAATGATCTTCCTCGATATATCCACTGCGTTTGATTCTGTAGACCATAAGATTCTACTATCGCGACTCTACGAAAAGGGCATACAAGGTCTAGCATGGAACTGGTGTAAGTCATACCTCGAAGATCGATGGCAACATGTTTGCATCGACTCCAAAACATCAGAACCATTCCTCCAAACACAAGGGGTTCCACAAGGCTCCTCTCTATCGGCGCTCCTCTTCAATATATATATGCAGCCAATTTGCCAAATCACCAAATCATTTAATGTTTCCTGCCTCATTTACGCTGACGACGTGCTTATTTTCACCCTGATTGATATAACGAGTCCAAATTACACCAACTTAACCAACTGTTTCAATGCAATAGCAGATTGGCTGTTAGATCAAAACATGCGAATCAACTTCAAAAAGACTGAAGTTTTAATGGTCACAAGAAACAAGCTCTTCTCCCCCCCCTGCATTCCTCAAGGTACGGGACGCTGAGCTCCCAATCAAAAATACAATCCGCTACCTAGGTGTGATCCTTGATCAACGACTGGATTTTACCTCTCACATAAAAAGCACGGTAAAAACTATTTACTTCAAGATAAAAACATTACGCCACCTAAGACCCATGCTAGAATACAACGACTTCCGCTCAATATTCCAAGCAATAGTCACTCCACACTTTGACTATGCGAATATTGTATTACATGGTCTTCCAAAGAACACCATTAACCCTCTTCAACTAGCAATGAATGCGGCGGCCCGTATCCTAGGTGGAGCATCAAAGAGAGACCATATCACGCCTATCCTTAGGGACCTTTACTGGCTCCCTATAGAATGTAGAATTAACTACAAAGCTCTCCTCATCACATTCAAGGCCCTAAATAATCTATCACCAGCAACGACTTCAGACCTCATCAGTCTACCTCCCAAGACAAGATCCAGGAGACCACTCACTGAAAATACCCTAGTCATTCCCAGTGAATCCACAAATTGGTCCCAATCAACAATTAACAGAGCATTTAAATCTTATGCGCCTAGATGCTGGAATAAACTTCATCCAGATATCAGGGCAATACGAGACATGAAGCAGTTCAGGAAGGCTATCAAGCACTACCTATTCACAGAGTACTTCCAGCCACCGTAATGCTATTATAATATGTCATAAGACAGATTCTTATGCATAACCACTCCATAAGACATACCTTCAAGAACTAAAATGTTGATGTAATTACGCTCGCTGCTAATTGATTTTATGTAAATAGTTCAATCGTTATTGTAGATAGTTACCCTTGTTACCCAAGTTTATTGCCCTGTTATCTGTAACTCATACGTGTTTTCAAATGTACTGAGATTGTCTTGTTCCATGTAAACCGCGCTGATGCTAAAGAGCGCGGTATATAAGAAACTTTAAATAAATAAATAAATAAATAAATGATATCTAATTTATGAGATGTTATAGTTTCGGTGATTGCTGGCCATTTTTTGCGAATGATGGGGAGGGTGGATCAGTCTTGTCAGTTTGACACAGTTTTGATTGAAGGAAGTCAGCGTAGTCTTGGGCGTGGATCTCAGGTTTTTGCTCTTGGCCTGGATCTTTCGTTAGGTTCCTGACGAGGTTAAATAGGTCATGTGGTTTACGTAGAGATCACATTAGTGTGTCCGTGTGTGCTTGCCTCATTTTCTCAGATATCACTTTACGGTGTATTGCTAGCTGATGGTTATAGGCTTCTTGATTTTCCGTGGATCGTGACCATCTCCATCGCCTTTCCAGTTTTCTAAGTTTGAGGAGAGAAGTCCGCAGTTCGTCAGAGTACCAGGGTGCGGGAGCTTTTTTCCTTGGGGCTTTGTTGTGAACTGTGCGTAGTGCAATGGCACTAAGGCTTTCGTTCCAGCTGGAGATTAATCTATCTGGACTAGTTGTTGTCATGCTAAGGAGTGGGTGTGTGTTGTTCAAGATGGTTTCCTTGTTGAAAGGATGGAATCTTCGTGGGGGTGGTCTCGTGGTGCTTGGCTTGTTTCCGGAGGGCTTCCTAGGCAGATTATCCGAGGGAATTCGAAACATAATTAGTTTATGATCGGACCACGGCACTGCAGTGTAGATGGGTATAGTGAAGTGGGTGGTGTCATGGACGGTTAGTGGGGCGAAGATTAAGTCCAGCATGTTTCCCTTTGTGTGGGTTGGTTCATCGACTAGCTGCAGATAACCTAGATCCTTAAGTGCATCATGGAGTGCTACTGCTTGGGAGACATGTAGGGTTGGGAGATTGAAATCTCCTAGTATCCAGTTTGGGGTGCGCAGGTTTGGGGGTTGCAGGCAAGTTCTATTATCATGGCGAGGTCGTAAGGGGATGGTGATGGGGCTCTGTATAGTAGATTGATGGAGCATTACTCGTTCGCTATGACTACTATGTCAAGGTTGGTTGTGTTGGTGCTGTTGTAGAGGTGGAACTTGAGGTCGGTTTTAGTGAGTATGAGAACTCCTTCGCCCATTTTGTTGATTCTATGGCAACAGTGTATTGTAAAGTTGGGGGTAGAAGGTGGTTGATGAGGAACATGTCCTCGTTCGATAACCATGTCTCAGTGATGAGAAGCATGTCTAGATTGTAGCAGGCTAGTAAGTCAGTGATAACAGGCCATTTGTTGCAGACTGAGCGTATGTTTATGAGGGCGGCTTTTAGGTCTTGAGGAGGTTCTCTATCCTTTTTTGCTCTTGTGGTGTGTTGGACTGCAATGTGTAGTAGGTGCTGATAGGTTGGTTGCGTGTCTTCTATTGCCTTGCGGACGGGGTCTTTTGACCATCTCTGCCCATCACCGTGGAGAATAGGTATGTGTTTGTGGGTGCTAGTTAGGGCTAAGGAGCTATTGATCAACTCGAAGAGAATGTAGCTACAAATTATGGATGTGGTAGCCATGGTACCTCTTCTGCTGCTCTGACTTTCTCAGGTACCACCCATTACCTTGAATTTCGCTCTGGATCTGATCTCTCCCAGAACGATGGGACCCTCCTACCTCCCAATCTCCAGTCGTTAACTCTGATGGCATGTTTATTTATTTATTTAGCTGCATTTATATCCCGCTTTTCACCGGGTCAAAGCGGTTGGGGGGATACATTTAACACGAGGGGATATGAGACACATACACTAATACTTACAGGGAACATGGGCAATGGAGGGTTAAGTGGCTTGCCCAAGACCACAAGGAGCACCTGTGGGACTAGAAACCCCAGTCCTTCCGGCCCAAGGTTGCTGTCCTCTAGTGGGATTTGAACCACTGACCTTCCGGCCTGTAGTACCTTGCCCCAACCACTAGGCCACTCCTCCCTCCCTCCTCCCTGTATGCTAAGAGGATAGCCCTTGCTCAGCATCATTTGCATAGAGACACTGAGGGTGTCGTCCTCGCTTCCCACAAGGATTCTGCCAGATGAGTGTATGCCTTCAATTGCACAGGTTTTTGGTCTGATGTGCAGATAGAGGTTTCAACCCATTCTTTTGTCCGGTGCAGGTGATCCTGCAGTAACTTCTGCACCTCTCCTGGGCTGGGAAAGTCCAATTCCATCAGGGTGCATTTGAGCACCCTAGCAGCGTACCATCATGTGATTGACGGGTGTTCCCTGTCAGTTCATCCTCTCATTTGCCGCTTCATTTGGGGCCTCTTGCTCTCGCGGCCTCCCAGTCACCTGCTGTAGGACTTGAACGTGATTCTGGGTAAACTCATTGACTCTCCTTTCGAATCACTGGCCTCCTGCCATCTCAAATGCCTTTCATAGAAACATGATGGCAGAAAAAGAACACATGGCCTATCTAGTCTGCCCTTCCATATCAACTGCAATAGTCCCCTATTTACCTTTAGATATCCTCTGTTTGTCCCATGCTTTTTTTTTAATTCAGTTACTGTCTTCGTCTCTACCACCTCCACTGGGAGACTATTCCACGCATCTACCACGCTTTCCATTAAGAAATATTTCTGCATATTACTCCTGAGTCTATCCCCTTTCACCCTCATCCTATGTCCCCTCATAGCAGAGCTTGCTTTCAATTGAAAGAGATCTCCCCCTGTGCATTTATGCCATGGAGGTATTTAAGCATCTCTTTCATATATCCTCTATCCCACCTTTCCTCTAAAGTACACATATTAAGATCTTTAAGTCTGTCCTCATATGCTTTATAATGAAAATCACTAACCATTTTAGTAGCCACCCTCTGCACTGACTCCAACTTGTTTATATCCTTTTGAAGATGTAGTCTCCAGAATTGTACACAATACTCCAGTTGAGGTCACACTAGAGACTTTTATGGAATCTTTCCTAGTGGCTCTCACTTCAGCGTGCAGGATTAGCGAACTGCAAGTGCTGGTGGCTCATACTTCTTACACCAGGTTTCATAGAAATAGGGTGATCCTCCCCACACACCCTAAGTTTCCCCCCAAGTTTGGTTTCCCTCTTCCATCTCAATCAGGAAGTGGTTCTTCCAACCTTTTTTCCCAGGCTGCATGCGAGCAGAGCTGAACCCTTTCTTCATACCTTAGACTGTAAAAAGGTTTTGGCTTTCTACCTTGACCAGATGAAGGTTCATCGCTGTGCCTCTCAACTGTTTTTCTTATGAGCCTAACAGAGTTGGCGTGGTGGTCTCTAAGCACACCTTTTCTACCTGGGTGGCTGACTGGTCTTTCTCTGGCCCATAATATTTGGGCTATGGCAGCCTCCGTGGCTAAAGCATAGTTACTCACCTGTAACAGGTGTTCTCCAGGGACAGCAGGAATCAGTCCTCACATATGGGTGACGTCGACGGAGCCCCCATGTGGAGCAAATCCCCAGCTTTCAAAGAAAGCCTTTTGGACTGCATCACACATGTGCGGTCCCCTTCCTGCCCAAGGGTGCCATCTTGCTCAGTCAAATGACATAGCTAAAAAGACGGCAAAAGGATAAAATTAATCAAAGGACTGCAACTCCAGGGGAGGAAGGAGGGTCGTGAGGACTGATTCCTGCTGTCCTTGAAGAACATCTGTTACAGGTGAGTAACTACGCTTTCTCCAGGAACAAGCAGAAAGTCAGTCCTCACATATGGGACTCCCTAGCTATAGGCTACTGAGAACCCATAACTGAAAAATAGGCTCCCTCTAAAAGAGCCTCAGCAGCCATGATAGGAGTTCAACCGAGAACGTAACACTCTGGTAGCCTGACACCAAAGGGTAGGAGTTGCCTAACCTTCGAACAGATTACGGAGTACAGCCTGGCCGAAAGCACTGTCCCATTGGGATTCCCTATCCAGGCAGTAATGGGCTGCAAAGGTCTGGCTTGAAGACCAGGTTGCAGCCCGGCAGATGTCTGCCAGCGGAACAGAGAAGTAAGCCACTGATGCAGCCTTAGCCCTGACCCGGTGGGCCATGACTCGACCCTGCAATGGGAGATCGGCTGCCCTGTATGCCCAGGCGATGCAATTCCGCCACCCAGGTGGACAATGTACGCTTGGAGACAGGAATCCACAGCTTACTGGGGTCATAAGAGCTGAGGAGCTCTTCGATGTCCCCGCATACGCTCCAAGTAAAAGGCCAACGCCCTCTTACAGTCCAGGGTATGCAGAACTGCTTCTACCCAGCTGGCATGGGGCCTGGGAAAGAAAGTCGGAAGCACCACCTCCTGGTTGAGGTGGTAGGAAGAGACCACTTTTGGCAGGAACTTGGGGTGTGTGCGAAGTACCACCCTGTTCCTATAGAACTGTATGAATGGTCTATTGGACACCAGAGCTTTTGCAGCTCACTCACTCATCTAGCCGATGTGAGTGCCACTAATTAAGGCATCTTCCAAGAAAGGAAGCGGAGATGGCAGGTAGCCATCGGCTCAAAGGGTGGGCGAGTAAGCTGCTGCAAGACCACATTCAGATCCCATTTGGTCGCCGGGGGGGGCAAACCGTGGGTTTCAGCAGAAGCAGACCTCTCAGAAACCTGGACACCAAGGGGTGTACAGAGAGAGGTTGCCCTTCCACTGGAGAGTGGTGTGCTGATAAAGCACTAAGGTGAACTTGGACCGAGTTTGACTTGAGGCCTAATTGGAAAGGTGAAGCAGGTACTGCAGTACCACAGCCACCTGGCAGGAGAATGGGTTCTCACTCTGCTGAATACACCATACTGCAAACCTACGCCACTTAAATGCGTAGGTTTTCCTAGTCGATTGCCTTCTAGAAGCTAGTAACACATCCTCTATCTTTTTTGGGAGGAGAAGTGGTGCAAGGACTACCCTTTCAGCAGCCATGCCATCAGGTTGAGGGACCTGAGGTTGGGATGCAGAAGTGAGCCCCCATCCTGCGATAGGAGATTGGGCGGAAATCCCAGAGGAATTGGAGTCTCCTCCGTCAGCTGCAGGAGGAGTGCAAACCAAGGCTGTCTCGGCCACCTGGGGGCCACCAGGATGACCGAGGCCTTGTCCTGAAGGATCTTGAATAAGGTCTGAGCTACCAGTGGCGTGGGAGGAAACGCATATAGGAGGTCCACAGACCATGATATTAGGAAGGCATCTGCAGCTACCCTGTGTGGGTGCGGCTGTCTGGAACAGAAGTGGGGCAACTGGTGATTTTGAGGGCTCGCAAACAAATCTATGGATGGTCGCCCCCAACACTTGAGTTGCTGGGCTACCCTGGGATTCAGTTGCCACTCGTGCGGCTGGAGAATTCTGCTTAGCTTGTCAGCTAGGAAGTTCTCCTGACTTGGTAAGTAAATCGCCTTGAGGAACATACCCTGGCTGACTGCGAAGGAGCATAGGTCCAGGGTTTCCTGACACAGGACGTGACAGCCTGTGCCCCTCTGTTTGTTCACATAGGACATCGCTACTTGGTTGTCTATCTGAATCAAGACAGACTGATGAGCCAGGGTTTGGCAGAAGGTCCGAAAAGCTAGGCGGATCGCTCGAAGCTCTAGGAGATTGATTTGTTGTGTGCTCTCCCATGGAGACCACACACTTTGAGTGCATACCTGTTGGCATTGCACACCCCATCCCAGCAGGGATGCATCCGTAGTCAGCACCCTCAAGTGTGTGGGAGGCTGAAAAGGCACTCCCTCCAGAAGGTTATGAGGTTGAAGCCACCATTTCAAAAACTGTATCAGGCGATGGGACACCTTGATGTTGTCTCTGAGTCTGCCTGTGGCTTGTGTCCACTGGTCCCTGAGGCACCACTGAGCTGTTCTCATGTGAAGTCGAGCATTGGGTGTCACATGCACTGTGGAGGCCATGTGACCAAGAAGGCACAGAAAGTGTCTTGCTGAGATGCGGGATCTGCAACTCACTTGCTGCACTAGGGCTACCAGTCTTTGAGCCCTTTCCTCTGATAGATAAGCCCTTGCCTGAAGGGTGTCTAACCTTGCCCCTATGAACTCCAGTCCCTGAGAGGGAACCAGAGTGGACTTTGTGTAGTTGATCACAAAGCCCAGGTGCTGAAGCAACTGGATAGTGCGGGACATGGCCTGTTGGGCTTCTAGAGCTGACTGGGCTCTGATGAGCCAGTCGTCTAAGTAGGGGAAGACAAATATCCCTTGAGTCCTTAGAAAGGCCGCCACCACCGCAAGGCACTTTGTGAATACCCTGGGTGCAGAGGCTAGGCCAAAGGGAAGCACTTTGTACTGAAAATGGTTTTCTCCCACTACAAATCTTAGATATTGTCTGTGGTCTGGATGAATTAAGATGTGTGTATACGCATCTTTGAGATCTAAGGAGCATAGCCAGTCTCCCTGGTGGAGGTAAGGCAGCAATATTCCAAGGGAAAGCATCTTGAACTTTTCCCTCACCAGGAACTTGTTTAGGCTTCGCGGGTCGAGGATAGGTCTTAGGCCTCCAGTTCTCTTTGGTATCAGAAAATACCTGGAGTAGAAGCCTGTACCCTGTAGGTAGTGAGGCACCGGTTCTACCGCCTGATCCTTGAGAAGACCTGTTAACTCCTGCAAGAGGAGGTCCTTGTGAAGAGGCGGTCTGAGAGGCTCCCCTGGAAAGTAAGAGGGAGGCACCTGGCTGAGATGTAATCGATATCCCATTTGGACTATCTGGAGAGCCCAGGTGTCTTTTGTAATAGCTGGCCACCTGTGGGCATACAGGGTCAGCCTTCCTCCTGTGCAGGGCTTCGCATCCTTTAGGAGAGAGACTATGCTCTGGGAGTCAAAAACCCCCTCCAGGCTGGGCCGGAGCTGGGGCTTGGGGGCCTTTTGCTTATGCGGGCCTTGCCCCGTCCCTTGGCCTGCTGCCCCTGCTGGGGAGTTGGGGAGGCCTGATATGTCGGGTAGTTTCGGTAAGCTGATCCTTTTCTCGGGAAACAGGGCTTCTTACCCGAGCCCTTCTTCTTAGAAGGGGCAGAAGTCTTTTTCTCGAGTCTTGTCCGGGTCAGGTACTCGGACTCGATCTCGGCAGCCTTCTCAGTCATGGGCTTGCCAAAGAGGTTTTCACCTCGGCACGGGACATTGACCAACTTGTCCTGAACCCATGGCTCCAGGTTTGATGACTGTAGCCATGCCTGGCGTCGTGCACCGATGCTGGCCCCTGCTACCCAGGCCGAAGCCTCGAAGCCGTCATAGGCTGCTCGAGTCATAAACTTCGAGCACTCTCGGATCCCAGTGGACAAAACCTGGAAGCGCTACAAAGGTCCCTCGGAGAGACCAGCGGAGAACCCGGCAATCTCCTTTGCTTGGTCTCGCAAGTACATGACTGTGTACAGCTGGTACGTCTGGATTCGGCATGACAGCATCGAGTCCTGGTAGCACTTTCTGCCGAGAACATCCATGTTGCAGGCCTCCCAGCCAGGAGGCACCGAGGAGTGCGTCTTCTGGCTCTTGAGCCGGCGCATGGCCAATTCCACAACCATGGAGTTGTGAGGCAGCTGTACCTTTTGGAACCCAGGGCTCTTGTAAACTCGCTAGATGGAATCGATTTGCTTGCTGAGGACCGGCATCAAGGCCGGAGTCTTCCACATTTGAAGCATCAGCCGTTCCAGAATGGGGAGCACCGGTACAGTAAGGGCTTCCTTTGGAGGAAAGTCACACTGGAGGACCTTGAGCTCCTCGGCTCGAGGTTCCTCCTCGGCATCCACCGGGAATGACAAAACCTTTGCCATGTCCTGGACAAAGTCCAAGAACTGGGTGTCCTCCGGGGGTGACCATCTCTGAGGTTCAGATCCCGGGGAGTCTGACTGGACGTACTTGGTATGGTGGGTGCCCGGGGACGCCTCATCCTCTGTCTCCCAATCGGACTCCGAGGAGGAGTCTATCAGCTCCGGCCTTGAGGGCTTTGATCTCGACCGCCCCAACGCCGAGGGAATCAGTGTCGACGACCTCGGTCCCGAATGGGAGGTCGAGGGGGACCTCGGCCAAGGATCAACTCAAGATCTTATTGTCTCGAGGATCGGCTCGGCCTCTGGGGTTGACTTGGACTTCAAAGTCCCGGTGGTCAGGGCAGACGGACGTGTGAGACCGGCCATCAGCGCCCGCTGCTGGTCCATGAAGGCAGACACGCTGCGCTTCAAGGCCGCCAACCTGAGACCGAGCTCAGGAGGCTCTGCAGCCCCCGGCTCAGGTCCCGATGCCGGCTCTCCAAGGGGAGAGTCAACAATGAGGACAGTGCTTACCTTCCTCGGCGTCTTGGGGTCCTTTTGAGGGAGTTTGCCAGGCCTCTTCGACTCCGAGGATCCGGGGCGGTGAGCCAGGCTCCACGACTGAGCCCGCGAGGGACCAGGCTGTTCGTGCTCTGACAACACCGCCCTCACAGATTTTTTCTTCCACCGGTGTTCCCGCAAGGGAGACCCCCTTTCAGAGGACACCCAAAGCTGCTCAGGGTCAGACAGCTCCCGAGAGGTCGAGGCCTCTGATGAGGCCCGGGCGGTTGTGGACTCGGGAAAAATCCTGTCATGTTGCTGCTAACTGCTCCTCAATGACTTGGAAGACATCTTTTTGCATGGGCCACAGACCACGGGGTCATGGTCGGGCCCGAGGCATCGGAGGCAGCAGTCTTGTGTGTGAGTGAGAGACATTAGTGTCGTGCACCGATCACACTTTTTAAACCCGCTGGCAGCCATTGAGGGGGGAAAAAGGGCCCCTTCAAGGTCGAAGGACCGGGCTGCCAGCTTAAAAGAAAAAAGAGCGCGAACGCTAGTCACTAAGGACAAAAATGAAAAAAATAGACCGGACTCGATACCGGTGTACCGAGCCGCAGGCAGGAAGGGGAACCAGCGTCGAACCGGCAAGCAGAAAAACACAATTTTCAACTTTTATCACTTTTTCCATGGAGAAACTAGGACGTCCGTTGGGCTCCATGGAAAAAAGGAGACTGAGCAAGATGGCACCCTTGGGTGAGAAGGGGACCGCACATGCGTGATGCAGTCCCAAAGGCTTTCTTCAAAAGCTGGGGATTTGCTCCACATGGGGGCTCCGTCGACGTCACCCATATGTGAGGACTGACTTCCTGCTTGTTCCTGGAGAAGTTACGCTCTGTCTCTCTGACGGAGATTTTTTGAGCGGTCCATAGCTTTGTAGCTCACTACTGCTTCGAGGAGGTCTCCCAGCATGACAGCACCTTCGGCCAGGTTGTTCTTCGGCACCTTTTTGGGGATTAGTGCAACTCTCTCCCTCTGACCCTTCTGTATGTCCAGGCTACCAGAGTGTCTATTCCCTCGCAGATGCTGGAGTTGCATCCTGATGCTTGAGGCTCTTCAATGTTTCAGCTGCCATTCACAGTTTGATTTTTGGGTCAACCGTGGCCTTTTACAGGTTTTTTGGTAGTCTGTAGTTGGGGAGTCCCATATGTGATGACTGACTTTCTGCTTGTTCTGGGGAAAGCATAGTTAACTCACCTGTAGCAGGTGTTCTCCGGGAACAGCAGAAATATATCCTCACTCCCCTCCTTCCTCCCCACTGAGTTATTTTTCTTTTCTGCTTGATTAAGCTAAGTCATTCTACTGAGGGAAAATGGCTCCCTTGGGCAGGAAGGTGACCACACATGCGTGGTTGATCTCCCAAAAGCTTTCTTTGAGAGCTGTGGAGAGATTACCATGCGGGCTCCCTTAGTGCTGACATCACCCATATGTGTGGACTGATTCCGGCTGTTTCTGGAGAACACCTGCTACAGCTTAGTAATTATGCTATCTCACTCCTAAGCCAGAGTATGATCTCCGTTTCTTAAATTTACTGCTAATGCTTGCTATTTTATTTGCATTATATCAACAAGAGCTTCCTTCTGGCATTCATTGGATGTAACATCTGTAGGCAGCCTATCAAGGTGTGTTTGGAAATTACTTTTTTTTTAAATTTTGTTTTTATGCATTTTCACAAAATAACATACACTTGTTAGGAAAATGGCACTAACTAAATTTTCTTAAAGCTCCCTAACTAGGGTGAGACTCACCCTCTTTGCCCACACAAACAAAAAACACTGACCTGCTATAGGGGCCCAGGCCTAGAGGAACATGGATTTGCTCTCAGTCAGGTGCTAGAGAAAATCCCACCTCTACCACCATATGTGGTAGTGTGGCATGAGGTGGGAAGGAGTTTTCTGTTAAAACACCAGACAGACGGCAGTTCAGAGAAAACAAAACATGTTTTTATTCAGACCCAGTTTGTTAAACCTTCACAAAGCTGATCTCCCAGCCCAATTAAAGTTCCTTCCTTGCCCGGTTAAAATTCCTACCTTTGTATGACTTGCCTTGAACAAATTTCTGGCTCCATGGGCCTCTCTTCCTCTTGCAGCCTGCTGGGTTTTTAACCTCTTCCTGTGAGTCACGCCCTCCCAGTCCTGAACTCTGGGATGTAAACTCTTAAAGGGGCCTGTTGCCCATCCCTCTCCAGAGGAATTATCAAGACTCTATAGACCCCATCATAATGGGCTTCAAATCCCACTGATCCTCCTTGTGACCTTGGGCCTCCAGGGACATGGAAATACCTAGCATATCTGAACATACCTTTTCAGCAGTAGCTCAAGACAAGTTAACATAGTAAATAACAGCAGATAAAGACCAGTGCAGCCCATTCAGTAAGGTGTTTTTACTTTGGGTTGTAACTGCTGTTCTGGGCAGATTACCTCCATTCTGTACTTTTTACTTTTGGTTGCAACTGCTGCTTCATGCAGGTTACCCCCCCCCCCCCTCGTCTTTTTTGAAATGTAAAGAAGTCATTGAAATTTTGCTGTGAGCAGGAAAGCTCTGTGTTCATCCCATGTCTTTTTTAAAAAAATTCAATCTCTGGTTTTGTCCCTACTGTCTCCACAGGAGGATGTTCAATGTATCCACCACCCTTTCCTAGAAAAGGTACTTCCTGATGTTGCTTTTAAATTTATCTCCTTGCAGCATCCTTTCATGTCCTCTAGTTTTATGGCTTTCACATCTTTGAAAAAGGTTTATTTTTTTCACTAATACTTTTAAGTATTTAAAGGTCTGTATCATATTTATCCCATCCCTCCTTTCTTCTAGGATATACATATTCAAGTCTCTTCTCATCTGGCTTCTGCTGCAAACCCCTTAACATTTTGGTCACTTTCTTCTGGACCATTCAAAGTTTTTACATCCTTAGTGAAATATGCATCCAAATCTGAACACTATACTCCACATGAAGCCTCACCAAACGACCTATATAGGGGCATGATCACCTTCTCCTTTGGGCATGGTTTGCCCTTCAATGCAGCATAGCATCCTTCTGGCTTTGGCCACTGCCTTTTCATATTGTTTGCCACTTTGAGAACTTCAGACACCCCCTGGTCCGTGCACATTAGCCTCTTGCTTCCTATCGCGTATTGCTCCTTTGGATTTTTGCACCCAAAGTACATCACTTCACATTTCTCTGCATTAAATCTTAACTGCCAAGCATTTGTACCATACTTCTAATTTTGGTAGATCACTTCTCATGTAGTCAACTAGCTCCAGGATGTTGCAGATCTTTGTATCATCTCCAAAAGGCACACTTTTCTTTCCAACCCTTCAGTAATGTCGCTCACAAAAATATTGAACAGAATTGGCCCCAGGACCGATCCTTGAGGCACTCCACTTATCACCTTCCTTTTTTCCAAAGGAATTTGATTTACTACCACCCTCATCCATCTGTCCATCAGCCAATTTTCAATCCCATTCTCCACTCTGGGTCCTAACTTCAGGCTGCTAAGTTTGTTTATGAGCCTCCTCGGAGGAACAGTATCAAAGGCTTTGCTGAAATCCAAGTAGACTATGTCCAGCACAAGCGCCAGTCAATCAGATTTGTCTGTCACGGTCTGCCTTTGGTAAAACCTTGTCTTGGATCTTGCAATCCACTGGTTTGTATAAAGTTCACTATTCTTTCCTTCAGTGAGCCAAAATCTAAATAAATAAGGCAGCCACCTACATTAACAACAAGATCCTCAAATCCCTTCAGCAGGAGGCAAAGTAGCACCAAAAGGGTTAGGCCAGTGTCGAACCCATATACTTTGATGTATTTTTAGAGGACAGGTTTTCATGCTATACCAAGCCGATATTATTGGTAAGGTTCTTGCACAATGCTTCTGCTTTACCCTTCTCAGTTCTCTGACATTGTTGCTTCTAACTAAAATTGATTATACATGACCCTCATGATCTGCCACCCTAATTATACCAACCATCAGTTTAATCCTTTGCCATGCCAGTGCAAGGGTATTCATCAATAAACCATGAATATGCATCTCTCCTCCCATTATGAACAAAACAAACCACTAGAAGCAAGAGTGTGGCAGGGCAGCTGATCAGACCGTCCAGCAATAGCTGAAATGTCATGAATAGGCCAAAACACCAGTGGCATGAACAGCACAAAACACTAATGCTGGAGGAATAAAACATTTTTTTTGTCTTTATATTCTTTTTTGGTGTGTGCTTTTTTTTTCCTTTATAGGGGCAAAACATCCAAATGGAAACAAAGTCATAGAGCTGCTGATCACTCCAGAACAGGAGCAGAGTGGCACTAGTAGGATACTGAACCAATACAGCAGACTGGGCAGTGGTAGGGCATGGAACAAGCAGGGTAGGCCATGAGACAGGCAGCATCAGCAGATGTAGAGAGGTGTAGGGGAGGAGGAGATTGTTTCCTTTTTATGTTTTTTTTTTATAAGGTACTAACTAATTACGACTGGACCAGTATCAGGATTGTGACAACCTCTTGAGGCAGTCCATTTCTATGTTGACACATCTTGCTATAGATGTTCATTCTAAACTCCAGACAGAACACTATTATCTCTTCTCCCTGTTGAGCAGTTGAAGAAGCTGGATATGGACTTCCTATTAACTACTTCAGTTCATATAAGTCTTGTGCAAGAAAGGAATGTGATACAGTGGAGGCTAGAGAACTTGGAGAATAGAACAGATTTTAATGGGCTTTGAATTTTCCAGTGGTGTCCCTTATTTCCTCACTGGAACTTTCTAAGAAATATTTGGGAGCTGTTTTGGTCACCTTAGGGAGAGCCATTCCTCCCATAGTATGATCTATGATATTTCCCTTTGGTGAAGAATGTTGTGAGAATCTAAAGCAGAGAGATGGAGAGCCTGATGAAGGTCTCTGTTGATATCCTGGACTTATCAACCATTTTGGTGAACCTGGATGTTGAGGAAACTAATAGGGCTATACTTTTAGTCTCTTGTGTTCTAACAAGATTGGAACACAGAGCTAAGTCTTTATTTCAGAAAGCAGGGTGTTAAGTTTATGGGTCAGAAAGCATTGTTACTCATCTGTAGCAGGTGTTCTCCGGGAACAGCAGGAATCAGTCCTCACATAAGGGTGATATCACTAATGGAGCCCGCATGGGAACACTTCCCAGCTTCCAAAGGAAGCTTTTGGAATGTACACTATGCATGTGTGCCAGTCTTCTCACCTGAAGGAGCCATCTTACCTCAGTATGATGACATAGCTTAATGAAACCCAAAAGAAAACAACTCCGCGGGGAGAAGGGAGGGTAGTGAGGACTGATTCCTGCTGTTCCTGGAGAACACCTGCTAAAGGCGAGTAACTTCACTTTTTCCGGGACCAAACAAGAAGTCAGTCCTCACATATGGGACTCTCTAGCTACAGGCTACTGAAAAACCCTGTAGACAGCCCAATGGGGCAACCAGAAAAAAGAACCAAGAAAACAGCAGGAAAAGCTGAGGTTTTGTGAGTAAACATCAGCCTCAGGCATCAACCAACGGTAGACTCTCCGATAGCCTGGACAGACACAAGGACCAGAGGGAAGGAGCTGTATTAATTCCCAAAGAGGTGCCAGAGTACGGCCTGGTTGAAGGTGCTGTCACACCGGAAATCCTTATCCAGGCAAAGATGTGGATTGAAGACCATGTAGCAGCCCTACAAATCTCCACTGTGGAGACAGAGCACAGTTGAGCCACTGAGACTGCCATAGCGCAAACTTTATGTGCCATGGCATGGTGCTCTAAGGTAAGTCCAGCCTGGGCATAAATAAGAGATAGAGTCAGCCACCCAGATGGAGAGGGTGCGCTCAGAGATGGCTGTCCCCAGTCTGTTGGAGTTGTAAGAAAAAAAGAACTGAATGTAATGGTGATTGTGCTTCGTTCAAAATAAAAATTGAGCACTCTCTTACAGTTCAGAGTATGAAGAGAGGCCTCTACCCTGGAGACGTGAGGCTGTGGGGAAAAAGGTGGACAATACCACTGACTCGTTTAGGTGGATTGCTAAACCACCTTAGGGTGGAACTTAGGATGAGTGTATAGCACCACTCTATTTTTGTGGAACCTGGTATAAGGCGAGTGTGCAAAAGCACCTGAAAGCTCACTGATTCTACACACTGAGGTAAGCACCACCAAAAAGATGACTTTCCAAGTGAGGAACTTGAGAGAACATGTAGTCAATGGCTCAAAGGGTGCCAAGAGCAGCAGTCCCAGGATGATACTGAGATCCCATGTCACCAGAGGTGGTCGAATAGGGGAATGAGAAAGCAGGAGGTCCCATATAAAGCATCCTATGAGTGGATGAGCAGAAAGAGGCTGATCATCAACGTTGCGATGATATGCTCAAGAGCACTAAAGTGCACCCTGACAGAGTTAGACTTTAGTCCAGGGTTGGAGAGATGAATGAAGTAGGTTAGCATCATCTCCACCAAGTAAGTGAAGGGGTTGAGGGCCCGGTCCGCACACTAGCCTAAAAATCTGCATATTTATTTGTGCTTATTTACCACCTTTCGAGAATCAAAGTGGTTTACAATGAACTCAAAGAATTGAACAGTACATTTAACAAAAAATACATGTAACATTGTGAACGAGGAGTGATGGGGATTAAGGGAAGAATAACTTAAAACAGCAATCGGTCGATTTAAGTAATAACTATGTACAGAGAACTAATCATGTTGTTTACGCACAATGAACTTGAAAGCATCTTCAACAGTGAGCAGGATTATTGCTTTACTAGGTGAATTTTGAACTAAGTGATTAGTTCGCCAAAGTGCTCCTTAAACATTGCCCTCCTGATGGAATCCTTGTGAGATGCCAGGAGAATGTTCTTGATATCTGTGGGCAGATGGAATTCCGCCAGAGCTACCTGCTCAGCAGCCAAGCCATGAGCGAGATAGAGCGGAGATTGGGGTGTAGTAGGGTGCCCTCCTCCTGCATGGGGAGATCTGTAGCACAGTCTAGGCAAAGGGGCAGCGCATGCAACAGCTGTAGTAACAAGGGGTACTGGGGCCACCCTTTGAAGAGGGTCTTGGTCGTCAAGGGAGTCTGTGGGTAAGCATAGAGTTAGAACCTCTCTCCAATCCAGGAGGAAAGCATCGGTAGCCACCTGACTGGGACAGGGCATCCTGGAACAAAACAGCGGTAGCTGGGCATTGAGAGGAGAAGTGAAGAGATCCATGGTGAAGGTACCCCACATACAAAAGATCCAGTGGACCACTTGGGGGTTGAGAGCCCACTCATGTGGTTGCAGGAACTGTTGAGCTTGTCTGCTAAGGCATTGTCCTCTCCCTGAAGATACACTGCCCGGAGAAAGCATCTGGTGCTTCACAGCAAACCTCTAGAGCTGGACTGTCTCCCAACAGAGGAGGTACAAGCCCATGCCCCCTTGTTTGTTAATGTAAAACATTGCTACTTGGTTGTCTGTTTGTATGAAAATGACCTGGCTGGCTAGCTGTGTCCAGAAGGCCCATAAAGCATTTGCAATGGCTCTGATTTCGAGGATGTTTATCCGGTGGAGGCTCTTGCCCTTTAACTAGAGGCCTTGCATGCAGAAGTTACCGAGATGAGCCCCCTCAGCTGAGCTCTGAGGCATCCATCATCAGAACTTGGTGGTGCGGGGGCACTTGAAAGGGCAGCCCTGCCAGAAGATGAACAGGCCACTACCGCCATAGAAGGGAGTCAAGTAATTGTAAAGTTATGCACACTCTGTTGGTTAGGTGGCCAGTGGACCCACTGAGTTCAGAGACACATATTCAGGTGGGCAAATGGAGTGACATGGACTGTGGAAGCCATGTGGCCCAGGAGGCAAAGCATCTGGTGAGCCAGACACTCTCAAGCAGCATTGAATTTGCTGCATCAGAGAGACAAGTCGGTGGGCCTGGTCTGTTGGGAGATATGCCCTGGCCACCGAGGTATCGAGGACAGCCCCAATGAACTCAAGGCACTGAACGGGTTGCAGGTGCAACTTTGAGTAGTTGGTTATGATGCCCAGCTGCTCCAAGACTTGATGGTATGCTGTGCAGCCTGCCGAACTTCATCCAGAGAGCCACCCCTCAACAACCAGTCATCTAGGTAAAGGAAGATGAAAATCCTTTGTACATGGAGAAAAGCAGCTACCCTGGGGAGCGGACGTGAGTCTGAAGGGAAGAACCCTGTATATTGATAATGCCTGCTACTGAGAATAAAGCGGAAGTATTGTCTGTGCAGGAGGTGAATGAGGATATGGGTGTAGGCCAGAGACTCAAAGCTGTCATAGGCTGCCTGAGTCACCAACTTGGAGCATTCCTTAGTTTTACTGACCAGGCTCCGGATGTTCTCTAGATGGTTACCAGAAAGTCCAGCCAAGAAATGGGCAAGCTCTCCTGACAGGTCTCTCAAGTACATGCCCATTTACAGCTGGTATGCTTGTGTACGGACCACAAGCATCAAGCCCTGGTAACACTTTCTGCCAAAGCCATCCACGGTGTGTGCCTCCTGACCCGGGGACACCGAGAAGTGCATCTTATTGCTCTTGATGCGGTGCATGGCCTACTCCACCATCATGGAGTTGTGAGGCAGTTGTGTTTTTTCAAAGCCTGGGCTCTTGTGGACCCAATACATGGAAATGAGCCGCTTCCTTACCATAAGCAGGGTCTCCCACATCTCCAGAAGGATCTACTCCAGAATAGAGTTCTTTTCTTCCAGGGGCGCTCCTCCATCTAAGGAGAGCCGCCTGTTCGATATCTCACAACTTTGAGGCTTGAAGGTTGCTTGGTCCCCTTTCAGAGCCAATGCCTCAGACGTGAGCCTTCAAGCTTTAAAACCGAACAACAATTCTCGCTGCTTTTCTCAGTTCTTGAGCCCCTTGCATGTTATCTGCAAGCAGAGTGGGAAAGTCAAAGGCTCATGGTCGTCCCCAAGACATTGAAGGCATGAATCCTACCGGATTCAATTCAAGTTTCTCATTTTTGTTCATAGGTCAATCCACACTGGTACCCCCATTTACCTCGCTGATCTGGTCCGCCTTCACTCCTCCCACCGTCCTCTCCGTTCCTTTCACGTAAATCGCATGTCTCTCCCTTCCCCTTCCCTGGCCCATCTGGAATCCACCCATTCCTCTGCCTTCTATTTCCTCGGCCCTCATCTCTGGAACTCACTCCCCACAGCCCTCCTCCGCCTGGAATCTTCACTCAAAACATTTAAGGCCAAACTAAAAACCCACCTTTTGTGCTCCGCCTTCAACCTTCCCCCTCCCACTGTCCCCCTTCCCCCCCCCCCCCGCCACGCTGAAGCGCACTTACCAGCCTACTCCTTCACTTGCTCTCTGATCCTTTATCCCCCCTATTCTTTACCTCTACTCTTTCCTTTCCTGTCCATTTGAATTGGCGTTCTTTTCTCTTTCCAGCAGCCTTTGTTTTGTTATGTTTTTATACCACTCAGACACTTTTGTGATGGGCAGTATAATAAGTTTTTAATAAACAATAAACTGTGGCGGTCGGTAATTGAGATGGTTCAACTACACTGAGTGCACTTTTTGAAAGCACTGTTTGAGTTAGACATGGTAGGAGAGACGGCTCCCACCAAGTCAAAGGACTGTAATGTCCTCATCAACCAGAAGGGCGGAAGAAGAAACTTGTGCACCAGAAAAGAAAAGCAAAGAGAACCTGAAAAAATGGGGTACTAGGCACCGATGGTCATCTGGATCGACGAAGGTAAGAAGGACAATGCAAATAGAGACTGTATCAGAACGGCAAAAAATGACCATAAAAAAATGAACTTATCTCCGGGATTCAGATGGACGTCCGAAGTGCTCCATGGAAAAAAGAAGACTGGTGTAAGATGGCTCCTGCGGGCGGGAAGACCGGCACGCATGTGTGGAATACATTCCAAAAGCTTCTTTTGGAAGCTGGGAAGTGTTCCCGTGTGGGCTCCATCAGTGACGTCACCCATATGTGAGAACCAACTTCCTGCTTGGTCCTGGAGAAAATATGGATACTTTTGGACATGTGTAGGAGTACACAAGATGGTAGGAATCTGCTTCTGTGATTCGATAGGAGACTTTGGAATTAAGGGCCACCTTTGTTCAATTTCCTTGCAAATGTATTTTGCTTTTGGCATCTGTTAAATAGATTTTCTGATGCAAAGTGCCCGATGCCAGTCCATTTCAGTTCGCTGACACCCAACAGATCAAGTTGTACACGTTCCATTTCATTCTTGACCACCTCCAACTTCCCTTGGTTCATGCTTCGTACGTTCCATGTTCCAATGTGTAAGACATCTTTACAGCTTCTGACTCTCATTTCATGCGCAGCTACATCAGCAGTCAGACGTCCCGAAGGCTTTGATCCAACCACATCATAAATGCTGGCTTTACTCTGAAAAGTCTTCAGCTCTTCCCCAGTAGCTAGTTGAGTGCCTTCCAACCTGGGGGTTTCATCTTCCAGCACTAGAGCACAATTTGTTTTGTTGTAACTATCCATTGGGTTTTCATGGCAAGATACAGAAGTAGATTGCCGGGCCTTTCTTCTGCGCAGTTTAAGTTTGGTGTTGTTGCCGTTGTCACAGAAATGTGATCCTCCGCCATCAACACTATCCCATTCTGCTGCTGCCCAGATGGAAATGAAAGACGAAGAAGAAATGGTGTTGCATTTATAATAAAGAAGAAACTTGCAAGAACTGTAATGAAATACAATGCAGTCAGCAAACGCTTAATCTCTATTCATCTACGAGGAATGCCTATCAACATAACTATAATTCAAGTATATGCCCCAACAACAGCTGCAGAAGAGAATGAAATTGAAGAGTTCTATGAACAAGTACAAGCTGAAATTGACAGAACATGCAAACAGGATATCCTGATAGTCATGGGTGATTGGAACGCAAAGGTTGGCAACAAAGAAGAAGACAAAGTAGTTGGAAAATATAGACTTGGCAACAGAAATGAAGCTGGAGAAAGACTGATAGAATTCTGCAAGACCAACAATCTATTCATCTCGAACACCTTCTTCCAGCAACACAAGCGGCGACTGTACACATGGACTTCACCCAATGGATTGTATAAAAATCAAATTGACTACATCTGTGGACGTCAACGATGGAAAAACTCTATAACATCAACAAAGACAAAACCTGGAGCTGACTGTGGTACAGATCATCAACTACTAGTATGCAAACTCAAGCTAAAGCTGAAAAAGAGCAAACCACTCATGAATGCAGCAAAATATGACCTTGAGAATATACCACTGGAATTTAAAGACTGCCTGCAAAATCGATTTGCTGCTTTAGATACAAATGATAGAGTTCCAGAAGAGTTATGGAATGACATCAAGAAGGTTGTGTTGGAAGAAAGCGAGAAGTCTCTACAAAAGGTAAAAAAGAAAAAACGGCCAAAATGGATGACGGAAGAAACTCTGAAAATTGCCCAGAAACGCAGAGAAGCTAAAGCCAGAGGAGAAAGAAAGACAATCACAGAACTCAACAGAGATTTCCAACGTGCAGCAAGACAGGACAAGGAAAAGTACTACAATGATGCATGCAAGGAAATAGAAGCAGAAACTATTAGAGGAAGAACAAGATCAGCTTTCCTAAAGCTACAAGAGTTAAAGAAAATGTTCCAGCCTCGATTTGGAATGTTACAAGATGCTCAAGGTTCTATGTTGAATGATGCTGAGAAGATCAAGAAAAGATGGAAGGAATATACAAAGTTTTTATATGATAAAGATCAAGTGGACCAACAACCGTTTCAACCTGTACCTTATGATCTGGAACCACTGGTGATGAAAGAAGAAGTTGAAGCAGCATTGAAAGCCTTATCAAAGAACAAAGCACCAGGCATTGATTGCATTCCCATAGAAGTATTACAGCAATCTGATGCAGCTGTTACCGTACTTACAAGGCTCTGCCAAGAAATATGGAAGACAGCATCATGGCCAACTGACTGGAAAAGATCTGTGTTTATACCAATACTAAAGAAAGGTGATCCAACTGACTGTGGAAATTATCGCACAATCGCTCTGATCCCACATGCCAGCAAGATTCTACTGAAGATTATTCAAAAGAGACTACAATCATATCTGGAACAAGAACTACCTGAAGTGCAAGCAGGGTTCAGAAAAGGGCGAGGAACGAGAGACATCATTGCGGATGTGAGATGGATCCTTGAAAAGACTAAAGAATACCAAAAGGATATCTATTTGTGCTTTATCGACTATAGCAAAGCTTTTGACTGTGTAAACCATGAGAAACTCTGGGCCACATTAAGAAGCATGGGTATACCAGAACACCTGATCGTTCTCTTGCACAATCTGTACATTGATCAAGAAGCAACAGTTCGAACGGAACAAGGAGAAACAGAATGGTTTAAAATAAGCAAAGGTGTAAGACAAGGCTGCATACTTTCCCCCTACCTGTTTAATTTATATGCAGAACAAATCATCAGAGAAGCAGGATTGTATGAAGACAACAGAGGTGTGAAGATTGGTGGAAGACTCATCAACAACCTTCGCTATGCTGATGATACCACATTACTGGCGGAAAGTGAAGATGATCTGAAACATTTGCTTCTCACAATCAAAGAACATAGTCTCAAAACGGGCCTGCACCTAATGTAAAGAAGACAAAGATCATGACAACTGGCATAATCAACAGGTTCATCGTCGAAGGAGAAGAAATTGAAATCGTGAATAACTTTAACCTACTTGGATCAACTATCAATAAAGAAGCAACAAGCAGTCAAGAAATCAGACGACACATTGCTCTTGGCAGAATGGCTATGAAAGACCTAGATAAGATTCTCAAGAGCAGAGATGTCTCTCTCCAGACAAAAATTCGACTTGTTCAAGCCATGGTATTTTCAATAACATCATATGGATGTGAAAGCTGGACAATGAAAAAGATAGACAGGAAGAAAATTGATGCCTTTGAATTATGTTGCTGGTGGCGAATACTGTGTATACCATGGACTGCCCGAAGAACAAACCGTCTGTACTAGAGGAGATCAAACCTAAGCTTTCTTTAGAAGCTCAGATGACAAGACTTCGACTTTCATACTTTGGACACATCATGCGGAGAGAGAGATCATTAGAGAAAGACATCATGCTTGGCAAGATAGAAGGTCAACGCAAAAGAGGAAGGCCAGCAATGAGATGGATTGATACAATAACAGCAGCTATGTGTACCAGTCTGTCAACAATGAGCCGCCTGACTGAAGACCGAACACAATTTAGGATAGCTATCCAGAGGGTCGCCATGAGTCGACTCCGACTCGACGGCACTTAACAACAACAACAAATAGATTTTCTATGAGCTGTCACAACAAAAGTTTTTCTTATATTGGAAAATGGAGGTCTCTATCTGTTACTAGTAGTAACAATTCTGTCTAGATTGACAATCTTCAGGTTTGGCTGTATTTTTGAGATTCTCCGTGGACAAGCAAGAAGTAAGTCCTCACGTGTGGGTGATGTCCCCGATGGAGTCCTGTGTGGGAACGCTCCCCAGCTTCCATTGGAAGCTTTTGGGAGGCTCCACTGCGCATGTGTGGCTGCCGTGGTGCCATCTTATCTCCAGTCGTCTTTTTCCATGGAGCCCCTAGGACGTTTCCTTTTTTTTCTTAGTGCCTACAGCCTGTTGTTGGATGCATAGTGTAGCTGGGTTTAAAAAAGGTTTGGACAAGTTCCTGGAGGAAAGGTCCATAAACCATTATTAAAAGGGACCCAGGATATTACTGCTTGACCCAATACAAGCATTGAGGAACCTGTGTCTTTTAGGGAAACTGCTAGGTACTTATGACCTAGATTGGCCACTGTTGGAAACAGGATACTGGGCTTGATGGACCTTGGTCTGACACAGTATGGCATATCTTATGTTCTTATACATCAGATCCCTGCCGACATCATTTTTTTGCTTTTTCAGGATTTTTTTCTCTCCCCTGCGTTTTTGCTGGCTGGTGATATTGAGCCATGCAACTCCACTTCGACCGTGTTCCTGGTCATGTCTAAGCCAGCCAGCAGATTTAAAAAGTGCACTAAATGTGCACGCACCATCTTGGTCACTGACTGCCATAATTGGTACCTACAGTGCCTCAGGCCTGACTATGAGTGGAGGAGTAGCCTAATGGTTAGAGCACTGGCTTGGGAACCAAGAGACCAGGGTTTGATTCCCACTAACACTCCTTTTGGCCTTGGGCAAGTCACTTAACCCTCTATTGCTCAGAAAAATCCAAGTTATCAATAACCCTGTTTAATGTACATTACCAAGTTTAAGTTACAATGTAAACCGCTTTGATTGAAATGATAAAGTGGTATAAAAAAACCTGTTAAAAAAATAAATGAGCCCCCCTCATGCAAGCTGTGTTTGCAGAGGACAAGGAAGGGCCTAAAGGGCTGGGAGAAGCAGGGAGAGTCCCACTTTGGGCTGTCTGTCTTGGCGTCCTTGGCCCCGATATAGTTGTCAATGCCCTCGCGTGTCATGTGATGCCCGTGCTCATTGGAGCTGAGGTGTTTCAGGGCTCCATGCTGGTCACCCACATACTCTCCTACCAACGTTACATGAGTGTTCCTGAAGGATGTCATGGTGGACCTGAACGAGTTCAGTTCCCTTATACCCGCGGAGTGCCTCTATTCCTTCTGCACTCTGGTGGACTATGGCAAGGATTGCTCGAAGTATATGGTTCGTGCCACCGATGATGCCTTCAAGTCTGCCAGCTGGGTGGCGGCTGTGGGCATCAGGGCACGCTGCCTTGCTTGGCTTCAGTTCTCCGATCTGGAGCAGTGGGTCCAAGACAAGCTGGTGGATGTGCCTTGTCGGTAGAAGAACCTCTTCAGAAAGCTGGTGGAGGAGAGGGTAGGTGAGATTAAGAAGGAACATGTTACCATCTCCAGGCTCTCGAGGAAAATTGCCAACCCCTCATAGAAGAAATACCAGGAGAAAAAGTCCTTCTACCAACGCAAGTGTCAGTACTACCAAAGCCCACAGGACATTCAGCCGAAAGTACAAGATCCACACCAACAGAGGCATGACAAGCCTCAGAAGGCCCAGCCTGCTCTTCAGCCAAAGCCTGCGGTGGTTTTTTGACTGACTCCTCAGGAGCATAGCCAATCGTTCATTGACCGATAGGGTACCACCTCAGGTGGGGGACGGTTCATTCACTTTGTGCACTGGTGACCTCTCATCACCACGGATGCCTGGGTCCTCCAGATCATCTGGAGCGGGTACCTGCTGCACTTTGCCCAGTTGCCAACCCACTTCTTCCTGGGGGAGTACCCTCTGGGTCTGCTACATCACTGTCTCCTCCAGGAGGAGGTCACTGCCCTGCTGGCTGACCTTGCCATCGAGCCAGGGCCCCTGGCTCAAGTTGAATGGGGCTTCTACTCCTAGTACTTGGTTCCCAAGAAGATGGGAGGCTTTTGGCCCATTCTGGATCTGCGGAACCTCAACCACTTCCTAGTGCGAGAAAAGTTCAAGATGGTCTTGCTGGAGATGCCACTCCCTTACCTTCTCAAGGACAATTGGCTATGCTCCCTTGATCTGAAGGATGCATATACTCACATCCCGATCCATCCAATTCATAGAAAGTACCTCCATTTTGTGCTAGGGGATTAGCACTACCAGTACCGAATGCTTCCCTTTGGTCTTGCATTGGCCCCCAGGGTCTTCATGAAGTGTCTCGCGGTGGTGGCTGCTTACTTCAGGACCCTGGAGTCTTCATCTTCCCTTACTTAGACGACTGCTTATAAAGAGCTCCTTGTTGGACAGTGTCAGGCATTAAGACCCACCTGACTATTCAGGTGCTTGAGTGGCTGGGACTTGTTGTAAACTACCCCAAGTCTCACCTCCAAACTTCTCAGCAGCTGGAGTTCATCTGGGCTCTCCTCGATACCACTCAGGCCCAAGTTATCTCCTGATGAACCACACGCAGTGACTCACGAAGATGGTTGGTGACAAAAACACCATACGACACCTCAGGGGATGCTGTGGATGCTCGGTCACATGGCTTTGATGGTGCATGTGACCCTATTGGCTCATCTCTGCATGCGGCAGTCTCAGTGGACTCTGAGCACCCAGTGGAAACAGGCCACGGGCTGCCTCCGGGACCGGGTAGCAGTTATTTCACCTCTGATGTAGTCCCTCCATTGATGGCTAGAGCTGCAGAACCTGCTTTGAGGCCTCCCCTTCCAGTCGACTGCACCCCACTGGAAGCTTACCACAGACGCATCCAAGCTGGGCTGGGGGGCTCACCTGGACGGCCTGTGCACTGAGAGCCTGTGGTTGGAGCAGGAAGGCCTGCACCAGATAAATTTCCTGAAGCTCCGGGCTGTTGCAAATGCTCTCCGAGTGTCCGGATGCACCTGACCAACCAGATTGTCCATTTGAATCAGGACTATCAGGTGGCAATGTTTTACATAAACAAGCAGGGAGGCAGGGGATTGTATCTCCTGTGCTGGAAGGTGGTACATTTCTGGAAGTTTGCCGCGGCTCATGGGATGGAGCTGAGGGCGATCTGTCTGCCTGGAGAGCTCAGTGTCCTGGCGGATCACCTCAGCAGGGTCCTCCAGCCTCACGAATAGACTCTCAACAGGAGGGCGGTGCACTGAATCTTTCCAGAGTGGGGCATTCCATCGATAGAACTCTGCTACGCTACACAACACCCAGGTGGAGCGGTTCTGCTCCAGGATGGCTATCGGCAGCAGGCTGGCCTTGGATGCCTTCCTTCTGCACTGAGGGTAGGGCTGTTTTACACATACCCCCTGATCCCATATGTGGCAAAAACTTTGCTGAAGCTCCAGGCAGACCAGAGTATCATGATCCTCATTACCTCATACTGGCCCAGGCAGTTGTGGTTTCCCCTGCTGCTTCAACTCTCTCTGCAAGAGCCTCTCTGTCTGGATTGTGTCTCAGACCTCATCTCTCAGGAGCACGGGACCCTGTTACACCCCAGTGTCTGGTCCCTGGCCCTCATGGCTTAGACGCTGAGTGTGTAGTTTTCTCAGAATTTAACCTGCCCGGAGACATGATGGGCGTTCTCCTGGCTTCCCACAGGGATTCCACATGCCAGTCCTGTGCCTTCAAGTGGCAAAGGTTTTCTGTCTGGTGTGCTGACAGGGTATTGGATCCCTTCTGCGCAGTGGAAAAGCTCCTGGAGTATCTCCTGCAGCTTTCCAACTTGGGTCTCAAGTCCAATTCGCTCAGAGTTCACCTGAGCGCGATCAGAGCCTACCATCGCAGCTTGGATGGGAAGCCCACCTCTGCTTAGCCCTTTGTAGCTCGCTTTATGCAGGACTTACTCCTTTCTAAACCTCCGGTTAAGCCCCCGCTAGTGGCTTGAGACCTCAATGTGGTTCTGGTGCAGCTACTGTCGGCTCTCTTTGAGCTGTTTGCGTCTTGTCCTTTGACATTCCTGACCTGGAAAGTTGTGTTCCATGTGGTGATCACTTCAGTACACCATTTCAGTGAGCTCTAGGCTTAGTGGCTCACCCGTCATACACCAGATTCCACTGGAATCTGGTGATGCTGCGACCGCATTCGTGCTTCTTGCCCAAGGTGGTCTTTCCATCTCAATCAATTGGTGGTCATGCCCACCTTTTTTCCTAGATCTCACACCAGTTGTGGAGAGGCCACACTACATATGTTGGACTACAAATGAACCCTGATCTTCAACATTGAGCGAACGAAGGTGCAGAGCGTTCACCCAACTGTTTGTCTCCTGTGACCCCAGCAAGCTGGGCGTGGTCATCTCCAAATGCATGCTGTTCATTTGGGTGGCCAACTGCATATCCTTTGCCTATGCCCAGGTTGGCCTGAGCCTTGAAGGGCATGTCACGGCTCACAATGTCTGAGGCATGGCTGCATCGGTGGCCAACTTGCGTTCTGTCTCTATGGAGGAGATTTGCAGGACTGCAACATGCTCCTCTGTCCACACCTTCGCAGTGCATTACTGTCTGGAGGGGGATGCCCAACGGGACAGCAACTTCGGCAAGCGGTACTCTGGCATCTGTTTTGAACTTAAGTTCAACTCCTTCCCAGCAGTCCTTCTGTCTGTCCAGGCTACCAAAGGAGTCCTCTCAGTGTCAATGTATGCTGTGGACGCTGAGTCAGTCGAGTCCCCCAGGGGGACTTCCTATGCTGTTTTTTCCAGTTCTTCGGTTTCATGGCCCCTGTTGGGCTTGTTTTCTCGGGTTTTTTTCGATAGTCTGTGGCTTGGGAGTCCCATACGTGAGAACTTACTTCCTGTTTATTCACAGAGAAAGCAAAGTTACTCACTTATAACAGCTGTTCTCTTTGGACAGCAGGAATAAGTTCTCACAACCCTCCCACCTCTGAGGAGTTGTGTTTTTAGGCTTTTTGCTTGGTTATCAAACTGTAGATAAGATGGCATTGAGGCAGGCATGCATGCATGGTGGAGCCTCCCAAAAGCTTCCAATGGAAGCTGGGGAGCTTTCCCACGCAGGGTTCCATTGGAGCTGTCACCCATATGTGAAAACATATTCCTACAGTCCACAGAGAACACCTGCTACAGGTGAGTAACTACGCTTTATACACCTTATAAAAAATTTTTTTTTTAAATTTCCCTTATACCCACGCCTGGATCCTCTTTGTATTTGTGGACTACTTTGGAAAGATATATTCATAATATTTTTCTTATGTAATTGCTTTTCTCTAATATTTGCTTCCTTTATTTCTATTCAGGATCGTCTGAACTTAATTCTTAAAATGCATATAAAATGTGGAGTTGGCTGAAGAATGAAGGGAATCAGACTGGATAAACATGTACCTGGAATAGATCTTGCAATAAGGAACAGAGCTACCTAGATCAGGCAGTTAAAACTTAAGTTACAGCAACATGAAGAAAAGGACCAAAAAGAAGCATGAAGAAGGTTTTAGTGCTGAATGTGTTGTGCCCATATTGGAGGGGTGGAGACATTGATCGTTTGTTGCTTCATCTTGAACAGAGATTCATTTATACTTTGAATATGGTTTTTCCCTGTGGTTTGAATTAAGAATATGATTTCTCTGTGTTTTTATAGTTCTTAAATGCCCCTTCTGCCCTGCCCCCCTTCCCTCCACCCCTTTCCCCCTCCCCACTTCCTGTCCCTCCCTCCGCCCCTTTTCCTTCCCCCTAGCTGCCTCCTCCCCCTCCCCCTTTACCTTTTTATCTGTTGCTTTTTACTTATTTCATTATTTTTATTCTTTTGCCTTTTTATTTTCTCTTTTATGTCCCTTTTATGGCATTTTAGTTATTCTTATACATACCACAGTTTTAAGACCTGTCCTACATTAAGGAACAACATTGAACTTCTTTTGGTTTTATGTTAGATGCTGGTTTTATTGTTTCATATCTGTTTAGGAGGTTTATTCACAATGCCCTGTTATTCAGCAAATGAAGTTTCCATCATAGCTTGATTTTAATTTTGTTGTATTGATTCAGATGCTTATGCCAATAGAAGCCAACTGTTCTCCATTTTTACCTTACATGTCATCCATTGATATATTTTTGGGGGGGATTTCCCCTGGCAACCCCATATCTGTGTTTTTCGACTTTCCTATCATTTTTCATTTTGGTTTTCTTTTTTATGTTTTTATTGCTTAATTTGAATGCGTTCATATGAAATGGGTCCCTTATTTTTTAGGTTCTGTGTTTAGTTTATTTGTATTTGATATACCACCCTTATATATCAGCAGGGCGGTTTACAATCACGTTAACAAACAGAAAGTGGCACGAGGCCAGAAGAGGAAGAGGACTACAATTTCAACAGAAAAGAGGAAATAAGAGAGCGTAATGACAAGACAGAAAGAGGAGAGTATAGACAGTCATAGACAACAACACAGACAGACTCAGGTCAATTTTGTGAAACTGGGAGATTGTAAGCGGTGGTAAATAAGTATGTTTTAAGCTGAGATTTGAAAATGTTATAATTTGTTTCTAGTTGGAGTGGTGTGGGTAACGAATTCTAGAAGGCTGGGCCGAGAAAGAAGAAAGCAGAGTGGCGGGTGGATTGAAGGTGTGCATGTGAGGGAGAGGGAAGATGAAAACGATTGACGTATACAGAGCAGAGACTGCGTGTGGGAACGTGGAACTGAAGGAGGTCAGTGAGATACTGTGGTGTGTGAGCATAGATAGCATGGTCCACCAAAATATGAATCTTAAAGTGAACACGGAAATCAATAGGAAGCCAATGTAAACAAACTAATAGTGGTGTAACATGATCTATGCGAGAAGAGTAAGTGATGATCCTGGCTGCGGTATTTTGTAACAGTTGCAAGCGACGTGACTGAGTGTGAGTGATACCTGTGAAAGCAGAGTTACAGTAATCAACCCGAGAGATAACCGTGGCTAGAGTAAGAGTAGTTAGAGCAAAGATAGAGAGAAAAGGGCGGATAGAACGTATTTGACGTAGGAAGAAATATGATGTTTTAGTTAAGTGAGAGATATGATCCGTGAAAGTGAGATTAGAATCAAGCAGAACCCCAAGATAGCAAAAAGAAGAAACCAGAGGAATTGTGGAATTACCAATGGAGGGTGCAAGTGAGGGACAGGGACCTCCAAAAGTGAACCAAGTAGAGGAAGTTTTAGACAGGTTAAGTGAAGACAGTTTGAGGATAACCAGTTTGCTACAAGGCTGAGGCAGGAATTTAGGGGAGAGAGATTGGGAGAGAGGGGATTAGTGTGATGCAAAATAATGATGTCGTCAGCTGAAAGACCTGATTGTTGAATACAGAGAGCTAAAGGTGCGAGAAAAAGATTAAGTAAAAGAGGTTCCAGAACTGATCCCTGGGGAACCCCACAGGGGAGGTGGGTAGGAACAGAAGACTGATGTGGGTTAGAAGGTGAGATCACAGAGAAGGAGCGGAAGGATAAGAATGAATGGAACCAGCGATAGACAGTTCCCCTGAGACCAGCATCCCGAAGGCGTGAAAGAAGAAGAGAGTGATCGACTAGATCAAAGGCAGCAGAAAGATCCACAGAAACCACCACCAAAATATTACCTCTGTCATGTGAGGAGTGAAGATCGTTGAGAAGTGCTACCAAGACCGTCTCAGTGCTGTGACCCTGGCGGAAATCCGATTGAAGTGGATGCAAGAAGTTTATAGAATGAAGGTGTTGAGAGAAAACAGTTTTTTCGACGATCTTAGCAAGAAAAGAAAGATTGGAAACAAGGCTTTAGTTTAGTTTAGTCTTTTAGAGCTTTTTACTTCATTTTTTTATTTATTAGCCATTCCCTTTTATGTACATTTTAAGTTTCACAGCCAATACTGGCTAAAGGTTTTGCATACTCAGCGGTGCATCAGAATTTGGTCACAAGTTTTTTAGGTTCAATCGTTTGCATAGAATTGGATGACACAGGACATTTGGCTTGTGTATTTATAGGTGGCACATATATAGATACTGTTGTGGGATTACCCATCTCACTGTGTTCAGTTGATAAATTTCTAGTATACATACATCCCGATTGCCATATTTTATAATATGTAACTCTTGATGGTCACCTTTTATACTGGAGGCTGTCTGAGATTTCATACTGCAGTGCCCAATATGCTACATTTCATTTTTTATTTCAAAGCCTCATTTTTCAGGTTTTTATTATTTTAGCAGTTGCTCCCTCTCACCTGCATGAATTAGAACATGTCATACAAGTTCAGTATTTTACTGTTTTTAAAGTATGAACCACAGGTACGATCAAAATGTATTCATGCATTGTCTTTCATCCGACGGCGGGAAGGACACCATCGGACTCCCGAGAGGGGCGAGATCACCTGTCTGCCTCCGGCCCAATCGGGGCTGTGGGAGGGGAGCAGCAGCTCCTTTAATTTGAAACTGCCGACGGCGGGAAGGACACCATCGGACTCCCGAGAGGGGCGAGATCACCTGCCTGCCTCCGGCCCAATCGGGGCTGTGGGAGGGGAGCAGTAGCTCCTTTAATTTGAAACCGCCAACGGCGGGAAGGACACCATCGGACTCCCAAGAGGGGCGAGATCACCTGCCTGCCTCCGGCCCAATCGGGGCTGTGGGAGGGGAGCAGCAGCTCCTTTAATTTGAAACTGCCGACGGCGGGAAGGACACCATCGGACTCCCGAGAGGGCGAGATCACCTGTCTGCCTCCGGCCCAATCGGGGCTGTGGGAGGGGAGCAGCAGCTCCTTTAATTTGAAACCGCCGACGGCGGGAAGGACACCATCGGACTCCCGAGAGGGGCGAGATCACCTGCCTCCCTCTGGCCCAATCGGGGCTGTGGGAGGGGAACAGCAGCTCTTTTAATTTGAAACCGCCGACGGCGGGAAGGACACCATCGGACTCCCGAGAGGGGCGAGATCACCTGTCTGCCTCCGGCCCAATCGGGGCTGTGGGAGGGGAGCAGCAGCTCCTTTAATTCGAAACCGCCGACGGCGGGAAGGACACCATCGGACTCCCGAGAGGGGCGAGATCACCTGCCTGCCTCCGGCCCAATCGGGGCTGTGGGAGGGGAGCAGCAGCTCCTTTAATTTGAAACTGCCGACGGCGGGAAGGACACCATCGGACTCCCGAGAGGGGCGAGATCACCTGCCTGCCTCCGGCCCAATCGGGGCTGTGGGAGGGGAGCAGCAGCTCCTTTAATTTGAAACCGCCAACAGGCGGGTCTGCGCCTGTCGGGCCCGCGCCTGAGGGCCTCGCCAGAGGGCTCTTTGGCGTGGCCCTTAGGCAGGGGCATGACATGCAAATCAAAGCGGAGTCCACAGATAAGTCAGCACTAGGCCGTTCATTGTAACTCATGCCTTATACTCAAGCAAGCCATCTCACTTGAAGATAATTCAAGAGACAGCCAGTAACCCGGTAACATTGTATACTATCTCTAGATACCTTGTCTCCTAATGCTAAGCAACCTGTTTAATAGTGTATACTGAATTGATATTATTCCAGTCTTGCTCTAGCCACTTTGATTAATTGATTGCCTTTTGTTTAGTTACATATTTCGAACACATCCTAGTGTGCACAGATACTACCTAGTACCATTACACTGGTCCACTACCTATATCTTCACCATGCTACCATATTGTGCAACCTCATACCCCTTTACCCTTTCTCTCTGTTATATGTTAATAGCTTTAACTTATGACACTCTAGCCTTTACTGCACCCCACAACGCTATTCCAATCCTTCATAGACCATGGAGAAGATCCTTCGACTTCCCCAACCCTATGTTGCCCTACAGCAGCACAACCCTTCTCAGCGTGCACAGCTTCTCCATCCCTCTAACCTTAAATGCGCACTAATAAATGCTCGATCAATACGGAAAAAATGGCCAGCATTAACAGATATTCTCTCAGCCCATAACCTCGATATCCTATGTGTCACTGAGACCTGGCTATCCGCCTCTGACTCTGTGCTCCTTCACCAGATTGTTCCTCCCAACTTCATAGCTCACTCATGTCACAGAACTGACCGCCGTGGTGGAGGGGTACTCATCTTATCTAAATCTGACCTTAGATTTCAGCTTGTAGCCTCAAACAGCACTTCGACCCTTGACTCTGTTACCATCGCAAATAAGCAGATCACTATCAATTTACTCTATAGAACACCATCCTCATCACCAGACGATTTAGCCACAATAATTGATCTTGCTTGCAACCCTACGAGCCCACACACCTTAAACTGGGTGTTAGGCGACCTTAACCTCCCAACCATTCAAGACAGCCATACCAACGCCTTTATCGATGCTCTCAGTGAACTAGGCTATGTTCAGTTGGTCGACACCCCTACCCATACAAAAGGTAACACACTGGATCTTATCTTTGCACCACAATCAGCTCTTACCCATTGGCACAATTCCTACCTAAATTCAATCTCAGTACCTTGGTCTGATCATCTCCTGATACTATTCCAGATGCCAATATGCTCCAGCTCTTCCAAGACATTACCAGTAGATGAACCCACCCCAGAACACTTGAAGCGCTTTCACCCTTTTAACAGAGAGGACATCCTAAAGAGGACACAGAACCTACTTTACCCTCCTGAAAAAAGCCTTGAGGACATGGTTGATTCTTGGAACTCTTGCCTAGATGCTGTGATCCACTCTCCTACCACAATCAAGGTACCTCATAAGAAAAAGAATGCACCATGGTACTCCTCAGAGCTACGGAAATCACTCCTTCTCCTCAGACAGCTAGAAAGACGGTGGCGATGATCAAGAACAGCTGAAAACCATGATGTGTTCATAGCACAATTAAGAAGACATCGCTCATCCGTATCTTCTAGTATGAAACAATATTACGCAAGTAGACTACAGCGCTCCCTCAACAAACCTCACGAGCTCTTCCGCATTGTGAAAACCTTAGCAAAGGAACCTTCTCAGGGTACCTTGCCCCATATAGACCCTCAGGAATATGCCAACTACTTACGAAGCAAAAGTAACCAGCTCGCTCTAACCTCTAAGCCCCTCATTCCAGCTAACACTCCCTACACCGTCCCTCTACCCTCACCTAGCCAATTCTCATGTGAGACTCAACACACTCTTTCATCCTTCTCCACCCCAACTGACAGAGTCATTCAAGACACTATCTTAAAAATAAACACCACAACATCACCTTCTGACCCCTGTCCAGCTTCCTGGATAAAGTCACTACGGGCGGATCTCAGCCCATTTCTAGCTAAAATGATAGATGTATCATTCTCTACTGGGACATTCCCTCAAACCCTGAAGCAGACCTCTATCAGACCTCTCCTAAAAAACAGCAAGTTGGACCCCTCCATGATGGAATCCTACAGACCCATCTCCGGCATTCCTCTCCTATCGAAAATCATTGAAAAGATTACCCAACGCCAATTACAAGATCATATAGATACCAATGCACCCTTGCATCCCTGTCAGCATGGATTTCGTGAATCACATGGTGTTGAAACACTACTGACATCCCTGTTTAATGCTCTAACCATAGGCCTGGACAACATCAGACAAGGTTTTACTTTAATCTTCATGGACATTGCCGCTGCCTTCGACACTGTCGATCATGAAGTACTCCTGTCATGACTTAGAGAGAAGGGAGTTCACAGATCAGCTCTATCTTGGTGCGCTTCATACCTCAGAGACCGTTGGCAACATGTCCGTTCTGGATCTTCCACCTCTGACCCCTTCTCTCAAACAAAAGGTGTGCCACAAGGCTCCTCCCTTTCCGCCTTGCTGTTCAACGTCTATATGCAGCCTATCTGTGACCTTATCCACTCTTTTAACATCAACTGCCTGGTCTATGCTGATGACGTCTTGATGTATATGCCAATCTCAACAGAACACCTGGACCTCTCCCCACTAATCAAGTGCTTTGACGCAGTCACAGACTGGCTAAATGCACAAATGCTTAAGATAAACTTCAAAAAGACAGAAGTCCTCTTCGTCACCAGGAACCCTGAATTTACCCCACCAATGTCCATCAAGGTGCGTGACGCAGAACTCCTCTGCAAGACTACAGTGAGATACCTGGTGGTTACGCTCGATCAGCAACTCAATATGAAGGTTCATATCAGCAACGTAGCAAAATCTGTCTATCATAAAATCCGGACCCTTCGTTATCTGCGTCAGCTGCTAGAGCCAGATGTTTATGTTTATGTTTATTTTGAATTTGATATACCGCTCAGGCCAGAGGCATTAGAGCGGTTTACAATACTATATCATTTGAGAAGAAAGGAAAGGAACGCCATTTATATGATAGGACAGAGAAGAGGACAGAGACAGTCAAACAGATAGGAGAAGAAGAGGAACATGGAACAGCATGTTACCACAAAATAGCAGCACATCACTCTAGTCCACATCATGTCATCAATGCCACTCACAGCAACGGATGCCACGGACCAATGCCTAAGGGCCACACCAAAGGGCCCTCTAGCGAGGCCCTCAGGCGTGGGCCCGCAAGGCGCGGGCGCGCCTCTGAGGCGGCAGATTTCAAGCCGTTGGTGTGGCAGGCAGGGGAGAGGAGGAGGAGCTCCCGCTCACTCCCTCCACGATGGTCGCTGCTCCCGATTCTGGCGGGGTGCCTCCGATCAGTCTTTCAGGCCCTAATAATGCCTCACCTTGACTACGCCAATGCGATACTACATGGCCTACCAAAGAGCACGATCAACCCCTTACAACTGGCAATGAACTCTGATGCAAGAATCCTTCATGGAGCCTCTAAGAGAACCCACATCACTCCAGTACTGAAACAGTTACATTGGCTGCCTATACAATCTAGGATCTCTTTCAAGATCCTAACTATGACTCATAAAGCGATCAATAACTACTCTGCGTCTGCTATCACTGACTTGATATCAATTACACCCCCTAATCGAGCAAGGAGATCGACCGCCTCCAACTCTCTTGTATTACCGAAGGCAATCACGAAGTGCTCTCAAGTCACTAGATCCAGAGCCTTCTCCTACTTTGCACCATCATGTTGGAACGCCCTACCATCTGGCATCAGAACCATCAGTGACCTCTCCCAGTTCAGGAAGGCACTGAAGCATCACCTATTTCTGCAGCACTACAATGTTTCGGATACCCCCCATACCAACCCACCACCACACTCCAGGCCACAACCTAAACCCATGCACTCCACATTCTTAATCTGCAGAACTGTAATCTCACTTCGCACCTCCTCTCACCAAGAGTAATTTACCTAGTTTCACGTAACTCTACATATAGCTGCATTTAGTTGCTTTGTACATAGTTCTGATGTTCACTGTTTCACTGTTCAAGAAACCTGTTTAATGTATATCCAAGTTTATTTTACCTGTTCATTGTAAGCACAGATCAATTATTTGTGACGTGTGGTTTTTATGTTCATTGTAAACCGCACTGATGTCAAATAGCGCGGTATAAAAAAAACTGTAAATAAATAAATAAATAAATAAATTTTTGCACCTACAGACTGGTTTTATACAATTCTGGTTCAGGATGGTTATTCTCAGATGTAGCATTTGCATGACGCTTGACCCTGCTATTTTGGTGTGGCTTTTTTTAAAAGACCGTCAGACTCCGTTCTGATCTTTTTTGCCACTTTGGCATTTCTGCACGAAGGTTGCAGTCAGTAAGACAAGGCAAGTACTTTCCCTTTCTTTTTAACTGTTGACAAATTAAGTGTGTTTTTCTACTCCTTATGGTTTTTTATGCTGTCAATTTTTAGGAGCTTTTCCGTGTTTACATTGGTTTTGTAAGTTGCATTTGCAATGCAGGTCTTCACACGTTGAATTGTTACTGTCCTCACAGATAAGGTTTTTTGATATGTCCCACATGGGTGATTTAAAGCATTTCTATAATTCATAGGTCTCTATCTTGTTTTATAGTGCTATATAGGTTGGCATCTTGATAATGAGCCTGTTGTCCTTCTCATCCCTCTCTCAAAAGGCTACTTTGTGTTTAGTTTTTTTTACATCTCCTGCTCTTCATGCTTCTTTTTGGTGCTTTTCTTCATGTTACTGTAATTTAAGTTTTAACTGTTTTATACATGGTCCCAATCATGGCTTTAGGTATTAGGATTTAATGTACATTTGTTTATTTATAATTTTAATTTATTTTTGTCTGCTTTTATGAGTTTTAATTTAGAGTATTCATGTTAGGATTAATTTTATCTTGACTTTAATTTTTTACTGTTTATGTATTTTTTGAGGTGTATATCGCCTGAAGAAGGCATTTAGCCGTAAGGCGCTGGGGTTTCAATAAAGTTTCACAACATCACCTTTAGTGCACCTGTTCCTGTACTGTTTATGCCTCTTGTTTCCCAAGCCAGTGGTCTAACCATTAGACTACCCCTCCGTGTACATGTCTCTGCTGTAATATATCCTGTTTCCTACTAGAAAGCTAAGAGCGGTCTAAGCTAGAGGAGATGCTATCCTGATGTGGCCACAACTGGAGGTTATGCACATTGACAAGGAACGAGTACACATTAAGGAAATGTGTTTAGGAGCTGCTAAGGATCCATTAAAGATTATGGTGTTGGGGAGGCAGGAGGTAGAAGTATGGCCCTTAAAGCTCCATCAAGCGATGAGGACATTCCAGAGTGCATTTTTCATTGGCAATATCACCACCAAAGCTGGATGATGATTTGAATGAGATACCCAGCTATTCCATTGTCACAAATCGCTCTGGTATGGATAGAGAAAGAAGACTCAATAATCGGGTTTGCTGAGAACCTGCTAGACCAGTGCACCAATGTGGGAGAATTCTCAGGCAATAGGCACAGGCAAAATGGAATGCCTCTTGGGAAGGACAATAGATCATCTAGTTCCAGCTAAGCACTTTCTCCTTCCTCTCCCCCTGCTCGCTTTTCTTTTTTTCTTCCCTTCCTGTCACCCCTGAGTATCACTAGTTCTTGGTAAGGCCTGCCTCACTTGTCTTTGCTAATATATGTAGCTTTACACTGTAAATAAAAGTGCATTTACCAGTTAGAAATGTCTGAAAATGAAATTATTCCTTGTTGCCACTTGGGGGTGCTGAGGTTCCGCCTACTAGCCAGCCACCTTCTCATCACTAACTGGGAGATCTGGCTAAAGCCTCTCAGAGGAGGCTGCTTGTGGGTCAAGGTCAAGTTATGGAACACGTAGCAGTCTAGGAAAATGTTACAGGCCTTGCTGGGGTGGAGGTGAGTCATCTCCCAGATCTATCCAGGCACCTGAAATGTATCTTTTTAACAGCCCAAAACTTCTTTCTTTGACTACCCATGTCTGCCTGTGAGCTATGTATACAGCCACGCTCTGGGGGTTAGCAAAGATATAGTCTACATCACCTATGGGGGAGAAGGCAATAAAAACAGTGAGTGAGGTAGTGATGGTGTGTGAGGTTGGAAGGCATTGTTGGGATTCTTCTGGTACTTCCTCAGCTGAACTGGCAAAGATCAGAAATGGGTTTTCCTTATTGTTCCTCCAGTTCAGTCCTCTACATCTGGGTTGTCAACCTCCTCCCGCAGCTGGAGACTGGCATGTCAAACTTCTGACATCACTGGATATAGGCTGCTGGATCCTCCCATCATCCCCAGTGCGACCAGTCTCCTTGCAGCAGGAGGACATAGTGAGCTAGGGCTGAGACTCACTAGAGGAACAGATAAGGAATCTGTGGGATAGCGTAGTTTAGTGGTCTTTACTTTCTGTTTGGGTTGATTTGTTTTTAAAAAGGGGTACTGTTCTTTAAAAAAAAAAAAAGACAAAAAGGAGGATGACTTTCTTACTTACTCCCTGCCTGTATGTCTTCTACTTTTCTCATTAACATTGCCTGGTTTGCTTACCGGGAGATCTCTCCTCCCTGACCTTTCGGGGGAGAGCTCACCGGCTCCCGTCTCTGTACCTCGGGCTCTGCAGAGCAAGCAGGACTCGCTGCTGTGGGGACCCGATGGGTGGAGGTCAACTGCAGAGACCGTGTAATTCAGCCGGCAGCATTGTTTTTCTGTTCCCGGAAGGTGCCACGCGGCGCAGGAAGCGAGAGGCAGGCACGACTGTATAACCGGTAGGCCGGGGACCGGTTTCAAGCTGTGCGAGTGCAGGGAGTTATTGTTTATTGTTTACAGAACATTTGATATACCGCCCCCCATTACATTGGGGCGGTTTACAATATAAATAAAACCTTAGATGAGAGAGAGAAAAAGAAATTACAACAAATTAGAGGAAAGGAGAGATAGCGAGTAGAGAGTTTAAAGGAGGAGAGGAGAATGGGGTTATGAGGTGTGTGGTGAAGACTCCCCTCCAGAGGAAATGGAGATAGGGGAAAATCCTGATAGAAGGGATGACACACACAGGATTTCCAAAACTGACTTGGAAAAAACACAGTTATCGGCTGAGCTGAAGACAAGCCCCAGCCCAGGGGAGGAGTTAGGCTTCAGCACTGATTGGGCACGCCCAGGGGAATGACAGGGAGTGCCGGGAAATGAAGCCCTTTTTAAATCCTCAGACAGGATTGACAGGGGAGGCAGCAAGGCTGGCAAAAGAGGCAGCAAGGCTGGCAAGGCAGGCAGCAAGGCTGACAAGGAGAGCAGCAAGAAACGAAGCAGACGAGAAGCAGCTTCCAGTGCACGTTGGTCTTCAGGAGGAACTTGGAATCAAAGGGGAAAAACGCTAGAACCCTGGGAGAAGGCAGAACCCTGGAACAGTAAGCCTTGGAGCCCAATATACTCTCAAGGAGATCCTTACTACACGGTAGAGCCTAAACGTGGGAAGGCTAGCAAACCCAGCTCTTGGAGAAAAGATATTTTGTCTGGTGGCGAGCAGTGCTATAAAAGCCAGGAACCAAAACAGGAAAGAAGTTTTTCTGAGAGAAATTCCCCTAGCAGAAGAACTAGCCATAAGGCTCCTGAGTTTCTAGAGAGGAGAGAGTCCTGGAAGAAAGGTGCCTGTTCTTATGCCAACGTCTCTGATAAAGGTAAAGCTGGATTTCCTAATTTTAATGCCTTGCTGGAGAAACCCTTTTATTGTGCTAACCTCCCTAAGCCAAACTCTGCAACAGGAGCAGATAGTGAGTGGGGGAAGGGTGTGACCCTTACCGGAGACTATCAAGCAGCTAAAGAGCAGCTACAGGCTGAATTGCTTCTAAAAGAGTTTCAGCAATTTCTGGAGCTAAAGTCAGGGAAACATAAGAAACCTGATGAAGAGAACAATTGCCTTAGCCCAGATGAATGTATGCAGATAGATAATGATGTGCCTACCTTGAGTTATGATCCTTGTGCAATGGATTGCTCTTTATGTTTTAGAGAGTAACAGTGTAAAGAAGCATCTGGAGTTTGTATGAGAAGAATACAAAAAGTTTGCTATACCTGTTGCCTAGCCGTGAAAGTTCACAAATTGTTTTCACCTGTTTCTGTAAAGCCACGCTGTGAGGAGAACAGCTGTTACTGTGAGGCTGCAATAATCCCAAGCAACCACACGAGGCAAAGCTGAGTAGAAGCTACCGTGACTGTGTAAAGCTGAGTTAAAGCTATTTAATTTCAGTTGTTTTCCTGACCTCCTGATTTCACCTTTATGTTGAAAATTGCACCTTTACGTTATGCACCTTTGAATTGTAATGCGTTGAAAATATCCCAACAAATAAATTTCTTGCAAGACTTATCACTCGAGTCACAACTACAACTTTCATCCCTAAAGAAAAAAAACAAGTGTACTACGAATCCCAGCATTCATAGGGATCAGTACCAGCTTTATTCATAAGGGACATTATATAAGGCCACTCCTGCCTATAAGCTCTAGGGCCCAGCCAGGAGCGTCGCAAGTGGCGTCATCGGCAGGATACTGCGCATGCGCAAAAGAGTGGCAACGTCAGAAGGTCTACAGGAAGCAACTGCCCAGGAGGAGCCCAGCTGTAGAACATCTGAAAGGGGAAGATTTGCAGTACCAGAGGGCTACTGGCAGCACTGTTGCTGATAAGCGTGAAGCATCACCTGACCAAGGTAAAGAGTATCCACCCAGGAGAAGCTAGGATACCAGGACAAGGGGATAGCTAGGCTTGATTGGAAAAAAAAAAAAGAGGGGTTTTTTTTCCCTCACATTTGGTGGTATCGCACTTGGGTCTCTCTATGTTTGTGCTTGCAGGAATTCCAACATGTCTCTTGAACCGCAAGAGATTTTCAAGTGGATGGCAGCACAGTTGGAGAGGCAAAGAGACTTGGCTCTAAAGGCACAAGAGAGGAACGCGGCGAGCATCCAGGCTCAACAAAAGCCTTTGCTGGACCTGTTGCAGACATGGCTGTCTGAACAAAAGAAGCAGCCGGAGCCGCTGTTCCACCAGGTTTTCCCGCGCCAGCCTCTCTTAGCTTACATGCTGGGACCATGTTTAACTTTGGACAGCTTAGAGACACCGATGATATCGATGATTTCATCGAAAGCTTTGAAAGAGTGGCTCACCTAAGTGCTTGGCCACAGGAGCACTGGGCCATGCGTTTTGCGGCGTCCCTCACAGGGGAAGCCATGGCCACTTATAGAGCAATGCCACCCACACTCACAGGAAACTATGATGAAATCAAGAAAGCGGTCAGGGAGAGACTAGGTCTCACACCGCTGGTCTAGCATAATCTCCTGCGAGCTGTGAAGCTAAGACCGAATGAGACCCCAAAAGCCCTGTGTCATCGGATACGCACTTTAGTGAACAAGTGGCTTAATCCGGGGGAAAGGTCTAAGGAGTCTATTATAGACAGTCTCATACTAGAGCAATATATAAGTGCTTTGCCCACCGAGATACGCTCCTTCCTGATTTTACAGAGCTGTAAAACCCCGCAAGAGGCTATTAACCTCACCGAACGCTTCATGGAAGCAAAGTTAATGGCCCATGAAGGCGGCAGTGCTTCTAAGGGGACAGCAGTAAGAGAATCAGAAAGGAGGTGGGGGCTAAATGAGGAGTCTGTAGGGATGTGCATGCCAACAATGAAAGGTCCGGTAACCTGTAGAAAATGTTTTAAATGCGGTAGAGAGGGCCATGTACAAAAGAGTTGTTATGTGAAAACGGCTTTGGTAGCAGTGAATGCTCAGAATGCTAGAGAGGGTTTTCTGCTTGATGTTGAGGTGCAAGGAATTGCTACCACAGCGCTATTGGACTCAGGCGCAGAGCAAACGATGTTGTCTAAAGCGCTATGGCAGCAGATAGAGGCCACAGGGGTAGCAATTCAGCCTGTAAGCACTGTGAAAATTCACTGCATTCATGGGGGCACTTCACTATACCCTGTATATAATCTCCAAGTGAAAGGGTTAGGGGCTAATAGAAAAATCCCCATAGCGGTAGTACCTAGGTTACACTGTTCCCTCTAAGCTGTGCGCGTGTGCGCGCGCACACACCTCGCCGAGCGAGCGCACATACTTTACAAGAGAGCGCACAAAAATTACAGCTCTGATTCTGATAGAAAACAACACAGACGTCTTAAAATTTAAAAGTTATGATTGTAATTACTAGAAATTTCCCGCTTCATTTAGTAATTGTCTATTTTCATTTAATTTGATTAAAATCAATGTGGTGTACATACTGTATTCTGACGTGTAGTCAAATTTTAAATTATATAACTCTGAGTGTCGTTATGTGGTGCAGAAAAATTTAACCTTCCTTCAAAAGCTGCACACAGCTGATATTTTATGCGCACACAGCCTACAGAAAATTAGAGGGAACATTGCTAGGTTACCACATAAGATAATCCTGGGGAGAGACTGGCCGCAGTTCCAGAAAGGGGTAGAACAAGGCTTACTTGTGAAAGAACAGGGGGATTCCCAACAGCCGCCAGTGGAAGCTTTGGCCCAAACAACAGGAAAAAATATGGTTCCTAGCCCGTTGTTTGCACAGCCAGGGAAGCAGAACCAGAAAACTGGACCCCAGAAAGAGGAAGCTATTAAAAAGCCAGTGTTCGTACTCAAATACTGCAAAATGGGCCCCAATGCTCAAGCCCCCAAGAGAGCCTCGACCAACTCTGCTGGGTTCGACCTATGCAGCGCGGAGGATGTAGTCGTGCCTAAGCGAAGGGAAAGCCCTGGTTGATACGGCTTTGCAGATGGAGATGCCATTGGGCTGCTACGGCCGTATAGCCCCTCGCTCCGGTCTCACACTAAACCCGGCCAAGTGCTTATTCGGGTCATCTAGTAGGCAATGGTGTGGTGAAACCTCTCACCAACAAGATAGCCAGCGTTCAAGCCTTTCCAAAACCCGCGAATAAGAAGCAGTTGAGGAGCTTCCTCGGTTTGGTGGGCTACTACCGACGGTTTATCCCGGGTTTCGCAGAGAAGAGCGCCCCCTTAACCGATATGTTAAAAAAGAACGCACCCAATCAATTAAAGTGGCAGGAGGATGCTGAAGGGGCATTTCACCTTTTAAAAGAAAAACTATGTGCAGCACCAGTTCTGAAGGGCGTTGATTTTACCCGGCCCTTTATAGTGCAGACAGACGCATCCGAGACGGGCCTCGGCGCGGTATTATCACAGCGGCACGACGGCACAGAACACCCGGTGCTATTTCTCAGCCGAAAGCTGGCCCCGCCTGAAAGAAGATATTCAACAATAGAACACGAATGTCTGGCCATCAAGTCGGCCATTGATGCACTGCGTTTTTATCTTACTGGCAGAAAATTCATCTTGATCACTGACCACGCCCCACTGAAGTGGCTCAATCAGATGTACAATCATAATGCCCGTCTAACGCGCTGCTTCATGGCTCTCCAGGCCTTTGAATTCCAGGTAGAGCATAGAGCCGGCAAGTTCCATCAAAACGCAGACGCTTTGAGTCGTATCACGTGCTGTGCCTCGGAGTCAAAGCCAGCCCGTGATATCTTAAGGGGGGGGGGGATCTGTGTTGAAGACTCCCCTCCAGAGGAAATGGAGATAGGGGAAAATTCTGATAGAAGGGATGACACACACAGGATTTCCAAAACTGACTTGGAAAAAACACAGTTATCGGTTGAGCTGAAGACAAGCCCCAGCCCAGGGGAGGGGTTAGGCTTCAGCACTGATTGGGCACGCCCAGGGGAACGACAGGGAGTGCTGGGAAATGAAGCCCTTTTTAAATCCTCAGACAGGATTGACAGGGGAGGCAGCAAGGCTGGCAAAAGAGGCAGCAAGGCTGGCAAGGCAGGCAGCAAGGCTGACAAGGAGAGCAGCAAGAAACGAAGCAGACGAGAAGCAGCTTCCAGTGCACATTGGTCTTCTGGAGGAACTTGGAATCAAAGGGGAAAAACGCTAGAACCCTGGGAGAAGGCAGAACCCTGGAACAGTAAGCCTTGGAGCCCAATATACTCTCAAGGAGATCCTTACTACACGGTAGAGCCTAAACGTGGGAAGGCTAGCAAACCCAGCTCTTGGAGAAAAGGTATTTTGTCTGGTGGCGAGCAGTGCTATAAAAGCCAGGAACCAAAACAGGAAAGAAGTTTTTCTGAGAGAAATTCCCCTAGCAGAAGAACTAGCCATAAGGCTCCTGAGTTTCTAGAGAGGAGAGAGTCCTGGAAGAAAGGTGCCTGTTCTTATGCCAACGTCTCTGATAAAGGTAAAGCTGGATTTCCTAATTTTAATGCCTTGCTGGAGAAACCCTTTTATTGTGCTGACCTCCCTAAGCCAAACTCTGCAACAGGAGCAGATAGTGAGTGGGGGAAGGGTGTGACCCTTACCGGAGACTATCAAGCAGCTAAAGAGCAGCTACAGGCTGAATTGCTTCTAAAAGAGTTTCAGCAATTTCTGGAGCTAAAGTCAGGGAAACATAAGAAACCTGATGAAGAGAACAATGATCCTTGTGCAATGGATTGCTCTTTATGTTTTAGAGAGTAACAGTGTAAAGAAGCATCTGGAGTTTGTATGAGAAGGATACAAAAAGTTTGCTGTACCTGTTGCCTAGCCGTGAAAGTTCGCAAATTGTTTTCACCTGTTTCTGTAAAGCCACGCTGTGAGGAGAACAGCTGTTACTGTGAGGCTGCAATAATCCCAAGCAACCACACGAGGCAAAGCTGAGTAGAAGCTACCGTGACTGTGTAAAGCTGAGTTAAAGCTATTTAATTTCAGTTGTTTTCCTGACCTCCTGATTTCACCTTTATGTTGAAAGTTGCACCTTTACGTTATGCACCTTTGAATTGTAATGCGTTGAAAATATCCCCACAGCAAATAAATTTCTTGCAAGCCTTATCAGTCGAGTCACAACTACAACTTTCATCCCTAAAGAAAAAAAACAAGTGTACTACGAATTCCAGCATTCATAGGGATCAGTACCAGCTTTATTCATAAGGGACATTATATAAGGCCACTCCTGCCTGTAAGCTCTAGGGCCCAGGCAGGAGCGTTGCAGGTGTCATAGAGAGTCATGAAAAGTGGAGGAGAAAAGATGTGTTTTGAGGAGAGAGCGGAATTTAGGGTAGGATTCTTCCAAGCGGAGGGCTGTAGGTAGTGAATTCGAAAGGGAGGGACCAAGGTAGAAAAAAGCTGACTTACGAGTGGATTGGAGGTGTGCACGAGAGGGAGCTGGAAGGTTTAGGCGGTTGACATGGATGGTCCGAAGGCTGCGAGTGGGAACGTGAAAGGTCAGTAAATCAGAGAGGTATTGGGGTCTGTGGAGATAGATAGCTCGATGTATTAGGGTGAGGATTTTGAAGGGAATCCGGAACTGCAGTGGCAACCAATGGAGGTGTTGCAACAGAGGGCAGATGTGGTCACGTGGGGAGGCATGCAAGATCATTCGGGCAGCTGTGTTCTGTATTAACTGTAGCCGATGTTGCTGATATTGGGGGATACCGGCATAAATGGAGTTACAGAAGTCTAGCCTGGTTATAACCAAGGAGAGAAGGAGGGTAGTGAGACCTTGAGAAGATAGGAAAGACCGAATAGCACGAATCTGCCTAAGACAGAAGAAGGAACGCCGAGAAATATGGGAGATGTGGTCATGAAAAGTGAGAGCGCTGTCGAGAATGACACCGAGATAACGGAGTTTAGAGACTGTGGAATTAGGGGTACCGGAAAAGGAAGGAGTAAGAGACGGAATGGGGGAACCGTGGGTGAACCAGATTGCTGCCATTTTAGAAACATTAAGAACCAGACAGTTGGAAGAGAGCCAAGAGGAAACTAAGGATAGGCATGTCTCCAGTGAAGTAATGTCGGGCTGGGACGAGGAAGTAGAAGAAAAATGTCATCGGCATAATAGTAGCCTGAGATCCCCAGTTGTTCCCCAGTTGATCCCCAGTTGAGTTGGGTCTCAAAGCGGCTTCACATACCGCTGATTGTTTTCGCGCCCTTTTGTTCTCCTCCGGGGCTGCCGGCGGCCATTTTGGGAACCGCGGGAAAGCCACGTGGCTGTCCGGTCGGCGGAGAAAGTGTATTTAAGTTTTTATTTTGTTTAAATACGCGGTTTGGGACTGCTCTCTGGGGTAGAGCAGGTTTTTCTTTTCTTTTCCTTTAATTTTTCAGTTGCTCCTTTTAACAGGTGGAAGTTAATTCCCTTAGGGGGGAGGGGCTTCTACCGCGCCGGCAGTGAGCCCAGCAGCTTAAGGGGCTTAGTGGGACAGCCATAAGCTTCTAAATAAGGTGAAAAAATAAGGTGGGGAGTTTTTCTTATTTTCTTTATTGTTTTCAGTTCTATCCACAGCCGGATGGCAATGCGGCTGTAGTGTGTCATCTGCGGCACCCGAATGGGCACAGTGGCCAATTCGGGGGTCTGCCGCAGCTGTGCCACACTTTCATCCACCATAGACTTACAGATGGATAGCAAGGAGTCTTCTGCGGCACATGGTGCATCAGCAGGGACCGTAGCTGAACCGGTACAGCCCCCCGTACAAGGGTACAAGTTGCAGGAGGCGGCAGGTCCTTCGGAGGCTCTGTTGGTCCCGGGTCCGCCAGCTTTCGGGGATTTTTGCCCTGATTTTGTTTTATTGATGCACCAGGCCTTTTGTTTGCGGCGTCAGGGCAAGCTGCTGGGAGCTTTGCCACTTGCTGCCCCTTCTCAGCAGTCGGAAGCTGAGGGAGGGTGCGGGGGTCCATCGGCACCTAAAAAGGCCAGGACTCGGGCTCTGTCTACTGCAGAGAGCGATTGGCCAGACATCGAAGAACTCGACTGGGAGCATGAGGAAGGGTTGGAGGATCTGGAGGAGGGAGAGATCCAAGAACCCGAAGATCAAGCCAAGATCATAAGAGTTTTCCGTAGGGAGGAGCTGGCTGCTCTGATCACGGAATCTATGCAGATGTTGAACCTCACTAGCTAGGCCACTTCTGAGGAGGAGGTGGAGGATCCCGTTATTCAAGCAGTACGGCAAACGCAAGTGGTTTTTCCAGTTCATCGAGTAGTCGACAGGATGATCCAAGAGAAATGGGATCAGCCGGAAGCGGGGCTTAGAGGGATATGCACAATGAATAGGCTCTATCCCTTAGCCAATAAGGACAAAGAGAGGTTTCGTTCGCCTCGAGTGGATGTGGCGGTTTTGGTGGAAGGTAGTGCAGCCTTAAAGGATGCACAGGACCGTAGGGTTGATAACCTGCTGAAGCAGACTTTGAAGCGGACGCGCTTTCCTTGCAAGCTTCCATCTGTTGGGCTTGGGTAGCACGTGCCTGTTTGCGCTGGGTTCAGCGTCTTCGCCTTTCCTCTCACCTGGACCAGGAGGAGGTGAAGGAGCTGGGCCAGCTGGAGTCAGGGACAGCGTATTTAGCAGATGTCCATTACGACTTGATCAGAGCTCTCGCAAATAGCACGGCTTCGGTAGTAGCTGCTCGTAGGTCTGTGTGGTTGCAGAATTGGGTGGCTGATGGGTCGTCCAAGTCCCGTCTTAGTAAATTGCCTTTTAAGGATCGATTACTTTTTGGAGAAGATTTGGACAAATTGGTTAAGGATCTCGGGGAGTCCAAGAGTGGCCGGCTTCCTGAGGATAAACCAAAGCAGGAGAAGTCCGGTCAGGGCTTTCGAAGCCAGTTTCGAGATTTCTGGAGATTTAGCTCGACGCGTTTTGGGAGCTCTCAAAGGGGACGCTTTCCGTCGTGGGCTCAAGGATTCCGAGGTTTTCGTGGAGCGAACAGGGGGTTCTCCTCAGGCGCCTCTTTCACGTCTCGGAAACCACAATGAGATGAGGTGGGTCCCGGCAGGAGAACCTCCGATAGGTGGGAGGCTTCGGGAGTTTCTTCCTGTTTGGACCCACATTACATCCGATCAGTGGGTGTTAGACATCATTCGCCACGGATACACACTGGAGTTCCTTTGTCATGTCACCTTGCAGGGGTCAAGAAAAGACTTTGGCAATTCGCAGTACATTACAGAGGCTCCTGTAATTAGGGGCAGTTGTAAAAGTACCACAGGAGGAGTACGGCGTGGGTCGGTACTCCATTTATTTCATGGTGCCAAAGAAGGGCGGCGCGTTAAGACCCATTTTGGATCTCAAAGGCGTAAATCGTTGCCTTCGAGTGCCTCATTTCCGAATGGAGACGTTACGTTCAGTCATCGTGGCGGTGAGGCAAGGAGAGTATTTGACATCTCTCAATCTCACGGAGGCGTACTTGCACATTCCCATCCGGTCAACTCATCAAAAGTTTCTACGGTTTGCTTTCCCTTGGGGCCATTATCAGTTCCAGGCATTGCCCTTCGGTCTGGCGACGGCTCCACGAACCTTCACCAAAAATCATGGTGGTGGTAGCAGCGGCGTTGCACAGAGAGGGAATTCTGCTGCATCCTTATCTCGACGATTGGTTGATTCGGGCCAAGTCCGAGGCAGAGAGCGTTCAAGTAACAGGCAGAGTGGTCGCGTTTCTACAACATCTGGGTTGGGTGGTCAAACCGGCCAAGAGTCAATTGTATCCTTCCCAGAACCTCGAGTATCTCGGGGTGCGCTTCGACACCAAGAACGGGCAAGTGTTTTTGCCGGACCGGAGAGTCCAGGGGCTCCAGGCTCTGGTTCGCCAGTTCAGGGCATCATCGGCGCCGTCGGCGTGGACTTATCTTCGACTACTGGGTACAATGGCAGCGTCTCTGGAGGCGGTACCATGGGCCAAGGTGCACATGCGCCCCCTGCAGAGGGTGCTCCTCCACAGGTGGTCGCATCAGAAGGATCCTTTGAGCAGGCGGCTGCCTTGCCCGTTCAAGGTCAGGCAGTCTCTGCGGTGGTGGTTACGGCTGGCATCGTTGGCGGCCAGGATGCCGTTGGAGTAGCCGGAGTGACTTCCATTGTTAACGGATGCCAGCCTCAGGGGCTGGGGAGCCCATTGCGAAATCAGGTTCGCTCAGGGGCTTTGGTCGCCTCTGGAGTGCGCATGGTCGATCAATCGTCTGGAGCTCCGGGCCGTTTGGCAGGCTCTGCAGGCGTTCGAGGATTCTGTAGTGGGTCGGTCTGTCAGAGTCCTGTCCAACAACTTGGCGGCAGTCGCCTACATCAACTGCCAGGGCGGCACGGGGAGCCCTGCCATGGAGGAAGAGGCGGACTTGTTGTTCGCTTGGGTGGAAAGTCGCTTGACAGCAATTTCGGCAGCACACATTGCGGGGAAGGACAATGTAATGGCCGACTTTCTGAGCAGTGTCCGAGTGGATGCGGGCGAGTGGGAGTTGCACCCGGACGTGTTTGCTCAGATAGTGAGTAGCTGGGGGATGCCGATAATGGATCTAATGGCGACCTTTCAGTCAGCGAAGGCTAACCGGTTCTTCAGCAGAAGGAGAGAAAGAATGTTGGAAGGCATAGACGCGTTGTTGCATCAGTGGCCGTCCCCGGGTCTTCTGTATGTCTTTCCTCCGTGGGCGCTGATAGGCCGGGTGGTTCAGCGAATCGGGGCTCATCTGGGAAGGGTGCTCCTGGTGGCCCCAGACTGGCCGAGACATCCGTGGTACGCGGATCTGGTACGTCTGTTCGACGGCGCTCCGTGGAGGTTACTGGAGAAGGCGGATCTCTTGCATCAGGGGCTGCTCTTCATGCCTCAGGTGGATCGGTTCTCGCTTACAGTCTGGCCATTGAAAGGGCCAGGTTAAGGAAGAAAGGTTATTCGCCGTCTGTCGTCGCAACGCTGCTTCGAGCACGAAAACAGTCCACGTCGTTGGCGTATATTCGTATTTGGCGTATTTTTGAGGACTGGTGTTCAAGATGGCAGATCTGTGCGGCCACAGTCTCCGTTCCCTCTGTATTAAGTTTTCTACAGGATGGTTTTGATAAAGGCCTAGCAGCCAGTTCTTTACGCGTGCAGTTAGCCGCTCTCTCTTGTTACAGGGGGAAGGTGCAGGGTGTGGCACTAGGCGCACATCCGGACGTTTTACGTTTTCTCAAAGCGATTTCCAGATTACGTCCGTCGTGTAGAGTGACAGTTCCGCCTTGGGATCTTAATTTGGTGTTAGCAGCATTGACCAAACCGCCCTTTGAACCGCTGCGGCGGGCTTCAGTGAAGGACTTGACCTTGAAAACCGTTTTTCTGGTGGCAATCTGTTCAGCAAGACGCATTTCGGAATTACAAGCGCTGTCTTGTAGAGAGCCGTTCTTGTCCTTTTCGAGAGAAAAAGTGGTGCTGCGGCCAGTTCTGTCCTTTTTGCCGAAGGTGGTGTCTCCCTTTCACCTCAGCCAGACAGTATCTCTGCCCGTGCTAGGATCTCTGAGCGGTGACGCTCAAGAGCACAGTTTGCGCCGCTTGGATGTAAAGAGGGCATTGCGGCAGTATTTAAAGGTCTCTCTTCCAAGTTGCAAGTCAGATCGTTTGTTTGTGTTATTTGGTGGAGCTCGCAGGGGAGAAGCGGCAGCGAAGTCTTCCATTGCTAGATGGATTCGGGAGGCTATTGCTTCCGCCTATCTTCTTCACGGTCGGGCGGTTCCGGAAGGGTTGCGAGCGCATTCCACTAGAGTGCAGGCGTCTTCATGGGCGGAATACAGTTTGGTTCCGCCAGGGGAGATTTGTAAGGCGGCTACTTGGTCGTCGCTGCATACATTCAGCAACCATTACCGTCTTGATGTGGCAGCAGTGAATGATGCCTGTTTTGGCTCGGCAGTACTTCGTGCCGGCTGGAAGGGCCCCTCCCATTGATTACTGCTCTGGTACATCCCAGATGTAGAGGACTGAACTGGAGGAATGATAATGAAATGATAATTACACTTACCTGGTAATTGTAGTTCCTTGAGTGACGACAGTTCAGTCCTCCTTCCCACCCGGGGTTCTTTCAGGCACGGTGTCGGCTCAGTGGCACCAACATAAGAGATTACAGGTAGGCGTATTTGGACATTTTTTGTTTTCCTTCTTCCTTTTGCTTCCGTGTGTGTTAAGCAGGGTGGAAGGTAAGGAAGGCTTACCTTAATATTTACTGTAATGGTTCAGGTTAGATTTCAATGGTTTTTTCAAAAAAGAAAAAGAAAAAAAGAAGAGTAAAACTTATTTGTTGCTCTTGAGTTTGCTTTGTTAGTAGTGCACATTGGGGATGATGGGAGGATCCAGCAGCCTATATCCAGTGATGTCAGAGGTTTGACATGCCAGTCTCCAGCTGCGGGAGGAGGTTGACAACCCAGATGTAGAGGACTGAACTGTCATCACTCAAGGAACTACAATTACCAGGTAAGTGTAATTATCATTTATGGAGAGAAGAGAAATATTAAGGTGGAGAGTGAATATGGGAAATGGTCGCTTGCCTAGAATCCATCTTCCAGTAATTTTTGCTGCTCTCAAATGGTCCTGCATACCAGACTTTATCATAATATAGGTATCATAATAAGACTGTGAAATGTGGGTACACATCAATTTTGAGACCTGTGACATTGCAGACCACTTGCATGTTGAGGGGATGAAAGACCTTGCGGTTCCTATAGCTTCTCTCAATCCCCGCAGATGACTTAATTGTAATGTGTGCGCAATTTATTGCTCCCAAAACTGATGGAAACTGAACAAGTTCCAAAATTTCTTTAATGGTTTGCTACCTCTCTCTCCTTGGGGCATGCAGTATATTGATTGGTTCAAAGCAGAGTGAGGTAGCTCACTGGTTTTTGCCTGCTGTGGCCCCTAGAGTGGTATGAAAGCTCCCTGTGGCCAATAAGGTGAGGGTTGTGGTGATGATCAGATGCAATGTCATGGTGTGTCCTCTCTAAATGACAGGCTGGAGCCCAGTCTCTAATGGCAACATAGGTGTAGAATGATCTCCTTGTCAAACCTAAACTAGCATAGGCATTGCTCTTCAGACAAATCTGGGAAATAGATCACCAGCCTTTAGATCCTCTCCCTCCTCTGAGCTAGCATACACACAAAGTAGTTATTCACAACACTTGGGGGTATATTTACTAAACAGTAGTAGCGGCTTCTGTGCAATATCAGAACCGCTGAGACTCCGATATCGCAGGAAGCCGCTACCCCTTGATGTAGAAAGCCTATGTACCACCAGCGACATAGGTACACAAAAAAGCAAGATATTCAAGGAGGAATTTTGCTTTGTGCTTTTCTTTGGTTTGGACCTGCCACCAGCAACACAGCCACACACACAGCCCATAGCCTCACACAGAAGTGTAGAGATCAGCCTGGGCACATCCAGTGGCTCAGTGGAAGAGCAGGTAGATAGGAAGACAGAAACAGCAGGCAGCAGACAGACAAACAAAAAAGGGAGAGAGAGGGTCAGAAAACAGAAGATAGGGTAACACTGGAGCAAAAAGGAGGTAGAAGGCAAAGAAGGATAGCAAGCAATACTGACCTACCACTAGCTCATAAGCAACTCTAGCACCATCACTAATCCATACATCAGTTCCCAAAAGACAAGTTGTTTCTGTGTTAGGCTTAATTTATAGCAGGTGTGTAATGACATTATAAAATATGTAATAGGCACCTACTTATATCATACTTAGTATATGCTAATTTCATGTCTGGAACATACCTGAATTATGCATGCTAATTTAGAATGTGCATATTACCTACTTTTATACAACTGCATAACCCACAGCATCAGTGCATATGTGTCTTTTTTACATGCACACATTCTATGTGACCTTTATAAAATTACTCCTAATGAGGACAATTTCTAAATGCCATTTATTCTACTAAATGCCTATTTATGTGGATAATTGGTTTAATTAAAAATTGCCTACCCTCCCTGCCTGTAAAAGTATAGGATGATGGTTCCTTGGAATTGTGTGACTGTCAAGATCTACTTTGCTTTGAGTGCAGTTAATCTTTGCCATTGTCCAGCAAGGCGCCACTCCAAGTAACAATTTAGTTTGCTTAATGGTTAAGCCAGCCATGCTCAGGAGAGGATATGCTGGCTCTGAAGGAGAATTGTAAATTCTATGTACTACAGCTGATTAGGTCTGTTCAAGTGTTAGTAAAGATGCCATCTTAATCCTCATACATGCCCTAGTCACCAGCCAAATTGACTACTGCATTGCTCTCTACAACGGCATGTGTCTATTCTCCAGGACCAAGCAGGAAGTCAGTCCTCACATATGGGTGTCATCGGCGCCAATGAAGCCCCAGCGGAGCATTTCCCCAGCTTTCTATGAAAGCCTTTGGGAATGCAGGCACGCATGCGCGGTTCCCTTCCCGCCTAAAGGTGCCATCTTACCTCAGTCTCTTTTTTTCCGAGAAGCCCACCGGACGTGTGTCCTGTCATCTCGGATAAAAGTTTATTTTTTTCGGCGATCCTCGCTGTTTTTTCTCCCGGTTCGATGCCGGTTCCCCTCCCGCCGGGTTCGGTACACCGGTATCGAGCCCGACTCTTCTTTTTCGGTTTTTGCCCTTCGTGGCTGGCGTTCGCGCCCTTTTTTTGCTTTTTCCCTGGAAGGCCGGTCCTTTGACCTCACGGGGACTCTTTTTTTCCCCGATGGCTTCCAGCGGTTTCAAGGTGTAAGAAATTAATGTTTCTCACCGACACACACGACTGCTGCCTTCGGTGCCTCGGTCCTGATCACGACCCTAAGTCATGTGGACCATGTGGGAAGATGTCTTCCAAGGCACTCTGAAGTCGCCAGCAGCAGAAAGAAAGGCTTTTCTCGGACTCACCCTCCGGCCGGGCCCGGACCTCGTCTAAGGCCTCGACATCTCGGGATTCGGATCCTGAGCGCCGTGGGAGCTCCTCGGACAGGGGGTCCCCCGACCGGGAACGCAAGAGGAAGAAGCGGCTCGCGAGGGCGTCGTCAGAGGCGGTCTCTGGCTCCTCGAGGGCTGGGTCTAAGACCCCCGACCGTCGCCCCGGGCCCGTGGAACAAGAGAAGCCTGCCAAAGTTCCCCGTGTGGAGCTGGAGTCTGCTGGACACGTAAGCCCCGTAGTCCTCGAGGACTCTCCTCCCAGAGAGCCAACGTCGGGCCCAGCGCCGCCGGGGCCCGGGTCGGTGGCTGCTGCGTCTCCCGAGCTGAGTCTCAGTATGACAGCCTTGGAGACCAGATTGTCTGCCTTCATGGAGCAGCAGCGGGCACTGATGGCCAGCCTGTCTGGCGCATCTGCCCCGACCACCGGGACATCGACTTCGAAGTCGACCCCGGAGACCGAGCCGATACTCGAGTCCATCATGGCTCGAAGTCGACCTCGGTCGCGGTCTCCCTCGACCTCCCGCTCGGGAGCGAGGGTGTCGACACCGGTGCCTCCGGCGTCGGGGCGGGTGCTCCAGGGCCCCGCAGGGTCGGACCCTGACTCCTCATTGGATGAGTCCGCTTGGGAGACGGAGGATGAGGAGTCCCCCGATACGTTCAAGACTCGGTGCGTCCCGTCGGACTCACCGCAGTCTGAGCTCCGGAGTAGATCCCCTCTGCAGGATACTCGGTTCTCGGAGTTCGTCCGGGATATGGCCACTGCCTTGGCTATTCCGGCGGACCCTGAGGAAGAGCCTCGAGCTGAAGAGCTCGAGGCCCTGCAGTATGACTCTCCTCCGAAGGAGGCCTTTACTGTCCCGGTTCCTCCGATGCTGGAACGGCTCCTCTTCAGGATGTGGGAGGCACCGGCCTCGGCGCCGGTTTTAAGCAAGCGAGTCGACTCGATCTATCGACTCAGGAAGAGCCCTGGCTTTCAGAAGGCACAGCTACCACACCATTCCATGGTTGTGGAATCGGCCATGCATCGTCTGAAGAGCCAGAAGAGGCACTCCGCAGTGCCCCCCAGCAGGGAGGCCCGGAACCTCGATGGCGTCGGTAGAAAGTGCTTCCAGGGTTCGATGCTTGCTTGCCGTGTCCAGTCTTACCAGCTGTACATGGGCATGTACTTGCGGGACCTGGCCAAGGAGTTGGCCGGGTTCTCTGCTGGACTCTCCAGGGAACCCTTGCAGAGATTCAAATCCTTGTCCTCGGGGATTCGGGACTGCTCGAAGTTTATGTCCCGCGCCGCCTACGATGGCTTCGAGGCTTCGGCCCGAGTTGCGGCAGCCGGCATCGCGGCTCGACGCCAGGCATGGCAGCAGTCATTGAACCTCGAGCCATGGGTTCAGGACAAGTTGGTCGATGTCCCTTGCCGAGGTGAAAACCTTTTTGGCAAGCCCATGACCGAGAAGGCCGCCCAGCTCGAAACAGAGCACCTTACACGGACAAGGCTGTCTAGGAAGACCTCTGCCCCTTCTCATAAAAAGAAGGGCTCGGGTAAAAAGCCCTTTTACCTGAGGAAGGGCACTGCCTACAAACAGTACCCTCAATATCAGGCTATCCAAGCTGCACCCCAGGGTCAGCAAACCAAGGGGCAGGGTAATGGGCCCCGTAGGCAGAGGAACCCCAAGCCTCCGGCCCCTGCTCCCACTCAGCAGGGTGGGGGTTTTTGACTCCTTGAGCGTAGCCTCTCCATCCCTGCTTTCCCAACCCTGCACAGGAGGTCGCCTCGCCCTCTTTGCCCACCAGTGGCCCCTCATCACCGGGGACAGTTGGGTGTTGGACATAGTCCACAGGGGCTATGCACTGCATTTTCACCAACTGCCTCCTCCATACTTTCCAGGGGAGCCTCCAAGGCCTCCCCTGCACACAGACCTTCTCCTTCAAGAGCTTCAAGGTCTGTTGGTGGACAGGACGGTGGAACCTGTGCCTCCCCACTTGCAGGGTCACGGATTCTACTCCAGGTATTTCCTGATGCTTAAAAGAACCGGTGGCCTTCGACCCATTCTGGACCTCAGGAACCTCAACAAGTTCCTAGAAAAAGAAAAGTTCAAGATGCTTGCTCTTGGAACACTTCTGCCCTACCTCCAGCAGGGAGATTGGCTATGCTCCTTAGATCTAAAGGATGCGTACACTCACATCCTCATTCATCCAGACCACAGAAAGTACCTCAGGTTCATTGTGGGAGGAAACCATTATCAGTACAGAGTACTGCCTTTTGGCCTCACCTCCGCTCCCAGGGTCTTTACCATATGCCTGGCAGTGGTGGCGGCCTACCTGAGAAATCAGGGAATCTTTGTCTCCCCCTATCTGGATGACTGGCTCATCAGGGGTCAAACGTGCCAGGAGGCCAGACAAGCTACCCTCAGAACTATTGCTCTTCTTCAAAGCCTGGGGTTTGTAATAAACTTCGCAAAGTCCACTTTGCTCCCCTCCCAGAACTTGGAGTTCATAGGAGCAAGGCTGGACTCTCTGCTGGCAAAGGCTTTCTTGTCAGCAGACAGAGCCCAAAGATTGATAGCCTTGGCAAATCAGTTTCTCAGCAGGTCACTGGTCTCCGCCAGACTCTGCCTGAGGCTGCTTGGCCACATGGCTTCGACAGTGCATGTGACTCCCAATGCCAGGCTCCATATGAGGCCTGCACAGTGGTGCCTTCGGACTCAGTGGTCACAGGCCACAGGTAGCCTCAGGGACAGGATAAGGGTGTCCAGACAATTTCTGAACTCCCTCAACTGGTGGCTGCACCCGCCCAATCTACTAAAGGGGGTGCCTTTTCAGATTCCTGGCTACATGGTGGTTCTGACCACCGACGCCTTCCTGCAGGGCTGGGGAGCTCATTGTCTGGGCAAGTGCACACAGGGCCTGTGGTCTCCTTGGGAAGCTGCACAGCAGATCAATCTCCTCGAACTCAGAGCTATTCGATTAGCACTCAAATCTTTCTCTCCTACCCTGGCTCATCAATCTGTCCTGGTTCAGACAGACAACCAAGTGGCCATGTTTTATGTGAACAAACAGGGCGGGACTGGGTCCAGAATCCTTTGTCAGGAGGCTCAGGACCTTTCTTAGTTTGCCCTCAAGCACAACATGCTCCTCAAGGCTGTGTACCTTCCAGGCCAGGACAACTACCTGGCCGACAGATTAAACAGAATTCTGCAGCCCCATGAGTGGCAGCTGCATCCTTCAGTAGTTCAGAAGATCTTCCTAAAATGGGGTCTCCCTTTGGTAGATCTCTTTGCCAGCCCAATGAACAAGCAACTGCCAAAGTTCTGCTCCAGGCAACCGCATCCTCTGAGGATAGCAGCAGATGCTTTTCTGATTCCATGGTCTCAGGGCCTCCTGTATGTGTTTCCTCCCACGCCCTTGGTGGCCCGAACTCTCTTCAAAATTCTTCAGGACAAGGCCTCGGTCCTGCTGGTGGCTCCCAGGTGGCCGAGACAACCTTGGTTTCCACTTCTACTTCAACTGGCGGTGGATCCCCCACTGCCTCTGGGATTGCAACCCGACCTTCTCTCTCAGGAGCAGGGTTCCCTTCTGCACCCCAATCTCAAAGCTCTCAATTTGATGGCCTGGAGGCTGCAAGGGTAGTTTTGGCTCCCTGGGGCCTACCTCAGGAAGTTGAGGAGGTTGTCCTAGCCTCTAGGAAACAGTCCACTAGGAAAACCTATGCTCTCAAATGGAAAAGGTTTTCTGTGTGGTGTCAGCTACGTACAGAGGATCCTTTCTCCTGTACTGTGCCAGTAGTGCTTCAGTACTTACTGCACTTATCAAATCAGGGACTTAAGTCCAATTCTGTTCGGGTCCACCTCTCAGCTGTAGCAGCTCACCACTCACTGGTGGAGGGACATTCTCTGTCGGGTCACCCCTTGGTGTCCCTCTTTCTCAGGGGCTTGCTCTTGCTCAAGCCTCCAAGCCATCCTCCTGCCCCTGAGTGGGAGTTGAATGTGGTCTTGCAGCAACTGACTTGCCCACCTTTTGAGCCCATGGCTACTTGCCCACTACGCTTCCTCTCCTGGAAGACACTCTTCCTGATAGCCCTTACTTCGGCTAGGCGAGTGAGTGAGCTTCAGGCCCTGGTCTGTGATAGGCCTTACACCAGGATTTATAGGAACAGGGTAGTCCTCAGGACTCATCCAAAGTTCCTCCCAAAGGTTGTCTCCTCTTTCCACCTCAGTCAGGAGGTGGTTCTTCCGACATTCTTCCCTAGGCCTCATGCAAGCCAGGCTGAAGCAGTCCTGCATACCCTGGACTGTAGGAGGACCTTATCCTTCTACCTTGACCGTACGCAGGGGCACAGAAGGGCTACTCAGCTCTTCGTTTCTTTTGACCCTAATAAGTTAGGGTTGGCTGTGTCCAAGCATACCTTGTCCATCTGGGTGGCTGACTGTATCACCTGGGCTTACAAGGCGACTGACCTTCCTTTGCAGGGTCGGGTTACGGCCCACCATGTCAGGGCAATGGCTGCCTCAGTGGCTCATCTCCGCTCTGTGCCCTTAGTAGACATCTGCAGGGCTGCAACTTGGTCTTCAAGCCAGACTTTTGCGGCCCATTACTGTCTGGAGAGGGAGTCCCGTAGAGACAGTGCTTTTGGCTAGGCAGTACTCCAGAATCTCTTTGAGGTTTAGGCAACTCTTTCCCTCCTGCCCTCTGTTGGGCTACCGGTGGAGGTTGTGTCCTTGAACAGCCTTTCTTTGCTGCTGAGACTAGAGGGAGTACTCTTGTTCAGCCTGGGTTCCTCGGTAGCCCAGAGCTTGGGAGTCACCCATATGTGAGGACTGACTTCCTGCTTGGTCCTGGAGAAAGAGTAGTTACTCACCTGTAACAGGTGTTCTCCAGGAGCAGCAGGAATCAGTCCTCACAACCCTCCCTCCTCCCCTTGGAGTTGCAGTTGTACATAGTTCATTTTTCATTTTTGTGTGCTGTTCTTAGCTATGTAATTTGACTGAGGTAAGATGGCACCTTTAGACGGGAAGGGAACTGCGCATGCCTGCCTCCATTCCCAAAGGCTTTCATAGAAAGCTGGGGAAATGCTCCGCTGGGGCTTCATCGGCGCCGATGACACCCATATGTGAGGACTGATTCCTGCTGCTCCTGGAGAACAGCTGTTACAGGTGAGTAACTACTCTTTCACTCTCCAAAGACCAGTTCGATACAAAATACTGCCAATTGGCTGCTCAATTATACCATACTCAAAGACCATGTAACATTCTTTTGAAAGATGCATATTGGCTGTCTGCAGTTTATGGAAAAAAGTTCAAAATCCTTATTTTCGCTCTCTCCTGTACTCTGCTCATATAATGATAAACTTCTCTTCATGCCACCTCCCCCTCAAGCTAACCACAAATCTATGTGTAACTCAGATTTTTATATTCTTTGCGCCTTACTTGCCATTCCAAAGTACCTATGTTTTGAAACCGCACTTCCTAAATTCAAATATGTTTTAAAAGCTTGTTTTCTCTCACAGGCCTTTGCGGATTGATGACCTATGAGTTGACATACACTGAACCTACTGGACAGTATTTCATCATTTCTAATGCCATCCCTGCCTCAATTTTACCCTTTTTTCCCCAAATTTATTTTATTTTACCTCTATGTTTGTAATATATATTGTAAAATGCTATGATATAGCCACTAACAGTGTTATATTAAGGATTTTAATAAACCTAAACATAGTAAATTTGAAGGTGCTAGAATGGAAAAGCTCAAGGGTAGGTTTGCCACATCATCCAGATTCATTTCAGATTTTTCTCCACTGCATGCAGGGAGATATAATCTGTGATAAGGAAGCTTATCATAGCTCAGGTAGGAGCTATAGGAAAGATGATGTGACTCTGAACAAGCAGCCTGTCAGTTCTGGTAGAAGCAAGAAAACAGAGTTTTCACATAAAAGACTACCAGTCCCAGAATGCACCAGGTTCCCAGCAGCCATGAGAGGGGCTGAAGTGAGAAAATGTGTGTGCAATCAAGAGAGCTATGAGGTAATCCCTAAGCACTCATCTCAAAGGGCAGGGCCTGATTCAACACAGCTGCGCTGTGTTAGGGAGGAGCACACATTAGGACAGAATAAGAATAGAGCTTATTCTTCAGATAACAGCTACAGAAAGAGCTTCAGGGAGAGCTTCAGCAACGGCTACAAGCTCCAGCCCAGCTACAGGTTTAAGCATCACCTGGAGAAACAGAAGCCAAGCCAAGCGGATAGAGAAAGAAGGAAACTCTCTGGAAAGAAGAGAAGAAAGCCCATTGGAAGGTCTGGGAGATTCCAAGGCAGTACCTATACTGGGAGGTATTCCAAATGCCAGCAGAGTCCATTGGACTGGAGTCAGCCAGAGGAATGGATTGGCCGAGATAGGAATCACCAGTGGCTACCTGGAAGAGAGAAGACTGCACGTGGAAAGGACTTTCAGACCTATGCCAGAAGGTATGTGAGGAAAGATCCAGTGTCCAGGGATCAAGATTGGAAGGCTGGACATCAGAATTGGATTACATACTGGCCAGGCTATACAGAGAGGAATTATGATAGCAGGAGAGGCTCAGATATGAACACTGATCCAGACCCTATCTATAATAGTGAATGGCAGCAAGGGAATAAGCATTCTCATGATAGTGCCTTATGGAAAGACTCGTCTGTGCCAATGTATGATAGTGACCCTATGCTGATTGATGAAGGGGGAGATACAGCAGATGAAACTATTCATTACATGGACTGTTCTCTATCTAAATGCTATTGCTAGCTTTCTGTGAGCAAACACCTCAGCCATCACAAAGAAACCTAACTTTGTTCTTTATTTCCACTGCAAACAGCTCTTAAAGCAGGATTTGGGTTCACACAGTAGCAGCCAGCCAGCTAAAGGCTTTCAGCTGGTCAATTGATAGTAATTAAAGCTGCACCTGATTGTGTGTGTGAGCAAGGGAGAATCACTGCTGGGATCTGCGTGGAAAATAAGCAGAAGTTAACCTAACAAGCAAAGTTTATTCATTTCTTTGTGCCTTTTTATTTGGTAATTATTTGCTAAGAAAACATTAGCTAATTGCCTGACAAGCTGAAGGTTGTTTTCTGGTTTGCTTTGTGACTTTATGTTATCCATTTAAACACTGCAAGTAACCTCATTTATATTGCTACCAAGCATATTTGTGCTGGGTGAATTAAACCCCATCAATAAAAGAAGTATTTTATTGGCCTTACCACTGGTTTCACAACTCAATTATTGTCTTCAGCTGTGTTTGGGAGTGAATGAACTACAATACCCACAATACCTTGCAAGAATCATATGAATATATGCATCGTCAAGATTGTGTAAGTTCTCACCCTAGGCAGCCGTCTGACAAATCCTACCTCTCTTTTGAAAAATCAGAATTATAATACCATGCATGCCATTCAGCAAAACCAGGACCATTTTGATGATAATTTATTTTGTGAAGAGTGATTAAGCAAGTTTTGTAAACATTGTAAACATTCTGTGATCTTCTAGAGGGTAAAACGGAAATTGTGCTTTTATACTGAACCTAATGATATTTTGTTTGCATTTATATTTAGTAGGGGTGTAGTGCAGGAGAAGTGTTTTAAGACCAAAGATGAAGCACAAAGGAAAAAGGAAGAGGGAGAACATGGTAAACATCAGCAGGAGATGCCACCGAGCTGATAACTCTCATGCTCAAGACCTCTGATATTTACAGGAACCCAAACAGAACGCCTTGTGCATCCTGAGAACGAACTCAGGAGAGAAATCTCCCCCAGCCCCCTCCAACAGGTCCCCCAAGGAAGTAGAGGGGGTGGGCTGAGCTGGAGGAGGACCCGAAAACTCCAAAGCCAAGGGCAGAGTCGAGGACGGGCTCTGCTCCCCCTCCATAGGGTCCCCAGAACCCTGGGAAGCAGACGGCAGCCCTTTATGCGGAGCAGTTAACTGAATCTCCTGCTCTACTGAGGTTGCTTTGGTGGTGCAACCTCTGCAGACTCCATTCTCTGATACTGTGTCCCGCCTGGTGCCACAGACCAGACACTGAGGCCTTCCTGGCATGATTGACCCTAAGGAAGACAGAAGTCCGCAGACCCAAGAGAGCCAAAAAGTTAACTTCAATTATTTATACCTATAATATCTATATCTACATGCAATAAACCTCTGTCTTTGGTTCTTTTTATATTTTACTCACAGCTAAATGCCTTCCTCTTCACTTCCCTCCCTCAGGGGGCGTGCAAAAAGGGAGCCACCTACCTCCTGAAGCTAGGGTTCCACTGCTGCAGCAGGCCGCACAGGACCACATGGCCAGCTACCGCGAGGCCGCTGCTCTCCCCTGCGGCTGAATCGCCGCTGTACCTGCCTGCCTCTGCTCGCTGGACCTCTGAAGACGCTCTCCCTCACTGTGCTTAGCTGCTGAGGACTTCGGTGCGGCGGGACCGGCAGGCGGGGCTCCGCTCGTGCTCTGGCCGGAAATGACCCCTCGGCCACACACCGAAGCGGGAAACTGTCCTCCCTTCAGCCAAACAGCTCAGGCAAGCCTCCTCCTCCTGCTCCTCACAGAGGACTGGGCTTCCCCCGAACCCACAGATCTGGGAAAGAAGGGAGTGAGGGAAAGGACAGAAATAAAATATCTCCCTCCTTAAAGCAACAGTGACCTAAAAATTTGCGCAAAAGAAATCAAGAGATTAAGGGAAAAAATTAAACCAATATAAATCTAACCCCTGCAAATTTCCCTAGGAGTCCTAACCCAATGAAAGAACCCGTAAAGCCTATGTCTCTCCAGTAAGCCCTTCTCAGGCTTACTGCCTCCTTCCAGCTGCCTTGGAGACTGAGCTAATACTGGAAGCTGTTGGGTGGTGCCAGTGGTATTTATCCAGGGGGCCATCAAATCAGTGATGAGCTCAGTCTCCAAAGCTGCTGGAAGAGGGGCACAACCCAGATGAAAGGGACTGGACTGGAGGGACGATAAGGAAAACTTTTTCATTGAAAGGGTGGTAGATGCTTGGAATGCCTTCCCGATGGAAGTGGTGGGGGCAAATACAGTGACAGAATTCAAAATGGCATTGTACAGTCATAGTGGATCTCTTTATAGCAAGAGAATGGCATCAAAGCAAACTTAAATATCTTTTATACTTCAATAAATAGAAAGAGCTGATCTGCAGCAGGTACAGCCCTAAACACAGGCATAGAGGGGGGTGACCTGCACAGATCTGCAGTTACAACCACTCTAGCCACTTTACTGGTCAGACTAGATGGACCATCTGCTGTCATATACTATGTTACTATGTATTGAGTGAAAAAATATTTTCTCTAATTAGCTTAGCATAAGATATGCCATACTGGGTCAGACCAAAGTCCATCAAGTCCAGTATCCTTTCTCCAACAGTGGCCAATCCAGGTCACAAGTACCAGGCAGGTTCCCAAAAAGACACACAGGTTCCACAGTGCTTGTCATGGGGAAGCAGTGGATTTCCCAGGTCCTCTTTAATAATGGTTTATGGACCATTCCTCCAGGAACTTGTCCAAACCTTTTTTAAACCCAGCTACAATAACAGTTTTTACTACATACCTCTGGTAACGAATTCCAGAGTTTGATTATGTGTTGAATAAAAAATAATCTCCAGAAACAAGCAGGAATGTAGTCTTCACATATGGGTATTGTCGGTACCGACGGAGCCTGCGTGGGAACGCTCCCCAGCGTCCAATAGGAAAGCTTTTGGGAGCATCCCACAGCGCCTGCATGCTGCCTTTCCAACTCTCCCTCTTCAGTTTTTCACTTTCCGCGGAGCTGACAGGACACATACCCTGTCACCGCAGAAAAATGAGCCTTATTCTTTTGTTTTTTTGTGGTCGTGTCTGCCTTCTTTCGATGCCTACTGGTACCGCTGGTTCTCTTTTTTTCTTCTTTTTCAAAAAACTAGCTTTCTAAAAGAATTTCTTTCAGGGGCCTTTCCCCTCTCGGAGCTAGGTGCCATTTTTGGGCACTAGGCCCATTTTTTTTCAAACATGGAGAAACCAGCTAGTGGTTTCAAGAAACGTTCCAAGTATGGCGGTACCATATCCGTCACCGATACCCATGAATGGTGTCTTAAGTGTTTAGGTTCTGACCATTCTCCATCGGAGTGTGTTTCCTGCAGAAAGATGACTAAGAGGGGCCTGCAGAATAGAGCTGCAAAACTCGGTACCCTTTTTGCCGCAGATACGATGTCAGTTGCAGCAACATCTTCCAGGGCTTCATCTTCCTCCCATGTATCTCAGGTAACTAAACTTAAGTCTTCTAAGACTGGCCGGTCCTTTTGCCCTCGAGGAAAGTTCACCGGCAAAACAGCCCCGGTGGGAGGCCTCAGTCTCCAAAGCATTAACGGGGCTCCAGAATGTTCCAGAGGCTTCCACATCTGCAGAACTACTGGTGCCATGTTCTGGGGTCATAGCCGCTTCCACCGGTACCAACACCCAGGCATCGGCAGGAGCAATGGATCACAGAATCCTCGCTATCGAATGCAGTCTAGCAGCCCTCTTAGCAGCTTCGGTACCGCTAAGACCGCTACAGACGGTTCCACAGGTACCGGTACTGAGTGCCTCGGCGGGTATACTTCCATACTTCCCCCCCATGCCGAGCTTTGAGTCTATCTCAGGTATCGACGCATCGGTACCGAGACACCCTGATACCGACTTCGATCGATAACAGTACTGTCCATTGCAAGAACACCTGGCACATAGATACTTCGAATTATCCGACTCTGATGACTCTGCCGGTACTAGAGCTATCCTTCCAGAGGATCCATCTCCTTCTCAATGCAGAATGTCTCTTCCAGAAGACATGTCCTTCCAGGATTTTATACGTGATTTAGCTCAAGGTCTTGTAATCACGGTGACTCCAGAGAAGGAACCCAGAGCAGAAGAATTAGAAATTCTTCAGTACCCTAAAGCTTCTAATGAGGCAGCTACTCTGCCCATTCACAGAATCTTGCATGATCTTATGCTAAGAATGTAGGAAACTCCTATACCAGTGTCTCCACACTCTTGATGACTCAATACCATGTACCGCGTTCAAAGCTGCACTGGCTTTCAAAAGACTCGGTTACCACACCATTCAATGGTAGTGGAATTGGTGATGCGTAGGATGAAGAGTGCTAAAACACATTCTTCCAATCCTCCAGGCCATGAATCGAGGACGCTCAATGCCTTTGGGTGTCGGTGTTTCCAATCCTCCATGTTGGCAGCCAGGATTAGCTCCTACATTCTCTATATGGGAATGATCCTCAAAGAAGTTACAAGTGACTTGGAGCTCATGAGCCCTCTTCTCCCTGAGGAAAAAAGGGGGGAATTTCTTACTCTGGTCAAACATGCCCAGGATGTCTCTAAATTTGTAAACCGTGCAACCTTTGATTGCTTTGAATGCATTAGCAGAACCTCTGCTATTTCCATTGGTGCACGTCGTATTGCCTGGCTCCAGGCATCAGACTTAGAACAATGGGTGCAAGATAAACTGGGAAACATTTCTCACACAGGAGACAATCTCTTTGGCAAGGATTGGCAAGACAAGGCCAATCAGATTGAATCTGAAAATGCAACCTTGAACAGACTATCAAAGTCTACAGCCAACCCTGCAAAGAAAAAGTCAGCCAATAAACCCTTTTTCAACAAGAAAAATACATTTTACCCATTTTAAACCATTCAGGGACACTGCCCAGTTTATGTTCCCCAGAGGGGGCAACAACAGAACAGACAGCAGAGGAAGCCACAAGTTCCAAGAGGTCAACCGACTCAACAGACTCAGCTTCCTCAGGGGCTTTGACTCCTTCCTAGAGAACTTAGTTTTTCTGCCCCTGAAAGGTCCAGAACCCTTTACCATCCCAGGCAGGTTATGCCATTTTTCCAGAAGATGGCAACAAATAACATCAGAAAACTGGACCCTGTCCATTGTACGAGAGGGGTACAGCCTTCATTTTCACAGCATGTCCCCTCCTACAATTATAAGACAGTTCAATTCTCAGGTCCCTGCCACCAATCTCTTGGGTCAGGAGGCCACATCACTTCTTGCTCAGGGAGCAATAGAAGAGGTACCCATACCCCAACAGGGTACGGGTTTCTACTCCCCCTACTTTCTCATCCCAAAGAAAACAGGGGGACACAGGCCTATACTAGGCCTCAGAGAATTAAACAAGTATCTGTTCCGGGAAAAATTCAAAATGATCTGCCTCGGAACACTCCTGCTATACCTTCAGAGTCAGGACTGGTTATGTTCTCTAGATCTAAAGGATGCATATACACATATTCTCATCCATGCAGATCACAGGATTCCTTTTCCAGGGAAGACACTTCCAATACAGGGTTCTTCCCTTTTGATCTGGCTTCTGCCCCAAGAGTCTTCACAAAATGCATGGCAGTAATAGCAGCATTCCTGAGAACTCTAGGGATATTCGTCTTTCCTACTTAGACGACTGGCTCATCCGAGCATCAACAGCTCGAGAAGTCAGCTTTGCTCTTTCTCGCACCATGTGAATCCTTCGATACTTGGGACTGGTCATAAACCTTCCAAAATCTCATCTCACCCCTTCTCAGTCTCTAGAATTCATAGGGGCTTGTCTATACACAAGGCAGTCAAGGGCTTTCCTGCCACAGCCACGTTGTCTTTGTATAGCACAGCTGGCCTCCCAAGCAGCTATGAAGGTCTTCCTGACTGCTCAGGAGATGCTTCAGCTTCTGGGGCATATGGCATCCACGGTTCATGTGGTTCCTTATGCTCGCTTTCATATGCTAGCAGCCCAGTGGACCCTATCCTCTCAGTGGACACAGGCCTTGGGTCGGCTAACAGACAAAATCAGAAACTCCACACGTCACATTTTGTCCCTGCAATGGTGGGAGTCACTGGAAAACCTTCTCGTGGGTTCTCCTTTCCAGCAGCCTCTATGCCAAACCACCCTAACAACAGATGCGTCCAAGTTGGGTTGGGGGGCTCACTTGCCCGATCTATCAACTCAGGGTCTCTGGACCCTACAGGAGACTTGTTGTCACATAAACTTACTAGAGCTCAGAGCCATTTTCCATGCTGTCTGAGTTTTTCAGGCCCATCTCAGCTACAAGACAGTTCTGGTCCAGACCGACAATCAAGTAGCCATATTCTATGTGAACAAGCAGGGCGGAACAGGCTCTCTGTCATTATGCAAAGAAGCTTTGTGACTATGGGCCCTCGCCAGAGAGTTTCAAATCCACCTTCTAGTGGTATATCTTCCGGGCATTCAAAATCTTTGGGCAGACAAACTCAGTCGAATACTGCTGCCACACGAATGATCTCTACTCTCAGACCAGCTTGCTTGGGTGTTTTGAATCTGGGGAACGCCAGATATAGACCTCTTTGCAAGTCCACAGAATGCCAGACTTCCCCGATTCTGTTCCAGAATTCCGGCTCAAAACTGTCAGGCAAGGGATGCTTTCCTCCTCCATTGGGGTCGGGACTTCCTCTATGCCTTCCCACCCATTCCTCTCATTCCCAAAACTTTGTTCAAGCTTCAGAGAGACAGAGGTCATATGATACTCATAAGAACATAAGATATGCCATACTGGGTCAGACCAAGGTCCATCAAGCCCAGTATCCTGTTTCCAATAGTGGCCAATCTAGGTCATACGTACCTAGCAGTTTCCCCAAAAGACACAGATTCCACAATGCTTGTATTGGGTCAAGCATTGATATCCTGGGTCCCTTTTTAATAATGGTTTATGGACCTTTCCTCCAGGAACTTGTCCAAACCTTTTTTAAACCCAGCTACACTAACAGCCTTTACTACATCCTCCGGTAACAAATTCCAGAGTTTGATTACACGTTGAGTGAAAAAAATATTTTCTCTTATTAGTCTTAAATAGTTTACCCTGTAGCTTCATTGCATGTCCCCTAGTCTTTCTATATTCTGCTAACGTAAACAATCGATCAACGTTTACCTGTTTCACTCCGTTCATTAATTTATAGACTTCTATCATATCTCCCCTCAGCCGTCTCTTTTCCAGGTTAAAGAGCCCTAACCTTTTTAGCCTTTCTTCCTAGGGGTATCCTTCCATCCCCTTTGCCATTTTGGTGGCTCTTCTCTGAACCTTTTCTAATAATGCTATATCCTTTTTAAAATACGACCAGAATTGCACACAATATTCAAGGTGCGGTCGCACCATGAAACGATACAGAGGCATTATAATATCCTTTGTTTTATTTTCCATTCCTTTCCTTATGATACCTACCATTCTATTTGCTCTCTTGGCCACCGCTGCACACTGGGCGGAGGGTTTTAACATGTTATCCACAATGACGCCTAAATCTTTTTCCTGGGTGGTGGTTCCTAATGTGGAACCTTGTATCGTGTAACCATAGTTTGGGTTGTTCTTCCCTAGGTGCATAACTTTGTACTTGTCCACATTAAATTTCATCTGCCATTTAGATGCCCAGTCTTCCAATTTATCAAGATCCTCTTGCAATTTTCCACAATCCTCATGGGTTTTAACAACTTTAAATACTTTTGTGTCATCTGCAAATTTGATAACCTCGCTCGTTATTCCCTTTTCCAGGTCATTTATGAATACGTCAAAAAGGAGCGGACCCAGCACAGATCCCTGGGGTACACCACTATTATCCTTTCTCCATTGGGAAAATTGGCCATTTAGCCCTACCCTCTGCTTTCTATCTTTTTACCAGTTCCTGATCCACAATAGTACACTGCCTCCTATCCCATGACTCTTTAGTTTTGCCAAAGGTCTCTGATGAGGGACCTTGTCAAAGGCTTTCTGAAAGTCCAAATACACTATATCAACCGATTCACCTTTGTCTACCTGTTTATTCACACCTTCAAAAAAAACATAACAGATTAGTAAGACAAGATCTTCCTTGTCTAAAGTCATGTTGGCTGTCTCCCATTAAGCCATGTTCAGCAATTTTGCTCTTTATGATGATTTCTACCATTTTTCCCAGTACTGACATCAGGCTCACCGGTCTGTAGTTTCCCGGATCACCCCGGAACCCTTTTTAAAAATTGGCATTACGTTCGCCATCCTCTAATCTTCAGGTATTACAGATGATTTAAATGGCCATGGCAGATGTGGTATCCTCTGCTTCTGCGTCTCTCTCAGGCCACACCTCTGGAATTGGGATGTGCTCCAGAGCTTCTGTCCCAGGAAAACTGGATGCTATTGCATCCGAATCCCCAGTCTCTGCACCTCAGGGCCTGTTTGCTGAAAGCCTAGGATTCTCGGATATCAACCTATCTCAACAGGTAAAGGATATCCTTGTGGCTTCCAGGAAGCCTTCCACAAGGCGAACCTATGCCTTTAAGTGGAAGAGATTCTCTGTATGGTGTTCTCCTAGGGGACTTAACCCCCATACAGTGCCTGTCGAATCGCTTCTGGAGTATCTACTCCATTTATCTGATTCTGGTCTTAAGACCAATTCAGTAAGGGTCCATCTTAGTGCCATTGCTGCTTTTTGTGAACCGCTGGATGGACAACCTATTTCCTTTCATCCACTCGTAGCAAACCGGTGGCATGGGATCTGAATCTTGTTCTCAGGCAGCTCATGAAACTGCCCTTTGAGCCTTTAGCCACTACAGCTCTAAAGTTTCTTTCTTGGAAGGTCATCTTCCTAGCTGCCCTCACTTCTGCAAGACGCATCAGTGAGTTACAAGATTTAGTGGTGGATCCATGATAAGGTAGTTCTTAGGACTCATCCTCACTTTATGCCAAAGGTGGTTTCACCTTTTCATTTAAACCAAGCGGTTTACCTTCCTGAATTCTTCCTTAGGCCTCATGCCTCTAATGCAAAAAGGAATCTTCATACCTTAGATTGTAAAAGAGCTTTAGCTTTTTACCTTCAAAGAACTAAGCAACATAGAAAATCTTCTCAGCTTTTTGTTGCTTTTGATTCTAGTCATTTAAGACTTCCAGTTTCCAAAAGAACTCTCTCTAGGTGGATTGCAAACTGCATATCCTTTAACATAAGAACATAAGATATGCCATACTGGGTCAGACCAAGGTCCATCAAGCCCAGTATCCTGTTTCCAACAGTGGCCAATCTAGGTCATACGTACCTAGCAGTTTCCCCAAAAGACACAGGTTCCGCAATGCTTGTACTGGGTCAAGCATTGATATCCTGGGTCCCTTCTTAATAATGGTTTATGGACCTTTTCTCCAGGAACTTGTCCAAACCTTTTTTAAACCCAGCTACATTAACAGCCTTTATTACATCCTCCGGTAACAAATTCCAGAGTTTGATTACACGTTGAGTGAAAAAATATTTTCTTTTATTAGTCTTAAATATTTATTTATCCCACAACATCCTCGTCTCAATGATCAGATCCAACACTCCATTCTACCCATACCTTGGTCCGATCATGCACTCATCCTCTTCTCAGTCCCCTACTCTGCCCATAGAAGCCAACCACACAGCCAGCTCCAACATACCTGTAAATTCAAGCAATTTAATGCAGCCAACTTCTTGGAGCAAACTATCCCTTCACTTGACCAGCTAGACAATACCAACCTAGACCAAGAGTCCTTCATAGCTAATTGGAATGAAATCTTATCCTCAGCCTCCCTACTCCCACCCAAGCAACTTCCTCAAAAACACCGAAGAAGAACCCCCTGGTTCTCCACAAACCTGAGAAACCTTAAAAGGGAACTTAGACGTCTTGAACATAAATGGAGACGTACACAAGACCCCAATATACATATTGACTACACAACTAAACTCCAATCCTACTGCTTAGAAACACTCACTCACAAAAGAGAGTATAATGAGAATATCATCCAAAAAGCTCTTAATAAACCACGAGAACTCTATCACCAAATCCCTAATTAATGAACCTCTACAACATGACCAACCACCAAAAATATCTGCACAAACTATAGCTAACCATCTTACTTCTAAATTCCTCCCACCTTTAACCGATAACCCTCAACCCACCTCTATCCATGGCACCCAAATTCATGAGGCAACCCTTCCAGACTCATGGAATGCGTTTCATACCATCACATTAGCCAATGTATCTGATGTTATTAAAGAACTGAATGCCTCAACTTCTGCCCTTGACCCTTGTCCTGTCCCCTGGATTAAATCTACCAGAAGTTCTCTCTCTCCTTACATCTTGAATATTGTACAAACCTCTCTCCAGTCAGGCTCCGTTCCACCTTCACTTAAGAGTGCCTCTATCCGTCCAATCCTAAAAGGTACAAAACTAGACCCCACTTCGCCATCTTCCTACAGACCCATATCTAGTATCCCTTTCCTTGCAAAAATAACTGGGAAACTTGTCCAAATCCAACTTCAGGACTACATTGATGACCACTCCCCCCTTGACTTATTCCAAATGGATTCAAAAAACATCACGGAGTTGAAACCCTCCTCACTTCCTTACTCGATTCCCTTTATGCACACACCCAGAACTCCACCCAAGGATGTCTACTCATTTTCCTAGACTTATCCGCTGCTTTTGACTCCCTCCCCCACCATCAACTCCTACACAGACTTCATGATATAGGTCTGAGAGGCACAACCCTAAAATGGTTCAAATCCTACCTTGAGGACAGAACACAACAGGTCCGTATTGGAAGTGATACTGCCCTCCCCTTCACACTAAAACAAGGCGTACCTCAAGGATCCAGTCTATCAGCGTTACTCTTTAATATCTTCCTCCAACCTGTATGCACGATCTTCCAAAATTATGGCATCCAGTATCAAATATATGCAGACAACATGATGTGTTTCACCCCATTTAACCTCTCTAACCCTAATTTCTCTAAGCTAAATGAATGTCTAACCAGCTTCAAATCCTGGCTCTCTCAACACAACCTAATAATCAATCAATCCAAAACTGAAGCACTCCAAGTCTTCTCTAACTCCTCCTACATCCCCCCTACAACCCTCACCTTTGACGATCTCACTCTCACTATAAAAAACCAGGTGAAATATCTTGGTATCATACTCGATCAGAGCTTATCTTTCTCAGATCAAATAAAGAAAACCACTAACACAGTATACGCTAAGCTACGCACACTCAGGAACCTCAAACCTCTCTTAAGCCCCGACTCCTTTCGCACTGTCTGTCAGGCCCTTACAACCCCCTCGCTTGACTATTGTAATCTGATCTATCAGGGCCTCCCCAAAAACTCTATTCAACCCCTCTAACTAGCCCAGGATACATTAGCGCGTCTCATAACAAACAATCCTAGACGAGCTCATATTACACCTATTCTCTATGATCTCCACTGGCTCCCAATTCATCACCGAGTAAAATTCAAGGTTCTCACTCTAATACACAAAATTATTTCTAAGGAGTCAGCTCCATGCCTCTCCCCTCTCCTTGCTTTCTCCAACAACACTAGAAATCACCGTTCTATCACTAAAAACTTACTGACTGCACCTACAATTAAAAAACACTGTAAACAATCTACATGCAACAGGACCTTTTCCCTCTATGCTCCATCCCTTTGGAACACCCTTCCACATGAGCAATTGCATGAGCCACACTGATTTCAGGAAAAAGTTAAAGACTCATCTCTTCCTTGATCATTTCTCTCTCCCACCCTAATACCTAAACCCCTCTTTTTTTACCTCCCTACCCTTGTTCCATTAAACTGTTCAATACTCCCATCCGTAGCTATGCACATACATATGTAAATAGTTGTTCACTGTTCACTGTAATTAATTATATATTATAATTTTGTTTTTCATGTTTTATTCTGTACCCTGTTAGTCGTTCCTTGTAAACAGTTGCAATATACTGCCTTTTATTGTTCTATGTAAACCGTTTTGATTTGTAGAAAGACGGTATATAAAACATGTTAAATAAATAAATAAATAGTTTACCCTGTAGCTTTATTGCATGTCCCCTAGTCTTTCTATATTCTGATAACGTAAACAATCGATCTACGTTTACCCGTTCCACTCCGTTCATTAATTTATAGACTTCTATCATATCTCCCCTCAGCCGTCTCTTTTCCAGGTTAAAGAGCCCTAACCTTTTTAGCCTTTCTTCATAGGAGTATCCTTCCACCCCCTTTACCATTTTGGTGGCTCTTCTCTGAACCTTTTCTAATAACGCTATATCCTTTTTAAGATACGGCGACCAGAATTGCACACAGTATTCAAGGTGCGGTCTCACCATGGAACGATATAGAGGCATTATAATATCTTTTGTTTTATTTTCCATTCCTTTCCTTATGATACCTAGCATTCTATTTGCTCTCTTGGCTGCCGCTGCACACTGGGCGGAGGGTTTTAACATGTTATCCACAATGACGCCTAAATCTTTTTCCTGGGTGGTGGTTCCTAATGTGGAACCTTGCATTGTGCAACCATAGTTTGGGTTGTTCTTCCCTAGGTGCATAACTTTGCACTTGTCCACATTAAATTTCATCTGCCATTTTGATGCCCAGTCTTCTAATTTATCAAGATCAATATGAGAGTAAGGGACTTTCTCTTGAAGGCCATGTCATAGCTCACAACATGAGAGCAATGGCAGCCTCAATGGCTAATCTTCGTTCTGTGTCCATTCTGTGTACATGCCTTTACAGCCCACTATTGCTTAGACAAGGACTCCCGTCGGGATGCCTCATTTGGCCAGGCTGTGCTCCAGCATCTCTTTCAGACTTAATACAACTCCTACGCACTGTCCCGGGTTTCGATGCTAGAGATCCATGGGAGGAAGCATAACCAATCTCACCTGGGGTTCGCAGCTTGCTGTGGTCATCCCCCTGACATCTCTCAGCTGGGGAGTCCCCATATGTGAAGACTACATTTCTACTTGTTCCTGGAGATAAGCGTAGTTACTCACCTGTAACAGGTGATCTCTGTGAACAGCAGGAATCAATTTTCACAACCCACCCACCTCCCCTTGGAGTTGTCTCTATCTATCTCTCTTTCTCTACTCTCTCCTTTGGTCTCAGCTGTAAACTCAACTGAAGAGGGAGAGTTGGGAAGTCGGGAAGGCAGCATGCAGGCGCTGTGGGATGCTCCCAAAAGTTTTCCTATTGGACTCTGGGGAGCGTTCCCACGCAGGCTCCGTTGGTACCGACGATACCCATATGTGAAGACTTATTCCTGCTGTTCCCGGAGATCACCTGTTACAGGTGAGTAACTACACTTTTTCTCTTATTAGTCTTAAATGGGTTAGACTGTAGCTTCATGGCATATCCCTTAGCCTTTCTACTTTTTGAACAACCAATCTACGTTTACCTATTTCACTTTTCAAATGACTATTTGTACCCAGAAGTAGGCAGTCATAGATGTGTGGTGCCATTCTAAAATCAGTCATGCATGTGTATTTTTACAGATGGCCCCAGACACACCTCCGCCACACCCTCATGCAAGATAAACCTGATTGCACTGGTCACTTGCAAATTTGGGCCTTTCTAAAATGACTTTTGAGTTGTGGATGTCATTGGCACATCTGAATTGGTGCTTTCAGATGTGAAAATCATGAATAGAGCTTCTAAAATGGCCCCTTATTTCATACAGTTCACCTTTATCTACCTGTTAATTCACATCTTCAAAAATATGTAGCGGATTGGTGAGGCAAGACATCCCTTCGCTAAATCAACGTTTGCTTTATCCCATTAAGCCACGGCTATATGTTCAGTAATTTAGTTTTTTAGAATGGTTTCTACCATTTTGCGTCACACTAACATCATGCTCACTGATCTGTAGTATCCCGAATCACAGTCACCCCTAGGACCCTTTTTAAAAACTGGCATTACATTGGCCATGCTCCGATTTTCAGGTACTATATAGATGATTTTAATGATGGTTTACAAATCACTAATAGGTCTTCAGTTTCATTTTTTAGTGCTTTCAACATCCTATGATGCATACAATCCAAGGTAAGTGATTTGCTTCTCTGTCAAATTGCTCTATTATATCTTCCAGGTTCGCTGAGATTTGTTCCGATGTCTTCAGTTCATCACCTTTAAATATCATTTCTGGCATAAGTATCTCTTCTACATCATCTTCAGTAAAGAGCTAAACAAAGAATTAATTTAGTTTCTCCGCTATGGCCTTGTCCTCCCTTAGTGCCCCTTTTACTCCTCTATCATCTAATGGTTCAGCTAACTCCCTCACAGGCTTTTTGATTCAAATGTACTTGGAAAACGTTTTTATTATGAGTTTTTGCTTCCATGGCAAGCATCTTTTCAAAATTTCTCTTTGCCTACTTTATAACTACTTTAAATATAACTTGCCAGTGCTTATGCTATTTCCTGTTTCCTTTAGATAATTTTTCCATTTTTTGAAAGATGGTTTTTTGGCTATAATAGCCTTTCTCACCTCACCTGTAAACCATGCCGGCACTCATTTGGCCTTCCTTCCACCTTTTTTATCTTTAAATCTTTTATTAAGTACATTTAACAAAAACATTTCAACACCATTCTTTTTCAGAAATGATATGAACAGTTCCCATTTCCTCCCTCCCTTCCCTCGTCTCCCTTCCCTCCCTGCGCAAATACTCCAGCACTCCACTCCTTTCTGTCTCAAAACCTGCTCTCCTTTGTCTCCTTAAGGCAGTTAGCTTTTCCATAACATATAGCTGTCTCAGTCGCCCACACAATTGTTACAACTGTGGAGGATCTAGCTGTTTCCAGCAATATGCCAACTCACATTTACCCACACTCAGACAAACCATGATCTGTTTCCTCTGCTTCCCTGGGCCCCCCTTGCTCCACCATCTCAGCAGATGGGCCCCGGCTCTACTTCAACTTCCACACCCACCACTTGTTTTATCCAAGCTTGGACAATCTTCCAAAACCCTACCATCTTGGGACAAGTCCACCAAATATGAATAAATGATTATGGTTATTTATTTGATATACCGCCCTTCTTTGAAAATCAGAGCGGTTTACAAAATGCAAAGGTTCAGAGTGGGCACAAGTCCAGAAAATTTAAAAGAAATTACAGTTTGTGACAGGACAGTGAAAGTGAGTAGATAAACAAGACATAGAGGACAGAGTAAAAGTTATACTTGGGAGGACAGGATCAGACAAAAGGGGAAGGAAGGTCAAAGGCTAAGGAGGAAAGGTGGGTTTTAAGGTTCTTCTTGAAAGTGATATGACGGGGTTCTAGCCTGAGGGAGGAAGGCAGTGAGTTCCAGAGTGCGAGGCCAATGAAAAAAAATGCAGAGGAGCGTGTAGATTGGAGGTGGGCATAAGAGGGGGAGGGGAGGTGAAGGCGATTTACGTGGAATGAACGGGGGGTATGCCTGGGAGTATGGAATGTGATAAGATCTGCCAAATATTGTGGAGTGCTGGTATGGAGAGCTCGGTGGACTAGAACAAGTATTTTGAAGTGAGTGGAGGTGAATAAGAAGAGGTGTAATGTGATCCCGCTGTGTTGTGTGTGTGATAAGTCGAGCAGCAGTGTTCTGAGTTCGTTGTAGTCTAAGTGATTGTGACTGAGTAAGACCAGTGAGGATGGAATTGGATACATCAACACCGGACATGACCAATGACAGCAGGAGAGTGGTGAGAGTGGGTGGAGTAAGAAAAGGACGGATTGCACGGATCTGGCAAAGGAAGAAAAAAGAAGTTTTGGTGATATGTGAAATGTGTGCCCGTAAAGAAAGATCGGAATAAAAAAAAACACCTAAGTATCGAAAGGAAGAGACCAGGGGCATAGGTGCTCTGGAGAATGAGGGGGCCACTGGAGGGGAAGGACTACTGTGGGTGAACCAAATAGCAATGGTTTTTGTTAGGTTAAGATGTAGACAGTTAGAAGTAAGCCAATCCGTAACAGCTGAGCGGCAAGAGTTAAGAATGGTGAGGTCAGGATGAAGAGGAGAGGTGTGGTGAAGAAGGACTAGGTCATCTGCGTAGTAGAAGGCAGAAATCCCAAATTGTTGTATTAAGAGGGCAAGTGGTGCTAGGAAGAGATTAAAGAGGAGGGGTGCTAGAACAGAGCCTTGGGGGACCCCACAGAGAAGTGGAAAAGGATCAGAGGTTGGAGTAGTGCTGGAAGGGGAAAGAACTGTGCAGGACCGAGAGGAAAGGAAAGAGTGAAACCATCTATAAACTGTGCTGCAGAGACCAGCCTCATGTAGGCGGAGGAGGAGAAGGGAGTGGTCCACTAGGTTAAAAACTGCAGATAGGTCTAAGGACACCGCCACTGAGAAGTCACCATGATCGTGAGCCACATGTAGGTCATTGGTGAAAGCAAGGACAGTCTCAACGCTATGTCCTTGTCGGGGGTGGAGAAAATTGGTAGAGTCAAGGTGGTGGGATAACTGTGCAAAGACGTTTTTTTCTAGAATCTTAGAAAGAAAGGGGAGATTGGAAACGGGGTGGTAGTGGGCGGGACTCAGAGGGTCCAATGAGGGCTTCTTAAGAATGGGACGGATGAGAGCGTGCTTCCATGGAAGGGGAAAAGTACCTGTAGAAAGACTAGTATTGATCATGGTGAGAACAGAAGGGATGAGAGCAAGAGAAGGTGTGAGCAGTCAAGAGAAAGGGATAGGGTCAAGAGAGCAGTGTGTCTTATTGGAGGAAGAAATTAATTTGATAACTTCGGCAGTGGTGATCGGATGAAATGAGGCCCATGTGTGCAAGAGATGGGAAATGGGTGGAGGGGATGGGGATGGAAGAGGAGAAGAGATGGGGGGGGGGGCAGTAAGGCAGAGATGTCCTGAGGGAAAACATCTTCTCGCTAAAGAAAGATGCTAGTATGGAGGGAGATGGGGCTGACTGGGGAGGCTTGGGGGCGGAGTCAGAGTGGAGTGATGTGAGGGATTTAAGGACAGTTAAAGGTGTAAATAACCTCTCCCCCTCTCCCCCAACCTCTCCAATAATTTTTGGAAACTGAGGGGAACATTTTATGAAGTCTAAGAGGCATATAATACCACCTCATTGCTACTTATACCAATTCTCTCGGATTGCTACCAAGAGGGGCATTTTCTTAACCTGTTTGATAATTGCCTTCCATTGCTTGATATCTAATTCTATCCCTAAGTCTTTTTCCCATTCAATCATATAGCGTTGTTTGGTCCACGTTGCTCCCCTTATTGCCCTATAGAGTGCAGAGATCAAGCCCTTAGAATTTTTCTCCCATACCACAGGACCTCCAATTCAGTAAAAGTTTGTCCCATCCCTTCCCTCCCCAGCTTTTGAAGGAGGTAATGGATCACCTGTCCATATTGAAACTTATCTCTCTCCTATAGGCCATATGTCTCGTATAAGTCCTCAAAAGGTACCCATTCTTCTCCATCAATTAAGTGGTAGAACTACTTTAACCCTACCCTTTCCCACCTTCTATAAATCCCCCCCCCCCTTCTGTCTCGGGAAGAAAGTCCACCGTGTGGCACAACTCTCTCATTACTGAGAATGCTCGATATCCTCCATCTTTTTTCCTTCACACCTTGTCCCATATCCCCAGTACATGTTTTAAAAATGGGTTCCCCCTCTCAGGTAATCCCCTTTTGTCCCTGTTCACCCATGGTAGATTTCCCAGTGGACTTCTCTTCTCTCAGTCTTCTCAAGGGCCAGCACATTCTTCTCTTCCTGTCCAGCTCGCCATTCCATTAGATGGTGAATCTGTGCTGCCCAGTAATATGCTTGGAAGTCAGGCACTCTTAACCCCCCTTCCTCCCACCTTTTGTATAGGACCATCTTAGCCACTCTCGGAGGCTTCCTCTTCCAGATGAAACTGAACACATTCCTCTGTAGGTCTCTAACATACCTTATTGAAATCTGTATCAGGAGGGCCTGAAAGAAATACAGTACTCACAGCAAGATATTCATTTTGACTGCCGCTATCCTTCCTAACCAGGACATTTCTAATCCTTGCCAACCCTGTAGATCCTTCCCTAGCGCGAGATGGTTGGCGTCATATAGGGTCATATGATGTGCTGTTATACGCATTCCTAAATATCTGAGTGCTTCTTGTGCCCACATAAATGGGTACTTATCTCTTCATGTGTCCTAGGACCTCTCAGTCCAGGTTGATATTTAGTGTCTCTGTCTTTTCCAGGTTCATTTTGAACCCTGATACCTCCCAGTATCTCTTTAATTCCCCCAACGCTACTGATAGCATCTATTTGGGTTTCGTTACCGCTAATAAGATATCATCTGTGAATAGTGAGATCTTATGCTTCTGTCCTCCATCTTCCACACCCTTCACTTATTTATTTATTTACCATTTCTTATATACCGCCTTTCATGATATCAAGGCGGTTTACATTGAACAAACTGAAATTACAATGAACAGGGCATTATAACTTGGAGACAGCTATTTTACAGGGAACATGGGTAATGGAGGGTTAAGTGGCTTGCCCAAAACCACAAGGAGCACCTGTGGGACTAGAAACCCCAGTCCTTCCGGCCCCAAGGTTGCTGTCCTCTAGTGGGATTTGAACCCCTGACCTTCTGGCCTGAGGTAACTTGCCCCAACCACTAGGCCACTCCTCCCTCCATAGCACTGGATCATTTGCTCTCACTGCTTGTGCCAGTGGTTCCACCACCAAAGCAAAGAGCAGACAGGGGTCAGCCCTGCCATGTACCCCAATCAAGTGGGAAGGCTTTGGTATAGTGACCATTAATTTTTACTCATGCACGGGATATAAAGCTTGTATCCACCCCACAAACCCAGGCTCAAATCCCATTTTATGTAGCACCTGGAACAAGACACCCAGATCCACTGTATCAAACACTTTTTCAGCATCAATAGAAAGAAGCATTGCTTCCTCTTGTTGCTGGTGCACCACCCATACCTCATTGAGTACTCGGATATTGTCTGAGACTTTCCGCCCATCTATGAACCCCATCTGGTCCCATCATAGTAAGCCCGGCATCCACCTGGCCAGGCGGTTAGCTAAAACTTTTGCCAATATCATTATATCCATATTTAGCAACAATATTGGGCAATAAGATCCACAATATAGAGGGTCCTTGCCTTCCTTTGTTAGGACCGTTATCCCTGCCGTAAGCATGTCTGGGGATAGTTGCCCCCCTTTTTGTATGACCTCATTGAAAGTTGTACCCATCACTCGTGCTACCTCCTCCACAAATACTTTTATAGAAGCTACTGGGTAGCCCATATAGCCCTGAGGACTTCACAGTGGCTAACTCTGTAATCACTATACTTATTTCCTTTCCTCATATCTCCTCCTCCAACATATCACGTGCCTCTTCCCTTAATGTGGGTAGGTCCACCTCGCAGGGTATTGCTCACCTGCTCCTTAGTAACCCCTTATTGTCAGGTATATATAGGGCTCCTATAAGTTTCGCCATCCTCAAAACTTCCCCTGTGTCCCCTTTAATCTGGATTATAGTGGCTAGTGCTTCTCTTTTCTGCAACTTGTGCGCCAGCAGCCTCCTCGCTTTGTCCCACCACTCATAATAGCGCTGGAGGACTCTCTCTGGAATGCTATTGCCTCCATCTGGAACTTATGTAGCTCCATCCATCAATTGTTGCATCAATTGTTTCAACTCTTAGGAATTATCCTTCTGCAGCTTCCTTAATAGCCCTCTGCAACTTTGTTTCCTATTCCAACCTTCCCTTTATAAGCCTCGCAGCCACATTACCAACCATCCTGGAACTACTGCTTTCATTCCCTCCCAAAGAGTGACATCTCCCACCTCACCAGTATCATTCAATTGCCAGTACTCCTGTATACTAGCCCTCACGTTTTTGACCACTTCCTCCCATTTTAAAAGACTTTCGTTCAGCCTCCAAAATCACAGTCCATCCCCTCTATGGTCCTCTAGATCTACCTATTCAGGCTCATGATCTGACCAAGTTATGTTTCCTGACTTGGCCTCCCTCATCCGAAGCTCGCAAACCTGCTCCACCAGTACATAATCAATCCGAGTGTTGCTATTGTGAGGGTGTGAGAAGAAAGTGTAGTCCCGTCATTCACTATTATTTACCCTCCATATGTCTGCTAATTGATACCACTTCATTATCCCCCTCACCACCCTCCTACTCCTCCTACCCCCATCTCCTCCTTTGGTCTGCCTGTCCCATCAGGGATTTAATGCCAAATTGAAATCTCCCAACAAAATGAGCTTTCCTTGTACAGATTTCTCCAATAAGGCTCTAACCCCCTGCCAGAAAGGAGCCTGGCCCACATTGGGTGCGTAGACATTTGCCACCATAATCTGCTCCCCCTGCAGCTCACCCTGCAATATTAGTACCCAATCCTCCCCACCCCACAACCTCTGAAATCTGGAAGGGACAGCTATGTCTAATCACTATTTCCCATCAGCCCCGGCAGGCTTAACAGAGCCACGAGAGGTCAGAGAAGCTCTCTCTTCGTGGCTCTGAAAGCCCGCGCTTTGGGACTCCATCCGGAGCTGATGCTGCAAGGAGACTTTGCTGGTCAGGGGGGGGCCCCACGGCGGGACGCTTGATTCTGCCGCTGCCACGGCGGCAGCGGCAGTTGTAGCAGCAGCCAGTTTGCTTTTTTATCTATTTGGGCTGATGTGGGGAAGGGGGTTAGGACTGGTAATGGGCTATGGGGGGGGGGGGCAAAGACTGGAAGTGGGCTGATGGGGGGGTTAGGACAAGTAATGGGCGAAGGGCGGGGCTAGGATTTGAAATCTGCAGATGGGTGGTAGGAATGGTAATAGGCTGATGGGGGGCTAAGACTGGAAATGGGCTGATGGGGGGGTTAGGACATAATGGGCTATGGGGTGGGCTAAGACTGGAAATGGGCTGATGGGGGGTTAGGACTAGTAATGGGCTATGGGAGGGCTAGGACTGGAAATGGGCTGATGGGGGGTTAGGACTGGTAATGGGCTATGGGGAGGCTAAGACTAAAAATGGGCTGATGGGGGGTTAGGACTGGAAGGGGGCTGATGGAGGGTTAGGACTAGTAATGAGCTGATGGGGGCTTAGGACTGGTAATGGGCTATGGGGGGGTTGCTAGGACTGGAAATGGGCTGAGTGGAAGGAAGGCTTGAACTGCAAATAGCTGATGGGGAGGGGGGCTTGGAATGGAAATGGGCTGTGAGGGGAGGGAGCTATGACTGGAAAAGGGCTGAGTGGGGGGGGTTGGACAGGAAATGGGCTGATGTAGGGGCTAGGATAGGACTGGAAATGGGCTTTTGGGGGTGTTAAGATTGGAAATAGGCTGTGGTGGGGGCTTGGATTGAAATGGACTCATGGAGGGGCTAGAACTGGAAGTAGGCTCATGGGGGGCTGATGGGAGCTGGTATTGGAAATGAGCTGATGGAGGGACTCGGATAGGACTGGAAATGGATTGGGGAGCTAGGACTGGAAATGGGCTGATGGTGGGGCTAGGATAGGATTGGAAATGAGCTTATGGGGGGCTAGGACTGGAAATGGGCTGATGCGGGGACTAGAAGGGAGTGGATGCCTGGTGGGGCTGGAACTAGAAGGGAGCTGATGTTGGGGGAGGATTAGAATGGGATGGAGCTGGGAGAGTGAAATGGAGAGGGGAAAAATATTTTGTGTGGGAGGGAAGACAAATCTACAATTGGCCGGATATTGGGAGAGTAAGTGGGGATTGAGGATGGAGGTGTAAAATTTGAGTGGATGAAATAGGAATGAGGAAAGAGCAAAAGGAGAAAGATTAGTATGTTAAGGCAGATGTAGAGAGAGAACGGAAAAAAACTAGAAGAGAGAAGAAAGGGCAAATGGACAGCAGACGATGGAGAGTTAGCAGAAGACATGAAGAAACCAGAAGAAAGTGGCTGGAGCAATTGCAACTGAAATAAAATGCACAAAAGGTAGAAAAATATCTCTTTATTTTGAATTTATTAACTGGAATATGTCAGCTCTGGGAAATGTGCATCATTAACATCTGCGTTTTGTTTAGTATAAGAGGAAATTAATTTATAGTTTTATTTCTACAGTGTTGTTGTACATTCCAAGTTTGACTTTTGGGGTTCCCAGTTTAATTATTGTCTTCCTATTTCTAAATTGTGATTCCTTGTTTGGTGATGGTCTATGTTCTGCATGTGTAATTGAGCTGAGGTATTCTGTTTATGTAATTCCTATTTGACATTAGCACTTGTTCTCTTTCCCTAGTAGGTCATGTATTGTTATTCTCTGAAATGTATTGGTTTAATATTTACAGTGTTTCCTTTTGATAGGTAGAGTATGGTGCTTATGTGAGTCCTGGTAGTGCTGTTAGGATACGGCGGGTTTGCTATGGGTTCTAAAAGGGCAGTGTTTGTAGTAGTTCCTAATGTGCCTGGCGGTTAGCACTGGATTATAGTAATGTAGAAATCTTTTAGTCTTTCTTTATCCGTACACTCATTAAGAGGCATGTTTACTAAAAGTTAGTGTATGGTAACATTATGCAAATATTTATGCAAATGAGGCCCCGCACCGAGTCTCCGCACATGGCCCTGCACTCCCCTTGGGCCGCCCCTGGGTGGGAGTGAGTTCTAAAGGGTGGGAGCATATAGTGAGAAAGCTCTGCTGATGGTTCTTTGGCTGTAAGATGGTTTGTCAGTGGGTATTTCAAATAAGTTGGTTGTAGAACTACTTCTGTGTCTAACGGTGGTATTGTTTGCTAGTAGGGAAGAGATGCTGACCGCTGTTTGTTTGGTTAGAATTTTGTGTGCATTTTGGATGACTTTGTATTTGGTCCTGCTTATGATGGGCAGCCAGTGAAGCTGCTTAAGCAGTGGAGTGATGTAGATTTGCTGGGATTTTACCAGAATAGTTCTAGCTATCGTGTTATGCGCTAGCTGTATAGTGTGCTCTTGGGAAAACCCTGGTAGATGGAATTGCTGTAATTGAATACTAGAGTGATTACTGCTTAACAAACTATGCAGACGTCGACTGGGGAGAGGAGTTTGTGTAGGTTCTTTAATGTGCATAGCTTAAAATAGACAGACTTGGTAATTTGGCTTATGTGTGACTGAAAGTTGAGTCCTTGCTCGAGTGTTATGCTGAAATAGTAGGCCTGGGATTTGACTGTAAGTGGGGTATTGCTTATCAATATCGTAGGTAGTGGATTGAAGTGCTTGTTTCTAGTGATCTGGAGTGCTTATCTCCCTCCCACCTTTCATCATCTGCCCCTTGCCCTCTTTATCTCCACCCCATTCTGCCCTATTCCCTTCCCTTCCGCCCATCCATCCACCTTAACGCACACATACTCCACATCCCTTTCACAGTCATTCTGTCTCCACCTTGCTGTCCCCCACTGGGAAATAACTTTATAACATTGAACCAATAATTATAACATAACATTATCTGGCATCAGCCATCCTCTTATGTGTATTATGCCCCATGTAATGATTAGTCACACAGTTGCATATGAGTTCACCCCAATCCTTTTCAAGATATTCCAGTAACCATAGGGTTCTGGGCTCTTCCCCTTGGAAAGGCATTTCAGTCTCTTGCCCTTGGCTGAAACCCTCTGCCATTTCAATCCAGAGGTCTTAGACACTACCTTCTGTGCCTTGCTCTCCTGCATGCTAGAAGTGCCTGGCACCGACTCTAGGCCCAGTTTCTTTAATACCTGCTACACCTCTCCAATTGTCTTAACTTGTCAGAAGACTCCCTTCAGAGTCATTAGGAGGCCAAATGGAAATAGCCATTTATAACGCAGTCCCTCCCTCCGAAGTAAAGCTATCACCTCCTGTAGTTCTCATTGGTGTTGTAGCATTCCCAGTGAAAGGTTATTATATAATGCCACATTCCAGCCTTCCCACTTGAAAGACCCTTGTTTTCTCGACATGGCTAGCAGTTTCTCCTTCATTGGCTAAAACTGTATGCAAGCCACTATGTCCCTAGGGCGGTTCTCCCGCACTGGCCCCAGTCCTCGATGGGCCCTCTCTATTTGGAGCAATGCATTGTCAGTGTTGCTATCTGGTCCTGCTGTTACGAGTAAAGCTCTGAATACGCGCAGCAATACACTTTGTACTGGGACTCCTCAGGAATACCCCTCGCTCTCAAATTACATCTGCTAGATCTGTCCTCAAAATCTTCTGTCATCTCCGGCAGCTGTTCCTTCCAGTCTGAATGAAGATCAGTTAGGTCTTCTTCATGCTGTTCTACATTTCCCTCCATCTCCTCTATGCGTGCCCCCAAGTCTGCCACATCCTGCCTTACCGCCTCCAGAGTTTCCTTCAACTCATTCTTCATGCCGCAAATTTCAGCTTTTAAATCATCACTGAGTTCACTCAACCATGACTTTAGGGTTTCTGATGCACCAGAGCCCCATTCTGCATTGAGCACCGTGTCTGCTTCCCTCGTGCTCCCAGCAGCCATTTTAGTATCACTCTCTGCACTCTGGGCCGATTCGGCAGCAGCATAAGAGAAGCGGTATTCTGCCAGCTGCTTCTTTACCTTATTTACTCAAGATGTAACTAAGAAATACCTTATTTACTCAAGATGTAACTAAGAAATCCTATCCCCTGTATATATGTTATTTACAAATATGTACAAAGTTTCCCAAAGTTAAATTCCCAGTTGACTACTCCTGTTATATGTAAACTTATCACAATTTGTTGATTGTAATGAGTATTTCTGTTTAATGTAAACCGCGCTGATGAAAAAGAGTGCGGTATAAAAGAACAATAAATAAATAAATAAAAATGTTCTCCCCCCATCTGCCGGTGTTTGCACAGTTTCAGAGCAATGAAAGGTGAGCCCCTCGCCTCTCTTTTTTGCTTTTACATGGGATCGGCTTGAGCTCTCTCAAGCTGTGGCCATCCTGTCTGATGACATCACTTCCTTTTCTTCCACCTTTTTAAAATCATGGAATGCATCTGGTCTGGGCTTCCAAGATGGTATCTTTAAAGAATATCCAGGCCTGATGTAAACTCTTAACCTTTGCAGCTGCTCCTTTTAGTTTTTTCCTAACCATTTTCTCATTTTATCATAGTCTCCCTTTTGAAAGTTAAATTCTAGTGCAGTAAATTTCTTTGCTGTTGCCTCTCTATTTATTAAATCAAATTTGATTATATTATTACTATTGCTAAGTTGGGGATCATATTGCCAAGTGACCCCAATACCATTATCTCTTGTACCAGATTCTATGTTCTACTAAGGACTAGATCCAAAATAACTCCTACTCAGGTCAGTTCCTGAGTCAGCTGCGTCATGAAACAGTCATTGATTTCAGCTAGAAACTTTGGGGCTTGTTTACAAAGCCGCGGTAGTGGTTCGCGATCGCGATCGCAACCGCGGCCCCATTGAAATCAATGGGGCCGCGGCTCCGATTACGATCGCAAACCGCTACCGCGGCTTTGTAAACAAGCCCCTTTATCTCTCTAGCATATCCTGGTGCAAAATTGACCCAGTTGATACCGGGGTAATTGAAATTACCAATTATTACTGTGTTGCTGAGTTTGTTAGTATCCCTAATTTCTGTTAGCATTTCATCATCTTTGTATTCATTTTGGCCAGACTGATGGAAATACCCTCGCCCCTCCACTGTTCCCTTCCCCTTCTCACATGAAATTTTTGTCAATTCAGATTCTACAGTGCATTTTGTTTCCTGCACAACTTTTATCATGTAGTGCTACCCCTCCACTAATTTGATCTACTCTTTCATTGCACTATAATGCGTATCATGGTACCATATATTAGCCTCCTTTCACCAGGTTTCTGAGATGCCAGTTATATCTACCTTTTCATTCAGTGCTATATATTCTAGCTTTCCCATCTTATTTTGTTAAACTTCTAGCATTTGTACACAGGCAATTTCAAAGTATGATTTTTGTTCATATTGACAAACTGCTTATTGGTTGATGGGGTAATTTGGGATCTTTCAACTCTCTGCTTTTTACTTAAAGACACCTGGACTACTTTTAGCTTTATTGCAACCTCTCTATCAGGACATCCTAAGCTCCCTGTTTTGGTAATATCCGTCAGATGCTCTTCTTAGCTATCTAGCTAAATCCTGTCAGTGGATATTTTGGAGTATGACTATCTTTATATGAAAGCAGTTATTGTGGGAGCAGAAGATGATAGAGGAAGACCCCTTACATGTTTCTCATCTATCGGAGGCGTGCAATAGGAGATCACCAGCACCAGCACACAGCTGCACAGGAAGAGGATGATAGCAAAGTAGAGGTAGTGAATGCTGCAGATAATGGCTGGACAGGAGCTGGGGAACAGGCAGCTTCCAGAGCCAAAGATGTACTCCGGGATCATACGAGCCAGCCCAATTAGCAGGCCCCCAGTGAGGCCCCAGAAAGCACCCTATGAGAGTAGAGAGAAAAAGAGGATTAATGAGAGCACAATCCCTGAGAAGAGCGGAATAGGAGCAACTGTTCTAGGCCCCACTGTTTGGTGGGAGGGCCCAAAGTTTGATCCTTATCCTCACCCAGAACAGACTTTTCCCTACTCCTTCTGGCCAACAAGTACAGCAGCATTTTTTACCTGCACCTGGCTCCTTCTCTGCCAGCATCAATCTGAATGATCCATGCTGGTCCTTATAGGCTGGTGGAATCCAGTAGTCCTACATGTTTAGAATTCAAAATGAAGCCAGCAGAGGAGGTGGTAGGTGCAGTTAAGAAACTGTGCTTGCTTATTGATAGGAGAAAAGTGGGTTATGAATCTGCTTGAAGAAGGGGGCACTTGTATATGCTGATTTGACTTGGGGTTTGAATTCTTGTAGGATCAGCATTGTCTGAGGGAACAGTCAGATGGAAACCCTGCTAAAAGAACAACTTATGACGGTAAAGCAGAGAGAAACTCCACAACACATCATCATTAGGGGAAAACAGAGACTAGAACACCCCATAGTATACTCCAAGGGGGAAGAACAGTGAAGACCCTTAAGGCCTGGGGTTTTCAACTTTCTTTTCTCCAGTTCTCTTCTGCTTAACTTGCCCATTTTCTTTTCACTTCCAATTTTCTGTTTCTATTGTTTCAATATGTTTTATTTGATGATGTTTTAATGATGTAACTGCTCTGGTACCCATGAAGAACGGTATATTAAGTTGCAATAAACTATAACCATAACCTTCCCCGCTCACAGGGCAGAACCTGCCTTGCTACCCCATCCTTTTCTGTTCTCAGTGACATTTGATGTACCCTTTTTTCTTATTTTTTCCTGCAGCCCCACCGTGCCTCTCTTTTTCTCCATTTTATTATTGCAAACCTCTGTTAGTTTCTGTCTTACTTGCAGTATAGCAAATAGAGAGGACAAAAACAGAGACTGGGCAACACATCAAAACACACTCTTGAGGAGAGGAACAGAGAAGACTGAGATTCCTGAAGGGATGATTAGATGCGCACCAAGATTCTGAGCAATTTCAAAATAGATTATGAAAAGAAATGGTGGGGAGAAGTACCCAGGCCAAGTCACATCTAAAATATGCCCTAAGGGAGAAACAAAGAATTAGAAGCACAGAGATTTTGGGATATATTAAAATACATTTTGAGGGGAAGACAAAAAGGAAGGGAAAGGATGAGATCTGAAAATGTGGAAATCTTCAGCACAAACATGAATTGACTCTCACCGGCTCATTGACTCTCTTGACAAAAAGTGCTAAGAGAAAAACAGCAGCGATGGGGGGTGCCAGGTAACTGGCCACAGACTGCATGTAGTCAAAAAGCTGCCCACCCTGTGCAGCCTGAACAACAGGGATCCAAGCAATGCTGACTGCCACAAGGAACAGGATCCATACTCTAGAGTGAGAGAAAAGGGAACAGGAGCATACTGTAAGATCTTCTAATACTGTGCTGGAAAATAAGACCTTTTAATCAAGAAGAATAGCATACTTCTCTTCATATTAAGCTGGGAGATGGAATGTGTTCTGATTAGGAAAAATAACATTTCTAGCAGCAGAAGACTGCTTTTTATTTTATATTTAGTCCCTTGAAAAACATCTGTAAACAGCTTCTCTGACTTGGAGATACCTCCTCTGAAAGGATGCACACAGGAGCACAAAGCGACGATAACCAAAGCAGGTGATGTGCCAGCACTCCAAGGGTTCCCCCCTACCCCACTTTCCCTTCTCTTCTCTTCTTGTCCTTTTCCTCCTTCCCCTCTCTTTTCCTCCTCTTCTCTCATCCCTTCCTCTTCCCCTTCCTTTTCCCCTCCCCCCTTTTTCCTCCTCTTCTCTCCCACCTTTCCCTTCCTTTTTTCATCCCTCCTTCCCCATTCCTTCCCTCCTTCACCTTTTTCCTCCCTTATCTCCTCCACTCTTCTTCCCTCCCCTCCCCCTTCCCGGTCTTCCTTCACCTCTCTTTTTTCCTCCCTCTCTTCTCCCTTCCCCCACCCTCTCCCACTACCAACAGGTGTCAGTAAAACACTTTAAAAATGTTCTTATATAGGTTTATGCATTAAAAAAAAATATATATATAACTTTCCATAAACAATTTTATGACTTTTGCCCCCTTGTTTTAGACTATTAATCTTCCCCAAAAAACCTTTCTTGGAAGATACTAATATAATAACACTACTACTAATGTTTTCTGATTATATCTAAGATAATAACAACACTATTTTGAGCAATAGTGCTTCAAGGTTTTCCTTGTATCCATTTTTGTTCTATTTATTTCTATTAATAGTACTATTAATATGTTTCTAGTTGTATTCGATGTCTTCCACTCGTCTGCAATGTGCTTCTTCATGCTGTCAGTCATTGAAACTTGGTCAGAGCCAGCTCTTTTAGTTCCTGGATGGATGCCATGGTATTTTTGTGTTTTCTTAGTGAGACATTATTGTGATTGACTGCAGGGTAAGATTCTGACTACTTCTGCATATTCCTTCTCCCCTTTTTTTAAAGAAATACAGCGTACCAATATCTTTTGGAATCATCTGTAATTTAAAGTTCTTTCATTTTTTTACATTCCTGTTTGTATTTCATGCACCAAAATGTGATTACATTGCTGGTTTATATAAGTAGTCTTAGAATTTGGGGTCATTTTAATTCAGTTGGTATTTGAGTGATATATGCTTTATGGGCCCGATATTCGAAGGACCTTACATGGATAACTTCCATAGTTACCTGTGTAAGGGCCTTATCCGGGATATTCGAAGGGCACCTACACGGGTAGTGCCCTTCGAATATCCCTGCTAAGTCCCTAATATGCCCCGATAATACCCGCATAGCATTGGGCCATGTTAGGGGCGGAGTGGGGGTGGAGGAAGGGGCTACATAGGTAGCAGCGATTTTTGTTGCTACCCGCGTAGTCCCCTGCGCCTTAAAGATAGGCGAAAAAAACCCCTTGCCTATCTTTAAGACGCAAAGGCTATGCAGCTAGTAACAAAAATCGCTGCTACCTTTGTAGCCTCTGCAGCTGCCAGGGCATCTGGGCTAACCCGGATATTCACTTCCATCAGCACGGAAGTGAATATCTGGGTTAGGGGGGTTGGCGGGCAGGCTACGCGCCACCATGGCACACAGCCTGCCCAACTCAATATCGGGCCCTATATACTTAGGGCCTGATATTCAGCGGCAGTGGCTAACCATTGGCACTGAATGAAAGACCTGCGTATTCAATACCGGGGCCATATCTGGCCACTGACACTGAATATCTGGGTCAGCTGGATAACAAAGAAGCTAACCAGATAGCTTCTGCAGCGAAAGTTCCCTAACTTTCACCTCTTTGTGATAACTGAGCAGTTATTCAATATTGCTGCTGCCTAATTATCGTCAAGTACCGCTTCTGCTCAACCCCAGAATGCCAGTGTGCTAGCTAGCATCAGGATGTTCAGTGGCGGTGCCCATGGATATTTAACAGGTTAGTGCAGCTGAGTATCCCCCATCTAGTGTAAATATATTTTATGATGGATGATTGGTATAGATTAAGGGGGTTATTATAGAAGGCCCTATTCCTGATCTACACATGTGAAAATGACTGATATTCATACATACAAATCGCATCCACATCCAAAAGCCAGTTTAGAATGGGCCAGATTTACATGTATCTGCCCTGATCACATACAAGTCGCACAGGGGTGTGACGAGGGCATGGTTTAGATGGAGAAGAAAGATACACATATATTTCCAATATATAGAGATTGCACGTGGCCATCTTTGCATTTACACCTGCCCCCCCGGACACATTTGGGTTTTTAAAAAGTGCTCATTTCAGCCAAGGACAATCCCCTTCACTCCCCTTTAATGTATTTCCCCTTCCACATGTTACCTCAGTAGACACTGAGCCATCTATAATTGATGAAGGGCGGCGGGATGTCTACATTTCCAAAATGGCTAGGATTGGCCAGCATTGGCATGTGCGTGTTCTGAAATACCAGCACGTGATACATGCAAGTCACAGAGGTTCCCCCATATATATTTCCCCCATGTCTATTTTCACAATGCCATCTTGCGCTGCATGTGGATGTTCATCCCCGTGTGTACCTGCATCTCCTGGTTTGCTGTAACACATATGTCTACAGTGAGGGGGCAGAGAGATGTTGCTTTTAGATTGGACTAGTAATGCCCACCTTTGCCTTTAAAATTAACATAGGGGGAGGAAGTGATGTCATCGCTAGAGATGGCAGCCTAAAGCTGAGGCTCCCATCTGTGGTCGGGTGCAATTAACGCAGTGCCAAGACCACCCGAGCAGCTTAAATGTCGGTATGCAAAAAATTAGAGTGCTTCCAGTCCTCTTATGGTGCTAAGACACAAATGGAGCGGCGATGAAAGGGTTCTGAGACAAGCTTGAGTGTGGACTCCGAGGAGGAGATTGACAGAGCAGGAGGTCAATGTACGCAAGGAGATCTGTAGCAATGGCTCTGGGAATTGAGAAAGAACTTTGCTGCAGTATGTGAGGAGCTGCAGGAGGGCCTAGGCAATTTACGGGGCGAAATTGAGGAAATTGGCACTTGTCTAGAGGCAGTGGAGCTTCAGCATGAGCAACACGAGGAAGCCTCCCGAACCCATGTGGCACGCATTCAGCAACTTCGAATTGGAGGAGGAGATACTGCATGACAAAGTGGAAGATCTTGAAAATAGATCTCGTCGGTGCAACCTTCATTTTAGAGGCATCCCTGAAACAGATAAATATAAAGAGGCCAGCGAAGTGATCCAAGAATTCTGCCATGCACTGTGCAACATGGAGAAAGAGAAAACATCTGAGGGGCTATTTGGCATTGAGAGAGCCCACCGGGCCTTGGGTCCCCCTGCAGCCAAGAAAACACGGGATATTGTGGTGTGCATGAGCTCATATACAACCAAGAGAAAGTGCTGCATCTGGCAAGAAAAAGGGTTACACTTGTTTGGGACTCACAAAATGTGGAGATCTTTCAAGATTTAGCACCAGCTACATTGCAGCACCACTGTGATATGAGGGGAGTGACTCAGAATTTGCAGAAAGCAAAAACTGCTTTCGCCGTGCCTGAGTACTAGGGCAGACATCAGGAAAAATCTGAAGTTTATGTCCACAAAAGAGAGCATCTCTAAACTTAAAGTATGCTCTCAAGACGCATAGTTTGGCGGGCTCAGACTTGAACCTAATAACCAGAGTACTACGTTTTGAAATTACATCTAAGGAATCCTCCAGAAAAGCGGTTAAATTCTGTTCCACTGAGCAGCCCGGGGGGGACAAACCCCGCTCAGGCTGCTCAGTGGGAACAGAAGCCACCGGGAGGTAATACATATGAGCAACTGCTAGGTCCCCATCTAAATGCAACACTTCTAAAGCATATTTCCCCAACAAAATCTCTGGAGACAACAAATGTGTACAAGGGAAATTTAAAAAATGTAAGTTGCAAGCTTGTGAGTGATTTTCCAAGGCTTCTGTCCTGTAAGAAACTGAAAAAAGCTCTCTAGTTAAGGAAACATCTTCATCAAGACAGGATTGAAGCCGGAGATCAGACCGAGCAGTCAACTTAGTACAATCATCAATTTGCTTATCCATATGCTGCAATTTATCCACCACCTGTTGGGAAAATACACATAGAGAGGACACAGAAGAAGTCAATTGCTTATCTATATTCTGTATAGCTGCAATTCAAAATCAATGGTCAGACGAAATGAATCCGCACCGCGAAGGAAGCCTGGGCATGCCTAAAGGAGGAAGGAGCGGCGAATCTGCCCAATAACCTCCCCCTTAGTCATATGGCACGAAGAACACCGTCCCCTCCACAATGGGTGCGAGCAACTTCTAAAGGTCAGCATCTGAGGAGGAAGGGGAATGGCCAGGGCCTCCCAGCAGCAGCAGACAGCAGTGAAAGGATAGATGCAGGGGTCTGAGTATAAAAAACTAAAAGTGAAGTAAAGCATCCCTGTGCGAGACATTTACATTTGATACTTGAGGAAGAACTGCTGGTAAAGTCTGTTAACAAGTTTTTTGTGCTTTATGTGGGAAGGGGGTCTGTGGAAGGAGGATGAGAGGGGGTGGTATGGATGTGATTGATATATGGGCTACGAGAGTGAAAGGAGTCTGACTGATGATTGATGAAGGGTAGAATGAAGAGGGGAGGGGGAACCTGGCAGCTGGAATGGGCAGAACACTGCAGATGGGGCATTTCATCATGAGAGATGGCAGAGGCTTGCTCTGCAGGTCAAGGATTGGGGGGGGGGGGGAAGGGAGGGGAGGGAGGTACAAGGTATACACTCAGTGGGCAAGGAGCTTGGGGCATGTTTATTATCTTAAGTAGAAAAACACTTCCCTATAATGATATGAAACAAGTAGGCTGGCAGATAGCTTTTATACAAGAAATCCACTTGATCAAAAAAGATGAACGGTTGGTTTGTCCACGGGCATACTCGCATATATTTTTTGCGGGATCTGAGTCAGAGCGGAAAAAGAGAGGACTTGCCATCTTCATTACGGGAGATGTCCCCTTCCAATTGGGGAGGGTAGAATGGAAGAAAGATGGAAGGGCCCTTCTGGTTTGGGGAATCATAGGAGGGGTAGAGATCACCCTATTAAATATTTATGGCCCCGTTGAAGATAGCCGGGAATTTTGGGAGGCTCTGGGTAGGTGGTTAGATGGTTGAGTACTGGGCTAACTTATTGTAGCTGGGGACTGTAATGCTGTCGCACAGAAGGACCCATCGCAACGTCCAATGACGGGAGGAGCTCCAGTTCCTAGTGAACGGGGATTCTCTGAATGAGCAAAACTTTAGGGGCTGGTGGACTTACAGTGCTTGGCTTACCCCTCAGCCTGGGACTATAGATTCTATTTTATGTCACATGATAGCTATAGTCGCATTGATTATCTATTGAGTGCCCAGCAATGGGCGGAGAGGCTGGTGGGAACAAAAACTGAACCCATCATTTGGTCAGATCACACGATAATTTGGGTGGAATTTGACAATGGTCCTGAGAAAGGCCAGAGGGCCTTTTGGCGCCTTGGTGAAAATTTGATGCAGCGAACAGAGGAGGTTAAAGCAATAGATTGCACAGAGACTATCTTGAGCTTACTGACACAGGGGAGGTGGGAATTGGCATATTGTGGGATGAATTGAAAGGTACCAAAGTTTCTCGGAGGACATTTTTTTCACCGACTGTTAGCACCCTCGGCTGCCAACTCTTCTTGGTCCAGTGAATTGTCGGTCTCGACTGTCCCATAGACACAGAAAACAAGGATATTTGGAATACCCAGCTTGTTGCCCGAGCAGCATGCACAAGACCTTCAAGTCCCCACACACTTGCCAACCATGGTCTTCATATTTAAGTTTATGAAGAACCAATTCCAAATTCTCGTAGATTTCCTTCAAGTGTACGGAATGACCTACAGGTATGAAAGCGTAAAAACCGTTGTGGAGTAAAACTGCTTTGAGACTTCTTTTTGAAATAAAAAGATGCCATTGCTCTGAATCATATTGGATTTTAAATTGACCCATCAGACCTTCGACATCGATGAAATAAACCAACTTGTCTTCCTGGGCAAAGTAAGGAACGAACTCCTTTTCACAATGTCTGAAGCATGAAGATGACACTCCTAGCAACAATAAATTCCTGCTTTTCAGCCTTGATTCGAGTAACTCAGCGGCATCTTTGGGAAGATTCAAGTCTCTTACCAAATCATTCATCTCCTCCTGAGAAAACAATTCTGGTCTTGTATCATCTTCAAAGTCAGAACTTGATTCGTCATCTGGTTCAGGTATGACTTCACCTTCATCGGAGCTAGGTATCTCTTCCAAGGTAGCAGGGGGCTTGGGTACTGGTATATCTGTGCCATGGGGGATGGGATGAATTGCTGAGTGAAGATTGGGATATGAAATGGAATGCTTCCATTTGGAATTAAACCCTTTCACATTGCATGAACAAAAGTAACAGTCGTCACTATGGTTCTTTTGCTCTCGCCATACCATAGGAATCCCATAACGGAAAGATTCTTTCTTACCCTTGAACCAGTTTCGGAGGTCCTCAACACACCGTTTGCACACTTTATGAGGCGCCCAGACTTTATCTTGATCTCCAATTTTTAGTCCAAAGTATGCAAAGTATACTTTTATCACAAAGTCTGTAATATTCTGCTGTTGCTTCAACACTATATTCACCACAGATGAAACAGAAACTGTCTGGCGAATTAATACACTTTCGTGGAGCTATAACATAACGGTTGAAGAATGACGAGCTAACACGAATTGCGATGAAAAAGTGTGAACAGTCTAGAACCAAGAACCTGATGATGATTCGTGCACAAGTGTGGCATGCAGGAGAGAGCAGCTCTGTGTCTGTACACGAGACGTCACAGTGCTGGCCACGCCCCCCTGCACTGACCGAAGCTGCTGCTATCTGCCCTGTGTCTCCCTCCCACTGGATTCTTCAGGAAAGATTAACCCCTTCTACCATTAGAAGCACGGACTTAAAACTTGCTTAGCTTATGTATATATTGCTGACCATCAGATTTACAGTGCTATATTTTTTTTTACATAACTCGGACAACCCCTTTAAGGTTTTTTTGGCATTTTATATCTTAAATGCACTTATGTGAATTAATTAATAGTAATTTGAAAAAATTTGATAAATTTGAAGACAATTTAGCATGTTGTGGCAAATCATGACGTCTAGGAGTTTTTTCAATATTTTATTTGTTTTCAGCACACCAAAATATATGGAAATTAGATGAAAATAATCAAACAGCTTTTTAGTCGCAGAACTGTGTTATTTACAATTTTATGTATTTTTAATATTTTGTATGTTTTTGATTATTGGATTGGTATTTATTTTGGTTTCATCTGTACTGCTTATGTTTATTTATATTTTTATGTGTTTGTATTTATTGTTCTATGTAATAACTTTAAGTATAGTGAAATATAACCCCTGATATTAACATGTACAGTAGTACCGAAACATGGTTGTATCGGTTTGTTATAAATAAATATACCTTCTACAAACCCTTTGGAATCCTGGCACATTGAACCTGATTCTTGAAGCGGTACATCCGGGCTGTCCGGATGTCCCCGCTGAAGATGGAGCCGCTAGGACCCGATTCTGGTCCGTGGGAACAAGACATTCCAAAGCAGCCAGAATTGGGCCTGTGGACAGCCTGGCATGCCCCTCTCTGCCTGTGGAGATGTCCACTCCGCAGGCGCCTCAGACAACTGCGGCACCGACCCCCAATATCCCCACTGCCTGATTCACGGCTGGCCTCCTGTAGCCTGGATCAGGCACAGGGACCCCGGCCCCGTAGGTGGCTGCTGTGCCCCGGTCCCATGAAAAATACTGCTTATACCACCTCTGGGGTGGTATGAGCAGTACGGCCCAGCAGGGCCGTGATCCGAATCAGCTCTGTACATGCTGCCGGGCGGCCTGCCCCTGCTCCGCCCCCGATCCTGTCCCCCGCTGGCTCTCCCCGTCTTAAAGAACAGGACATATAGGGAGCACAGGACATATAGGGAGAGCTGGTGCGGGAATAGAGTTTAGGTGGATTGCGGGGCTGGAGGGTCAGGGGGCCTCTAGGTCACCAGGTCTATTTTTATTTTTAAGAGCTAGGCCACCAGGGATTCACTATCTGTCAGGGCACCAGCCCCCAACAGTATTGTGATGGCATCGAGGGCTTTTCCTGATGCTGCGATTGTCCCTGATGCCATCACAATACTGTCGGGTAGGGGGATCAGGGCCAGTGGGCCACCAGGATTCATTGTCTGTTGGTGCACCGGTTCAGTGAACTCAGGAAATTTTAGAAACGGGTTCAGGTGAACCAGCTGAATCCCACCAATGGGCTGAAGCAATAAACAGAACAGCAGTTTTCTGCTCCCTGAGATTTAAGGCATTAACCAATTTAAATCATGGCATCATAGGCCTAGGCCTGTGGATGCCCCTGCTCTGGCCTACCTTCCTACAATGAGAAGCTCCCGATCTCCAGCCCGAGGTCTGAGCCGTGTCCAGACATCAATGGTGAAAATAGTGCTGCTGCTGTTAAAGATGGAGGCCAAAGAACTCATTAATGCAGCCAGCATGACTGCTAACATCAACCCTCGAAGACCTACAGTAATAAAATTAAAAAAAAGAGATGGATAAGTAGAGAAGGAAAGACTGAAAACTAGACAAGAGAGAGAGAGAGAGCGCAAAGCCCAAAAAGAAAAAAAATCTAAAAGAAAAGTAGAGTCAACTAGAGAAGCAACGATTAAGAAAATAAAAAGGCATCAGAAAGACAAAGGAGGAATCTAGAGAAGAGGGGAAAAGAATTAAGAAGAAAATGAGAAAAGAAAGGACATAAGACAAAAAAGATAAGAGACCATTTGAAAAGAAAAATATAACATTTTTTATTTTATTTATTTATTTATTTATTTATTTATTTATAGACTCTTATATACCGCACTATTAGGCATCAGCGCGGTTCACAAAAAACAGTGAGATACACAATTCAACAGTACTTTGTGTTTACAGAAAACAGGAGAATATAACTCGGATAACAGGGTATATAATTAATAAACATAGTCATAATATCATCATGGCTTCAGTTTTGTGTGTATGTGGTCTGTGGGGTATCTGTATTGTATGTGTATGAGTGGAAGGTCTGTGGGTTGGTTGAGATGTCTTTATTGTTTACTGGATAAGATAAAAGGAAGAGGTAGTGTTTCAAAGCTTTGCGAAACTGCAAAAGGTCTGGTATTGCTCGGATGTTTTGAGGGAGGCTATTCCAACACCTTGGTGCACAGAATAAAAAGGCCCTGTCTGAAGTAGTTTTGGTACACTGTGATATTGATTTAGGGACTAACAGAGTATTGAGTGTTACTGACCTTCTGTCTCTATTGAGGGGTGGTGTTTGGATCAAGTCTGATATTGATGAAGATGAGAGTTCTTTGAAGGCTTTGAATGTAATTAGTAAAATTTTGAAAGTGAGTCTACTTTGAATTGGGAGCCAATGAAGATGTTTTAGAATAGGTGAGATATGGTCTTTCCGGGAAGCTCCATGAAGGACTCTAGCTGCAGCATTCATAGCCATTTGAAGTGGGTGTAAGGTGGTTTGTGGAAGACCTTGTAAAATTGAGTTCGCATAATCAAAATGAGGTATGATTAGCGCCTGATAGATGGTTCTAAAATCGTCTGGCTCTAGCAAGGATCGAAGGTGTCTAAGGGAGCGTATTTTGTGATATACTGCTCTTACAATATTACTAATATGTGCTTTCATATCTAATTTCTGGTCTAAAGTATTTATTTAATTTATTTATTTATTTATTTATTTAACAGTATTTCTATACCGCCTTCTCCTACAATCAACATGAGTAACAAATAAGAAAGAACTGAAGAGACAAAGGTACAGAAAAAACCAAAATGCACAAGAAAAAAAGGAGAGAGAAGAAGAAGATGCAGCTAGCAAAATAAGGCCCAAGAGTTAGAAGAATATAAAACGAGAGTTGAAATGTAAAGAAAAAATATTGAAACATGTAACAGGCTCCAGAAATAGTTCTCTCTCTCTCTCTAACATGAGAAAATGCTGGAGTTTCTGCTCTTGTCTGCTGTGTAATAGAGTGATATAAGGGGAATGGGCTAAGGTGGCTGTTTCAGTATGAGGGCGTTCTCCTTTTTGTTTATGGAAGGAACTATAAAAGGTAGAATTCTGGATCTTGTCTTCGAGGTCGTGTAAGAGCCTAGAAAGTGCTTAGGGAAGCAGAAGGGTGTGCCTCTTTGCATGGCTGGTTAGGCTTTGAACAAAGAGAACGATTAACCCAGGTGCAAGGATATGAGGCGTCCTGGGCGAGCCCTCAATTCTGCTACCTCCTGCATCTGTTCCCATGCTCCTTGCCACTACTGTCGTCCCTCTCTGGGACCTGCAGTAGTGACCATGCAATTTAAGTGGCAGCACAGTGCTTACCTGAACTCTGCTGCTGCATTGCCATTCCTTCTATCATCTGTCGCTTCCACCCCCTCCAATGCAGGCTCATGCATTTCAGCTGCAAAAACCCAAAGGAGTGGTATAGTATAGGGAATGAAGTTCTGTACACAAAAGAAGAGTGTGATCTGTGAGCGATTATATCTGATGATCTTGAGGTGGCCAAACAAATAAGGCAACAGCAAAAGCCAGAATAATATTTTGGTACACAGTCTTCACTTTGAGTACTGTGTACAATGCTGGAGATTGCACCTTCAAAGGATATAAACTGGATGGGGTTAGCCCAGAGGATGCTATTAAATGGTCACGGGTCTTCATCATAAAGCATATGGAGACAGACTTAAAGATGTAGGGGCTTGTTTACAAAGCTGCGGTAGCGGTTTACGATCGTTATCGGAGCCGCGGCTTTCAATGATTTCAATGGGGCCGCGGCTCCGATAACGATCGGAAACCGCTACTGCAGCTTTGTAAACAAGCCCCATAGACATGTATACTGTGGATGAAAGGCGGTATAAGAGAGCTTTGATAGAGACATTTAAATACCACCAAAGGATAAATGCAAAAGAAGTACGTCTCTTTCAGTGAAATGGAGGATATGGAATAAGGAATAATAGGATGAGGGTAAAAGAAGATAGATTGTCCATCTGAAAGAGAGATTTACAGGAATCCCTCATATGCAGGCAACCCCTTATCTTAAAATACAGAATAGGTCTAGGTTCTGTAGGCCTTTTAAAGGGTTCATAGCTTGGATAGGACAATTGCCCTCCTCAGTTAGGCTCTACCCACTGTTTGGACGCCTCACATTCCTCCAGTTCTGAGAACCTCACTTTGCAGCTGGCACCACAGTTTTAACTCAGACCTCCACCCCATGTTTTTGTAGGTGTTAACATGTCTATGACTATCTTCTTGCTGGGAGATAGGTTATATCCTTGCACAGAACATGCATCATCGGGTTTGTATATCCAAAAGAGTAAAAATAGGACTGTCATTGTCATTGGCGATTCAGATATTAGTAGTACAGATAACTGGATGGCTAGCTGGCAGCTGTGAGGATCACTTGGCAACTTGCCTGCCTGGTGTAAAGGTTGCGACCTTACAAATTGCCTAGTTAGAATTTTAGAACGTGCTGGGGTTGAGCTGCTACTTGTGGTCCATGTGGACGCCACCAGCATAGGAAAGAGCAGGAGGGAGGTACTGAAAGCTAAATTTAGGCTTCTAGGAAAGAAACTAAAAGAGAAGGAGGTGCAGGGAGGAGGGCTTAGATTTATTAGGAACTAGAGAACATTTTGGGAAATAGAGAGCCTATTCCACTAAGATGAACTTCGCTGTAGCCAAAATGGAAACTGGCTTCTAGCAGTAACAATTAAACAGGGAGATATGGCATCTTTTAAACTAGAACATCAGGAAACAATGGCAGTTGTTTGTGAGCATATTCTTTAGAGCTGGATATCTATACAAGCACCATTACAAAAAACAGATATTAGGGTATTCTGATAGTGAGGACATAGAAAAAGCTGATTCCAATTACCTGGATCAATTGCTAGAAAGTGGCTAATAAAAAACAACATTTAGAGCAGTGGTTCTCTACGCAGTCCTCGGACACTCCTAACAAGTCATATTTTAGGATAACCTCAATGAATATGCATGACAGAGGTTTATTTATTTAACAGGTTTTTTATACCGCTTTATCATTTCAATCAAAGTGGTTTACATTGTAACTTAAACTGGGTAATGTATGTTAAACAGGGACACTGATAACTTGTATTTTTTTTCCTAAGGCATGCACTGCCTCCATTGTATGTTAATCTCTCTCATGCATATTCATTGTGGTTATCCTGAAAACCTGACTGGCTAGGTGTGACCCAAGGACTGGGTTGAAAACCCCTGAGTTAGAGGTTAACTTGCCTGCCTGGTGCAGAGGCAGCAGGCCTCATATATCACCAAAACATGATTTTAGACAGTCCTGGGGAGAAGCAGGCTGTCTTAAAATATGTAGGCACAAACGATATAGGAAAATGCGGGAGGCCAAATGTAGGATTTTAGGTAGAAACCTGAGATCGAGAACCTCCAGATAGCATTTTTAGAAATGTGCTCTGTTCCAAACACAGGACCCAAGAGGCACGCAGAGCTCTGGAATCTCAATGCCTGGATGACTAGGTTGCAAGGAGAAGGGTTTTAGATTTGTTAGGAATTGAAAAAAATATTCTGGGAAAAGGAGGGGTTATTCCGAAGGATGGATTCCACCTCAAACAGGGTGCAACCAGAGTTTTGATGGCAATCTTTAAAAGGAAATGGAGCAGTTTTTAAATCTGAACTTGGGGAAAAGCACAGTTGCTCAGGAGTGCATGGTTTGGTGTATAAACAATATCTTATTAATTAGAAAAACAAAAAATAAAGTAGAGGGGGAAAGTAAAATAGCAGAGTGACTACTATTCAGATTATAAACACAAACATAAAACATTCTTTATACTGTCTGAATGTGAATACCAGAAGTCTAAAACATAAGATGGGAGAATGTTTGGCCATAAATAAAGATGCAGACATGAGAGGCATCTTTGAGACCTGGTGAAAGGAGGACAACCAGTGGAATACCGTGATACTAGGGTACAAATTAGATCAAAATGACTGGGAGAATCAAATTGGTGAAGTGGGAGTGCTATATGTTAAGGATGACATAGTCAAACAGGATAAAAGTTCTGCAGGAAACCAAATGCAATGTGGAATCCTTATTTGTGATGACAAGAAGAATAATGGTGGGGATTTACTACTGTCCACCTTGACACAATGAAGAGAGAGTGAGAGTGAAATTCTAACAGAAATTAGGAAGACTAACAAATTTGGCAACCCAATAATAATGGGAGCTTTCAATACGTCCAATATTGATTGTGTAAATCTCTTATCATGACATACTAAAGACGTAACATTTCTAGAAGCCACAAATGATTGCTTAATGGAGAAATTGGTCTAGATCTAGTCCTTACCCGCATCGGGCCTTGGCAGGGGCGGGAGTCAAACAACCTTGCAGTGCCCGAGGTATAAGATAAGCACTGCGGAGCTGTTTGAGACCATTTCTGCTGCTGCAGATCCCAGAGAGGGGTGGCAGTACCATCAGTGGGTCGCCCTCAAACCACCGGTGCTCTAGGCATCCACCTTGTTCACTAATGTTCACGCTGGCCCCGAAGCCTATGTTCCATCCCTAACTCACCCAGTCCCTGCCAATCGCATGCTAACCAGTCAGCATAGGATTTTTTGCATGGGGCCTGCACTAACCTTGAGTGTGGCATGCTTACTACACACTAGATGTCATGCTAACAGTTAGAACACTTTAGTAAACATGTCCCATAGTGCATTGAGATTTTCAGGTATTTGGCAAAGTACCTCATGAGATACTGGGAAATTAAAGAGCCATGTCATAGGAGGCAATGTCCTTTTGTTGATTGCAAACTGGCTAAAAGATAGAAAACAAAGAATAGAACTGAATGGATAGCTACTTACATGGAAAAGTGTCAGTGATGGAGTGCCCCAAGGGTCTGTAATAGGATCTGTGTTAATTAATATAGTCATAAATAATCTGGAAATCAGGATGACAAAGGTGATTAAATTTGCAAGTAACACCTGAAGGCACATTTCAGATAGTATGTGCAGACTGGAATTGATGTGTCAAGATCAGAATGTACACAATTTCAGTGGTATTTTGGAAAAGGCTCTGCTAAGTGTGGAACCCTTCCTAAAATAGTTCAGTAGTGCAAGTGTATTTGCTAATATATGAGCTGAAGGAGTGTTTTGCTGATCTACACATGGGAAAAATCAATGAGGGAATATCTGTAACTTACACATGTAAGTGCTAGTCCTTACACATGGAAGTTGGTATTTCACAACTTCCACATACAAGTGCCAGCATTTACACATGTATGGGGGCCATTTTGCAAACCTAAAAATAATGCTGCCAATTAACTACAGAGGCTATTTTCTTTATTTAATTCCATTTTGGATGGGGATGTAAACAATGGAGGATTAAGGTTAATAACCCTTTAATCCATCCTGTAAAGGCTTGGCTGAAATGGTCACTTTTTTTAAAAGCCTATACATGCCGGGAAGCAGCTGTAAATCCTGCTGTGGACAGTTTTGGACATACATGTGCATTCCCTATATGAAATGGGGAATACCTGGGTATGTTTTGATCCACTCAGGCCAGGCCCCTGACACATCCCATTGTAATTTCTACATATTATGGACATCCATGTGTAAAATTGGCACTTTCTAAAATCGTTATTTATATGTGGATTACATTTACTCCTGTAATTGCCAGATTTTCCAATTATAAATTGCGAATACGATTATAAAATAACCTCCATAATTATTAAAAGTTGTTAAAATGGCAGAGGATTTTGAGGATTTGCAGAAGGATCTTGTGAAACTAGTAGAGTAGACATTAAAATGGCAGATGAAATTTGATGTGGACAAGTGCAAAGTAATGCACATAGCATTTTCCATATTGTCCTGCTAGACCAGTCCAGACAAATGGGTTGTGTTCCTCTACCAGCAGATTGGTGGAGACAAAGAACCAGTGAAAAGCCCAGGTTTCAATGACATCACTCCTAAGCCTCTATTCGCCTCAGCCACCAGAGGTCCCTTCAGTATTTCTTTGTCACCAGCAGATGGTGGATGGATTTTTTCCTCTCTGAAGAAAATTCTGAGGATTTGCTAGGAAAAGATTGATTTAAAACACTCATGAATATAGCCTGAGGGTTGATCTCTCACTAGAGTGTGATGGGGAGGCTCCACTAGACTGCGATCTTTTCGGTAGCCATAGGAGGAGGGAAAATTGGTTCAGCTCCACGCTCTTAACCTAGATAAGGGCTTGTTGAACAGCCAGAAATTGGAAGGATTTGGAACAGTACAACTACCTCACAATCTCAATGCCCCCTCCCTCCTCCTCTGTTCCCCCTGCTCTCTCCTGAAGATTGCAGAAGTCTCTCAGAAGGATCTCCCTGTCAGCCAGCTTACACACAGTGCTTCAAAGCCAGCTAAACTGTTCCAAGGGAGTAGAGCTGAGTCCGGCATGGATTCTCTGCCTGGGGCCCTTTGGTGAGGACCACAAAATTCATCACGACAAAATCCACCGCAAGTATTCAGGAACACAGAACCCCATCAAGCAAGGACAGCTGCATATACCTCAACATACTCATAAACCAAGGAACAGACAACAGCACCAATGGAGCTAGGAAAGACTGAATAAATAAGGTAACAGAACCGTGGCACTTCAATGAAGGAACTCTTTCCCCCAGTCCAGCTCAAGACACAATGTTGCAGGCCCTACTTCATGGCACCAAAACCAGCATGCCAGCCACCCAACACCTATACACCTACCTGCTTATCCTTATCCTGCTCCTCCACATCATGAGGGCTACCCCCGCAACTACAAAAACTCTACAACATCCACCACTTCCCATGCTATACCACCACCCAACATGACAGAATACACAATGGCACACAAACAGGAGAACCAACAACCTACCGTATTTTCGCGCATATAACGCGCACCCGCATATAATGCGCGGAGATTGGGTTTATAAGAAATAAAGTTCTCACATTACGCGCCCTCGCATATAGCGCGCGCTATGAGATTTGGATTTCAAGTGGATTGTTTATGTTTTTTTACTTCAGGGCTTCGTCTTTAGCTAGAGATTGAGATTGTGGATTTTGTAGATGATTGTCTGTATTATCTCAAACTTTTCCTTGCTGTTATGTGGATATCTCTTGTGTGGCAGTAAATTCACTTTGGTTTTGAAATAAACTCCTGGCACGTGGACTTTTTTTGAGTGGAGTAGCAGAGTGAGTGATCCCCAAGGCCTGGCCTCACAGCTCTTGCTGCTCTCACCCCGAGAAACCGATACCAGACCCTGTGGTAAGGAAAGCGTGTTACCCTTCAGCCTCTGAAAGTGAACTCCTTGTCTTTTACAGGGAATAATCCCCACCAAACAGGAGTCACATTAGTGACATGCCTACTAAGTGTGTACGGTGGCGCTTTAATCTTTCTGCCCATCTTTGAACTACAGTCATAAAAAGCTCACCCTCAGAACAAAAGAGAAGACACCTTTGCTGGGCTGTAATTTACCTGAGAGTGCAGCTGTTACTCAGCACTTTGATGACAGAGGCTGTAGTGGTGCCCTGTAGCTGCATTGTTAAAAGCAAACCCCTTGTGCTGGTTTCGTTCCAATCGCAGGAAGAGGGGTTTAGTTCCCGAAAGCTAGTTGGGAAAAAAGATTTGGTATAGTGCGCACCCGCAAATAACGCGCGAGAGGGTTGCGCGGTAGGTAAAATCGCATATAGCGCGCGCGTTATATGTGCGAAAATACGGTAATACAAATTCAACCAACAACACTCACATCTGGATATCACAACCAGCCTTTCCAAAGCTCCCCCATCAACATAGAGCTCATCAATGCTAGATCTATCCGGAACAAGACTAACACCATTACAGACGACCTCCAATCACACCAAATGGATATACTGTGCATTACTAAGATTTGGCTAAAAAACATCAACCTGATCATCCTAAATCATATCACACCTCACACACATACTGCACTTAACTGTCCACGCATACACAAAAGAGGGGGAAGGGTACTAATTCTAGCTTTATCCTACTTCAAATTTAAAATGTGCAAAATAGCAAGCACAGACACTGGAACATGATCACCATAGAAAATAGACACATAGCTATCTGCCTCCCTTACAGGGCCCCCAATGCCCGTACGGAAGAACTATCTAGCATACTCAAAATGGTGTTTGCAGCTAACTCCCCCCACAAGCCACTGATATTACTGGGGGACTTCAACCTCGACTCAGCATCCAACAAAGAGGCCGCCTCTTTCTTCAGGGCAATGGAATTGCCACAATTCGTCCAACTCCTTACGGAGCTTTCCCACCACCAGACCTCATATTTTCCCCAAGACAGGTCCAAGAACACAATAATATAAATGCCTCCTTGGGTCAACCCGATACCATGGTCCGACCACCATACCATAATTTTTAGGATGCACATCCCCCACAAAAATATACCAGAGAATACATCTCACCCTTGAAGAAGATTCAAAGGATTCGACAAGGATCAATTCCTGCAGGATACCCTCCCTAATCTATACCAAGACATCGCCAATTTAGACGAGCCAATTGAAACCTAGAATACAACCATCGCTACAGCTGCAAGAGCACTGGATTGAGTAAATACCAGTCGCAAGGAAACAAGACTGAGATCAGCACCCTGGCACGCTGATGAAATAAGGAAGGCCAAGAGAACGCTATGTAAGCTTGAATGACGCTGAAGACAAGACAAAACCGAAATCACTCTAAAGCAATACCAACTGAAGCAACGGGACTACAATAGCCTCACCAACCATCACAAGCAAGAATACCACACCAACCTTATACTAAAATCCAACAAGCCCAGAGAACTCTTTGAGATCATCCGAACCCTAACAAAAAAATCAACCCAAATAGGAGAAGACACAATTCATCCTCAATCCTTTGCAAACATCCTGCTCTCCAAGCATAAGCCCCCACAGAAAGGTATCCCACTCGACAGAACCACTGACCTCACAACCCCCACCACTAGATCCATGTGGAGTGATTTTTACATACCCACCACCGAGCAAGTTGCCCACACGATCACCACACTAAAACCCAGTACAGCACCCATTGACCCATGCCTGGTAACATGGATAAAGGACAAGCTCAGCCAATTTATCCACAAGGTAATACGCACCTCCCTAACCCAAGGATACCTGCCTCCCTCCCTCAAACAAGCAACCATCTGCTCATTCCCCAAGAACACCTCACCAGATAACGCACACCGAGCATCATACCGCCCAATCTGCAACCTTCCCTTTCTAACCAAGATAATTGAAAAGATAATGGGCAATTTCAATTACCGTGGTACTGACTGGGTCAGTGTCACAGCAGGACATGCTAGACAGATAAAGTTTCTAGATAAAATAAATGACTGCTTCTTGGAGCAGCTGGTTCATGAACCGACCAGAGGGGGAAGCCATTTTGGTCAGATCTGGTGTAAGAGATAAGGTTGTTGGGGCCACTTGGCAATAGTGATCATAGCATGATCGCGTTTGATTTAATTAATGGAGAAGGGACGGTAAGGAAATCCGCAGTACTACCTTTTAACTTTTGAAAGGGAGACTATGATAAAATGAGGAAAATAGTTAAGAAAAAACTAAAAGGAGCAGTTGCAAAGGTTAAAGACTTACATCAAGCGTGGGTGTTGTTTAAAAATACTATCTTAGAAGCCCAGACCAGCTGTATTCCACGCTTTAAGAAAAGTGGAAGGAAGTCCAAAAAACTGCCAGCATGGTTTAAAGGTGAGATCAGAGAGGCTGTTGTTGCCAAAAAATCATCTTTCAGGAAATGGAAAAAAGAGCCAAATGACGAAAACTGGAAACAGCACAAGCACTGGCAAGTTAAAAACAAGGCATTGATAAGGCAGGCAAAGAGAGAATTTGAGAAGAAGCTTGCTGTGGAAGCAAAAATGCATAATAAAGACTTTTTCAAGTACATTCATAGCAAAAAGCCTGTGAGAGAATCAGTTGGACCATTAGATGATAGAGGAGTAAAAGGGGCACTAAGAGGGGACAAAGCCATAGCCAAGAATGAATTCTTTGCTTCGGTCTTTACTGAGGAAGATGTAGGGATGTTACCCATGACTGAAGTGGTATTTAAAGGTGATACTGCGGAAGAATTGAAAGAAATATACACCGGGAAGATGTATTACAAACAAATCTGATTGAGTTCTTTGACTGAGTGACCAGAGAACTAGATCAGGGGCATGCGATGGATGTCATCTACCTGGATTTCAGCAAAGCCTTTGATACTGTTCCTCTTAGGAGGCTTATCAATAAACTCAGTAGTTTGGGGATGGGTCCCAAGGTGGTGAACTGGATCAGAAATTGTTTGACTGACAGACGACAGAAGGTGATGGTAAATGGAGCTCACTCAGATGAAAGGAGGGTGATTAGCGGGGTGTCCCAGGGTTCGGTCCTGGGCCCTGCACTGTTCAATGTATTTGTGAGTGATATTGCCGAAGGACTACATGGAAAAGTCTGAACCGACTACACTCCAGTACCTTGCTCCACCCGGCTAACTCCTTCCCCTTAAGGAACTAGCTTCAGGACTGGGGTGCACCGTGCCCAACCAGCACGGCAATAAGGAGGGATTTGGGACTGGACTGGAGTTCAAGGAACCAGAATTAGCAGGTAAGTCTAATTTCTCTTTCCTTATCGTCCCTCCAGTCCAGTCCCGCACCTCTGGGATGTAACAGAGCAGAACATTAATGGGAGGGAACCACACAAACGGCCTGAAGCACTGCTGATCCAAAACGAGCATCCCCCACCACCTGGAGATCCACGCGATAATGCTTTGTGAAGATATGCAGCGACAAAACCAAGTCGCCGCCCTGCAGATATCCACAGGCGGAACTAAACTTTATTCCACCCAGGAAGCCGCTTGCGCTCTCGTGAAATGCGCCCTTAATCCCAATGGCACTGGCTAGCCTTTCAGGATGTGTGCCGATGCAATCGCTTCCCAGATCCACCTTGAAATGGAGGCCTTTGCCGCTGCCTCACCTCTGCGCGGCCCTCCAAACAGAACAAAAAGTCAATCTGACTTTCGAATCAGTTCGGTCCTCTTCAAATACTTCCTGAAGACCCTCCTCACATCCAAACAGTGTAATTGCTTCGAAGCCGGCCCATCCTTTCCCGTAGCCAACGCCGGCAAAGAGACTTCTTGGTTCACATGAAAAACCGACACTACCTTAGGCAAAAAGGAAGGTACCGGCCACAAAATTACCTTCTCCTTAGAAAAGGAAATAAATGGCTCCTGGCTAGATAAGACCTGGAGCTCCGAAATCCTACGCGCCGAACAGATTGCCACCAGGAAGACTGCCTTCAGCATCAGGTCCTTCAGGGAAGCCCGCTCCAGGGGCTCAAACGGCTCCCCAACCAAGTATGAGGTTTAGATCCCAAGAGGGCACCACCCCCCTCCGCAGAGGTCAGAGATGTGTCACAGCCCTCAAAAATCGAAGCACGTCAGGATGCGAACCCAAAGGCACCCCATGGATCTTTCCCTGATAACAGGCAATCGCCGCCAGCTGAACGTGCAAGGAGCTAGCCGCCAGACCCTTGTGAAAGCCTGCTTGCAGGAAAACCAGAACGTCTGGAACTGAAGCCATGGCCGGACGTGCCTGCCTATCCTCGCACCAAGATTCAAAGATACGACACATGCGAATATACACGGGACATGTGGACTTCCTTTGGGCTTGCAAGAGGGTCGCTATCACTGCCCCTGAATACCCTCTTTTCCTTAACCTTGCCCGCTCAAGAGCCAGGCCGTAAGCGAGAATCGATCCACCTGGGGCATGCATATTGGTCTTTGTATTAGCAGGTCCTTGCGCAGCAGGAGTCGCCATGATCGTGCTGCCAGGAGACGAACCAGGTCGGCATACCAAGGACATCGAGGCCAATCGGGAGTGACCAGATCTACCAACCCCCGGTACGCCTCTATCCGCTGCAGCACTCTGCCTATGAGCGTCCACGGGGAAACATGTAGAGAAGCCCCCTTTCAGGCCACCTCTGAACTAGGGCGTTGAGGCCCTCCGACATTCGTTCTCTTCTCCTGCTGAAAAACTGTCCAGCTTTGGCTGAGTTGAACGTTGCCATCAGGTCCATGACCGGCTTGCCCCAGCATTGCATCAGTTGTTCGAACACGTCCGGGTTGAGGCACCACTCTCCGGAATCCACCCGAACCCGGCTGAGATAGTCCGCCTGCACGTTCTGGACTTCCGCTACATGTACTGCCGACACTGCCTGCAACTGGGCCTCCGCCCAACCGAACAGTCTTTCGGCTTCCTTCTCCAGGACTGGGCTGCCTGTGCCCCCCTACCAGTTTACATACGCTACCGTTGTCGCATTGTCTGAGAAGACCCGCACTGCTTTTCCTCGTAAGACGTCCTCGAAGCTGATCAGAGCCAGAGACACTGCCCGCATCTTGAGCCTGTTGATCAACCATCGAGCCTCCAGAGGATCCCACTGTCCTTGGGCAAAGTGTCCCTCACAATGGGCCCCCCAGCCGGACAAACTGGCATCCATAACCACCGGGATCCACTCTGGGGCTTCGAGGGGCATACCCCTCTCCAGGTTTCCTGGGTGCAGCCACCACCTGAGAGATTTCCTGGCCTCCGGTGGACAATGGAGAACCTGGGTCAGAGGCTAGCTTTGGTGGGACCACCGATGGAGCAAGGCCATCTACAATGGGCATATATGCGCCCTTGCCCATGGAACCAACTTGATCGTGGCCGCCATGGTTCCCAGAACTTGCAACTAATTCCAGGCCAACGGGCTTGCCAAGCCCAGGAATTGGCGTATCAAGCCTCGCGGTCCACGCACTCGTGCCCTTGGCAGGAACACTCTGCCTGCCCGGGTGTCGAAGCGTCCCCCAAGATATTCGAGATCCTGAGTCAGACTCAAAGATTGACCACCCAATCGAGCTTTTGGAGGAACTCCACTACTCTCCTTGTCGCCATTTCGCTTTCTTTCCTGGACTTGGCCCGAATCAGTCAATTGTTGAGGTACAGGTGCACGAGAATCCCTTCCTTGTGAAGTGCCGCTGCCACCACCAAAAGGCAGCATCCAAAACTGGAAGTGACCCATGGGCACCACAAAGTGATCTGGTTTTATGGGAATGTGTAGATACGTCTCCATGAGATCTAGTGATGTAAAAAATTCCCCACTCCTTACTGCCACTATCACCGACCTCAGCGTTTCCATGTAGAAGTGCGGAACCCGCAGACAGCGGTTGACCCCTTTGAGGTCAAGAATCGGGCGAAAGGAGCCCTCCTTTTTGGGCACCACAAAATAAATGGAGTATCGACCACACCCATACTAGTCTGCAGGCACCGGTTTGACGACTTGTAGCTGCAACAGGCGCGACAGAGTTTCCTTTACTGCCTCAAACTTGCCTTGAGCCTTGCAGGGGGACTGGATGAAAAATTCCCTTATTGGACTGATCCATTCCAGGGCGTAGCCCTCTCTGACCACCTCCAGGACCCATTGGTTGGACATCATCTGGGCCCAGGCAGAGTAAAAGTCCCACAGCTGACCTCCCACGGGCCACACCCCTGCCTCAGCCCACCTCGCCTCAATGTCCTCTTTTGTGCCCTGAGGTACCGGCGGCCCCAAAGCCTCTTCCTGCTCCTTGGAAACCATGAAACCCCTGTCCTCTGGCAGGGAACCTACCCCTCTGAGCCTGGTTGAAGCGAGGGGTACGAAAACTGACTTCAAGCCGAGGAGTCCTACGGCTCTGCCTTTGTTTGTCCTCGGGTAAGCAACCCCCTTTGGACTCCTCCAAGTCCTTAACCAACTTCTCCAAGTCCTCTCCGAAGAGGAGCTTCCCCTTAAAGGGCAGCTTACTAAGCCGAGACTTAGAGGAACTGTCCGCTGCCCAGTTCCTAAGCCACAAGTAAGGATGGGTCGCTACCATGGAAGCCATACTCTTGGAAAGACCCCCTGATGAGATCATAATGGGTGTTCGCCAGATAGGCCGCCCCCGACTCCAACTTCGACACCTTTCCTGACATAGCGGGCTCCGGGTCCCCCGGGCCCTGAATCCTTTGCAACCAACGGAGGCAAGCCCTAGCCACCGATGCTCCGCAGATGGAGGCCTGCAGTGACAAGGTGGCAATATCAAACGCATGCTTCAACAGTATGTCCAGCTTCCTATCCTGGGCATCCTTGAGAGCTGCACTCCCCTCTACGGGTATCGTAGTCTTTTTAGTAACTGCAGACACTGCCGTGTCCACCTTTGGAGACCGTAAGAGCTCCTGCTCCTGCTCCGACAGGGGGTAAAGGCACGACAAGGTCCGCCCGCCCCTGAGGCCAGCTTCTGGAAGATCCCACTCCTCCTGTATCATCTGCCTGACCACTCTATGGACTAGAAACACTGCTTCACTGGGAGACTTGTGGGCATATTCAGTGTCTTCAAGGACTCTGAGATGAGCGCTGGGAGCTCCTCCCGACGAAACACTCTCACCAACCTGGCCTGATCTTCCCCCTCTGGGATCCCGCCATCTTCTAACTCCTCTGGAAGGCCCAGATCCATGTCCAAGTCGTCTCCCTCTGGGCCTTCCGACTCTGGTGAGGGGTGCCCCTCCTCCAGGCCCCTGGCCCTCTTAGCCGGGACTCCCATCTCGCCTTCTCCTGCGCTCACCACCCTCTTCGATCCCAATGTCAATGAAGAAGGGCCACCTGTCAAGCCTTGCTGGTACAAGCAAAACGCTCTATGCAACAGTAACACAAACTCCAGTGAGAAATTCCCTGGGAGGCCGGTTACTTCTCAGGCAAGAGATATGGAGGGTCCCGGAGCAGCTGACCGGCCATGGCCCCCCCCCCCAATCAGCGACAAAGCAGAATCCCCTCCTTCCTGGCCCTCCTGTGCCAGGGTGGGGGTCCCCAGACTCGCCTTGTCCTGTAGGTCCTGTTCCAGAGAGGCAGCCTCCTGTGTGCACCCGACACAGATTCTGGCCTCCAAGACTGCCCCCCTATGGGACCCGCAAACCAGGCATTGCGGCCTTGCTGGCATGGTGACTCCACTGTGTCCGGAAGGCAGCGGTCTCCACCCCAGCTATTTGCCCCTTCAATACACCACTTTTTTTTTTAAACACTTAATCTAATTCTTCGAAGGAGAAAACAGCCAAAAAATCAACCCAAGAGAAATTAAACTAAATTAAATTAAATTAAATGAGATTAAACCAATCCAGAAAGAAAAAAGGTCCCGCAGTCTGAAACAGCCCTCAGGCCTGCCCCAACTGTGGCAATGCTGAGCTATGCCTGAAAAATTAAGAAACGCAGACCCAATCAAGCTGAGCATACTGTGTGGGCGGAAAGGCCGACTGCGGGCTGCTCCGCGCGCCAGTGGGAACCCGACACCACGTGCTCCAGGCCTCTAACTCGCTGCTGCTGCGAAACTGCTTCTATCTCCCCATTCACCGCACCGCTGCTGCTTCTGATGGCCGGGACAGCCCTCCACTGCCATCTGCTACACTCTGCTGCTTACCGGACCGCTACTGCTGCCTCCTGCAGTGCTCTTTTTTTTCCCCTGCGCTCAGCTGCACACTGAGGGCTTCAGCGCTGGGAGGGAAGGGGGAAGAGACTCGGCCTGTCAGTCACCCCGATACAGCAGCTCCACACCCGCCAACGGGATCAAGAGCCACTCAAGAATCCCACCTTGCTGCACCCTCCTGACCCTGCACAGGTTTCTGGAAGTGGGGAGGGAAGGGGCCATCGAGCCTTCTTTTCTCTGCTTTTTTTTTTTAACTAACTTTAAAACCAAAGACTACCCCTGTAAAGACAGGGACCCAAAATCCCAAAATAAACCTATAAACCTCACACTAACTATCCTTATCTGTTCCTTCAGTGAGAGCAGTACCCTGGCTCACTACCTCCTCCAGCTGCTTGGAGACAAAGCAATACTGGGGCTGGTAGAAGCACACAGCAGGGTTGCCCCCTGTCATCATTGCTCTTCCCGCTTGTTATTGAGCCCTTGGCAGAGCAGATTTGAACGAACGTGGATGTGTCAGGTTAAGAGTGGGAAAGAGGAAGTTCAAGATCTGGCTTTTTGCGGACAACATGTTCTATACGCTGACTCAGCCCTTAGTATCTTTGTCCAATCTGCTACAAGAGATCAAGGCCTACAGTTGGCTCTCCAGCTACAAGATAGCCAAAACAGAGATTTTGAAGATTTGCCTGCCAGAGAGGCTGGAGGAAAGACTGCGGGCAGCATTCCTGTTTAAATGGATTAAGGGAGCTATTTGGTACCTTGGTGTGCAGGTGGGGGCCTGTTGGGTGGGACTATTCACTTTAAAGCATGAGTAATTGTGGGTAGCAATTATATGGATTTGGAGAAGTGGGAACAGGCAACTCTATCTTGGCTGGGGCATGTCACCATGCTTAAAATTAATGTGCTCCCCAGGCTATTATTTGTGTTTATGGGGCTCCCGATTACAATCCCTTATGGGAAGATCTTATTCACCTTCATGCAGAAAGGACCTGGCTGTAATGGCCAGGACAACCAGATACTCTCGGTCCACCATTAAATTGGTGTTTCTGTCTTGGCATGTCCGCATATCAACCCTGACAATGGAGCATTTGCACTGACTTAGGGGTATGTTTACTAAATCATCTTAATGTGCGCTCTGCGACGTTATCGCGCGATAAGGTACCTTATCATGCGATGATGGCGCTTTTTAAGGCGCACAGGTACCATATCGCGCAATAACGCGCGCTGCGGCGCAAACAAGCGCTGAAGGCGGGGAAAGGCTCCCGGAGGGCGGAGGAAGGCTCCCCAGGGGCGGAGAGAAGGGGTCAATGGGTGGAGAGTGGGAGGGGAGAGGCTCCCTGCACACCAACGCTGTGAAATCCGAGGCTCAAAACTAACGCCAGTGAAACCCTGGCGTTAGAGCTGATTTAAAGGGAAAAGAAACCATTTCCGTCAGCAATGTACAGCAAAACCAGGGAAACCCTACAAAAAGTGATAAGTGTGATACATGTGCACGGAACAAAAGGGCAAATAAACATTGAAAATGAACAGAAGTAAATGTAAAAAAAACATAACCAAGTTGGGCAATAGTGATAGCAATGGGAAACATCAAAAAACACTCCCAAGCTCCAAAAAAAGATACGAATTTTGGAAGGGTCTATGCTCCGTCCCCATACAAGGTGAATGAGCACACAGTGAAATTGCGCTGCACAGGGTTTCCGACCCCATTGTCCAGATGTCCTATGGCGTGCACATGTTCTGCAACAGTAGGGTGGGCATGTCGGAATGGGAAACTGGACAGATGCTGGAAAAGGGGACACAGAGGGCCTCAGGCGGCACATGCGGCGGTGCAGCTGGCCCACAGTGCGGACTAGGGTGATGCCTAGCTGGCCCATAGGAATGCTGAAACAGTAGAGCAGCCAGACAGCAACTGCTGAGGGCCCAACATGGGCACAAGTGTGCTTCCCACGGTGTCACAGGGGATAGTACCCAGCAGGTCCCCCCAATGGCACGGGACATTGGCAGGCGGAGCTGGGGGGGAAGCGTGGACAGCTATGCAGGCACCCCTACTCCAGAACCCGCACCATAGGCAGCCGCCAACCCGCACACTGGATGGCCTGAGACTGCGCTCCACCAGCACCACCAGCAGAAGGGCATGTCAGCATGGTGGCAGAGGGATACTGGTGGTGGAAGGTGCAGTGGCAGCTGCCCAGAGCAGACCGTGGCCTAGCCCTGTGTAGGTGGGTGCCATGCACTGCAACAGACAGGCCTGTCTGATGAACAGTCATGGCATCAGCAGGGAATGCACTGTCTCTGTGGCAACACAGTGATGCAGTGCACACAGTCAGTGTGTTCAGAAGCAGAAGGGCACAGGTTCAAGTCCCAGCTGTGGTTCCTGCCAACCCAGTCCCCATATTTTACCCACTACTAAAACGTGCTAATACAGACAGAACCTTTATTGTAGATGACGTAAACATGCCCAAGACCAGGGCCGGATTTACCTTGAGTGAGGCCCTACGCCAACAAAAATTGTGGGCCCCCAGCAGGGGCGGCCCAAGGGGGGTGCGGGGCCTCATTTGCATAAGGGGCCTCATTTGCATAAATATTTGCATAATGTTACCATATACTAACTTTTAGTAAACGTGCCTCTTAATGAGTGTATGGATAAAGAAAGACTAAAAGATTTCTACATTACTATAATCCAGTGCCAACTGCCAGACACATTAGGAACTACTACAAACACTGCCCATTTAGAACCCATAGCAAACCCGCCGTATCCTAACAGCACTACCAGGACTCACAAAGCACCATACTCTACCAATCAAAAGGCAACACTGCAAATATTAAACCAATACATTTCAGAGAACAACAATACATGACCTACTGGGGAAAGAGAACAAGTGGCAATGTCAAATAGGAATTATATAAACAGAACACCTCAGCTCAGTTACACATGCAGAACATAGACCATCACCAAACAAGTAATCACAATTTAGAAACAGGAAGACAATAATTAAACTGGGAATCCCAAAAGTCAAACTTGGAATGTACAACACTGTAGAAATAAAACTATACATTAATTTGCTCTTGTACTAAACAAAGCGCAGACGTTAATGATGCACATTTACCAGAGCTGACATATTCCAATTAATAAATTCAAAATAAAGAGATATTTTTCTACCTTTTGTGCATTTTTTTCAGCTGCAATTGCTCCAGCCACTTTCTTCTGGTTTCTTCGTGTCTTCTGCTAACTCTCCATCGTCTGCTGTCCATTTGTCCTTTCTTCTCTCTTCTAGTTTTTTTCCATTCTCTCTTTACATCTGCTTTAACATACTAATCTTTCTCCTTTTGCTCTTTCCTCATTCCTATTTCATCCACTCAAATTTTACCCCTCCATCCTCAATCCCCACTTACTCTCCCAATACCCGGCCAATTGTAGATTTTTTATCCCTCCCACACAAAATATTTTTCCCTTCTCCATTTTACTCTTCCAGCCCCATCCCATTTTAATCCTCCCCCAACATCAGCTCCCTTCTAGTTCCAGCCTCACCCAGCATCCATTCCCTTCTAGTCCCTGCATCAGCCCATTTCCAGTCCTAGCCACCCATCAGCCCATTTCCAGTCCTAGCAACCCCCCAACCCAAAACCAGTCCTAGCCCCCCCATCAACACAGTCCTAACCCCCCATCACCCCATTTTCAGTTTAAGCTCCCCTATAACCCATTACCAGTCCTAACCCCCCATCAGCCCACTTCCAGTCCTAACCCCATCAACCCATTTCCAGTCAGCCCCCCATAGCCCATTGCCAGTCCTAACCCCCCCCCCACCCCATCAGCCCACAGCCCATTACCAGTCCTAACCCCATCAGCCCACCTCAAGTCCTAACCCCTCCCCATCAGCCCATTTCCTGTCCTAGCCCCCCCATAGCCCCATATGACTACCGAAAGAACCAGGTTTCCTCCCCATCAGCCCATTTCCTGTCCTAGCCCCCCCATAGCCCCATATGACTACCGAAAGAACCACGTTTCCTCCACGGAGCATGTTCAGAAACGCCAGCTGGCCGAAATCCCCTTCATTCTCGTCCAGAAACATCCTAAGGCTGGAAACAACCGGAATGGTGGGATGTTGCTCTGCAGGACACCAGTGAATGGCTGGAACTAGAGAACATTATCTAGTGCTCAGTAACTGTCCATCTCTCTCTCTTCCCCCACCCCGCTTCTCAACCTCTCTTATTTGTGGCACACTTCGGTTCGTTCAATCCTCATGGCATCAGTCTTTTTCCTTTTATATCATTTTCCTCCTTTTCTTTCTTCTGCACCTGTACATTTCTCCTTACAGCATCATCTCTTCAAACTCTTTACAATCACAACTGCCTTTCATCTCTTACTTTTTTTCTTTATTATCTTTCACCCTTCAGTTCTCCCTCTAACACCACTTGATCCTCTCAGCTTACTTTGCATGTTATGTGTGTATCAAGTTTATATCTAGGTTGCTTCTCTGTTCATCTCCTACTTTCTGCCTCCCTTCTTCCACAATAGTCACCCCTAACTGCTACATTTTGACTCTGTGACAGAAGAGAACGGGGTTGGAGCAGCTTGTGTAGGTACTACTTCTTTGCTCTGCAGTGTCCGCTCCAGTCACAAGCAGTGGCTCTTTTCCAGGGCATTTCCGGCTTTGAGAGGCGCAAAGAGAGAGTGTCTCCCTCGCGTCTCTGTTAAGCCCGCAGGGGCTGATGGGAAATTTCCCATCAGCCCCTGCGGGCTTAACAGAGACGCGAGGGAGACACTCTCCCTTCGCGCCTCTCAAACCCGGCACGGAGGGAGGGAGGAACGGACGGACGGCTTCAGCCGGGCAGAGGGGGCCCCTCGGGACAGTCCATGCTGCCGCGGCAGCAGAGGGGGCCCCGCGGGAACAGTCCATGCTGCCACGGCGGCAGCCAGCATTTTTTTTTTTTTTTTTTTAAATTTTAAGAAGGCTATCTTTGTGGGCCCTTGTCAGCTGTGGGCCCTACGCCACGGCGTATTTGGCGTATAGGTAAATCCGGCCCTGCCCAAGACACCTACATTTTACCCTACAGAACACAGACACCATAAACATGCGCATTACCTAGAGCAGAGTCTCCCAAATACAGTCTTGGAGGGCCAAACACCATTCAGGTTCCATGCTGCCTCTAATAAAGATGCCTGTGCTGCATTTCTATGCGCCGCCCCCATGGTATGCAGATGTATCTCATGAATATTCATGAGGGACAGCATGAAAACCCGAATAGTGTTTGGCACACCAGGACTGGAGTTGGGAACCTCTGCCGTAAAGCAGCAGCCAACAAGGGCAGACACACCCGCACCCACGAGCTCCATTATCCAATGCCTCCTGGAGAGGCAGGACATTGGGCCCTGCGTGCATCTCCCAATACTAGCACTTGCATACCTTAGCAATGCCATCCTAAACCTGGGAATACGGTAAACAGCTATCAAAAGGTTGCTATGAATACTGGCAGATAGCAATTCCGATGTTAAGTACAATTGTCTGATTGAGCTGCATCATGGCAACCTTTCTGATGTCTGTGGAGTGTGCTACAGGTCTTGTGTCTGACAGTGTTTACCACCCTGGGGGGTGACCCCAACAGTATTGCGTACCATAGCCATGCCTGCACTGTGCCCAGGACTGGAGCGGTGGCCAGGGCTGCCAAACACCTCTATAGTTGTACAATGCTGGCATAGGTGTGGGAGTGTGTGTCTGTCTATCCAGTGTGTGGTGGCTACAAACACCCTCCACAGCCCACACTGCCAGCACTGTTGCCAGCATTGGCCTGCCAATGTGCATAATGAGGAGCAAGGTACCATGGGTATAGCCCGGACAGGGTGGCCTGGCCAGGATGCATCTGCACAGGGCATAGGGCAATGCCTGGGACATTGTAGTGCCCGGCCACCACCTGCACAGACAGGGTGGCCACAGCATGTCCTGCTGGGAGTTCACTCTCACCCTGACTGAGCAGTGACCACGGCATGGCTAGGTTCCCCCATAGTGCCCTATAATATTTCTTTCATGTGATATTTATGGGTTCTCTTTTGGGGCCCAATCACTGACTTATCTGCTTGGTGTGTATGCATCTCCTCCAGGAACATGCCCTATGGACTAGCTAGTAGACCGTCTGCAGCTAGTATGTGTCTTGCTGGAACACCTTGCAGGGTGCAGTGGCTGCAGGAGAATATCAGATAGTGGTGGGTGCAGCTGAGTAGTTCCGGGCCTAAAGTCTGTCTGCTATTTATTTATTTATTTATTTACAGTCTCTTATATACCGCACTATTCGGCATCAGCGCGGTTTACATGGAACAAAAATGCTCAGTACAGTTAACATGTAAGAGTTTACAGATAACAGGGCAAGTAACTTGGATAACAGGGGTAAACTATTGCTTTATAGATGTGTACAGAGCTGCATTGACTGCCCTGTAGGGTGTCTGTTCCCCAGCAGGACTGCGGTTGGTGGTCCCCTCTACTGCTGCCATTGCAGGGACGTAAAATGTGGATCTGTTGGTGGGAGACCCTGTTTCCCACCCTCAGCCCCAGAGGGTGTGTTGGGTGGTGGTACATAATCTGCCTATGGGTCCATAAGGGTTAAACCTGACTGAGAAATACAGATGTATCCAAAGTGTGTCTGCAGGAATTACCTATCTCACACACTAGCACTGCTGGGGACCTACAGCATGGCCTATTTCTGCCATGGAAGGTGCTGTGGACCTGGTGCTGGGCGCCCCACCGCACCCTCAGGGTGAGCACAGTACCCGCACAATGTGACGGTGTGTAGCTACTCTGTGCCAGTAACACACACAGTCAGTTCCCCCTACCAGGCCGAGGTGCTGTGGCGGTGCATACCCCATCTTGTGTTCATCTGTAGACGGCTGATTTGCATGTGCAGTGCATCATGGGTACGGGTGGGCTAACCCTATCCTGGTGACCACAGCAGACTGTTTGTGTGGTGATGTGCAGTCCTTCTGCAGCCAGCCAGGGGCTTGCTAGCAGCTATAGAGCTGTAGTCCACTCGTTACTTCACTGCCTGTGGAGCCAGAGGTCATGGGTTCAAACCCACAGTGGGGTTATTTGATAGGGCTGTCCAAAGCATTATCTATTTTTACTGTACATTAGTGCTGCCAGCAAAAACACCCTCAGTGTACTGTACCCATAAGGTGCCTCAGAGGTCGCTTTATAGGGCGCCCTATAGGGTGCCCTATAAGGCGCCTTCTGAGGCACCTTATGGTTACCGTCCATATAAGGTGCACTATACGGTATCCTATGGAGCGACTTATAGGGTGCCCTATAGGGGACATTATAGGGTGCCGTGGCGGACAGTGTGCTTTATAATATGCCCTATGGAGTGCCTTATAGGGTGCCTTATGCGGCACCTTAGGTTACGGCACGTGAGGGTGTGTTTGCTGGCAGCAATTAATAAAATACAAATAAAGCGCCGCAGGAAACAATACTTACATGTCAAAGCTGATGCCTCAGCCAGCCTTAAGTATTAGGCACACTGGGGGATCGAACTCATGACCCCTGTATCATCAGTCAGTGTATTAACCATTGTGCTACACCTCTGTTTCAATGTTTGCATGTCTGGGCACCTACTTAGGATTACCGCGCGTTAACGCGCTTAGCGGCGCTTCGCACGATAATGTGCGTAGCAGCGCGCGTTATCGCGCGATACTCCCATTTTGCTGCTTTAAGACTGAAATGCCCACTCCTTTTATGGCAGCCTGCACACTATCACCAGGCGCACATTAAGACGGTTTAGTAAACATACCCCTTAGTAGTTCCTGCCACCCACATAGAATCTCAGGACCACAAATCTGATTGAGTTCTTTGATTGGGTGACCAGAGAACTAGATAAAGGGCATGCAATGGATGTGATCTACCTAGGTTTCAGTAAAGCCTTTAATACTATTCCTCATTGGAGGCTGTGATGGAGCTGAAGCCATTGAAGCGATGGATGTAGAAAAAAAACTCTTTCTTATGAAGCAACTGAGTTACAGAGGGTGCAATTACCTAGAAGTGCAGCTAGAGAGAGCAGGCACGAGGCTGCAGAAGTTAAGCTGACACACCCAGGTTGTAGCAATGCAGTACCTAATCAAAGGCACCTGAGTAGAAAGCCAGGAAACTCAGTTGGAGAACGCCTTTTTAAGCAGTGCTCACAAGGAAGCAGAGAGAGAGGATCTAAGGGGGAACTTGAGAGAGGATCTGAGAAGGAACTCGAGGGAGGACCTTTGAGAGAGAAAGAGAAAGGATCTTTGAAGGAAGGACCTGAGGAAGGAACCTCATACACTGCAAGGCAGAGAAGCTTGGATACATGGAATAGCAGAGCTAAGTTCCAGGGAGAACAAGCCCAGCTTAGAAAGCTCCAGAAGCCAGTCTTCAAGGAAGATGGTGACAAAGGGAGAGTCTCTGGTGGAGAGAACACCAGCAGCAAATGCTACAGAGATCCAAGGTACAGTGATACTTCCTTTATTAAATGGATGCCAGGTCCTAGGAAGGCTGATAACCTAAAAAGCCATACTGAGAAGAAGCAAAGCTGGAGGAAGTTTTGTAACCCTGTACAGAGAGGTATAGGGAAAAGCACTAACAGTTATTTGCTAAACCCAGGCCAGCAAGGCTGGAAAGTGGGGGAAAGAAATACTGAACTGCAACCTGTGTTAACTAGGGAAAGCTCAGGATTAGAAGACACCACGAGTGAGCTAGAACCCATACAAATTGAGTTTGCAGAACCAGAAAAATTGATGCTTGAACCAATGGACTGTTCTCTCTGTATTACCGAGAGCCTGGAATCTCTTACCGAGATATAACAGCAGCACATGTTTTAAAGTACCTTTTGGCTTCTGTTAACACTGAAGGAAGAAGTTTTGTCTTGTTTTTCCTGCTGTTTGAGAAACTTGCTTGGATACAGAGAACTGTGAAGCATTTGTAATAGTTGCTGACCTTGTGTAAATATTCTTGGCACTAAACCTGAAGTAAGGTAATTCTACTTTGTTTCCTGAAGAACCTTTTGCGTAACAAGGGAATAAAAACCTTTTTGCTTCACCCTGCTCAAGGCTCACACATCTATTTTTTTGTGAAGAGGGACTACAAGGACCAGAATGCACTTGGTCTAAAAGTTTTTCTTTCTTCAACAAAATTAAAATGTCCACCCTGACCCTTTGGCACACTGCCACTAGGAGGGGCTGTGACAAGGCTTATCAATAAACTAAACAGCTTGGGGATGGGTCCCAAGGTGGTGAACTGGACCAGAAATTGATTGACAGACAGACGACAGAAGGTGATGGTAAACGGAACTTACTTGGCTGAAAGGAAGGTGATCAGCGATGTGCCCCAGGGTTCGGTCCTGGGACCAGTGCTGTTCAATGTATTTGTGAGTGCTATTGCTGAAGGACTGAATGGAAAAGTCTGTCTTTTTGCAGATGACATGAAAATTTGCAACAAAGTGGACTCCCCTGAGAGAGTGGATAACATGAGGAAAGATCTACAAAAGTTGGAAGAATGGTCTAATGCTTGGCAGTTAAGATTTAATGTGAAGAAGTACAGTGTCAGGCACTTGGGAAGCATAAATTCAAAGGAATTGTATGCAATAGGGGGCGAGAGGTTGGTGTGCATGGACCAGGAAAAGAACCTCGGAGTGATTGTTTCTGAGGATCTCAAGGTGGCGAAACAGTGTGAAAAGGCGGTGGCAAAAGCCAGAAGAATGCTGGGTTGCATACAGAGAGGCATTACCAGCAGAAAGACGAGGTATCAATGCCATTGTACAAGTCGCTGGTGAGTCCTTACTTGGAATACCATGTTCAGTTTTGGAGACCATATCTCGCAAAAGATATAAAAAGACTGGAAACGGTTCAGAGGAAGGCGACCAAAATGATTTGGAGTCTGCATCAGAAGACATATGAGAAGAGACTTGAAGACCTAAATATGTACACTCTGGAGGAGAGGAGGGACAAGGGAGATATGATTCAGGCCTTTAAATACTTAAAGAGTATTAATGAACAAACAAACCTCTTCCAAAGACAGGGAAGCTGTAAAACTAAAGGGCATACCATGAAGCTGCAAGAGGTTAAACTGAAACGCAATGTCAGGAAATACTTTTTCTCTGAAAGGGTGGTGGATGCTTGGAATGCCCTCCTGATGGAAGTGGTGGGGCAAATACAGTGACAGAATTCAAAATGGCATGGGATAGACACAGTGGATCCCTTTTATAGAAACAGGATAAAATCAAAATAAACATAACTATCTCTTATATCTCAACAAATAGGGGTGACCTACACGGAGCGGTGGGTACATGCCTAAACAAAGGCATGGGGAGAGGAGACCTGTACAGAGCGGCAGGTGCACCTACTCTTGCCACCTTGTTGAGCAGACTAGATGGACCATACTGGTCTTTATCTGCTGTCATATACTATGTTACTATATGTCAGTGGTCTCAAAATGCAGATGGACCTCATTGTCAGCATGTAGCAGCAAGCACAAGATATTGCTCCACTCTCTAACCACAGCAAAGTACTAATACAAAAATCGAGAATGGGTCTGTCTGTTAATCGGGGGAAAAGCCTAGGAGGAACTTTGCCTCTATGGCTATTAAACCCCTATGTTGCATCAATGACCCAATAAATTTCCCATGTTGATATTACAAAAATTGTTTTCAAACAAACTATCAAAACGTTAATATCGCTGAGAGCAAGTATAGAAGTGTTGATAAAAATTCAAAACATAGGAAAGCGCTTATCCATTAACTCCGTGTAAAATACTGTCCCAATCAAATGATGAAAGATCAAAACATAGCAAAACGCTTATCTGTGCAAAATACTGTCCCACCGCAAATCAGCAGCCCCAGTGCGTTTCACCGCAACCGCGGTTTCTTCGGGGGACTTTTTAACAGATTTGAACGCTTGATGTTTGACATGCAACTGTTTTGCTATGTTTTGATCTTTCATCATTTGATTGGGACAGTATTTTACACAGAGTTAATGGATAAGCGCTTCGCTATGTTTTGAATTTTTATCAACACTTCTATACTTGCTCTCAGCGATATTAACGTTTTGATAATTTGTTTGAAAACAATTGTTTGAAAACAACTCCTTGCCATCGGATGTTAAGGAGTTGCATTTTCTCTGATTTCGAAAAGAGTGAAGGCTTGCTTGTATTTGGAGCTTTTTGAGTGAAAAGGGTGAATGGGAGCGGAGGGGGGAGGTGTATGGGGAGTATTTGTTGCTGTTGATCTGTGTTTGATGTGTCTCTATTTATTTCATAAGCCACTTTAAGCCCTTGATTGGGCATGAAGGGAGTTTCCAGTAGGCTTAAATAAATAAATTCAAGAAATCATGGGACAAACACAGAGGATCTCTGAGGAAGTGGAATGGATTTTAAATCTCAGCAGTTGTGTGGATGAGCAGACTGGATAGGGCATATGATCTCTTTTTATTTATTGTCATTTTTCTCTGTTTTCTATGAAAGAAAAAAGAGAAGGACAGAGAAGTGAAGATACGGGAAGAGAAGAGACATGAGAGAAAGAATGCAAAGTAGTGAAGAATAAAAGATAATGTGACAGAGAGAAAGAGAAAATAATACTTACTATTGGAGGTAAATGGATAGGTCAGTCAATGGCGGACATACTTACCATTTGGCATGAGTGTAACCACCAGTTTGGGGTAAGCAATGTTGGAGCAGCCCACCTCGGTCCCACAGATTCGTTTACACTCAGAAGGCACCACACATGCGATTTCATCTGCAAATCCACAGAAAGCACTATGTATCACAAGCTTTCCAGGCAACAGCCTTTTTCAAATTGTTACTATTATTATTGGGCCCGATTTTATAATAGGACACTTATGTCAGAGGTGTTCAGACCCCACAACTGTGTGTGCATGCTTTCATTGTATTTATTGTTGCCAGTTGTAAGTTAGGGCAAGCAGCTTCATGCTTGTTTGTAATCTTTGCTCCTATAGGTTTAACACATCCATGTGACCCACTCCCTCCATTCTCCTTCATACCTGCCTGGCTTCATGCCTTACTTCAGGTTATGATATGTGATCCTATTGGGCTAATGGAGCTCCCTCTTCCTTTTGAGTAATTTCCCTGCACTCCTCCCTGTCCCTTTAGGGCAGACACTCTACTTTGTGGCAGGGAGCAAAGCTCTACAGCCCTCTCCTTTTCATTTCTTCCCCTTGGATATGCATCACCTACTACTACTACTAATCATTTGTATAGCACTACAAGGCATACACAGCGCTGTATATATAGATGTAAGTCCCTGCTCATTAGAGCTTAAAATCTAATCAAGACAAAAACAAAGCAAAACTAGGGACTAGAGCAGGAATGGGCAAACTACGGCCCGGCGGACCTTTTAATCCGGCCCGCGGAGCGCTAGCTAATTTATTCATTTATTCACCTTGTGGTAGGCGACGGCCTATGATCCATGCTAATTGAACTAAGCAGCTTGACCTGTAACTGAAGCCTGTAGTTAGGCCCAGAGGAATGAAAACCCCCCTGAATGATGACACCATAGAATTGAAACTTAACTCAGCTTAACTGAACATAGCTAAGCAGAAACGAAACACTTAGAAAAGACAGAAAACAGCTCTAATTGGTACTGATAAGAGAGCACAGCTTCTATAGAATTAATTAACTCTGCAAAAAGCAAGGTTACAGTGCCCTGCTTCCCATATGTTTTAACAAGCTAAGCGACCTTGGAGGAGAGATGTAACAAGTTAGAGACACTGACCATTGTAATTGGGACTAGAAGGGGGGCAACCAGGTGCTGAGCCCAGACCAGAGTCCCGATTGGGTAGCCATATCAGTGCCAGGACCAATAGATGGGTGAGAGGGGTTACTGGGACCAATGAAAAGTTTGCCTATGTCTAGAATGGAGAAGAACGCTATAAAAGTTGTTGTTTTGCTAGAAACCATTGCTCAGCCATTTTGAATTTGCTTATTGCTTGAGCCATGTGCACATTAAACTGGCTTGGATCCTTGAAACGACTCCTGGTTTTATTTATTGCATGCTTATCTGCTGCTACATTTCTTGGTGCGTTGGCCGGGAAGTGCAAGTGGTGGATGGTGTTCAAGTGAATAAATCCACGTAATTCGCCTTGAGGTTTGGTCCAGTTGGAGCCATGCCAATCCGACGCAGGGGAATTTCCCTGGGCCCACCGATCCTCTTGAATCGGAGGGGGTTCTGCCTGGCCTCGGCAGGCACTGGGTCCAGCTGGCCAACACTTCCGACCCGGGGGAGTCCAGGATCCAACTCAGAAGCTTGGGAACCAGATCTGGTAAGTATAGTTTTGAAAACCTGTCTAGACAGATGAGTTAGAACTGCAGTTTGCAACTTGTAAAACTTTGGTAAGAATTTGAAACTTGTAACTTGTAATCTCGAGAACTTGGAACTTGGAATTTGGTAATGAGAGCACTGATCCCCTCTCAAGGACGGTCCTATTACCCTTGCATGAGTATGCGCAAGGCGAAGCCATCGTCCTTTTTGTTTGGTAAGACTTAAGTCTTTGTTTGAAAATCCTTGCATGAGTATTCGCGAGGTACAGCTGTTAAAAAAATAAATAAATCATGATTTAGCCTAGTCAGAACAGACAGGAACTTGGAATTTGTAATCTCGAGAAAATTGGAAATTGGTAAGAGAGCATGATCACCTCTCCGAGAAGGGCCGAGTAACCCCGCATGGGTATTCGCAGGGTGAAACCCCCATCTCTTTGTAATTGGGAAATTGGTAAGACTAGTCAGAATAGATAGAAAGGAATGCATTCTGAGATACGTTGCTAGCATGATTGTGTGAATGAAGTGTGAATGAGAGGTCTGGCAGCACGGACCAAGCGAGAGTGGACTCTGGACTAGCGCAGTTCCTAGTCGGGTGACTGTGTCTAGGTCGCGAAACGGAGGAAGCGTTTGGTTTATTGTCCGTCCTAACTGTGTATCTGTTTTTTGTTATCTGTTGAAACTGCGAGTTTCCCTTCTGTTATAAATGTGAGATTATTCTGTTGGGTAATTTGTGACAGTTCACTGATTAAGAAATTGTATTAATAGAGCAGAACGAAGACCCAAAACACCTAGAATCATTTTAAAAATCCAAAAGCTGGTCTGACCCAGTTCGTTTTTCTACTGCAGTGTGAAAAACTGACAGGGGGCGTGTCTGAAGGAAAGAATGTACAGTGTCGTCTTTCTAATCCTGTGCAGGCTTAAATCTCAATGCTGTTAGTTTGTGCTTATTTCAGGACAATTGTACCTGTGTTATTCAATATGTTTTTAATAGTAATGTTCCTTCTGCTATGGTTAGGTATTATATACCATTCAATAGGAATATTTAGTCAGGATTTTAGTTTTGAAGGTCGAATTAACCTCATCGGAGCTCCGTAAACTGTTTTTAGTTATATTCTCTGCTTTGTCTGTATATTATTGTTACCTTTCAGAAATGATAAACTAAGCAAACTGTTTTTGGGTTTATTTCCTTTGACTTATAAACCTACAAAGTAATTATTAGATCACGACTTGACACTGATTTAAATGATTCTTGCTAGCATGTCTCTGTGAAACTGTGATCATTTCGTTTCCAGTGAGCGAAGGGGTGTGGCTCACACAGCTTACTAGGGAATGAGACAGCCGTTCCCGATTGAGCAGTCTCTCTTGCTTGTTTAAAATAAAGGATTCATTCAATCAAAGTGTGATAGGAGATGAATTTATAATCTGTTGTTTCAAAAACTAACGGCAGATTGCAACCTGAGAATGAATGGTTTAAATTCTGAGTGAATAAGAAAATTGTGTTAAGATTTTATCTTTGAAATCTGTACTAGTGACTAATGACGACCTTTACAATTCAAGATAAATTCATTTGTTTTAAATTTCAAGACGTTATTACCTGATATACTGTGGCAAGCACCTGATAGAAGACATTTAGTGTTAAAAACAAAACAAAACAAAACAAAAAGAGGGTGTATATGCATTTTAGATATCCACCACAGCTATGGCCGGAATGTCTTTTGAATCCTGCCTGCCCTATGTTTAATTTCAGTAAGGGATTTACTGAAGACTATGAAATGTCTCTGTCCCAATCAGGAATGCTATGCGAATTCTGCTAGTATTTTGCCCCAGAATCTCTAGATATCCTGTCTCGTCACTCTCTCTCTCTCTGTAAGTAGCTCCCTTCAGAGTGCTTAAGGGGGGGATGGAGCCCAGTCCACCGATGATGTCACCCCCCCCCCCCACGGTGGGCGTGAACTAATGTGCCCACAGCAGAGAAGTAGATCATTTAAAAAAAAAATCAACCTCCTGGATAGAGCGTTGCTAGGAGAAAAGCAGGGGGATGTGCACCCCCTCTGGACCAGAAGTGAAAGTCAGCTGACCAGACTTGTTTAGAACTGAAAAAAAAAAATGCATTATACACTGAGAAGTTTTAGGACTTGATTGAACTAATGAACGGAAATTGCAGAGAACTGGATGAATTTGCGGGCATAATATTTAAATGAAAAAGTTGATCAAGAGGGTGTGTGGATTGTTGAAGAAGGACAGAGAATGTAAGAATTGTAAGATGGAAAAAGAGAAGATCTTTTTGCTGATATTTATTTGGATGATGTGGAGGAGGTTTTCCTAATCGAAGGAGCAGCGGACGTGAAAACTGGGTGTGAGTGCGCCCATTATAGAAAAAGAAGGACATTAGAGAAGTGAATGCCCGTATCTTGACTCCACCCCAGGAGGGGAGGAGGGAGTACTTGATTGCAGAGTCATAGAATAAAACCAAGCACAGTGTTTCAGCACGAGAGTGAAGCAGCTATAGCGTGAGTGGCAACGCGAAGAGGGCTACAGCATGGATGAAGACTAGGCCAGACCGGACTCTCCAGTTTCCCTGGGTCCCCAGGAGTCAGTCTGAAAAATAGGGGACCAATATATGGACTTTTATGGGGGATACAGGAGCAGAATACTAAAGCCAGTAGCCCCTGTGTTTTTCTAGATGCACCACCATTATCAGAGCTACTGGGACTAAGGCCACAAAGCCTTTTTTGCAGAACCGCATGTGTGAACTAAAAAAAAAAAAATAATAATAATGTACCAGTTCCTGTATATGCCTGAATGCCCTATTCCATTTTTGGGCCGAGACCTGCTTGCAAAGTTTCAAGCACAGATATCCTTTGTTGAAGGGGGAAAAAAATGAAACTCAAAATCTGCTGGCCTGATGGTGTTAACTGTCCCCCAAGAAGAAGAATGGCGGTTCTATTCACCTGCATCCAAAGCAACAAGCTGTACACTTACCAACCTCATAGCCCCACCTGGAGGATGGGCAGAAGATAATCTACCTGGCCTAGCGAAGAACATAGCCCCTGTCATTGTCACCCTCAAGCCAGTCAAGAAGCCTGGGACAGGTGATTACCGCCCAGTGCAGGATCTAAGAAGAATGAATGATGCAGCTGAAACTATACAACCAGTGGTACCAAAATCCTTATATTCTCTTGGAACTGATCTCTGCTGAAGATATATATATTTTACCATTCTGGACTTAAAAAGATGCCTTTTTCTGCATACGCTTAGCCCAAAACCCCACTACAAGGAGGGGGGGCCAACTCATCTAGACAAGATTACCTCAAGGATTCAAGAACTCGCCTTACTCAGCAAAAAGATTTGACAAGTTATCCAGTAATTCCAGGAGAAAGAATTCTTCTCCAGTATGTGGACAACTTGCTTATAGCCACCAACTCAGAAAGTGAATGTCCACAAGCCACCAGTGAACTCTTGCACCTTTTTAATGAGGCTGGATACAAAGTCTCAAGAGCCAAAGCATAATTATGTCAAACAAGTTAAATACCTAGGATTCCAGTTGTCCAGCGGAATTCGACGCCTGGAACCCTTACCAGAACGCAAAGCAGCTGTATGCAGTATTCCTACTCCAACCACCAGGAGGCAAGTGAGAGCCTTCTTGGGTGCCACAGGGTACTGTTGTATATGGATCCCCAATTTTGCGCTGCTAGCAAAACCATTGTATCACATTGTATCAAGCTACCAAAGGAATGAAAAAGCCTCCATTGGAATGGGGACTTAAATAGGAATGCAGTCTTTTGATCTTTGAAAACCGCTCTGATGTTATCACCAGCTCTGGGTCTACCAGATGTCCAGAAAACCTTACAGTCTCTATGTTCATGAGTCGCAAGGAAATGTTCTAGGAGTGTTGACTCAATCTCTTGGACCTTATTTGAGAAGCTGTTACAGCTACAGCCTTCCTAGTAAGCAAAAACTAAAAGAAAAATCCCTTTGAGACAGAATCTTCAAGTTACTGTACCACACTCTGTTCTAACCAATATGAAATACAAAGGAAATTACTAGCTAACAAATCTATGAATGTTGAAGTATTAGAGTATGTTGTGTGAAAACCCCAGATACAACTGAAGGGTCAGTCAAGCTTTCAATCCTGCTATGTTGTTATCAGTTGGTCTTGACCCCCTGATCATGACTGTTTAGAAATTATGGACACTGTATTCTCAAGCCGCCTGGATTTGACTGATGTCCCTCTGGAGAACCCTGAACAGACTTTCTTTGTGGCTGAAGGCAGTTTCATCATCAATGGACATTGTTGTGCTAGATATGCAGTGGTGACCCCTGATTTGGTAGTTGAGTCCTCAGCCCTGGCCCCAGAAACTTCACCACAGAAAGCTGAACTGATAGCCCTCACTAGAGCACTAACAATAGGAAAAGGGCCCTGTCTAAATGTGTACCCAGATTCCAAGTATGCCTTTACAACCTTGCATGCACATGGGGCCCAGTACACAGAATAAGGGTGGATAACCTTAGGAAGCAAGTCCATTAAGTATAGCCCCAAGATATTGATATTAACAGATACATACTGCCTATAGATCTCAGAATTTAGGAAAAATAGAATGTATGAATAGAACCCTGAAATCTCAGTTGTCCAAACTTTGCCAAGAGGTTTACCTGAAGTGGCCCCAGGTTCTTCCTATAGCCCTTCCTAGGATATACTTAGCCCCTGCTAAGTCTTTAGGAGTTTCCCTTTTTGAGATTCTGTATGGGCAACCCCTGCCTATTGTATAGGAAATAAAAGGAGATATGAGACAGATAGGATCTGAAATTATTAGACATGAACTATTGGTTTTAAGTTCTGTTTTGCAGGAGTCTTCATACCTGAGTACAAAATCGATTACCCATCAATTTGCCTGCACCCCTGCATCCTTTCAAGCCTGGAGTCTCGGTGTGGATCAAAGAGTGGAGAAAGATACTGTTAGCCCTGCATTGGAGGGGACCCTATGTTGTCATCTTGTCAACTCCAACTGCAGTAAAAGTCGCAGAATTTGAACCTTGGATCCATCATAATCAAGTGAAGCCAGCAGCTGCTCTTGAACCTGATCACTGGACTACTGTACAGCATCCTGAGACTCCATTGCACCTCACCCTACGACAACAACCACGGACCTAAGACTTATTGGTCCCTCAGAAACTGCACTATTTCAAGACTGTTTGTTTATCTGAAAGTAAGCTTCGCATCTGGAAAAAAAAAAAAACTGCAATCATCAGAACATAGTAACATAGTAACATAGTAACATAGTAGTTGACGGCAGATAAAGACCAGCATGGTCCATCCAGTCTGCCCAGCGAGATGGCAAGAGTAGGTGCACCTGTCGCTCCGCGCAGGCCACCCCTCTCCATATCCTTGTTCAGGGGTAAACCCACCACTCCATATAGGACACCCCTAAGACATTATATGGTTCGGAAGTTAGATAGTACCGTTTATTTTGTTTTTTTTCCTATTTCTGTAAAGGGATCCTCTGTGTTTGTCCCATGCCTTTTTGAATTCCGTCACCGTGTTCGCCCCTACCACTTCCATCGGGAGGGCATTCCAAGCATCCACCACCCTTTCAGTGAAAAAATATTTCCTGACATTGCCTTTCAATTTACCCCCTTGCAGTTTCATGTTATGCCCTCTAGTTTTACAGGTTCCCCGTCTTTGGAAGAGGTTTGTTTGTTCATCATTTCTCTTTAAGTATTTAAAGGTCTGAATCATATCTCCCCTGTGCCTCCTTTCCTCCAAGGTATACATATTTAGGTCTTCAAGTCTCTTCTCATAAGGCTTCTGACGCAGGCTCCAAATCATTTTGGTCGCCTTCCTCTGAACAGTCTCCAGTCTTTTTACATCCTTTGCAAGATATGGTCTCCAAAACTGAACGCAGTATTCCAAGTGAGGCCTCACCAGTGACCTATACAGTGGCATAAGTACCTCTTCTTTTCTGCTGGTAATCCCTCTTTGTATGCAGCCCAACATCCTCCTGGCTTTTGCCACCGCCTTGTCGCACTGTTTTGCCACCTTGAGATCAGCAGAGATAATCACACCAAGGTCTTTTTCCTGAACTGTGCATACCAACCTTTCTCTCCCCCTATCTTGTACATTTCTCTTGGATTTCTGCTACCCAAGTGCATGACACTGCACTTTTTTGCATTAAATCGTAGTTGCCAAGCTTTAGACCAGTCTTCCAGCTTTTGTAGATCTTTCTTCATGTTAACCACTCCCTCAGGGGAGTCCACTCTGTTGCAAATTTTTGTGTCGTCTGCAAAAAGACAGACTTTTCCATTCAGTCCTTCAGCAATATCACTCACAAATACATTGAACAGTGCCGGGCCCAGGACCGAACCCTGGGGCACCCCGCTAATCACCTTCTTCTCATCCGAGTGAGCTCCATGTACAATCACCTTCTGTCGTCTGTCAGTCAGCCAATTTCTAATCCAGTTTACCATCTTGGGACCCATCCCCAAGCTACTGAGTTTGTTGATAAGCCTCCTATGAGGAACAGTATCAAAGGCTTTGCTGAAATCCAGGTAGATGACATCCATTGCATGCCCCTGATCTAGTTCCCTCGTCACGCAGTCAAAGAACTCGATCAGATTTGTCTGGCAAGATCGTCCTTCGGTAAAACCATGTTGCCTCGGGTCTTGCAAGCTGTTGGTTTTCAGAAAGTTCACTATTCGCTCTTTCAGGAGCGCCTCCATTACTTTTCCTGCCACCGAGGTAAGGCTCACGGGTCTGTAGTTTGACACTTCTTCCCTGTCACCACTTTTGTGTAGAGGTACGACATCAGCCATTCTCCAGTCCTGAGGAACCTCTCCTGTTTCCAAGGATCTGTTGAAGACATCCTTTAACGGTCCTGCAAGAACCTCTCTGAGCTCTTTCAGTATCCTGGGATGTATCCCATCCGGTCCCATGGCTTTGTCCACTTTCAGTTTAGCAAGTTGTTCTAACACCTCTTCTGCTGTGAATGGTGTGGTATCTACTTCATTCCCATTTTTATATTTGGGAGTCACAGCTGGTCCATCCCCAGGATCTTCTTTAGTAAACACAGAGCAGAAGTAATTGTTTAGCAATTTTGCTTTTTCAGTGTCACTTTCCACGAGTCCTTTCCCAGCACTTCTGAGTCCTGCAATTCCAACTCTGATCTTTTTCCTTTCCCGAATATACCTGAAGAAAGTTTTGTTGCCACTCTTAACATCTTTAGCCATCTTTTCCTCTGCCTTGGATTTTGCTATCCTTATTTCTCGTTTTGTCTCTTTGAGTTTGATCCTGTATTCATTTCTGTGTTCTTCTGTCTGCAAGCTTTTGAATTTTGCAAAAGTTGTGTTTTTTGCCTTTATATGAGCAGCCACCTCTTAGGAAAACCAAATAGGTTTCCTTCTCCTCTTGCTTTTATTTACTTTTCTTACATATTTATCTGTTGCTCCTTTCAATGCCTCCTTTAGTTTAGCCCATTGCAATTCCACTTCCTTTATCTCTTCCCACCCCGTCATCTCCTCCTTTACATACTCTGCCATTTGAATGAAGTTAGTGTATTTGAAGTTTAGGACTCTGAGCTTGCTATGATTGGCCTGTGCCATGGCTTTTATTTCAAACCACACCGTGTGATGGTCGCTGTTGCTCACAGGGGCACTCACGCAGACATTTGACACACTATCACCGTTGGTGAGCACTACATCCAGCGTTGAGCTTTCCCTGGTTGGTTCCATCACCATTTGTCTAAATAATGCATCTTGGAGAGCATCCACAATTCTTTTGCTTCTTTCCAGATGTGCAGAAGGAGTAATCCAATCCACATCAGGTAGATTAAAGTCACCCAATATGATTGCTTCCCCCTTTGATGCTATCTTGGCAATATCTCTAATCAATTCATTGTCTCTCTCTTCAATTTGAGTTGGAGGTCTATAGACTACAGCAATATGGATGACAGTGCCATCTCCTCTCTCCAACGCAATCCAGAGCGTTTCTTCTTTTCCCCATGTCCCCTGCATTTCAGTAGCTTTAATATTGCTTTTGACATACAAGGCTACTCCTCCTCCTTTTCCATTTTCTCGGTCCCTCCTGAATAGATTATAGCCAGCTATGGCTATATCCCAATCATGTGATTCATTAAACCATGTTTCTGTAATGGCCACAATGTCCAAGTCTGTTTCCACTGTTAGGGCTTCCAGGTCTGGAATTTTGTTGGCTAGGCTTCGAGCATTTGTGCTCATTGCTTTCCAGCACTTTCCTGGCTTGTGTGTATTTTGCATTGATTTTGTTCTGCCCACTTCCTCCCACATGTTTTTGATGTGTGGTTTAAAAGTGTGGCTGTTTCTGATGTTATTCTGCTTTTGTTGGGGGTGGCATGCAGATGTTGACCTTCCACATCCGTCACCCCCTTTTCCTAGTTTAAATGCATGTCCACATACTGCCTGAATTTTTCACTTAGGATTCTTTTCCCTGTGGAAGAGAGATGTAGTCCATCAGCACAGTATAGTCTCTTGTTGATCCATCTGCTGTCCCAGTTGCCAATAAATCTGAATCCTTCTTTTCTGCACCAGGTCTGGAGCCATGTATTAAAGCTGTTAATGCGATGCAGTCTTTTTGTCCCCTTACCAAGAACAGGTAGAACCTCTGAGAATGCAACAGTGTTAACAACGTGCTTGAGTTTCTCCCCCAGAGATTGGAAGTCCTTTTGGGCTGTAGAGGCACTGTTCCTAGCCAAGTCGTTTGTGCCTAGGTGGATAATAACATCAAGTTTGGAATGTTCACTTTTTGCACTAAGTAATTCAACAACTTGGTTTGTATTCCTGCTGGCTGAAGAGCCTGGTAGGCACATGACTATCTTCTCTCCTTTGAACTGTGTTCCCAAGTTGGTGCCTCTGATGATGGAATCTCCAATTAGTAGTAGTTTTCTGTTTGGTGAGGTTTTCTTCATATTTAGTGCTTTAGCAGGGGATTGGGCATTGTCTGACTCATTTAAAGGCCCTTCAGGTTCTTTGAATTGGGCATCCTCATTAGCCAAGGCAGAGAAGGCATTGTGCAGGGATATCTCTTGATGTATAGGATGTCTTTGTGTTACAGGTCGCAATCTACCAGAACCCACTGTGATCCATTTGTTCCTGGGGCGTTTGGTTCTTTGTGGGAGCGGTGGTGGAGTTTGTTCAGTTTGTATCCTAGGAGAGGTGCGCTTCATTGCAGCCAGTTCCTCCCTCAGTAGAGATACTTCTATATGCATGGCAGCTAGTTCTTTCCTTAGTAGAGTTAGTTCTTCATGCATGGCAGCTGACTTTAGACATATAGGACAAGCTCTTAGTTTCCAAATGATTTGTCTTTGAATGAACGTACCGCAGTTATTGCACTGAATACACGACATGTTTATGCAGTCCCAGAAGAGGAAGAAGAAGAAAGGAAGAATACGATGTGGCTTTTAACCCAAGTTTGGAATGATAGATGGCATGTCTGTGACCACTATATAGGCAATGTAGCCCCTGGGGTGGGTGGGGTGAGGGGTAGGGTGGGCAGGAACCTAAGTGTCACTAGCTAGTAGGCTGTTCCTGAACTATTGGCACACACAATGGAGTAAAGTAAGGAACCCACCACTGAGGACAATTAGAAAAAAAGACAAATATGGGGAGACAGACTCACAATTATTTGGAGACAGACTCAGTTATGCAGCAAACACAGCAAAAATCTCCTTTTGGGAGAGCTCTAAAACAGCACTCCTCCTCTTGCAGAACAGAAGGCAATGTAAGCAAACCCACGTGCAGCTCAGAAAAATGGAGGTTTACAACAGTAACTCTGCAGGGGGTGGGGGAGGGGTAGCCCCTGCAGATAGGTTAAGAGAAAGTTTAAAACCTTAAAACTTTAACAGCAATGGAGTAAGGTAAGGAACCCACCACTGAGGACAATTAGAGAAAAAGACAAATATGGGGAGACAGACTCACAATTATTTGGAGACAGACTCAGTTATGCAGCAAACACAGCAAAAATCTCCTTTGGGAGAGCTCTAAAACAGCACTCCTCCTCTTGCAGAACAGAAGGCAATGTAAGCAAACCCACGTGCAGCTCAGAAAAATGGAGGTTTACAACAGTAACTCTGCAGGGGGTGGGGGAGGGGTAGCCCCTGCAGATAGGTTAAGAGAAAGTTTAAAACCTTAAAACTTTAACAGCAATGGAGTAAGGTAAGGAACCCACCACTGAGGACAATTAGAAAAAAAGACAAATATGGGGAGACAGACTCACAATTATTTGGAGACAGACTCAGTTATGCAGCAAACACAGCAAAAATCTCCTTTTGGGAGAGCTCTAAAACAGCACTCCTCCTCTTGCAGAACAGAAGGCAATGTAAGCAAACCCACGTGCAGCTCAGAAAAATGGAGGTTTACAACATTAACTCTGCTGGGGGTGGGGGAGGGGTAGCCCCTGCAGATAGGTTAAGAGAAAGTTTAAAACCTTAAAACTTTAACAGCAATGGAGTAAGGTAAGGAACCCACCACTGAGGACAATTAGAAAAAAAGACAGAAAGAGACTGTGTTGTGTTACGAAATTGAATCTTCTAAGAGACTGTGTTTAAATACTCTGGAAAGACTGTTTTAATCTTCTAAAGAGTGAACTGCTCTAAGGAAGCAATAATAGCCTAAGAGACTATGCTATGATATTTTAAGAAATTGAGATATCCCAGAGGACAGTGATACTTTGGAATCTACAGCCCTACTCCTGCCAAAAAGCTGGTAGGTCTACGTACCGCAGAAGCTTGAGGATCTACAATCAACCCTACATCTGTTATCTGTTGTGGAAGTCGACAGTTCCACCAATTTTCCAGAGACTATGCCCATTATGAATTATTATTATTGCTTTATTCTGCAACAGTTTTGGGGTGCTTTGAAATGACTTTTGCCCTACCCCCTTGTGTAGCTTGCATAACCACCACCAGAACAGGACAAAAGATCACTCTTTCTATGAAGCCATGAAATCAGACTTTGAAGTTCCTCCTGCCACCAGAACTTATTTCTTGAATTAACAGGAGCAGTGGCATTCGGTCTTCATGTTTCAGATTGCTTGTCTTGTGGAGGAACAACAATGGGAGACTAATGGCCTTGGGAGGCCCAAGAACTGAACTATTCTATCCTATACAATCACACTGATTTACATAATACTACTAGTGAGTGGGTATTGGCCCACCCCATTGTTGACAGTTTGTGTTTTGTTTGGACTGGACCACAATCTACTACGAAGGATGGACAGCTGGTCTGTCTAAATCAGAAGCTTTACGACAGCACAACAAAGATGCAACTGAACCTTCTAATCCTTTAGTTCTTTTTCCCACTCTTGCCAAACTATGGACTTTGACTATCTGCCTGTTGCTCCCTTGTTTCTTGCCACTTTGCTTGCGAATGATAACTTCAGTTATTAATAACACTGTAGAGCATAAGGCAGCTACAAAGATACTAGCTATGTGAACTTACTACCCTATACCACAGAGTGATACCTTTACCTAGTATTATGTGATTTGATTCTCACACCTTATTAACATGCGGGTGAGAATAATCAAAGGGGGGAATGTGGTAGGCGACGGCCTATGATCCATGCTAATTGAACTAAGCAGCTTGACCTGTAACTGAAGCCTGTAGTTAGGCCCAGAGGAATGAAAACCCCCCTGAATGATGACACCATAGAATTGAAACTTAACTCAGCTTAACTGAACATAGCTAAGCAGAAACGAAACACTTAGAAAAGACAGAAAACAGCTCTAATTGGTACTGATAAGAGAGCACAGCTTCTATAGAATTAATTAACTCTGCAAAAAGCAAGGTTACAGTGCCCTGCTTCCCATATGTTTTAACAAGCTAAGCGACCTTGGAGGAGAGATGTAACAAGTTAGAGACACTGACCATTGTAATTGGGACTAGAAGGGGGGCAACCAGGTGCTGAGCCCAGACCAGGGTCCCGATTGGGTAGCCATATCAGTACCAGGACCAATAGATGGGTGAGAGGGGTTACTGGGACCAATGAAAAGTTTGCCTATGTCTAGAATGGAGAAGAACGCTATAAAAGTTGTTGTTTTGCTAGAAACCATTGCTCAGCCATTTTGAATTTGCTTATTGCTTGAGCCATGTGCACATTAAACTGGCTTGGATCCTTGAAACGACTCCTGGTTTTATTTATTGCATGCTTATCTGCTGCTACAACCTCACTTTCTAGAGGATGCAGCGTAATCTCGCGATGGCCGGCTAGTGTAGTGCAGAATCCCAAAATGAGTGGGGCAAAGAAAAGAAAAGTGGACAGTGAATGTAGAGTGTTTAATAAGGAATGGATAGCAAAATATTTTTTTACGGAAGTCCGATCAATGGCTGTATGTCTCATATGCCAGGAAACTGTTGCGGTTTTCAAAGAATATAATATCAGCCGTCATTTTGCCACGAAGCATGCTAACTATGCTAGCAAGCAGTCGCCCCAAGAATGGGGGTCTACAGCTCGGAGGTTGATGGCTAAATTACAGGCTCAGCAAAATTTATTTCACAGACAAACTGCGATTCAAGAGTCAAGTACCAAAGCAAGTTTTATGCTCTCATTCAAATTAGCAAAAGCTAGTAAACCCCTCTCTGAAGGAGAGTTTTTGAAAGAATGCATTATAGAGACCGCAGGTCTTTTGTGTCCAGAGAGCAAAGACAAGTTTGAAAAACTCAGTTTATCACGCAGGACAGTGACTCGTCGTGTGGAACTGATTGATGAAGACATAACAAACAAGTTAAATAATATTGCACAGTCCTTTAAATTATATTCGCTAGCACTGGACGAAAGTACAGACATAAAAGACACAGCTCAGCTCTTAATTTTTATCCGAGGGATTAGCGACAGTTTTGAAATAACAGAGGAGTTTTTGGCCATGGAGCCACTTAAAGGAAAAACACGGGGAGAAGATTTGTATGACCGGTGTCTGCTGTCATCGAGAGTATGAAGCTACCTTGGAGTAAACTTGCTAATGTCACTACGGATGGATCTCCAAATTTAACTGGAAAAAATGTGGGATTGCTGAAAAGAATTCAGGATAAAGTGAAAGAGGAAAACCCTGAGCAAGAAGTTATTTTTCTCCACTGCATCATACACCAAGAATCTTTGTGTAAATCTGTATTACAGCTTAGTCATGTTGTGAATCCAGTTATAAAGCTTGTTAACTGCATACGAGCAAAGGGGCTTCAGCACCGTCAGTTCATTGCATTTCTGGAGGAAACCGACGCAGACCAACAAGACTTGCTTTACCACTCTCGTGTCCGCTGGTTGAGTTTGGGCAAAGTGTTTAAACGAGTGTGGGATCTTAAAGAAGCGATTGATACATTTTTGGAGTTAAAGAGGAAGTCTGATGATTTTCCAGAGCTGAGCGACAAGAATTGGCTGTGTGACTTTGCGTTTGCTGTTGACATTTTTTCTCACATGAATGAGCTTAACGTCAAGCTACAGGGAAAAGACCTGTATATTCACGACATGTATAGTAATGTAAATGCCTTCAAAGCCAAGTTGACTTTTTTTTCTAGGCAAATTTCAAAGAAAAGCTTCTCTCATTTTCCCACACTAGCCACACAGGAAAAGGCCATCCAAAATGTGAATAAATATAGCAAATCACTGAATGACCTGCATGAAGAATTCTGCCATCGGTTTTCAGATTTGGAAAAAATTGAAAAGTCACTTCAGCTGGTGGCCTGTCCCTTGTCACAAGACCCAGAAACAGCACCACAAGAAGTGCAATTGGAACTAATCGATCTTCAATCTGATGCAATCTTAAAGGAGAACTTCCACTCTCTTCCACTAAAAGAGTTCTATGCCTCACTTAAAGATGACTGTTTTCCAAACCTCCGGGGGATGGCACAGAAGATTCTGGCCTTGTTTGGCTCAACCTACGTGTGTGAGCAGACGTTCAGCGTCATGAACATCAATAAATCCCGTCACAGATCCCAGTTAACTGACCAACACCTCAGATCTATTCTGTGAATTGCAACAACAAAGCTATCTCCTGACTTTGATGCCTTAACAAAAAAGGGAGACCAACAACACTGTTCCCACTAAAATTGAAGGTACTATTTTATGAAAGAAATACATTGCATAAAAGTTTTGTAAAATAACTCTTTTTATGCTTTTCTACCTTAAATTAATCTAAACATTTAATGTTACAAATTTAAATTTAATTTATATTAATTCACACATACACACCGTCCATCTACTCTTGGTCCGGCCCCCGGGTCCAATATATGAACCCATTGCGGCCCTCGAGTCAAAAGGTTTGCCCATCCCTGGACTAGAGTATGGTAAGATGCACATAAGTAGAGGTCAAGAGAGAGAGGAGCATCAAGATCCAAAAGTAGCTTCAAAGAGGTGGGTTTTTAGCCTGGATTTGCATAGGGCTAGAGAAGGGGCTCAACCCACAGACTCAGGTAGTTTGTTCCAGATAAATTCACAACTTCACAAATCCACATATATAATTTGCATCCATCTATATTTTATATGTTTCATTTCACCATTTTTGCAACATTCAACCTGCTCCAGTTTGTATTCATTCAGACAACTCCATAATCCATCTTCAGCCATAATTTAGACTGATCTAGCATGCTACATACCTATCCAGGAGTGTAGACCTCTTGATTAAGCTTCTGCAGTAAGTTTTACAAGTTGCTTGTTACAATAAACATTTGGATTATAAGAGACTGAGTCTTTTCTTTGATGTGAATTGGTTTAACTGCCTGTGTAGTATTATATCATGAAACACAGCATGAGTACAGGAATAGTAAAAGGGTGTTCATAAATTATTTTGCCAAGATTAAAAGCCAGTGAAGAAACTGAGGGCTCGAAATTCAAAAGCATTTACATAGTTTAGAGACCTGTAAACTATGTAAATGCTGTGGAGCGGGATTTTCAACAGTACTAACAGTGCTGCTGAATATCCCCGATTGTCTCCGTTATACACCCCAATGCAAACCACTTAGCATCAGGACATGTCATGGGCATTCTGGGAGCGGCACCAGTCACTAACTGGGCAGTGCCTCAATATCGCTACTGTCCGGTTAGCTTCTGTGGGTTTGTGGGCTGTGTGGTGACCACAGATATTCAGTGCCGGAGCTGCATCTGATCCCGGTACTGAATATCTGTGTTTAAAGGATGGCGATGGTATGCACCCTAGCAGTGCATAGCTGTCCCAGAAGAATATCGGACCCTGAATTCATAAGGGCTGTGGAAAGCACTTTATCTAAAGAAGCACCATTTTTAAAGCGAAAAAATATCATTGCTGTGAGAATCTTCTTTCAACAAGTTTGGGAAAAAACATAGGGTCTGATTTTTAAGGCATTTACACAGTTAAGAGCCCATGTTAACTATAAATGCCTTAATCGGGGATTTTCAAAGGTATCTACACGGCCAGTGCCTTTGAAAATCCTCGATCAAGTCCCCTACGTGGCCCAATGCTATCTGGTTAGTATTGGGGCATGTTGGGGATATTCTGGGACGGAGCGGAGGCGGGGAATGGTGCTAACCGGGTAGCACCTATTTTGGATACTGCCCTGTTAGTGTTCTGTGCCTTAAAGATAGGTGAGGAAAATCCTCGCCTATCTTTAAGGTGCCGGGGCTAACCGGGCAGCATCCAAAATCGCTGCTGCCCGGTTAGGCTCGGCGGCTGTGTGGCAAACCCCGGATTTTCACGTTTGTCGCCACAGAAGCAAAAATACAGGGTTAAGGGGTCGGCAGGCAGGGCTATGTGGCTATGGTGTTAGAAAACTTAAATAAAGCTGATAAGCATTTTAAAAAGAGAAAGAAAATGAACTTTTCTACAGTTTGAGCTGTTATTAGCTGTGCCAGATTTCAGTTGCTAAGACTGTTTTTCCAACCCCTCTAGCCAGTGTAATCTGAGACTGTCGTGTGTTTGTTGAAAGGCACTTCAATATACAGACACTCCAAGCTATGGAAGAGTGTTAAAATTAATCCAACTGCCACAGATATCAATGCTGCAGTGGAATTGCATTCCATTGATAGCCCTCGTATTGACGGATATAAAGCTGAGATGACGCCTGTTTTTTGTCTATGTGCCTTTGGATATCTGAATGAGGCGTCTTGAGATCGGGCAATGGCTATTTTTCAGATAAGTGAGTTTCACTTGTTTTTTGCCTGTTTGCATGAAAGATAACCGGTTGGTATTGAGGGGTGAAGTCCCCTTTAATCCTTGCTAAGGTTGCATTCCTAATTTGAATAATAGAACAAAGCGGAACGGTGCACCATGAGAGGGTTTTCCCTCAAGGTGCTGGTTCCAACAAAAATAGTTTGTGTACATGCGTTCCCTTGTTGGTTGGATGGCAGTGAAATTGCAGGCAGAATCAAAAGATACTACTATCAAAGTGCAGAAATACTCAGACCTCACTCCACACAGGGAAGGTAATGCTGGGTCTAAAATAATTCAGGCGCTAACTTACAAAACCAAGCAAATTTATGAGGCAGACAGGGAGAGATTCCTCTCTGATCAAAACAAAGTGTGGCACAAGGCAGAGGAGGACATATCTAAGGTCTCAGAAACTCCCTCAAACATTAGCTATCACACATATCACCTCAGACTAATCAGCGCTACTTGCTTCAGTCAGAGAAATATCTCAGATTTCTGACAAAACATAACACTGAGGAAAGTTTAACAGAAAAAGACCTTTAGGAGAGTGAAGACTAGAAATGTAAACTCTCTGTGGAAGGTACTTACAGGAGGCAGAGAGCAGAAAAAAATCCCTGAAGGAAGTTATGTCACTGCACTATGACTCTTTTAGGCATAAGCCTAAATCTGCAAGGTCACTAAGATCAGTGCATTCAAATCACTCCACAGCAAGCTGAACTACTGCAAGAATATGCGCTGAAGCAGAAACTGTAAAAGCTCGTGCCCACTTTAGCCATAAGAGGCTGCCCTGAAATCAGAGAGAATTAGAATACAGGAGGAAGAACAGAGGGCACCAGAAGAAATCACTGCTGCAACTGCTGCTAGAGTTGCCGCTGCCACTGATGCCACTACATGCAAAAAGGCTAAGCCGGATGTTGCTCTAGAAGTGCTGCAACAAGGAAGAGAGGCAGCTGCTGCGGAGGCTCAGGCTAAGGCCCTGGAAGGAGTTAAAAGGCAGGAAGGCAGGGAGAGACAAAGCAGCAACATTGACTCAGAAGTTCTTGTTCAGAGCACTAAAGACTATGCCCTAAGTCTTCTCAGGGCATGCCAGTGGACACATGCAATTTGAGCCAAAAGAGGATACAGATGTGGAGGAAATACTGTCAGCCTCTCAAGGAGGCACCAGGCCCAAGAGAAATCAGCCTTTTTTTTTTTTTTTAATTATTAAGCTTTAAACCAGGGGTCTCAAACTCAAATTGCTTTGAGGGCCAAATGAGGACTTGTAGAGTAACCCGGGGGCCGCACAAGACGCAGGCCTCATTTGCATAAGGGCATCATTTGCATAAGGGCATCATTTGCATAAATATTTGCATAATGTTACCATACACTAACTTTTAGTAAACATGCCTCTTAATGAGTGTATGGATAAAGAAAGACTAAAAGATTTCTACATTACTATAAACCAGTGCCAACCGCCAGGCACATTAGGAACTACTAGAAACACTGCCCATTTAGAACCCATAGCAAACCTGCCGTGTCCTAACAGCACTACCAGGACTCACAAAGCACCATACCCTAACTATCAAAAGGCAACACTGCAAATATTAAATCAACACATTTCAGAGAATAACAATACATGACCTACTCGGGAAAGAGAACAAGTGGCAATGTCAAATAGGAATTACATAAACAGAATACCTCAGCTCAGTTACACATGCAGAACATAGACCATCACCAAACAAGGAATCACAATTTAGAAACAGGAAGACAATTAAACTGGGAACCCCAAAAGCCAAACTTAGAATGTACAACACTGTAGAAATAAAACTATACATTGATTTCCTCTTGTATTAAATAAAGTGCAGACGTTAAAGATGCACATTTCCAAGAGCTGACATATTTCAGTTAATAAATTCAAAATAAAGAGATATTTTTCTACCTTTTGTGCATTTTTTTTTCAGTTGCAATTGTTCCAGTCACTTTCTTCTGGTTTCTTTGTGTCTTCTGCTAACTCTCCATCGTCTGCTGTCCATTTCTCCTTTATTCTTTCCTAGTTTTTTTCCATTCTCTCTACATCTGCTTTAATATACTAATCATTCTCCTTTTGCTCTTTCCTCATTCCTATTTCATCCACTCAAATTTTACCCCTCCATCCTCAATCCCCACTTACTCTCCCAATACCCGGCCAATTGTAGATTTTTCTTCCCTCCCACACAAAATATATTTCCCCTCTCCATTTCACTCTCCCAGCCCCATCCCATTCTAATCGTCCCCCAACATCAACTCCCTTCTAGCTCCTGCCCAACCCAGCATCCGCTCCCTTCTAGTCCCCGCATCATCAGCCCATTTCCAGTCCTAGCTCCCTCCCCTCACAGCCCATTTCCTTTCCAAGCCCCCCTCCCCATCAGCCCATTTCCATTCCAAGCCCCCTTCCACTCAGCCCATTACCATTCCAAGACCCTGTCCCCATCAGCTATTTGCAGTTCAAGCTCCCCCTTCTACTCGGCCCATTTCCAGTCACAGCACCCCCCCCCAGTCCATTACCAGTTCTAGCCCCCCCCCTAGCCCATCATCGGTCCTAAGCCCCCCAACAGCCCACTTCCAGGCCTAACCCTTCCATCGCCCCATTTTCATTCTTAGCCCCCCCATAACCCCATTTTCAGTCTTAGGCCCCCAGTCAGACCACCTCCAGTCCTAACCCCCATCTGTCCATTACCAGTCCTAACCCCCATCACCCCATTTTCAGTACTACCCCCCCCCAGCCCCCATCAAGTCCTGCTCCCCCCCTACATCAAGTCCTGCTCCCCCCCCCACAAGTCCTGCTCCCCCCCCACATCAAGTCCTGCTCCCCCCCAGCCACACATCAAGTCCTGCTCCCCCCCCCATCAAGTCCTGCTCCCTCCTCCCCCCCCCCGGGAAAATTAAACTTTAAAAAAAAACCGGCTTCTGCTGCTGCTGCCGCCGCTGCCGTGGCCGGCAATAGCAGCAATATCGCAAGTCCCGCGGGCTCCCCCCCCACCCGGCAGATCCCTTCCTGCTTGCCTGCCAGTTCTCCGCTTCGGCTTTCAGAGCCGCGAAGGGAGAGCTTCTCCCTCGTGACTCTGTTAAGCCCGCTGGGGCAGATGGGAAATTTCCCATCTGCCCCGGCGAGCTTAACAGAGTCGCGAGGGAGAAGTTCTCCCTTCGCGGCTCTGAAAGCCGAAGCGGAGAACTGGCAGCATTGGCAGGCAAGCAGGAAGGGATCTGCCGGGTGGGGGGGAGCCCGCGGGACTTGCGATATTGCTGCTATTGCCGGCCACGGCAGCGGCGGCGGCAGCAGCAGCAGAAGCCGGGTTTTTTTTTCCCCCCTATGCATCGCGGGCCGCACAAGGGTCTCTCGCGGGCCGCATGCGGCCCGCGGGCCGCGTGTTTGAGACCCCTGCTTTAAACGGTTTAACACCAGATAAGAATACAAGACAATCAGCAAAGGAAATACAAAATATAAGAACATCAGCCATAAGAACTAACATCTGATATAGTCCACATTACTGGGAATTGGTAATGGAACTTAAAAAGGAAAAAAAGAATAGTAGGAAAATAAGGCGGAAAGCCTACAAAATAGGAGGCTAAATCTTCAATTAAACACCCCTACAAAGCTCACCCGAACCCTCTCTGTCAAAGATAAATTTTTCCAAATGAGATACATCGGTAAAAGTATAAGAAGCACCATCATAATTTACTACACATTTACAGGGAAATCTAAGGAAAAAAGTAGCACCCAGCTGTAGGACTTGAAGCTTAAGAGCCAAAAAAAGCCTCCGCCTAAGCTGGGTGCTACGTGCAACATCCGGAAAGATATTTATAGTATGACCACAAAATTTAGAAGCCTTATGCTTAAAAAAGGCTTTAAGTATTTGTTGCTTATCATCCAAGGATTTTAAAGTCACCAATAAAGTAGCCCGAGTATTTATTAATTCTGTGGAGTCCTCTAAAAAAGCCGTCAAATTTGAAATCGAAGGTTCAATCACATCCAATCCGCCTTCATCAGGGCACACCTTTTTTAGACCAGAAGGAATATAATATGTTTGAGCCACCTCAATTGAGTCACTCAAAAACAAAACTTCTTTCAAGTATTTTTCCAAAAGGATTCTTGGAGCCAAAAGAGACGTTTGCGGAAAATTCAAAAATCGTAAATTATAAAGGCGAAAAGAATTTTCTAAGGCTTCCACTTTGTTGTGTAGGATCAAAGAATCCTTAATGCCTACCATGTTTGCAGTATGCAACGGAAGGACCTGGGATTCAAGTTTAATACACGCTGCATCAACATGGGAAACCTTTTCGTCTAGCTGCTTCAACGAAGCAACTGTTTCTTTAGAAAAATCACATAAGGAACCTAGTGTAGAGGTCATTTTATCGTCAATAGTTTTAAGAGCTCCCCAAAGATCCTTTAAAGTGATTTCCGAGTCAGGCGGAGGGGTAGGAAGTCCCGAAGTACCACCAACCCCTGTTAACTGAACCGGTTTAGGAAAAAGTACCTCCACGGTCCTATGACTCATCTTAACAGAGGACTCCACAGGAAAAATAGGTGCCCCGACAGAAAGAGGGCGAGGGGGAGGGGACCTCCCTCCAGAACTGAGGGAAGCCCCTTCAGGGGAGGACTGTGCAACCGGCAACGGCACTAGATGTTTGTCGATAGGGCCCACGGCGGTCTTATCCGCCGTCCCATCCGACAATTTACCACCTGCTTTTGCCTTCCGTTTCCCCATTTTAAACTAGAACAAACAAAAGAAACTGTTAAGACTTCTGTCGCTGCGGTGTCGCCGAAGGGGCGTGGCTCGCCCCTTTGGGACACGCCCCTTCGGAACACGCCCCGTGGACACGCTCCGCGGTCCCGGAGAAAGACACAATGTATAGGGGAAGGGTCCTTGCTGGGAAGTTGTCCTGACGCTGCCTGTCCGATGGTAGGGGGAAGGTAAGCGATTCCACCAGCAGGTTCTCAGTGGCAGCAGTCTCAGGGCCTTACAAGCAGACCCCCTGCACCTCCAACACAGCCACTCCAAATCTGCGGAAGTAACTGTGGAGCACACAATTATAGCCAGCAGGGTCCTCTCTGGAAGTCAAGCTGTCCCGACGCTGCCTGCCTGATGGTAGGGGGAAGGTAAGCGATTCCACCAGCAGGTTCTCAGTGGCAGCAGTCTCAGGGCCTTACAAGCAGACCCCCTTCACCTCCAACACAGCCACTCCAAATCCACGGAAGTAACTGTGGAGCACACAATTATAGCCAGCAGGGTCCTCTTTGGAAGTCAAGCTGTCCCGACGCTGCCTGCCCGATGGTAGGGGGAAGGTAAGCGATTCCACCAGCAGGTTCTCAGTGGCAGCAGTCTCAGGGCCTTACAAGCAGACCCCCTGCACCTCCAACACAGCCACTCCAAATCCCCCAAGAGAAATCAGCCTAATGTGCACCACGCTGTGGTAGGCGAAGGCCTGTGATCCATGGTGTCTGAAGTGAGCAGACAGGCCTGAGCAGCTTGACCTGTAACTGAAGCCTGTAGTTAGGCCCAGAGGAATGAAAACCCCCCTGAATGATGACACCATAGAATTGAAACTTAACTCAGTTTAACTGAACATAGCTAAGCAGAAACGAAACTTATAAAAGACAGGAAACAGCTCTAATTGGTACTGATAAGAGAGCACAGCTTCTATGGAATTAATTAACTCTGCAAAAAGCAAGGTTACAGTGCCCTGCTTTCCCACATGTTTTAGCAAGCCAGTGACCTTGGAGGAGAGAAGTAATGAAAGTCTAAGAACTGTCTATTGTAATGAGGACTGAAAGGGGGGCAACCAGGTGCTGAGCCCAGACCAGAGTCCCGATTGGGTAGCCATATCAGTACCGGGACCAATAGATGGGTGAGAGGGGTTACTGGGACCAATGAAAAGTTTGCCTATGTCCAGAATGGGAAAGAAAGCTATAAAAGTTGTTGTTTTACTAACAGCCATTGCTCAGCCATTTTGAATTTGATTATTGCTTGAGCCATGTGCACATTAAACTGGCTTGGATCCTTGAAACGACTCCTGGTTTTATTTATTGCATGCTTATCTGCTGCTACAACGCCACAGACATTAATCACCACTACAATGATCTACATGCTGACGGGCATACAGATTCACTACAGCTGGTTTATGTTTCAGGCACACGCAAAAAAGAAGATACTTCACCTCCGCCTCATTGCTCTATGAGAACTGGCTGCACAACAAATCTAGGAAGTTGCCATCAGCAAGAACATCAGCGACGCACCCCTTGCTCAAACTAAGTGCACCAGAGCATCCTTCCTCCATGCCATCATTCAAGAATAACAAAGCAGTCAATGAGCAATGGAACATGCCTCACAACAGCATCCCGCAAAAGCCTCCAGACAGAGGCATCAGACAGATCAGATCTAATCAAGTATATGATTCGCCGGGAGCTCATAAATACAATACTCACCAAGATCAATGACTATCTTGAAAACTACAGAATATGGAAAGTTGATTTTAAAGATATCATTGCAGATCTGAACCTTTCCCAGAGGATGAGATCAGCTTGATTGTGCGATTGCTGGGAAGTGGATCTGTAGAACAAGTAAAAAAACTAAAATCAGCATATATAAATAACTGCTTAGAAAGACTAGCTGAGATGTGGAGGAGACTTGAACAGTGCTATGGTAGTCCAGAAGTGATTGAGAATGCACTATTTGAAAGGATTGAAAACTTTCCGAAAGTATCATGCAAAGATAATCGCAAACTTGAAGAACTGGGAGACCTGCTCCTGGAGCTAGAGGCAGCCAAAGCTGATCTGCACCTCTCAGGTCTCTGCTGCCTGGACACATTTCGGGGCATAAAGCCAATCTCAGAGAAGCTGCCATACAATCTGCGGGAAAAGTGGTCCTCATATGGTGCAAAGTACAAAAAGGACAATCATTTATTATTTATTTACTTCTCTTATATACCGCGCTATTAAAATCAGTGCGGTTTACAATTGAACAAAAAACATACTGCAATGTCACACGACAATTGACATGGAAACTTTCTTCCTTTCATAGTCTTCTCAAGATTTATCCAAGATTTGGCAATAAGGAGGAATGATCCCAGATTTTCACTTGATGCATCTGAAGCAACCAAGGCCAGCTACTTTCAAAATGAAAGGCCAACTAAGAAGCAGAGTAGCATAAGAAAACCCATATCTGTGCATAAGACAGAAGTGTTAACCACAACGTCTACCCCTTCTGACCTCCCTTCCACCACAGATAAGGTGGAAGATCCTGACAGACAGTGCCCTTTATACAAGAAACCTCACTCTTTAAAGAAATGTTATAGGATTAGAGAATAATTTTCAGCAAAACAGAAAGAACTGTCCAAAAGGTACAGAATCTGCTATAAATGTTGGTCTTCATCAAACCACTTTGCTAAAGACTGCAAGGTAACTATCAAGTATGCAGATTGTGGCAGTGACCAACACTTCAATGCCCTACACCCAGAGGTGGTGAAAAATAAATCTCTAGAATCTACAGCCCCTGCAATGAATCATGGTGGGAAAAATGATAAAACCAAGACAGCGGAACCTGAGGTTATTGGCAGATATATGGAAGTGTGCGGAGAAGGCCACAGTGGGAAGTCTTGTACTAAGATGTGCCTAGCCAAGGTTAGGGGTGGCCCAAGGGGGGGTGCGGGGCAATATGTGGAGATTCATTGTGGGGCCTCATTTGCATAAGAGCCTCATTTGCATGAATATTTGCATAACATTAACATGCGCTTTTAGTAAACATACCTTTTAATGAATGTCTGGATAAAGAAAGACTACCAGATTTCTACATTACTATATTCCAGTGCCAACCGCCAGGCCCATTAGGAAATACTATAAACACTGACCATTAGAACCCATAGCAAACCCACCATATCATAACAGCACTACTAGGACTCACAAAGCACCAAACCCTACCTATCAAAAAGGCAACACTGCAAATATTACACCAATACATCTCAGAGAATACCAATACATCTCACTGGGGGAAAGAGAACAAATAGCACTGTCAAATAGAAACTACATGAACAGAATACCTCAGCTTGGTTACACATGCAGAACATAGACCATCACCACACAAAGAACAAGAGATCACAATTTAGAAATAGGAAGATGATAATTAAACTGGGAACCCCTAAAGACAAACTTGAAATGTACAATGATGGAGAAATAAAACTATAAATTAATTTCCTCTTGTACTAAACAAAAACGCAAAGACGTTAGCGATACACATTTCCCAGACCTGACATATTCCAGTTAATAAATTCAAAATAAAAAGTATTTTTCCAACTTTTGTTTGGGCATTTTATTTTTCAGTTGCAATTGCTCCAGTCACTTTCTTCTGGTTTCTTCATGTCTTCTGCGAGCTTTCCATTTGTCCTTTCTTCTCTCTTCTAGATTTTTTCCATTCTCTCTCTATATCTGCTTTAACATACTGATCTTTCCCCTTTTGCTCTTTCCCCCATTTATTTCTTTATTCCTTTCTCATCCACTCAAATTTCATCCTTCCATTCTCAATCCCCACTTACTCTCCCAGTACCCGGCCAATCGTAGATTTTTCTTCCCTCACACATAAAATATCTTTTCCCCTCTCCATCCTCATTCCCCATCCCCATCCCTTTCTAGTCCTCCCCCAAAATCAGCTCCCTTCTAATTCTAGACCCACCCAGCATCCGCTCCCTTCTAGTCCCATTCTCCCATGCCCCCACATTAGCCCATTTCCAGTCCTAGCCCCCCCATATGCTCCTTTCCAGTCCCATTCCAGCCCCCCATCAGCCCATTTCCACTCCAAGCTCCCCCATCAGCCAATTTCCAATCCTAGCCCTACCATCAGCTCATTTTCAGCTCTATTCGAGCTCCCATCAGCTTATTTCCAGTCCAAGCTCCCCCCCCCATCAGCCAATTTCCAATCCTAGCCCTACCATCAGCTCATTTTCAGCCCTATTCCAGCTCCCATCCGCTTATTTCCAGTCCAAGCTCCCCCCCCCCCCCCTCAGCCAATTTCCAATCCTAGCCCCTCATCGGCCAATTTCCAGTCCTATTCCAGCCCCCCATCAGTCCAATTGCAGTCCAAGCTCCCCCTCATCAGCCCATTTCCAGTCTTAGCCCTCTCCATCAGTCCATTTCCAGTCCTATTCCAGACCCCCATCAGCCCATTTCCAGTCCAAGTTCCCCCCATCATCCAATTTCCAATCCTAGCCCCCCATTAGCCCATTTCCAGTCCTCTTCCAGCCCACATCAGCCCATTTCCAGTCCAAGCTCCCCCCAACAGCCCATTTCCAATCCTTGCTGCCCCCATCTGCCCATTTCCAGTCCTATGCTAGACACCCCCCCGAAGAGCCCCACAGCCATCTAAGGAGCTTCAGAGAGAGCCAGGGAAGCCTGCACAAGGCCCTGGCTCCTTCTGCACAGCCGCCAGTGTGAAGAGTGCTTTCCCTCATGCTGGCGGCTGTTTCTGTGAAGTGCGCTGAATGCCGGGAAAGGTTAAAGAGCATTTCCCGGCACTCATGCGCTTTACAGACACAGCCGCCAGCATGAGGGAAAACACTCTTCACTCTTCACACAGAGTGCAGAGGGAGCCAGGGCCTCGCACGGGCTTCCCCGGCTCCCTCTGAAGCCATCCATTTGTGCGAGAATGAAGTTCGCGCAGGGCCCCCTGAAGCGCAGGGCCCTGTGTGAACAATGTTCTCGCACAATGGACAGGCCGGCCCTGGCCAAGATTAATCCCAAAGGACTGCCTCAAAAATCAGTGAAAATGACGATCAAAGCACAAGACATTAGCAAGCTCAGAGTTCTATGACTTGTTTGGCATATATGAAGTTTGCTATCCTTACAAACTCAGAACCTGTTCAGGAGACTGAGTCCATGGGAAGGAAAGCAAGTGGGTATAAAGCAAGTGGGTTTCAAATTGAAACTACCTACTCTTACAGAATGTGTCCAGATACCAGACAACCAGGATGAAATTCCTAAACCAGAAGCTGCTTGACATTATCCTGACTTGAATCTCATAGCCAATCTAATCCTGCCTTTGGATCCAATCTAATTCTACTTCTACTGAGAAGGGGCATACTGTCATTGCCTAAAGTTCATCAGTTGTGCAGTGGTCTTCGTGGCGCCCCCTAAGCCCATTGTCTTGATTTGGGATGGGTGATAATAGATGATGTTTGTCTCAACAGAATAGATAAATCAAGCTTTAGCACATATGCAACAAGTGTGCTAGAAAATGGGCGCACCTCCTTATTTGAATTATGCCCCAAGCATTTCTCTACCAAAGAGGTTCTCGACTGCAGGGAGCCAGTAAGCTGTGATTTTCCAACCTTACGGACTACTTAGACCAGCAACAGCACAGCTTTTGGCAACAGCATGGTGTTGAAACCCTTTTCACAACTCTCCTTGACAGACTCCATACAGGCCTTGATAAGAAAAAACAAGGCTTCATCCTAATATTTATGGACATCGCCTCAGCTTTTGACACTGTGAACCACAACCTACTACTCACCCAACTGTACAAAAAGGCATAAGAAGCCTAGCCTTAGATTGGTTCAAATCCTACCTATCCGACCGACAATAACAAGTCCGCATAGATAACCAGACATCCAGGCCTTTCCAACAAACACAAGGGGTTCCCCAAGGATCTTCCCTCTCTGCCCTACTCTTTAACATCTACATATAACCAATCTGTTCTACCATTCAATCATTCAACATACTCTACCACATCTACGCCGATGATGTGTTACAGTACACTCCATTCCGCATTGACAAGCCGGACTACTTGTCCATAACTGAATGCTTCAACGCAGTCTCAGATTTGCTCAGGACACACAACCTGATGGTCAACACCAATAAGACTGAGGTCTTGTTCATATCCAAAGACCCCACATTTACCCCACCGCCCTCCTTCAAAGTGAAAGACTTTAACCTCAAAACCAAACAAGATGTCCGATACCTGGGAGTAACAATCGACCAATGCCTGTGCTGGGAGACCCACATTCAAAATATCACCAAAACAGTCTACCACAACCTGAGAACCCTCCGGCACTTACGTCCACTCATCGAGTCCTCAGACTTACGCTCAGTTGCTCAAGCGCTCATTCTCCCTCATCTGGACTACTCCAACATCATCTTTCATGGCATGTCAAAGCTCACACTCCAGCCACCACAACTCGCCATGAACACAACTGCCCGCACAATTCTATCTGGATCCAGATATGACCATATCACTCCTCTTCTGATGCAGCTTCATTGGCTCCCCATAGCAAGTCGCCTGACATACAAAGCCCTGCTACTCACTTTCAAGGCCCTGCATGAAATGTCAGCAACCTCGCTCTCAGAAGTTATACAACGAACGCCGGAGACCAGGATCAGAAGAACATGCAAAACAAACTCTCTCAAGACTCCCTCAACAGTAAGAACCTGTACCCAATCAACTAGGAATCATGCCTTCTCTCTATTTGCACCAACTCAATGGAACAAACTACCACCAACGATACGGGCCATCCCAGATCTTATTTCTTTTAGAAAGGCCTTGAAGGATCCGCGGAGAAGAATGGCAGCATAGAACTGTAGCTCCTGTTGTCAACGCAGATTCCTGAACAAATCTTCAACAAATAGCTTTGAAGTTCTTCTGTCTTTAGACTGCAGTGGAAGAAAAAAGATAGTGGAGGATGACGACGCTGAAACCAGCACTTCTGGACTTTCAGCAGGGGACTGGAACGGCACCAAAGCGATCAAAGCAAGATGCTGGCTCCCCGCAGAAAATGGCAGCGACAGAGGAGACGATGGCGGAAGGCCTCCGAGAAATATTAAACAAACTGAAGCATGTTAAAGGAATGATAGAGAATAATGTGACTACCTTCGAGCGCATACAGGGAGATTTAAGTACAGTCAAGGAGAATCTGCAAGACATGAATAAACATATGAACATGGTTGAAGCGCAATTACAAACACAGGACAACATACTTACTCAGATGGGGCCTCTCGCGAAGCGCGTAACAGTGTTGGAGAGCCAAATAGAAGATCAAAATAACCGAGCAAGGCGGAACAACATAAGAATGATCGGGGTACAGAAGGAGCAGAAGGTATGGACCCGATAAGATACCTGGAAAAGATGATACCGGAATTGCTGCAAATCTCATTTGAAAGGCCGTTTGAATTAGAGCGTGCACACCGAGTCCCTTCGCATAAAGCAGGTGGAGCAAAATACCCAAGGCCGATCATTATGAAAGTGCTTAGATATCCCCAAGTACTGCAGATTCTGCAAGCCGCAAAAAAGTGTACTGCGCTACAAATGCAGGGGCAAAAAGTAGTACTGTTTCCAGACCTGTGCAAACAAACGATGGAACGGCGAAAGCAACTTTTGGCCTTCAGGCTGCTACTGCAAAAAATGCAAGCAAGGTATGGCATATATTACTCAGGAACTATGCGTGTGACTTTGCATAACATTACAAGAAACTTCGTGGATGCAGCAGCGCTGAAAATCTTCTTGCAAGAGAGGGGGAGTATGGAATCGTGATTCATTGGGGTAAATAGAAAGACAATATAAAGGCTGGTAGTTGATAACATGTTGGTTAACTATGAGAGAAATGAAAGGGGCTCGGCAGCATTGAATGCTTGCCTACAAGAAAGAAGTAATATGAAGCATATTTGATATGGACAAATGAGAGAGTTAGTCACAGAGGATCATTGTTAATGAATGCAGTAAAAGATATTAGAAAGATGAAGAAATATGCATAGTGATCTATATCAGAAAAATAAATGTTAAACAGAGCCAAGCATCGAGGTATCTTGGTTAAGCTGTTTGGCTGAATATGAATATGTATTAGGGACTGTGTTGTAGCCAACAATAGCAACTGCAGCTCAGAGAATGTCGCACAGGTTAACTAATAAATACAATAAAGCAACTAGATGGACCGATGTTAAATCTAGAGATATTTGGAAAGATAAACTGTTGACAACGGTTGAGTAGAAACTCCCATTCTGCATAATAGTGGGTGGATTTCACCAAACAATATTTGTTAATAAGTTTGAAATGTTAAGCCTGGCTGATCTGATCCAATGAAACGCCTGTTACAGTAAAGGTGGAGATAGACGATGGGGAGAGACTTGATGCTCCGAGAGAAATGGAGAGACGTGATAATAGCTAATAATTTAAAACTACTCACCCTAAATGTAAAAGGGATTATAAATCCAATTAAACAAAAAAAGATATTAATGTATTGCTCCCAGGAAAATGCTGATATTGTATACTTACAGGAAACGCACTTATCTGTAAAAGAATCCCAGAAAATGACAACAAAAAAATATCAAATAGTCGTAGCTGCTCCGGCTCTAGGTAAAAAAGGCGGAGTGCTGATACTAGCACGGAAAGCGCTCCTATCGGCAGTCAAAGAAACTAGAATTGATCTTAATGGAAGATGGGCTAAAGTTACTCTGCAATTAGATCAGAATTTGTATACGTTAATGAATATATATGCGCCGAATCAGGATGACCCCAATTTTTTTGTGCAAATTGTGGCAGAATTAACAGAGGCAATATCTACGCAAATAGTATTAGGGGGAAACTTTAATTTAATATTAGATGCTCTTGTTGACCGGACGCCATATAAGTCGCTGACAAAATCCAAGTCCCATGGAGCGTTACAGGGTATGATAGAATCTTTGGTCTTGTCGACCCGTGGCGGTTTTTACATCCAAATGATAGAGAGTACACATTCTATTCCCTTCCACATAATACTCAGACCAGAATTGACTATTTTTTGGTAACAAATAAATTGATCCCTCAGCTAATTCACTCAGAAATACATGCAGGAACAGTATCGGATCATGCGGCGGTTTCCCTAATGCTGAGAAATATGGATTCATGACAGACATCATCAAAATGGACAATGGATAAATCCCTGTTGGTAGATGAAGAATTTATAGCCTATGTGCGAAACGAAATAGACGTGCACTCACAGTTTAACTTACTGCAGACACCTCGATATGGGAATGGTGCGAAGCCTTTAAGGCAACCCTTCGAGCGCATATAACGATTTTCTCAACACAAAAAAGGAAGGCAAGAAAAAAGGAACTGAAGGAACTGGATGCTCAAATAAAAGCGGGAGAACGTCTTCTTGTTAAGAAAGCAGACTCTATGATCTTGGTGAGACTTCAAAAGTTAAGATTTCGATACAACTCCATCCTTAATACAGAGGCCCAATCCAACATAAATGTGCAACAGAGTAAATACTTTCATGAAAATAATCGGGCAGGGTCATTACTGGCTAAGATGCTTAAGGCGAAACAAGATGCAACCCACATTACAGCACTGCAAAATGCCAATGGTAATTGCTCGTTCAGGATGAACAAATACTAGGATGCTGCAGAGAGTTCTATGAAAATCTCTACTGCACAGAGGTAATCTGGGAAGACAAAGCTTTTGAGGATATGGTCTCTACCATCAATGGACCAAAACTGTCGGAGGCCCAAACGCAGTCGCTTGAGAAGGACATAAAGATTGCGGAAATTCATAAGGCAATTGCACAGTTAGCCAGAGGCAAAGCATCAGGCCCAGATGGTATACCGCTAGAATTCTACCATGTCGTTCAAGAACAGATATTGCCCATGCTTCAGATCTACTACAGTGGGTTATATGAGGAGGACCCAAATGTAGGAACCTTTGCGGAGGCTACTATTGTGATACATCCAAAACCAGACCGAGATCCTCAGAGAGTGGAAAACTATAGACCCATATCTCTATAAGACTATAAGATATATGCCAAAGTGTTGGCCAGCAGATTGAGCAAAGATTTAGATACACTTATCCATACAGACCAATGTGGTTTTGTACCGGGAAGATCCACCACTAACAATGGCAGACTGCTGGCGCATGTCTTGACTAAGGCTCGGACAATGCCTGAGCCACTAATTTGGTTAGCATTAGATGCCGAGAAGGCATTCAATAGATTAGAATGGCCTTTCCTCTTTCAAACACTATGGTGGTTTGGAATCAATTAAAAATTTGTAAAAAGGATATCGTTATTATACGCTAAACCCACGGCGCGTGTTGCAGCTAACTCAACTTTATCTACACCCTTTGAATTGCACAGAGGCACCAGGCAAGGCTGCCCCCTTTCGCCACTCCTCTTTAATTTGATGCTAGAACCTTTAACGATGGCCATTTGACAACACAAAGATGTTAAAGGGATTGAGCTGTCGAATGGACAGTGTAAATTGTCAGCGTATGCAGACGATCTTCTACTTTTTTTGAAACCCAGTTCCCTACCAACAGTGTTACAAATCATCGATAAATATTCAGCAATATCTGGATATAAAGTAAACCTGACCAAAACAACAATAATCCCTTTCAATTCGTGTGTAGATTCGCAAAGGGTACAGGACTATCCCTTCTAATACGCACATTCTTCCTTTAAGTACTTAAGGATCACGTACGGCCATACGATATATAAGACAATGAAGTATAATACAAATATTTGTGTAAAGATTGTGAATGATTATGTAAATAAATGGACGCCGCTGCATCTAACCTGGTGGGGTAGACTTGAAACAATTAAGATGATAATTGTTCCCAAGGTCAGCTATATTTTGAGCATGATTCCAGTAATGTTTCCTCAAGTATTTTACAGTAAACTGAACAAATTGTTGTTGGCATTCCTATGGCAGAACAAAGTCCCTAGAATTGCAGCATGGAAATTAAGATTGTCCAAAGAGAAGTGTGGAATCCATTTTCCTGATACCTAACTGGTTACACATAGCCTCACTACTCAAGCAGGCAACACAATGAACCATGGAAGGAAATCTAGAAGGCAGTCCTAGATGGCTGCATGTTGAGCAAGCTATGGCTGCCCCTCTTCAAATGAATATGCTTATTGGAACCATCAGGGACATGAAAATGCCACACAATGAGATCATTGGGGCAACACAGCAAGCCTGTCGACTCATAGCTACATATATTGAAGACGGTGAGGATCTTACATTGGAGATACCCATATGGCTGAATCCGTGGTTCCCTATCGGGGGGCGACCGGTGATATGGAAGAAATGGTTAGAATGTGGTATAAAAATGCTTGGTCAGTTGATACATGATAAACAATATAAAATGTTTGAAACATTGAAGCTAGAATATGGTCTACCAGATGTATGCCTGTTTCAGTGGTGCCAACTCAGACACTGTCTAAGTAAAGCAGGAGTCTCTCCAATGCAACTGGGAGCTGGATGGCCTCTTTTACAAAGTTTTCAAGAAATACAAAATAGTATGCACTTAGAGTCCAAGTTCCTTGCATTATTGCGTACTAGTGTAAAGAGACAATGGGCTTGTTTACAAAGCCGCGGTAGCGGTTTCCGATCGTTATCGGAGCCGCGGCCCCATTGAAATCATTGATAACGATTGGAAACCGCTACCGCGGCTTTGTAAACAAGACCCAATGTATAGGAACACAGTTAGCCTGTGCCGCTGAGGTAGGAGAACCAGAGTGCCCCGAGATATGGAACTGCTTTTGGGGATCCCAAATAAGAATTACCAGAGCGGCCTCCCTTACGCAATCGCTATACTTCTTGGCTCACAGGGCGTTCATAACCCCTGTTAAAATGGCAAAGTGGAAGCTACAAGCAGGGAACTGATGCTGGTCTTGTATGATGGGCATTGGGATACTATCGCATATGATATGTTATTGTGCGAATCTGCAAATTTATTGGAAGCTAGTCTGGCAGTGTATCTCAAATATCCTGGATATACAAATACCTATCACTTATCAAATAGTAGTATATACATCTACAATGGAAATACCTAAGTTGGAAAAACAGGATTATTCGCTGTTAGATCTTATGATTAGCTTAGCAGCAAAAGTAATATTAGTGCATTGGAAGAATCTGGAAAGTGTAAATATGGAACACTGGTGGAATCTGCTCTGTCTCCACCGAACATATGAAGAAGTGTATGTAACAAAAACCCCCAATGCTCATTAGTCGAAAAAAAATGGAATACCTTGAATAAATACATGAAACTTAGGTAGACAAAAGAATATATGCATAAACTTTATCGGGTCAGGATGACTGGCATGCAATACAACCGTTAGGCATTGTCAGTGAGCAATAGATAACAAATGAACCATAAGAATATGAGAGTCTATAACTAGAATATCGGGGCGTGGAGTTGGATCAGATGGGCCAGCTATGTTGTTTTCTTTTGTTGTTATAGTTGTAACTACACTGATATAAGTTTATAATGTGTGACTACATGTATGTATTATAAAACTTAATAAAGATATTATTAAAACAAAAGAAAGGCCTTGAAGACTTACCTCTTCCAACTAGCCTATAACCTTCCACCCTAGATCAGCCATACATACATCCGATACAGCCGAACACCAATTTAATCCTGTTTTAATGTAAATATGTTAAAATAGTTATATGTAAACCTAGTTCATATGTTTTATGTAAACTGCACTGATCTGTAATAGCGCGGTATAGAAAAATAAATAAATAAATACCTCCCTGTTAGACTTAGGAGAGCATCTGGGAAGATCACAAGAGACGATGATAAACCTACTCTCTCTATAGAAGATACAGAATTCCTAAGAATTATGGACAAAGAATTCTCTAAGGATGAAACAGACAGCTGGGTAGCTCCTCTTCCATTCAAAATGCCCAGTCTGGACTTACTAACAATACGAACCATGCTGTCTCATGCCTTGCTTCACTACAGGGAACTCTGAAAAGGAAGTCTGAGACAAGACAGTATTTTGTAACATTCATGAAGGACATACTTGACAGTGGCCATACAGAGCCAGCTTTGAAAGAGAACACCTTTGAAAGAGAATGAAGAGTGCTGGTACCTACTAACCTTTTAGTGTTTATCACCTACAGAAGCCAGGTCAAATCCAAGTTATATTTGACTCCAGCGCTCAGTTCCAAGGAACATCTCTGAACAATGTGCTCCTCTCTGGGCCTGACCTGATCAATAACCTGTTGGGGGTTTTGATCCACTTCAGAAAAGAGCCTGTCACCATAACAGCTGACACAGTCCAAAACATGATTATGTGGAAAAACAGAGTTTTATTGATAATCTTATAGCCAACCCGACACAGGCCGTGTTTCGCACACTTTGTCAGGGGTTGATCAAATAGATAAACTAAAAACATAAATATAAATATGAATCATAATGTGTATTGCATAAAACAGTAAAACAATGAAAAGACAGATGCTGCAGTAAAAATCTATATCACATATAAATACATCTAATAACAGTTAAAAACATATTACATGTAAAGGGATAAAAAGTATGGATAAAATATGTCAAATCAATAATAATTACCTAAAATAAACATTAAAAGCTCCTCAAAAGGGAACTCTATACATATAAGTAATATAAAATAGGAAGTGGAGGAAAGAATGTAGAGTGTGACAAACACCATTCATAAAGGAATCAGTTACTTCTGTAGCGATTACTGAAAATACTTCTCTGAATGACCTTAATGTAAAGGAAATTCTTGCAAATGTTTTACTGTTTTGTCATCCCAAAGGATTACAGAAATTACCTGAGGTTCCTGTTGTACTGCAATGATGACATCGGCAATTTTATTTATTTATTTATTTAACAGTATTTTTAAACCGTCTTATCTTATTAATCAAGGTGGTATCACAGCAAACAATCGAGTAAAGTGAGTGTGTTAAACATGCAGTGAGGGTGAAATTTAGTTGAGTGTGTTGTATTGTGTGCTAGATTGGGTTGAGCTATGTACAAGGTGTGTTGTATTGTGTGCTAGAAGGTTTGAGCTATGTACAATGTGGGCTATATACAGTGGTGCTAAAAAACATTTTCTATACATACAGTGTTTAGGCGGTATCTTGTGCCGTTATACATTCTCTTAGGTAATGTGATGTGTCCATAGTGTTCTATGAACAGCATGGTTTTTAGTTGTTTTCTAAAGTCTTTGAGGTCTGTAGTTGCCCTCAAGTCGTCCGGTAGTTTGTTCCATATTGTTGGAGCAGCCATGGAGAGCGCTCTGTCTGTTGTGTCTTTGCGTGTGTGTTTGAATTCACTTGGGGTGCTGACTCGGTTGTGTGTTTGTTTTCTTCTAGGACGTGTGCTGGTGTCTGGTTGTATGAGGGTGTGCAGGCTGTTGGCTGATGTGTGCTGATTTATCTTAAATAGGTTTATGATAGTTTTGTATCTGATGCGTGCACCGATTGGGAGCCAGTGTAAGTCCTTTAAGGTAGGTGTGATGTGGTCCTGTCTTGCAGTACCGGATATTATTCGTGCTGCAGTGTTTTGTGCCAGCTGGAGTGGTTTGAGGGCTTGTTTCGGTAGTCCAAGGTATATCGGATTGCAGAAGTCCAGTATTGGGGTAATCAGTGCTTGACAGACGGTACGAAAGTGTTCTGGGGCGAGGAGTGGTTTCAGCCTCCTGATGATTCGCATCTTGTAGTAGACGTTTTGGATTGTTTTGTCTATGTGTGGCTTGAGGTTTAGTTTATTGTCCAGAGTAACTCCGAGGTATCTCACTTCTGATCTTATTGGTATAGTAGTGTTTTGTATCTTGATATTTGGCGGGTGTATGAAGCTTTGGTTCCGAGTGATGATTAAAGCTTCAGTCTTGTTGTAGTTTATTGCGAGGTTGTTGTTTTGACACCAACTCGTCATTTGGGTAAGGCAGTCTGTTATCTTAGAGAAGTCCGGGTTGTCGATTGATATCGGGGTGTATATCATGATGTCGTCTGCATATATTGTGTATTGAATGTTGTTCTCTTTCATGATGTTGCATATTGGTTGGATGTAGATGTTAAATAGGAGTGCTGAGAGTGCGGAACCTTGAGGTACTCCTTGACGGACATTTATGGGTCGGGAGGTGTTGTGTCCCACCTTGACCTGTAGCTGTCTTTCGGTTAGGTATGAGTGGAACCATTTCAATGTGATACCGTGTATACCAGTGTTCTTTAGTCTTTCCAGGAGTGTGTTGTGGTCCACTGTGTCGAAGGCTGAGGAGATGTCGATGAAGATTGCTGAGTACAGAATGCGAGTCCATGTTTTTGGCAATAGACCATCACCTGCTGTTGCAACCTATGGACTCAGAACAGCTCAAGAAGGAGAAAAGAAGCAGGGCATGGATGCCAGACATTTTGTAGAAAGAGAATTTTATGTGGCTGATGGACTGAAGTCCCTTCTCACAGAAGAGGAAGCTATTGACTAGCTGAAAAGGGCACAGGTAATGCTAACAGAGGCCAACTTGGGGCTTCACAAAATAGCCTCCAACAGCGTTGAGGTGATGAAGGCAATCTCCTCAGAAGACCATGCTAAAGACTTGAAAAACTTAGAGGCTTGTTTACAAAGCCATGGTAGCGGTTTCCAATTGTTATCGGAGCCGCGGCTCCATTGAAATCAATGGGGCCGTGGCTCCGATAACGATCGGAAACTGCTACCGCGGCTTTGTAAACAAGCCCCTTAGACATGAGAGTTGATATACCTCCACTACAATGCAGTCTCTGACTAAGTTGGGACTTAAAAAGAGACACTATTACCTTCCAGGTCTCATCCCAAGAAAAAACATATACTCGTCGAGGTGGTTTGTCTACAGTGAATAGCCTGTATAACCCACTAGGGTTTGTGGTTCCAGTCACCTTACAAGGAAGGTCCTTGCTAAGAGAACTTTAATCAAGTACAAGTGATCAGAATGCCCCATTACCTAAAGAAAAGAGACTAGAATGGGAAGCATGGAAAGATTGCTTACCAACATTTGAACAGTTCCAATCTCATATACATATACTTCTACATCTCTGAAGGGTGCCTGCCACAAGGAGATTTCTGTTTACTCAGATGCAAATGAAAAGGCAGTAGCTCAGTAGCCTATCTGAAAGGGACAGATGCAGAAGACACACCTCATGTGGGATTCATCTTTGCCAAAGCTAAGTTAGCACCACAGCCTAACCACACTATTCCATGGCTGGAGTTATGCAGAGTATTATTAGCAGTAGAGATAGCAGAGCTGATACTAAGTGAGATGGATATTCAACCAGAAGTGGATAAGTTCTACACTGACAGCAAAGTAGTGCTGGGCTACATACAGTACATAATCAAACCAGGAGATTCTACGTGTATGTCAGCAGCAGAGTCAAACGCATCCAGAAGTCAACACGACCAGAACCCAGCAGACCATGCTACAAGAAATGTCCTGGCTTTGAAACTGATGCAGAGAGAGTTGACAGGGCCAGATTTCCTTGTTAAACAGAATGCGCACTCTTAGCTTTAGAGAACTCTTTTGAGCTACTAAATCTGACTCATAAGTCCATCCAGAGATAACCACCCTCACTACCAGCATTGCTCCAGAAGGGAACTTAAGAGCACATTGCTTTAACCGCTTTTCAAGATGGGTGATACTCAGAAGAGCTATAGCTCATCTCATCCATTTTGCACTTTCATTCCACCAGACATTGGATAGAGAATCAAATATTTGTCGCCGTTGGCACTCTGCCAAAGCCTCTCACAGTCAATGAACTTTCCTGAGCAGAGTGGGCGATTCTGCACTGCATACAACAAGAAACATATGGCAAAAAATTCAAGTGCATCAGCCAAGGGGAAAACCATCACAAAGATAGCCCTCTTCGGAAGTTGGATCTTTTTTGTCAACAATGATGGTCAGCTCAGCCATGGCAAATTAGATAAGGGTGAAAAGAACCCCTTGATCATCCCAGGTCAGTGCCACATCTCTGCCTTGCTTGTGGGTTACTATCATGAGCAAGTCAAACACCAAGCTCAACACTTTACAGAAGGAGCTGCAGGATTTTGGATTATTGGAGCAAAACGATGCACCACTACAGTGATTTACAAATGTGTTAAATGCTGTAAACTATGGGGAAAATACCAAGAACAAAAGATGGCAGACTTGCCAGCTGATCGACTTAGTACCGAACCACCATTCACCTAGATAGGGCTGGATGTCTTTGGACCATGGGAAATTGTGTCAAATGAACTAGAAGAGGATGTACGAACAGTAAACAATGGGCTGTGATGTTCATACATATAATTTATTTATTTATTTACATTCTCATATATACTGTGCTATTCTGCATCAGTGTGGTTTACATTGAACAAACTGAAATTACATTGAACAGGGCATTATAACTTGGAGAGAACTATTTTACAGGGAGCATGGGCTATGGAGGGTTAAGTGGCTTGCCCAAGACCACAAGGAGCACCTGTGGGACTAGAAACCCCAGTCCTTCCGGCCCAAGGTTGCTGTCCTCTAGTGGGATTTGAACCTGACCTTCCAGCCTGAAGTACCTTGCCCCAACCACTAGGCCACTCCTCCACTTCAATATAAGCATCTGTGCTGTTCACATTGAAATTACTGAATCCATGGATACATACAGCTTTCATAAATGCGCTTTAAAACCTTTTTGATATCAGAGGACCAGCTGAACAAATCTGTTCTGACTGTGGGTCCAATTTTGTAGGTGCTTGTAGAGAGCTAAGTATAAATTCTTGGATAAAATTGACCTGTGTGACCAAAAATGTACATGGATATTCAACTTCTCTTCCCCCCCCCCCCCACCTCATTCATCACACATTAGAGGCACTTGGGATTGCATGATTGGGATTGCTTGTCACATCTTAGATTCCATGCTTTCAGAGGTTGAGACTACTCGATTCACTCATGAAGTCCTTACTACCTTCTTGGCAGAGATCTCAGCCATTATCAACACAAGACCTTTGGTTCCAGTATCCACTGATCCAGAGCTACCATTGATTCTAATGCCAGCTATGCTTTTGACACAAAAGACTGGGAGTGTGCCAGCTGCACCTGGAGAGTTCAATAGGAAGGATCTCTACAAACAGCAATGGAGGCAAGTCCAAAACCTTTTGGAACTGTTGGAACTGTGAGTACCTTCCAACCCTTCAGTCACAGCAAGCAGCAATCTAGCAAGCCAGATATCCAGATCAACCAACAGTAAGGATTTAAGGGTTTGTTTTATTATATTAAATTGTTAGCTCTCTGACTGGGAGCTCTTAAAAGGGTTTTTTGTACATTTTTAAAGCAAGGTTACTTTCTTTTTGGTGCTCTAGTGGGACTTTCCTTGAGCACAGTAGGTGGTTGAACTCCAGTAACCTCTTCAGCTTTGGGAACTGCTAACACCTAATCAGGAGTTAGTGGGCCTGATTACCTGAGAGCAGCTGAGGGCCTGCATAAAAGGCTCCAGTGCCCTGCCCTGTTCAGGCTTTCCTACAGGAGCTCTCCAGATCAACCAACAGTAAGGATTTAAGGGTTTGTTTTATTATATTAAATTGTTAGCTCTCTGACTGGGAGCTCTTAAAAGGGTTTTTTGTACATATTTAAAGCAAGGTTACTTTCTTTTTGGTGCTCTACTGGGACTTTCCTTGAGCACAGTGGGTGGTTGAACTCCAGTAACCTCTTCAGCTTTGGGAACTTCTAACACCTAATCAGGTGTTACTTCCCTCCCTACCCACCCCGACTCCCACCCACCCCTAGCGAGTAGTCTTGCTTTATAGGGCACCTCCCCATTTGACAAAACACAGAGAATTGGACCAGCACATTTTGAATATAATTAAGGAGATTTAACTGCTTTTTCTCTGAAAGGACAGCTGGGAAACCACCTGGTACTTGGTAGATCTTTCTCTTTTGCTTTAACAGATACCTAAGCTCCACGAACAGAACAATGGATGGGAAAAATCATATTGCTAAAGCTGTTGCCCCCTTTACAGCTTCTGCCTCGGTCCAGACAGAGGTCCTAATGCCAGTTCAAGGACCAGTTCCATGTGCAGGGTGCCTGCATGCTGAAGCTCTGAGGAAACAAGCGGAGGAACTCAGAGAGGAGGTGGCGAGGCTGAGGAGCATTCAAGACAGTGAGAAGTACATTGATGAGATGCTTCTTGCAGCAACCAAGCTCTCCAGCAGAGGAGAAGATGGGTGCCAACAGAATGTCGATGGTTGGACACAAGTTACCTGGGCCTGCAAAATCACCAATCCAACTTCTCCAGCCCTTGAATTGAAGAACCATTATGCAGCCCTGGAAGTGGAAGAGGTGAAAGCATCCCTGGAAAGGGAAGAACCAGAGCTCAAGTACCCCAAAGTTGCAGAATCAGTGACAAGGAAATGAAGGGTAGTGGTGGTTGGAGACTCTCTTCTGAGGGGTACTGAGGCGTCCATCTGCCGACCAGACTTGATGTCCAGAGAGGTATGCTGTCTGCCTGGTGCCAAAATCCAAGATGTTACGGAGAGTTTGCCGAGACTCATCAAGCCCACTGACTATTACCCAATGTTACCCAATGTTACCCAATGTTGCTAATCCATGTTGGAACAAATGATACTGCTCGGTATACCTCGGAACATATCAAAAGTGACTTCATGGCTCTGGGACAGAGGGTGAAGCAGTTAGGTGCACAGGTGGTGTTCTCTTCAATCCTCCCTGTTGAGGGTAAAGGCCAAGGCAGAGAGGCTCACATCCTGGAGATGAATGCATGGCTGCGTGGATGGTGTCATCGAGAGCGTTTTGGTTTCCTATATCATGGGATGCTGTTCCAAGGGTTGCAGAGCAGAGATGGCATCCATCTGTCCAAGAAAGGTCAATGCATCTTCAGTAGTAGACTGGCTAATCTACTGAAGAGGGCTTTAAACTAGATTCGTTGGGGATGGGTGAAGAAAGCCCCCAAGTAAATGAAAGCTCCCAGGTAGGTGATACATTAAATACCTTTATGAAAATGGGTAACAGGGGTAACATATGGAAAGCAGTGTGTATAAATGCCCGTAGCATGGGAAATAAGATCCCTGATGTTGAAGCTTTGGTGGGAGTGGCTGACTTGGATTTAGTGGCAGTTACAGAAACATGGTTCACAGAAAACCATGATTGGGATGTAACTATACCTGGCTATACTTTATTCAGAAAGGACAGGGTAGGAAGTAGGGGAGGAGGAGTGGCACTATATGTAAAAAATACTATTAAAGCTTTGGAATTACAGAGCTTAAAAGGGAGAGGGGAGGCATTGTGGGTTAAACTAGAAAGAGGGAAAGAGAAATCTATTTACATTGGTGTGATATACAGACCTCCCTCACAAGAGGAAGAGGTGGACAGAGAGTTAATTGAAGACATGCGCAGCATTGCTAGGAAAGGGGAAGTGCTACTGATAGGAGATTTCAATATGCCAGATGTTGATTGGCACATTCCTGCTGCAGTATCATCTTGAAGTAAGGAGATCCTGGATTCTCTACAGGGAGAACTATTCAGGCAATTGGTAACAGACCCCACACATGAAGGGGCCATACTGGACTTGGTGCTTACCAATGGTGAAAGTGTTTCTGATGTTGTAGTGGGAGATCATTTTGCATCCAGTGATCATCAGATAGTATGGTTCAGTATTAGGACTAGGGCTGTTAGAATCCATTCAAAGGCGAGGATCTTAGACTTTAGGAAGACTAACTTTGCGAAGATGGGCCAATACCTCAGGGAGTCGTTAGTTGGATGGGAACAGCTGAGGGATGTAGAAAAATAGTGGGAAAAACTGAAAGGGGATATTATAAGGGCAACCAACCTTTTTGTTAAAATGGTAAATAAAGGTAAAAGGAAAAGGAGACCGCTATGGTTTTCGAAAGAAGTAGCTGAAAAAGTGAAGAGAAAGAGGGAGGCCTTCATGAAATACAAGAGATCACAGAGAGAGGAAGACAGGCATCTGTATTTGGAAAAACTTAGGGAAGCTAGCAAAGTAGTCAAGAAGGCAAAGATTCAAAAGGAGGAGGAAATAGCCAATGCAATAAAATGGGGGGATAAGACATTTTTCAGATATATTATTGAGAAGAGGAAGGGCAAGAGTGGTATTGTCAGACTTAAGGGTGCAGGGGAGGAATATGTAGAAGCTGATAAGGATAAAGCGGAATTGCTTAACAAATATTTTTGTTCTGTGTTCACAGATGAAGAACAAGGAGCAGGACCTCAGAAAACACCCACAAATAGGAACAGAAGCAAAGGACATCTTGAACAATTTTCAAAAGACTGTGTTCGTGAGAGACTATCTCAACTTAAAGTAGACAAAGCGATGGGACCGGATGGAATACACCCGAGAATACTGAGGGAACTTGGGGACGTTCTAGCAGCTCCACTGACTGACCTTTTCAATGCCGCGTTGGAGTCGGGAGTGGTGCCAAAGGACTGGAGAGAGGCTCATGTGGTACCTTTACACAAAAGTGGAAGTAAGGATGTGGTTGAAAACTACAGGCCGGTTAGTTTAACTTCGGTGGTGAGTAAATTATTGGAAACGCGACTGAAAGAGAAAATAGTGAGGTTTCTGGAGTCCAGCGGATTACAGGATCCAAGGCAGCATGGATTCACCAGAGGCAGGTCTTGTCAGACAAATCTGATTGATTTCTTTGACTGGGTGACCAGGGAGTTGGACCGAGGGAGAGCCCTAGATGGGTGTATTTAGATTTCAGTAAAGCCTTTGACACTGTTCCTCACAGGCGACTTATAAACAAACTGAGCACCCTAGGGATGGACCCTAAAGTTACTGCTTGGGTTAGAAATTGGTTGGGTGGGAGGTGACAAAGAGTACAAGTAAATGGAGCTCACTCTGAGGAGAAGGATGTTATCAGTGGTGTGCCCCAGGGATCTGTCCTTGGTCCGATTCTTTTTAACATCTTTGTTAGTGATATAGCGGAAGGGCTTTCAGGTAAGGTTTGCCTCTTTGCGGATGATACCAAAATCTGCAATAGAGTAGACACCCAGGAAGGGGTAGTGTGATGCTCCTGCCTGGGCCCTAGAGCTTACAGGCAGGAGTGGCCTTATATAATGTACCTTATGAATAAAGCTGGTACTGATCTCTATGAATGCTGGGGTTCATAGTACACTTGTTTTTTTTCTTTAGGGATGAAAGTTGTAGTTGTGACTCGAGTGATAAGGCTTGCAAGAAATTTATTTGTTGTGGGCATATTTTCAACGCATTACAATTCAAAGGTGCATAATGTAAAGGTGCAACTTTCAACATAAAGGTGAAATCAGGAGGTCAGGAAAACAACTGAAATCAAATAGCTTTAACTCAGCTTTACACAGTCACGGTAGCTTCTACTCTGCTTTGCCTCGTGTGGTTGCTTGGGATTATTGCAGCCTCACAGTAACAGCTGTTCTCACAGCGTGGCTTTACAGAAACAGGTGAAAACAATTTGTGAACTTTCACGGCTAGGCAACAGGTATAGCAAACGTTTTGTATTCTTCTCATACAAACTCCAGATGCTTCTTTACACTGTTACTCTCTAAAACATAAAGAGCAATCCATTGCACAAGGATCATAACTCAGGGTAGGCACATTATTATCTATCTGCATACATTCATCTGGGCTAAGGCAATTGTTCTCTTCATCAGGTTTCTTATGTTTCCCTGACTTTAGCTCCAGAAATTGCTGAAACTCTTTTAGAAGCAATTCAGCCTGTAGCTGCTCTTTAGCTGCTTGATAGTCTCCGGTAAGGGTCACACCCTTCCCCACTCACTATCTGCTCCTGTTGCAGAGTTTGGCTTAGGGAGGTCAGCACAATAAAAGGGTTTCTCCAGCAAGGCATTAAAATTAGGAAATTCAGCTTTACCTTTATCAGAGACGTTGGCATAAGAACAGGCACCTTTCTTCCAGGACTCTCTCCTCTCTAGAAACTCAGGAGCCTTATCACTAGTTCTTCTGCTAGGGGAATTTCTCTCAGAAAAACTTCTTTCCTGTTTTGGTTCCTGGCTTTTATAGTACTGCTCGCCACCAGACAAAATACCTTTTCTCCAAGAGCTGGGTTTGCTAGCCTTCCCATGTTTAGGCTCTACCGTGTAGTAAGGATCTCCTTGAGAGTATATTGGGTTCCAAGGCTTACTGTTCCAGGGTTCTGCCTTCTCCCAGGGTTCTAGCGTTTTTCCCCTTTGATTCCAAGTTCCTCCTGAAGACCAACGTGCACTGGAAGCTGCTTCTCATCTGCTTCGTTTCTTGCTGCTCTCCTTGTCAGCCTTGCTGCCTGCCTTGCCAGCCTTGCTGCCTCTTTTGCCAGCCTTGCTGCCTCCTTTGCCAGCCTGGCTGCCTCCTTTGTCAATCCTGTCTGAGGATTTAAAAAGGGCTTCATTTCCCGGCACTCCCTGTCGTTCCCCTGGGCGTGCCCAATCAGTGCTGAAGCCTAACTCCTCCCCTGGGCTGGGGCTTGTCTTCAGCTCAGCCGATAACTGTGTTTTTTCCAAGTCAGTGTTGGAAATCCTGTGTGTGTCATCCCATCTATCAGGATTTTCCCCTATCTCCATTTCCTCTGGAGGAGAGTCTTCACCACAGTAGATAACATGAGGAGGGATCTAACTAAGCCTGAAGAATGGTCTAGAATTTGGCAGCTGGGATTTAATGTTAAAAAATGTAAGGTCATGCATTTGGGCTGCAGCAGTCCAAGGGAGCAATATAGTATAGGGGGTGAAGTACTTTTGTCCACTAAAGAAGAGCGGGACCTAGGCGTGGTTGTGTCTGATGATCTTAAAGTAGCTAAACAGGTAGAAAAGGCAACGGCAAAAGCTAGAAGGATGCTTGGGTGCATACGGAGAGGAATGGCTAGCAGAAAAAAGGAGGTGATAATGCCTCTGTATAAGTCTTTGGTGCAACCTCATTTGGAGTATAGTGTGCAATTCTGGAGACCGCACCTTCAAAAGGATGTGAACAGGATGGAGTCGGTGCAGAGGGTGGCTACTAAAATGATTAGTGGTCTTCATTATAAAGCATATGAGGACAGACTGAAGGATCTTAATATGTACAACTTAGAGGAAAGGCGGGATAGAGGTGATATGATTGAGATGTTTAAATACCTCCGTGGCATAAATGTTCAGGGAGAGAGCCTCTTTCAATTGAAAGCAAGTTCTGCTACGAGAGGACATGGGATGAGGGTGAAGGGAGATAGATTCAGGAGTGATATGCGGAAATATTTCTTTACGGAAAGAGTAGTGGATCCGTGGAATAGTCTCCCAGTGGAGGTGGTAGAGATGAGGACAGTAACTGAATTCAAAAAAGCATGGGACAAACACAGAGGATCTCTAAAGGTAAAAAGGGGACTGTTGTAGTTGCTATGGAAGGACAGACTAGATAGGCCATGTGGTCTTTTTCTGTCGTCATATTTCTATGTTTCTATATTGTGTTGCTTATGGATAACCAATCTTAATGTAACAATTGGCCATTGGGACTTGTTGTTAAGACCTTTCCCAGCACAGATGGAAATGTCCATAAAATTGAAGTGAAAACCACAAACCAAGGGACAGAAAAATCCTTCCTTCTCCGAGGCAGTTCTCCTTGTGCCTCATGAAGTCACATGAACATTGTGGGCTGTTTGCTGTTTCAGAGATTTGAAGACTCAAAGATCTTTTCTCATGGTGTTATCTATAGTTTGTTTATGTTTTTTTCCAGATCTGGTGGAATGAAAAAAGAATTCCTTGGACCATTGAGAGACTCTAAAATTAGCATTTTGGACTTGCATGCTTTGATATGTTTGGTTATATATTGTGATGGCCAAAATGTCCCCAAGCCCTTAGGAAAGGGAAAAGAGCACACTTTTACCTTAAGGGAGAGAAGCAGCAGGCGGGGATGTGAAACACAAAATGTTTTGGAACAGGAAAAAACTCACCTAGTGAATAGCTGCAGGCCACGCCCCAGCTTAGGAACAAGCTGTAGGGTTAATGAAGACCAGCTGGGGAAGCAGCACGTGATCACTGCTCAGACACGTGCAAAGGGAGTTCCCAGGGGATTACAAAAGGAAAGTAACAGAGAGCAGATGAAGCAGACAGAGCATATGCAGTACATGGGACACAGACACAGAGTGGAAAGAGCTGAGTCAGAGAGTTCAGACAGTGGTGAGGAAAGTCTGAAGCTCAGCCTGCTTCCTGAGACATACTCTGATGCCTATGCTAATGCTGAGGTTGAGAACCAGCATTACAGGAAGAAGGGAGTTCCCAGGGGAGGAGCTACTGGAGACTCAGAACGGAGCAGGAATCCTAATGTGCTGGAGGGAGGAAAAAGCCATCGGGTATCTGAAGTGAGAGGTATTTCCCAGGACAGCCCAGCCTTAGAGGAAACTGCTAGAATACTCAAAGGAACAAGCCACAAAGCAGGGAGGTTTGCTTTGGAACCTGGAGGCAGGAGATTTCCTTTGGAGAGAGCTTTGAATGAGGACAGTTTTACTATAAGCCAAAGGCTTGGTAAAAACCCATCTGATAACAGGAGAACCATGAGTAACCCTCTGTCTAACAGACAGTTAAACAAGCTGAAAGCATTAAGCCATTCATGGAGAGAGGAAGAATTGCCAGCATGTGCTAAGCAGCCTAGAGATAGAAAAACCTCTAGGTGGAAGGAAATTCTTAAACTTTTAGAAAGTGTAGAGCCGGGTATTACCAGGAGGAGTTTTAATCCTGATGTACAAGAGCCAGACACTGAAGATATGGAGATAGGAAGTTATCCTTCTGACAGTGAATGTGAATGCCCAATGGAATGTGCTATATGTTACAAGACAAGCGTTTGAGCCCTGGAAAGGGGAAAGCTCAAACAGCTGCCTTTGCTAGTTAAAAGGTGTAAACAGGCTGGACTGTGTTTTAATAGCCTTGTTTCCTTTTAGAAATGCTCCTGGAATAAAGCCAGAAAGTGCTTGTATGTGAAGAGGTTTTAGCAAGGCAAACTAGCACTGGTGTTAAAGAGGCTAGGAGAAGTAATGAAGCCTTTGTTCATGAAGTCTGGAAGTAACTGAAGTTAATTGTATCAGGAGAAGAAATCCTTTTTACTTTCTTGTTTTGCGTTGAGCTTTATACAAGCTCTATTTTGGAGAAGCAGTGAAAATCAATAAATTTCCTGTGTTAGCCTAAAAGCCTCTCGGACTTTCATTTTTACATGAGAACCCACAACTACAAAATAAAGAGGTGACGCACCCTATTAGGCGACCGCCTAGGGTGGCCATTAGGGTGCGGGTAGATCACAATATGTAAGGTTTAATAAAAGGGAGGAGTGGCTCAGTGTTTGGCACAGGTTACCTCAGGCCTGAAGGCCGGGGGTTCAATTCCCACATGGGGACAAGCAGCTTCAGGCCAGAGGGTCTGGGGTCTCTAGTCCCATAGCTACTCCTTGTGGCCTTGGGCAAGCCACTTACCCCTCCATTGCCTCAGGTACACTTAGATTGTGAGCCCTTCGGGGACAAGGGAATAAAAAGTACCTGTTAGTATACATGTAAAAACCACACTGATTCTAAAGAGCACGGTATGAAATTTAATTAAAATTGAAAGTAGTATCTACTGATACCAGGTGGTGCATGTTCTGCCCCCACAATTGTTTTGTGTATGCTTTCACTGTATTATTTATGCTGCCAGTTGTAAATTAGGGCAAGCAGCATCATGCTTGTTTGTAATCCTTGCTCCTATAGGTTTAACAGGTCCATGTGACCCTCTCCCTCCAGTCTCCTTCATACCTTACTACCAGGTATAATATGTGATCCTATTGGGCTACTGAAGCTCCCTCTGTCTTTTGGGTAATTTCCCTGCCTGTACCACTCCTTTCTGGGCAGACTCTCCATTTTGTGTCAGGGAGCAAAGCTGTACAGCCCTCTCCTTTTCCTTTCTTCCCCTTGGATATGCATCACCTACCACTACTAAACATTTGTATATTTTTATTTATTTAAAAGGGTTTTTTTATACCGCTCTATCTTAAATTCAGAGCGGTTTACATATAACTTAAACCAAGAAATGTACATAGAGCAAGGGTGCTTAAGGTTGGATGATTATACAGGGTTCCAAACAATTCACATTTTTAAGAGTAGTGAATAACATTAATGCAGCAAGTTCTATACAAAGCAATTAGTATTATAGCACTGCAAGGCATATACTGTACAGTGCTGTACATATAAATGTAAGACACAGTCCCTGCTTATCAGAGTTTATAATCTAATCAAGACAAAACACGTGGAGGCCAATTCAGAATGGGGCATGTCCAGATATCCAAAATCTGGAGGGGCCTGATTTGCACCCGATTCTGCATCTACTGGAGCTAGACATTCCCACGGAGCAGAATCGGGGGAAAGGGCTTGGATGTGCCTGACGTGTCCCAATTCAGTGGGCCAGGATGTGCTGCCATATCCCTGTCCAGCCCCCCTCTGCTCCCGCAAGGAGCCTCGGTGCCATGGTGTCCTGTCACCATGGCACCAGGACACCATGCAGGAGCCATGCACTACATTAAAAGAGCTTTTCCCCACCACCTGAACCCTAGAAGGGCCTGCCGAGGCCAGGATCGAGCAATGAGGAAACAAATGCTGCCTCTCACATGTTCTGGGGGTGTCCTCCGTGGCTGGCCGGCAGTATCGAGGAGACTTATTCCACCTCTGAGGTGGAATAGGTTCCCCGTGCCTCCTTGCCCCCCTGGACGTACAGGGCAGTGACTGGAATTGGCCCTGTACGTCTGTGGTTAGGTTCCCGCCTCCACCCCACCATGCTCCTCCTCCGGCCCGCCCCCATCCAGAGCTCCCCACACAGCTCCTCTGTACATGTGGGAGCTTTGGCAACGGAATTGGCTCCTGTGAATAGCAGGGATTGAACGTCCAAATCGGACGTTCATCCCCACTATTCACAGGGCAGAATAACTCCCATGGTGAAACTGGGGACTAGAGTATGGTAAGATATGGTATGCTATCTGGTTTTCCCGTGGTGATTCCCTTCCCCTCTTGGCCCCCTCTTTCTTAGGCTCTCCCGTATCACTGGTCTCCTCCTTTCGCTATCTCGGTGTTATTTTCGACTCCCACCTTTCTTTTCAAGACCACATCTCTCATGTCACTAAAACTTCTTTCTTTTTCTTGCGCCAAATTCGTGCTATCCGTCCATTTCTTACTTCTTCTGCACTTGCCACACTACTTCTCTCTCTGGTTATATCTCGTATCGACTTTGCAAATTCCCTCTTTCTTGGGTCTTTCTAAGTCACAGTTGTATCGTCTTCAACGCATTCAATATACAGCCGCTCGCATTGCCACTCACTCTTCTATTCGCGATCATGTTTCACCTCTACTCTCTCGTCTCCATTGGTTGCCCTTACCCTTCCGCTTTCACTACAAGCTGCTCACGCTGGTCCATCGAGCTTTTCATACCAATACTCCGCAATATCTGGCTGACATTCTCATTTATCACACCCCCAGACGCACTCCCCGTTCATTTCACCTCAATCGCCTCACGCTTCCCTCCCCCTCTCTGGCCCATCTACAGTCTACCCGCTCCTCTGCCTTCTTTTTCACAGCCCCTGCCCTCTGGAACTCTCTCCCTCCCTCCCTCTGCCTCGAGCCTCAGCATGCCACTTTTAAGTGTAACCTAAAAACCCATCTCTTCTCTCTTGCTTTGGACCTTCCCTCCCCTTTTGTGTCATCTCCTTCTTTTTAACTGTTGTGTTGTGCTCTTTAGCTCCCCCGCTTTATATCTTGAGATTGTAACTTCTTTTCCTTTTTTCTGGCTATTGTTTTTAATTGTTTTTACAAAGTTTTATTTGTTTTTATATTGTACACCGCTCTGGTCTTTTTGAATGAGCGGTATATCAAATTTTAATAAACATAAACATACACATAAGTAGTGGACAAGAGAGTGAGGAGCATAGGGTTGCCAACTTTTTCACCAAGAAAAACCCGACACCTTTGGCTCGCCATGCTCCACCCATTCTCCTCCCCTAGTCCCACCCCTGCCCCACCCCCAGCCCCACCCACAAAAATTACCGAGGATACGTGTAGGCTAACGTCCTTGGTCAGATAATAATTAAACTGGGAACCCCAAAATCCAAACATGAAATGTACAACACTGGAGAAATAAAACTATAAAGTAATTTCCTCTTGCACTAAACAAAAACACAAAGATGTTAGCAATACACACTTCCCAGACCAGACATATTCCAGTTAATAAATTCAAAATAAAAAGTATTTTTCTACCTTCTGTTTGGGCATTTCATTTTTCAGTTGCAATTGCTCCAGTCACTTTCTTCTGGTTTCTTCGTGTCTTCTGCGAGCTATCCATTTGGCCTTTCTTCTCTTTTAGATGTTTTCCATTCTCTCTCTATATCTGCTTTAACATACTGATTGTTTCCCTTTTGCTCTTTCCCCCAATTCTTTCCTTATTCCTTTATCATCCATTTAAATTTCACCCTTCCATTCTCAGTCCCCTCTTACTCTCCCAATACCCGGCCCATCATAGACTTTTCTTCCACACAAAATATTTTTTCCCCTCTCCATTCTCATTCCCCATCCATTCTAGTCCTCCCCCAAAATCAGTTCCCTTATAGTTCTAGACCCACCCAGCATCCACTCCCTTCTAGTCCCATTCTCCCATGCCCCACATCAGCCCATTTCCAGTCCTATTCCAGCTCTTCATAAGCCCATTTCCAGTCCTAGGCCCCCCACCATCACAGCCCATTTGCAGTCCTAGCCCCCCCCACCATCACAGCCCATTTGCAGTCCTAGCCCCCCTAATCACAGCCTATTTCCAGTCCAAGTTCCCCCTCCCTCCACCATAGCCCATTTCCAGTCCAAGTTCCCCCCCCCCCATAGCCCTTTTCCAGTCCAGGTCCCCCCCATCACAACCCATTTCCAGTCCATGTCCCCCCCCCATAGCCCTTTTTACAGTCCAGGTCCCCCCACCCATCACAGCCCATTTCCAGTCCAAGTCCCCCCCCCCCATAGTCCTTTTCCGGTCCAGGTCCCCCCCCCCCCCATCACAACCCATTTCCAGTCCAAGTCCCCCTCCCCATAGCCCTTTTCCAGTACAGGTCCCCCCCATCCCAGCCCATTTTTAGTCCCTTCCCCCCCCCCCCCCCGTGCAGCTGCTGCTCCTGCTTCTTACTGAGCAGCAGCTGCAATAAAGTTAATTTAAAAGTAAGGAAACCTGTGAGAAACCCTCCGCTCCTATGAAACTCCTTCTGCAGGGTCCCTGGCTGAAAAGGAAGTGACATCAGAGGGGCGGGCACTGCAGAAGGAGTTTCATAGGGCCGGAAGGCCCCTCACAGGATTCCTTACTTTTAAATTAACTTTATTGCAGCCGCTGCTCTGTAAGAAGCAGCAGCACCGGCTGCAAGGGGGGGCCAGGACTGTGATCGCAATCGCGATCGCAAGCACAAAGCCGGTTTTCTGCTCTGGCCGCTCCGATCTCGCAGCCAGAGCAAAAAACCGGCTTTTCAATGGCCGGTTTCGGTTCTCTGCCGGCAGCCGGTCCGACCACAGGAAAACTGGCCAGGCTGGCTGAAAACCGGCTGGTTGGCAACCCTAGAGGAGCATCATGATCCAAAAGCGGCTTCAAAGAGATGGGTTTAGCTTGGATTTGCATAGGGTAGAGAAGGGGTCCAACGCACTGTTTGTTACAGGCAAATTCACAACTTCACAAATCTACATATATTACTTGCATCCATCTATATTTTATATGTTGCATTTCACCATTTTTGCAGCATTCAACCTGCTCCAGTTTGTAGTCATTCAAACATCTCCATAATCCATCTTCAGCCATAATTCAGACAGATCCAGCATTCTAAGCTTCTATCCAGGAGTGTAGACCTCTTGATTTAGTTTCTGCAGTAAGTTATGCAATTTACTTATTACATTAAAAAGTTCATGGTCTATGGTTTTATTTGAATTGATATACTGCCTTTATAGTCAAAAGCAAAGTGGGTTACAAAACAAATTCAAAACACAAATTAAACAAATTACATAAACATCATCTGTGACTGGTTCTTGCGGCTTTGTGCAGTACTCTCTCGATGAGCGGAAAGTGAAGGAGTAGCATAGGGGTTAGAGCAACAGCCTAGTACTTCTACTACTACTATTCATCATTTATATAGTGCTACAAGGCGTATGCAGCGCTGTACAGACACATATAAAAGACGGTCCTTGTTCATCAGAGCTTATAATCTAATCAAGAGAGACAGTACAAAAAATGAGAACAAGTGAACAATAGGGAAGGAAAAGAGACAGAAGGAGAACAAAGGATTAAAATCCAAAAGCGGCCTGAAAGAGGTGAACCTTTAGCATGGATTTGAAAAGGGGGAGAGATGAAGCCTGATGTAAAGATACAAGTTCCAGGCATAAGAAGCATCAAGGTGAAAGGATTGAAGTCTGGAATTAGCTGTGGAAGAGAAGGGCACAGACAGAAGCAAGCCGGAGGAAGAGCGGAGTTCATGAGGAGGGTTGTAGGGAGAGAGGAAAGATAGCGAGGAGCAGTAGAATGAATGCATTTATAGGTCAGAAGGAGAAGTTTGTATTGGATACGAAAAGGGAAGGGAAGTCAATGAAATGTTTTGAGAAGAGGGGTTATATGAGTATATTGAGGCTGGCGGAAAACTAGTCACGCAGCAGAGTTTTGAACAGACTGAAGGGGAGAAAGATGACTCGGAGGGAGACCAGCAAGGAGGCAGTTGCAATAGTCGAGGCAAGAGGTGAGAAAAGAGTGGATAAGTATTTTAGTAGTTATTCAGAAAGGAAGGGGTGAATTCTGTTAATGTTAAAGAGAAAGAAATGACAGGCAATCTGTTGATATGTATGGAGAAGGAGAGGGAGGAGTCAAAGATGACCCCAAGGTTGTGGGCTGAGGAAACAGGAAGCAGAAGAGTGTTATCAACAGAGATATAGATGGAGGAAGGGGGGAAGAAGGTTTAGGGGGAAAGATAAGAAGCTCGGTTTTGGCCATGTTCAATTATAAATGGCAGTGAGACATCCAAGTAGTGATGTTAGATAGGCAGGCAGATATACGGGCTTGGAGGGTAAGAGAAATATCATGTGTAGATAGATTTCAGAGTCATCAACATAAAAATGATATTACCCAGTCATGATTTGCATTGGTGGTTAAGTGGTAGAATTCTCACCTGTCATGTGGGAAGCCCAGGTTTGATCATGGCCCATGCAGCTGGCACCAAACCCATAGCTACTGTGTGTGAGAAAGAAGGGTCAGAGGTTCAAGACCAGCCTATGGATCAGGAATTATATGTTCAGGTGTGTTAACTTTATCCTACGCGAGTCTTAAAGGACTACCAAAAGGGATTGCTACTGCTGGAAAGAAATCTGCATGTGCAAGTATTTACCTTCCGGGAAATTTGCTAAATCTTGGAGGAAAAGGAATTCTTTGCGTTAAAACTGATAAATCTGTGTATTTTAGAATCTAGCATATTTCTTGAATCAGTTAGGGCTTAGCATAGAAGGAAGAATAGGGTAAATATTCTTTGAGTAGAAAGAAAGAAATTGTTTCTAGAGACCTTTACAAAGAGGCCTTCCAGTTGGGAGGCAAGAGACCCATGAAATAGTTTTAAAAAGATGATAAAACCAAGTGACAGATCACAGGGGCAATTTGAAAGGCTGCTCTATCAATAGTCCTTTCTATCAATTTGAAAGGCATGTCATGGCAGGACATGCTAGGGAGATAAAGTTTCTAGATGAAATAAATGACTGCTTCTTGGAGCAGCTGGTTCATGAACTGACCAGAGGGGAAGCCATTTTGGATCTAGTCCTTAGTGGAACACCAGATCTGGTGCAAGAGATAAAGGTGTTGGGGCCACTTGGCAACAATGATCATAGCATGATCGTGTTTGATTTAATAAATGAAGGAAGGATGGTAAGGCAATCCACAGTACTACCTTTTAACTTTCAAAAGGGAGACTATGATAAAATGAGGAGGAAAAAACTAAAAGGAGCAGTTGCAAAGGTTAAAGATTTACATCAAGCATTAGTGTTGTTTAAAAATACTATCTTGGAAGATCAGACCAGCTGTATTCCATGCTTTAAGAAAAGTGGAAGGTAGTCCAAAAAACCTGCCAGCATAGTTTAAAGGTGAGGTCAGAGAGACTGTTGTTGCCAAACAAGCATCTTTCAGGAAATGGAAAAAGGAGCCAAATGACGAAAACTGGAAACAACATAAGTACTGGCAAGTTAGATGCAAGGCATTGAAAAGGCAGACAAAGAGAATTTGAGAAGCTTGCTGTGGAAGCAAAAATGTGTAATAAAGACTTTTTCCAAGTACATTTGTAGCAAAAAACCTGTGAGAGGGTCAGTTGGACAATTAGATGATAGAGGGGTAAAAGGGGCACTAACAGGGAACAAAACCATAGCAGAGAGAATGAATAAATTCTTTGCTTCAATCTTTTCTGAGGAAGATGTAGGGATGTTACCCATAACAGAAATGGTATTTAATGGTGATGCCATAGAAGAATTGAAAAAAATATTGATACACCAGGAAGATGTATTACAACTATTTGATAAACTGAAGAGTAGCAAATCACCATGACTGGATGGTAAACATCCAAGGGTGTTGAAAGAACTGAAATATGAGACTGCAAACCTTCTATTAGTAATCTGTGAACTATCATTAAAATCATCTGTAATACCTGAAGATTGGAGGATGGCCAATGTAACGCAAATTTTTAAAAAGTGTTCCAGGGGTGATCCGTGAAACTACAGACTGGTGAGCCTGACATCAGTACCGAGAAAAATGGTAGAAACCATTATAAAGAACAAAATTACTGAACATGCCCCACCACTCCCTTTTGCTGTCTCCCTCTTGACTCTCTCTCTTGCTCTTTTAAATTGCAGATCACTTCGTGCGAAAACCCCTTTGATCCATGATCTTTTGTTGCACCACTCTCTTGATGCCCTGTTTCTTACTGAGACCTGGCTTCGAGAGGGTGAGGACAGTCTCCTCCACCGGTGCCTTCCTCCCGGCTATTCCTCTTTTCACGTCCCCCGTCTCCGCCGGTCTGGCGGAGGCGTGGCGCTTCTGTATAAGTCCTCCCTTCCCTTCTCTCTCGTTTCCCCTCAACCCCGCTATCCTGAAGCCCTCTTGCTTCGCTTAGGACTCCACGACCCGGTATATTTCCTCCTCCTTTATGCTCCTCCCTCCCTCCGTCCTGACCTCTGGGACTCACTTCTTCTTACCCTCTCGGAATCATCTCTCCTTCCTTCTCATTTGGTTATCCTCGGGGACTTCAATGTCCATCTGTCCTCTCAGGCTCGCCCCCGTGACCGGACCCTTGGTTCCCTTTTCTCTGACCTTGGCTTAACCCAACACATCGATTGCCCAACTCACTCCTCTGGCTCTACCCTTGATCTTCTTCTTACTTCTCCCTCCTCTCCTTTTATCCCCTCCAACATCTCTTCTCTCCCCCTTCCCTGGTCCGATCATCAGTGCACTTTTCAAATCCTTTAGAATCGCATCGGCAAAGGCTTCAACGATCGGGAGAGCAGTGAGTGAGAATCAGCTGTGCCTACTTAGTTGGGAACTGTGTTTGAGAGAGAGCTGCAGCCAATCAGTGCACTTTTCAAATCCTTTAGAATCGTATTGGCAAAGGCGCGCCCGCGCCTTACGGGCCCGCGCCTGAGGGTCTCGCTAGAGGGCCCTTTGGCGTGGCCCTTAGGCGCGGAACGAAGGTGCTTAGAGATCAGGATCCTCGTTTAAAAGCGCACTTGAAAGAAGAGAATATCGGCAATTTAGTACTTACTTCCAGCAGTTGCTGGTTTTCTAAGCAAGTTCAAGAGGAAGTGTTTTCTGCGCCGGGTAATGAACGTACCACTGATATTAAGATGTTATTTGTGAGCTTCCATCTGCCTCTTTTTTCCCAGCAAGAAACACTGTGAAAGTCGTTGGAGCTAAAGAAGGTATGTCATTAGTTTTATGCGAATTGACAGCAGCAGCCTTCGTTAGTTAAAAGATGAAGCGTAAACTTAACAATCATGGTCAAGCTCACCTTCCACCCCAAATTTCTCTTGGACACCCTTATCATCCTTCAACGATTAGCCACACCCCACTATGGTTTCTAACAGTCATATCAATATACCACATGCTGAATTGCTCTTCTACGAGATCACACATTAAATCCTGTAACAAACACGATAATGGCAGCCACCACAATCATTTGAATCCTAAAGCATGCCCTAAAAAACCTCACACGCTAAGCACCACCTCTATAGAACTTATGAACACTAGATCAGTAAGAAACAAGATTCATTTAATCAGAGATCACATTGAGGACCAGCACCCAGACATTTTATGCATTACAGAATCTTGGCTCTCCCCCTCTGATAGTGTCCTCCTCAACCAACTGGTCCCCCCTACATACTCCGCCTTTAATAACCCTCGCACTCTGAAGAGAGGTGGCGGAGTTCTGATCATTGCTAAAAACTCATTGCAGCTTCAAACACTCACTTCCAGCAGCTCTGAGCATTGCAGTTCTATTGCAGTGGGAAACAAGCATCTAGCCATTTGCCTTGTTTATAGAGCCCCCCACGCCCCAGCTGAAGAGCTAACTACCACTCTTGAAACTGTCTGCGCAGTCAGCACGAGTCACAAACCTTTAATCTTGCTAGGTGACTTTAATCTCAGTTCTGCAACTAACAATGATAGGCAAACCTTCCTGCAGGCAATGGACTCTTTACTATTCTCTCAGCTAATAACCACTCCCACCCATAGATATGGTTCCACACCAGACCTAGTTTTTGCCCCAAATTATATCTTAGACAAGGGATATATTTCCTCACCCATAATCACCCCAATTCCTTGGTCTGATCACCACAGAATCAAAATTGAATTCACAAACAATACGGGCAAGTTTAACAACGCACACTCTGCTTCATTTGGAATTAGAAGATTTAAAGCTTTCAGAAAAGATCAATTCTTAAAAGACACACTACCCTATCTCAACTCGGATGAACCTGACCTGGATGAACTGGTTAAGAATTGGAACATTACCATCAGTACAGCAGCAAAATCTAAACCATACATAAAATCGAAGAGCATAAGACAACACGCTCCATGGTACTCCAATACCATACGTAACGCTAAAAGAGAGTTAAGGAAGTTAGAACGCCACTGGAGACGCTCCAAATCTCCAACCGCACAAAACATTTACTTAACAAAGCAAAAGATATATAATGATCTTATTAACGATACAAAACGAGAGCATCACACAAACACTATTCTGAAAGCCTACAATAAACCCAGAGAACTCTTCGAGATAGTAAAAGATCTAACTAATTTATTTATTTATTTAACAGTTCTTCTATACCGCTCTATTTTAGATCAGAGCGGTTTACATTTAACATCAACTATACAACACAGGGAACTTTGAGTTGTATTTACAATAAACAGGGAGATCAACTTGGAAGTAACTGGGGGAAACTATATACATTGTATTACACTGGTACCTGATTTCAGGTAGAACATATCTACATCTTATTTACACTGAGGGTCTTAATTCTATTTCAGTGGGTACTTCTGAGCGATCAGTTGACTATCATGCTGAGTCTGATTGTTTAATTGTAATGAGTGATTGTCTGAGGGGCCATATGTATGGTTATTAAGGCTGGATTCCGGGTAGTATGTAGTGAACAGGTGCTGCTTTAATGCCTTCCTGAAGTGGGTTAGGTAAGTGATGTTTCGAATAGAGGTGGGGAGAGCATTCCATGCTCTGGGTGCGTAAATCGTAAAGGCCCTATTTGATGTTGCTTTTGTACATTTTGTTATTACTTTTGGGACCTCTAGGGTGTTTTGCATCATGGGTCTTCTATTTCTGTTCTGTGGTACTTTATGTATCATCTTGCTGAGGGCTGTGGGGGTCAGAGTGTTTGAGGCTTTGAAGGTTAAGGTTAGAACTTTGTGGAGGGTTCTTGCTTGAACCGGTAACCAATGGAGGTTCATCAGTAATGAACCAAGTCCTGACAAAGACATACAAATCAACCCTCAAACCTTTGCAAACTTTCTTCATGAGAAAATAGGTCACACACCGACTCAAATACATACTGAAACCTACAACTCCATCACAACAACAACAACAACAACAAGAAGTTGGGACAGATTCCACACTCCTTCAATCAAACAAATTTCGGATATCATCTCTGCTCTCAATACCAGCACTGCGCCTACTGATCCTTGCCCAGTTCAATGGCTCAAAGCAACCAAGCATAACTTCCTCAGTTATATACACAACATTGTATCCATCTCCCTATCTCAAGGAACAATGCCTGAACAACTTAAACTAGCCTCAATAAGGCCTATCCTCAAAAAAACCAACCTGGATAAGAGCAATCCAGCAGCTTACAGGCCAATCTCTAGCATACCACTCCTAGCCAAAGTAATAGAAAAAGCAGTACAGCTACAACTCCAAGACCATGTTGACGAGCATGCCCCACTCGATCTACATCAACATGGCTTCCGCCCCAACCATGGAGTTGAAACACTGCTGCTATATCTGTTCAATGATATCACCCAGACCATAGATAATTATAGGCAAGGATCTCTAATGATCTTCATAGATATATCAGCGGCGTTCGACACAGTTGACCACACTATCCTCCTATCAAGATTGGAAAATATCGGTATCTCTGGTACTGTCCTTAGTTGGTTTAACTCTTACTTAACAAACAGGCAGTTCCAGGTTAAAATTGGAACCAACACTTCACAACCTACAAATATCAAACAAGGAGTACCACAGGGATCTGCGCTTTCTTCCCTTCTGTTCAACATTTTTATCCAGCCAATTTGTCAAATTATGGCAGCCCATCAAATAAGTTACACGATTTATGCAGATGACATTATGATTTATACACCGATTGATCTCATCAGCCCCGACTACAGCAAGATTATAAATTGCCTTGACAACATGTCTTCCTGGCTCACACTCAATAACCTTGCCATAAACTACAATAAGACAGAGGCACTTATTGTCACTCGAAACACCGACTTCAACCCCCAACCTTTCATTAAATACAACAATATTACAATACCAGTCAAGGACGAAGTTAGATATCTTGGAATTACCCTCGATAAAGGACTAACCCTCCAGTCACATATCAGAAAGACTATGAGGAGTGCATACTATAGAATGAAAGTGATTAGACGCCTCAAGCCCTTACTCTCATATGACCACTTCCGGTCAGTCTGCCAAGCCTTAACTCCTATTCTGGACTTTTGTAATCCTATTTACTACGGACTATCAAAACACTCACTTAAGCCTCTTCAGATGGCTCAGAATACAGCAGCCAGAATAATTGCTGGCTCAACATCTCAAGATCACATCACCCCTACTCTCAAAGAGCTCCACTGGCTTCCAATAAGCCAGCGCGTCAAATATAAGATGGTAATTAATATATTCAAGATCAGACACAAGTGCTCTGCTTTTAGCCTTCATAATCTATTACTCCAGAATAACAACAGGCCAAGAAGAAAAACTACATCAAACACTCTCAGCACCCCAAGTAGCTTCAGAAAAGCGTGTAAATGTACTACACAAAGGGCAATTTCCTTATCGGCCCCACTTATCTGGAACTCTCTCCCTCCCGATGTGCGATCCATAGATGATTTAAAGGAGTTCAGAAAACAACTGAAGTTTGTACTCTTCATTGAGCACTATGGCACAGACACCTAACAAGTCTTTATTATTATAGCCTGCATGTAACGTGTTTATCTGTAACAGTTCCTTGATGTTGTTGTGTATCCCAATTTTACCTTCACTGTATAGTTTAGTCAGTGTATGCCTCCCTACCTCTGTTCTCCCTTCTTGTGTCTTGGTAACCGCTTTGATTTAAGGAAAAGCCGGTATAGAAAACCTGTTAAATAAATAAATAAATAAAATCTATGTCTGTTGTTCTCCTTACCCTCCATCCATACTCCCGTCCCGTCCTCTCTCACAGTCCCTTCTACATCTCTCAGGCGACGTATTACTCCCCTTACCCTCCAAGCCTTCCCCTCGGCCGACTCTCTCCTCCCTCCCGACTTTTCTTCCCTCCCCACTAATCAACAGGTGGATTCCTGGTCCTCCAGTCTCACTACTGCTCTGGATTCTTTGGCCCCCCTTCGTCCCGTTCCTGATCGCCCTGTGTCTCACCATCCCTGGTTCCACTCAGGTCTTCACTTACACCACGCCTTCCTTCGGCGTGCTGAACGTCGCTGGCGCAAAGCTCCCTCCATTTCTTCTTTGGCCTCCTTCCATTCTGAACTTCGTTGTTACCGAACCATGATTACAGAAGCTAAAAAGTCCTACTACTCCGTTCTCATCGCATCCTCCTCCAATTCCTCTCGATCCTTATACTGTGTGCTCCACTCTCTATCCTCCTCCTCGGCTTACCCCTGCTCCACTGCTCTCCCTCCAACCGCCCCCAGCCCCACCCGTCTTGCCTCCTTTTTTGTTGATAAAATCCAGACCATCCGCTCCTCCTTTCCATCCTGCCCCCCTCCCCTTCTTCAGGTGTCCCCACTCATGCTTGGCACTCTTTCCGCCCCATCACCTCCGCTGAGCTTTTTCATGCCCTCTCCACGTCTCATAAAACAACCTGCCCTCTTGACCCTATCCCTTCTTCCTGGCTTCTCGACCCCTCCCTTCATTTCTCCCCTTTCATCCTATCTATGATAAATTCGAGTCTATCCACTGGTTGTTTTCCCTCCCGATGGAAGCATGCCCTGGTTCGTCACCTTCTGAGGAAACCCACCCTGGGCCCTGCCCTCCCTGCCAACTGGCACCCCGTTTCTAATCTCCCCTTTCTTTCTAAGGTTCTTGAAAAACTAGTCTTTTCACAGCTCTCTGCACATTTGGATTCCATGCTTTTCCTTCATCCTCGGCAATCTGGTTTTAGGCCCGGGCATAGTACCGAAACTATCATGCTTGCACTTCTTAGTGATCTTCTCCGTTCACATGATCAGGGTAATCTCTCTATCGCTGTTTCTCTCGACCTCTCCACTGCTTTCGATGTTATTGACCATCATACCCTTCTCACCCGTTTATCTGATGCTGGTATCTGTGGCACAGTACTTTGCTGGTTTCGCTCCTTTCTCTCCTCTCGTACTTTTTCCGTCCGCTCTGGTACCACTGACTCTGCTCCCTCTCCTCTTCTTTGTGGTGCTCCGCAGGGTTCTATTCTTGCCCCCCTTCTCTTCAACATCTTCCTTGCCCCACTTGCCCTTCTTATCCAACAGTCTGGTCTCTCCTGTTACTTTTATGCTGATGATATTCTTCTTGTCCACCACACTAGCTCTGTTTCTCCAGATCTTTCCCCTCTCAATTCTTGTCTCAACCTGACTGCCTCATGGTTCTCCACTAATTTTCTCAGTGTCAACCCCTCCAAATCATCGGCTATTTGGTTTTCCTTCTCAACTTCCCCTCCCACCTTGGCTCCTTTAATGTCATCCCTGCCCATTCCTCTTGTATCCTGCCTTCGTTATCTTGGTGTAACCCTTGACACCTCCTTGTCTTTCCACTCCCACATCTCCTCCTTGGTCCGCAGTTGCTTCTTCCACCTTCGTCGTATCAGGTCCCTTCGTCCTTATCTTTCCTCTAGTTCTCTCACTACTTTAGTCCTCTCCCTTGTAATTTCTCGCCTTGATTACTGTAATTCCATTTTTGCTGGTCTCCCCTCCTTTCAGATACGCCGTCTCCAACTTATTCAAAATACCGCCGCCCGCCTAGTTACTTTCTCCTCTCCCCGTGATCACATCACCCCCTTGTCTCCTTTCCCTCCATTGGCTCCCTATTCGATACCGCTTTATCTTCAAATACCTCATTACCATTCATAAAACCCTCCACTCCGGTATCTCTCCGATCTCATTTTTCACCAGCCTGTTCCTCGCCTTCTTCGTTCCTCCCATGGTAACCGTCTTTCTCCCTTCCCCTTCTCAAGCGCACCTCGAACTTACCACTCCGCTTTCTTCTTCCTTGGTCCTGCCCTGTGGAATTCCCTCCCCCTCCCCCTCCGTATTGAGCCCTCTTTTCCACAATTCAAGTCCCTCCTTAAAACACACCTCTTTATACAAGCTTTTGATCTTCCAGTTTCTCTTTGACACTATTGGCTCCCTCATTCATACTTATTGCTCCCAGTACCCTCTAATATTTCATCACCATTCATAGAACCCTTCACTCTGGTACCCCTTACCCTCGTTTACCCCCCTCAGTCCCCTCTCGCTTGTTGTAAGTTTTTATTTGTGTCGCTCTGCCCTTTTTACTCTCTCTCCTCTTTTCTCCTTTTCTTTTCTTTCCTGTCATACCATGGCGTTCTTTTCTATCTTTCCTCCCTGCAGCCCATTTATTGTACACCGCTTTGATGCCTTATGGTTTAGGCGGTTTATCAAGAAACCGAATAAAGATAAAGATAAAGTCATGGCTTAATGGAGGACAGCCAACATGACTTTATCCAAGAGGTCTTGTCTTACTAATCTGTTATGTTATTTTGAAGGGGTGGATAAAGAAGTAGACAAAGATGAGTCAATTGATATAGTGTATCTGGACTTTCAGAAAGCATTTGACAAGGTCCCTCATGAGAGACGTTTGGCAAAATTAAAAAGTCATGGGATAGGAGGCAGTGTACTATTGTGGATCAGGAACTGATTAAAAGACAGAAAGCAGAGAGTAGGGTAAATCGCCAATTTTCCCCCAATCGAGAAAGGTGAATAGTGGCGTACCCCAAGGATCTTTGCTGGGTCCGCTGCTTTTTAACATATTTGTAAATGACCTGGATATGGGAATAACGAGTGAGGTAATCAAATTTGTAGAAGGCACAAAATTATTCAATGTTGTTAATATCCATGAGGATTGTGAAAAATTGCAAGAGGACCTTGATAAATTAGAAGAATGGGCATCCAAATGGCAGATGAAATTTAATGTGGGCAAGTGCAAAATTATGCACCTAGGAAAGAACAACCCAAACTATGGTTAAATGATGCAAGGTTCCACATTAGGAACCACCACCCAGGAAAAAGATTTAGGTGTCATCATGGATAACATGATGAAACCCTCCGCCCAGTGTGCAGCGGCGACCAAGAGAGCAAATAGAATGCTAGGTATCATAAGGAAAGCGATGGAGAATAAAATAAAGGATATTATAATGACTCTGTATCGTTCCATGGTGCGATCGCACCTTGAATATTGTGTGCAATTCTCGTTGCTGTATCTTAAAAAGGATATTAGAAAAGGTACAGAGAAGAGCCACCAAAATAGTTAAGGTGAAGAGAGGCTAAAAGGTTAGAGCTCTTCAACCTGGAAAAGAGAAGGCTGAGGGGAGATATGATAGAGGTCTATAAAATAATGAATAGAGTCAAATGGGTAAACGTAGATCGGTTGTTTACACCATCAAAATATAGAAAGACCAGGGGGCATGCAATGAAGCTACAGGGTAACCTATTTAAGACTAATAAGAGAAAATATTTTTTCATTGAACATGTAATTAAACTCTGGAATTCATTACTGGAGGATGTAGTAAAAGCTATTAGTGTAACTGGGTTTAAAAAAGGTTTGGACAAGTTCCTGGAGGAAAGGTCCATAAACCATTATTAAAGGGGACCCAGAATATCCACTGCTTGACATAGTACAAGCATTGTGAAATCTGTGTTTTTTGGGGAAACTGCTAGGTACTTGTGACCTAGATTGGCCACTGTTGGAAACAGGATACTGGGCTTTATGGACCTTGGTCTGACCCATTATTGCATATGTGCTTATCTGTCCAAAGTATGAAAATAGAAATCTTGCCATCTGAGCTTCTAAAAAAAGCTTAGGTTTGATCTCTTCAAGTAATGACTGGTTTATTCTTTGGGCAGCCCATGATATACACAGTATTCTCCAGGAACAAGCAGGAAGTCAGTCTTCACATATGGGTGACGTCGGCGCCGACGGAGCCCTCGTGCGGAGCAATTCTCCAGCTTTCAGAGAAAGCCTTTGGGATTGCATTGTGCATACGCGGTCCCCTTCCCGCCCAAGGGTGCCGTCTTGCTCATTCTCCCTTTTTCCGCGGAGCCCAAAGGACGTTGTCCCTAATTCCTCGCGGAAAAAGTGCGGCAAAACTTTAGAAGAATTTCTTCTCTTTGACCGATTCAACACCGATTCCCCTTCCCGCCTGCAGCTCGATACACCGATATCGAGTCCAGTCAATTTTTTGTGTTTTTGTCCTTAGAGACTAGTGTTCAAGCTCTTTTTTATTTTCATTGGCAGCCCGGTGCTTCGACCTTGCAGGGGCCCTTTTTCCCCCGATGGCTGCCAGCGGGTTTAAAAAGTGTGATCGGTGTAAGAAGTTAATGTCCCTCACCGATACACATGACTGCTGTCTCCGATGCCTCGGGCCCGACCATGACCCGAAGATCTGTGGCCCGTGTGAGAAAATGTCCTCTAAGGCACTTCAAAGTAGGCAGCAGCAGCATGAAAGGATTTTCTCAGAGTCCGCATCCCCCCCAGATCAGGACCTCATCAGAAGCCTCGATGTCTCGGGAGCTGTCTGAACCCGAGCACCGTTGGGGGGTCTTCTGAACGGGGGTCTCCCTCCCGGAAACACCGGAGGAAGAAGAAGCCCGTGAGGGCGGCGTCGTTGGATGCCTTCGATCGCCCTGGGCCCTTGAAGTCCAGGTCGCAGAGTCCTGATGGCCGCCCTGGGTCCTCGGAGTCGGAGCGGCCTGCGAAGATACCTCGTACGGAGCTGGAGACGCCGAGGCGGGTAAGTGCTGTTGTCCTCGTGGATTCCTCTCCAGGGGAGCCGACGTCGGGGCCCGAGCCGGAGGCTGTGGAGTCTTCTGAGCTCAGTCTCAGGATGACGGCCCTGGAGCGCAGCATGTCTGCCTTCATGGAGCAGCAGTGGGCGCTGATAGCCGGTCTCACCGGTCTCACTGGTCCATCCGCCCCGACCGCCGATGTCCAAGTCGACCCCAGAGGTGGAGCCGATCCTGGAGACTCTTCAGATTCGAGTCGATCCTCGGTCAAGGTCTCCCTCGACCTCCCGCTCGGGACCTAGGTCGTCGACACTGGTGCTCTCAGCGTCGGGGAGGTCGAGGCCGAAGCCCTCGCGGCCAGAGCTCCTCGATTCCTCCTCGGAGGGATCGGCATGGGAGATGGAAGATGAGGAGTCCCCGGACATCCATCAGACCCAGTATGTCCCATTGGACTCACCGGGTTCCAAGCCTCGGAGAAGGTCCCCTCTGGAAGATACCTGGTTCTCGGACTTCGTCAGAGACATGGTCAAGGCTTTGGCATTCCCAGCGGATACCGAGGAGGAGCCTCGAGCTGAAGAACTCAAGGCCCTCCAGTATGACTTTCCCCCAAAGGAAGCCCTTACTGTGCCGGTTCCTCCGATGCTGGAATGGGCTGATGCTCCACATGTGGGAGTCGTCGGCCTCGATGCCAGGGCTCAGCAAGCGGGTCGATTCCATCTATCGAGTCCGCAAGAGCCCTGGGTTCCAAAAGGCACAGCTGCCAAACAACTCTATGGTTATGGAATCGGCCATGCACAGGCTCAAGAACCAAAAAACACACTCCTTGGTGCCTCCTGGCAGGGAGGCCCAGAACCTGGACGCCCTCGGCAGAAAATGCTTCCAGGGCTCGATGTTATGCCGTGTCCAAACCTACCAGCTGTACATGGGCATGTACTTGAGGGACCTGGCAAAGGAGATTGCCGGGTTCTCAGCTGGCCTCTCCGAGGCACCCTTGCAGCACTTCAATGCCTTGTCCACCGGGATTCGGGAGTGTTCGAAGTTCATATCTCGAGTGGCCTATGATGGCTTCGAGGCTTTGGCCCGAGTAGCCATGGCCGACATCGGTGCATACCGCCAGGCCTGGCTAATGTCATCGGATCTGGAGCCCATGGGTTCAGGACAAGTTGGTCGATGTCCCTTCCCGAGGTGACAATGTCTTTGGCAAACCCATGACTGAGAAGGCTGCTGAGCTCGAGTCCGAGTACTTGACCCGGACAAGACTCTCGAAGAAGACTTCTGCCCCTTCTAAAAAGAAGGACTCGGATAAAAAGCCCTTTTTCCTGAGGAAGGGTACTGCTTACCGCAACTACCTCACTTACCAGGCCACCCCAGCTCCCCAACAGGGGCAGCAGGCCAAGGGACAGGGGCATGGCCCACGTAAGCAGAAGACCCCTAAGCCTCAGGCCCCAGTTCCTACCCAGCCGGGAGGAGGTTTTTGACTCCCTAGGCATAGTCTCTCTTCCGCCAATAGCCCACAGGTGACCAGCCATCACCTCGGATATCTGGGTCCTGCGAATAGTCCAAAGGGGCTATTTGCTTCACTTCAGCCAGATACCAACCTCCTTTTTTCCAGGAGAGCTTCTCAGACCTCCTGTTCACAGGGACCTCCTCTTGCAGGAGTTGGCAGGTCTTCTAGAGGATCAGGCAGTGGAACCGGTGCTCCACCACTTGCAGGGCAAGGGCTTCTACTCCAGGTATTTTCTCATACCAAAGAGAACAGGAGGCCTCAGACCCATCCTCGACCTAAGAAAGTTAAACAAGTTCCTGGTGAGGGAAAAGTTCAAGATGGTTTCCCTTGGAATGTTGCTGCCTTACCTCCACCAAGGAGATTGGCTATGCTCCTTAGACCTGAAGGATGCCTATACGCATATCCTCATTCACCCAGACCACAGACAATATCTGAGATTTGTAGGGGGAGGAAAACATTTCCAATACAGAGTTCTACCCTTTGGCCTGGCCTCTGCTCCCAGGGTATTTACAAAATGCCTGGCTGCAGTGGCGGCCTTTCTCAGAAGTCAAGGAATTTTTGTCTTCCCTTACCTGGACAACTGGCTCATCAGGGGCCAGTCGCCTCAGGAGGCTCAGCAGGCCACTTCTCGCACTATCAACATGTTGCAACGTCTGGGTTTTGTCATAAACCACGCAAAGTCCACTTTGCTCCCCACTCAAAACTTAGAGTTCATAGGAGCAAGATTGGACACCCTTCAGGCGAAGGCTTTCCTGCCGGAGGACAGGGCACAGAGGCTGCTAACACTGGCACAACAGTTCAGGCACAGGTCTCAGGTCTCAGCGAGACACTTCTTGAGCCTCCTGGGCCACATGGCCTCCACGGTGCATGTGACCCCAAAAACCCATCTCCACATGAGAACAGCTCAGTGGTGCCTCAGAGATCAGTGGACTCAGGCCTCCGGCAGCCTCAGTTGCAGTGGTGGTGTCAGCCACTCAACCTGCTCGAGAAAGTGCTTTTTCAGACTCCCTCACACACAAGGGTGCTAACGACAGATGCCTCCTTGCTGGGCTGGGGAGCCCATTGTCAAGGATCATCCACTCAGGGGTTGTGGTCTCTTCAGGAGTCTACACACCAAATCAAACTCTTAGAGCTGGGGGCGATTCGCCTATCTCTTCAAGCCTTTTCTCATGTCCTCCCACATCAGTCTGTGTTGATACAGACGGAAAACCAGGTAGCAATGTTCTACGTGAACAAGCAGGGAGGTGCAGGGTCTCGTATCCTGTGTCAGGAGACACTGGACCTCTGCTCCTTTGCCATCAAGCAGGGTATGTCTCTCAAAGCAGTGTACCTGCCTGGTCAGGAGAACTGCCTAGCAGACAAACTAAGCAGAATTCTCCAACCTCACGAATGGCAGCTGGATCTAGTGGTGGCACAGCGGATTTTCCACAGCTGGGGACATCCGTCCATAGATTTATTTGCCAGTCTGCAAAATCACCAGCTGCCCAGATTTTGCTCAAGACAGCCATATCCTCTGAGGGTGGCTGCAGATGTTTTCCTGATCTCCTGGTCAGGGGGTCTCATGTATGCGTTTCCTCCCACGCCTCTGGTAGCCCGGACTCTGTTCAAAATCCTTCGGGACAAGGCCTCTGTCATTCTGGTAGCCCCAGATGGCCAAGACAGCCTTGGTTTCCGCTTCTCCTCCAGCTGGCAGTGGAAACCCCACTTCCTCTGGGGATTCAGCCTGACCTCCTTTCACAGAAGCAGGGATCTCTCTTGCACCCCAACCTCAGGGCCCTCAACCTGATGGCATGGCTGCTGAAAGGGTAGTGCTGGCTCTTCTCCTCCTACCTCGGAATGTAGAAGAAGTGTTACTGGCCTCCAGGAGGCAGTCCACTAGGAAATCCTATGCTTTCAAGTGGCGTAGATTTGAGGTGTGGTGTAACAAGCACAATGAAAACCCTTTCTCTTGCCTTGTACCAGTGGTGCTACAGTACCTGCTTCACCTCTCAGAATTAGGTCTCAAGTCTAACTCTGTCAGGGTCCACCTGAGTGCTTTGTCAGCAAACCACTCGCCCATGGAGGGGCAACCTCTTTCGGCTCACCCCTTGGTGTCCAGATTCCTCAGAGGTCTACTTCTGCTGAAACCCCCAGTTCGTCCTCCGGCAACTGAGTGGGATTTGAATGTGGTCTTACAGCAGCTTACTCGCCCACCTTTTGAGTCGATGTCCTCTTGCCATCTGCGCTTCCTCTCTTGAAAGGTGCTCTTACTGGTGGCACTCACATCAGCCAGACGTGTGAGTGAGCTGCAAGCTCTCGCAACTGATAAACCTTACACAAGGTTTTATAGGAATAGAGTGGTCCTCCGCACTCACCCGAACTTCCTTCCAAAGGTGGTCTCTTCTTTCCACCTCAACCAGGAGGTGATTCTTCCGACCTTCTTTCCCAGGCCGCATTCCAGCCGGGCAGAGGAGTCTTGCATACCCTGGATTGTAAGAGGGCGTTGTCCTTCTACCTGGAGCATATGAAGGGACATCGAAGGGCTACTCAGCTCTTCATCTCTTATGACCCCAGTAAGCTGGGGTTACCTATCTCCAAGCGTACACTGTCCACCTGGGTGGCAGACTGCATTGCCAGGACGTACAGGACGGCCGACCTCCCGTTGCAGGGTCGAGTCACGGCCCACCGTGTCAGGGCTAAGGCCACATCAGTGGCTCACTTCTGCTCTGTTCTGCTGGCAGACATCTGCCGGGCTGCAACTTGGTCTTCAAGCCAGACATTTGCAGCCCATTACTGCCTGAATAGGGAGTCCCGATGGGACACTGCTTTCGGCCAGGCGGTACTCCGTAACCTATTTGAGGTTTAGGCAACTCCAACCCTCCAACCCTTTGGTGTCAGGCTACTGGGGGATGTTGCTTTCTCGGCTGAATTCCTATTGCAGCTGCTGCGGCTCTTCTAGAGGGAGCTATTTTTCAGCTATGGGTTCTCGGTAGCCTATAGCTAGGGAGTCCCATATGTGAGGACTGACTTCCTGCTTGTTCCTAGAGAAAGTGTAGTTACTCACCTGTAACAGGTGTTCTCCAGGGACAGCAGGAATCAGTCCTCATGACCCTCCCTCCTCCCCTGGAGTTGCTGTCCTATTATTGATTTTTATTCATTTTGCCGTCTTTTTAGCTATGTCATTTGACTGAGCAAGATGGCACCCTTGGGCGGGAAGGGGACCACGCATGCGCGATGCAATCCCAAAGGCTTTCTCTGAAAGCTGTGGAATTGCTCCGTACGAGGGCTCCGTCGGCGCCAACTTCACCCATATGTGAGGACTGATTCCTGCTGTCCCCGGAGAACACCTGTTACAGGTGAGTAACTAGGCTTTCTTTGCCTGCACCATAATTCAAAGGCATCAATTTTCTTCCTGTCTATTTTTTTCACTTCCAACTTTTGCATCCATATAATGTTAATGAAAATACCATGGCTTGGAAAAGTCAAATCTTTGTATGGAGAGAGACATCTCTGGTTTTGAGAATTGTTTCTAGTTCCTTCATAGCCATTCTTCCAAGAGCAATGCATGTTGGATTTCTTGACTGCTTGTCATTTCTTTATTTATTGTTGATCCAAGTAGGTTAAAGTTGTCAACTCTTTCAAGTTGTTCTCCATCAATGACAAACTTATTGATTTTGTCAGGTGTCAGAATCTTTGTCTTCTTTACATTAAGGTGCAGGCCTATTTTAAGACCACTCCTTGATCTTAAGAAGCTGAAGTTTCAGAGTTGTTAGCAGGATGGGAAGAGCTGGGGGGTGTAGAAAAACTGTGGGCAAAACTGAAAAGACCTTTTTGTTAGAAAGGTAAATAAATGAAATGGAAAAGAAGGCCACTATGGTTCTCAAAAGAAGTAGCTGAAAATGTAAAGAAAAAGAGGGAGGTCTTCAGGAAATGCAAGAGATCACAGAGAGAGGAAGACAAGCATTTATATTTGGAAAAACTTAGAGAAACTAGCAATGTTGTCAGGAAAGTAAAGATACAAAAAGAAGAAGACATAGCCAATGCAATAAAATGGGGGGATAAGACATTTTTCAGATATGTTAGTGAGAAGTATCTCAAACAATTTTCAGAAGACTGTGTTTGTGAGGAACTAGCTAAACTAAAAGTAGGCAAAGCGATGGGTCCGGATGGGATACATCCAAGAATACTGAGAGAACTTGGAGACATTTTAGCGGCTCCACTGTCTGACCTTTTCAATGCTTCTTTGGAGTCGGGAGTGGTGCCAGAGGACTGGAGAAAGGCACGTGTGGTCCCTTTACACAAAAGTGGAGATAAGGATGACATTGAGAACTACAGGCCAGTTAGTCTAACGTCTGTGGTTAGTAAATTATTAGAAAAGCTACTAAAAGAGAATAGTGAGGTTTCTGGAGTCCAATGCTAAAGCTGTTACCCCCGTTACAGCTTCTGCCTCTGTCCAGACAGAGGTCCCAATGCCAGTTGAAGGATCGGTTCCATGTGCAGGGTGCCTGCATGCTGAAGCTCTGAGGAAACAAGTGGAGGAACTCAGAGAGGAGGTGCAAGGCTGAGGAGCATTCAAGACAGTGAGAAGTACATTGATGAGATGTTTCTTGCAGCAACCAAGCTCTCCAGCAGAGGAGAAGATGGGTGCCAACAGAATGATAAAGGTTGGAGACAAGTCACCAGGGCCTGTAGAATCATCAATCCAACTTCTACAGCCCTTGAACTGAAGAACCATTATGCAGCCCTGGAAGTGGAGGAGGTGAAAGCATCCCTGGAACCCAAACTCAAATACCCCAAAGTTCCAGAATCAGTGATCACAAGGAAGCGAAGGGTAGTGGTGGTTGGTGACTCTCTTCTGAGCGGTACTGAGGTGTCCATCTGCCGACCAGACTTGATGTCCAGAGAGGTATGCTGTCTGCCTGGTGCCAAAATCCAAGATGTTATGGAGAGTTTGCCGAGACTCATCAAGCCCACTGACTATTACCCAATGTTGCTAATCCATGTTGGAACAAATGATACTGCCAGGTATCCCTCTGAGCATATGAAAAGTGACTTCATGGCTCTGGGACAGAGGGTGAAGCAGTTAGGTGCACAGATGGTGTTCTCTTCAATCTTCCCTGTTGATGGTAAAGGCCAAGGCAGAAAGGCTCGCATCCTGGAGATGAATGCATGGCTGCGTGGATGGTGTCATCGAGACCGTTTTTGTTTCCTGGACCATGGGATGCTGTTCCAAGGGTTGCAGAGCAGAGATGGCGTCCATCTCTCCAAGAAAGGTTGACGTGTCTTCAGTAGCAGACTGGCTAATCTACTGAAGAGGGCTTTAAGCTAGATTCATTGGGGATGGGTGAAGAAAGCCACCAGGTAGGTGAAAGCCCCCAGGTAAGTGATACATTAAATAGCTTTATGGAAATGGGTAAAAGGGGTAACATATGGAAAGCAGTGTGTATAAATGCCCGTAGCATGGGAAATAAGATTCCTGATGTTGAAGCTTTGGTGGCGGTGGCCGACTTGGATTTAGTGGCAGTTACAGAAACATAGTTCACAGTAAACCATGACTGGAATGTAACTATATCTGGCTGTACTGTATTCAGAAAGGACCGGGTAGGAAGAAGGGGAGGAGGAGGGGCACTATATGTAAAAACTACTATTAAAGCTTTGGAATTACAGAGCTTAAAAGGGAGAGAGGAGGCATTGTGGGTTAAACTAGAAAGAGGGAAAGAGAAATCTATTTGCATTGGTGTGATATACAGACCTCTCTCACAAGAGGAAGAGGTGGACAGAGAGTTAATTGAAGTCATACGCAGCATTGCTAGGAAAGGGGAAGTGCTACTGATAGGAGATTTTAATATGCCAGATGTTGACTGGCACATTCCTGCTGCAGTATCATCTAGAAGTAAAGAGATCTTGGATTCTCTACAGGGAGAACTATTCAGGCAATAGGTAACAAAGCCCACACGTGAAGGGACCATACTGGACTTGGTGTTTACCAATGGTGAAAGTGTTTCTGATGTTATAGTGGGAGATCATTTTGCATCCAGTGATCACCAGATGGTATGGTTCAGTATTAGAACTAGGGCTGATAGAATCCATTCAAAACGGAGGGTTTTAGACTTTAGGAAAACTAATTTTGCCAAGATGGGCCAATACCTCAGGGAGTCGTTAGCGGGATGGGAACAGCTAGGGGATGTAGAAAAACAGTGGGCAAAACTGAAAGGGGATATTTTAAGGCAACCAACCTTTTTGTTAAAATGGTAAATAAAGGTAAAAGGAAAAGGAGAACACTATGGTTTTCAAAAGAAGTAGCTGAAAAGGTGAAGAAAAAGAGGGAGGCCTTCATGAAATACAAGAAATCACAGAGAGAGGAAGACAGGCATCTATATTTGGAAAAACTTAGAGAAGCTAGCAAAGTAGTCAGGAAAGCAAAGATTCAAAAAGAGGAGGAAACAGCCAATGCAATTAAATGGGGGGGATAAGACATTTTTCAGATATGTTAGTGAGAAAAGGAAGGGCAAAAGGGGTATTGTCAGACTCAAGGGTGCAGGGGAGGAATATGTAGAGGCTGATGAGGATAAAGTAGAATTGCTTAACAAATATTTCTGTTCTGTATTCACAGATGAAGAACCAGGAATAGGACCTCAGAAAAAACGCACAAACAGGAACAGAAGTGAGGGGCATCTTGAAGAATTTTCAGAAGACTGTGTTCGTGAGAATTTAGCTAAAGTAGACAAAGCGATGGGACCGGATGAGATACACCCTAGAATACTGAGGGAACTTGGGGACGTTCTAGCAGCAAGACTGACTGACCTTTTCAATGCCTCACTGGAGTTGGGAGTGGTGCCAAAGGACTGGAGAGAGGCTCATGTGGTCCCTTTACACAAAAGTGGAATTAAGGATGTGGTTGAAAACTACAGGCCGGTTAGTTTAACTTCAGTGGTGAGTAAATTATTAGAAAGGCTACTAAAAGAGAAAATAGTGAGGCTTCTGGAGTCCAGGGGATTACAGGATCCGAGGAAGCATGGATTCACCAGAGGCAAGTCTTGTCAGACAAATCCTATTTATTTCTTTGACTGGGTGACCAAGGAGTTGGACCGAGGGAGTTGGACCGAGGGAGAGCCCTAGATGTGGTGCATTTAGATTTCAGTAAAGCCTTTGACACTGGCCCTGATGGGGAGTGTCAGGAGCAACATGCGTGTGTGCATGTGTGTCATTGGGAGCATCTGGGGCAGCATGCATTCGCGTGTGTGTCATGGGGAGTGTTGGGGGCTGTGTACATGCATGTATGCATTTCTCTCAAGACCCTCTTCCCAGGCTTTTTCTAGTCTCTCTTTCGTAATGCACTCCAGTTTTCCCCTAGTCTCTCTCTCTCATGTTCTACAGTACAATCCTTCAGAGAAAAATTTGTAGTTACTAGCTCTTGATTGTTCCACCTAAAACAGAACATAAGGGGGTAATATTATAAGGAGCCTCCTAAAATTATTTGCCACAGTACTTTAGTGATTTATGCACATCAATGGGCATTTGTTTTGCCGATTGCTATTTTATAAGTATGCACGTCAGGCCAATGGTGCATACTTTCACAGTAGTTGTGTGCATGGATGGTGTGTGTGCAGAGCACACAACCAGTTGTATAAATTATACAATTTTATAATTTATGCATGCTGTTTACCAATCCTAGAGTTGGTGATAGTGATGGTGCTATAAATTAATGCGTGTTTTCAACCACTTATACTAATATAAAGAAAAGTAGGTGCCTACTTTTCTTTATAAAAATAGCTCTTTGGGCATAAAGTAGACAAAGCGATGGGACCGGATGGGATACACCCTAGAATACTGAGGGAACATGGGGACGTTCTAGCAGCTCCACTGACTGACCTTTTCAATGCCTCGTTGGAGTCGGGAGTGGTGCCAAAGGACTGGAGAGAGGCTCATGTGGTGCCTTTACACAAAAGCAGAAGTAAGGATGTAGTTGAAAACTACATGCCGGTTAGCTTAACTTCGGTGGCAAGTAAATTATTGGAAACACTGCTGAAAGAGAAAATAGTGAGGTTTCTGGAGTCCAGCGGATTACAGGATCCGAGGCAGCATGGATTCACCAAAGGCAAGTCTTGTCAGACAAATCTGATTGATTTATTTGACTGGGTGACCAGGGAGCTGGACCAAGGGAGAGCCCTAGATGTGGTGTATTTAGATTTCAGTAAAGCCTTTGACACTGTTCCTAACAGGCAACTTGAAAAAAAAACTGAGCACCCCAGGGATGGACCCTAAAGTTACTGCTTGGGTTAGAAATTGGTTGAGTGAGAGGTGCCAAAGGGTACAATTAAATGGACCTCACTCTGAGGAGAAGGAAGTTACCAGTGGTGTGCCCCAGGGATCTGTCCTTGGTCCAATTCTAGCTAAGCTTGAAGAATGGTCTAGAATTTGGCAACTGGGATTTAATGTTAAAAAATGCAAGGTCATGCATTTGGGCTGCATCAATCCAAGGGAGCAATATAGTATAGGAGGTGAATTACTTTTGTCCGCTAAAGAAGAGCAGGACCTCGGTGTGGTTGTGTCTGATGATCTTAAAGTAGCTAAACAGGTAGAAAAGGCAACGGCAAAAGCTAGAAGGATGCTTGGGTGCATAGGGAGAGGAATGGCTAACTGGAAAAAGCAGGTGATAGTGCCTCTGTATAAGTCTTTGGTATGACCTCCTTTGGAGTATTGTGTGCAGTTCTGGAGACCGCACCTTCAAAAGGATATAAACAAGACAGAGTTGCAAAGAGGGAGGAGTGGCCTAGTGGTTAGGACACAGTACCTCAGGCTGGAGGGCTGGGGATTCAAGTCCCACTTGGGGAAAGCAATCTCAGTCTTATAGGCATGCCTTGGGCAAGCCATCTAACCCTCTGTTGCCTCAGGTACACATAGATTATCAGCCCTCTTTGGACAAGGGAATATATCCAGTACCTGCCTGTTTTTTGGGGAAACTGCTAGGTATGTATGACCTAGATTGGCCACTGCTGGAAACAGGATACTGGGCTCGATGGACCTTGGTCTGACCCAGTATGCCATATCTTATGTTCTTAGTGATTGTATAATGTAAATTGCTTTGATTGAAGGGATAAGGTGGTATAGAAAACTGGTTGAATAAAAATAAATACAGAGGGTGGCTACTAAAGTGGTCTTCATTATAAAGCATATGAGGACAGATTTAAGTATCTTAATATGTACACCTTAGAGGACAGGTGGAATAGAGGTGATATGAGTGGTGGATCCGTGGAATAGTCTCCCAGTGGAGGTGGTAGAAATGAAGACAGTATCTGAATTCAAAAAAGCATGGGACAAATACAGAGGATCTCTAAAGGAAAAAAGGGGACTGTTGTAGTTGTTGATATTGAAGGACAGACTAGATAGTTATTGTCATTTTTCTATTTTTCTAGGATCAAGTGGACCAACAGCCGTTTCAACCTGTACCTTATGATCAGGAACCATTGGTGATGAAAGAAGTCGTCAAAGCAGCATTGAAAGCCTTATCAAAGAACAAAGACTGCGGCATTGATGGCATTCCCATAGAGGTATTACAGCAATCAAATGCAGCCATTACCAAACTTACAAGGCTCGGCCAGGAAATTTGGAAGACATTATCATGGCCAACTGACTGGAATAGACCTCTGTTTATAACAATTCTAAAGAAAGGTGATCTGATTGACTGTGAAAATTATCGTACAATTGCTCTGATCCCACATGGCAGCAAGGTTCTACTGAAGATCATTCAGCAGAGGTTACAATCATATCTGGAGCAAGAACTGCCTGAAGTACAAGCAGGGTTCAGGAAAGGGCAAGGAACAAGAGACATTATCACGGATGAGAGATGGATCTTTGAAGAGATAAAAAATATTGATTTTAAATTGTGCCTTACTCTGACTTGGTTTGTCACGGGTGAGCATGGGGTCTCTGTGTCCTGCAGTTGATGAGTTTTAGCAACACTTATTTTTTGTATATGCTACAGTACACTTTACCTCCGACTCCGAGTTAAGAAATATAAGAAACTGCTATTGGTTTTCTTTTTTAGGGAGCATTAGTTGATATCCGCTGGCAGTGCAATTCTTTGTTGTTTTTTATATATCTGGAATGTTTTTTATATGAAATATTGTTTTTTATATGAAATGCTGGTGTTTTTCTGTATGAAATGTTGCTTTTTACTGTCAAATACAGTGCGTCTGTCATTGGGACATTTTTCATTTTCTCTTTCTCCCCAAGAAGCTTTTTGTTCTTTACATTAAGGCTCTGTGATGTCTTTGCAGTAATGGTAGGGGCCTCCTTTCCCCTTTTAAAAATTGTACTCATGCACAAGCGTGACGTTTTCCCACATCTTGCTACTATACGGAGGTAAGAATTGTATTTCTCCCCATCCTTCTCCTGCTGCTCAATTTTAGTCTGTTTTATTTATTTGAGTCATAGAATACATATGAAGGCAGGTACTGTAATCCTTAAGGTTTTGGGATTTTGATGAATAAGCAACCAACGTCAGACCAGGCTCCCTGTGGCAACACAATGGACGTTTATAGATTCTTCTTTGGTAATTTTTGTGTAGAGGTCCGACTCCAGTGGAGCTTTTAGTTAAGCATCTGATGTGTTTTTCTGTTTGCATTCCTCCCTTATGAACATTTTATTCATTTTAGGTTGTAGTTTTCATTATTTCTTGATGGCAACAACTAGTCTGGTGTGTAGATAGATGTATTTCATTTGTCACAACTCATAATCAGGCTTCCACGTTCCTACCGGCAGATTTAATTTGTTCTGAGAATTAAGTGTATACATTTTGCACCAAATAGAAGAGTACTTATGAATTTTAGTAGCCGTGTTTAGGCAGTCTAGTAATTATACAGTCCATCCATTGAGCGTAGAACAAAGGCCAGTATCAATTGGCTCGCTTTGGAGATAGCTGTCACTCATCCACATTATAGCTTAAGGTACTCACACAGATATGCATTTGGTCTATCTTTTCTATATACATTTTCGGTCACCTGTTCACAATCATGCTCTGTTTCATTTTAATAACCTTGTACTCATTTCCAGCTACACTGATGTTTGTTTCGTTGCAGCCCTTTTCATATTTTTACATCTACGGCTGTTTTATTTATTTGAGTCATAGAATACATATGAAGGCAGGTAATGTAATCCTTAAGACTTTGTGGAAAGGGAAGAAGCAGAGCTCAAGTACCCCAAAGTTGCAGAATCAGTGACCACAAGGAAGCGAAGGGTAGTGGTGTTTGGTGACTCTCTTCCAAATGGTCTAGAATTTGGCAGCTGGGATTTAATGTTAAAAAATGTAAGGTCATGCATTTGGGCTGCAGCAATCCAAGGGAGCAATATAGTATAGGGGGTGAAGTACCTTTATCCACTAAAGAAGAGCGGGACCTAGGCATGGTTGTGTCTGATGATCTTAAAGTAGCTAAACAGGTAGAAAGGTGACAGCAAAAGCTAGGAGGATGCTTGGGTGCATACGGAGAGGAATGGCTAGCAGAAAAAAGGAGGCGATAGTGTCTCTGTATAAGTCTTTGGTGCGACCTCATTTGGAGTATAGTGTGCAATTCTGGAGACCGCACCTTCAAAAGGATATAAACAGGATGGAGTCAGTGCAGAAGGTGGCTACTAAAATGGTTAGTGGTCTTCATTATAAAGCATATGAGATCAGACTTAAGGATCTTAATATGTATACCTTAGAGGAAAGGCGGGATAGAGGTGATATGATTGAGATGTTTAAATAACTGCGTGGCATAAATGTTCAGGGGGAGAACCTCTTTCAATTGAAAGCAAGTTCTGCTACGAGGGGACATGGGATGAGGGTGAAGGGGGATAGATTCAGGAGTGATATGCGGAAATATTTCTTTACGGAAAGAGTGGTGGATACATGGAATAGTCTCCCAGTGGAGGTGATAGAGATGAGGACAGTAACTGAATTAAAAAATCCATGGGACAAACACAGAGGATCTCTAAAGGAAAAAAAGGGGACTGTTGTAGTTGTTGATATGGAAGGACAGACTAGATGGGCCATGTGGCCTTTTTCTGTCGTCATATTTCTATGTTTCTATAATTTATGTCTTTCATCGACTAAAAGCATATGCATTGATTAACATACCACATCTATTATATCTTGTTTTAATTGTTCTGTATTGACTCTTACGGGTATGTTTACTAAACTGCGGTAATCGTGAATAACGTGCGTTATGTAACGTTAACGATCGTTAGCGCATCATAACGCGCGTTATGATGCGCTAACGATTGTTAACGTTACATAACGCGCTTTATGATGCGCTAACGATCGTAATGCTCTGCGGCGCGGTAAAACAGCGCAGAAGGTGGAGAGAGGGCGGAGAGAAGGAGTCAGTGGGCGGAGAGTGGGCGGGGAGAGGCTCCCCTCACACTAACGCGATGATTTTCAGAGCTGAATTCCAACGCGAATGAAAACCTGCCGTTAAATGCACATTACAGGGGAGAGAAACCATTTCAGTGTCAGCAATGTACAGCCCAGGCAGGGAAACCAAAAACAAGTGATAAGTGTGATACATGTGCACAGAACAAAAGGGCACAGAAACACTGAAAATGACCCCAACAAACTGGAAAAAAACAATAACCAAGCTGGCCAATAGTCGTATCAATGAGAAACATCAACCCCTCCCCCCCCCCCCCGAGTAAGCTCCATAGAACAGATATAAATCGTGGAAGGGTCTATACGCCGTCCCCATACAAGGTGAATGAGCCCACAGTGAATAGCGCTGGTCAGGGTTTTCCCCACCATCGGACAGGGTTCCTATGGTGTGCACATGTCCCGCAACATCAGGGCGGGCATGTCGGAACGGCAACTGGACAGATGCCGGAGAAGGGGATACAGAGGGCCGCAGGCGGCACATGCTGTGGTGCAGCTGGGCCACAGTGCGGACTAGGGTGATGCCTAGGTGGCCCATACGAATGCTGAAACAGCGGAGCAGCCAGACAGCAACTGCTGAAGGTCCAACATGGGCACGAGTGTGTTTCCCAAAGTGTCACAGGGGACAGTACCCAACAGCTACCCCCAAGGGCACGGAACATTGGCAGGCGGGGCTGGGGGGGAGCGTGGACGTCTATGCAGGCACCCATACCCCAGAACCCGCACCATAGGCAGCCGCCTACCTGCACACTGGATGGCCTGAGACTGCACACCACCAGCTTCACCAGCAGAAGGGCATGTCAGCATGGTGGCTGAGGGATACTGGTGGTGGAGGGGGCAGTGGCAGCTGCCCAGAGCAGACCGTGGCCTAGCCCTGTGTAGGTGGGTGCCATGCACTGCAACAGACAGGCCCTGTCTGACCAACAGTCATGGTATCACCAGGGAATGCACCATCTCTGTGATAACATGGTGGTGCAGTGCACAAAACCAGTGTATTCAGAAGCAGAAGGTCACAAGTTCAAGTCCCATCTGTGGTTTCCGCCAACCCAGTCCTCATATTTTACCCACTACTATAACATGCTAATACAGACAGAACCTTTCTTGCAGATGACGTAAACATGCCCAAAACACCTACATTTTACCCTACAGAGCACAGACACCAAAAACATGCGCAATACCTAGAGCAGAGCCTCCCAAATGCAGTCCTGGAGGGCCAAACACCATTCAGGTTCCATGCTGCCTCTGATAAAGATGCCTGTGCTGCATTTCTATGCGCCACCCCCATGGTATGCAGATGTATCTCATGCATATTCATGAGGGACAGCATGAAAACCCGAACAGTGTTTTGCACCGCAGGACTGGAGTTGGGAACCTCTGCCGTAAAGCAGCAGCCAACAGGGGCAGACACACCCGCACCCACAGGCCCCATTATCCAAAGCCTCCTGGAGAGGCAGGACTTTGGGCTCTGCGTGCATCTCCCAATACTAGCACTTGCATACCTTAGTAATGCCACCCTAAACCTGGGAATATGGTACACAGCTATCAAAAGGTTGCTATGATTACTGGCAGATAGCAATTCCTAGGTCAGAGGTACTCAAATCCAGTCCTGGAGGGCCGCAAACCAGTCAGGTTTTCGGGATATCCCTAATGAATATGCATGAGATATATTTGCATGCAGTGCCTCCATTGTATTTGAATCTATCTCATGCATATTCATTAGGGATATCCAGAAAACCTGACTGGTTTGCAGCCCTCCAGGACTGGATTTGAGTACCTCTGTCCTAGGTTAAGTACAATTTTCGGAGTGAGCTGCATCATAGCAACCTTTCTGATGTCTGTGGAGTATGCTACAGGTCTTGTGTCTGACAATGTTTACCAATCTGGGGAGTGACTCCTACAGTATTGCGTACCATAGCGCCTTATATGGTGTCCTATAGGGGACATTATAGGGTGCCTTGGCAGACAGCGCACTTTATAATGTGCCCTATGGAGTGCCTTCTAGGGTGCCTTATGTGGCACCTTAGGTTACGCCACTGTGAGGGTGTGTTTGCTGGCAGCACTATTAAAGTACAACTAAACTTCCTCACAGCCCAATACTTAACCCTTTCCAGGCCAAGCCCAACACTTTCGGGATCCAAACTTCTGCCTAAATATTCCTATCAAATGGTATATAATACATGACCATGGCAGAGGGAACGTCACTATTGGAACATATTGAATAAGACGGGCACAATTTTCCTGACATATGCAAACTTTAACCCGGCAGCAGAATGTGGAATAAAATATTATAGTAGGCCTTCAAAGGGTTACACATGACGCCTCAGCCAGCCTTATTCATTGGGCACACTGGGGAATCAAACCAATGACCCTTGTACCATCAGTCTTGTAGTAACCATTGTGCTACAGCTCTGTTTCTGTATTTGGGTGTCAGCACGCCTCCTTAAGCTTAACGTGCAGTAACGCGCCCTGTAACGATCATTGCTGCGCGGCGCCTTATAACGCATGTTAACGCGCGTTATTGGTAACGATGTACCGCCCATGTCCTTTTTTTGGCATTTCTTCTACTAACGCGGCTCCTAACGCAAATCACACTAACGCAGTTTAGTAAACATACCCCTTAGTTTCATCATTTCAACATTTTATTTTAATACTTCTTATTTACAATGTTTGTTTTTTTGTTTTCTTCCTATTGCCTTATATGCACTTATGCTCAGTGTTGTAGATTTGACTTATATAGACTTGGAAAAGTGGTTACTTGTTGTTCACATCCGTCATCTTTGGAGACGGTTTCTCCTAACATATTGGTAATATACATTTTTTATTTATGTGCCCTTTATATTTATGTACACTTATGTTATGCTTTTTGTTTTGTACAATTCCTCTTTGTTTTTATGTTTTTAGACCCCTGATGAAGACCCAATGCCAAAACGTAGCCAAGTTGGGTCCACAATAAAATGACTGTTGAAGAGTATCTTGGTGTGGTCATCATTTTTCTTACTGTTTGCCATCATCTGCAAACAAGCAAACCATACCCGACAACCCCTCCACAATATCACTAACAAAGAAGTTAAAAAGAATTGCATCAAGGATAGATCCATCCGGCATACTACTGGTAATCTGCTTCTCCTCAGAGTGAGCTCCATTTATCTGTATCCTTTGTCGCCTCCCACACAACCAATTTCTAACTCAAATCAGTCACTATAAGGTCCATCCCTAGGGTGCTCAGTTTGTTTATAAGTAACCTGAGCAGAATGGTGTCAAAGGCTTTACTGGAATCTAAGTATACCACATCTAGGGCTCTCCCTCCTCCAACTCCCTGGTCACCCAATCAAAGAAAATCAATCAGATTTGCTTGACAAGACCTGTCTCTGGTGACCCCATGCTGCCTCAGATCCAGAAATCCATTGAAACATAGAAACATAACGACAGAAAAAGACCACATGGCCTATCTAGTTGGTCCTTCCATATCAACAACTACAACAGTCCCCTTTTTTCCTTTAGTGATCCTCTGTGTTTGTCCCATGCTTTTCTGAATTCAGATACTGTCCTCAACTCTACCACCTCCACTGGGAGACTATTCCATGGATCCACCACAATTTCCATAAAGAAATATTTCCGCATATCACTCCTGAATCTATCCCCCTTCACCCTCATCCCATGTCCCCTCATAGCAGAACTTGCTTTCAATTGAAAGAGGCTCTCCCCCTGTACATTTATACCACGGAGGTATTTAAACATCTCAATCATATCAACTCTATCCCACCTTTCCTCTAAGGTGTACATATTAAGATCCTTAAGTCTGTCCTTATATGCTTTATAATGAGAGACCACTAACCATTTTAGTACCCACCCTCTGTACTGACTCCATCCTGTTTATATCCTTTTGAAGATGCGGTCTCCAGAATTGCACACTATACTCCAAATGAGGTCTCACCAAAGACTTATACAAAGGCACTATCACCTCCTTTTTTCTGCTAGCCATTCCTCTCCGTATGCACCCAAGCATCCTTCTAGCTTTTGCTGTCGCCTTTCCACCTGTTTAGCTACTTTAAGATCATCAGACACAACCATGCCTAGGTCCCGCTTTTCTTTAGTGGACAAAAGTAATTCACCCACTATACTATATTGCTCCCTTGGATTGCTGCAGCCCTAATGCATGACCTTACATTTTTTAACATAAAATCCCAGCTGCCAAATTCTAGACCATTCTTCAAGCTTAGCTAGATCACTCCTCATGTTATCTACACCTTCCTGGGTGTCTACTTTATTGCAGATTTTGGTATTGTCCGCAAAGAGGCAAACCTTACCTGACAGCCCTTCCACTATATCACTAGCAAAGATGTTAAAAAGAATCGGACCAAGGACAGATCCCTGGGGCACACCACTGGTAACATCATTCTCCTCAGAGTGAGCTCCATTTACCTGTACTCTTTGTCGCCTCCCACACAAACAATTTCTAACCCAAGCAGTAACTTTAGGGTCCATCCCTAGGGTGCTCAGTTTGTTTTTCAAGTTGCCTGTGAGGAACAGTGTCAAAGGCTTTACTGAAATCTAAATACACCACATCTAGGGCTCTCCCTCGGTCCAACTCCCTGGTCACCCAGTCAAAGAAATCAATCAGATTTGTCTGACAAGGCCTGCCTTTGGTGAATCCATGCTGCCTTGGATCCTGTAATCCGCTGGACTCCAGAAACCTCACTATTTTCTCCTTCAGCAGTGTTTCCAGTAATTTACTCACCACCAAAGTTAAACTAATCAGCCTGTAGTTTTCAACTACATCCTTACTTCCGCTTTTGTGTAAAGGCACCACATGAGCCTCTCTCCAGTCCTTTGGCACCACTCCCGACTCCAACGAGGCATTGAAAAGGTCAGTCAGTGGAGCTGCTAGAATGTCCCCAAGTTCCCTCAGTATTCTAGGGTGTATCCCATCCGGTCCCATTGCTTTGTCTACTTTATGTTGAGCTAGTTTCTCACGAACACAGTCTTCTGAAAATTGTTCAAGATGTCCTTCGCTTCTGTTCCTGTTTGTGGGTGTTTTTTGAGGTCCTGTTCCTGGTTCTTCATCTGTGAACACAGAACAGAAATATTTGTTAAGCAATTCCGCTTTATCCTCCTCAACTTCTACATATTCCTCCCATTCACCACATGGCCTATCTAGTCTGTCCTTCCATATCAACAACTACAACAGTCCCCTTTTTACCTTTAGAGATCCTCTGTGTTTGTCCCATGCTTTTTTGAATTCAGTTACTGTCCTCATCTCTACCGCCTCCACTGGGAGACTATTCCACGGATGCACTACTCTTTCCATAAAGAAATATTTCCGCATATCACTCCTGAATCTATCTCCCTTCACCCTCATTCCATGTCCTCTCGTAGCAGAACTTGCTTTCAATTGAAAGAGGCTCTCTCCCTGAACATTTATGCCACGGAGGTATTTAAACATCTCAATCATATCACCTCTATCCCGCCTTTCCTCTAAGTTGTACATATTAAGATCCTTCAGTCTGTCCTCATATGCTTTATAATGAAGACCACTAATCATTTTAGTAGCCACCCTCTGCACCGACTCCATCCTGTTGATATCCTTTTGAAGGTGCGGTCTCCAGAATTGCACACTATACTCCAAATGAGGTCGCACCAAAGACTTATACAGAGGCATTATCACCTCCTTTTTTCTGCTAGCCATTCCTCTCTGTATGCACCCAAGCATCCTTCTAGCTTTTGCCGTCGCCTTTTCTACCTGTTTAGCTACTTTAAGATCATCAGACACAACCACGCCTAGGTCCCGCTCTTCTTTAGTGGACAAAAGTACTTCACCCCCTATACTATATTGCTCCCTTGGATTGCTGCAGCCCAAATGCATGACCTTACATTTTTTAACATTAAATCCCAGCTGCCAAATTCTAGACCATTCTTCAAGCTTAGCTAGATCCCTCCTCATGTTATCTACACTTTCCTGGATGTCTACTCTATTGCAGATTTTGGTATCATCCGCAAAGAGGCAAACCTTGCCCGACAGCCCTTCCGCTATATCACCAACAAAGATGGTAAAAAGAATCGGACCAAGGCAGATCTCTTTGATACACCACTGGTAACATCCTTCTCCTCAGAGTGAGCTCCATTTACCTGTAGTCTTTGTCACCTCCCACCCAACCAATTTCTAACCCAAGAAGTAACTTTAGGGTCCATCCCTAGGGCGCTCAGTTTGTTTATAAGTCGCCTGTGAGGAACAGTGTCAAAGGCTTTACTGAAATCTAAATACACCACATCTAGGGCTCTCTCTCGGTCCAACTCCTTGGTCACCCAGTCAAAGAAATCAATCAGATTTGTCTGACAAGACCTGCCTCTGGTGAATCCATGCTGCCTCGGATCCTGTAATCCGCTTGTCTCCAGAACCCTCACTATTTTCTCTTTCAGCAGTGTTTCCAATAATTTACTCACCACCAAAGTTAAACTAACTGGCCTGTAGTTTTCAACCATATCCTTACTTCCGCTTTTGTGTAAAGGCACCACATGAGCCTCTCTCCAGTCCTTTGGCACCACTTCCGACTCCAATGAGGCATTGAAAAGGTCAGTCAGTGGAGCTGCTAAAGTGTCCCCATGTTCCCTCAGTATTCTAGGGTGTATCCCATCCGGTCCCATCGCTTTGTCTACTTTATGCCCGAAGAGCTATTTTTATAAAGAAAAGTAGGCACCTACTTTTCTTTATATTAGTATAACACTGGTCAACATTGAAATCGTTACAGACTTTAAAAGGCCCAATCTGTAGTATCTTGGTGAGCTGAACACGAATATAATATTAAAAAAAATTCTATTGGCTCTTGTTTTGAAGATATTGCATGTAGTTCATTTTTGACCTTTCACCATGTAAATTTATCCAGTAGGACATCAACAACATCCCAAATAAGCCTTGAATGATGTAATATTGTATCACATTGCATAATACCAGCATGCACACATCATCCAGAGTTGATTGCATCATTTTCTGATGCAATGCAAAACTATTGCCAGACGGCTGCTGAAGCCATCTGACGTCAGCAGTGTACTATACGCAGTCGGAAAGGTTGAGCATTTAAAATATTTCAGACTGTGTGCAAGACAGTTCAAGCTACTGTTACATGTAACTTATTAATCATATCATTTTAACCATTTAGGTACAATACAGAACAGTAATGCCGCGAAAGTGCGTTAATACCGTTGACAATTTCTGCTACATTTGTGGGGAAGTGACATTTGTCAACTAGAAGAAAAGTATCACTTCTCAACTGAAGAAGGCATATCATCTTTACTTCGGATGCAAGATTGGTGACCAAGACAAGCCTTGGGCCCCGCATATATGCTGCGCTACATGTACAACACAGCTTTCACAGTGGTTGAATTGCAAAAGACCATCAATGCCGTTTGCAGTCCCCATGGAGAGAGCCAAGCAACCACATAAATGACTGTTACTTCTGCTTGGTTCCTCCTCTTTCCAGTGGAATAATGAAGCAAAAGAAGTCAAGCATAGTCTACCCAAACATTCCATCTGCATTGAGACCAGTTCCACATGGTGAGGGACTTCCTAGTCCAGATCCTCCATCAGAATATTCTCTTGATTCATCTGATGAGGACAAGGGTGAGCCGACCTGTTCTTCTCCTGGTCCGTCAGCATGCAGTGACCCAGATTTTCACTGGGATGCATTATCAACTCCACACAGAATAACACAGGAAGAACTAAATGACCTGGTTCATGATTTGGACTTATCCAAGAACAAGGCAGAATTGCTAGGATCAAGACTCCAACAATGGAATCTTCTAGAAGAAGATGTCAACATTACTTCATATCAAAAGCGCCACCAGTAGTTGGAGCCTTTCTTCAGAAAGGAAAGTAATCTGTTATTCTGTTCCGATATTGAAAGCCTCATGAATGCCTTAAAAATCAGTCATGACCCACAAGACTGGAGACTATATAGACTCTTCAAAACTGAGTCTAAAGGCTGTGCTTTTGAACAATGGAAACCATCTTCCATCTATTCCAGTAGCGCATACCATCCACATGAAAGAGACATACGATAACGTAAAGCATCTACTGACTTCCATTAAGTATAACAAGTACAGCTGGCATCTCTGTGGTGACTTGAAGGTAGTTGCCCTTTTAATGGGACTGCAGCAGGGATATATAAAATACATGTGTTTCTTATGTGAGTGGGATAGCCGAGCAAGGGATTGGCACTACTTGCGGAAGGAATGGAATCACAGACAAAATATAACAGTTGGAGAGAAGACTATCCAGCACCCAGCTCTGGTTGAGGCTCACAAAATCCTGCTACCACCCCTTCACATCAAACTAGGTTTGATGAAAAACTTAGTGAAAGCCATGGACCGCACTTCGCCAGCTTTCCGATACCTGCATGAAAAATTCCCTCGACTCAGCGAAGCAAAGATTAAAGAGGGAGTTTTTGTGGGCCCTCAGATTCGAGAGCTCTTCAAAGATGAGCGGTTCAACAACTTGCTGAAGGGTGATGCGAAACAAGCATGGAATGCTTTTCGCCTAGTGTCAACAAACTTTATCGGGAATGTTAGGGCACAAAACTACAAGGAACTAGTAGAAGACATGCTGATGCAGTATCAGAAACTTGGCTGCAATATGTCTCTAAAGATCCATTTCCTTGATTCCCATCTCGATTTCTTTCCTGACAACTGTGGTATGGTTAATGATGAACAGGGCAAACGTTTTCACCAGGATATCGCAACGATGGAGCACTGGTGCACTACAATGCTGGCTGACTACTGCTGGACACTCCCCAGAGAAGCTCCCGAACAGCTGTACAAGAGACAGGCGAAAAAATCTAAGAAGTAATCTATGACTTGTTTTTTTACAGGTATTAACCGAAGGCCTGTTATATTTACTATTGACATGTATTTTGTGATGTAAGCATTAATTCTTGTAGATTACAAAAAAACTAGAGTCAACTTTGCAATTTCACTGTCATATTCGTGTTCAGCATATAAAAATTGATAAGAAATGACTATTTTTATTTCAGTAACATGACTTTTGTAAAACTTGGTTGACCAGTGTAAGTGGTTGAAAACACACATTAATTTATAGTACTAGCACCAGCTCTAGGATTGGTAAACAGCGTGCATAAATTATAAAATTGTATAATTTCTTACACTTTTTCTATAACTAGTTGTGTACTCTGCACACACACCATCCATGCACATAACTACTGTGAAAGTATGCACCATTGGCCCGACGTGCATACTTATAAAATATCAATTGGCAAAACAAATGCCCATTGATGTGCATAAATCACTAAAGTACTGTGATGGGAAATAATTTTAGGAGGCTCCTTATAATATTACCCCCTTATGTTCTGACTGTTTTAGGTGGAACAATCAAGAGCTAGTAACTACAAATTTTTCTCTGAAGGATTGTGCTGTAGAACATCTATGCTAAGCTGAAATCACTAACGATTGTGCATGTTATTGGGCTGTTTTGCCCCACAATGCATGGGAAAGGCATACCTTTGTATAAGATGCGGCTGATCATGCCTGGCATCACCATGAGGAACATAGGCAGAAGCTTGAGGTAACCACAAAGGATGCATCCAGCCTTCACATGGGTCACATTCTTCCCAGCCAGGCACCGCTGGACAATCACCTGAGAACATAGAAAGAGGAGAAGAACACTTGAGAGGGGAGAGAGGATGCAAGTGGAAGGATGTGAGGATAATGACCTAAAGAAAAATGAAATGGAGGAAGAGGGGTTTCCACATCCTATCAGCAGTCTGATACCTGCAGAAAAGTATCCATACACCCCATCATTACATTAATATTTAGATGGGTTCCATACTGGCCACTGATCTATATCCAGTTGCAGATCCAGTAATAGGAGGAAGTGTTCTATTCCTGACCACTGCTCCAATAGCAAGCAAAGGAGTTCCAGACCAGTCACTACCTTAGTACTACTCGGCAAAGAAGTTCCATAGCCAATTTCAACCCCAGAATCAACAAAAGGGATTACATACCTGGTCACTGCACCAGTACCAACAAGATACAATAGTCAGGCCAATGAGCAGGGCAGGCCAGGGCAGGTCACCAGTCAGAGGGTCTCGAAACATGTGGAAAGCATCAGGACGAGGTTTGTAACATGCCTCGGATATATTATACAAGTGTGACTCCAGGGAGTTGTGCATGCTGGGGATAGCATTCATGTACTTCTCAAAAAGGCCGTGATAGCCTCCAACCTCATTAAATGCTGCAGAGCCAGGGAGAAATTATATTTATTAACATGAATAATAGCTTTCCTCAAAATCACTACACCTATAGCGTACTCTGCAGTTCCTCCTGCTGGGAGAAGCTTTAGGTACCCTCTTATTTGTTCATTTTTTAAAACCAATAAGGAATTGGATGAAAATGTGTTTGGAGAGGTAAGGGATACTTACCATAGCCCATGAGTATGAAGGCACCAGCAATGATGACAGAGGTTTGCACTGTGTCAGTATACATCAAGGCAGCCAGGCCTCCTGCAGAGACACAGTGAAGAGCTATGTATTAGTAACAGTATAATCTTTCTAGTCTGTGGCTCTGTACATGCAGAATTGTGTGTGTCTGTGTGTTTTTGTGCATATTCTTCTGTACATCTGTGTTTATCATTGTGTGTGTTGTACAGACCTCCAACTCAGATACAGGGACAGGACAGAAATATGGCCAATGATATCCAAAAGATGGGAACTAGCCCAGATTAATACTCTATTAAGCCTTAAGCAAACATACTTTTCTGGAAAAGTCCTGCCCTTTAACATTTACTTATTCTTTTACAGAATTATGTTTTTCAATTGTATTTATTGTCTCAGCAAAAATCTGTAGGCAATGTACAGAAAGAGAATATACATCAATATAAAAGCATCTGCTATCTGAATAAGTGCTGCTGACCGGGATATTCAGAGGCACTATGCAGACGTTCCGGGGACGTAGCTGGGACGGCACCCTGGGTTAGCCAGGCAGTAGTGATATTCAGCTGCTGTTTGGTTAACCCTAGCCGGCTAGTAAGGACAGCTGAATGGCTTTAGCTGGTTTTGTAATCCGGCCAGCAGCTGAATATTTTTATTTATTTAAATTTGATTTTAAACTTAAAATTTTATTTATTTAATCTTATTTATTTAAACTGCTGACCAGATTACAGAATCACAATCTGGGCAATCCGGATATTCAATGCCGGGGCCTGGATATGACCCCGGCATTGAATATCTGGGGTTAAGTTGAAGTGGCAACGGCCAGCTACCATCACTGAAAATTCCCCCCCCCCCCCCCCCGTTAAATACTTAGTCCCGTAAATCATAATATGCTTGAGCTCAAAAAGGAATACAAGAGGTAGCCAGTGGAGACTGGACAAGGCTGTGATAATTGCTTTGTATATGTCATGCCTGTAACCAGCCTGGTCGCCACATTCTAGATTAATTGCAAAGAAAGAGATTTTATAGGGAGGCCAAAAAAATGGGAATTGCAATAATTCAGTTTACACAGAACTAGGTATTGCAGAGCCATTCTGAGTTGAACTTAAAAAAGCTCTAGGATGGCAAATCATACACAGGCCAAACTAAGCCTTTTTGGAAATTGCCTGACTATCTTTCCCCTTAAAGCCACCTCCCCCCTTCCTCCTTTCTCTATCTGTGTGGATAACACTCTACTACTCCGTTTCCTCAGCTCAAAACCTTGTGGTCATCTTTGACTCTTCTCTGTCCTTCTCTGAACACATCCAACAGATAGCTAGCTATTTCTTCCTCTATAATATCAGTAAAATGTGTCCCTTCCTTTCTGAATGCACTACTAAGACTCTTATCCACTCTCTAGTGACCTCCCACATAGACTATGCAGCCTGCTGCTTTCTGGTCTTCCTCAGAATCATCTCTGTCCCCTTCAGCCCAAACTCAGCTCACATAACCCCTCTTCTCAAGTCACTTTGCTGGTCCCCTATCTGTTTCCGCATTCAATTCAAACTTCCCCTACTGACTTATAAGTGTATTCATTCTGCAGCTCCTTGCTACCTTTCCTCTCTTATCATTCCTTACACCCCTCCTCAGGAATTCCATTCTTCAGGCAGATCCCTTTTATCTGTGCCCTTCTCTGCCACTGCCAACTCCAGACTTCGCTCATTCCATCTTGCTGCTCCATATGCTTGGAACAAACTACCCGAGTTAGTCTGCTAGGCTCCTTCTCTGGCCCTATTCATAAACCATATACCATAACCATAGCCATAATCATAAACCATATCCAAATCCAGGCTATAAACCCATCTCTTTGAGGCTTCGTTTGGATCCTGATCTCTTTATTCTCCTGCTTATCACCTATCTGTATTTTGCCATTCTCCTTGAATTACCCAGTTGTTGTTGTGTGATCTGTCTTAATTAGATTGTAAGCTCTGATGAGCAGGGACCGTCTCTTACTTGTACATGTACAGTGCTGCTTACACCATGTAGCGCTATATAAATGATGAATAGTAGTAGTAATAGAAGTAGTAATATGCTCCCTAAGGTTCAAATCAGATTCTAAAAGCACCCCTAAAAGCTTCACTATAGGGATGGCCAAAAGGTGAAGTCCCATCAAAATAAAATGAATATTTAAAGGCACAATTTAGATAGTATGTGGAGATAGGAAACGAGATGTGGAGGTTGGGACATACACAGTTCTGGCTGTATTTTTGAAATGGTTCTGCTAAACATGGAGCTATTTCTAAAATACAGAGAAGGAAGTGCAGGAACACACATGGATTCATATTCACATGCAGTGAAAGGCGCCATTTCACAAATTTACACATGAGAAAAATCAACAGAGGAATCCTGGCAACTTATATGCGCATATGAGCCATTTTGCAAACTTAGATGTGTAACTGCTGCTGGTTAACTACAGAGGATACTATGTTGAGCTCATTTCTGTTCAGATGGGAAAATAAACTAGAGGGATTAAAGAGGATAACCCCCTTAATTCCTTCTGAAATGCAAACTTTTGAAAACCTACACATGCCAGGGAGTAGGTGTAAATCCAGATGTGGATAATTTTGGGTTTACATATGTATCTAAATGAAATGGAGGAGTAAACATATAGGGGGAATATTCAAGGCGATGTTAATTGTACTGACCGGGATATTTAGCGGTGGTAACATGGTTAGTGCTGCTGAATATCTGTAGGTGCAGCCGCTGTCCTTCTGTCCAGTTTTGCAAAGCAGCGAAAGGGTGGCCTAACTTTCATCGCAAAAGCTAACCAGGCAGCAGCTGAATAACTCCACTTGCCTGGTTAGTTTCTTTGCTATCCGACCGACCTGGATATTCAATGCCGGTGGCAATGACTATCCGGATCTTAGCTTCAGCAATGATGTTCAGCTGCATTAGAACGGCTAGCCACTGCTGCTGAATATCCTCTCCCCCTTAGATTTTGTCCCACCCAGACAACACCTCTGACATGCTCCCTCAAAACATCCATATACTAAGGACATCCGCCCATAAATTTGACCCAATGGCCACTTAAGTTGTTGTTAAATGCCGTCGAGTCGATGTCAACTCATGGCGATCCTCTGGATAGTTGACCTAAACTGTGTTCAGTCGTCAGTCAGGTGACTCATTGTTGATAGAGTGGCATCCATAGCTGCTGTTATTGTATCAATCCATTTCATTGCCGGTCTTCCTCTTTTGCATTGACCTTCTACCTTGCCAAGCATTATGTCTTTCTCTAACGATCTCTCTCTTCGCATGATGTGTCCATAGTATGAAAGTCGAAGTCTTATACATGAATACATTTTAAACATGTACATATGCCTGATTATACATGTGCAAATCATGAATATGGATTTTAAAATAACTCCCTTAATGAGGTAAAATCAGATTTACTAAGCCAATGAATCTCAGGTTTTATTAGGTTTCAGTGATGACCTGTAGAACCTCATCCAGTCTCAAGAAGACCAACAGGATCAACTTACTAAGAAAACTGGATCTACAAATCATCCACTTAACAATGAAACTTGAGATCACATGCATGAACAATGCTCAAGAGGGCGTGTAAATAAATATTAAATAATCTAGCTAATAACAGTATCCCAAACGCAGCCCCACAGTCCAGAACATTAGACATTGATAGCTCCCCTTTTTAAAGCTCAAATTGAATTCTGGCAGATACAAAATTCACAGAGCACTGAATGACTTAGCCCCCAACACACGTGCTATGTAACCGTGACAAAAACAACCCAGGTCAATGGTGTCAAAGGTTACTGATAAATCATAAAAGAAGCATTTTCTCTGTCAGCACCCAACATAGCTTTCCTTGCCTTTATATACAGCCCCAGTGAACACTGATATAAATCTTGACAGCCATTCTCACTTAGAAGCAATTCCAATTGCTTCTAAGTGAGAATTAGCAGTAAACAAAAGGTTAAGCAGTAAACAAAAGGTTAACTTTGAGTCTATAATTTCCCCCCTGATCCACATCTAAAGATAGTTTTTTTTATTCTTTCCAACCCAATGGAAGTTGGATAGAATTATATTAAAAATAAAGAGAATGTCTGTCTGGGAGAAATAAAACTCTCCAAAAATTTAATGGACTAGTATAAAACTTGGCATGTGGGAAAAACTGGTAAAAAGACAGCGAGTTTGAAAATGGGCCAAATCGGACTGGAGGGTTAAGTGAAATAAGTCCCTCCCCCCCCGGCCCAATGCATTTCTATGGTAGAAGGAGTTTTAGCTTCTGTAACATAGAAACTGATGATTTTAAACTCGATAGTCCCAGCAATCAACAATTAGCAAAACAACTCCCTTTAGGAAAAAACTTTTCAGATGACATCAGAATGAGTTTTGGCCTGGACAATGAGCTAAGGCCAGCCTTCCTAGAAGGAAAATTGAACAAAACTATGAAATGGTTTATTATAATTTATAGTTTATTAGACTTGATATGCTCTTTCCTGTTCAAGAAGCAACAATCTAGCATAAAATACTAAGAAAATAGACCAGCAAAGAGTATTACAGAAGATTAAAGCTAATTATTGAAAAGTATTCTATCATCAAAGAGTAAGATACAAGCCCTCAACCAGCCTGAAATCCTTATAAACTTGTATAGCTTTGAAATTGTAGACTGGTCTCTGAAATATCTTGAGAAAGTGGATGTATGAACAAGAAAACTTCTCCATGCCCATGAGGTGGATTATAAGCATCAGTATATGCTGAGACTCTCTAGAGACAAAGGAAGAATAAGCCTCACAGAAAATGTTAATCCCTCAAGCAGATGTTCTCCTTGGATTGTAGGAACAATCCTCATCGATGGAGCCCCATGCGGAAACCTTTCCCAGTTCCTTCTAGAAGATTTAGATTAGTTCTACCACACATGCATGTGAGTTCCCACCTACTGCTACTGCACCTCATTCCTTCAGTCCAATGACTAGTTAATGCCAGAATACAACTCCAATGGAAGGAGAGTGTGCTGTGAGGACTTACCCTGCTGTCCACAGAGAACACTTGCTACAAGTGAATAACTTTGGTTTCTCTGTGGCCAAGCAGAATAAGTGCTCACATTTGGAATTCTCTAGCTACTGACTGCACAGAAGAGGGCCTAGGGGGGATGGAGTTGGATTCTAATCCCCAAATAGATTCTGAAGAACAGATCAGCGGAATGCAAGTCCCTTTCCAGATAGTAGTGGGAAGCAAATATGTGGACAGACGTTCAATTGCAGCTCTGCAAATCTCTTCATTAGAAGCTGAACACAAATAGGCCACAGATGCAGACATTATGAGCCATGACATGACCTTCAATCATCAGACCTGCCTAGGCATAAGTGAAAGAGATGCAGTCTTTCAGTCAAATTGAAAGAGTGCATTTATTGAGAGCAGTTCTTAATCTACTGGGGTCAAAAGAAACAAAAGCTAAGTGGACTTTCTATGGATTTTAGTCTGCTCCATGTAAAAGGCCAAAGTTCTCTTGCAATCCAGTATGTAAATGTGCTTTCCCCTTTGTGAGTGTGAGGTCTTGGGAAGAATTTTGGAAGGACGTGAGCATGCAAAACCACCCTATTGTTGGAATACTTTGTATGGGGCAGATTTACTATGATAGCCTGGGCATGCTAACTTTGTGTGCTGAAGTTACCACCACCTTGAAGCAGATTTTCCAGCTCAGAAACATCAGGACACAGGTATCCAATAACTTGAAAGGAGTTTTAATCAGCTGAGATAAAATTATGTTGAGATCTCAAGACAATGTAGGCAGCTTCATAAGAAGCAAACCCCACATTAATCGAACAACTAAAAGCTGTAAAGATGGGTTTACCTTCTATATGATGGTAATAGGCATGCCATTTAGACTAAGGAGAAGTCTTATGGAGTAGGTCTTTAAGCCAATTTCAGACTTATGTAGATGGTATGCAAGCAATTTTTATCTGGGACACAATGAAAGGGTCTAGGGCCTGTTCCTCACACTAGATAGCAAACCTAACCCACTTGATACCATGGGACTTCTAAGTGGAATCTATCTGAAAGCCAAGAGGACACTAGAGGCATTAACTGGCAGGTTTAAAGAGGACAATGTTACCCTTCAATATCCAAGCTGTGAGGGCAAGGGACTTTATGTTGGGGTGCAACAGTGTCCCCTGATCTTGGGAGCTCTTAAAAGGGTTTTGTGTATATTTTTTAAAGCAAGGTTACTTTCATTTTTGCTGTTTTAGGGGAACTTTCCTTGAGCACAGTAGGTTGCTGAACTCCTGTAACCTCCTCAGGTTTAGAAACTGCTAACACCTAATCAGGAGTTAGTGGGCCTGTTTCCTGAGTGCAGTTGAAGCCTGCATAAAAGGCTCCAGTGCCCTGCCCTTTTGAGGCTTTCCTAACCAGAGCTCCACAGATCAAACAAACAGTAAGGATTTGAGGGTTTCTTTGTTTGTTTTATTATATTACATTGCTAGCTCTCTGACTGGGAGCTCTTAAAAGGGTTTTGTGTATATTTTTTAAAGCAAGGTTACTTTCATTTTTGCTGTTTTAGGGGAACTTTCCTTGAGCACAGTAGGTTGCTGAATTCCTGTAACCTCCTCAGGTTCAGAAACTGCTAACACCTAATCAGGAGTTAGTTCCCTCCCCACCCAAGCCTAGTGAGCAGTTTTGCTTTATAGGGCACCTCCCCCTTTAACAAATCACAGTGAATTGGACCAACGCATTTTGAATATAATTAAAGAGATTTAACTGCTTTTTCTCTGAAAGGACAGCTGCGAAACCGGCTGGTACTTGGTAGATCTCTCTCGTTTGCTTTAACAGATACCTAAGCTCCACGAACAGAACAATGGCTGGGAAAAATCGTATTGCTAAAGCTGTTGCCCCATTACAGCTTCTGCCTCGGTCCAGACAGAGGTCCTAATGCCAGTTGAAGGACCGGTTCCATGTGCAGGGTGCCTGCATGCTGAAGCTCTGAGGAAACAAGTGGAGGAACTCAGAGAGGAGGTGGCGAGGCTGAGGAGCATTCAAGACAGTGAGAAGTACATTGATGAGATGCTTCTTGCAGCAACCATGCTCTCCAGCACAGGAGAAGATGGGTGCCAACAGAATGTCGATGGTTGGACAAAAGTCACCAGAGCCTGCAAAATCACCAATCCAACTTCTCCAGCCCTTGAATCGAAGAACCATTATGCAGCCCTGGAAGTGGAGGAGGTGAAAGCATCCCTGGAAAGGGAAGAACCAGAGTTAAAGTACCCCAAAGTTGCGGAATCAGTGACCAGAAGGAAACAAAGGGTAGTGGTGGTTGGAGACTCTCTTCTGAGGGGTACTGAGGCGTCCATCTGCCGACCAGACTTGATGTCCAGAGAGGTATGCTGTCTGCCTGGTGCCAAGATCCAAAATGTTACGGAGAGTTTGCCGAGACTCATCAAGCCCACTGACTATTACCCAATGTTGCTAATCCATGTTGGAACACATGATACTGCCAGGTATACCTCGGAACATATCAAAAGTGACTTCATGGCTCTGGGACAGAGGGTGAAGCAGTTAGGTGCACAGGTGGTGTTCTCTTCAATCCTCCCTGTTGAGGGTAAAGGCCAAGGCAGAGAGGCTCGCATCCTGGAGATGAATGCATGGCTGCGTGGATGGTGTCTTCGAGAGCGTTTTGGTTTCCTAGACCATGGGATGCTGTTCCAAGGGTTGCAGAGCAGAGATGGCATCCATCTGTCCAAGAAAGGTCAACGCATCTTTGGTAGTAGACTGGCTAATCTACTGAAGAGGGCTTTAAACTAGATTCGTTGGGGATGGGTGAAGAAAGCCCCCAGGTAAGTGAAAGCCCCCAGGTAGGTGATACATTAAATACCTTTATGGAAATGGGTAACAGGGGTAACATATGGAAAGCAGTGTGTATTAATGCCCGTAGCATGGGAAATAAGATCCCTGAAGTTGAAGCTTTGGTGGGAGTGGCTGACTTGGATTTAGTGGCAGTTACAGAAACATGGTTCACAGAAAACCATGACTGGGATGTAACTATACCTGGCTATACTTTATTCAGAAAGGACAGGGTAGGAAGAAGGGGAGGAGGAGTGGCACTATATGTAAAAACTACTATTAAAGCTTTGGAATTACAGAGCTTAAAAGGGAGAGAGGAGGCATTGTGGGTTAAACTAGAAAGAGGGAAAGAGAAATCTATTTGCATTGGTGTGATATACAGACCTCCCTCACAAGAGGAAGAGGTGGACAGAGAGTTAATTGAAGACATACGCAGCATTGCTAGGAAAGGGGAAGTGCTACTGCTAGGAGATTTCAATATGCCAGATGTTGATTGGCACATTCCTGCTGCACTATCATCTAGAAGTAAGGAGATCCTGGATTCTCTACAGGGAGAACTATTCAGGCAATTGGTAACAGACCCCACACGTGAAGGGGCCCATACTGGACTTGGTGCTTACCAATGGTGAAAGTGTTTCTGATGTTGTAGTGGGAGATCATTTTGCATCCAGTGATCACCAGATGGTGTGGTTCAGTATTAGGACTAGGGCTGTTAGAATCCATTCCAAGGTGAGGATCTTAGACTTTAGGAAGACTAACTTTGTGAAGATGGGCCAATACCTCAGGGAGTCGTTAGTGGGATGGGAACAGCTGGGGGATGTAGAAAAACAGTGGGCAAAACCTGAAAGGGGGTATTTTAAAGGCAACCAACCTTTTTGTTAAAATGGTAAATAAAGGCAAAAGGAACAGGAGACCGCTATGGTTTTCGAAGGAAGTAGCTGAAAAAGTGAAGAAAAAGAGGGAGGCCTTCATGAAATACAAGAGATCACAGAGAGAGGAAGACAGGCATCTGTATTTGGAAAAACTTAGAGAAGCTAGCAAAGTAGTCAAGAAGGCAAAGATTCAAAAGGAGGAGGAAATAGCCAATGCAATAAAATGGGGGGATAAGACATTTTTCAGATATATTAGTGAGAAGAGGAAGGGCAAAAGTGGTATTGTCAGACTCAAGGGTGCAGGGGGGGAATATGTAGAAGCTGATAAGGATAAAGCGGAATTGCTTAACAAATATTTTTGTTCTGTGTTCACAGATGAAGAACCAGGAGCAGGACCTCAGAAAACACCCACAAATAAGAACAGAAGCGAGGGACATCTTGAACAATTTTCAGAAGACTGTGTTCGTGAGAAACTAGCTCAACTTAAAGTAGACAAAGCGATGGGACCGGATGGGATACACCCTAGAATACTGAGGGAACTTGGGGACGTTCTAGCAACTCCACTGACTGACCTTTTCAATGCCTCGTTGGAGTCGGGAGTGGTGCCAAAGGACTGGAGAGAGGCTCATGTGGTGCCTTTACACCAAAGCGGAAGTAAGGATGTGGTTGAAAACTACAGGCCGGTTAGTTTAACTTCAGTGGTGAGTAAATTATGGGAAACGCTGCTGAAAGAGAAAATAGTGAGGTTTCTGGAGTCCGTCGGATTACAGGATCCGAGGCAGCATGGAGTCACCAGAGGCAGGTCTTGTCAGACAAATCTGATTGATTTCTTTGACTGGGTGACCAGGGAGTTGAACCGAGGGAGAGCTCTAGATGTGGTGTATTTAGATTTCAGTAAAGCCTTTGACACTGTTCCTCACAGGCGACTTATAAACAAACTGAGCACCCTAGGGATGGACCCTAAAGTTACTGCTTGGGTTAGAAATTGGTTGGGTGGGAGGCGACAAAGAGTACAAGTAAATGGAGCTCACTCTGAGGAGAAGGATGTTACCAGTGGTGTGCCCAGGGATCTGTCCTTGGTCCGATTCTTTTTAACATCTTTGTTAGTGATATAGCGGAAGGGCTGTCGGGTAAGGTTTGCCTCTTTGCAGATGATACCAAAATCTGCAATAGAGTAGACACCCAGGAAGGTGTAGATAACATGAGGAGGGATCTAGCTAAGCTTGAAGAATGGTCTAGAATTTGGCAGCTGGGATTTAATGTTAAAAAATGTAAGGTCATGCATTTGGGCTGCAGCAATCCAAGGGAGCAATACAGTATAGGAGGTGAAGTACTTTTGTCCACTAAAGAAGAGCGGGACCTAGGCGTGGTTGTGTCTGATGATCTTAAAGTAGCTAAACAGGTAGAAAAGGCGACGGCAAAAGCTAGAAGGATGCTTGGGTGCATACGGAGAGGAATGGCTAGCAGAAAAAAGGAGGTGATAATGCCTCTGTATAAGTCTTTGGTGCGACCTCATTTGGAGTATGGTGTGCAATTATGGAGACCGCACCTTCAAAAGGATGTGAACAGGATGGAGTCGGTGCAGAGGGTTGCTACTAAAATGATTAATGGGCTTCATTATAAAGCATATGAGGACAGACTTAAGGATCTTAATATGTACACCTTAGAGGAAAGGCAGGATAGAGGTGATATGATTGAGATGTTTAAATACCTCCATGGCATAAATGTTCAGGGAGAGAGCCTCTTTCAATTGAAAACAGTTCTGCTACGAGGGGACATGGGATGAGGGTGAAGGGAGATAGATTCAGGAGTGATATGCGGAAATATTTCTTTACGGAAAGAGTAGTGGATCCGTGGAATAGTCTCCCAGTGGAGGTGGTAGAGATGTGGACAGTAACTGAATTCAAAAAAGCATGGGACCAACACAGAGGATCTCTAAAGGTAAAAAGTGGACTGTTGTAGTTGTTATTATGGAAGGACAGACTAGATAGGCCATGTGGTCTTTTTCTGTCATCATGTTTCTATGTTATTAGAGTTTATGAGCTGCCTAGATAAACCAGATTCCTGATGGAACGTTTGAGAAGAGAGAACCACAGTTGTCAATAAAGTGACAATGAGAATCATTCTGTCTGAGGAGTGGTGAACAAATCTGTCTAAGAGGTGCCTCATTTTAGAAAGATGGTCTGAGCTACTTCCTGGTCCAGGGTTCATTTCTGAGGTTAATCTCATCAGGCAGCTATGTGGCTCTGAGGGTCATCCCTTGGAAGATGGCAGAGTTCCACATACTGACCATTTCCCAACAGTGGAGATACAACACCTTGCCACCCTGCTTGTTTAAGTAGTACATTGCTACTGATTATCCATCTGAATTATTTATTTATTTATTTATTTAATTCGTTTATATACCGCGCTCTTCAACATCAGTGCGGTTTACATGGAACATGAGGTATTTACGGCGGGGGTTAACACCGCGATACATATAACAGGTAGCTTAACTTGGATAACAGTATTAACTATTTACAATTGTAATGATAACAGAATGATATCCATACTTATATACAATACATGAGGGAGGTTGCATGTGGTCGGGTTACATTGTGAGCGGTGGAGTTGGTGTGTGTTCATCAGGGTAGCATTTGAGGAAGAGGTAGTGTTTCAAAGCTCTCCTGAATTTAGTTAGTTCCGGGATTGCTTGGATGTCGGGTGGAAGAGCGTTCCAGTTTCTGGGAGCATAGAGACTGAAAGCCCTGTTTATAGTTGTCTGAGTACAGTGGGTCATTGCTTTGGGGATTACTAGAGTGTTTCTAGCAGTGGACCGTCTGGTTCTATTCGGGGGGTAATGTGGGTGAGGTCAGTGAGAGAGGAGGGGGCGAGTCCATTGATGGTTTTGAATGCTAGTAGTAGGGTCTTGAAGGTGATCCTGCTGTGGATTGGGAGCCAGTGGAGACTTTTGAGGATGGGTGTTATATGGTCCCTCCTGGAGGCGCCATGTAGGACTCTGGCTGCAGCGTTCATAGCGAGTTGGAGCGGGCTCAGAGTGGATTGTGGGAGTCCTTGGAGAATTGCGTTGGCGTAATCGAGGTGTGGGATGGTTAGTGCTTGGAAGATTGTTCTGAAGTCGGCTGGTTGTAGGAGGGGGCGTAGATGTTTTTAGTGTCCTGATCTTATGGTACGTTGATTTTACTATGTTGCCCACGTGTGTCTTCATATCCAGTCTCTGATCCAATGTGACACCCAGATAGCGGATTGAGGGTTTGGTTTGCAGTTCTATATTTCCAATTTTTAGGCAGGTTGGAGGGGAAAAGTTGGGGTTTCTGAAGATGAACAGCACTTCAGTCTTTTTGTGCTGTATTCGAAGATTCTGGTTTAGAAGCCATTTTTCTACTGAGCTAAAACAGTTAGTTAGTGGGGTGAGGTCAGTTTGGTCGGTCTGGAATGGCATGTACATGAGCACGTCATCAGCATAAATCATGCATTCGACGTTGAATGATCGTATGAGGTCGCAAATTGGCTGCATATAGATGTTAAACATTAAGGCTGAGAGGGAGGATCCTTGCGGAATGCCCTGTTTCTGGTGGAACGGTTCTGAGGTGGAGAATCCCGTCTGCACATGTTGCCATCTATCGGACAGGTATGACTTACACAAGGTTAGTGCTAGGTCACAGATGCCCTTCTCTTTGAGCCGGCTCAGGAGGGTTTCGTGACATACTGAGTCGAATGCTGCAGCTATGTCCAGGAATATCAGGGCAACTCCATGGCGGATGTTGTCTATTGCGTAAAGTATATTGTTAAAGAGGGCGGTAAGTAGCGTCTCAACACCATGAGATTCTCTGAATCCATGTTGGCAGTGGTCTAATGGAGAGGTGTTGTTGAATCTGGTGTAGAACATCTTTTTCGATTATCTTTGCCAGTAGTGGAATGCTGGCAATGGGTCTATACGATTCTACTTTCTTGGAGTCCAATTTGTTGTTCTTTAGCAGGGGTCTGATGGATGTATGCTTGAGATTCAGTGGGAAATAGCCTGATGTGAAAGATGCGTCAAAGAGTCTAGCTATGAATGGACTAAATTCTGTCCTTAGTTCCTTTATCCAGAAGGCAGGACAGGGGTCGGTCTGCGCGGTAGTGGTGTTGATTGTAGAGATGGTGTCGATGATTTGCTCATTGGATGGGGTGGTGAACATTGCTAATGTCGTTGCTTTTGATGGTTCCACAGTGTAAGAGGGAGGGTCAGTCTTGTCTGTCTGGCATAATTATGAAACTTTAACTGACCAATCAATCTTAAAGCCCTTAGAGCGTTCAGTATTGTTTTCAGTTCCAGGACATTGATCTGATAGAGGATTTCCTGGATGGGCCATATACCGAGTGTGAAACCCATTTACATGGGCTCCCCAGCCCAGTTTGGACATATCTGTCATGAGCAACTTTTGGAAGGGAGCAATTTGAAAAGTCGGACCTTGGACCAGATTGGAATGATTAGCCCACCAGGATAAGGGAGTCCCAGAGAGGAGGAATGACAGATATGACATTGTTGACAATGGCCTGCATCCACTGCATGCTCAGAATCCATTAGACTGTCTGATATGGAGATATGCCAAGAGAGTAACATGAACCATTGAGGCCATGTGGCCCAACATTCTCAACATGGTCCTTGCTGAGATCTGCTAGCTCAGTTATACTTCTTCCACAATCACCACCAAGCAGATGAGCTTGTGTTGTGGAAGAAAGAATTTTGCCTGACCATGCCTAGCTAGAGCTCCAATGAATTCTAATTGGTGTGATGGGCTCAACTTTGACGTGGGGTAATTTGTGACGAACCTTAGAAGCTCTAGCACCAGGATGGTGATGCACACTGATTCTTGGAGTGGAGGAGTGGCCTAGTGGTTGGGGCAAGGTACTTCAGGCCAGAAGGTTGGGGGTTCAAATCCCACTAGAGGACAGCAACCTTAGGCCGGGAAGGACTGGGGTTTCTAGTCCCACAGGTGCTCCTTGTGGTCTTGGGCAAGCCACTTAACCCTCCATAGCCCATGTTCCCTGTAAAATAGTTATCTCCAAGTTATAATGCCCTGTTCAATGTAATTTCAGTTTGTTCAATGTAAACCACACTGATGCAGAATAGCACGGTATATAAGAGAATGTAAATAAAAAAAATAAATAAATTCTTGAACCCCATTCTTAAGTGGTGCTCTAGACAAGCCAATCGCCCAAGTAGGGAAACGTGTGCATGCCCAGTCTGCATAGAAAGGCTGCAACTACCTTGAGACATTTTGTAAACACATGAGGAACGGACACAAGGCCAAAAGGCAGTATGCAGTACTGGAAGTGGTGTTTCCCTACAATGAATCGTAGATACTTCCTGTGACTGGGATATATCTGTATGTGGGTGAAGGCATCCTTGAGGTCCAGAGAACATAGCCAATCCTCTTTATGAAGAAAAGGAAGCATGATACCTATGGAAACCATTCTGAAGTTTTCACGAATTTTTAGATTCTTCATGTCCAAGATGAAATGGTGTCCCCCTTTTCCTTGAGCACCAGGAAATACTTCAAGTAAATCTCAATCCTTCCTGCCCTGGTGAAATATGTTCCCCTGCATTCATGGCCTGAAGGACAGAAAGCCTTTGAAAAGTACATCCTGCTGCTAAGAGTTTATTGAAGACGCTCTCACTGGGCAATCTGGAGGGATTCTGAATAGGTGTATACCCATTCCAGACTATTTTGAGGACCCAAGAGCTGGAACTTATAAGGGGCCAATGAACCACAAAGAATGTGAGTCTCCCTCTGACAGGAAAGTTGTCTGGAAGTGATACGGGGATATTGACTGTATGCTTTAGGGCATTTGGAATCTTCTGCTAATTAAGACAGGAGAGAAAAGATTAGGAGAACTGGAAGGGAAGAGGATACCTATGCCTATGACAGTAGTAGGAGCTCCTTTGTCCTCCATGGTGAAATCTCTGAGATGAAGTGGGGCCAGATTGGAAGTGGGCCTGAAGAAAATTTTAAGAGTATCCGTATGCTGCTTGGTCATTGTCACACTCTTGCACTGATTCTCTCCATGGGAAAGGCACATCAGCAAACTGCTCATAAATGCTGGGTCTCCAGGCACCAGGCCCTCGATCCAGTATTGAAAATATTATATGTCACACAGACAATATATTTTCTACACTCCTTCTCTTGGCTCACTAGGGATCGGTACTCTGCATCTTTCTGTGGAGGGAGAAAGTCTGCAAACTCATCCAGATTGTGAATAATATTCCACAAGTGCATGGCCTTGGAGAGCTGATAAGACTCTGCATGGGATATCCGTAAAACATTCTGAAAATTTTCTCCCAAAAGAATCCAAAATCTGAGACTCCCTTCCCAGGGTGCCAAAGAGTGAGACTTTGAACTCTTGGCTCTTTTGAGAACAGATTCGACGATCATAGAACGTGACATAGAATCTGGAAGCCTTCTGGACTCTCTACATAGTCAATCTTCTTATTGACTGGAGGCACAGAAAAATGGGTTCCCCACATTCTCATCTGCAGCTATGAAGGATGCGGTGCACAGATATTGTCACTGTTTCCTTACAGGTTTAAAATATTGTAGAATATCCAACTGAAATGGAGTATATCTGGCCATTTCCCTCATAGTCCGCTCCTCAGGCAGGGACTGTCATTCCCATGAGGAGGCATAAGAACTGAGGGAAGCTCTGGGGACCTTTCCTCTGAGAAGTACTCAGAGTGATACTGAGAATACCAGAAGCATTCCAATGCAGGCTCAGAGAGGTACCCCAATGGCATCTGATTCTCTGTTAGGACTGATCTCTGCTTCTCACGGGAGGTGGATCTTCTCTAGGAGCAACAGCCTAAGTTCTCAACAACCTAAGCTCTCAAAAAGGCCAAGGATTCAGTCCCTGTCAACCCTGACAGCATGGTCGCCTAAGAACATAAGATATGCCATACTGGGTCAGACCAAGGTCCATCAAACCCAGTATCCTGTTTCCAACAGTAGCCAATCTAGGTCACAAGTACCTAGCAGGTTCCCTAAAAGACACAGGTTCCACAATGCTTGTATTGGGGCAAGCAGTGGATATCCCAGGTCCCCTTTAATGGTTTATGGACCTTTCCTCCAGGAACTTGTCCAAATTTTTTTTTTAGTTTTTATTTAAAGGCTTTATACAAATACAGATAACAGGAACCATACATTCCATACATTGAATGTTTGCATAATATTTCAACACAGAAGAATCAACCATAACAATTGCTATATCAAAGCCTTGTATTTTTTTTTCTTTCCCCTTTATTCACAAAGCCACATTACCCCCCATTTCCTCCTCTCATCCCCTCCCCTCTCCCCTCTCCCCTCTCCCCCACCCCTCACTATCCCACTACCCTCTACCCCCTCCCCTCTCCCCCTCTCCCCCTCACTTCCCCTCTCCTTCCCTCACTTCTTCCCATCACTACCCCTCCCCACCCACCGTCACCTACCCCCTCTTTGCTGCAGATGCTATAGGTTAGAGGGACTCTTATCAATCTAACAACACGGGAAAAGAAGAAATGCCACAAGGGTGGGCCCCCACCATACATTGCCAGCTTACTTAAAGATGTTACCAATTATGAGCCATACTTGAAAATAAAGGCCTCCCAAGTCCGCTCAAATTGGGGCAGACGCAGCCTCTCGACCACCAGCCCCCTCTCCACAGTATATAGGTCCCACATCCTTTCTAACCATTGTGATAATGCCAGAGACGAGGGCTGCTTCCAGGCGGCTGCCAGGATCAGCCTAGCTGCGTTCAAACTGTGTTGAATCAGTTCCAACTGGGGGCATCGTCCACCAGGGACTTTCCTCCCAAAAAGAAAGATACCCGGGTCCCAAGGGACATCCAGTCCAACCATTTGTTTCAGGCGGTACTGTATCCCTCTCCAAAAAACTTGGACTCGTGGGCAAAGCCACCACATGTGTGCTAAGGTTCCTTTCTCACCACAGTTCCACCAGCACCTATCGGATACCCCCGGGAATGCTTGAGCCACTCGCACTGGCGTCATACACCATCCATAGACTAGCTTATAATTAGTTTCTCGAGCATTCACAGCCACCGAACCTCTCCGGAGCCTACCCTCAACCTTCTCCCATTGCTGCTCTGTGTATGAGATGCAACTCCTGTGCCCACTGGGCCCTATGTTTGCCTTCTCCAAAATGTTGTTTCTGCAAGTATGTATACAGGGCTGCGATGAGGCCCTTAGTATTTGTGCGTTCCTCACATAAGCTCACAACATCTGTCAGCTCTCGAGCAACTTGCTGTCAAACATCTCGATTCCCCACCCAGTGTGCCACTTGTGCATAATGGTATGCATGTTGGGCTGGGATATCAAATTCCTCTTTCAGTTCTGAAAAGGAACGGAGTGCTCCATCCTCAAATAGTTGGCTTATTCGACTAAGTCTTTTATGACCCCATTGTCGAAAAATGAAATCACTCATACCCGGAGGGAATGAATTGTTATTAACTATGGGCGCCAATGGTGTCAGTGTTGCCCCTCGTGAGAGTCACACCCAAATAACAAAGGGCTTTGTCTACCCACCGAAAAGGGAAGCGCGTCTTCAATTGTGCACATGTCGCTTCCGGGACTCTCAAAATTCAAAATCTCTGACTTAGCATAGTTAATTTTAAACCCCGAGACTTGTGAGAAAGCTGCAAAGAGCCGCATTGCACTGGGAAGGGAGGCCTCAGGGTTAGTCAACGATAGTATTATATCACCTGCAAAGAGTGCTATTTTGTATTCATGAGAACCCACCCTTACTCCAGCTATGTCTGGGTGCTCACGAAAACTTTGCGCCAGAGGCTCCATCACCAGTGCAAACTGTAGTGGTGACAGTGGGCACCCCTGCCGAGTTCCCCTCTCCAGTTCAAAACTCTTCGATTGGCCCCCATTAACTTGTACACTAGCTCTGAGTCCCTGATAAAGACTATGCACCCATCTCTTAAAATTAGGTCCAAACCCCATCCTGTCCAAAACATGCCACAAGAAGCCCCAGCCGACTCAATCAAATGCCTTCTCGGCATCAACTCCCACCAGTAGCACCGGTTGAGATCCCTGACGCGCAGCATTTATCACGTGCAATATCCGTCAGACATTATCCGCAGCCTGACGACCAGGTACGAATCCGACCTGGTCAGGGTGCACCAGATCGGGAAGGACACAGTTTAATCTGTCTGCCAGGACAGAAGCCAATATTTTAACATCAGTATTTAACAAAGAGATGGGTTGATAAGAAGCCGCCTCTTGAGCTGGCTTACCTGGCTTAGGTATCACCGCTATGACAGTTTCCCTTTGTGTTGCGGGTAGCGACACCCCTCGCAACACCTCATTGAAGAGCACCGCCAAAGTTGGGGATAATTGAGCACTGTACCTTTTATAGTACTCCAAGGGGAACCTGTCACTACCTTGCGCCCTCCCAGCCTTCAAACACCGAACAGCCCCATCTACTTACTGTGCTATAATTTCAGCCTCTCTAGCTGCTCCTTTCCCAGATCAGTCATTTACGGCAAAGGGATATCACGTAAATAATCATTCACTTGTGTTGCATCAAAGGGCTCAGCCTTGAACAGGTGCGCCAAATAATCTGCTAACACTTCTCGTATCTCCCGGGACGCCACCCACAGGCCTCCCCCTGAATCCCGAATCTCACGCACCACTCGCGTAGTATGTTGCTGCCGGAGCCGAATAGCAAGATATCGTCCCACTTTATTCCCCTGTTTGTAAAAAGTCTGTCTCAGCTTACGGCACACATTATCTAACTCCCTCTGTGCATAGGCATCCAATCGGGCCCTTGTCTCCTGCCATTGATGCCAGACCTGCTTAGAGCCAGTTCGTGCATGTTCTAATTGTAGATGTCTGACTTCCTCTTCCAGGCATTGTGACTCCTGCACCCAAGCTTTCTTAGTTAGAGCTGCCTCGGCCAACAGACGGCATCATGCCATGGCCTTAAAAGCATCCCACACCATCGGCAATGCAACTTCCCCGGAATCATTTAACTCAAAAAATTCTTGTCTAAATCGTCTATGTTCTTGCACAGCAGGGGCTTGACGGAAAAATCTCCCATCCAATCTCCACAACCTCCTCCATTCCCCACTTAAATCCCCAGGCAAGGAGACCCAACAGGGAGCATGGTCTGACCACGTTAAGGTCCCATGTCCCGCCTCCACTCCCCCATCCATTAGCCGTTGGTCCAGCAGAAAATAATCAGTATGTGTGTTTACCTGGTGAACGGGCGAGTAGTATGTATAACTTTTCTCTCCCCGGTGTGTATTCCTCCAGACATCCCTCAGGCCCAAATCGATCATGAACATCCGTAGTGCTCAGCTATTCCCACTTCCCTCCTTTATCTTTATCTTTATTAGCAGGTTTTGATATACTGCCCTTGCCGGGGCGTCAGGGTGGTGTACAATAAAACAAAACGTTGGCTACAGAAGGAAAAGAAAGGAAGAGGAACGCCAATAATAGACAGGAAAGGAAAGAGAAAGACTAAGAGCAGTAGAGTAGTTGAAGGAGGGGATGTGTCTAAGCTAGTGTTGATTGAGTGTAGGATGGAGGGGGATCAGACAAAGGGAGACCAGAGCCATCTGGTATTGATTGAGTGTAGGATGGGGGGGGGGGTCTGATGAGGGCAGACCAGAGCCATCAGTGAGCGGGGGAAGGTCGAAAGCCTGGCGGAAAAGATGCGTCTTGAGGAGTGCCTTGAAGTGCGGAAAGGAAAGTTCTGTGCGAAGGGAATGAGGGAGCAAGTTCCATAAAGCGGGGCCAAGGAAGTAGAATGCTGAGTGTCGGGTGAGTTCTAGGTGAGCCTGGGAGGGAGAAGGAAGAAAGAGATGGTTACCGTGCGCAGAGTGGAGAAGGCGGGGAATGGGTTGAAGGTGAATAATGTCGGCCAGATAACGTGGAGTGCTAGTGAATAGGACCTTGTGAGTGATTATCAGGAGTTTGTAGATGAACCTCCCCTGTATTCTTCCCCGTAGAGTCCAAGTGGGGCACCATATGAGCATTGCAGTCTCCTCCCAAAATAAGAGGTCCCTTTGCAAACTCTGCCAAGAAAACCTTCAGTCACGCAAAAAATGTCACCTGGCCCTAATTAGGCGCATATATTAGCCAAAGTAATGGGGTGCCCATCCAAGCACACATTCATAATAAGCCAATGCCCCAGCCCATCCTTCCTTATCTCCTCTACCTTTAGGGATAGGGCCTGATGGAAAAGCAGGGCCACTCCACATTTCTTACGGCCCCTCTTATTGGATGCTACCCACACCTCAGAGTAGGGTTTAAATTTTAACCAGCCTTGATTATTGCTACGAAGGTGCGTCTCTTGCAAAAACACTATTTCCCCCTTCAGGGTCCTCAGCTCCTTAAACAGCAGAGATTGTTTTCTAGGAGAGTTGAGGCCCTTTACATTGAAGGAAACAACCTTCAGCATAACCTATTTTCATCCCCCTCTTCCCTCTCTCAATGGCACCTTCCCCCAACACTCCATCAGGCCCTCAACCCCTATCATCCATCCACCCATGCCTTGCACCAACTGCTCCCCCCCCCAACCTCCCCTGAGAAGAAAACCTATAATGAACCTCCTTCCTCCCCTCTCCCCATTCTATGGTTCTCAGGCTCCCTCCCAAACCCTCTCCCCTCCCACCCCCCTCCAACCCTCTCCCTGTCCCTCCTACCCCCATAGATCTCCACCCTCCCTCCCCATCCTCCCCATTTGCCTGCCAGCTTGACAGATCATGGAATAGATGACCCACAGTCGAAGCCACCCGGGTCTCCTTCTCTCTGTCCAGCCCTTACAGCAGGTACAAGAGAACATCAACTAGAAAAACAAAACAAAACAGAATATTTAGTCATTACACTGAGTCCTTATGTTCACCCACTATTGGGGTTATCCACTTTGTAGCTCCATGTCCTCGTCATCTTCGTTCATCAGCTCACCCTGCAACTACCATGCCTCCTGCATCCAGGTCCATCTCTCTCCCACCTTTCAGTCACATAGGATCATTCCACCCCTGAAGTTATTGAGTGTTTCTTCCCACCCGCTTCCATTTCAGGTGTTGGGGCTTAGGAGCTGCAGGCGTCGGCTGTGCATCATCCTCCACGAGGCCAGCCTGACGAAGCGATCTGCATGCCTCAGTGTGGTCCTTTGTGTTGGGGAATAAAAAAATTTCTGCAAAGTTCATTTGAAAAGGAAAGGATCATGAATAGCGAATTCCTTCATTATTCAACACTTCTATGATTGACTTCATCTCTCGCGAACGTATCAGTGTGAAAGTCGAGAGGTCCCGGTACAAAGATATATCCGCACCCCGATACTGGACTGTTTTCTTCTCCCGGCCTCTCCGCAGCAAAAGCTCCGCATCAGTATATCTCAAAAAGCGAGCAATGACATCCCTCGGTTGATTATTAGGAGGCTTTCCCAGCGCCTGGTTCACCCTCTCGATCTCCATTCTAGTCCCCCAGGACTCAAACTCCTCCGCTGTTAAAAGGCCGCTGGCCAGTGTTTGTATCACCTTCACCAGGTCCTCTGTTCCACCCACTGCCTCTGGTATGCCTCTGAAACGCACGTTGTTTCTGTGTGCCCGATTTTCTATATCGTCATTCTTATATGTAAGTTCCAGCACCTGGGAACGTTGCCTGTCTGCTGTGCACTGTAAGCCACCAGAGTTTCAGTATGGTCCTCCACTTTGGTTTCTACTTCCTCCATTTGGTGACCCAACTCCTTAATGTCTCTGTGGAGCTCCGCAATCGTGGTCATCACCTCCTCTCGCATAGACCGGAACCGAATCCCCGCCAGAGCTCACGCTGTATTAGTGATTGTGTAGAATTTGTAGCTTGTCCCTGCTCCAATTCACTTAATGTTTCCTCTCCGGACTCTTCCGACGTCGGCCTCCTTGGGGAGCTTCCATGCGATCCAGTCTTACCCATCAGTCTTTGTGATGCACATGGTTTCTCTTTTGCCTCCGGCCCCTTAGCTTTCATAGTCATTTATTTCTGGCTTCTTCCGGCTTCATGCCGTTCAGCTCTGTAGCGTCCCTCCGGCTCAAGTGATCACTTTCTTGAAGCTTTTTTTTTTCTCCTTTTCCTTTCTTTTCTCTCCTTTTTCTTTTTCCTTTTCTTCCCTTTTTGCCTCCTCACAGCGGCAGGAAGAGGTGTTTAGGCCTCCTTTTACCTCAATAGTTATGCCAGAGCGCTCTCAGAACTGTTAGCAATCTGTATTTATTTTACTATGAATTGAGCCAAGGAGAGCCAGAAGCATTCAGTGTCTGGTAGCAGAAATTCCCCTCTCTTCCCCTAGGTGGGGCTCCAGTCCCACTGATTACACAGAATTCTACCCAGTCGTTTCAGGGAACAAAATTATAACAGCAGCCCAGGATTACTTAGCTTCTTGCAGATCCTCATTCAGGCAGAAGTGAGAAACGTAGAATCAAGCACAGCTAGCATGTCCACAGAAGGTCCATGGGGGGAATTTTCAAAACGCTATCCAACAGTGCCCTGCATCCACCAGAACTTACTGATCATTTTTTCTAAAACAGAAATACTCTTTGTTACCAGGAACAAAAGCTTTGTACCCCCCCAAAAAAACTTCTTTTTCAAGACCATACCATCACTGTAAAAAAAGAGGTAAAATACCTTGAGGTCATTTTATTTTATTTAGCTGCATTTATATTCCGCTTTTCACCGGGTCAAAGTGGTTGGGGGATACATTTAACACGAGGGGATATGAGACACATACACTAATACTTACAGGGAACATGGGCAATGGAGGGTTAAGTGGCTTGCCCAAGACCACAAGGAGCACCTGTGGGACTAGAAACCCCAGTCCTTCTGGCCCAAAGTTGCTGTCCTCTAGTGGGATTTGAACCACTGACCTTCCGGCCTGTAGTACCTTGCCCCAACCACTAGGCCACTCTTCCCTCCTAGACCAAACCCTTAGCATGGATTCACACATCAAGCAAACAGCTTCAAAAATCCATTTCAAACTTAAAATGTTAAAACAGCATCGCCATCTAATTCATATACAGGACTACACAGCAGTGATACAGGCAATCATTACACCCCATTTTGATTTTGCTAATTCTATTCTACACGATGCATACAAACAAGCTATGAAAAGACTTCAGCTAGCCCAAAATGTGGCGGCAAGATCAATCATTAATGCCAACTCTTTTGAACACATTACTCCTATTCTCATCAGTCTACACTGGCTCACCATCCACTGTCGAATCAACTATAAATATTGGATACAACATTCAAAATAATCAATAACCTCGCCCCCTCATTTATTGACTCCCTAATTCTGAAGGAAACTGTGAACTGTACTCAAAGAAGTAGGAATAGGCATAAACTAATAACTCCACGTGATTTCAGAAAATCCAAAACGGTAACAAACAATAAGGTTTTCTCTCACATTGCCCCCTTACTTTGGAACGAACTACCAGACACCCTCAGAGAAATAAATGACCTCAAAACATTTCGCAAACACCTAAAAACACACCTTTTTACCACCCAATATGGATCCACAATCAACTCACCCACAGCAACAACATCATTCCTCAACAACTGCAGTACTCCCTCATCACATAAATAGAATAACAGTAACCACGTTTTCGCTGCTCTATTGAACCTCCACCCACCCCTGCTGTATATAGTTTGATGTTATTATGATTTTATTATGACTTTTGTTACACCTGTTAATTGTAAACCTTTGTATATGGTTTCACTAGTTATTTGTAAATGAATATGCAACTTCGTAATTCATATTCTGTTCTCTGTAAACCGCGCTTGATCTTGGGAAAGCATGGTATAAAAATGTTTATTAAATAAATAAACCAGCACTCTCTTCCGGCTCAAGAACTTCAGCTCTATGTTCCACCATTGCATTCCAGGACCGTGTGGCAATGGCCGCAGCCACAGGGGGCCCCGCATACACTAGGATTCAGCCAGACAGCCAAGCAGGGGCACCCAAAGCTCCTCCCCGGCTCTCCCAACTTCAGATGCACTACACGATCAGCAGAACACCGCAGTAGAGCACTCCTGGTCCACACAGGCATTCACGGCAGGGCACCAACTCACCCCCTCTCTGCAGTCTGATCAGGCAGACAAATTGCCGGCAAGTTAGCAGCTTAGAAGATCCGCGGCTGCATAATTAAAGGTAGCACAGGAGGGCACTAAACAGCCAGGATCAGCAGGGCCCAAGGACTTCTTATCAGCAAACAGCTCACCTGGTTTTTGGCAGGAGCTGCAGCAGCGCATTTAAAGTTGGTTGTGTTCTCCCCCTTCACAATTCAGAGAGCGAGGAGCCACTAATCGGTGTTAGATGAGGGGCTAGGATCGCCAACCATGGTCTCCAGAGTTACTGATATTAAAATTCAATGTGGAGCTTCACTAATCTGCTGCCATCTTTCCACGGGCTCACCAGCACCCCCCGTCCAAACCTTTTTAAAACGTTTTTGAACACTACAGCTGGTGTCGAGGCCTTTTGAGGTCTTGATGATGATTCCTGCAGGCAGGAGGTGAGTCTCAAAGATAGGCTTGATATGCCATTGAGGATGCCGTTCATGCAGCAGCTTTGCATAGGGCAAAGGAGAGAGTTATCCTCTCCTTGAGATCTCTCATAAGACACTCCTCAAGGATGACCATTGACAAAGGAATAGATCCTGCAGCAGATTCTGGTGATGTATCTGGAATTTAATGAGGAGTATCAGCAGGCTGGTCTCTGCCTCAAGGAATCTGGCATGGTCCCTCGAACCCTGAGGAGGATGTGCAGTCCTCACATCAGGGTTACTAATGGGCACATTACTTTGATACCTTGATGCTCTAAACATCATGCTCTGTTGAACTTTAGTGCTGATGCACCCCAGCCTCCACCTGATGCTCAACACCTTTTGATTCTCGATGTCTAAGAGCAATGGTTCTCAATTCAGTCCTTGGGGCACATCTAGGCCAGTTGGGTTTTCAGGATTCCCACAATGAATATCATGAGATAGATTTTCATATACTACCTTCACTGTATGCAAATCTATTTTTTAGAAGATGAGAATGAATTTTTCCTCTTCTTTGAAATGACATCGGTGGGTGACGACATTGGGGCAACCTATTGGTGCTTGGCTGCAAGTGATCTCAAGGGCTCCTTGATGTTGATGCCCCACCAGCGTCCAGTGCAGTTCCTGAGGATTAGTCTTATCAATGCCAAAAATGCTTTTGAACAGCTTCTCATGACCCTTGATACTTCTCTTTATCATCTGCAAACACAATAGACAATGAAAAGATTCATGGTCAGACCCCAAGTGCTGCAAGCACCATTTGTAAGTGCCTGTGATAGACAGGTGCACTTTTTAAACCCGCTGACCAGTTTGTGGGACATATCATCTGGAAAAATAGCCACAGCAAAATCAAATGACTTGACATTGAAAAAATAACCTGGCCAGATTACTAGAAATCTAAATGTGGCCTATAGTGGCGATGCAATGAAAATAAATGAAACTTAAAAACAACTGAAAACATAAGCTAAAGATGACTAAAATGGTAATGAAAAAGCAACAGTGACAACAGAAGGTAAGGAAAAATCACGAACTATGAAGTATATAGTAACATAGTAAATGACGGCAGATAAAGATCAGTATGGTCCATCTAGTCTGCCCAGTAAGAAGGCCGGAGTAAGATGGCAGGAGTAGGTGCCACTCTGTGCAGACCGTCCCTCAGGCCACCCCTCCCCATGTCTTTGTTTAGGGGTGAACCCACCGCTCCATGCAGGACACCCCTATTTGTTGAGAAGTTAGATGGTTCCGTTTATTTTTATTTTATTCTGTTGCTATAAATAGATCCATTGTGTCTGTCCCATGCCATTTTGCATTCTGTCACCGTATTTGCCCCCACATAAGAACATAAGAACATAAGAAATGCCATACTGGGTCAGACCGAGGTCCATCAAGCCCAGTATCCTGTTTCCAACAGTGGCCAATCTAGGTCATACGTACCTACCTCCATCAGGAGGGCATTCCAAGCATCCACCACCCTCTCAGTGAAAAAGTATTTCCTGATATTGCCTTTCAATTTTCCACCTTGCAGCTTCATGTTATGCCCTCTCATTTTACAGCTTCCCCGTCTCTGGAAGAGGTTTGTTTGTTCATTATTTTTCCTTAAGTATTTAAAGGTCTGAATCATATCTCCCTTATCCCTCCTCTCCTCCAGAGTGTACATATTTAGGTCTTCAAGTCTCTTCCCATAAGGCTTCTGACGCAGGCTCCAAATCATTTTGATTGCCTTCCTCTGAACAGATTCCATTCTTTTTACATATAGTACACAGACCAACAAAAAAGATGTCTGTGGAGCTCTGCAGACAAATGACGATTAAGGGGATGAGGCATAGTGGTGGCAGATAGCATTTTGCATGCACGAATGGTAGAACTGATTCAAATGTTCCCAGAAGGAGCTCCAAAGGTTGCTTGTCTGCAGAGAAATTGATTATACATATAGAATGACCATCATAGGCCTCCAGGCCTACTCAACAGCATCAATAGACCCAGGTGCACAAAAGAAGTATGAAAGTAAGTGACCAGAATCTAGTTCCATCATTAAACTTGGACAGGCATTTTGATGAGCAGAAGGAATGAGTGTGAATCCACCTGTATGCATAGGAAAGGAAGCACAAAGAAAGCAGGACAGAAGACCAACCATGAAAAGAAGTCTTTATTAGACTATGAGGTCAACCCAAAACATGTTACGGCCACGAGACCTTCTTCAGGGGTTAATGACCTCTACAAATTGCATAGGAAAGTAAGTCACAAAATTTGTAAACCAAGAGTAAAGAATTAGGTCATAGACAAGGAAAGACAAGTGTCAAATGCACAATTATAGAGTGATATTCAAAGTGTTACTCCAGGAACCATACATGGATGAAACCACGATACATGAATAAAGAGGTGAATTAAAACTAAAGGATGAGAAATTGATAATTGTAGCTCAGGACAATGGATTCTGCAGCAGGCCAATCAGAGCACGTCTTCACCCTTACCACCAACGAGGACACAGTAAGCTAAAGGATAAAATCATGCTGAACTCAGGCGCTGCTTCAGTCAGCCACTGCTGCTGCCCCAATCAGCATCCCACAGCACAGGGGCATGGAACGCAGGATTCTCCCGCCCCTCTGCTGCAGCAGACCAAACGAGGACACAGCAAGCTAAAGGATAAAATCACGCTGAACTCAGGCACTCCCACGCCTGGCAGGCCCATGCCTGAGGGCCTCGCCAGAGGGCCCTTTGGCGTGGACTGCAGGTGGGGGCCGGTATATCCCATAAGAAAATCTAACCTGGTCCATTACTGAATACCTAACCTGTACCGATAGATTTCAACCAAGACATCAACAAGAAGCCCAAGCAGCATTACCAGAGTGGCTACTGAGACAAAGGTAAAGCAGAACTCATGCCTCCCTTTCTAACCCCAACTTATTGGATAGCAGCATGCCCTCCCGCACAACGCTTCATGGCAATCACTGCAAACCCAGCGCACAGTCCAAAATACCCCATACCTGGCGCAAAGCAGAAGCAAGCAGCAACTCATCGAAGACTCTCTCTCATCCCACTCACACCAACTCATACCTTAACCCCATAACACATACAGACACTCCAAATCTCCCTCATAAATGCAAGTTCAGTAAGGAATAAGCACCCTATCCTCAAAGACCTCATCATAACACAAAAAATTGATATCCTCTGCATAACTGAAACTTGGCAAGCAGAAATGGACACAGTGCTAATGAACCACCTAACGCCTAATGGATACAACCTGTACAACTGCTCCCGAGCCCACTCCAGGGGAGGAGGAGTGGCCATAATAGCAATATCCAACTTCCACCTCCGAAGCTATACAACAGAATCCACAGAGGAAGCATACATACTGATAATTATCTGCCTAATATACAGAGCCCCTACAGCAAACTCAGACCTAACAGGTCTCCTCAAACAAGTAACAGATGGCAACAACACTAAGAAAGACCAGATTATCCTACACGATTTCAACCTCCCATCAGTATAAGAGAAACACGCTAATACATTCCTCGAAGCAATGGAAGTAACACAAATTGTCCGTGGACCAACACATTAGAAGAGAAACACCCTCGATCTTATATTCTTCAACTCACAAGAAGCTATCAGAAACAAGAGCATGATGATTGCAGATGTCCCATGTTCTGACCACTATCTCATTACCTTCACCAGCACCTATAAACCCATGTCCGCCAAAGAAGATACCCCACTGATAAGAAGATTCAAACCCTTCAACGAAGAAGACTTCCTGAGCCAAATCCTACCAAACATACAATCAGACCAACCAGATCCTGATACCCTAGCCAACAAATGGAACACTATAATTGCCTCAGCAGCACACCCAAAGACATCAAACAGAGGGAGCAGAGTGAGATCAGCAAAAACACACTGGTTCACACCTGCTCTACGAAAGTTGAAAACACAGCTCAGAATATCTGAGAGGAAATGGAGAAAAAGAAAAAATGAAACAGACTGAGCAAGTTAAATGACTGTGCTGAACAACTACCACACTGAAACAGATAATGCGAGAAGAGCCTATCACTCGAAGCTTACAAATACATTGCTCAACAGGCCACGTGAGCTCTTTGATATCGTCAAGAGACTAACCAAAGCCATGACCTCTTGAATCAACTCCCAAACCTACCACCGCAACATCTTGCAGCACGATATAAGTAGTTTCAACCTAATGCACAACCCATAACAATAAGAGATTTCTATAAAGCAGCCTCTGGCACAGAATGGAGGATTTTCGAAACAAAGAGAGGATCAAACCACCATATCAAGTCTGAATACAACCACTTCCCCCCTCGACCCTGCCCTGTGAATTGGATAAAAAAGACAAAACAAGAGTTAAGCCCAGCACTCACCAACATAGTAAACAAGTCACTAAAACAGGACTGAATGCCCAACATCCTCAAGACATCCATTATTTGCCCAACCCTCAAGAAACCAGAACTTGACCCACTGGACCCTACCTCATTCAGGCCAGTAGCAAGCCTCCCATTCACAGCAAAGATAATCAAGAAAATAGTACAACAGCAACTACAGGATCACTTGGACAGGAACAATACACCCGACCCACAACAACACGGATCCAGACCCTTTCTTGGGGTTGAAACCCTCATGATCTCATTATTAAACACCCTAACCAAAGGAATACCACCCAAACAGTCTGGATATGCCATAAGTTTTCTGGATATATCTACAGCATTCAATACCGTCTCAACATGACATCCTCCTACACAGATTACAAATGACCGGTGTACAAGAAAAAGTACTCCAGTGGTTCCAATCCTACCAAACTGACAGGTATCAACTAATCCAGACCAGCACTACAATCTCCACCCCATATCAACAAACCCAAGAAATTAAAGACTTATAAAGCGCCGCAACATATGAAGCGCTGTACAAACATAGAAGAGAGACAGTCCCTGCTCATCAGAGCTCACAATCTAATAAGACAGAAAACAAAATAAGTTACATAATACAAATAACAAAAGTTTACAGGACAAAGTAAGCAAATGTTGATAGAGAGATCAAGATGGGGTAAGACAGGAACAGAAAGCAATAGTGAAGAGATGGGATTTTAGTCTGGACTTGAAAATGGCCAGGGAGGATGCCTGGCACACAGAGATAGGAAGACTATTCCAAGCAAAGGGTGCTGCCAGTTGGAAGGAGAGAAATCTGGAATTGGCAGTATGAGTAAAGGGCACAGATAAATGAAGACTATTAGAAGAGCGAAGCAACCAAGAGGGGGTGTAAGGAGAGATGAGAGATGAAAGGTACTGGGGGGCAGAAGAGTGAATACATTTATAGGTCAGGAGGAGAAGTTTAAATTGGATACGGAGACGGATGGGAAGCCAATGAATCGACATGAGGAGAGGAGTGATGTAGGAAAAACGAGACTGGTGGAAAATGAGTCGAGCAGTGGAATGTTGAATTGACTGAAGAGGAAAGAGGTGGCTTGCAGGGAGGCCGGCAAGGAGAACGTTACAATAATCAAGACGGGAGGTGATTAAGGATTGGACAATCAATTTAGTGGTGTCAACAGAAAGGAAGGGGTGAATTTTGGAAATATTGTATAGAAAGAAACGACAAGTTTTAGCAATGAGCTGGATATGTGAAGAGAAAGAGAGAGAGGAATCGAAGATAACACCAAGGTTACATGCTGAAGAAACAGGGAGGAGTACAGAGTTATCAACAGAGAGAGAGAAAGGGGAAAGGGAAAGAGGAGGGGAAGCATTCGGGGGAAAGATAAGAAGCTCAGTTTTGGCCATGTTCAGTTTCAAGCGGCGGTGGGACATCCAGGTAGCAATGTCAGAGAGGCAGAGTGAGATCTTAGACTGGATATCAGGAGAGATAACAGGTGCAGAAAGATAGATCTGAGAGTCATCGGCATAGAGATGATAGTGAAAGCCATGGGAAGAGATAAGGGTGCCAAGGGATTGGGTATAGAGAGAGAAGAGGAGTGGACCTAAGACGGAACCTTGAGGAACTCCTACAGGTAGTGGGGTTGAAGAGGAGGAGGAGCCATCGAAGCACACACTGAAAGAGCGATGGGATAGATAGGAAGAGAACCAAGATAGTACAGAGTCTTTGAATCCAAGTGAAGATAGGGTGATAAGAAGAAGGTTATGGTCAACAGTGTCGAAGGTAGCAGAGAGATCAAGAAGAATGAGGACAGAGTAAAAGCCTTTGGAATACCACAGGGCTTGGCACTTTCCGCTATGCTCTTCCACAGCTACCTTCAACCACTCAGCACAATAATACGGACCCACAATATCAACTTCCACATATATGCCAATGACATCATGCTTTATGGGCCCATCATGGCCACAAATCCAATGAACCCACAGTTAATAAACTGTTTCAATGATGTCTCCAACTGGCTCCAATAAAACAACCTCACAATAAATCTCAAAAAGACAGAAGCCCTATTTGTAACAAAGGAGCTAATCTTCACCCCCCAACATACCTCATCCTGGGAATGAACCAAATAAGAGTCCTAACGCACATAAAATACCTTGGAGTCATTATTGATCAATCAATTTCATTCACGCAACAGATCGCAAGAACTGTACGGACAATATTTTTCAAAGCAAAGACAATACAATGCCTCAGGCCTCTCCTAGACCCTCAAGATTTCAGACTGGTCATGCAGGCAATGACACTCCCTCATCTGGATTACTGCAATGCAATATACCATGGTCTCCCGGGCACCACTCTCAACCCACTACAGACAGCCCTCAACAAAATGGCCAGAATCATCCAAAGAGTGAAAAAACATGATCACATCACTCCAGTCCTGAGAGATCTCCACATACTCCTACTAGAAGCATGGATCTAGTATAAAACACTGGTGCTGATCCACAAAGCACTTCACCAACAGCAAACATCACATCTCCAAACCCTTCTAACCCGACTGAACTCTGGAAGACCTACCCGACAGACCACAAGCAATGCGCTCACAGTGCTACATGAAAGGACAAAATTCAATCAACAAATCTGTAACCGTGCATTCGTGTATGCCCCTTCTCTATGAAACTCCCTCCCAGCTAATATTAGGAGCAACAAAGACCTGCCCTCATTTCAAAAGCAACTAAAAACCCATTTATTCAGCGAACACCTGGGATCTGAGCAGAACAACATCCAGTGTAGTCGTACCCTTGATGAATCCCAGAAGCAGTGACACCGAAAGAAATACCAAAGACTATAAATAAGACCTGAATCACTGATGCATACCAAAGCAGGAATGTAAATACGTTTGAGCGCCCCGGTGATGGCTTCCCCCTTTCCATGTAAATATGAAATGACCTGTTGTAATGTATCCCCATCTTGTTTATTGTAAACCACTTTGACCCGGTGAAAAGCGATATATAAGCGCAGCTAAATAAATGAATAAAGAAATAAAGAAATGATTCACAGCATAGATATAAAAAACTGGTAAAAAAAGAATTTAAGAACATATGATTGCCATACTGGGTCAGACCAATGTTCTATCAAGCCTAGTATCCTGTTTCCAGCAGCGGCCAATCCAGATCACAAGTACCTGGCAGGATCACGAAAGGTATACGGATTCTAGGGATAAACAGTGGATTTCCTCCAGTACACCTTTCCCTCCAGGAACTTATCCAAACCGTTTTTAAATCAGTTGTTATGTCTAAAAGCGAAGTCTGTTGTAAAATATCTGACATGCCATATTTGCATGCACTTCAACCCAATTAGCTGCTTCCATAATACCCCTACAAACCTCCTCAGGAACACAATCCAAAATGGTATTTTCTGGGTCAACTCACTAATCACTTCAAAACAGATTGGACTGAAGTGCATGCTTATATAGAAGAACAAATGTCAGATATTTTACATCAGACGTTGCTTCTAGACATAACAACTGATATGGGACCTCTGAAATCACAGGGGAACTACATACCTTATGTAAGAGGTTAATCAAAATTACATAGTGCAGCTTTGGCTCAATAATATATTTTAAGTTATTTAGAATTTTTTTATTATGCATTTTCAATAAATCTTACAAAATGTAAGAAAGAAGCAAAAAGAAAAATTTTACAAACTCATGACATAAATTACAATAACATATGAAAAGTTCAAGTCCTCATCAAGGAAAGCCAGTAAATTATATTTCGCAGGAAACAAACTAAATTTAATCCTCTTAACTAGTCAAGTCAGAGAAATAACAATATCACATCATCATTTACTCCGGAGAAAAGCTTCCAATTGCAGAGATTTAAAAAAAAAAAAAAATTGCACATTGTGATATACTATAATAAATTTACAAGGAAATTTGAGGTAGAAGGTAGCCCCCAATGCCAAAACCGATGGCTTCAGTGCCAGGAACAACCTTCTCCTCAATTGCATTGTTCTAGAAACATCAGGGAAAATATTTAATTTCTGATCACAAAAGAATTTTTCTTCTGAAAAAATAACCACAATATAGCATTACGATCCACCAAAGAACAAAACGATAGAATCAAAGTGGCATGAATAGAAATAGTGTCCAAGGAACTCTCAAGAAATACAGACAAATCTAAACTCTCCACATGAGCTGCCTTCTTGTCCAAACCAAGATCCACCCATATCATTGCATGGTCAGATATTTATATGCAGCCCGATTCAGTCCCAGATGTAGAACCCTCTGTACGTCCTTTCTGAACTGGACATACAGAAGGCATCACGATTCTGATCCCACGGGCACATCTAGCCCCGCGGGATCAGAATCACAATCTGGCCTGTACATGTAGGTCGGGACTGCGATTCACCCTGGCCTGCACGTACAGGCACTGCCTGACTAACTCAGTCAGGGTTTTCGAAATAAGTAGCTGAAAAGATGAAGAAAAAGAGGGAAGCCTTCATGAAATAAAAGAGATCACAGAGAGAGGAAGACAGGCATCTATATTTGGAAAACCTTAGAGAAGCTAGCAAAGTAGTCAGGAAAGCAAAGATTCAAAAAGAGGAGGAAATAGCCAATGCAATAAAATGGAGGGATACGACATTTTTCAGATATGTTAGTGAGAAGAGGAAGGGCAAAAGTGGTTTTGTCAGACTCAGGGTGAAGGGGAGAAATATGTAGAAGCAGGGGCGGCCCAAGGGGGGTGCGGGGCCATGTGCGGAGACTCGGTGTGGGGCCTCATTTGCATAAGGGCCTCATTTGCATAAATATTTGCATAATGTTACCATACACTAACTTTTAGTAAACATGCCTCTTAATGAGTGTATGGATAAAGAAAGACTAAAAGATTTCTACATTACTATAATCCAGTGCCAACTACCAGGCACATTAGGAACTACTACAAACACTGCCCATTTAGAACCCATAGCAAACCCGCCGTATCATAACAGCACTACCAGGACTCACAAAGCACAAGACTCTACCTATCAAAAGGCAACACTACAAATATTAAACCAATACATTTCAGAGAACAACAATACATGACCTACTGGGGAAAGAGAACAAGTGGCAATGTCAAATAGGAATTACATAAACAGAATACCTCAGCTCAGTTACACATGCAGAACATAGACCGTCACCAAACAAGAAATCACAATGTAGAAACAGGAAGACAATAATTAAACTGGGAACCCCAAAAGCCCAACAACACTGTAGAAATAAAACTATAAATTAATTTCCTCTTGTACTAAACATAGCGCAGACGTTAATGATGCACATTTCCCAGAGCTGGCATATTTCAGTTAATAAATTCAATAAAGAGATATTTTTCTACCTTTTGTGCATTTTTTTTCAGTTGCCATTGCTCCAGCCACTTTCTTCTGGTTTCTTCGTGTCTTCTGCTAACTCTCCATTGTCTGCTGTCCATTTGTCCTTTCTTCACTCTTCTAGTTTTTTTCCATTCTCTCTCTACATCTGCTTTAACATACTAATCTCTCTCCTTTTGCTCTTTCCTCATTCCTATTTCATCCACTCAAATTTTACCCCGCCATCCTCAATCCCCACTTACTCTCCCAATATCCGGCCAATTGTAGATTTGTCTTCCCTCCCACACAAAATATTTTTCCCTCTCCATTTCCCTCTCCCAACTCCATCCCATTCTAATCCTCCCCCAACATCAGCTCCCTTCTAGTTCCAGCCCCACCCAGCATCCGCTCCCTTCTAGTCCCCGCATCAGCCCATTTCCAGTCCTAGCTCCCCCATCCAAGTCCCTCCATCAGCTCATTTCCAATCCCAGCCCCCCATAAGCCCATTTCTAGTCCTATCCTAGCCCTCCATCAGCCCATTTCCTGTCCTAGCCCCCCTCACTCAGCCCATTTCCAGTCCTAGCTCCCTCCCCTCACAGCCCATTTCCATTCCAAGCCCCCCTCCCCATCAGCTATTTTTAGTTCAAGCCTTCCTTCCACTCAGCCCATTTCCATTCCAAGCCCCCGTCCCCATCAGCTATTTGAAGTTCAAGCCCTCCTGCCACTCGGCCCATTTGCAATCCTAGCCACCCCCCAGCCTATTACCAGTCCTAGCCCCCCCCATAGCCCATTACCAGTCCTAAACCCCCCATAACCCATTACCAGTTCTAAGCCCCCCATCAGCCCACTTCCAGTCCTAAGCCCCCCCATCACCCCATTTTCAGTCTTAGCCCCACATAGCCCATTACCAGTCCTAACCCCATCAGCCCATTTCAAGTCCTAGCTCCCCCATCCGAGTCCCTCCATCAGCTCATTTCCAATCCCAGCCCCCCATCAGCCCATTTCTAATCCCAGCCCCCCATCAGCCCATTTCTAGTCCTTTCCTAGCCCCACCATCATCAGCCCATGTCAAATCCTAGCTTACCTCCACTCAGCCCATTTCCAATCCAAGCCCCCCCATAAGCCTACTTCCAGTTCTAGCCCCTCCATGAGTCCATTTCAATCCAAGCCCCCCCAACAGCCCATTTCCAGTCCTATCCTAGCCCTCCATCAGCCCATTTCCTGTCCTAGCCCCCCTCACTCAGCCCATTTCCAGTCCTAGCTCCCTCCCCTTACAGCCCATTTCCATTCCAAGCCCCCTCCCCATCAGCTATTTGTAGTTCAAGCCCTTCTTCCACACAGCCCATTTCCATTCCAAGCCCCCGTCCCCATCAGCTATTTGCAGTTCAAGCCCTCCTTCCACTCAGCCCATTTCCAGTCCTAGCCACCCCAGCCCATTACCAGTCCTAGCCCCCCCATAGCCCATTACCAGTCCTAACCCCCATCAGCCCATTTCCAGTCCTAGCCCCCCATAGCCCATTTCCAGTCCTAGCCCCCCCCCCATAGCCCATTACTAGTCCTAAACCCCCCATCAGCCCATTTCCAGTCTTAGCACCCCCATAGCCCATTACCAGTCCTAACCCCCCCTTCAGCCCATTTCCATTCTTAGCCCCCCCATAGCCCATTACATCCTAACCCATCAGCCCATTTCCAGTCCTAAGCCCCCATCAGCCCACTTCCAGTCTTAGCCCCTCCCATAGCCCATTAGTAGTCCTAACCCCCCCCCCATAGCCCATTACCAGTCCTAACCCCCCTCCCCCCATCAACCCACTTCCAGTCTTAGCCCCCCCCATAACCCATTAGTAGTCCTAACTCCCCCATAGCCCATTAACAGTACTAACCCCCTCCCCCCATCAACCCACTTCCAATCTTAGCCCCCCCATAGCCCATTACCAGTCCTAACTCCCCCATAGCCCATTACCAGTCCTAACCCCCCACCCCCCTCAGCCCTGACAGGTGTAAAAAAAAAACGGCTGCTGCTGCCGCTGCCGCCGTGGCAGCGGCAGAATCAAATGTCCCGCCGCAGGGCCCCACCTGCCCAGCAGAGCCTCCCTTCACCATCAGCTCCGGAGTCCCTCCCAATGCGTGGGCTTTCAGAGCTGCGAGAGTTTCCTTTTCTTCTCGCAGCTCTGTTAATCCTGCCGGGGCTGATGGGATTTTCCATCAGCCCCGGCAGGATTAACAGAGCCGCGAGAGGTCAGAGAAGCTCTCATGGCTCTGAAAGCCCGCACATTGGAAGAGACTCCGGAGCTGATGGTGAAGGGAGACTCTGCCGGGCAGGCGGGGCCCCGCGGCGGGACATTTGATTCTGCTGCTACCATGGCGGCAGCGGCAGCAGCAGCCGTTTTTTTTTTTTTAGTCTGCTTTTGCTAATGTAGAATGTTTTTTGCGCGGGGCCCCCTGAAACACGGGGCCCTGTGCAAAAAACATTCTTGCTCAATGGACGGGCCGGCCCTGTGTAGAAGTTGATGAGGATAAAGCAGAATTGCTTAACAAATATTTTTGTTCTCTGTTCACAGATGAAGAACCAGGAGAAGGACTGCAGAAAACACCCACAAACAGGAACAGAAGTGAGGGATATCTTGAACAATTTTCAGAAGCCTGTGTTTGTGAGAAACTAGCTAAACTTAAAGTAGACAAAGCAATGGGATCAGATGGGATATACCCTAGAATACTGAGGGAACTTGGGGACGTTCTAGCAGCTCCACTGACTGATCTTTTCAATGCCTCGTTGGAGTCGGGAGTGGTGCCAGAAGACTGGAGAGAGGCACATGTGGTCCCTTTACACAAAAGTGGAAGTAAGGATGTGGTTGAAAACTACAGGCCGGTTAGTTTAATTTTGGTGGTGAGTAAATTATTGGAAGCATTGCTGAAAAGAAAATAGTGAGGTTTCTCGAGTCCACCGGATTACAGGATCCGAGGCAGCACCGATTCACCAGAGGCAGGTCTTGTCAAACAAATCTGATTGATTACTTTGACTGGGTGATCAGGGAGTTGGACCAAGGGAGAGCTCTAGATGTGATATATTTAGATTTCAGTAAAGCCTTTGACACTGTTCCTCACAGGCAACTTATAAACTTATAAACTGAGCACCCTAGGGATGGATCCTAAAGTTACTGTTGGGTTAGAAATTGGTTGAGTGGAAGATGACAAAGGGTACAGGTAAATGGAAGTCACTCTGAGGAGTAGAAGGTTACCAGTTGGAGTGGAGGAGTGGCCTAATGGTTGGGGCAAGGTACTACAGGCTGGAAGGTCGGTGGTTGAAATCCCACTAGTGGACAGCAACCTTGGGCCGGAAGGACTGGGGTTTCTAGTCCCACAGGTGCTCCTTGTGGTCTTGGGCAAGCCACTTAACCCTCCATTGCCCATGTTCCCTGTAAGTATTAGTGTATGTGTCTCATATCCCCTCGTGTTAAATGTATCCCCCAACCGCTTTGACCCGGTGAAAAGCGGGATATAAATGCAGCTAAATAAATAAAACAGTGGTGTGCCCCAGGGATCTGTCCTTGGTCCGATTCTTTTTAACATCTTTATTAGTGATATAGTGGAAGGGCTGTCAGGTAAGGTTTGCCTCTCTGCGGATGATACCAAAATCTGCAATAGAATAGACACCTAGGAAGGTGTAGATAAGATGAGGAGGGATCTAGCTAAGCTTGAAGAACGGTCTAGAATTTGGCAGCTGAGATTTAATGTTAAAAAATGCAAGGTCATGCATTTGGGCTGCAGCAATCAAAGGGAGCAATATATAGGGGGTGAAGTACCTTTGTCCACTAAAGAAGAGCGGGACCTAGGCATGATTGTGTCTGATGATCTTAAAGTAGCTAAACTGGTAGAAAAGGTGACGGTGAAAGCTAGAAGGATGCTTAGGTGCATAGGGAGAGGAATGGCCAGCAGAAGCAGGAGGTGATAGTGTCTCTGAATAAGTCTTTGGTGTGACCTCATTCGGAGTATTATGTACAATTCTGGAGATCGCACCTTCAAAAGGATATAAACAGGCTGGAGTCAGTACAGAGGGTGGCTACTACAATGGTTAGTGGTCATCATTATAAAGCATATGAGGACAGACTTAAGGAACTTAAGGCGGGATAGAGATGATATGATTGAGACATTTAAATACCTCTGTGGCATAAATACACAGGAGGAGAACCTCTTTCGATTGAAAGCAAGCTCTGCTACGAGCGGACATGGGATGAGGGTGAAAGGGGATAGATTCAGGAGTGATATGCAGAAATATTTCTTTACGGAAAGAGTGGTGGATCCATGGAATAGTCTCCCAGTGGAGGTGGTAGAGATGAGGATAGTATCTGAATTAAAAGAAGCATTCGACAGACAAAGAGGATCTCTAAAGGAAAAAAGGGGACTGTTGCAGTGGTTGATATGGAAGGGCAGATTAGATAGGTCATGTGATCTTTTTCTGTCATCATGTTTCTATATTTCTATCATCTTATATTATGTTCCAGTGTTATCCATGTTCTGTCCTCTCTTGCCTTTATGTTTCCTTAGGTACTGTACCACACAGGGGCAGCTCAAGGCAATCTGCTGCCTGAGAATGAGATGGTGCCCCCCCCCCCCCCACACACACACACCTTAGAGAGGATGGGGCTTTTTCAGAAATCCAATCAGAGACTGAAGCAAACCAAAAAGCTGATTAGATTATATGGAGGAAATGCAAGATGTTTGCACACATGGCCGTAAAGAGCTGCAATAGTGCTCTGTGTGACTTGCAGCTTGGGCACACCCCCCCCCCCCTCTTCCCCATACCTCCGTCCAGCGCTGCCTGCTCTTTCCCTGCTGCTGCCGCCCTCTGTTTTTTTCAAGGCAGTGCCGGCAGCAGGGAAAGAGCAGGCAGCGCTGAACGGAGATATGGGGAGGAGGAGGGGGGCATGCATCCGATCTGAAAGGCGCCGGCACTTTAAGCAGATATGTCCCTTCCTGCTCTGACATCGCGCCAGAGGAGAGAGGGACCAGACCTACTTAAAGTGCTGTGAAAACAGCATTTCCTGTTTTCCATCAGCGCCACAAAGGGAAACACTCTGCCTTCGCGCTGCCTGCAAAGCTGAACTGGCACGGGGGGAGGTTTGTGAGGGCTCTTCTGGGGGGGGGCGGCCGCCGCGGGGCACTTCATGCCATTTGTAGCCATTTTTTTTATTTGTTTTTAAAATTATATTGAAGGCTGAGTGAGGCAGTCTTTTTGGGGGCAATTTTTGCTGCCCCCAGAAAGTTGCTGTCTGAGGCTACCGCCTCACTCGGCCTCATTATAGAGCCGCCCCTGGTACCACGTGTTTTATGTTGTAAAGAAGCTCTGGGCAGTTGCCTGCTGCATATATGTCTATGTATAATGTCGCTTTTCTATCATTTTAGCATTTGTATCATTTATGCTATTATATTTATCTTATTATTTGAGTTTTTATTTATATATATATTTTTTTAAATTTTCACTGTAAATGTTTATTTATACATTTTTATATTTTTTATTTCTTTTTGAGGCTCTACCCCTAATGAAGGCCATGTAGGGTGAACTTCAAGAGTGCCTAATAAACCTTTATACTTTTGATCCACCTTGTGAGTGGTCATTTTTTCACCTCACCCCTTGTACAATAATTCATTACAGTTCATCTCATTTTGGGGCCAAGAAAAGAAGCAGTGAATTACAGTTAGTATTATCCACATGCAGGACAGTCAGTCGGGATCCTCATTGCCACCAGCTCTCCTGGCCAGGTCTGGTCAATCTGTGCTTTCCTCTGTGTGCAGAAGTACAGGGAGTAGGAACTGGATTTCCAGTGACCCAGCTGTTTTATTGCTTCTGATGATAGTCTAGCCTCCACTGCAGGTATGGCTGCACCTATGTGGAAGGAATGCATGCAGTATAGGTTGGGCTGGCGCCCTGAGGCCATCAGAGCTCTTCTGAAGACACCCTGAACTGAAATTGCATGAAGGGAGTGGTGTTCCCAGTGAATGAGCAGCTGTGTCTGACATGCCGGGGTGAACTGCCAAGTCATAATACATTTTCACCACTGGGCAGGTACAGAGCTGGGGCACCTCTACTAAGTTGATCCCTCCGCCCTCCCCCTCCCCCCCCCACCTCTTGTGTAATCCCTACCGTTTTGTGTGGTCCTAAGTTAATATTAGTGCATATGTTCTGGTTTGCGGTACAGATAGGTGGATTTTCACAAATAATCATTAGACCTTTGGGTGTCAGATGCCAAAATAGGGGATCTATTTTCTCGCGATGGTTTCACCTTTCTTTTGACTTTTTCCAGGATTGTTGAACTGGACTTGATTTGTGCTCTGTGATATAGCCAAACCCGTGTTTTCTTTTGTAAGTGTACTCCTTTTATGGTTTTTATAATACGGTTTGGTGTATGAATAAGCCTACACCCCTTTCATATGTGCTTCTTTTTCTACTACTATTTTTTTTTTGCATATTTACCGTTCTATTAGTTTTTAATGTCTATTTAACAATTAATTTTATGCATTTGCTATGAATGCATTCTTTACACTGTTCCCCCTTTTTTCTCCCCTATATTTGGCATGTATTTATTATGTTGATAATGTCCTCAACAATTTTAAATATTTTTAATGTTTGTTTGGGTTTTATTACTGATACCTCTATGTCTTTGCTTTGATTCTACTACTGTTTACCTACACATATGTTTTCTTTTGTTTTTAAGTTTGCTTTTTTCTGTTTCTAGAGGTTTTTACTATTGTTATACTTACTGTTTTTACAATTGCTCTAATTGTTTATTTACATAAGAACATTAGAAGCACCATACTGGGTCAGACCAAGGTCCATCAAGCCCAGTATCCTGTTTCCATCAGTGACTAATCCAGGTCAGACGTACCTAGCAGGTTTCCAAAAAGGCACACAGGTTCTACAATGCTTGTCCTGGGGCAAGGAGTGGATTTCATGGGTCCTACATAGTAATATAGTATATGATGGCAGATAAAGACCAGCATGGTCCATCTAATCTGCACAGCAAGGCGGCAAGAGTAGATATAAGAACATCAGATATGCCATACTGGGTCAGACCAAGGTCCATCAAGTCCAGTATCCTGTTTCCAACAGTGGCCAATCTAGGTCATACGTACCTAGCAGTTTCCCCAAAAGACACAGGTTCCGCAATGCTTGTACTGGGTCAAGCATTGATATCCTGGGTCCCTTCTTAATAATGGTTTATGGACCTTTCCTCCAGGAACTTGTCCAAACCTTTTTTAAACCCAGCTACACTAACAGCCTTTACTACATCCTCCGGTAACAAATTCCAGAGTTTGATTACACGTTGAGTGAAAAAATATTTTCTTTTATTAGTCTTAAATAGTTTACCCTGTAGCTTCATTGTATGTTCCCTAGTCTTTCTATATTCTGATAACGTAAACAATCGATCTACGTTTACCCGTTCCACTCCGTTCATTAATTTATAGACTTCTATCATATCTCCCCTCAGCCGTCTCTTTTCCAGGTTAAAGAACCCTAACCTTTTTAGCTTTTCTTCATAGGAGTATCCTTCCATCCCCTTTACCATTTTGGTGGCTCTTCTCTGAACCTTTTCTAATAACGCTATATCCTTTTTAAGATACGGCGACCAGAATTGCACACAATATTCAAGGTGCGGTCTCACCATGGCACGGTATAGAGGCATTATATTATCTTTTGTTTTATTTTCCATTCCTTTCCTTATGATACCTAGCATTCTATTTGCTCTCTTGGCCGCCACTGCACACTGGGCCGAGGGTTTTAACATGTTATCCACAATGACGCCTAAATCTTTTTCCTGGGTGGTGGTTCCTAATGTGGAACCTTGCATTGTGTAACCATAGTTTGGGTTGTTCTTCCCTAGGTGCATAACTTTGCACTTGTCCACATTAAATTTCATCTGCCATTTTGATGCCCAGTCTCCCAATTTATCAAGATCCTCTTGCAATTTTCCACAACCCTCTTGGGTTTTAACAACTTTAAATAGTTTTGTGTCATCTGCAAATTTGATAACCTCACTCGTTATTCCACTTTCCAGGTCATTTATGAATATGTCAAAAAGCAGCGGACCCAGCACAGATCCCTGGGGTACACCACTATTCACCTTTCTCCATTGGGAAAATTGGATATTTAGCCCAACCCTCTGCTTTCTCTCTTTTAACCAGTTTCTGATCCACAGTAGTACACTGCCTCCTATCTCATGACTCTTTAGTTTTGCCAAAAGTCTCTGATGAGGGACCTTGTCAAAGGCTTTCTGAAAGTCTAGATACACTATATCAACCGACTCACCTTTGTCCACCTGTTTATTCACACTTTCAAGAAAACATAACAGATTAGTAAGACAAGATCTTCCTTGTTTAAAGCCATGTTGGCTGTCTCCCATTAGGCCATGACTATCTACATGTTGAGTAATTTTATTCTTTATGATGGTTTCTACCATTTTTCCCGGTACTAATGTGAGGCTCACCGGTCTGTAGTTTCCTGGATCACCCCTGGAACCCTTTTTAAAAATTGGTGTTACATTTATTTATTTATTTGGTATAAATTTATACACCGCTCCTTCCAGCGATCAGAAGCGGTCCTTAGGTGAACAAGACAAGGGAATATGTACAGCATAAATTTAGGAATACAGTATGATTACGGTAGGGGGGACTAACAACCACCAGATCACAGTTATACAATTGATTATTCAATAAATTACAGATTGAGCAACCAGAGAGGTTATAATTGTACATAGAGATCGCAAAAATACAAGCAATTAGCAGAGCAATATATACATATAAACAATTTTTTTTTTGTTCTTTTTTAAGAATCTTCAAGGATGTGATGCATCAATGAGAAATAGGTTCCTATTAACCTTATGCTTAAGAGGTAGGAAGGCAGCATGGGAAGATATAGTTGAGGTCGGCTAGGTGATGTCGTAATACGATTGGAACAGGTGTGTTTTAAGCTCTTTTCTGAAGGTGTGTAAGTCTTTGGTCTGGCGTAACTCATGTGGCAGCCGGTTCCAGAGCATAGGTGCTGAGTACGTGAATGCCCGGTTGCTCGTCCGTTCTTTGACTGATCTTATGCTGCTGGGTACGCAGAGTGTGTTTAGGTTTGCAGTCCGTCGGCATCTGTTGGAGGGCTGGGTGGTGATTAGGATATCGAGAAATGAGGGAGATATCTTATGGATAATTTTGAATGTCATTATCAGCATTTTGTAAATTATTCTTGCGGGTATGGGGAGCCAGTGGAGCTCTATAAGAACTGGAGTGATGTGATCTGTCAGGCTCTTATTCATAATATTCCTGGCTGATACATTCTGCGCCATCTGTAGGATGCTTATTGTTTTTTTCGGTAGCCCTTGTAAAATAGCATTACAGTAGTCAAAGTGGGGAATGATGAGCGCCTGTGCTACTGTTCTAAAGTCTGAGTGGTCAATGATGCAGCGTAAGGGTTGTAGGACTTTCAGCTTGTGAAATATTGCTCTATTTGTTATCCGGAGGTGTTTGTCCATTTTTAGGTTAGCATCAATTAGTACTCCTAGATATTTGATCTCATTTTTTGAGTGGTAAGTGTTACCGTTCAGGGTGATAGATGCAGGAGGTTTGAAGTCTTGTTTTCCTGATATGAACATCACTTCAGTTTTTTTGTGATTTATAGACATATTGTTGCATTGGAGCCAGTTTTGCAGTTCATGTAGGCATTCTTCTAATTGGTTGGCGATCCTCCAATCTTCAGGTATTAGAGATGATTTTAATGATAGTTCACAGATTACTAATAGCAGGTCTGCAATCTCATATTTCAGTTCTTTCAACACCCTTGAATGTATACCATCCAGCCCAGGTGATTTGCTACTCTTCAGTTTATCTAATAGTTGTAATACATCTTCCCGATGTACCGATATTTCCTTCAATTCTTCCCCACCTTTAAATACCACTTCAGTCATGGGTAACATCCCTACATCTTCCTCAGTAAAGACCGAAGCAAAGAATTCATTCAGTCTCTCCGCTATCGCCTTGTCGCCTCTTAGTGCCCCTTTAACTCCTCTATCATCTAATGATAGAGGAGTTAAAGGGGCAATAAGAGGCCCCTTTAACTCCATCAGGGACTCTTAGGACTGAACATTAATCTTTTACCTTGTTCCCTCCAAAGCTAAACTGCCTTGCTTTAAACTGTAGATTTGCTTATTACCTAGCTATCACGCTGTTGAAATAGTTCACAATCTTTGCAGCTCTATGCTCTGACCTGCCGTAATTTGTTACAGTACTGATACAGTTTTGATACATTACTGTTACATTGTTATATTCCTTACAACTATTGCCTTAACTTGTATCTTGGTGTTATCTCTCTTGAATCAAAGTAGCTGTTTCACATAGAACACACCCAAAGTAGCTGTTGCACATAGAACACCCTAAAATGCCTCCAATCTTATCCTTAATCCTCCTCCTCCTTGCCTCTTGGGCCCCCAACCTATCACACGCATTTAGCCCTGGCATCAGTCATATCCCAATCCTCTACAACAACAGCAGAAGATGGCCTGAAAACCCCCGTCAACACTCAACAAAAGCTAGTTCCCTTCATCCTCACTTTCTACACATTCCCTTACAGGACTTTAAAAGGAACCAAACTGAGAAATACAACTACCAACAGTTACTCAAATGTGCGCTTATCAACGCCAGATCAACACGCTCAAAATGGCCTGCAATTAATGACCTTATAACCCTACATGACCTTGATATCCTAATGATAACTGAATCTTGGTTATCTGACTATGATAATGCTCTAATCAACCAGATGTCACCACCTGGTTACTCGATCTTTGCCTGCCATAGGACCCACCAGAGGGGAGGCGGTACACTCATCCTCGCCAGATCCGAACTTCAATTTACACTAAGCAATACCACTAGCTCAACTTATCTGGACATAATCTCCATATCGAATGAACACTGTTCAATTAACCTACTGTACCGAGCCCCAACTTCATCTCCAGATGACCTTCCATCAATAATAGACCTAGCCTGTAACTCCATCAATCCACGCGCCCTAAATTTGCTGATGGGAGATTTCAACTTGCCCTCCCTACATGATACACATTCAACAGCATTCATTGATGCAATGAACGAGCTGGGCTACACGCAACTCATCAACTTCCCCACTCATAACAAGGGTGGTATACTGGACTTGATCTTCGTACCACAGACTGCCATCAATCCCACCCGGAGCTTGCTACTCTCCATAACACCTGTACCCTGGTCCGACCATCATTTACTCCTATTTCACATACCCACCAACTATCTCAGCAGTCCCAGCAACAAAGCACGTTTCCCTACTAGAACGGTAACAACACGCTTTCGACCCCTTGTTAAGGATAAGGCTCTCAAGAAGATCCTACCTCTCCTTGCCAATGAATCTCTCGATCCAGACGAACTGGTATCCAATTGGGATGACACCCTCAGAGCTGCCACCTGCCTACCATCCATCAACATGAACTGAGCGAAACGTGAACACGTGCCATGGTACTCCCAGGATCTGCGAGCATCGCTCCTCCACCTACATAAGCTCGAGAGACAGTGGCGCCACACCCGGACTCCCCAGGTACTCGGTGCATACTCCACTCACCTACAAGCCCACCGACAAAAAACCATGGAAAAAAGAAAACAGTATCACTCAGAATTACTAAGGCGATCATTGAACAAACCTCATGACCTATTCAACATTGTAAAATCACTAACTGGCGATCCAGCACTAGCCCAACCAACCATGCCCCAGCCGCAAGACTATTCTAACTACCTTCAATCAAAGATGATTCAGACCAAGTCCAACATGAATGCAATCATCTTATCTACCTCCACCCCACACGGACCCTCCCAACCAACTCCTCTGCTGTCATTTTCCAAGGTATCCAACAAAGAAATTTTGGATATTATCTCATCTATTAACCTCACCACTGCTCCTAACGATCCTTGCCCTGCAAGCTGGATTAAAGAGCTGCGCCATGACCTCAGCCCAACTATATGCAGAATCTTGAATCAATCCCTCGCAACAGGATCCTTCCCTCAAAGCTTAAAATACACATCAATCCGCCCCCTGTTAAAAAATAGTAGACGCGATCCATCTAAAGTTGAGTCCTTCCGACCAATTTCAAGCATCCCACTGCTTGCCAAAATTATGGAGAAGGTAGTCCAGCGACAGATCCAACACCATGTTGATACTGTTGCACCACTGGACCCATCCCAACATGGCTTCAGGGAAGCTCACGGCGTGAACACCATCCTCACAACCCTCTTCAACAACCTAGTCACAGGAATTGACAATATCAACCATGGATTTGTCCTTATCTTCTTAGACATAGCAGCCACCTTCGATTCAGTAAACCACGAAACACTTTTATTTCGCCTCAAAGATAAAGGACTACAAGGCTCAGCACTAGCCTGGTGTAAATCCTATTTGTGTAACAGATGGCAACAAGTCAGAGCAGGTTCCAAGACTTCAGAACCATTTTCAATGAAGCAAGGTGTACCTCAGGGATCTTCCCTTTCTGCATTAATGTTTAACATCTACATGCAGCCCATCTGTGCTTTAATCCATTCCTTCAATGTCCAATGCCTTGCCTATGCAGACGACATCCTCATGTACACACAGTTTAAAATCGATCAAACTGACTTCTCTCCAATTACAAGATGCTTCGAAGCGGTAGCAGATCGGCTCCTCTCTCAAAATCTACGTATTAACCATAGCAAAACGGATGACCTATTCGTCTCACAAAACCAGAAGTTCATGCCACCTTCCTCACTTCTAGTCAATAACATTGAACTGGAGTCCAAATCCACAATTCGCTACCTGGGCATTACTCTCGACCAGCGTCTTGACATGTCAGCACATGTCATAAACACAATTAAATCAATATATCATAAGATCCGATCACTACGCCACCTCCGCCCACTTCTTGACTTCCCTGACTACTGTTCAATATTTGAAGCCTTAGTCATCCCACACCTCGACTTTGCTAACATTATCCTACTTGGACTTCCACAGTCGACTCTAAACCCGCTACGACTTGCCATGAACTCAGCTGCAAGGGTACTGGCAGGGCTTTCAAGGTCAGACCACATAACGCCAGTCCTAAAGAACCTACACTGGCTTCCGCTGCGGGCCAGAATCCATTACAAGGCTTTAGTCTTGACATTCAAGGCCCTTAAGAACCATTCACCCATGCCCATCAGTGAACTTCTCCACAGCACACCAGACAACAGAACCAGGAGATCCACATTGATGAATACACTCGAAGTCCCGAAATTATTGATAAAATGTAGGAAGTCAACAGCAAGTAGAGCCTTCTCCATTTTTGCACCTATGGCATGGAATGCCCCCAGCTGAAATACGGTCCATTTCAAACCTGGCGTTATTCAGAAAAGCCCTCAAACACCACCTATTCTTACAACATTACCCCGACACCAATCCCGGTATTCATACTGCCATCACCTTGCCTCCATACCTAGCCCGTCCCTTAGATCATCCTCCTGTAGATAATGGTTAACCAACTTTTTCCCCTATCTGCTTCTCTGACCCATGAGCCCATGCCTCTAGGTAACGTTTTCTAGATTTCCTTTGTAAGAGTATCCATATTCTGTATATAATATGTACATAGTTTCCCTCGGTTTTTCTTCCTTGTTTACTATCCCTGTTCAATGTAAAAAACTCGATGTGACTCGTTGCATTCTTGTATGTTCTGTTCAAATGTAAACCGCACTGATTATAATAGCGCGGAATATAAGAAATATAAATAAATAAATAAATAAATGAACCAACTGACTGGCTACGAATGTACTTGAAAAAATCTTTGTTTCGCGTTTTTGCTTCTGCAGCAAGCTTCTTCTCAAATTCTCCCTTTGCCTGCTTTATCAATGCCTTGCATTTGACCTGCCAGTACTTGTGCTGTTTCCAGGTTTCGTTGTTTGGCTCTTTTTTCCATTTCCTGAAAGATGCTTTTTTGGCAACAACAGCCTCTCTAACCTCACCTTTAAGCCATGTTGGCAGTTTTTTGGACTTCCTTCCACTTTTCTTAAAGCATGGAATACAGCTGGTCTGGGCTTCCAAGATACTATTTTTCAACAACACCCAAGCTTGATGTAAGTCTTTAACCTTTGCAACTGCTCCTTTTAGTTTTTTCTTAACTATTTTCCTCAGTCTCCCTTTCGAAAGTTAAAAGGTAGTACTGTGGATTTCCTTACTATCTCTCCTCCACTAATTAAATCAAAGGCGATCATGCTAGGCTCACTATTGCCAAGTGGACCCAACACCCTTATCTCTTGCACTAGATCTGGTGTTCCACTAAGGACTAGGTCTAATATGGCTTCCCCTCTGGTCAGTTCATGAACCAGCTGCTCCAAGAAGCAGTCATTTATTTCATCTAGGAACTTTATCTCCCTAGCATGTCCTGCCGTGACACTGACCCAGTCGATACCGGGGTAATTGAAATCACCCATTATTATTACCGCGCTGTAACTTTTGTTAGCTTCCTTGATTTCTTTGAGCATTTCATCATCCATTTGTTCATTCTGGTTAGGCGGTCGATAGTACACCCCCACTGCCATTGCCTTCCCTTTTTTACATGGAATTTCAATCCATAGAGATTCTACAGCAAATTTTCTTTCCTGCAAAACTTTAATCCTTTCTGACTCAATGCCCTCTCGAACATAGAGCGCAACCCCTCCACCAATTTGATCAGCTCTATCATTACGATATAGTTTGTACCCAGGTATTACAGTGTCCCACTGGTTGTCCTCCTTCCACCATGTTTCTGATATTCCAATCATATCTAACCTCTCATTTAGTGCTATATATTCTAACTCTCCCATCTTATTTTTTAGACTTCTAGCATTTGCATACAAACATTTTAGAGACTGTATTTTATTCATATTAATTTGGCTATTGGCAGACATGGGTAATTTGGGATCTTTAAGCTCTGCCTGCTCCATACTCGAGGGCATTTGGGCTACTTTACTCTTTTTTGGAACCTCTCTGCTTTTGGTAGTATCCTTCAAGGATATATTCTTCCGAACCATCCGCTCTTGGGCAACTGTCGGCTTTCCCCTATTATCTAGTTTAAAAGCTGCTCTATCTCCTTTTTAAAGGTTAATGCCAGCAGCCTGGTTCCATCCTGGTTAAGGTGAAGCCCATCCCTTCGGAAGAGCCCCTCCTTTCCCCAGAATGTTCCCCAGTTCCTAACAAATCCAAAACCCTCATCTCTGCACCATTGTCTCATCCACACATTGAGACTCCGGAGCTCTGCCTGCCTTTTGGGCCCTGCACGTAGAACAGGAAGCATTTCGGAGAACGCTACCCTGGAAGTTCTGAATTTCAACTTCCTACCTAAAAGCCTAAATTTAGCCTCCAGATCCTCCCTACCACATTTTCCTATGTCATTGATACTGTCCCCGGGCCTCCCGCTTGGGCCGGTAGCCTGTGAGCAAGAGGCCCTTGCCTTATTGCCCTCTTTGAACAGTGTCCACAAATATGGCCGCCAGCTAGGGTTGCTGGGAAATGTAGTTCAGCTATTCCTCAGAGCAAATAGTGTGACCACACGGTATTAGGCAAAAACAGAGAATATTTATTTTCGGGATTTCCCCTTCGCATCAAAATTCATCAGCACCGAACATAAATGGGATACATCTCCAAAGCAAAGAATAATAAAGTCCAACAGGTTGCATTCTCTGGCAGGGCATTCCAAGCATCCACCACCCTTTCAGTGAAAAAGTGTTTCCTGACGTTGCCTTTCAGTTTAACCCTTTGCAGTTTCATGTCATGCCCTCCAGTTTTATAGCTTCCCCGTCTTTGAAAAAGGTTTGTTTGTTCATTAATACTCTAAGTATTTAATGGTATGTATCATATCTCCCCTATCCGTCCTCTCCTCTAGTGTGTACATAGTTAGGTCTTCAAGTCTCTTCTCATATGTCTTCTGGCGCTGGCTCCAAATAATTTTGGTTGCTTTCCTCTGAACTGTTTCCAGTCTTTTTATATCCTTTGCAAGATATGGTCTCCAAAACTGAAAATAATATTCCAAGTGAGCTCTCACCAGTGACTTGTACAGTGGCATTAGTACTTCCTAATTTTGGCTAGCAATTCCTTTCTGTATGCAACCCAGCATCTTTCTGGCTTTGGCTACTGCCTTGTCGCACTGTTTCATCACCTTGAGATCCTCAGAAACAATCACTCAAAGGTCCTTCTCCTGGTCCGTGCACACCAACTTCTCGCCCCCTATCACATACAATTCCCTTGGATTTCTGCATCCCAAGTGCATGACACTGCACTTCTTCACATGAAATCTTAAATGCCAAGCACTGGACCATTCTTCCAGCTTTTGTAGATCTTTCCTCATGTTATCCAGTCCTTGGGGGAGTCCACTTCGTTGCAAATTTTGTGTCATTTGCAAAAAGACAGTCTTTTCCATTCAGTCCTTAAGCAATATCACTCACAAATACATTGAAAAGTGCCAGTCCCAGGACCAATCCCTGGGGCACGCCACTAATTATCTTCCTTTCATCCAAGTGAGTGAAGAGGTACTACATCCGCCCTTCTCCAGTTCTGTGGAACTTCTCCAGTCTCCAAGGATCTATTAAAAACATCCTTTAAAGGTCCTGCAAGAACCTCTCTGAGCTCTTTCAGTATCCTGGGATGTATCCCATCCAGTCCCATTGCCTTGTCCACTTTCAGTTTTGCAATCTGTTCAAATATATCATCTTCTATGAATGGTGTAGTATCTACTCCATTCCCATTTGTATAATTGCCAATCACAGGTGGTCCTTCTCTAGGATTTTCTTTAGTAAGAACAGAACAGAAAACTTCGTTTAGCTTTTTCGCTTTTTCAACATCACTTTTCACAAATCCGTTCTCAGCACTTTTGAATCTTGTAATTTCACCTCTGATCTTCCACTTCTGAATATACCTGAAATGTTTTATCTCCACGCTTCAGATTTCTAGCCATCTTTTCTTCTGCCTTTGATTTTTCTATCCTTATTTCTCTTTTTGTCTCTTTTAGCTTTATCTATATTCTGTTCTGTGTTCCTCTGTTTGTGAACTTCTGAATTTTGTGAAAGCTGCGTTTTTAGCCTTTATTTGTGCAGCCACGCCTTTAGAAAGCCCAATAGGTTTCCTTTTCTTCTTGTTTTTATTTAGTTTCCTTACATATGTATCTGTTGCCCTTTCATTGCCTCCTTTAGTTTAGCCCACTGCAGTTCCACTTCCCTTACTTCCTCCCACTGCCAACTCCTCCTTCAGGGATTTGGCCATTTTACTGAAGTCAGCATTTTTGAACATAATGTTTTATGGACCTTTCCTCCAGGAACTTGTCCAAACCTTTTTTTAAACCAAGCTACACTAACAGCCTTCACTACATCCTCTGGTAACAAATTCCAGAGTTTGATTATGCGTTGAGTGAAAAAAGATTTTCTCTTATTATTCTTATATGGGTTGTATTGTAGGTTCTTTAAATGTCCCCTAGAATTTTTACTTTTTGATGGCATAAACAACTTATCTACGTTTACCCATTCTACTCTATTCATTAATTCATAGACCTCTATCATATCTCCCCTCAGCTGTTTCTTTTCTAAGTTGAAGAGAACCTAACCTATTAAGCCTTTCCTTATAGCGAAATCTTTCCATCCCCTTAACCATTTTGGTGGTTCTTCTCTCTTCCTTATCTAATTCTGCTTTATCTTTTCTAAAGCATGGCGACCAGAGTTGCACACAATATTCAAGGTGCGGTCGCACCATGGAATGATACAGAAGCTTTATAATATCCTTGGTTTTATTCTCCATTCCTTTCCTTATGATTCCTAGCATTTTGTTTGCTTTCTTGGCTGCCGCTGCACCCTGGGCAGAGGGTTTCAACGTATTATCTAAGATGATACCTAAATCTTTTTCCTGGGTGGAGGTGAAACCTTGCATTGTGTAATCATAGTTTGGGTTGCTCTTTCCTAGTTGAATAACTTTGCACTTGTCCACATTAAATTTCATCTGCCATTTGGACATTAGTCTTCCAATTTATCAAGGTCCTCTTCAATTTTTCACAATCCTCTTGCATTTTAACAACTTTGAATAATTTTGTGTCATCTGCAAATTTTGATCACCTCACTCGTTATTCCCATTTCCAGGTCATTTATGAATATGTAAAAGGCAGCGGACCCAGCACAGATCCCTGGGGTACTCCACTATTCACCTTTCCCTCTGAGAAAATTGGCCATTTAGCCCTACTCTCTGCTTTCTATCTTTTATCAGTTTCTGATCCATAATAGTACACTGTCTCCAATCCCATAACTTTTTAATTTAGCCAAGATTCTCTCATGAGGGACCTTATCATAGAGTTTCCGAAAATCCAGATACACTATGGGGTATGTTTACTAAACCGTCTTAATGTTACCGGCATTAGTTGCAGTCTTACTGTGACGAATGCCATATAAGGTAGTGGGCGTTCCGGTCTTAAGGTAGCATTTTGGGTTATTGTGCAATAAAGTCCGTTATCGCGCGATAGAGGGAGCTGTGGCATGTTAATGCGTGTTAGCATTAATTAGGCGCGCAGACCTACAAACACAGCAACAGAGGTGTAGCACACTGGTTAATAGAATGACTGCTGCAACAGGGGTCATGAGTTTGATCCCCCAGTGGGCTTAATGAGTAAGGCTGTCTGAGGCATTATCCTTTGCTTTAAATCAGTGCTGTCTGAGGCATTTTCTTTTATAATTTAAATTAGTGCTGCCAGCAAACACACCCTCACAGTGCCGTAACCTAAGGTGCCGCATAAGGCGCCCTATAAGGCACTCCAGAGGGTGCATTATAAAGTGCACTGTCCACCAAGGCACCTTATAATGTTCTCTATAGGGCACTTAATAGGGTGCCTTATAGAGCGCTTAATGAGGCACCTTAAGGTTACAGCACTGTGAGGGTGTTTTTGCTGGCAGCACTAATTTAAATTAAAAAAGGAAATGCCTCAGACAGCTCTATCAAATAACACCACTGTGGGATAAAACCCATGACCTCTGCCTCCACAGTCAGTGAAGTAACCAGTGGGCTACATCTCTATAGATGCTAACAAACCCCTGGCTGGCTACAGAAGGACTTCAGGTCACCACACAAACTGTCTGCTGTGGTTACCAGGATAGGGTTAACCCACCCGTACCCATGATGCACTGCACATGCAGATCAGCAGTCTACAAATGATCACAAGATGGGGTATGCACCCCCACAGCACCTTGGCCTGGTAGGGGGAACTGACCGCGTGTAGTACTGGCACAGAGTAGCTACAGACCGACACGTTGTGGGGGTACTGTGCTCACCCTGAGAGCAAGGTGGGGCACCCAGCACCAGGTCCGCAGCACCTGGCTTAGTTGAGATAGGCTATGCTGTAGGTTGCCATCATTGCTAGTGTGTGATAGGTAGTCCTTGCAGGCACACCTAGGATACACCTGTATCCATCTGTATTTCTCAGTCACGTCTAGCCCTTGTGGACTATGATACACCCAGAATAGTGCATATCCTGTGTGGGTGCCATGGTCACATGATTTAAGTCAGGGGTCACCAACCTGCGGCCCGCGGGCCGCATGCGGCCCACGAGTTCCCTTTGTGCGGCCCGCGAGGCTCTACCCCGGTTAACATTACGTGCGGCCCGCCAAGGATTCCTGCCATTGTATCCACGCGCTCGCAGCTCACCGATGACCACCTGCAAGCGTCCCTTCTCCTGTCAGTGTCATCTGTGAAGACGGACTTTAAGCGTTTGTCTGCTAGCATGAATCATCAGCCATCTCATTAAATTCAATAAAGGTGATCAGCCATTGTTTTCATAATTTTGCGTTTGTTGTTTTTTTTCGCGGGGGCGGGGAAAAGGGGGTGCGGCCCGCGAGGCTCCCGGTAGTCGGCTGTGCGGCCCGCGGCCCTCTGGAGGTTGGTGACCCTTAAGTGAAGGGTGGTGTTTGGACCCATATGCGGATTATGTAGCACCACCCAACCTGCCCTCTGGGGCTCAGGGTGGGGGACAGGATCTCCCACTAACAGATCCACATTCTACATCCCTGCAATGCTGGCAGTAGAGGGGACCATCTTCCCCAGTCCTGCTGGGGAACAGGCACCCTACAGGGCAGGCAATACAGATCTGTATGCATCCATAAGGCAATGGCAGACAGACAGTAGGCCTGGAAATGCTCAGCTGCCCCCACCACTATCTGACATTCTCCAGCAGCGAGCACAGTGAGTCTCCAGCTGCTGCACCCTGCAAGGTGTTCCAGCCAGATATATATACTAACTGCAGACAGTCTGCTAGCTAGTCTATGGTGCATGTTCCTGGAGGAGATGTGTGCACCCAAAACTGGGATGTGAGCACACCCACCAAGCAGATAAGTCAGTGATTGGGCCCCAGAAACGAGAACCCATAAATATCACTTGAGAGAAATACTATATAGCATTATGGGGGAACCTAGCCATGCCGTGGTCACTGCTCAGTCAGGGTGAGAGTGACCTCCCAGCAGGACATGCTGTGGTGGCTGGGCACTACAATGTCCTAGCCATTGCCCTATGCCCTGTGCAGATGCATCCTGCCCAGGCCACCCTGTCCGGGCCATACCCACAGTACCTTGCTCCTCATTACGCACATTGGCAGGCTAACACTGGAAACAGTGCAAGCACTGTGGGCTCAGTAAGGTGTAGGCAGCCGCAACACACTGGATAGACAGACACACACTCCCACACCTATGCCAGCATTGCGCAAATATAGAGGCTTTTGGCAGCCCTGGCCACCACACCAGTCCTGGGCACAGTGCAGGCATGGCTATGGTACGCAATACTGTTCGGGTCACTCCCCGGGGTGGTAAACACTGTCAGAAACCAAAACTGAAACACACTCCACAGATATCAGAAAGGTTGCTATGATGCAGCCCTATCAGCAAATTGTGCTTAACTTAGGAATTGTTATCTGCCATTACTCATAGCAACCCGTTTGATATATGTGTAACGTATTCCCAAGTTTAGGGCGGCATTGCTAAGGTATGCAAGTGCTAGTATTGGGAGATGCTGCTGCGCACAGGGCCCAACAGCCTGCCTCTCCATGAGGCTTTGGATAGTGGAGTCTGTGGGTGTGGGTGTTTATGCCCCTGTTGGCCACTGCTCTAGGGCAGAGGTTCCCAACTCCGGTCCTTGTGGGCGAAACACTGTTCAGGTTTTCATGCTGTCCCTAATGAATATGCATGAGATACATTTGCATACAATGGGGGCAGCGCATACTAATGCAGCACAGGCATAGTTATTAGGGACAGCATTAAACCTGAATGGTGTTTGGCTCTCCAGGACTGCAGTTGGGAAACTCTGCTCTAGGGATTGCACATATTTATGGTGTCTGTGCTCTGTAGGGTAAAATATAGGCATTTTAGGCATGTTTATTTTATCTGCAATAAAGGTTCCATCTTTATTACCACGGTTTAGTACTGGGTAAAATATGGGGAAAGGGTTGGCAGTAGCCACAGCTGGGACTTGAACTTGGGACCTTCTGCTCCTGAACACACTGGCTGTGTGTACTGCACCACACTGTTGCCACAGGGACAGTTCATTCCCTGGGGATACCATGACTGTTCGTCAGACAGACTCTGTCTGTTGCATTGCACGGCACCCACCTAAACGTGGCTAGGCCATGGTCTGCTGTGGGCAGATGCCACTGCCCCCTCCGCCACCAGCACCCCTCCGCCACCATGCTGCCATGCCATTATGCCAGTGGTGCTGGTGGTGCACAGTCCCAGGCCATCCAGTATGCCAGTAGGCAGCTGCCTATGGTGTGGGTTCTCAGGTAGGGGTGCCTACATGGACATGCACGCTTCCCCCCGCACCGCCTGCCAATGTTATGTGCCCTTGGGTGTACCTGCTGGGTAATCTCCCCTGTGACACTGTGGGACACACACTCGTGCCCATGTTGGACCCTCATCAGTTGCTGTCTGGCTACTCTACAGTTTCAGCATTCCTATGTGCCACCTAAGCATCTGCCTAGTCCGCACTGTGCCTCAGCTGCAGCACAGCATGTGCCACCTGCAGCCCTCTGTAGCCCATTTCCAGCATCTGTACAGTTGCCCTTTCTTAAATGCCCACCCTGCTGTTGTGGCACATGTGCACGCCATAACAAACCTGCCCAATATAAAGGGAAAACCCTGATCCCCGCTATTTCAATGTGGGATCATTCACCTTGTAGAGGGTTAGACCATAGACCCTTCCAAACATGATATCTTCTTTTTTATGCTTTCTTAGTAGTGTTTCTTTATGTTTCTCATTAATATCACTATTGGCCAGCTTGGTTATTGGGATTTTAAATGTAGTTCAGTTCATTTTCTATGTTTATTTGCCTTTTTGTTCCGTGCACATGTATCTCTACTATCACGTTTTTGGGTTTCCCTGGCTTTGCTCTACATTGCTGACTGAAATGGTTTCTCTTTCCTGCAAATGTGCCTAGCGCGAGGGTTTCACTCGCGCTAATTTTCTGCCCTTCATTTCACGGCGTTAGTGTGCAAGGAGCCACTCACTGCCCACTCTCCGCCCATTGACCCCTTCTCTCCGCCCTTTGGGAAGCCTTACTCCACCCTTCAGAGCCGGATTTCACAGTGTTAGGGTGCCTTAATGCCGCAGCCGCATAATCGCACAATAAGTGACGTTATCGTGCGATATCACGTGATAACGTCACTTATCGCGCGATAATACTGCCGCTGCGACGTTAAGACGGTTTAGTAAACATACCCCTATATCAACTGGATCACCTTAGTTTATTCATTTATTCACACCTTCAAAACAATATAACAGATTAATTTATTTATTTATTTAGCATTTATTATATACCACCTTTCGGTTTATCAAGGCAGTTTACATTGAACACAACAACAGTTTTAGATGGAACAGTTAATATTACAACTGTATAACACCGCTGAATATCCCCAACTAATACCACTATATGCCCTGATGCTAACTGCTTAGCATTGGGGCGTGTTGTGGGCATTCCAGAGCGTGTCGTGGGAGGTGACAGGAGATAACTGGGTAGCGGCGATATTGCACCACTACCCAGTTAGCTACTGCAGCTAAAAGATAGGCACAGCAAAAGCTGGCCTATCCTTTATCTGTGGAAGCTAACTGGGCAGCAGTGCAATATTGTTGCTAGCCTGTTAGCCTCTGCGGCTCCGGAGCATGTGCAGTGACCCCGGATATTCAATGCCGGGGCTGCATATGACTCTGGAATTGAATATCCAGGGTTAAAGGTCGATGGCGACGGCTATGCACCGTAGCAGCACATAAACATTCCAAATCAATATCGGGCCCTTTGTTTTTAAGGTCTACTACCCCTGATGAAGGTTTAGCCAAAACACAGTCGTCTACTCCAATAAAGCCTATATTGCTAACTGTGAGTCTCCTTGCTTCACTCTTCTTTGCATTTGTGTTTTGTGAATGCAAGTGCCCTTATTTGGGACAAAGAAACAATTAGTTACTGTTAGTATCATCCACGGGCAGGACGGTCAGTCATTGAGATCCTCGCCGCTACCAGCCTGATCTGGTCAATCTGTGCTTTCCCCTGTGGTCAGACGTACAGGGAGTAGGCACCATACCTCCAGCACCCCAGCTGCTTTATTGCTCCTGATGATAGTCCGACCTCTACTGTGGATGTGACTGCACCTATGCATGCCATATAGGTCAGGCTGGTGCCCCAAGCTCTCCTGAAGACACCCTGGAACTCACATTGCATGAAGGGTGTGGTATCCCCAGGGAATAAGCATCTGGTTTGACATTCCTGGGTGAATTGCCAAGTCACAAAGCATTTTCGCTATCGGGCAGGTACTAAGCTGGGGCACCTCTACTAAGGTGATTGCCTGGCCTTTGGCCATAAGGTCATTCTTCATCTTTTATATAACTACCTGTAATGATCCTGCAGAGACCACCATGTCATGATACTGAAAGCCAGAGGGCCTCATGCTGATCTTCAAAGAAGCCTTTGTTTCTCCAATCCGGAAGTCACTGAAGATGGCCAGAGTGAATGCAGCGCGGAACACAGTGGGTACAAATTTGGATGAGCATATGTTGCCAAGCGTGTTCCACAAGCAGACCAGTAGCCTGTGGGACACTGTCTGTTTCTTGTCGGGTTACCTCAGGATACCCTTGTGCCCAACACTTCATTGGGGTCCTGATTATGAAATTGTCTATGGAGCTGCCCCATCTTGCCAGCTTGGAGAAGAATGAGAATCCTGGCAGGTGGGTATGCACTGTGGATTGTGATGCGCCCTGTAACTTGGCAGGAGTGTGCTATTCCTTGTGTCCAGCCCTTGACTCGAGGAAGGCCACTATCTCTCAAATCCTCACTGGTATGCCGCCCAAATGCAGGATGCTAAGAAGTGTTGAATGCGTTGCAGGACTGTTCCATTTCCAAGTTCGATATTGTGTCTGGAAAGGGACTGGGGTGTTGTTCTGTGCACAGGGAGAACTGCCTGAAGAGATGCCACTGAAAATGTGACAAAGAATCAGCAAAGTGTTTATTCATTCCTGGTACATGCCATGCTTGTGCCATTATGTTGAGCTGAAAACACCTTAAAACAGATTTTCTTAATAGTTCTTCAGTGAGGGTGCATTTTACAGACTGCTTATCGGCAACGGCAACTACGGCCTTATTATCACACCAAAATATCACCCCATATGGTAACAGCTACCAGGAGTGGGAATAGCTCAAGCAAAGTTCCATATCTTTTCCACCATGATGCCAGCCAGATGGTGGGCGCACCACGCTGCATCTGTGAAGAGGTTAATATCACTTCTGGTAAGGGGGCCTTGCTGCCAAATGGCGGTGCTGTTGAAGGTGTGCAGGAACCGTAGCCACACTGCAAGGTCTTGCTTGATGTTCTGTGAGACCCTCATACAATGGTGAGGCTTCCGCATACCGCTGATGGCTGTCGTAAGTTGCCGAAGGAAGGAGCGACCCATGGGTATGACGCTACCTGTGAAGTTCAGGGAGCCATTTAGGGAATGCTCTGCTTTCAAGGTGATCTTGCAGAATCTAATTGTCCCTTTAATCTTCCCTTCTAGTTTGGTGATCTTGGTTATTGGGAGCCTAGTAACACTGGTCATTGTGTTGATGTTGATGCCCAAGAAAAAGAGAATGTAGGTAGGGCCGACTGTCTTGTCACTGGCCAGGGAAACTCTGAACTCAGTGGTGATGACTTGAGATGTATCCAGGAGTGTGGCACAATCATTGGAATGTTCTGGACCCACAAAGAGAAAGTCGTCTAAATAGTGGATTACTGAGTACAGAATCAACCTCTTCTGAACAACCCAGTGAAGGAATTGGCTGAATGTCTCAAACGTTGCGCATGACATTGAGCAGCCCATCAGCATGCATTGGTTGTAGTAATATGAGCTGCAGAACATGAACCAAGGAATGGAAAACAGGATGAATTGGGATGAGGCAGAAGGTGGACTCAATGTCTACCTTCGCCAGATATGTGTTCCTACTGGCAGTTCTGATGATTGACAGAGCTCGGTCAATAGAAGTATACTTATGGTGCATGCCTCTGTGGGAATTTATTTATTTATTTTATTTAACAATCATTTATATCCCGCATCTTCCAGAAGTTCAGGTGCGGTTTACAATTGAACAACAGTCAACAAAGCAGTGCTTGTTTTACATGGAACAATATTTGGCAGAAAACAATGTAATAGTTAAATACGTAGCCGAACAGTGTAATGGAATAAAATCATTGACAGAGTTTCCATCGGTGGGTGACAGGTTATGTATTAACTTGTACTTACTGGCTCCTTCTTGGGTACTACCACCAGTGGAGATATGCGGAAGGCCCGAAAGGGTGGATCCATGAACGGCCCAGCCACACTCCCGAGGGATGTTGAATTTGTCACGTACAATGTCTTGTAGGTGTGTTAGGGTTCATGATGCGCAGGTTGATGGGAATAGATGCCCTTTCATTTAGTTTGAGGCTGCTTACCTTGCGTGGGGGATTTTTGACTGTGACTTCTTGGTGCACTCTGTCATGGGGTGGGTTCCAGAGCAATGGATACAGGCGAGGTGGTACTTGCAGTCACGAAAGAAGCAGCTGCCTCTTCTGAAATGCTGACATATGTTGTGTGTGACTGCGGCCCTAGCTGAGCTGAGCATGGTATACTTGCGGAAGTTATTCTCTTGCTTTGTTGACATCTACCTCAGTCATATTCCAACATCATCAGTATCCCATTGCATCTCAGACCGTGTCTTCATCTTGTCACAAAAGTGTTCATCGTAGGACAGCCACACATGCCCTTTGTATTTCTTGTATGCGTTGAGTATGGTGTTCAGGTATGTGAGCATTGGTCCCAGCAACGTGGGGTCCTTTTTGTATGTAATGCTGATCATTTGGATGTAGGAATGAGTCCAATTAATTATGTTACGCATGACTGGATGATTTGTTGGATAAAGCAAGTACTACTACTACTATTAATGAACATTTGCATAGTACTACAAGATGTACGCAGCACTGCACAGACACATGTAAAAGATGGTCCCTGCTCATCAGTCGACACACAGTAGCTCTAAATATGGGACACATCTAGGGGGAATGTTAAGGAAACACAAAGGAGATCAAGTGAGTCCGAAAGCAGCAGTGAAGAGGTGAGTTTTCAACCTGGATTTGAAAAGGGTCAGAGAAGGCGTCTGATGTAGACTCAGATAGTTTGTTCCAGGCACAAGGAGCAGCAAGGTGAAAGGAGTGAAGTCTCTAGTTAGCAATAGAAGAGAAGGGCATAGATAGAAGCAATTTGCCAAAAGAGCAGAGTTCCTGAAGAAGGGTGTAGGGAGAGATAAGAGAGGAAAGGTAGTGAGGAGCTGCAGAGTGAATGAACTTATAGATCAGCTTGTTTTTGTTACGGTGGTGTCACTCTGCAAGAAGTTTTAAAATGACAAAGTATTCACAATGCGGGACTTTCTTCTACAGAGAACTTGGCATGGTGTCCCCCAACTCGACAAGAGTGGGGGCATAAGCCATGTATGCCAACTTCCCCCTGTTCCTTCTGGCCTCCACCAAGTATGAGGAGGATGAAGATGTAGAAGAGGAGGAGTTGGAAGATGAGGAGGAGGACCTGGTCTCTGATGCCTCTTTCCCTCCTGCAGCGGCCAGTCTTTTTTGCTAGGACATCGTTGTTGGAAACTCCCGTTTGGCTTACTTGCAATGGAGGAGGGGGATGGGTGTATGCCTATCTTGTATGCCAGACCTTTTGTTTCCAGAGTTCACTATGGCCAATTCCTGAGGCTGTCTGATTTCCCTGTCCAATCTCATGCTGGAGGATGCTGGAATGTGGGTACCTGCATCCAGTTTGCCTAGTATGGTAGTTGTTGGTTGGCCCGAGCTGCTGTCTCTAGATGAATTTGCACTGTGGTGGGCTCACCATATCCACCGTCTCCTGCACCTTGAGTGACTCTGGTATGATTCTGGTGAAGAATGGTCTGTCTCTGAATAATGTTGTGTCCAGCGCCGATATCGATGTGATTCCTTACAATGTCTGTGGTGCAGAGTATGGGAATGGTGGTGGTTCTCCCTTCTGTGCCCAGGCGAATGTCTACAGCCTTGCTGACTAGAGACTGAGGAGGAGAACTGGTATCTTGACCGCCTGGCTGTCAACCGTCACCTGTGGTGATATTCCCAGCTGTGGGCTGATGATGAGGTGGTTTGGCTCATAATGGAAACTCTGCTAGATGGATATTGGCAAGAATGCATGGATATCCAAAGCCATGTTGTGGCATGGCCTGACACGCCAGTGACACTTCCAGGATACTCACTTGTATCTAACCACTCAGGTTGGTCTGTAGATCCATCGCTGGTATCTGGGTGAGGCGGCTGAAGCAGGGTGAGCTATTTTCGTGCACTGGGGGGACACTGTGAGGATGGGGTGCAGGAGTCAGCTGTCCCTTCCATGGTCTTCCTCTGCCAGTCAGTAGTCCACCCAGGAAATCACGGAATCATGCAGGTGGCCAGCCCATGTGCAGCAGACAAGCTGGCTTGGCCTCGGCATCATTACTTACCACTGGCCTGGTCTGGCCTGCTAGCTGAGCAGGACTGCCATGCATTGGGCCGGCGTCTTCATGCCATCCTTCCAGTGTTGACTAGACTGGACTGCCCTAAGGTTGGGTAGCAATGGCATCAGTGGGAGTTGCTGAGGATGCAGGTTGCTTGCTCCTTTTGTGAGGTATGATGGTGCACTGTGAACCTTTCCTCGTTTTGCAACAGCACACAAAAGAATTGACAGAAGGTTAGTCAGCAACCTGCCACAAGTTTGGGGATCTCAGTAATGAGGATCACCCTCCACTGGCTCTTACCCACTGATCTTATCTATGGCTGGCTGCTGGCCCAGCCCTTCTCCGTATAAGCCCTTAGCTTATACGGAGGAGGGCTGGGCCAACAGCCCTGAGTGACTATTAAATTTAAACTACAAGCTCTCTGCTGGGTATGAAATGTAACCAGAAAGTTCTCTTCTGTGTTTTAAATTTAAACTTAAACTGCTGCTACTAGGCCCTGACTTATTTAAGAAAAAATAGTGGGTTCACAGATTAATTAGCTTTAATACAAAGACTTCCTTTCAGAAAATTCCCAGAAGTATATACTCACAATTGCAGATCTCTCTCCAGAAGTAACAGTCCCCTTTTCTAGTCCTTAGTATAAATATCCATAGCAACCCTTAGTAAGCAAAGAACTTAAAGATCTAAACACAAACTTAAAACTAAGATGCAGACAGCAGTCCAGCAGCGAGATGGGGCTTTCCAGTCTTTTCCATTGAGTGTCACATGTATGATTTTCTCCCAGTTGGTGAGAGGTCTTACGTGTGCACTAGGTGCAAGGAGCTCTTTGCTCTCAGGGAACGAGCCGTTCTCTAGAGGCTAGAGTAGCAGACTTGAAAACATAAGAAAGACAGAGAGGTACATAGACGAGACCTACAGGGATATAGTCCTGAAGTCCCACTTCCAGTCTGGCAGCATCCCTTTTGCCATGGAGGAGAGAGGTCACGTGACAGGAGAGCATCACCCTGGTGTGACAGGAAGTGATCCTGTAACGAGGACCTGTCCTCCAGGTGATATAAAACCCTCTCGCACCGAGGAAGTTTCTCCAGGGCCATGGGCCCATGAGGGAAGGGTTAGGACAGCCGTTATAGTTGGTGATTTGATCATTAGGCATGTAGATAGCTGGGTGGCTGGTGGACGTGAGGATCGCCTGGTAACATGCCTGCCTGGTGCGAAGGTAGCGGACCTCACGCGCCACCTAGATAAGGTCTTAGATAGTGCTGGGGAGGAGTCTGCTGTCTTGGTACATGTCGGTACCAATGACATAGGAAAATGTGGTAGGGAGGTTCTGGAGGCTACATTTAGGCTTTTAGGTAGGAAGTTGAAATCCAGAACTTCCAGGGTAGCGTTCTCCGAAATGCTTCCCGTTCCACGCGCAGGACCCAGAAGGCAGGCAGAGCTCCGGAGTCTCAATGCGTGGATGAGACAATGGTGCAGAGATGAGGGGTTTGGATTTGTTAGGAACTGGGGAACATTCTGGGGAAAGGAGGGGCTCTTCCGAAGGGATGGGCTTCACCTTAACCGGGATGGAACCAGGCTGCTGGCATTAACCTTTAAAAAGGAGATAGAGCAGCTTTCAAACTAGATAATAGGGGAAAGCCTACAGTCGCCCAACAGCAGATGGTTCAGAAGAATGTATCCTTGAAGGATACTACCAAAAGCAGAGAGGTTCCAAAAAAGAATAAAGTAGCCCAAATGCCCTCGAGTATGGAGCAGACAGAGCTTAAAGATCCCAAATTACCCATGTCTGCCAATAGCCAAATTAATATGAATAAAATACAGTCTCTAAAATGCTTGTATGCAAATGCTAGAAGTCTAAAAAATAAGATGGGAGAGTTAGAATATATAGCACTAAATGAAAGGTTAGATATGACTGGAATATCAGAGACATGGTGGAAGGAGGACAACCAGTGGGACACTGTGATACCTGGGTACAAACTATATCATAATGATAGAGCTGATCAAATTGGTGGAGGGGTTGCGCTCTATGTTAGAGAGGGCATTGAGTCAGAAAGGATTAAAGTTTTGCAGGAAACAAAATTTGCTGTAGAATCTCTATGGATTGAAATTCCATGTAAAAAGGGGAAGGCGATGGCAGTGGGGGTGTACTATCGACCGCCTGGCCAAAATGAACAAATGGATGATCAAATGCTCAAAGAAATCAAGGAAGCTAACAAAAGTTACAGCGCGGTAATAATAATGGGTGATTTCAATTACCCCAGTATCGACTGGGTCAGTGTCATGGCAGGACATGCCAGGGAGATAAAGTTCCTAGATGAAATAAATGACTGCTTCTTGGAGCAGCTGGTTCATGAACCAACCAGAGGGGAAGCCATATTAGATCTAGTCCTTAGTGGAACACCAGATCTAGTGCAAGAAATAAGGGTGTTCGGGCCACTTGGCAACAGTGATCATAGCATGATCGTCTTTGATTTAATTAGTGGAGGAGGGATAGTAAGGACATCCACAGTACTACCTTTTAACTTTCAAAAGGGAGACTATGATAAAATGAGGAAAATAGTTAAGAAAAATCTAAAAAGAGCAGTTGCAAAGGTTAAAGACTTACATCAAGCTTGGGAGTTGTTGAAAAATAGTATCTTGGAAGCCCAGACCAGCAGTATTCCATGCTTTAAGAAAAGTGGAAGGAAGTCCAAAAAACTGCCAGCATGGTTTAAAGGGGAGGTCAGAGTGGCTGTTGTTGCCAAAAAAGCATCATTCAGGAAATGGAAAAAAGAGCCAAATGACAAAACCTGGAAACAGCACAAGCACTGGCAAGTCAAATGCAAGGCATTGATAAGGCAGGCAAAGGGAGAATTTGAGAAGAAGCTTGCTGCGGAAGCAAAAACGCGAAATAAAGACTTTTTCAAGTACATTCGTAGCAAAAAACCTGTTAGAGAGTCAGTTGGTCCATTAGATGATAAAGAGGTTAAAGGGGCACTAAGAGGCGACAAGGCGATAGCGGAGAGACTGAATGAATTCTTTGCTTCGATCTTTACTGAGGAAGATGTAGGGATGTTACCCATGACTGAAGTGGTATTTAAAGGTGCGGAAGAATTGAAGGAAATATCGATACATTGGGAAGATGTATTATAACTATTAGATAAACTGAAGAGTAGCAAATCACCTGGGCCAGATGGTATACATCCAAGGGTGTTGAAAGAACTGAAATATGAGATTGCAGACCTGCTATTAATAATCTGTGAACTATCATTAAAATCATCTCTAATATCTGAAGATTGGAGGATTGCCAATGTAAAACCAATTTTTAAAAAGGGTTCCAGGGGTGATCCAGGAAACTACAGACCGGTAAGCCTGACATCAGTACTGGGAAAAATTGTAGAAAACCATCATAAAAAATAAAATTACTCAGCATGTAGATAGTCATGGCCTAATGGGAGACAGCCAACATGGCTTTAGACAAGGAAGATCTTGTCTTACTAATCTGTTATGTTTTTTTTGAAGGTGTGAATAAATAGGTGGACAAAGGTGAGTCGGTTGATATAGTGTATCTGGACTTTCAGAAAGCCTTTGACAAGGTCCCTCATCAGAGACTTTTGGCAAAACTAAAGAGTCATGGGATAGGAAGCAGTGTACTACTGTGGATCAGGAACTGGTTAAAAGATAGAAAGCAGAGGGTAGGGCTAAATGGCCAATTTTCCCAATGGAGAAAGGTGAATAGTGGTGTACCCCAGGGATCTGTGCTGGGTCCGCTGCTTTTTGACATATTAATAAATGACCTGGAAAGTGGAATAACGAGTGAGGTTATCAAATTTGCAGATGACCACAAAACTATTTAAAGTTGTTAAAACCCAAGAGGATTGTGGAAAATTGCAAGAGGATCTTGATAAATTGGAAGACTGGGCATCAAAAAGGCAGATGAAATTTAATGTGGACAAGTGCAAAGTTATGCACCTAGGGAAGAACAACCCAAACTATGGTTACACGATGCAAGGTTCCACATTAGGAACCACCACCCAGGAAAAAGATTTAGGCGTCATTGTGGATACCATGTTAAAACCCTCGGCCCAGTGTGCAGTGGCGGCCAAGAGAGCAAATAGAATGCTAGGTATCATAAGGAAAGGAATGTAAAATAAAACAAAAGATATTATAATGCCTCTATATCGTTCCATGGTGAGACCGCACCTTGAATATTGTGTGCAATTCTGGTCGCCATATCTTAAAAAGGATATAGCGATATTAGAAAAGGTTCAGAGAAGAGCACCAAAATGGTAAAGGGGATGGAAGGATACTCCTATGAAGAAAGGCTAAAAAGGTTAGGGCTCTTTAACCTGGAAAAGGGGAGATATGATAGAAGTCTATAAATTAATGAACGGAGTGGAACGGGTAAATGTAGATCGATTGTTTACATTATCAGAATATAGAAAGACTAGGGGACATGCAATGAAGCTACAAGGTAAACTATTTAAGACTAATAAAAGAAAATATTTTTTCACTCAACGTGTAATCAAACTCTGGAATTTGTTACCGGAGGATGTAGTAAAGGCTGTTAGTGTAGCTGGGTTTAAAAAAGGTTTGGACAAGTTCCTGGAGGAAAGGTCCATAAACCATTATTAAGAAGGGACCCAGGATATCAATGCTTGACCCAGTACAAGCATTGTGGAACTTGTGTCTTTTGGGGAAACTGCTAGGTAAGTATGGCCTAGATTGGCCACTGTTGGAAACAGGATACTGGGCTTGATGGACCTTGGTCTTACCCAGTATGGCATATCTTATGTTCTTATGTTCTTAGCCCAATATGCACCAGAGCTGCATCAGAGAACACATGGAACCCATGAGTACACTCTTCCAAGCAGTCCACTGGCAGCGGAATCAGCAGTGGAATGGCCATTCCTAGACAGTCTGCATTGCAAGCAAGGCAATACTTTGGGGCTCTGAATACAAACTCTTTCTGCCTGAGAGCTCTTAAGGGACTTTTTTTGTCAGTTTTAATAGCTAAATCTTTTTCTTCTGTATTGCAAAAGGGGAATTTTTTGTGTTCGTGGGCAAAACATTTTTGCAGCTAGAGTTTTTTCCTCTCCTCTGGCCTTCAAGTTCAAAGGGGTAGGCAAATTCTTTGAAGTCACTGACCTCCTCAGGTGTTAGATCCCTTCCTTCTCACCCCTTCTCCCACCCAACACGTGAGAATTCTGGTTATACAGGGCACCTCCCCAATTAGCTTGACTTAGACAACAGATTTTTATTGGTTGCTAGGGAAAATCTACGAATCAAATAGTTCCATATTTGGATATCTACTAAAAGTAAATAATTTGCCATTCTTCAAGGAGCTTTTATTAGGTAATTTTACAAAGGGAACACATTAATCTATATACTTCAGACACATAATATCAAAATTTACTAGTGTAAAGTAATAACTGTTTAGCAAGGAAGCAGGCTACACACAGGAACATAGAACAGTGTGTTAGAACACACAAAAAAGAGATTAGCTGCTTTTTCTCTTAAAGAACAGCCAAGGAAAAGTTAGGGACTTTGGTAGGTCTCCCTCATTTATTTCAACAGGTACCAAAGCACCACCAACTAAACTATGGCAAGGAAAAATCATATTGCCAAAGTTGTTACCCCCGTTACAGCTTCTGCCTCTGTCCAGATAAACAGCCCCATGCCAGCTGAGGGGACCTGTTCCATGTGCAAGATACCTGCAAGCTGAAGACCTCATGAAACAAGTGGAAGAGCTCAGAGAAGAGGTGGCGAAACAAAATGGGGTGCTGCTGAATGAAGAGAGTTGGACATGAGTCACCAGTAGGGTTGCCAACTATCCGGTTTTCAGCCAGCCTGGCCGGTTTTTCCATGGCCAGGCCGGCTGCCGACGCAGAGGCAAAACCGGCCCTTGAAAAGCCGGTTTTTTTGCTCTGGCCGCAAGATCGGGAGCGGCCAGAGCAAAAAAACACGGCTTTTCTCCCAACCCGGAGGGCTTCAGAGGGAGCCGGGGAAGCCCGCGCAAGGCCCCGGCTCCCTCTGTACAGCCGCCAGCGTGAAGAGCCTTTACCTTCACGCTGGCGGCTGTTCCTGTGAAGCCGCGATTGGTGGAAAAGGTTAAAGGCAATGCCCTTTAACCTTTCCCAGCATTCGCGGCTTCACAGGAACAGCCGCCAGCGTGAAGGAAAAGGCTCTTCACGCTGGCAGCTGTTCAGAGGGAGAGGGAGCCGGGGCCTCGCGCGGGCTTCCCCAGCTCCCTCTAAAGCCTCAGACAGCCGCGGTTTGGGGGGGGGGGGGGAGGCCAAGGACTGCCTGGGCGGTGATGGGGGGAGGGGGCCTGGACTGGAAAAGGGCTAGAAGGGGGAATTTGACTGGAAATGGGTTGTGATGGGGGGGGGGGGGACCTGGACCGGAAAAGAGCTATGGGGGGGGGGGGACTTGGACTGGAAAGAAATGGGCTGTGATGGGAGGGGACCTGGACTGAAAAAGGGCAATGTGGGGGAGGGGAAATGAAAGGTAAAGGGGTTTTGATGGGGAGGGGGACCATGACTGGAAAATGGCTGGGGGGGGGGACATGGACTGGAAATGGGTTGTGATGAGGAGGGGGACCTGGACTGGAAAAGGGCTATGGGGGAGGGGAACTTGGACTGGAAAAGGGCTATGGGGGGGGGAACTTGGACTGGAAATGGGCTATGGTGGAGGGAGGGGGAACTTGGACTGGAAAAAGGCTGTGATTAGGGGGACAAGGACTGGAAAGTGGAAGAGAAGGGGGGGGACCTGGACTGGAAAAGGGCTATGGGGGGCATTGGACTGGAAAGAAATGGGCTGTGATGGGGAGGGGGACCTGGACTGTAAAAGGGCTATGTGGGGGGGGACAGGGACTGGAAATGGGTTTTGATGGGTAGGGGGACCTGGACTGGAAAAGGGCTACAGGGGGGGGGGGACATGGACTGGAAATGGGTTGTGATGGGGAGGGGGACCTGGACTGGAAAAAGGCTATGGGGGGGGGGGGACTTGGACTGGAAATGGGCTATGGTGGAGGGAGGGGGAACTTGGACTGGAAATAGGCTGTGATTAGGGGGGCTAGGACTGCAAATGGACTGTGATGGTGGGGGGGGGATAGGACTGCAAATGGGCTGTGATGGTGCGGGGGGACTCGGACTGCAAATGGGATGTGATGGGGGGGCCTAGGACTGGAAATAGGCTGTGATGGGGGACTTGGACTGGAAATGGGCTGTGATGGGGGGGGGGAAAGGACTGGAAATGGTCTGTGATGTGAGGGCTAGCACTGGAAATGGGCTGATGAAGAGCTGGAATAGGACTGGAAATGGGCTGATGTGGGGCATGGGAGAATGGGATTAGAAGGGAGTGGATGCTGGGTGGGTCTAGAACTATAAGGGAACTGATTTTGGGGGAGGACTAGAATAGATGGGGAATGAGAATGGAGAGGGGAAAAAATATTTTGTGTGGAAGAAAAGTCTATGATGGGCTGGGTATTGGGAGAGTGAGGGGCTTGAGAATGGAAGGGTGAAATTTAAATGGATGATAAAGGAATAAGGAAAAAATTGGGGGAAAGAGCAAAAGGGAAACAATCAGTATGTTAAAGCAGAAATAGAGAGAGAATGGAAAACATCTAAAAGAGAAGAAAGGATAAATGGATAGCTCGCAGAAGACACGAAGAAACCAGAAGAAAGTGACTGGAGCAATTGCAACTGAAAATAAAATGCCCAAACAGAAGGTAGAAAAATACTTTTTATTTTGAATTTATTAGCTGGAATATGTTTGGTCTGGGAAGTGTGTATTGATAACATCTTTGCGTTTTTGTTTAGTGCAAGAGGAAATTACTTTATAGTTTTATTTCTCCAGTGTTGTACATGTCATGTTTGGATTTTGGGGTTCCCAGTTTAATTATTATATGACCAAGGAAATTAGCCTACACGTATCCTCGGTAATTTTTGTGGGTGGGGCTGGGGGCGGGGCAGGGGTGGGACTAGGGGTGGAGAATGGGTGGAGCATGGCGAGCCACAGGTGTCGGGTTTTTCTCGGTGAAAAAGTTGGTAACCCTAGTCACCAGAGGTTGCAGAATTGACAATCCAACTCCTCCAGTCCTTGAATTGAAGAACCAGTATACAGCCCTGGAAGTGGAGGAGGTGAAGCATCCCAGGAAAGGAAAAAAACAGAACTCAAGCACCCCAAGCTTGTGAAATTAGTGACTACAAGGAAGTGAAGATAGTGATGGTTGGTGACTCTCCTCTGAGGGGTACTGAGGCGACCATCTGCCAACCAGATTTGATGTTCAAAAAGGTCTGTCTGCCAGGTGCCAAAATCCAAGATGTTACCCCTATGTAGGTCATTAGTGAAGTCTTAGATACTATGTTCAATTTAGAGGCCATGCTCTCATAAGAAAAATAAAGAAACACAATTTGAGAAAAAGAAACACAATTTTGCAGGGTCTGTGCCAAGGTGAAGATGAGGAATGAAGGTCTAGGATTTAATACATACATAAATAAATAAATAAATAGATAAAACATTTTATAGGATAAAATGGCTTTTATTACAATAACCATAACATTAAATAAGATTATAATAATAAAAGACCTACAATGTTTTGGTCCTTTGCCTACATCAGAGGTCATAAAATTATTGAGAATTGCTGAACAAATTATTTGTGATTATGACCATGATTATTGATATTTTTTAAAAGTTTAACTGCACCTATATCTCCATGCAGTCCTTTTCTCTTATGCTTCACTCATATAATAAAACTGGCAAGAAATTCATTTTATTATCTGAGAGCACCAAAAGTGATTGATGAATATTTTTATGGATGGTTTGGCCGACTCTGGATTGTTAAAAGATATGTTGAGCTCTATATGATACAATTTTAACTGACACATTGATTTAGAAACAGAAACATAGAAAAATGATGACAGAAAAGACCACATGGCCCATCTAGTCTGTCCTTCAATATCACAATTCACTCCGTCGGTCCACTTTTCACAGAGTATATATCAACAATATCAATTACAGCTCTGCAATACAACTAGAAAGTAGCTTTGGTTCTAATTAAGACTGTAGAAACTCAATGATGAGAACTTGTCACAACCAAACTTTTTACAAGGAGCTCACGTGGTCTCAGTATTCATGGACAAGAATTAGAAACTTCCAATTCACTGTCCCCACTTTCACATCAATGACCACTATACTGTAGCTTCCTCCTTTTTATATTATTCTTAAAAAAGTCTCCATCAAGAGAAAGAAATAACAAAAATCGCTTAGTTTGTATGCGACCGAGTTTAAACTTCAGTCAGCTTCCAATGGTGGTTTACTTCGTTCCCGACGCTAACCAGCGCTAGGCGTTTCGCCAATGAAGGGTTCTTCAGGGGAAGTGCTAAGCTTCTAAAACACAAAACACAGTGCATGTAGACAATACTTTCTTCACACAATAACTTCCAAAAATCTAAAACTCACTTTGTAGTGTAAGGGACATCCTCTACTCACTTTTTTGTATGGCAACGACAGAAGAACTTTAAAGATGTATTGAGTCCGGCAGTCCTCAGATCTCCTAGTTCATCCTGCGAGGAAAATTGTGGCCATAAGGCTTGTGGCAACTGCACAATTTGTTCTGTCACTCAAGAGTGTGATAGTTTCACTCATAATGGACAAGTGTATAAGTTACGAACTAACACCTCTTGTGGCTCTACACATGTGGTCTATTGCATACGCTGTCCTTGCTCTTTGCTGTATATAGGGAAGACCAATCGTTCATTCCGGGTTCGGATGAACAAACATAAAAGCAAATTGAAATGCAAACGGCTTGAGGCTCCTATGGTGGAGCATTGTTTGGCCTTACAACATGTTTTTGAAGACCTACGTTGTTTTTGCATAACCCAAGTACAACGGCCGCACAAGAGAGGAAACTTTGTTACATCTGGAACAACGCTGGATATATTTATTACAAACAGTTGCTCCCTCGGGTTTGAATGTTCGTGTAGAATGGGAGGCATGCCTGTGATGTCACGATCAGCTGAGCCTCCTGATATTTAAGAAGCGCATGCGCGGCGTTCTGCACACTTGCATAGCAGTTCAACATTTACATGTGGATGGAACGCTGGCGTAGTTGTGAAAAAGTGAGTAGAGGATGTCCCTTACACTACAAAGTGAGTTTTAGATTTTTGGAAGTTATTGTGTGAAGAAAGTATTGTCTACATGCACTGTGTTTTGTGTTTTAGAAGCTTAGCACTTCCCCTGAAGAACCCTTCATTGGCGAAACGCCTAGCGCTGGTTAGCATCGGGAACGAAGTAAACCACCATTGGAAGCTGACTGAAGTTTAAGCTCGGTCGCATACAAGCTAAGCGATTTTTGTTATTTCTTTCTCTTGATGGAGACTTTTTTAAGAATAATATAAAAAGGAGGAAGCTACAGTATAGTGGTCATTGATGTGAAAGTGGGGACAGTGAATTGGAAGTTTCTAATTCTTGTCCATGAATACTGAGACCACGTGAGCTCCTTGTAAAAAGTTTGGTTGTGACAAGTTCTCATCATTGAGTTTCTACAGTCTTAATTAGAACCAAAGCTACTTTCTAGTTGTATTGCAGAGCTGTCCTTCAATATCAACAACTACAACAGTCCCCTTTTTTCCTTTAGAGATCCTTTGTGTTTGTCCCATGCTTTTTTGAATTCAGATACTGTCCTCATTTCTACCACCTCCACTGGGAGACTATTCCATGGAGCCACCACTCTTTCTGTAAAGAAATATTTCCACATATCTCTCCTGAATCTATCCCCTTTCACTCTCATCCCATGTCCCGTCATAGTAGAATTTGCTTTCAATTGAAAGAGGCTCTCCCCCTGTGCATTTATGCCACGGAGGTATTTAAACGTCTCAATCATATCACCTCTATTCCGCCTTTCCTCTAAGGTGTACATATTAAGATCCTTAAGTCTGTCCTCATATGCTTTATAATGAAGACCACTAACCATTTTAGTAGCCACCCTCTGTACTGACTCCATCCTGTTTATATCCTTTTGAAGGTGTGGTCTCCAGAATTGCACACAATACTCCAAATGAGGTTGCACCAAAGACTTATACAGAGGCACTATCACCTCCTTTTTTCTGGCAAGTCTGTTTCATTTAATTTTTTTTCTTCATTTTTTTCACAGGCTGATTTGATCAACATTTCTCAGTGATCTTATGATACCTGATGCAAGTAAAGGACCAAAACATGGTTATGTTAAATCTTTTATTATCATAAATGTATTTTAATTTTACAGTTATTGTAATAAAGTCCATTTGACATTTTAATATCTTTATCTATCCTTGGCCCTTTTACTCCTGGTCTTCACTTTGGTGTCTTGCATAGGAGTTCTCTCTCTAGTTGTACCCACAGGGTCTGTAGCAAGCATATTAGATGAGACTTGACGAACTAAATAAGTGTATTATAGTTAAATGCTATCAATTCAAGGTAACTTATTATTATTATTATTATTGCTTATTTAACAGATATCCATAGGTTAGACATTGTTTTATATTATTACTGATGTTATTTGTACATAGTTTTCCTATTGTTACTACCGTTAATTGTTATATGTTACTGATGTTCTATGTAACTGCTACCATTGCAGAACAAATTGTTAAAATGTGAACCGCTGCTGATCACCGGAAGGAGCGGTATAAAAATGGTGTGCAAATAAATAAATAAATAAATAACTCCTGGCAACCTTGTGGAAAATTGTGCATATTGTGACTATCCCCCAGGGATTTTTTTGGCAAAGTGCAATTGAAGGTAGATTGCCAGGCTTTTTTTCTGCACAGTGTACCTACAGCATCTAGCATTCCAAGGTGGTGTCACATCCACATACTAACCAAGCCCAACCCCATTTAGCTTCCAATATCAGACAAGACTGGGTGCATTCAGGGTAGCATAGCTGTAGTAGCTAAATATGTATACTATAAAAGAAAGAAAGGACAAGAGCGCTATGAAACAGATATTTAAATACTTGAAAGGCATTAATGCACAAAAAATAAATGCTTTCCAAAGGAAAGGAAAATGTAGATATAGGGGGCATGATTTGAAGTTATAAGGAGGTAGGACTCAGGAGCAACATCAGGATATACTTTTTTCACAGAAAGAATGGTGGATATCTGGAATGCCCTCCTAAAGAAGATGGCGGAGACAAAAAAAGATCATGGAATTCAGAATGGCATGAAATAAACAGAGAAGATTTCCCTAATGGCAACAGGATGAAAATTAAGCATTGGGGTAAAGTACATGGAGTAATGCTTAGCTCAAAACAGTAGTGAAATGACTTTATTGCACTTCTACAAAGATAAGAAGTTACAACCCTAATCATCTTAATGGACAGACTAGATCAGCTATTTTGGTCTTTATGTGCTGTCATGTACTGTGTGCTATGTATGCATGTATGTTGTTGTCTCGGGGCAGTTTCTCCAAATGAGTTAGTTTTGCGCATATCATGAAAATCATGAACCTCACTTCTAAGCCAGGGCATGTGGAGTATGATCTCAGTCTCTCAAATTTACTGCTAAGGCTCGGTGTAATACTTGCATCATGCTAAAGAGAGCCTCCTGCTAGAGTTTGAAAGATGTAACATGTATGGGTAGTTTGTCAAGATGTGCTTGGAAATTCTTCTTTATCAAGCCTGTGGCACCCAACATGATGGGAAGTGTTCCTGAATCTTTCTGCCTCATTTTCTTGGTCTCTGACTGCATTTCTTGGTATTTCAGGATCTTCTGCCTCTCCATGCAATTCACAGAGTAGTCGTTTGGAACTGACACCTCTATTATTAATGCTGTTCTGGTGTTTTTCTCCTTATTCACTATATCCAGCGGCTTCCTCACATCCAGCTTTTTATCGGTTGGAATGGGAGTATCCCAGGTGATCATTATAACCTCTTCATTCTCTGTAATTCTCTTAGGGTCATGATCCTAGTGCTTTTCGGGCACAGTGATGTTGTAGTGCTTATAGAGTTTCCAAGGGATGAGGTGCACTACTTTATTATGTCTTTCTGTTTAGAAATTTTCTGCCATCAGAACCTCACAGCCAGCTATGAGGTGAGTCACCGTTTCCAGGTCTTTCTTACAGAATAGACATATATCTGTGTTGCCAGTTTTTCAATGCTCACTGTAAAGCATCTCGTCTGGAAGCCACTGTCCTGGGCTGCAACTATCAACCTCTCATCCTTCGGTTTCAGTTCACCCCTCCTTAACCATTCATGTGTCAGTTCCTGATCGACAAAGGGTTCATGAAGCAACACTCTGTATTTCCCACTGTTTTTGTGCATCTGCCACTTGTTTTTCCTTGTTTGTTTATCTAATTACTTAAAGAGTTTTTTCTCTTGTTTTGCAAATTCTGTTACTTCTTTCCCTGTGCATGCTTGTGGATTTTCACTCATTCCTTCGAGTCATCAGAATGCTTGTTCAAGTTTGATGATGGAAATAGATTCTGGACGTTTACTCTCTTATTTCAGCACTTTTTGCATATTTGGATTTGAGGATGCAGTTAAGTAGACCTGGAGGCCTATGATAGCAGCTCTGTATATGTAACACTGGTCAACACAGAAATCGTTACTGACTTTAAAAGGCCTTAATCTGTAGTATCTTGGTGAGCTGAACACGAATATAACATTTAAAAAAATGTATTGGCTCTCGTTTTGAAGATATTGCATGTAGTTCATTTTTGACGTTTCACCATGTAAATTTATCCAGTAGGACATCAACAACATCCCAAATAAGCCTTGAATGATGTAATATTGCATTACATTGCATAATACCAGCATGCACACATCATCCAGAGTTGATTGCATCATTTTCTGATGCAATGCAATACTACTGCCTGCCAGACGGCTGCTGAAGCCATCTGACGACAGCAGTGTACTATATGCAGTCAGAAAGGTTGAGCATTTAAAATATTTCAGACTGTGTGCGAGACAGTTTAAGTTACTGTTACATGTAACTTTTATTAATCATATAATTTTAGCCATTTAGGTACAATACAGAACAGTAATGCCGCAAAAGTGCGTTAATACCATTGACAATTTCTGCTACATTTGTGGGGAAGTGACATTTGCCAACCAGAAGAAAAGTATCACTTCTCAACTGAAAAAGGCATATCATTTTTACTTCGGATGCAAGATTGGTGACCAAGACAAGCCTTGGGCCCTGCATATATGCTGCGCTACATGTACAACACAACTTTCACAGTGGTTGAATTGCAAAAGACCATCAATGCTGTTTGCAGTCCCCATTGTGTGGAGAGAACCAAGCAACCACATAAATGACTGTTACTTCTGCTTGGTTCCTCCTCTTTCCAGCGGAATAACGAAGCAAAAGAAGTCGAGCACAGTCAAACATTCCATCTGCATTGAGACCAGTTCCACATGGTGAGGGACTTCCTATTCCAGAACCTCCATCAGAATATTCTCTTGATTCATCTGATGAAGACAAGGGTGAGCCAACCTGTTCTTCTCCTGGTCCGTCAGCATGCAGTGACCCAGATTTTCACTGGGATGCATTATCAACTCCACACAGAATAACACAGGAAGAACTAAATGACCTGGTTCGTGATTTGGACTTATCCAAGAACAAGGCAGAATTGCTAGGATCAAGACTCCAACAATGGAATCTTCTAGAAGAAGATGTCAACATTACTTCATATCGAAAGCGCCACCAGCAGTTGGAACCTTTCTTCAGAAAGAAAGTAATCTGGTATTCTGTTACGATATTGAAAGCCTCATGAATGCCTTAAAAATCACTCATGACCCACAAGACTGGAGACTATTTATAGACTCTTCGAAACTGAGTCTGAAGGCTGTGCTTTTGAACAATGGAAACCGTCTTCCATCTATTCCAGTAGCGCATGCCATCCACATGAAAGAGACATACGATAACTTAAAGCATCTACTGACTTCCATTAAGTATAACAAGTACAGCTGGCACCTCTGTGGTGTGTGATGACTTGAAGGTAGTTGCCCTTTCAATGGGACTGCAGCAGGGATATATAAAATACATGTGTTTCTTATGTGAGTGGGATAGCTGAGCAAGGGATTGGCACTACTTGTGGAAGGAATGGAATCGCAGACAAAATGTAACAGTTGGAGAGAAGAATATCCAGCACCCAGCTCTGGTTGAGGCTCACAAAATCCTGCTACCAACCCTTCACATCAAACTAGGTTTGATGAAAAACTTTGTGAAAGCCATGGACCGCACTTCGCCAGCTTTCCGATACCTGCATGAAAAATTCCCTCGACTCAACGAAGATTAAAGAGGGAGTTTTTGTGGGTCCTCAGATTCGAGAGCTCTTCAAAGATGACCGATTCAACAATTTGCTGCAGGGTGATGCGAAACGAGCACGGAATGCTTTTCGCCTAGTGTCAATAAACGTTCTCAGGAATGTTAGGGCAAAAAACTACAAGGAACTAGTAGAAGACATGCTGATGCAGTATCAGAAACTTGGCTGCAATATGTCTCTAAAGATCCATTTCTTTGATTCCCATCTCGATTTCTTTCCTGACAACTGTGGTATGGTTAGTGATGAACAGGGCGAACGTTTTCACCAGGATATCGCAATGATGGAGCAAAGATATCAGGGAAAATGGTCCACTACAATGTTGGCTGACTACTGCTGGACACTTGCCAGAGAAGCTCCCGAACAGCTGTACAAGAGACAGACGAAAAAATCTAAGAAGTAGTCTATGACTTGTTTTTTTACAGGTATTAACCGAAGGCCTATTCTATTTACTATTGACATGCATTGATGTGATGTAAACATTAATTCTTGTAGATTACAAAAAAACTAGAGCCAACTTTGCAATTTCACTGTCATATTCGTGTTCAGCATATAAAAATTGATAAGAAATGACTATTTTTATTTCAGTAACATGACTTTTGTAAAAATTTGTTGACCAGTGATCAATCTCTATGAGTCCTAGCCTTCTTTCAGCTCTAGGGATGTATAGTCTTGGCATACACTGATTCTTGTAAATCACTTTATCCTTTATCCTTTATTTGATACATTTGATATACCGCCCATTACCGAAGTGTTAGGGCGGTGTACAATAAAAAAATTTGGGCTGCAGAAAAGAAAGATAGAAAGGAACGCCATTGAGTGGATAGGATAGGGATGAAGAAGACAGAGAGAAAAGAACAGTAAAGAGCAGTGGACAACATAGCAAACGGTGGAAGACATTACGAGCGGCAGACAATGTGACAAGTGGTGGACAACAGAGTAGACGGTGGATGACATAGCAAACGGTGGACAACAAAGCAGACGAGAGACAACAGAGCAGATGAGGGACAACAAAGCAGACGAGGGGCAACAGAGCAGACTAGGGGCAACAGAGCAGACGAGGGGCAACAGAGCAGATGAGGGTTAACAGCGCAAACGGTAAACAATATAACAAACGATGGACAACATAGCAAACGGCGGACAACATAGTGAAAACAGTGAGGATGGGCGGCACTGGGAGGGGGATAAGTGAGTCGAGTAGGGAGGGAAAAGTTAAGCAAATGTAGGAATATCTAAACCTCCGGGGAAACATTGGTGGGGAGTGTATTTAATTGGCTGGAAGTGACTGGAGGGAAAGGAAGATCAAAAGAGATAGGTCTTGAGAAGAGTTTTAATTCAGTGCGGATAGGGTGTGGGAGAGAGTTCCATAGGGCAGGGCTTGCGAAGAAGAAGGTGGCGTGATGAGTGGATTCGAGGTGAGCCTGAGCAGGGGACGGGAGAAAAAGGCGGTTACCATGGGCAGAGCGTAACAAGCGGGGGGGGGGGGGGGTTTGAAGAAAGATAAGATCGGCTAGGTACTAGGGGGTGTTGGTGTAAAGAACCTTGTGAGTAATGGTAAGAAGCTTATAGACATAACGGACCTTGATAGGGAGCCAGTGAAGGGAGAGTAGACAAGGGGTGACATGATCTCGGTGGGAGGAAAAAGTGAGAAGACGGGCAGCTGTATTTTGAATCAGTTGCAAACTACGGAGTTGGTACTGGGGAATGCCCGTGAATAGGGAATTACAGTAGTCGAGGCGGGTGAATATGGAGGAGTTTTCGTGTTCGCACATCCAGTTTTTCAAGATCTTTAAGAGGCAAGTCTACAATCCCAAAGCTGTATGAAAGTACAGGAATTGCCAGCTGATTGATGGCTTATATCTTCTTCTGTGATATTAAAGCACTTTTCAATAATTATTTTAATCTCCTGTAGTATTCTTTACTGATCTTTTCTCTCAGTCCTTGATGTTACAGCCTTTAGACAGGGATATATAACCTTCCATTGCCTCAGAAAAATCCAAGTTATCAATGTCCCTGTTTAATGTACATTACCAAGTTTAAGTTTCAATGTAAACCACTTTGATTGAAATGATAAAGCAGTATATAAAACTTGTTAAATAAATAAATAAAAATAAAATATTTTCTGTTTTGCTCAATTTTCCTCTAAAAAAAAGTTGCCTTAGCATATTTGTCAAGGCCAAAGATCATCCTGATATCATCAGAATAGTTTTTCACCACACGGAGTTTCTCTGCTAATTGTTGGTTGCTGGAACTATAGGGCTTCAGATCGTGCACAAATAATAAATGAGATGTTGTTCCTGGATTGTTATCTTATTTAGGATTCAGGCTCAATCTGTATCCCAAAAAGTTGATGAGAGTACTTATTAGATTAAGCACCACACAAAACAGAAGAGGCGATAGGGAATCCCCCTAAAATATTTCTCGCTGGATCCTGATGTTAGGAATGATATACTGACCATCTTCAAATTTCAAAAACAGTGTGGTTTGCCACATTGTCATGGTGAACTTAATGTACTCTATCAAACCAGGATTTATTTTATACATTTCAAGGCAATTTATTATTCAAAAGAATGGGATGCTGTGAAAAGCTTTCTTATCAATCCATGCTATATTGAGATTTCTGCTTTTTCTTAGCACTGGCCATGATGGCCTTATTCAACATTAACTGGTCTTTGGTGCCATATGCTCCTCTCTTATTACCTTTTTACCTTTTTGCTCTATTGCCATGATGTTATTAGACTCGATATAATCATATTGAACAGCTTATAGAGTGTAGGTAGACATGTTATTGGTCTATAATTGTTGGGAGTGTTACTTTTGGAAGAAGAAATGTTTTTCCTGTAGTAAGCCATTGTGGTGTTAAGTTTGGCTGCTTAAATAATTGATTTTTGCAATTCATTAAGTCTGGGTAGATCTTTGAGCGAAAAGTTCTTCCAGGGTTCTTCCAGTTTGGGGCTCACTTTAACCTGCTTTCCAGCTCTTTTGTTGTTGTTAGACCTAAACCTTAGTGGAACACCAGATCTAGTGCAAGAGATAAGGTTGTTGGGGCCACTTGGCAATAGTGATCATAGCATGATCGCCTTTGATTTAATTAGTGGAGGAGGGATAGTAAGGAAATCCACAGTACTACCTTTTAACTTTCGAAAGGGAGACTATGATAAAATGAAGAAAACAGTTAAGAAAAAACTAAAAGGAGCAGTTGCAAAGGTTAAAGACGTACATCAGGCTTGGCTGTTGTTGAAAAATACTATCTTGGAAGCCCAGACCAGCTGTATTCCACGCTTTAAGAAAAGTGGAAGGAAGTCCAAAAAACTGCCAGCATGGTTTAAAGGTGAGGTCAGAGAGGCTGTTGTTGCCAAAAAAACATCTTTCAGGAAATGGAAAAAAGAGCCAAACGACGAAACCTGGAAACAGCACAAGCACTGGCAAGTCAAATGCAAGGCATTGATAAGGCAGGCAAAGGGAGAATTTGAGAAGAAGCCTGCTGAGGAAGCAAAAATGCGAAGTAAAGACCTTTTCAAGTACATTCGTAGCAAAAAACCTGTAAGAGAGTCAGTTGGTCCATTAGATGATAAAGGGGTTAAAGGAGCACTAAGAGGCGACAAGGCGATAGCAGAGAGACTGAATGAATTCTTTGCTTCAGTCTTTACTGAGGAAGATGTAGGGATGTTACCCATGACTGAAGTGGTATTTAAAGGTGCGGAAGAATTGAAGGAAATATCGATACATCGAGAAGATGTATTACAACAATTAGATAAACTGAAGAGCAGCAAATCACCTGGGCCGGATGGTATACATCCAAGGGTGTTGAAAGAACTGAAATACGAGATTGCAGACCTGCTATTAGTAATCTGTGAACTATCATTAAAATCATCTCTAATACCTGAAGATTGGAGGATCGCCAATGTAACACCAATTTTTAAAAAGGGTTCCAGGGGTGATCCGCGAAACTACAGACCGGTGAGCCTGACATCAGTACCGGGAAAAATGGTAGAAACCATCATAAAGAATAAAATTACTCAGCATGTAGATGGTCATGACCTAATGGGAGACAGCCAACATGGCTTTAGACAAGGAAGATCTTGTCTTACTAATCTGTTATGTTTTTTTTGAAGGAGTGAATAATCAGGTGGACAATGGTGAGTCGGTTGATATTGTGTATCTGGACTTTCAGAAAGCCTTTGACAAGGTCCCTCATCAGAGACTTTTGGCGAAACTAAAGAGTCATGGGATAGGAGGCAGTGTACTATTGTGGATCAGGAACTGGTTAAAAGATAGAAAGCAGAGGGTAGGGCTAAATGGCCAATTTTCCCAATGGAGAAAGGTGAATAGTGGTGTACCCCAGGGATCTGTGCTGGGTCCTCTGCTTTTTTACATATTCATAAATGACCTGGAAAGTGGAATAACGAGTGAGGTTATCAAATTTGCAGATGACACAAAACTATTTAAAGTTGTTAAAACCCAAGAGGATTGTGGAAAATTGCAAGAGGATCTTGATAAATTGGAAGACTGGGCATCAAAATGGCAGATGAAATTTAATGTGGACAAGTGCAAGGTTATGCACCTGGGGAAGAACAACCCAAACTATGGTTACACGATGCAAGGTTCCACATTAGGAACCACCACCCAGGAAAAAGATTTAGGCGTCATTGTGGATACCATGTTAAAACCCTCGGCCCATTGTGCAGCGGCGGCCAAGAGAGCAAATAGAATGCTAGGTATGATAAAGAAAGGAATGGAAAATAAAACAAAAGATATTATAATGCCTCTATATCTTTCCATGGTGAGACTGCACCTTGAATATTGTGTGCAATTCTGGTCACTGTATCTTAAAAAGGATATAGTGATTTTAGAAAAGGTTCAGAGAAGAGCCACCAAAATGGTAAAGGGGATGGAAGGATACTCCTATGAAGAAAGGCTAAAAAGGTTAGGGCTCTTTAACCTGGAAAAGAGATGGCTGAGGGGAGATATGATAGAAGTCTATAAATTAATGAACGGAGTGGAACGGGTAAACGTAGATAGATTGTTTACCTTATCAGAATATAGAAAGACTAGGGGACGTGCAATGAAACTACAGGGTAAACTATTTAAGACTAATAAAAGAAAATATTTTTTCACTCACCGTGTAATCAAACTCTGGAATTTGTTACCGGAGGATGTAGTAAAGGCTGTTAGTGTAACTTGGTTTAAAAAAGGTTTGGACAAGTTCCTGGAGAAAAGTTCCATAAACCATTATTAAGAAGGGACCCAGGATCAATGCTTGAACCAATACAAGCATTGTGGAACCTGTGTCCCTTGGGGAAACTGCTAGCACTGTTCCCTCTAAGCTGTGCGCGTGTGCGCGCGTACACACCTCGCTGAGCGAGCGCACATACTTTATAACAGAGCGCACAAAAATTACAGTTCTGATTCTGATAGAAAACAACACAGACGTCTTAAAATTTAAAAGTTGTTGTATATTTACGTTTTTCATAAGTTCTACAATATTTTCTAGTGCAATCAATGTGGTGTACATACTGTATTCTGACGTGTAGTCAAATTTTAAAGTATATAACTCCGAGTGTTGTTATGTGGCGCACAAAAATTTAACCTTCCTTCAAAAGCTGCACAGCTGATATTTTATGCGCACACAGCCTACAGAAAATTAGAGGGAACATTGACTGCTAGGTATGTATGACCTAGATTGGCCACTATTGGAAACAGAATACTGGGTTTGATGGACCTTGGTCTGACCCAGTATGGCATATCTTATGTTCTTATGTTCTTAAGACAACAGAGGTGTGAAGATTGGTGGAAGACTCATCAACAACCTTCGCTATGCTGATAATACCACATTACTGGCTGAAAGTGAAGATGATCTGAAACATTTGCTTCTCACGATCAAGGAACGTAGTCTTAAAATGTGCCTGCACCTTAATGTAAAGAAGACAAAGATCATGACAACTGTCAAAATCAATAAGCTCATTGTTGAAGAAGAAATTGAAATTGTGGACAACTTTAAGCTGCTTGGATCAACAATCAATAAAGAAGCAACAAGCAGTCAAGAAATCCGACGATGCATTGCTCTTGGCAGAATGGCTATGAAAGACCTAGACAAGATTCTCAAGAGCAGAGATGTCTCTCTCTATACAAAGATTTGACTCATTCAAGCCATAGTATTTTCAATAACATCATATGGATACAAAAGCTGGACAGTGAAAAAGATAGACAGGAAGAAAATTGATGCCTTTGAATTATTGTGCTGGCGACGAATACTGTGTATATCATGAACTGCCCGAAGAACAAACCAGTCTGTACTAGAAGAGATCAAACCTAAGCTTTCTTTAGAAGCTCAGATGACAAGACTTCAACTTTCATACTCTGGACACATCAGGCATATAGAGAGATCATTAGAGAAAGACATCATGTTTGGCAAGATAGAAGGTCAACGCAAAAGAGGAAGGTCAGCAATGAGATGGATCGATACAATAACAGCAGCTATGGGTACCAGTATGTCAACAATGAACCGCTTGACTAAAGACCGAACACAATTTAGGACATATATCCAATGGGTCGCCATGAGTCGACATTGACTCGACGGCACTTAACAACAACAACAACAGCATAAAGGCGTTATCTCCTCCTTATCTACAGAAGTCCACTTAACCGTAGTTAATCCTCTTAACTTTTTTATTCATTTCTGTGGTTTATCTTCTGCCACAGTGGGTCTGCGAACATGCTTTCCGAGGCCTTTATTTGTGGCTGGGATGTTATCAACATCTGCAGTGCTTGCACTATCGCAACCACCATTGTTAGCCCTAGTGCGGAGGCTATAGGTGCAGGAGCGGCCCAAGGGGGGTGCAGGGCCATGTGCGGAGACTCGGTGTGGGGCCTCATTTGCATAAACATTTGCATAATGTTACCATACACTAACTTTTAGTAAATATGCCTCTTAATGAGTCTATGGATAAAGAACGACTAAAAGATTTCTACATTACTATAATCCAATGCCAACCGCCAGGCACATTAGGAACTACTACAAATACTGCCCACTTAGAACCCATAACAAACCCGCCGTATCATAACAGCACTACCAGGACTTACAAAGCACCATACTCTGCCTATCAAAAGGCAACACTGCAAATATTAAACCAATACATTGCAGAGAATAACAATACATGACCTACTGGGGAAAGAGAACAAGTGGCAATGTCAAATAGGAATTACATAAACAGAATACCTCAGCTCAGTTACACATGCAGAACACAGACCATCACCAAACAAGGAGTCACAATTTAGAAACAGGAAGACAATAACTAAACTGGGAACCCCAAAAGCCAAACTTGGAATGTACAACAACAATGTAGAAATAAAACTATAAATTAATTTCCTCTTGTACTAAACAAAGCACAGACGTTAATGATGCACATTTCCCAGAGCTGACATATTCCAGTTAATAAATTCAAAATAAAGAGATATCTTTGTACATTTTGTGCATTTTTTTCAGTTGCAATTGTTCCAGACACTTTCTTCTGGTTTATTTGTGTCTTCTGCTAACTCTCCATCGTCTGCTGTCCATTTGTCCTTTCTTCTCTCTTCTAGTTTTTTTCCATTCTCTCTCTACATCTGCTTTAACATACTAATCTTTCCCCTTTTGCTCTTTCCTCATTCCTATTTCATCCTCTCAAATTTTACCCCTCCATCCTCAATCCCCAATTACTCTCCCAATACCCGGCCAATTGTACATTTTTCTTCCCTCCCACACAAAATATTTCCCCTCTCTATTTCACTCTCCTAGCCCCATCCCATTCTAATCCTCCCCCAACATCAGCTCCCTTCTAGTTCCAGCCCCACCCAGCATCCGCTCCCTTCTAGTCCCCGCATCATCCCATTTCCAGTCCTAGCCTCCCATCCCTTTCCAGTCCTATCCAAGTCCCTCCATCAGCTCATTTCCAATCCCAGCCCCCCATCAGCCCATTTCTAGTCCTTTCCTAGCCCCACCATCAGCCTAGGTCAAATCCTAGCTCCCCTCCACTCAGCCCATTTCCAATCCAAGCTCCCCATGAGCCTACTTCCAGTTCTAGCCCCTCCATGAGTCCATTTCAATCCAAGCCCCCACTACAGCCCATTTCCAATCTTAGCATCCCCAACAGCCCATTTCCAGTCCTATCCTAGCCCCTCCATCAGCCCATTTCCTGCCCTAGCTCCCCCCATCTCAGCCCATTTCCAGTCCTATCTCCCTCCCTTCACAGCCCATTTCCATTCCAAGTCCCCCTCCCCATCAGCTATTTGCATTTCAAGCCCCCTTCCACTCAGCCCATTTCCATGCCAAGCCCCCGTCCCCATCAGCTATTTACAGTTCAAGACCCCCTTCCACTCAGCCCATTTCCAGTCCTAGCAACCCCCCCAGCCCATTACCAGTCCTAAGTCCCCCACCAGCCCACTTCCAGTCCTAACCCCCCATCACCCCATTTTCAGTATTAGCCCCCCCATAGCCCATTACCAGTCCTAACCCCCATCAGTTCACTTCCAGTCCTAACCCCCCCATCAGCCCATTTAAAGTCTTAGCCCCACCATAGCCCATTACCAGTCCTAATCCCCCCCATCAGCCCATTTCCAGTCCTAGCCCCCCATAGTCCATTACCAGTCTTAGTCCCCCCATAGCCCATTACCAGTCCTAACCCCCCATCAGCCCATTTCCAGTCTTAGCCCCCCATAGCTCATTACCAGTCCTAACCCCCCATCAGCCCATTTCCAGTGTTAGTCCCCACATAGCACATTAGCAGTCCTAAACCACCATCAGCCCACTTCCAGTCCTAACCCCCCATTAGCCCATTTCCAGTCTTAGCCCCCCATAGCCCATTAGCAGTCCTAACCCCCCATGAGCCCATTTTCAGTCTTAGCCCCCCATAGCCCATTACCAGTTCTAACCCCCATCAGCCCATAGCCATTAACCAGTCCTAACCCCCTCCCCCTCCCCCCATCAGCCCAGGTAAATTTAAAAAAAAAACCTGGCGACTGCTGTTGCCACTGCCGCCGTGGCAGCGGCAGAATCAAGTGTCCCACGGGCCCCCCGCCTTCCCGGCAGAGCCCTCCCTCCCTGAAACAGTCCCCTCGGCATTTCCTGTTTCCCATCAGCCCCGGCAGGCTTAACAGAGCCGCAAGAGGGAAACTCTCCCTTCGCGGCTCTGAAAGCCGGTGTGGAGAGGGACTGATGCAGGGAGGGAGGGCTCTGCCGGGCAGGTGGGCGGGGGCCCGCGGGACACTTGATTCTGCTGCTGCCATGGCGGCAGCGGCAGCGGCAGCGGCAGCGGTAGCAGCCAGTTGTTGTTGTTTTTAATTTACCGAGGTCTTTAAATGCAGAACGTTGTTTGTGTGGGGCCCCCTGAAACGCGGGGCCCTGTGCAAACAACATTCTTGCTCAATGGACGGGCCGGCCCTGTATAGGTGGGCACCTTTTTATCCTGGGCAACTTGCAGCCAGTATGTATTTTTCCTTTTCATTCCAACCATACTTCAATTGTAGTGTCACCTTGCTGGGATTCAGTATAGATTTTGTACAATGGGGTCATCATGTGAAGATACCCAGCAAGACTAGGGGAGGGAACTATAATCTCACCTCCTAAGAAAAGCACAGCAGTTCACCAACCACAGCTAGTGAAGTTTATGCTGCACCTCCCATGACCCCGTTGCTGTCCATGTGTGTGCACATTTGTATAATCGTCTAAAATATCTGTAGGTGAGTTAGGGGATTACTGTCTATGGGAATAATTTCATAACTGTCCACCTTGTCAAAAGGTTGTTCCAGGAAAGCTATGATGCACATTTACACCTATTTGATATGTATAAATATTCTATGGAATATTACACATATATGCTTGAAATTTCAAAATATACAAGTAAAAGCAAATTCCTCCTCAACCCCACTCTTAGGACTACTTCCTTTTACTGTGGGTAAAAATATATGCTGTACATATATAATCCACCTTCATAGTGGGAGGCCAGTGTGAGTGGTTAGAGCAGTGGGCTGAGAACCAAGAAAGCCAGGGCTCAGTTCTCACTAATTGCTTCCTGTGACCTGGGGCAAGTCATTTAACCTTCCATTGTCTCAGGTACAAACTAAGATCATAAGCCCTCCAGAGACAGGGTAGTACCTTAAACTACTACTGAAAAAGGTATGGGCTAAATCCAAAGAATGAAATATATACAACTTTATAAAAGTCAGTTTCCATGAGTAAAGCATTGCCTTTCCCATGGATATGGTTTCAGAACTTACCCTCCTTGAAATGATGCAAGTATAAACAATAACATGAATAAATGTATTTATATGTTCGTGTATCTGTTTGTGTGGAGGAGGGTGACTAGGTGGGTGGAAAAGGTACAACCACATTTACAGCGTCATACCTGTCACTGTATAAATCATAGTTATCACCAGGAGTGCAATAACAGACAGGTATATATTCCATCCCAAAGCCTGTTGGATAAAGACAGCCCCTGAAAACATGTCAACCTGCAAGAAAACACAGACAGAACAATCCACTGTTTTTCTTGGTGTATATAAATATTTATAAATACATAATTCAGTCTTGGAGTTTTTGTTCTGCACTCAGTTGATAGAAATCGGATCATATGGCATCGCATAGTAGCACTATTGACTGCTTGCTGAAGCAAATAGTAAGAAGGTATTGCTGAGATACAGAGCAATGGACTGGATCAGCACAATGGATTACTGATTGTAGGGCACCATCTGAAAAGGCCAGGGGAACTAGGAGTTCAGAGATTTGGAAAATGGCTGTGTTGGTGTTGGTGCCTACATTATTTTGAGAACTTGTGGTTAGACATGGGAGTGAAGGGGTGATAGATCGTGAACTAAGATAGGTGAACTTCCATACTCTTCTACCCTACAATACCCCAAACATGTGCTATTTCATGTTAGTGAACTGTGTTTAGTTTAGTGCATGCTAAAATGAAATAGCTTGCACAAAATGTAACAGAACAAAGAAAAAAAATTAAATTAAAATCTTTCCTCAGAATACCCTTAGCTACAAAGAAGGATGATGACAAAAACTATCTCAGATGAGGAGTGATGTCCTACAGATGGTCAAACTCTATATCTGGCAGCTTGGGTATATCCTTGGCAGAGTGGACAGGAATAATTGGGTAGATGAGATGGACAAATCGGTCTTTTTCTGTCATCATCTACTATGTTATTATAGCTATGCCAAAATTCAACATTCAGAGGGATCTTGGGGTATTTCTATCTCTATTACTGTTGAATAACCAGTTTTCATCTGACTTCCAATTTACTATCTTGAGTTTGAAAACAAATTTTGTGAAATAATAATGAATATGCACATCAGTTTCAGCCAATGAGCCTCATCCTGAAAGGAAAATGTAAGTAAACATGTAGAGTTAAACATATGAAAAAGAACCCCAACAAAAATAACAAGAGAAAAAAATAAAAAATAAAAACAATTAAACACTGCACAAAAGCAACAATAAACTAAACAAGAGAGCTGAAATACATACCAACTGTTATAGAGGAAAAAAGACCTCAGCCAACCCACTTGCCAAGTAAAGCAGAAAGGATGAGCAAGTTGAATGGCAAACAAACTCAACACTGCCTAAATAATGGACTAAGCTCAAAAAGACATCAGTGGTCAAAAAACCCTCTACAGTGGGATACAGAGCCAAACAACAAAAACTCAAAAAGGACTCAAATAAAACCCCCAAAAAGCTGGTAAGTCAATATCATATATTAGAAAACAACGTCATCCAGCATAAGTGTCAAAATAAACAGCTGAAGAAACTTAGCTTAAGGACAGCATAGGAGTGCAGCCCAATGCAGCAAGACAAACTTCACAGAAACTTCATAGAGACTGCAGCATTCATGGCAACGACCCAGAGCCCTGACACCAGGGGTATGTTTACTAAACCCTCTTAACGTGCGCGCCACGTTAGTCTGCAGGATGCCATAAAAGGAGTGGGTGGTCCGGTCAAAAGTAGCAAAACGGGATTAGCACGCGCTGCGCTGCGCCGTGCACATTAGCGCACGAGAAACACGCGCGGGAAGCATAAGCAGGCGCGCTGATGTGCAAACAGAGGAACAGGGCTGCAGTACAATGGTGAAGACACTGACAGATGGTGCAGGGGTCATGGGTTCAGTCCCCCACTGTGCCCCATGAAGAAGGCTGGCTGAGGCACTACCATTTATGTGTAATATTGCATTATGAGGCTTTTTAATTTTATTTTAATTACTGCTGCTAGCAAACGCACTCTCAAAGCGCTGTAACATAAGGTGCTGCATAAGGCATCCCATAAGGTACCCCAGAGAGCACATTTTAAAGTGCACTGTCCGCCACAGCACCCTACAATGTTGCTTAAAGGGTGGCCTATAGGGCGCCATATAGGGTGCCCTATGAGGCACGGCAAGGTCATAGCACTGTTTTTGATGGCAGCACTGTGCATTTAAACGCATGGAAATCTTAAGTAGGTGCGCTGACGTGCAAGGAGGAACAGCAGTGTAGCACAATGGTTAAGGCACTGACTGATGATACAGGGGTCATGAGTTTGATCCCCAGGGTGCCTAATACTTAAGGCTGGCTGAGGCATCAGCTTTGACATGTAAGTATTCTTTCCTGTGGCACTTTATTTGTATTTTATTAATTGCTGCCAGCAAACACACCCTCACGTGCCGTAACCTAAGGTGCCGCATAAGGCACCCTATAAGGCACTCCATAGGGCACATTATAAAGTGCACTGTCCGCCATGGCACCCTATAATGTCCCCTATAGGGCACCCTATAAGTCGCTCCATAGGATACCGTATAGTGCACCTTATATGGACGGTAACCATAAGGTGCCCTATAGGGCGCCCTATAAAGCGTCCTCTGAGGCACCTTATGGGTACAGTACGCTGAGGGTGTTTTTGCTGGCAGCACTAATTACATTAAAAATAGATAATGCTTTGGACAGCCCTATCAAATAACCCCACTGTAGGCTTGAACCCATGACCTCTGGCTCCACAGGCAGTGAAGTAACCAGTGGGCTACAGCTCTATAGCTGCTAGCAAGCCCCTGGCTGGCTGCAGAAGGACAGCACGTCACCACACAAACAGTCTGCTATGGTCACCAGGATAGGGTTAGCCCACCCGTACCCATGATGCACTGCACATGCAAATCAGCCGTCTACAGATGAACACAAGATGGGGTATGCACCCCCACAGTACCTTGGCCTGGTAGGGGGAACTGACCATGTGTGGTACTGGCACAGAGTAGCTACACACCGTCACATTGTGCAGGTACTGCACCCACCCTGAGGGTGAGGTGGGGCGCCCAGCACCAGGTCCACAGCAGAGATAGGCCATGCTGCAGGTCCCCAGCAGTGCTAATGTGTGAGATAGGTAGTTTCTGCAGACACACCTTGGATATATCTGTATGTCTCAGTCAGGTGTAGCCCCTATGGACCCCTAGGAGGATTATGTACCACCACCCTCTTCCTCCTCCAGGGCTGAGGGTGGTAAACAGGGTCTCCCACCAACAGATCCACATTCTACCTCCCTGCAATGGTGGCAGTAGAGGGAACCATCAACCCCAGTCCTGCTGGGGAACAGACACCCTACAGGGCAGTCAATGCAGCTCTGTACACATCCATAACGCAATAGCAGACAGACATTAGGCCTGGATATGCTAAGCTGCACCCCACCACTATCTGATATTCTCCTGCAGCAAGCCTTCAGCCGCTGTACCCTGCAAGGTGCTCCATCAAGACACATACCAGCTGCAGACAGTCTGCTAGCTAGTCCATAGTGCATGTTCCTGGTGGAAATGCATGCACCCAGAACTGGGATGTCAACATATACAACAAGCAGATAAGTCAGTGACTGGGCCCCAAAAGAAAACCAATAAATATCACATGAGAGAAATACTATATAGCACTATGTGGGAGCCTAGCCATGCTGTGGTCACTGCACAGTCAGGGGGAGAGTGATCTCCCAGCAGGACATGCTGTGGCCACCCTGTCTGTGCAGGTGGTGGCCGGGCACTACAATGTCCCAGCCAGTGCCCTATGCCCTGTGCAGATGCATCCTGGCCAGGCCACCCTGTCCGGGCTATACCCATGGTACCTTGCTCCTCATTATGCACATTGGCAGGCCAATACTGGCAACAGTGCTGGCAGTGTGGGCTGTGGAGGGTGTATGCAGCCACCACACACTGGATAGACAGACACACACTCCCACACCTATGCCAGCATTGTGCTACTATAGAGGAGTTTAGCAGCCCTGGCCACCACACCAGTCCTGGGCACAGTGCAGGCATGGATATGGTACGCAATACTGTTGGGGGTCACTCCCCAGGGTGGTAAACACTGTCAGAGACCAGACCTGAAGCACACTCCACAGACATCAGAAAGGTTGTTATGATGGGGCTCAATCAGCAAACTGTGCTTAACGTAGGAATTGCTATCTGCCAGTAATCATAGCAAACGTTTGATAGCTGTGTACCGTATTCCCAGGTGTAGGGTGGCATTGCTAAGGTATGCAAGTGCTAGTATTGGGAGATGCACGCAGGGCCCAATGTCCTGCCTCTCCAGGAGGCATTGGCTAATGGAGCCTGTGGGTGTGGGTGTGTCTGCCCCTGTTGGCTGCTGCTTTACGGCAGAGGTTCCCAACTCCAGTCCTGGTGTGCCAAACACTGTTCGGGTTTTCATGCTGTCTCTCATGAATATGCATGAGATACATCTGCATACCATGGGGGTGGTGCATAGATATGCAGCACAGGCATCTTTATTAGAGGCAGCATGGAACCTGAATGGTGTTTGGTCCTCCAGGACTGCATTTGGGAGACTCTGCTCTAGGTAATGCGCCTGTTAATGGTGTCTATGATCTGTAGGGTAAAATGTAGGTGTTTTGGGCTTGTTTACGTCATCTGCAATATACGGTCGGTCTGTATTAGCACGTTGTAGTAGTGGGTAAAATATGGGGACTGGGTTGGCAGGCACCATAGCTGGGACTTGAACCTGTGACCTTCTGCCTCCAAACACACTGGTTGTGTGCACTGCACCACCGTGTTGCCACAGAGACAGTGCATTCCCTGGTGATACCATGACTGTTTGTCCGGCAGGGCCTGTCTGTTGCAGTGCATGGCACCCACCTACACAGGGCTAGGCCATGGTCTGCTCTGGGCAGCTGCCACTGCCCCCCTCCACCACCAGTACCCCTCTGCCACCATGCTGACATGCCCTTCTGCTGGTGGTGCTGGTGGTGTGCAGTCTCAAGCCATCCAGTGTTCAGGTAGGTGGCTGCCTATGGTGCGTGTTCTGGGGTAGGGGTGCCTGCATAGGCGTCCACGCTTCCCCCCAACACTGCCTGCCAATGTTCTGTGCCCTTGGGGGTACCTGCTGGCTACTATCCCCTGTGACACTGTGATAAACACTCTCGTGCCCATGTTGGGCCCTCATCAGTTGCTGTCTGGCTGCTGTTCAGTTTCAGCATTCCTAAGTGCCACCTAGGCATCTGCTTAGTCCGCACTGTGCCCCAGCTGCACCACAGCATGTGCCGCCTGCAGCCCTCTGTATCCCCTTTCCCAGCATCTGTCCAGTTGCCCATTCCGACATGCCCGCCCTGCTGTTGTGGAACATGTGCATGCCATAGGTAACCTGTCCAATGGAGAGGGAAACCCTGATCAGTGCTATTTCACTGTGGGATCATTCACCTTGTATGGGGACGGAGCGGACCCTTCCAAAATTCATATTTATTTTTTGGGGCTTTCTTGGGAGTGTTTTTTGATGTTTCCCATTACTATCACTATTGCCCAGCTTGATTATGATTTTTTTTTATTTTGTTGGGGTCATTTTCAATGTTTATTTGCACTTTTGTTCCGTGCACATGTATCACACTTATCACTTTTTTGTAGGTTTCCCTGGTTTTGCTGTACATTGCTGAGAGAAATGGTTTCTTTTCCCTTTAAATCAGCTCTAACACGAGGTTTTCACTTGCGTTAGTTTTGGCCTCGAATTTCACATCGTTAGTGTGCGGGGAGCCTCTCCCCTCCCACTCTCCACCCATCGACCCGTTCTCTCCGCCCCTGGGGAGCCTTCCTCCGCCCTCCGGGAGCCTTTCCCCGCCTTCAGCGCTCGTTTGCGCCTCTGCACGCGTGAGCGTGCACTAAAGCGCATTTGTGCCCCATAAAGCGTCATTAGCACGCGCTAAGGTACCTTAGCGCACGATAATTGCACAGCGCGCACGTTAAGAAGGTTTAGTAAACATACCCCTAAGACTGAAACGCCCACTCCTTTTATGGCAGCCTGCACACTATCGCCGGGTGCACGTTAAGACGGTTTAGTAAACATACCCCATTGGCTGAAACGGATGTGCATGTTCATAATTATTTCACAAAATTTGTTTTCAAACTCAAGATAATAAATTGGAAGTCAGATGTTTAATTGGTTTTATTTTTTATTTTTTCTCTTGTTATTTTTGTTGGGGGTTCTTTTTCATTATTTTTCATTTTCGGCTCCCAGGGGAAAATAGTACTATATAGAGTTAAACATAGAACAGCCTTTTTGCTGTCCATAACATAATACAGATAGTTATCTGGATAAAGGACTGAATATCTCCACTATCGAGATAGCAGCACTGGCCATTGCATTATTTGGATGTTCAGTGCCAGCTACTATCTGGATACCAATGCTGAATATCTTGAATTTTTTTAACCACAGCAGCCTGCATTTTAAAAAAACCACTGAGCATGGATGCTAAATATTGGCCCCACAATTACTCTTGAATGCAATACCTGTCAACTATTGTGCAAGCGGCTGATATTCATCTCTCTCTGTCTATCAGAATTGAGGTCAAAATGCTTTATTGAGATACACATACAAACTGATGATAGACAGATACAGAGAGATAGACAGATTGATTTATCTCTCTCTACTGTATATAGATACAGTATATTCATTTATCTGTATGTATTTCTAAACATAGGGGTATGTTTACTAAGCAGTCTTAACGTGCAGCTGGCGTTAGTGTGCAGGATGCCATATAAGGTAGTGGGCATTCCGGTCTTAAGGTAGCATTTAGGGTTATCGTGCGATAAGGAACATTTTCGTGCGATAGAGGGAGCTGTGGCATGTTAATGAGCGTTAGCCTTAATTAGGTGCGCTGACCTACAAACACAGCAACAGAGGTGTAGCACAATGGTTAATACATTGACTGATGAAACAGGGGTCATGAGTTCAATTTCCCAGTGGGCTTGATGAGTACGCCTGTCTGAGGCATTACCCTTTACTTTAAATCAGTGCTGTCTGAGGCATTTTTACTTTTTTAATTTAAATTAGTGCTGCCAGCAAACACACCCTCACGGTGCCGTAACCTAAGGTGCCGCATAAGGCACCCTATAATGCACTCCAGAGGGCACATTATAAAATGCACTGTCCGCCAAGGCACCTTATAATGTTCCCTATAGGGCGCCTTATAGAGCGCTTTAGAGGGCGCCTTATGAGGCATCTTAAGGCTACAGCACTGTGAAGGTGTTTTTGCTGGCAGCACTAATTTAAATTAAAAAAGAAAATGCCTCAGACAGCCCTATCAAATAACCCCACTGTGGGATCAAAACCATGTTCTCGGGCTCCACAGGCAGTGAAGTAACCAGTGGGCTACAGCTGCTAACAAGCTGCTGGCTGGCTACAGAAGGACTGCAGGTCACCACACAAACTGTCTGCTGTGGTTACCAGGATAGGGTTAACCTCACCGTACCCATGATGCACTGCACATGCAAATCAGCAGTCTACAGATGATCACAAGATGGGGTATGCACCCCCACAGCACCTCGGCCTGGTAGGGGGAACTGACCGTGTGCACCCCCACAGCACCTCAGCCTGGTAGGGGGTACTGACCGTGTGTGTTACTGGCACAGAGTAGCTACAGACTGTCACATTGTGCGTGTCCTGTGCTTACCCTGAGGGTGAGGTGGGGCGCCCAGCACCAAGTCCACACCACCTTTCATGGCTGAAGTATGCTATGCTGCAGGTCCCCATCAGTGCTAGTGTGTGTGATAGGTAGTTCCTGCAGACACACCTAGGATACATCTGTGTCCATCTGTATTTCTCAGTCATGTCTAGGCCTCATGGGCTATGATGCACCCAGAATAGTGCATATCCTGTGTGGGTGCCATGGTCACATGATGGGAAGGGGTGCTTGGACCCATAGGCAGATCTCCCACCAACAGATCCACATTCTACCTCCCTGCAATGGTGGCAGTAGAGGGGACCATCAACCCCAGGCCTGCTGGGGAACAGACACCCTACAGCGCAGATCTGTACACATCCATAAGGCAAGGCAGACAAACAGTAGGCCTGGAAATGCTCAGCTGCCCCCACCACTATCTGACATTCTCCAGCAGCAAGTCTCCAGCCGCTGCACCCTGCAAATTGTTCCAGCCAGACACATACTAACTGCAGACAGTCTGCTAGCTAGCCCATAGTGCATGTTCCTGGAGGAGATGCATGTACCCAGAACTGGGATGTCAGCATACACACCAAGCAGATAAGTCAGTGATTGGGCCCCCAAATGAGAACCCATAAATATCACATGAGAGAAATACTATATAGCACTATGGGGGAACCTAGCCATGCCGTGGTCACTGCTCAGTCAGGGTGCGAGTGACCTCACAGTAGGACATGCTGTGGCTACCCTGTCCGTGCAGGTGGTGGCTGGGCACTACAATGTCCCAGTCAGTGCCCTATGCCCTGTGCAGATGCATCCTGGCCAGGCCACCCTGTCTGGGCTATACCCATGGTACCTTGCTCCTCATTATGCACATTGGTAGGCTGACACTGGTAACAGTGCAAGCAGTGTGGGCTGAGGAAGGTGTTGGCAGCCACCACACACTGGGTAGACAGACACAAACTCCCACACCTATGCCAGCATTGTGCAACTATAGAGGCTTTTGGCAGCCCTGGCCACCACACCAGTCCTGGGCACAGTGCAGGCATGGCTATGGGACGCAATACTGTTGGGGTCACTCCCCAGGGTAGTAAACACTGTCAGACACCAGACCTGAAACACACTTCACAGACATCAGAGAGGTTGCTATGATACAGCTCAATGAGCAGATTGTGCTTAACCTAGAGATTGCTATCCGCCAGCAATCATAGCAACCTTTTGATATATGTGTACCGTATTCCCAGGTTTAGGGTGGCAGTGCTATGATATGCAAGGGCTAGTATTGGGAGATGGTGCTGCATGCAGGGCCCAACATCCTGCCTCTCCAGGAGGCTTTGGATAATGGCGCCTGTGGGCGTGGGTGTTTCTGCCCCTGTTGGCTGCTGCTCTAGTGCAGAGGTTCCCAACTCCAATCCTGGTGGGCCAAACACTGTTCAGGTTTTCATGCTGTCCCTAATGAATATGCATGGATACATCTGCATACCATGGGGGCAGCGCATAGAAATGCAGCATAGGCATCTTTATTAGGGACAGCATGACGCCTGAATGGAGTTTGTCTCTCCAGGACTGCATTTGGGAAACTCTGCTCTAGGTATTGCACATGTCTATGGTGTCTGTGCTCTGTAGGGTAACATATAGGCATTTCAGGCATGCTTATGTTATCTGTAATAAAGGTTCCCTCTTTATTACCACGGTTTAGTACTGGGTAAAATATGGGGACTGGGTTGGTGGAAGCCACAGCTGGGACTTGAACCTCTGACCTTCTGCTCCTGAACACATTGGCTGTGTGCACTGCACCAATGTGTTGCCACAGAGACACTGCATTCCCTGAAGATACCATGACTGTTTGTCAGACAGAACCTGTCTGTTGCAGTGCACGGTACCCACCTAAACAGGCCTGGGCCATGGTCTGCTGTGGGCAGCAGCCACTGCCCCCTCCACCACCAGTACCCCTCTGCCACCATGCTGACATGCCCTTCTGCTGGTGGTGCTGGTGGTGCGCAGTCTCGGGCCATCCAGTGTGCGGGAAGGCGGCTGCCTATGGTGCGGGTTCTGGGGTAGGGGTGCCTGCATAGCTGTCCACACTTCCCCCCAGCACCGCCTGCCAATGGTCTGTGCCCTTGGGGGTACCTGCTGGGTACTATCCCCTGTGACACCGTGGGAAACACACTCATGCCTGTGTTGGGCCCTCATCAGTTGCTGTCTGGCTGCTCTACTGTTTCAGCATTCGTATGGGCCATCTAGGCATCACCCTAGTCCGCACTGTGGCCCAGCTGCACCACAGCATGTGCCGCCTGCAGCCTTCTGTATCCCCGTTTCCAGCATCTATCCAGTTGCCTATTCCGACATGCCCACCCTGCTGTTGCGGGACATGTGCATGCCAAAGGAAACCTGTCCAATAGAAAGGGACAACCCTGATCAGCACTATTTCACTGTGGGATCATTCACCTTGTATGGGGACAGAGCATAGCCCCTTCCAAAATTGATATCCTTTTTGTGGAGCTTTCCCAGTAGTGTTCTTTGATGTTTCCCATTAATATCGCTATTGCCCGGCTTGGTTATATATTTTTTCCAGTTTGTTAAGGTCATTTGCAATGTTTATTTGCCCTTTTGTTCCGTGCACATGTATCACACTTATCACTTTTTGTAGGTTTCCCTGGCTTTGCTGTACATTGCTGTCGGAAATGGTTTCTCTTCCCTTTAAATCTGCTCTAACGCGAGGGTTTCACTCGCCTTAGTTTTCAGCCCAGGAATCCACAGCGTTAGTGTGCAGGGAGCCTCTCCCCTCCCACTCTCCACCCATTGACCCTCTCTCTCTGCCCCTGGGGAGCCTTTCTCCGCCCTCCGGGAGCCTTTCTCCGCCTTCAGCGCTCGTTTGCGCCGCTGCGTGCATTAACGCGCGATAAGGCACCTTATCGCCTGGTAAAGTGCCATTATCATGCGATAAGGCGCCTTATCGTGCGATAACATGACAGCAGCGCAAATAGCGCCCTTTAGTAAACATACTGTTCTGACCTCAACCTCTCTATACCATTAGTCAACAGGAATGCAAAGATCTCTTACAGCCAGCAGTCTTACATTACTGCTCATTACTCTCACAGATCTTGTGAGATCCCTAATAATTATTATAATCAGTACCCCCATAACATTTACTACATTGCCTCCTGCTGGCAGAATCTGGAATTGCATGATAATAAGAGCTTCCGTACAGAGATTTTGGTGAAGATGTACAGGAAAAGTGAGAGGACTGTGAGGTAGAAGCGGATCCGGCTTCCTCCAAAGCGTTTCTTCAGGTACTGGGGCATGGTAATGACCTGTAGCAGAAAAAGGCAAACATTATTGAAGAGGATGCACTGAAATATAATGGTCAAAAGTCAATCAGTGTTATCCAAACTTTCTTCTTACCTCAGCAGTGAGGTACACTGGCACAAATACCCACCCTAAGAGGAGGACCACAAAGAGAGCCTGGACGAGAGAGGAAAATGAGAAGTTAATAGTAAGCCTTATCAACTGTACTGGAATCTCACTTATGCCTTGATCAATGACCTCAAACATGGATAAAATTTAACTCTTTCTTTGCATCACTGACCTCAAACATTACAGGGGAGTCTTACTCACTTCTCCCAAAATTGTCCTCAGGCATTGCTGTGGAGTCTCATTCTCACATCACTGATATCTTGCATGCTACACTTGTCTTATTTATTCTTGATCTCATTAACCTCAGACATTGCAATATGTACAATTTCATGCATTTCTTGTATTGGTTAGTCCAGGCACTACATTTATGTCTTCCTCATTCCTTATATCATTGGCCTCAGGCACTAAAATAGACCTACTCATTTTGAGAAGCTTATGCAAATAGAATATTTCATACTATGGACATAGGTTTAGAGATTTCCCTACATTCCACTCAAATCCAGCCACTGCCAATCCATTTGCGGCCCCTGTGCCAGCCAATCCGATGAAGTGTCCACTACCAATGTTACTGGCAAAAAGCGAAGCTCCCACCTGGAAGAAAGAGAATGAGTCTTGAGTAAGAAAACAGATAGGAGCAGCAGTCAAAATGCCTGGTTAGGCTAAAGGTTCGAGTATAGATTAAGTCAGTTTAGTTTTGGCTATCCTTAGCATGAGAGAAAGGAAGGTAGTCCCTTATCAGTAGACGACACTGGGAGAATCTTTGGAAGTGGGAGACAGTTTCTCTCAGTTTGGGAAATGAGGATGCATTCATTGGGGGGGGGGGGGGGGAGAGGGGAGAGGATGTGCTAATAAAGGAGACAGTTCTCCTTCCAATGTGGGACAGAAGAGGAACTTTGGGAGTGAAAGCAAGAAAAACAGACCTGCTCAGTATGGGATAGAAGTGGCAGCTCAGAGTGAGAGAGAGAAAAAGAGTCCACATCCACTGTGGAACAGAAGGTGGGAAACAACTTCCCTCCAGTATGGGACAGAGGAAGCATCTCTATGTGTAAGGAGAAGGAAGACATTATCTACCTAGGAGGACACAGAGAGAGGTAGAAAGCCTTTATCAGTGTGGGCGGTCTGTAGGATGAGAGGTAGGAAGACAGAGGAGAGGGGGCATGAAGAAGGGAGACCGTTTCTTCCATTATGGACAGAAAGGGGAGCTTTGATAGCAAAAAGGATGAATTTATTTAATTAAGTGGTATGAAAGGGATTTCACTAACCGGCCCCCACACCATATTTCTCCCAGCCAGAAAGTATCCTCCCACTGTGCCACGATTTGTCCGGTGCATGGACTGAAAGAAACAACAGAGAAAGAGAATAAATATCAGAGGCTCCATAAAAATACAGAACACAGTGGCTGAAAATACCAGAAGAAGGGTGGAAGAGGAAAATACACATATGCCCTAGAGTCTCTCCATTTTCTTACGTGTTCAATTAGTAAGACAGGTTTATTTAAAGAGAGTATTACCAGCTTTTAAGTGTGTTTTTAAGATTCATGGCTGGCTACTCCAGGACATTTCAGCTGAGTATCACAGAACAGTGCTGTAAAACATTAACAAAGAAATAAATGCAATTACAGAACTATGTCAGATTAGCAGTAGACATCAGGTCTTGGGAATTAAACTGAGAGTAATTTTAGTGCAATTTAAGAGTATCATTGATGCATATATTACAAGTGAGTAATATTCAAATCTTAATATATCCTTTTCCTTTGGATATATTACTATTTTGGTCTTATTCATGCATTTGGGCTGCAAAAATCCAAAGGAATGGTACACTATAGGGGGTGAAGTATTTCTCTCCATGAAAAAAGAGCGGGACCTGAGCGTGATAGTTTCTGATGAACTTAAATGGCGGAATAGGTAGAAAAGGAGACTGTGAAAGTCAGAAAGATGCTTGGGTGCATAGGGAGAGGAATGGCCAGCAGGAAGAAGGAGGTGATAGTCCTCTGTATAAGTCTTTGGTGAGACCTTATTTGGAGTATTGTGTGCAATTCTGGAGACTGCACCTTCAAAAGGATTTAAACAAGATGTAATCGGTGCAGAGGGTGGCTACCAAAATGATAAGTGGGCTTCATCATAAGGCATATGGGGGCAAACTTAAAGATCCCAATCTGTATACTTTGGAAGAAAGAATCTGTATACTTTGGGAGAGGGGAGACATGATAGAGACATTTAAATACCTCCGTGGAATAAACACACAGGAGAGTCTCTTTCAATTGAAAGAAAGCTCTGCAATGAGAGGGCATAGGATGAAGGTGAAAGGGATAGACTCAGGAGTAATATGCTTAAATATTTCTTTACAGAAAAAGTGATAGATGCATGGAATAGTCTCCCAGTGAAGGTAGTTAAGACCAGGAGAGTATATGAATTCAAGAAAGCATGGGAGAAACACAGAAGATCTCTAAATGAAAAATAGGGAGTTGGTATGGAAGGGCAAACTGGATAGGCCTTTTTCTGCTTCTGTTTCTGTTCCTTGGTGTCCTTTCTTTTATTCTGTTCTAATACATTTTAAGGTACATTTTAGAAAGGCCATTTAGGTGCTGTCTGGAACATCCATGTTGAAACATCTGAAATGTTATGGTTTGGGCAGTAGAGAAGATGGATACATATAAGTGTGCTTCAAAATCAATCTCTTTATTCCCCAAAAGATAAATGTTTCTGCAAAGATATAAACGGGGAGGTCCAGAATAAGGGTCCAGACATGTGTAGAGATGGCCAATTTTAGAAACATGCAGATGTGAAATATGGTTGTTTCCGGGAATGGCAACATATACGTGTCCACGACAGCATTTCAGAATATGCATGTTTGTGTTACCACATACACATCCCAGCCAGGGCCGGCCCATCCATTAGGCGAGCTAGGTGGCTACCTAGGGTGGCCGGCCCAGGTGGGGGTGGCAGTGGCACACATGACCGGCCATGCCGCCCCCTAGCTGCCGCCGATTCCGTCTCAAGAGGGGGAGGTGGGCAGCAGCATTATTTCCAAAAGTGGCTGCTTTTTGCCTGCTGCTTTTTTGCGGCAAGAAAGCAGCGGCAAAAAGATGGAATTGTGGCAGGTCGGGGGACGGGGGGGGACAGCGTGACCTGGGTTTCTGCCTAGGGTGGCCCTGATCCCAGCCTGCCATTCTAGAAATGGAGGCGTGCAGTGGGCGGCAGTATGCAAGAAGACCTGATTTTCATCTGCTAGCCTTCTACGAGGGGAAAAGATTTATTATGATAACAAGAGGGAATGCCCCTATTAGCTTTAATGTTGAAAATGGGCTGAAATAAGCACTTTTCAAATTCCTATTCATACCAAGGAGTAGGTATAGATATGGATGTGTCAGCCAGCAGTTTTAAATGTGCAGCGCCATTCTGCACTTTTTCAGCTTGTATATTTAATCAAGAAGTTATATCTTTCTGTGATATTGGATTGCATGTACAGACAGGAAAAAGATGAACAAGGACTGTGAAAAATATATGAACAAACTTTGTGTGATTCCCATCAAACCCCCTTTCTAAAATAAGAAAATACGATGGTAGATTCCATTCAAAAGGGATAATTTGTCAGTATCTTAACAGTATAAAAGGAAAAGAAATACGAAGATAGAATGAGAAGAGAAAGGTCAAAAAAATCAAATGGAGAGATCATGCATAGATGATTATTTACAGTCCCTTTTGTTGTAATCATCTGTTTTTTGCTATCCATTAATCCCCTGCTGGGCACAGTTCACCACTGTTTAACTCTGTAATTATTAATTGTCCAGTGGAACTGAGTGCTGATCAAAGGCTAGCAAAATAGGACAAAGGAAAATCCCCAGTGTCACAGGTTACCACAAGGCATTGGGGACTCTGCAGGAGAAGCAAGAGCTCCATTAAAATACTTGACAAAAAACAGCAGTATGGCTTGCATAGAATGGTTGAGTGCTCCTGTAACAAATCCTCCAAAAATCACTTATCGCTGAAAACAGCAAGGAAAAAAAGGAAATTGGTTGTCTGTGTGCAGATTTTCCATGTCATGTGTCGCCGTCGCCTACCACATCGGTAGCTCACCAAAAATGTCAGAATAAATACAAAAAAAGAAAACCTTCACTGTTTTCTGAGTTTGGTGGATTTATTTGAGCTTCAGAGCATCTGGCACTATATGAGAGTATTTTAATTTCTGCACTGGGCTTCAGTTTGTTTACTGCTGTCTGTCAGTACTTGCAGGAGAGAAACAATATCCCCTCCTATGACACTTTTTAAGTAGTTGAGTAGTAGCCTGGTGGATAGTCAGTGAGCTTAGAACCAGAGAAACCAGTATTCAAATCCTTCTCATAGTCCTTGTGACTTTGGGCAAATCACGTTTCCCTCCATTGGCCCAGGTACAAATGTAGGTGTCGGTTTTCAAAGGCGTTTCTCCCGTTAGCGGCACTTGCTAACCAGAAAAGTGCCATTGAGAGCGACATTCAGCTGCACTTCCTGGATATGTCATTTGAATCTGGGGGAGGAGTTTGGGCAGAATCAGCACTTAGCAAGATAGTGGATAAAGTTAGGAAATGTATCCAGTTAGCTATCTGGATAGTTTTGATATACAGTTGGTGGCTTACATTAATCCTTGAGATATCAATCTAATTCCAATCAATCATTGTTTGGAATCAATTGATCCATGACTCCATGATATCTACTTAAAACTCAACACACAAAAGTTGCAAGCATTGTGGATCTCCAGAAGCCTCATGATGCCAACTCTTGCCCCAGTGCTGTGCAGTAGTCGTATACCATTCTTAGAGCACATTTCTATTCTGGGCATTACTTTTGATTCTCAATTTAATTTCAAGGAACAATAGCCACAGTATCCAAATCCTCTTATCTAGCCCTTAGATGCATTCGGACAGTAAGATTGTTTTTGCAATCATCAGCCCCTCATACTCTGATCCACGCCTCAGTTTTGAATCAATCTGATTACTGTAATTCCCTTTATAAAGGTATGTCACCTTCTACCATAAAAAGGCTTCAGATTGCACAGAACACAGCAATGAAAATTGCTTTTTCCACCAGTTAATACAACTATGTAACACCGCTACTTGCTCAAAAACACTGGCTTCCCCTTACGTATAGAATAAAACACCCCTCCCAATGTAAACACCACTATCCCTGGCCTACATCTCTTCCACCCATACTCCGCTGAGCACATCGAGGACACCATAAGGAGGATCACCACCACCACCTCCCCAGTCGATCCATGCCCTTCACATTGGATTAAGTCAGTCCTCTTTGACCTAAGCACTTTCATTGTGAGAATCGTGCACCTCTCCTTTTTCATAGGTCTGGTCCCTGCACCTCTAAAAACCACCACCATCAGACCTCTACTAAAAATTTCCAAGCTGGACCCTTGTGACTTAAACTCCTATAGACCCATTTCCATCCTCCCCTTCTTGGCTAAAATAACAGAGAAACTAGTCCAGCACCAAATCCAGGACCATATTGATGCCTATGCTCCTCTAGACCATCAACAGCATGGATTCCGCCAACAATACGGTGTCGAAACCTACTGATCACTCTCCCTAACAATCTCATTATGGGCATGAACAAAGCGAAACAGGGATTCATCCTAATATTCCTGGATATCGCATCGGCCTTTGACACAGTCTGTCATAATCTCTTGCTTGCGTAATTACAGCAGAAGAGCGTACAGAACTTGGCCTTAGAATGGTGTAGATCCTACTTGACTGACCGTTAACAGATAGTATGCTTAGGTGCTCAAACATCATCAGCCTACCAGCAAACACAAGGGGCACTGCAGAGTTTATCCTTATCTGCCCTGCTGTTCGGCTTATACATCCAGCTGATTTGCGACATAATCCAGTTTTACAGCATACTTTACCACATCTTTACTGATGATGTATTGCTTTATACTCCTTTCACCTCGGATAGTCCCAGTTACACCAAAATCACTGAATGCTTTAATGCTTTCTCGGACTGACTGGGTACACACAGCCTGAGGGTGAATTGTAAGAAGACTGAAATGCTGTTCATCACCAAAGATCCATCCTTCATACCACCTACTTACTTACGGGTGAAAGATGCAGAGCTGATAGCAAAGTGAGAGGTGTGGTACCGAGTATCACACTGGATCAGCATCTGAGCATGGAATCACACATAAAAATTATTACCAAGGCAGTATACCATAAAATAAAAACCTTCTGTCAACTATGGCCTTTGTTAGAGGCTGCCGACTTCCACACTATATTTCAGGCACTTATCATTCCACACTTTGACTACGCGAATATCATCCTTCATGGCCTTCCAGCCTGCGCACTTCATCCTTTCCAATTGACCATGAGCACTGCCGTCCAAACTTTGTGTGATGCCTCCATTCATGAACATATTACACCCTTCCTGGCACAACTGCATTGGCTCCCTATAGTTGGCCGCCTAAAGTACAAAGCCCTTCTAATGACATTTAAAGTCCTGCACAGCCTCTCCACAATCTTCCTGGAGGAAATCCTGCAATGGACTCCGAACAATAGAATGAGAAGAGCAATCATGGCTAATATGTTTACCATCCCATCAGCAATAAGAAAAAGCTCACAAGCTGCTAGGAACAGAGCATTCTCACTATATGTGCTATATCTCTGGAACTCCATCCCTGCCCCAATCCGGGCCATCTCCGACCTGTCAACATTCAGAAAAGCAAATAAAGACCCACCTCTTCCAACTACGTTATGACCATATAACATAGTTTTGCTCTGATCCTGCCTACTAGCCATCTATGCATAGTCCACTAACCAGCCTGTAGATAGCTTACTCTGTTTTACCCGAGTTGACAACCCAGGTTTAATGTATAAGGTTAACTGTTTAGTGTATTATCTAATGTCAAAAGAACATAAGATATGCCATACTGGGTCAGACCAAGGTCCATCAAGCTCCGTATTCTGTTTCCAACAGTGGCCAATCTAGGTCACAAGAACCTATCAGTTTCCCCAATGCTTGTATTGAGTCAAGCAGTTTCGCCATTGCTTGTATTGGGTCAAGCACTGATATCCCAGGTCCCTTTTAATAATGGTTTATGGACCTTTCCTCCAGGAACTTGTCCAAACCTTTTTTAAACCCAGCTACACTAACAAATTCCAGAGTTTCATTACACAATGAGTGAAAAAATATTTTCTCTTATTAGTCTTAAACAGGTTACCCTGTAGCTTCATTGCATGCCCCCTAGTCTTTCTATATTCTGATGATGTAAACAATTGATCTACATTTACCCGTTCCACTCCACTCGTTAATTTATAGACCTCTATCATATCTCCCCTCAGTCATTTCTTTTCCAGGTTGAAGAGCCCTAACCTTTTTAGCTTCTCTTCATAGAGATATCCTTCCATTCCCTTTACCATTTTGGTGGCTCTTCTCTGTACCTTTGCTAATAATGCTATATCCTTTTTAAGATACGGCGACCAGAATTGCACAAGGTGCAGTTGCAGCATGGAACAATACAGAGGCAATATAATATCCTTTGTTTTATTTTCCATTCCTTTCCTTATGATACCTAGCATTCTATTTGCTCTCTTGGCCACCGCTGCACACTGGGTGGAGGGTTTTAAAATGTTATCCACGATGATGCCTACATCTTTTTCCTGGGTGGTGGTTTCTAATATGGAACCTTGCATCATGTAACCATAGTTTGGGTTGTTCTTTCCTAGGTGCATAACTTTGCACTTGTCCACATTAAATTTCATCTGCCATTTGGATGCCCAGTATTCCAATTTATCAAGATCCCCTTTGCAGTTTTCCGCAATCCTCATGGGTTTTAACAACTTTAAATAGTTTTGTGTCATCTGCAAATTTGTTAACCTCACTCGTTATTCCCATTCCTAGGTCATTTATGAAAATGTTAAAAAGCAGCAGACCCAGCACAGATCCCTGGCGTACTCCACTATTCACCTTTCTCCATTGGGAAAATTAGCCATTTAGCCCTACCCTCTGCTTTCTATCTTTTAACCAGTTCCTGATCCACAATAGTACACTGCCTCCTATCCCATGACTTTTTCGTTTTGCCAAAAGTCTCTGATGAGGGACCTTGTCAAAGGCTTTCTGAAAGTCCAGATGCACTATATCAATTGACTCACCTTTGTCTACCTTTTTATTCACACCGTCAAAAAAACATAAAAGATTAGTAAGACAAGATCTTCCTTGTCTAAAGCCATGTTCACTGTCTCCCATTAAGCCATGACTATCTACATGTTCAGTAATTTTGTTCTTTATGATAGTATCTACCATTTTTCCCAGTACTGATGTCAGGTTCACTGGTCTGTAGTTTCCCGTATCACCCCTGGAACCCTTTTGAAAAATTGGCGTTACATTGGCCATCCTCCAGTCTTCAGGTATTACAGATGATTTTAATGACAGTTCACAGATTACTAATAGCAGGTATGCAATCTCATATTTCAGTTCTTTCAGCAACCTTGGATGTACACCATCTGGTCCAGGTGATTTGCTACTCTTCAGTTTATCCGTTTATTCTGTTTTACAATTGTTATATGCAAAGCCTGTTCTATGTAAAGTGTTAAACCTTTTTTTTTTTTGTAAACCACACTGATTTTGAAATAGTGTGGTATATAAAAATCAAATAAATAAATAAAGATTTAGAATATGGTTCACAGGGTTCTGAATTCTAGAATACCTCTCCTGTGTACTCACTCCCACTATGTCTTTTCAATCTCTCAAAATAGAAATTTGCTTATTATTTCTTCTCTGATCATGGCATGTTTAGAGTCAAGTTTAGCTCCCACCCTCTGCAATTGTATTTCATATTTCCTATATTCCAAAACCTCATTTCAAATATTTAATGCAGGATTGAAAACCTACTATTTTAGCCTAGCCTTCAACATGGGTGATGATAGTTATGGGGTTTTTGGGCCCGAACACATATAGTGGGCTGCAATCTTCATTCCACTTTCCGTATTCTGTCATCCTTCTGCTTTCTTCTTTATTGTCTTTTTTTTTCTTCATTAGTGATTATATAATGTGCTGTAGACTGTCCTGGTTTGTCTCTAGCATTGAGCAGTATAACAACTGTTGCCAATACTGCCACTATCTGGATAGTGCTGGCGGTAAGTACTGAATCCGGATATTCAGCATCAGTCACTGTCTAGATACTTGCGCTGAATATCAGGATTTTTACAGTTGTGATGGTAGGCATTTTAAAAAGACTCAACCACTGAGGCTAAGAGGGGCATTTCACATAGGATGTACAGGGCATTTTCAGGATGTCCAGTGGGGGATGTGCAGAAAGTGTATGTGCATAAGAACATAAGATATGCCATACTGGGTCAGACCAAGGTCCATCAAGCCCAGTATCCTGTTTCCAACAGTGGCCAATCTAGGTCATACGCACCTAGCAGTTTCCCCAAAAAACACAGGTTCCGCAATGCTTGTACTGGGTCAAGCATTGATATCCTGGGTCCCTTCTTAATAATGGTTTATGGACCTTTCCTCCAGGAACTTGTCCAAACCTTTTTTAAACCCAGCTACACTAACAGCCTTTACTACATCCTCCGGTAACAAATTCCAGAGTTTGATTACACGTTGAGTGAAAAAATATTTTCTTTTATTAGTCTTAAATAGTTTACCCTGTAGCTTCATTGTCTGTCCCCTAGTCTTTCTATATTCTGATAACGTAAACAATCGATCTACGTTTACCCATTCCACTCCGTTCATTAATTTATAGACTTCTATCATATCTCCCCTCAGCCGTCTCTTTTGCATGTTAAAGAGCCCTAACCTTTTTAGCCTTTCTTCATAGGAGTATCCTTCCATCCCCTTTACCATTTTGGTGGCTCTTCTCTGAACCTTTTCTAATAAAGCTATATCCTTTTTAAGATATGGTGACCAGAATTGCACACAATATTCAAGGTGCGGTCTCACCATGGAATGGTATAGAGGCATTATAATATCTTTTGTTTTATTTTCCATTCCTTTCCTTATGATACCTAGCATTCTATTTGCTCTCTTGGCCGCCGCTGCACACTGGGCTGAGGGTTTTAACATGTTATCCACAATGACGCCTAAATCTTTTTCCTGGGTGGTTTGTTTCTAATGTGGAACCTTGCATTGTGTAACCATAGTTTGGGTTGTTCTTCCCTAGGTGCATAACTTTGCACAATGTGATTTCAAAACCAAGAGTGTGGATGTTCAGGCTGGTAGCAAAACAGAACGTTGGACGTGCACTGAAACTCCACCAGCGCACCAAGAAGACCGGTGCGGGAAGACCAAGCTGCCCCGATGTCGTCTCACCGCTCCGGCATCCACAACTTCAAAGTGTCCTACTCATCAGGTACGCCCACGCATAGGGGCCATGTTGGCATGAACCTTGGGCGTGAAACACTATAAGAACTACAGCCCAGCTCAGAGCCCTCACAAACTCTACTCCCACCCCCTCCCTCTCTCTCACAGTGACATACACACTTCTAGCTTTCTCACTTTTCCCTTGTTCCTTGAGCCCCCCCCCACCCTTCCCAGTCACCACACCAATTCTTTCAACATGCCCCTCCCCCATCTATACCCCCAAACACACCATTACTGCACACCCCAAGAACTCAAAATCCTAGACACATCATATACATGCCCCTCCTCCAGGAGCCACCACACACACTAATCACCCCCGCAAGGAACAACCAAACACACACAATCAACTGTGCTCTCATTAAAGCACATTATAAAAAATCCCAGTCATCTGCGACCGCACTTCAGAATAGAAGATTAACATTCTCTGCATAACCAAATCAGTGCTCAAGGACTCAGACACTGTACTCATTGACCAAATCACCCCACTGAACTACACCCTTCACCACTGCTCAAGAACCAATAAAAGGGGAGGAGGAGTCCTCATCATTGCAAAATCTAACCTCTACCTCTGCTCATAATCAACCCATAGCTCACACCCAGCCACAGCTATTAGCAACCTACTACGCAGCTCGACACAAACAACCTCAATCCCCTACCCCCCCCCCCCCAACCATCAGTCACACATGCCCACATCCCCTTCTGGCACACTTTCAAAGCATAAGTAACGTAACTATAGAATCCATAAAAAACCTCAACACAACTACATCCCCCTCTTGACCCCTGCCCTGCAAACAGATTAAAACTGACAACCAACAAAATCACACCCCTCATCACAAAGCTCACACAGACCTCAGTGAGACAAGGTATCATGCCTGACTGCTTAAAATTCTCCTCAATCTGTCCCATCCTCAAAAAAACCTCATCTAGATCCCCTCGACCCCTCAGCCTACAAACCCATAGCTAGCTTACCTTTTATAGCAAAAGTAATTGAGAAAGCTATACAACACCAACTACAAGACCCATAGACAAACACAACATACTTGATGATCAACAACATAGCTTCCATCCCCATCATGGAGTAGAGACACTTCTGACCTCCCTCCTCAATAAACTCATACAAGAGATCCAAAGTCAAATCACGGTTTCACCCTCTTATTCCTGGACATTTCAGCAGCCTTCGACACCATCAACCACAACATCCTAATTTAACAACTACAAGCAATCAGAATAGAAGGCACAGTCCTAAATTGGTTTCAATCCTACCTCACAAAACTTCAGCAACAAATGAACATCAGAACCTGCTCTTCAGCACCATATACCCAAACTCAGGGTGGCCCACAAGGCTCCACACACTCTGCCATGCTTTTCAACATCTGCATGCAATCACTCTGCGAAATCCTCTGAGCCTACAAAATATTCTTCCATATATATACTGATGACATTATGTTATTCACTCCCTTCAACACCGCCCACCCATCACACCACACCCTACAAAAATGTTTTACAGATGTTATGACATGGTTTGAACAAACTACCTGTCAATAAACCTTAAGAAAACAGAGGCACTATTCATCACCAAGGACAAGACATTCACCCCCCCCCCCCCCACAACCATCACGCTGGACAACTATGACATCCAAGTCAAGAATGAAATCAAATACCTCGGTATCACCCTCGACCAGCTTCTAACTTTCAAACCACAAATTGCCAAAACACCAAGAACAGTTTACTTCAAGATCCATGCTCTGCAACATTTCCGCCCACTGTTAGAACCCTCTGACTTCAGATCTGCCCTTCAGACCCTCATCATCCCTCACATTGACTACTGAAACTCCATATACAGTGGACTCCCATAATCTACCCTCTACCCCCTTCAAATAGCCTTCCACACCGCAGCCCATACAATTCAAGGTACAATCAAAACCAACCAAATCACATCCATCCTAAAACACCTCCACTGGCTCCCATTTCCAGCCAGATTACAATACAAAGCTCTCCTACTAACTTTCAAAACCATTAACCATCTCTCTTCCACCCACCCCCGAATGCTCCTTCACATCCACTCATCAACCAGACCCAAGAGAAAATCCACCACAAACACCCTAGCAATACCAGCCAAAAAACTATCAGCAAGCCTGCCTGAGATCATTCAAACTATACACCCCATCTTTCTGGAATTCCCTTCCGGATGACAGCAGGAACTCTTCCAACCTCACCAAGTTCAGAAACCCACCTGTTTGCACAACACTTCGCTAATGTTACTTAACCATTATTAAGCTACCACAGATGGGTATCCACCTGCATGTAAATAGTTCACTTTCTCCATGTTTACTTAATGTTTTTGTACAAAGTTCAGAGTTCTATGTAAACTCAGTTTGACTTGTTCCATGTACACCACTTTGACACGGTGAAAAGTGGTATAAAATTCCAGCTAAAAAACTAAAATAAATACATAAATAAATGGAATCACAGGGAGGACGAGGCACCTGCACAGCCAATCCATGTGAAATACAGCTACAAGGATGCCCAGGGTGCCATCCAGCTATATGGGCCCATGGACTTTCAGGTGCAAGTAATGATATGAAAGCACATACAGCAACTTATGGCCAGAGCACGAGGGCCAGTGGAGAAGTTGGCAGCATGTTAGGCAGGCTCTCCAACTTCTCCCGTATGGAGACCAATGTCTGTGCCATCTCATGTGAACGAGAAACTCCTCTATCTGCCCTGTGAAAGACAGTCAGACTGGCGACAGGTCCACATGACATGGAGAGCAATCTGCTAGACCCTGCAACAGTAAGATTCATTGGAAACAGGGCAAGGGCATCAGCAGGGGCAGGAGGGAACTGCATGGCAAGGAAAAGCGGCAGCAGTATCGAAGGTCTCATCCAGAGGGAGCACCGTGTAAGTCAGGGCAGCAGGGTCACACAGGGACAATGAGTGAAGGCACAACAATAGACGATTGACCATGGCCGGAAGAAGGGCAGAGTTAGCTGAGCGATGAAATGGCAGAGGCGAATAGAGATGTATGATGCTGGTGAGTACGATGGAAAGATAGCAGGTGAGAAAGGCAGGGAAGCACTAACCATGGCATGAATCTTCTGCCTCTCCATACTTACCATGAGGCCCCTCTGGGCTCTGGAGTTCAGGACATCCTGAAGCACCAACAAGCTCTGAGTCATGAGGTGCAGCGGTGCTTTACTGCTATTGCCTTGGCCCAGGACCTCATGGTTGGGCATCTAGAGGGCATCAGAGCAGAGCTGAGAGCCCTGACACATGCATTCATGGCCAAGATGGGGCCTCCACCCTATCTCAATGTCACCCGCTCCCGGGGGGAGGGCACCAGCTAAGGGGAAGGGAACAGGCCACAATTAGGGATACACGGTTCCAAAGCGACAATAAACACTCCAGTTAAGTGTTCATTACCTCTGTGTCTGAGTCATCTTTCCCCTCTCCAGACATGCATGCCAATAGTACCTGACATGCCTGAGCTCTGCACTCACTGCCATTTGGACTGAAAACAGTGGTGGGGCAAGGGCAGGCAGCATGGGGGGGGGGGGGCTCTATTTTTTTTGCACGCTGTGTGGCTGCACTGCTTGCACAGGACTAGGTAGGACTAGATATAGCGCTGCACACTGCATATTTGCTTACCTCCACCTACACCAATGGGGTCCCACCACTGCACACCCCTCTCACCCACCTCTGCCAACCCCTGTGCTTCCACCACCAACACACAGTGCTGTGCGTTGTGGACACTGATGGATAAGGACACACGCACAGAAACACATGGCAAGCAGACACACAAACACTCTCCTCTACTCCTCTGCCCCTGCACTCACAGATCAATGCCCACTACCACTCCGCACGCTTTTCCAGTGACAGGTTTACCTTGTGCAGACACTGGGATCAGGGGTCCTGGTTTGGCAGTGGGGGGATAGGGGTAGGACAGGTGCCTGTGGCCGGGGTAGGAGGTGAGGGGTGTTATTGTGGCTGGGTCAACAGGGAAAGACATAGAGGTGGTCATTCTGACGCACAAATAGCGGGGGTCCATCCCCACTATTTGTGCCAGCTCCTGCCCCTGTATAACATCCCTGCCAGTTGTGCGGGGAAGTTAGTCGGGGGCGGGGAATGGGCAGCCTGGGGGCAGAGAGTGGGTGGGCAGTGGGCAGTCACCAGCTCTGGACGTACAGGGCCAATTCTGATATCAGCCCTGTATGTCCAGGGCCAGCGAATTGGCTGGGGAAGTTATTCCACCTCCGAGGTGGAATAACACCCCTGGGCATTTTTTTCCTGTGGAGTCAGTGCACGGAAGGGGTTGTAGGGGTAAAGTTAATGCCATGCAGCCCGACCCAGGCCTTAGGAGGCCGGATCAGGGGTCGGTCGTGGGGAATTAACTTTGTTGGGCAACGGCCAGCATCGCGGCTTTTAAATGGAGCCGTGGTGCCATAGCAATGAGACGCCATGGCACCGTGGCTCCATTTAAAAGCCCTGAGTTAGCCGAGCTATCGCTGTATGTGCAGGCCTTAACTGAATTGCAGCCCCAGCCTGCACGTACAGGCCTGTTTGCGATTCTGATCCCACGGGGTTAGACGTGCCCTGTGGGATCAGAATCGTGAACTCCTTTGTATGTCCGGGTCTGCCCGGACGTACAAAGGAGTTGTACGTCACAATCAGAATCGGGCCCAGAAGGCACAGGTTTGTGAACAGGGGTTCACAGAACATGGCACGAAGCAGACAGGACCAACAGACAGGACTCCTCTCTCTCTCTCTCTCTCTTTCACACTCCACCTAGCACAATCACATTTGCAGTTAGCATGAAAAGCAACGTCTTTTACCTGTTTGTGCTTTATAGAAGGTCTAGGCCAGGACATCTGGCTGCCGCGTGCGACACATCTAGTATGCTATACGAAATAAACTTTGGGTGTCTGTGTCCTGGCTCCCCCCTTGCTGCACCCCAGAACACTCTTGGACACACCCATTTTCTATGTCCCAGCTGGAAATACGTCCACATTGCTCATTTTGGATGTCCAAACCACACCCATCTTGTAAAATAACTCTCTATATGTTAGTCAATTATAGTAGTTTCTAATCCCTCTGAGAAGAGGGAAATGTCTACTGTACCTGAATGTAATTCATCTTGAGCTACCAATTAACAGATTTGACCAAACAAAAATAAATTAATAAATAAATAAAAGAGCCTCAGCATTGTCTTGCTGACTGTTGGGTATGAAGGGGTTGTGGAGAGAGGCAAACAGGCAAGAAAACCATAAGAACAGGGAGGCAAAGAGAAGGCGCAGGAGAGGAACAGAAGGACACAGAGGAGGTGATGAAAGCGAGCGTGAGGTTCAGTGCTGAATTTCAGTGCCTAGGGCTTACAAAGGAGGGAAAAAATTCTAAAAGCAGAAAAATAAGGAAAATAATAAGGAAAAAAATTGTGAGACAGAAATGAAGGTGTTATTTTAAAAGTGCTATTCATGATTTGGATGTCTGCACATGGGCATGCAGATGTCCTCGGAGCTATTTTTAGTGTTGCCAAGTTATCCAGTTCCAGGAGAGAGATTTGAAGCCATTTCTGGATTTCTAACAGTCTCATTCTGATGCATTATGGGACCTGCAGCACTGATTTTAATGGATAAAATCAGGGACTACAACTACCACACTGAACTGTAATTCAAATTTAAAACCAGAACTGACAAAGAAAACTCCTGAAACTGGGTAACTTGGCAACCCTGCATTTTAGAAGCAGGGTCTGTGGATGTCCAGGTCTAAATGGGGGCATGTTGGAGGTGTAGCTGAGGTGTTCCTAAAAACCTGGATGTCCCCTACCTGATCTCAGAAATGCCTTGGACATCCTGAATCATGTCTAAAGTTAAGCCTGTTCCAGGCATGAACAGGCATCTAAAACATGCTCATTTTTTCAGGCAAACTTCTGGAAGGTGTGAAAAAAGAGCTAATCTTACACCCCTTGTATTTTATACTATGTCAATGAACACTGACGGGGAATGGGGGCTCATGTTTTCACTTTGCTATGATACTAGGAGTCCCCTTGCTTGAGATGGATGTTCCTGACCCAAGTGTCCCTAATGGGGATTGTGGGCCTGGTTTCCCCACAAAGTGTCCCAAATATTACCAATTGCCTGGGCACATGGGAGCCGTACACCAGGAAAATAAAAACTCAGATCACAGTTACTTGTCAGCAAAACGCTTTTATTTAGTACAAGTAAAAAGCTGTAAGCACAGATACACAAGTCTGTCTTAGGGATCTGAGTACGGGCAGCATTCTTTACCTCCACAGTGGTGAGAAAGAGAAGGCCGCCCTGAGCTCTGTAATTGCTTTCTTATATACACTATACCCCCTGTAGCAATTCCTGCACAAAAGTCTTGTTCTGTGTTTCTGTGCTGTCTGCAAAAGTTTGCTAGTGTTGCTTGCAAAAGTCAGAGCTGTCTGCAAAAGTTTGCAAAGGCTTCTTCCCTGGGATCCTCCCTTAATTATCAGGTCGTTTGTAGCTCATGTTACAAGGCCAGCTTATCTGTACAGTGACTGCAACTCCCTGCTTCCTTTGTTCTGTACATGATGTAGCATTTTTTGGCACTATTTTGTAATCTTCAGGGCCTAAAGTATTTCTTCTCACCAGTTCCCTTCTGGCATGGCCTATTTTCAGCCTGGGCCTATCCCTTGCACACATCTGTCCAAAGTGTGTCCCTTTAGGCTTTATTATAGCAGGCCGCAGATACTCTCTCTTCTGTAGCCCACATGCATTTTTTCTTCTGTGCCAATCTGTGTAGCTGTGTACAGTGTACCGTTCAAGCAGACAGGGGTACAGTCACATAAAGCAAGAGGCTGAGCTGAATCCTAGACCTAAACCAAATTATCCCCACAGGATGTCTATGTGGCCGCCTGTATGTATATCTAGATCAGGCAGGTCTATGCTCCTGAAATCATCTGGAGACAAACACATCCCTGGCATATTCTGCCCTGGTCATCCCCAATTTAACTTGGATGTCTTTTCTAAAATCCCCCTCTTAATATAACTAAAACTGCAAAATTACATTTCAAAAAAATAATTACAGAATTTCTGGGCATTTCCTATGAAAGTTTCTTTCTTTGGCTTTTCTTTTCAGCGAAATCTTTAATAATGTTCTCAAAGGGCCCAATATTCAATTAGGCAGTCTATGTGCCATTACGGCCCCTAACCCCGGATATTCAATGCCAGGGTCATATGTGGCCCCAGCATTGAATATTCGGGTTTGCTGCACATGCCGGAAGCCAAATTAGGCCCAAGGATGTATTATCGCTGCTGCCCAGTTAGCTCCTGCGCCTTAAAGATAGACGAGTGTTTTCCTCGTCTATCTTTTTGGCGCAGGTCACTAACCAGACAGCATGCAATATCGCTGCTTGTCGCCACCTCTGCTCCTCCCCGGAATGCCTCCAACACACCCTGATGCTAAGCCATGTAACTACCCTTTGAATATCGGGCCTAAAGTCTATATTTTGGACTGAAAGTCCTTGGGCCTACGAACACCAAAATCTAGTCCTGGGAGTTATTAAGGGCTAAGGGCACAGGACATGGAAGGAGAAGCAAGATTTGAAAGTCATTAGCCTAAATACAGAGAGGATATTCAAAAGGATAAACCCCTGTCAAAACTAGATATTCAGCACCAGATGCAGGATAAGCTTTGATGCTGAATATCTGGTTTTAATTAAAGTGGTGGTGGCCAGGAGCTTTAAAAGCACTGACCACCACCACCGAATATCGGCCCCACAGAGTAACTAAGGCCCAGCTTTCTATAATGCCCTCAAGGAAATTCATGAAGGGATTGAAGAATACTGGTGGTGTTGGGGGACCCCTGTGAAACTCTCACACAAGCTTCCTGGATTTTGACTCCTGGGAGCCTTGCTTCATATTCTGTGACTGCCTTGCAAGCATCAAAGAAAACCAATTTAGAATAGTAAGTACCCTGTATAACCATGCCTAAACATAAAGACTTACAGTTCTCTGACTCTGCAAGCTGAAGTGGTTGCCATCAACATAGTGACCTCCCAGGTCAGGTATTTGAGTTATTAAGAATTAAGAGGCTCAAAGAATGCTTTCATTAGCCGGAGGCTAGAAACTCAAAAAGGTTTTCATCAGTTATGTTAAGGTTTCATGGCACTGTAGGTGGCTTGAGGAGGTTTCAAATAAAGAAAGCCCCCAAAAAAATCTTACAAATAAAGGTTGTACAAAAATAAGTTTCCCTTCTATATAATGATGGTATGCAGCAGTTGCATTGAGGCATGGCCTGTCAGAGTTATTTTAGAGATATGTAGAAAGTAATTCAACAATTTTTGCATGGGACAGGAGTCTAGGGATTTACCAGCCAGGAAACCTCCTCATCCTAGAATCATAACACCTAATGAATTCCTTTCTGAAAGCCAAAAGCATTTGAGATACTAAGTTGGAGAGATCAAAAGACTATATTATCTTACGTTTAACATGCAAGCTATGTGAGCAAGTGACTGGAAACTGCTGTTATAAAGCAATCTCTGGTTTTCCAGTATCAAGAACTGGAGATATTTCTAGCCTGATTAGTTTCCTGTTGGTTAAATCTTGAAGAATCAGAAATCAAATCTGTCTTGGCCAAAAAGGAGCTCTGAGAATCATAGTGTTTGGTCTCTTAAGATTTTTGTGTTTAGAGGTATTTGAGGTTACACCCAGAGAACATTTCCTCAGTGTACTAGGAATGCACCTGATGCTGGTCTGTTCTCTGATCTCCTTCAGGAGCAGAGTGCTGGTTCCTTCCTTTTCTGAATCACTAAAAACTGGTCCCATCTCCGGAGTTCCCCACATAGAGAAGATCGTGTTCAATATGCTCTGACTCTGGGATCACTTGTGAGGATCTAAATAGTGACTCAGCCTTTGCCTGACAGATAAGTGGTTCTTAGGATTGTCCATATGAAATGGCGCAACTCTATGGTCCTGGTACAGGAGGGCTCTAGTTTCTTCCTAGTTGTTTAGGGAAACATGTCTATCTTATTGCCTGTCTGGCTTAGAACAATTTGACTGGCCATCTGATTTCTGAAAACCTTTAGTATATAATGTATTGCCTTTAGGGGTATGTTTACTAAACCGTCCTAATGTCACCGGCGAAAATCACAGCGATAATGTGAGCAATGCTATATAAGGAAGTGGGCGCACCAGCGTCAACGTAGCAATCACTGTATATCATGCGATAGAGGGTGCCTTGGCTCGTTACGTACGGTAACCTTAATTTCGTGGCAGCTCTGTGAGAATATCTATAGAGGTGTAGCCCACTGGTTAATACAATGACTACCGAGCCAGAGGTCATGGGTTTGATCCCTCTGAGATCTCATCTAATAAGGCTGTCCAAGGCAATCCCTTTTGCTACCTGTAACAGTCAGACACATCTCTACAATCTGTGCTGCCAGCAGAAACACCCTCACCTCAGTGCCGTAACCTAAAGCGCCCTATAGGGTGCACTATAAGACGCCCCATAGGGCACATTATAAAGTGCCTTGTCTGCCAAGGCACTTTATAATGTGCCCTATAGGGTGCTGTATAATGTGCCCTACAGGGCACCCTATAAAGCACCCTATACAGCGGCAGACAGGGCGCCCTATAGGGTGTTTTATAGGGCACATTATACAGCGCTTGGCTGACAAGGCACTGTATAATGTGCCCTTTAGGTTACTGCACTGAGGTGAGGGTGTTTTTGTTCACAGCACAGATTGTAGATATGTGTCTGACTGTTACAGGTAGGAAAAAGATTGCCTTAGACAGCTGTATTAGATGAGACCTCTGAGGGATCAAACCCATGACCTCTGGCTTGGCAGACAGTATATTAACCAGTGGACTACACCTCTATAGCATTCATCACAGCACTGGCTGGCTACAGAAAGACTGCAGGTCACTGTACGAAATGTCTGCTGTGGTTTACCAGGATAGGGTAAACCCATCAGTACCCATGATGCAATGCACATGCAGAACAACAGTCTACATCTGATCACAGGATGGGGCATGTCCCTCTACAGCACCTCAGCCTGGTAGGGGGAACTGACCGTGTGTGTTACTGGCACAGAGTATCTACAGACCGTGTCATTTTGTGGTCCCTGTGCTCACCCTGAGGGTGAGGTGAGGTGCCCAGCACCAGGTCCGCAGTACCCGGCCTGGCTGAGATAGGCTATGCTGCAGGTCCCTATCAGTGCCAGTGTGTATCAGGTAGTCATTGCAGACACACCTAGGATGCTTCTGTGTCTATCTGTATTCCCCAGTCACGTCTAGCCCTTGTGGACTATGACGCACCCAGAATAATGCATATACTGTGTGGTTGCTATGGTCACTTGTTATAAGAGCAGGGGGGTGCCTGGACCCACATGCGGATTATGTAGTACCACCTACCAACCTGCCCTTTCTGGGTCAGGGTGGGGGACAGGATCTGCTACCAACAGAACCACACTCTACTGTACATCTTTGCAATGGAGGCAGTAGAGGGACATGATGAAGGGCTGTGGGACCAGCAACTACAGTCCTGCTGGGGAAAGGGCTCCCTCCAGTGCAGTCAATGCAGATCTGTACCTATCACATAGGGCACAGGCAGACAAGCCTTAGGCCTGGAAAAGTTCAGCTGCCCCCTATCACACTCTGGCATTCACCAGTAAAGGGCACAGTCAGTCTTCACCCGCTGCACCCTGCAAGGTGTTCCAGCCATACACATGCTAATTGCAGATAGTCTGCTAGATAGTACATAGTGCATGTTCCTGAAGGAACTGTGTGCACGCAGAAGTGGGTTGTAAACACAAACACCAAGCAGGTATGTCAGTGATTGAGCCCCAGAAAAGAGAACTCACAGATATCACTTAATATAAACACTGTACAGCACTATGTGGGAACCTAGACATGCCATGGTCATTGCTCAGTCAGGGTGAGAGTGGCTTCCCAGCATAACATGCTGTGGCCACCCTGTCCGTGCAGGTGGTGGTCGGGCACTACAATGTCCCAGCCATTGCCCTATGCAAATGCATTCTGCCCAGACCACCCTATCCGGACCATACCTATAATACCTTGCTCCTCATTATGCACATTGGCAGTCTAACACTGGAAACTGTGCAAGCATTGTGAGCTCTGGAAGGTGTAGGCAGCCACAAAACACTAGATAGATATACACAAACTCCCACACCTATTTCAGCATTGTGCAAAGATAGAGGTGGTTGGCAGCCCTGGCTGCCACAGCAGTCCTGGGCACAGTGCAGGCATTGCTCTGGTACTCAATACTGTTAGGGTCACCCTCCGAGGTGGTAAAAACTGTCAGAAACAAAAAATGAAACACACTCCACAGATATCAGAAAGGTTGCTATGGTGAATCTCTGTTAACATACTGTGTTTAATTTAGGATTTGTTATCTGACATTAATCATAGCAACCTTTTGATATATATGAACATGTTTCCAAGTTTATGACCGCATTCCTAAGGTATGCAGGTGCTAGTACTGGTAAATGCTGCTCCGCGCAGGGCCCAACAGCCTGACTCTCCATGAGGCTTTGGAGAGTAGAGCCTGTGGGTGTGGGTGTTTGTGCCCCTGTTGGCCGATGCTCTAGGACAGAGGTTCCCAACTCCAGTCCTGGTGGGCCAAACACGATTCAGGTTTTCATGATGTCCCTAATGAATATGCATGAGATACATTTGCATACAATGGGGCAGTGCATACAAATACATCTCAAACATATTTATTAGGGACAGCATGAAAACCTGAATGGTGTTTGGCCCTCCAGGACTGCAGTTGGGAACCTCTGCTCTAGGGACTGCACAAGTTTATGGTGTATGTGCTCTGTAGGGTAAAATATAGGGACATGGTCTGCAGGAGCCACAGTTGGGACTTGAACCTGTGACTGATTGTGTGTACAGCACCAAACTGTTGCCACAGAGGCAGGTCATTCCCTGGGGATACCATTACTGTTTGTCAGACAGACCTTGTCTGTTGCACTGCACTCTACCCACCTAAACAGAGCTTGGCCTTGGTCTGCTGTGGGCAGATGCCACTGCCCCCTTCACCACCAGCACCCCTCTGCCACCATGCTGACATATCCTTATGCCGGTGGTGCACAGTCCCAGGCCATCCAGTGTGCAGGTAGGCAGCTGCCTATGGTGTATAATCTGGGGTAGGGGTGCCTGCATAGACATCCATGCTTTCCCCCGGCACCGCCTGCCAATGTTATGTGCCCTTTAGGGTACCTGTTGAGTAATGTCCATTGGGGCACTGTGGGACACACACTCGTGGACATGTTTGACGTTGGTCAGTTGCTGTCTTGCTTATTTTCCATTTCTGCATTCCTATGTGCAACCTAGGCATCTGCTAGTCCACCCTGTGCCTCAGCTGTCCCACTGAATGTCCTGCCTGCAGCCCCCTGTACCCGATTTGCAGCCTCACCATAGTGCCCTTTCGTATTTTGGGCACTATGCTGTTGCTGCACATGTAGCACAACTATCACTTTTCTGGGTCTCCCTGCCTTTGCTGTACATTGCTGACTGAAATGGTTTCTCTCTCCTGCAATTGTGCCTTTAACGCGAGGTTTTCAATCACGGTAATGTTCTGCCCTACATTTCACAGTGTTAGTGTGCCTGGAACCTCTCACTACCCACTCTCCGCCCATTGACCCCTTCTCTCCGCTCTCTGGAGAGCCTTACTCCAGCCTCTGTGTGACTTAACGCCGCCAAAGACGTTATCACGCGAAAAGTAACGTTATTGCGCGATGTTATGTTATCACGCGATAAAGTCACTGCTGCAACATTAGCGCTGTTTAGTAAACATACCCCTTAGTTTCAGAAGGTTAATATGAATTTTTTTCTCTCCCAGCTCCAGTTTAATGCATCTGTTATTAACACAATTGAATTTGGTTAAATTTAGAAGAACATACCCTTGGCCAGGCTGGAATGGTACAGCCACCAAAACAAGAAGCTTCCTCAGTAAACTGATACATTCCTAAGACCCTTAAGTGTTTATTTTAATGTGCTCTTAGGGTCCATTGTGCATTTCTCTTATGGAGGCATGTTATGTGGATTAGATGAACTACTGAGGCCATAAGGCCTAACATTCCCAGCATGGTCCAGGCTGATGGCTGACTCCACCTCATGCAAAATTATGTTAGCAGGGAGTCATAGCTTTAGTTGTATCTAATAAAGCCCTTATGAATTCTAATTTGGTTGTCAGACTGAGTCTAGAATTGGGATATTTTATTTATTTCATCAATTGTTAGGTCATTTGCCCATTCATGATAAGATATACAATAACAACCAAAACAGAGTCAAATCTAACACAAAATTAGCATTATCAAAAGTTAAAAACAAATGTTAAAAAAGTCAATTAAAAGGAATATTGCAAAGGCAATAACAAACCCTAGTAACTCCAGCACCAGAATGAGAGGGTGGATAGATCAGTTTATCTTTGCCCTTAACTAGCAATTACCATAAGAAATGTGCACAGGCAGGAAAATGAGTTCTAAAACCACTACTAGATGTGTAGGAGAAAAAGGATCTCAGAAGCTGTTGAGCTGAATATGTCACAGGCATAAAATTTCCAAGCCCTCGACATATGATTGCTACATCAGTGATCCAAAAATTTCCGTGACTGGCACAAAAACGTGCTGAAGAAACACCATCTATGAGGCCAACTCAGGCATTTCCCTGACACTTCCTCAGAGGGCTATAGCATCTTCTTCATTACAGAAAATGCTGTGGGAAACAGAAAGGCATCAATATACATAAAGGGGCTTGTTTACAAAGCCGCGGTAGCGGTTTCCGATCGTTATCGGAGCCACAGCCCCATTGAAATCAATGGGGCCGCGGCTCCGATAACGATCGGAAACCGCTACCGCGACTTTTTAAACAAGCCCCAAAGACATGCACCATTGAAAACTCATTCAACTCCTCCCATGAGTCATATGTTTATCGGCAAGAGAGGAGAAGAAAAAGAAGAGATTCTTCCGCAAGTGGACAACCAAAGGAGAACAGCGGAAGTATGACCACAGCTTACCAGATGGTAATAAATAATTTTTATTAAGGACCTTAATAAAGATTATTTATTACCATCTGGTAGGCTGTGGTCATACTTCCGCTGTTCTCCTTTGTTTATCGGCAAGAGAGGCCAACATTAATGTAATAAACACTTAAGTAATAGAGCCTGGATATGCACCCGAACTTACGCCAAACTTCAATGATCATTCCAAAAGGCACAACCCAAAACAAACACACTGGCACTTATAAAACACTAAAAAGTGGTTAGCCACACCAGAACTCTAACATCAATCTGAAACTGTGAAGTTACTAACCTAACAGGGGCTCTACAAGTCAAACAACGGTAAGGATTGGAGGGTTTATTTTATTAAATTGCTAGCTCTCTGACTGAGAGCTCTTAAAAGGGTTTTTGTATATTTTTAAAGAAAAGTTACTTTCTTTTTGGTGCTTTAGTAGAAATTTCCTTGAGCAGAATAGGTTCTTGAACTCTAGTAACCTTCTCAGTTTGGGAACTGCTGACACCTATATCAGGTGTCAGTTCCCTCCCTACCCACCCCGACTCCCACCCACCCCTAGTGAGCAGTCTTGCTTTATAGGGCAACTCCCCATTTAACAAAGCACAGAGACTTGGAGCAACACATTTTGAATATAATTAAAGAGATTTAGCTGTTTTTTCTCTGAAAGAACAACTGGGAAACTGTCAGGTACTTGGTAGATCTCTCTCTTTTGCTTTAACAGATACCTAAGCTCCACGAACAGAACAATGGCTGGGAAAAATCGTATCGCTAAAGCTGTTTCCCTCATTACAGCTTCTGTCTCTGTCCAGACAAAGGTCCTAATGCCAGTTGAAGGACCGGTTCCATGTGCAGGGTGCCTGCATGTTGAAGCTCTCAGGAAACAAGTGAAGGAACTCAGAGAGGAGGTGGCGAGACTGAGGAGCATTCAAGACAGTGAGAGATACATTGATGAGATGCTTCTTGCAGCAACCAAGCTCTCCAGTAGGGGAGAAGATGTGTACCAACATAATGTCAATGGTTGGACACAAGTCACCAGGGCCTGCAAAATCACCAATCCAACTTCTCCAACCCTTGAACTGAAGAACCATTATGCAGCCCTGGAAGTGGAGGAGGTGAAAGCATACCTGGAATGGGAAGAACCAGAGCTCAAGTACCCCAACGTTGCAGAATCAGTGACCACAAGGAAGCGAAGGGTATTGGTGGTTGGAGACTCTCTTCTGAGGGGTACTGAGGCATCCATCTGCCGACCGGACTTGGTGTCCAGAGAGGTATGCTGTCTGCCTGGTACCAAAATCCAAGATGTTACGGAGAGTTTGCCGAGACTCATCAAGCCCACTGACTATTACCCAATGTTGCTAATCCATGTTGAAACAAATGATACTGCCAGGTATCCCTTGGAACGTATCAAAAGTGACTTCATGGCTCTGGGACAGAGGGTGAAGCAGTTAGGTGCATAGGTGGTGTTCTCTTCAGTCCTCCCTGTTGAGGGTAAAGGCCAAGGCAGAGAGGCTTGCATCCTGGAGATTAATACATGGCTGCATGGATGGTGTCATTGAGAGCGTTTTGGTTTCCTAGACCATGGGATGCTGTTCCGAGGGTTGCAGAGCAGAGATGGCATCCATCTGTCCAACAAAGGTCAACGCGTCTTCGGTAGTAGACTGGCTAATCTACCGAAGAGGGTTTTAAACTAGATTTGTTGGGGATGGGTCAAGAAAACCCCCAGGTAGGTGAAAGCCTCCAGGTAAGTAATACATTAAATACCTTTATGGAAATGGGTAACATGGGTAACATATGGAAAGCAGTGCGTATAAATGCCCGAAGCATGGGAAATAAGATCCCTGATGTTGAAGCTTTGGTGGGAGTGGCTGACTTGGATTTAGTGGCAGTTACAGAAACATGATTCACAGAAAACCATGATTGGGATGTAACTATACCTGGCTATACTTTATTCAGAAAGGACAGGGTAGGAGGTAGGGGAGGAGGAGTGGCACTATATGTAAAAACTACTATTAAAGCTTTGGAATTACAGAGCTTAAAAGGGAGAGAGGAGGCATTGTGGATTAAACTAGAAAGAGGGAAAGAGAAATCTATTTGCATTGGTGTGATATACAGACTTCCCTCACAAGAGGAAGAGGTGGACAGAGAGTTAATTGAAGACATACGCAGCATTGCTAGGAAAGGGGAAGTGCTACTGATAGGAGATTTCAATATGCCAGATGTTGACTGGCACATTCTTGCTGCAGTATCATCTAGAAGTAATGAGATCCTGGATTCTCTACAGGGAGAACTATTCAGGCAATTGGTAACAGACCCCACACGTGAAGGGGCCATACTGGACTTGGTGCTTACCAATGGTGAAAGTATTTCTGCTGTTGTAGTGGGAGATCATTTTGCATCCAGTGATCACCAGATGGTGTGGTTCAGTATTAGGACTAGGGCTGTTAGAATCCATACAAAGGTGAGGATCTTAAACTTTAGGAAGACTAACTTTGCCAAGTTGGGCCAATACCTCAGGGAGTCGTTAGTGGGATGGGAACAGCTGGGGGATATAGAAAAAGAAGTGGGCAAAACTGAAAGGGGATATTTTAAGGGCAACCAACCTTTTTGTTAAAATGGTAAATAAAGGTAAAAGGAAAAGGAGACTGCTATGGCTTTCAAAAGAAGTAGCTGAAAAAGTGAAGAAAAAGAGGGAGGCCTTCATGAAATACAAGAGATCACAGAGAGAGGAAGACAAACATCTATATTTGGAAAAACTTAGAGAAGCTAGCAAAGTAGTCAGGAAGGCAAAGATTCAAAAGGAGGAGGAAATAGCCAATATAATAAAATGGTGGGGATAAGACATTTTTCAGATATGTCAGTGAGAAGAGGAAGGGCAAAAGTGGTCTTGTCAGACTCAAGGGTGCTGGGAAGTAATATGTAGAAGCTGATAAGGATAAAGCGGAATTGCTTAACAAATATTTCTGTTCTGTGTTCACAGATGAAGAACAAGGAGCAGGATCTCAGAAAACACCCACAAACAGGAACAGAAGCGAGGGACATCTTGAACAATTTTCAGACGACTGTGTTCCTGAGAAACTATCTCAACTTAAAGTAGACAAAGCGATGGGACCGGATGGGATACACCCTAGAATACTGAGGGAACTTCGAGACGTTCTAGCAGCTCCACTGACTGACCTTTTCAATGCCTTGTTGGAATCGGGAGTGGTGCCAAAGGACTGGAGAGAGGCGTAAGTAAGGATGTGGTTGAAAACTACAGGTCAGTTAGTTTAACTTCGGTGGTGAGTAAATTATTGGAAATGCTTCTGAAAGAGAAAATAGTGAGGTTTCTGGAGTCCAGCGGATTACAGGATTCAAGGCGGCATGGATTCACCAGAGGCAGGTCTTGTCAGACAAATCTGATTGATTTCTTTGACTGGGTGACCAGGGAGTTGGACCAAGGGAGAGCCCTAGATGTTGTGTATTTAGATTTCAGTAAAGCCTTTGACAATGTTCCTCGCAGGTGACTTATAAACAAACTGAGCACCTTAGGGATGGACCCTAAAGTTACTGCTTGGGTTAGAAATTGGTTGTGTGGGAGGCGACAAAGTGTACAGGTAAATGGAGCTCACTCTGAGGAGAAGGATGTTATCAGTGGTGTGCCCCAGGGATCTGTCCTTGGTCCGATTCTTTTTAACATCTTTGTTAGTTATATAGCGGAAGGGCTGTCAGGTAAGGTTTGCCTCTTTGCGGATGATACCAAAATCTGCAATAGAGTAAACACCCAGGAAGGTGTAGATAACATGAGGAGGGATCTAGCTAAGCCTGAAGAATGGTCTAGAATTTGGCAGCTGGGATTTAATGTTAAAAATTGTAAGGTCATGCATTTGGGCTGCAGCAATCCAAGGGAGCAATATAGTATAGGGGGTGAAGTACTTTTGTCCACTAAAGAAGAGCGGGACCTAGACGTGGTTGTGTCTGATGATCTTAAAGTAGCTAAACAGGTAGAAAAGGTGACAGCAAAGGCTAGAAGGATGCTTGGGTGCATACGGAGAGGAATGGCTAGCAGAAAAAACGGAGGTGATAATGCCTCTGTACAAGTCTTTGGTGCGACCTCATTTGGAGTATAGTGTGCAATTCTGGAGACCGCACCTTAAAAAGGATGTGAACAGGATGGAGTCGGTACAGAGGGTGGCTACTAAAATGATTAGTGGTCTTCATTATAAAGCATATGAGGACAGACTGAAGGATCTTAATATGTACACCTTAGAGGAAAAGCGGGATAGAGGTGATATGATTGAGATGTTTAAATACTTCCATGGCATAAATGTTCAGGGAAAGAGCCTCTTTCAATTGAAAGCAAGTTCTGCTACGAGGGGACATGGGATGAGGGTGAAGGGAGATAGATTCAGGAGTGGTATGCGGAAATATTTCTCTATGGAAAGAGTAGTGGATCCATGGAATAGTCTCCCAGTGGAGGTGGTAGAGATGAGGACAGTAACTGAATTCAAAAAAGCATGGGACAAACACAGAGGATCTCTAAAGGTAAAAAGGGGACTGTTGTAGTTGTTGATATGGAAGGACAGACTAGATAGGCCACGTGGTCTTTTTCTGTCGTCATATTTCTATGTTTCTATGGGGTATGTTTACTAAACTGCGGTAATGTCATTTGCGTTAGGTTCCGCAGTAAAGGTACAGATGCCCATATAAAGGCGTGGGCGGGGCATCATTATGGCTAGCATGTCAGGTGATGCGCGTTATAAGGCACATTATAAGGCACGTTATAAGGCACGTTATAAGGCACCTTATTAGGCACCTTATTAGGCACAGCACAAGGCACGTGCCTTAATGTGCCTTGTACTGTGCCCAATAAGGTGCCTTGTAACGTGCCTTATAACATGCCTAATTAGGAGCCTTATAACGCCTTATAAGGATTGCTGACAACTGTGGTGAGGGTACTATGGACTGGCAGCATGGATCTGCAAAGATATGACTGTCACAGGCAAGCAAAATATCTGCCTTGGACAGGAGGGAACAATGAGGAATTGAACCTATGACCTCCACCTAGAATGTCAGTGTACTAACCAGTAGGCTATACCTCTATGGCCTGGTGTACAGCAATGGCTGGGTAATGAAGGACTGCAGGTCACTGCACAAACCGTCTGCTCTGTGTGTCAAGATAGGGTAACTTTACCAGCACCCATGATGCATTGCACATGCAGAACAGCAGCCTACAGCTGACTGCCAAATGGGGTCTGCAGCTCTCCGGTACTGCAGCGTGGTAAGACGGACTGATAGTGCATGATACTGGCACAGAGTAGCTACAGACCATGCCATTGTGCAGGCTCCGTGTTCACCCTGAGGGATAGGATGGGTGCCCAGCACTAGGTCCACAGTACATGTGGTGCTAGAGATAGGTCCTGCTGCACATCCTCAGCACTGCCAGTGTGTGATAGGTGTTCCCAGCAGTGCAACTGAAGGTACATCTGTTCCAGCTGTGTTCTGCAGTCACATGTGGCCCTGTGGGACCAGACGCCACTTAGATTAGTGTGTACCTGTTGTTATTGTCTGGCTGCCATGGGTATCTGTTATCAGGGCAGTGGGGTGTCTTGACTTGCATGAGGGCAATGCAGCACTGCCACTATGGGTCTAAGTGGTATGTACTATATACCCCAAGGGGCCTCAATCACCCCTTTTGTAGATAAGGTTGTGGTGGGACAGGTGCCTGCACCCTACAGAATGAATGGCTGCAGTACCAGTAACCACAGTCCTGCTGGTGGATAACAGCCCTCCAGGGCTGCTTGGCCAGTGCCATACCTGTGACCATTGCAGACCAGTAGTGATGCTTGGGGTAGGCAGGGGAAGGCTCAACTTCCCCACGCCACGGTCTGCCAGTCATCAACAGACAGCACAGTCAGACTGCACCTGCAGCATCCTACAAGGTGTTCCCACCATGCACAGGCAAACTGCAGACAGCCCACTAACCAGTCCATAATGCATGCTCACAGGGGAACCTTGTGCATCCAGAGGTGGGATGCACAGCACAGACACCAAGCAGGTATCTCCGTGATTGGGCCCCAGAACCAGAAACACACAGGTATCACTGGAAACAAATAATGTGTGGCACTATGTGGGAACATAGACATACCATGGTCACTGCTCGGTTAGAGTGAGAGTGACCCCCCCCCCCCAGTGTGACATGCTGTGGCCACCCTGTCCATGCAGGTGGTGGTCGAGCACTACAGTGTCCCAGCCATTTATTTATTTATTTATTTAGACAGTTTTGTATACCACCTTATCCTTCAATCAAAGTGGTCACAACACAATTGGGGGATACATTTAACACGAGGGGATATGAGACACATACACTAATACTTACAGGGAACATGGGCAATGGAGGGTTAAGTGGCTTGCCCAAGACCACAAGAGCACCTGTGGGACTAGAAACCCCAGTCCTTCCGGCCCAAGATTGCTGTCCTCTAGTGGGATTTGAACCACCGACCTTCCGGCCTGTGGTACCTTGCCCCAACCACTAGGCCACTTCTCCCTGGGGCTACCCTTATGTTCCTCGGCCAGACCTCTTCTGTTGCCATTGCCCTCCACCCTGTGCAGATACATCCTGGCCAATCCGCCCTGTCTGGGCCATACCCACAATACCTTGCTTCTCATTATGCACATTTGTAGGCTAACGCTGGAAGCAGTGTGAGCAATGTGGGCTCAGTGAGGTGTTGGCAGACACAAAACAATGGAGAGACATACGCACACTCCCACACCTATCTCAGCATTGTGCAGAGATGGAGGTGGTTGAGAACCCTACCTGCTGCACTGGTCCTGATCACAGTGCCGACATTGCTAATCTGTGCAGGGGGTGGTAGTAGTGCTCTGGTGATAACTGCAGCTCTGTGCTGGGGCCAACAGCCTGAAACTCCATGAAGCTGTGGATAGTGGAGCCCTTGTGAGTGGGTGTCTGTACCCCTGTGCACCACTGCGTTGGGGTTTGCCCATGTTGTTGTTGTGGCTGCAGTGTGGGCTAAAACTATGGGGAGATGCTCTGCAGGATCCACAGATGGGACCTGAACCTCTGATCCTGGACATGCTGGCTGAGTGTACTGCACCACACTGTTGCCATGGCAGCATAGTGGTCCCTGGGGCTACCCTTATGTTCCTCGGCCAGACCTCTTCTGTTGCACTGCACACCACATACTGGTACAGAGCATGGCCTAGGTCCACTGCAGGCGGGTGCCACTGCTCCCTCCAGCACAATCACCCACCCCCTCTGCCATGCCGCCATGACCATATGCTGTCGGTGCCAGTGGTGTGCCATCCCAGGCCATCCAGGGGGCAGGTAGGTGGCTGCCTAAGGTGTGGGTTCTGGGGTAGGGGTGCCTACATAGATGTCCATGCTTCCCCAGGCACTGCCTGTCAATGTTATGCACCCCTTGGGTGCCTGCTGGGTAGTGTCTCCTCGATGGGACACTGTGGGCCACAGACTCATGGGCATGTCTGACCCTGGTCAGTTGGTGTCTTGCTGGTTTCCATTTTCTGCATTCCTATGTGCCACCTCAGCAACCGCCTAGTCCACCCTGTGGCCCTGCAGCCCCCATGCCCCATTTGCGCCATCACCATAGTGGCCTTTCATACCAGGGCACTATGCTGGTGCTGCAAATGGAGCACTACTATCACCTTTCTTGGGCTCCCTGCCTATGCTGTACATTGCTGACACTGAAATGGTTTCTCTCTCTTGCAAATGTGTGCTAACGCCAGGTTTTCAGTTGCGTTAGGATTCAGCCCTTACTTGGGGCCTCTCCCCGCCCATTGACCTCTTCTCTTTGCCCTCTCTCCACCCTTTTCTGGACTTACCGCGGCCGGGAACGTTATGGCACATATGTAACGTTAAGGCGCCTTAACATTACATAACACGCCTTAACGTAGCTGCTGCTACGTTACCGCAGTTTAGTAAACATACCCCTATGTTTCTAACCTTAACAAATGGCTGATAATGTTTCAAGGAGCTATGGTGTAAATGCTATTCAGCCGCTAACTAGATAGCTTAACTGGTTAAAGTTAGTTCATTTCAGTAGCTGTCCTACCTTTAACCAATTTTCTCTAGTCAGTTACCAGCTGAATATCACCACTAACCGAATAGTGACATGCTGACTGGCAAAACCAGGTATTCAGTGCTGGGTGCTAGATAAGTTCCAGTACTGAATATCCGTTTTTATTAAAGCGGTGGCAGCTAGACTGTTTAAATAGCCCAGCTGCTGCTGTTGAATCCCCCCTCCCTCCCCCCTCCCCAATTTTGTAAATACTAACAAAGCAGCTGCTGGGACAAAAGGCAGCACAGAATACTGGAGTCGATGAGTTCCCATGATGAATCTACTACTAATCATTTGTATAGTGGTACGTACTAGGTTTACACAGAGCTGTACATATAGATACAAGTTACAGTCCCTGTTCTTCAGAGCTTACAATCTAATCAAGTTGAAAAAAACATTGCAGAACTGGGGACTAGAGTATGGCAAGATATACATAAGTAGTGGACAAGAGAATGAGAAGCATCAGGATCCAAAAGCAGCCTCAAAGAGGTGAGTCTTCAGCTTGGACTTGAAAAGAGCTAGAGAAGGAGCCCGACACACTGACTCAGGTAGTTTGTTCCAGGTATATAGAGAAGCAAGGTGGAATGAACAAAGTCTGGAGTTGGCAGTAGCAGAGAAGGGCACAGATAAAAGGGATCTGCCAGAAGAGAAGAGTTCCCAAGGAGGAGTGTAGCATGAGATAAGAGAGGAAAGATAGTGGGGAGCTGCAGAACGAATGCACTTGTAGGTCAGTAGGAGAAGTTTGAACTGGATGTGGAAATGGACAGGGAACCAGTGAAGTGACTTGAAAGATACATCCAAGAAAAAGGAAGTATCTCTATATGAACACAGGCTTTCTTCAAACCCAGAGCACTCAGCCAGTTTCCTTTATTTGTAAGGACCAATGAAATATTTGTTCAAGGCACTTAAATCTCCAATAAGATTGGAATGTATCCCCCAATTTCCTTTGAGGACCAAAAAATACCTGAATGAAAAATTCCACCTTTTTTTTTGGAACAGGTTTGACCATTTTGCAAGAGAGTGGAGATCTACAATTTCAATGATTCCTAGTATATCCTGAGAGTTGATGCTGTCATTGGCTGATTTAGGATATTTTTTATAATAGACATATTCTGCAGCTCTTTGATATTGCTAAATATGAAAGACCCAACTGGTAGCAGTTATTCAGAACATTAAATATTTATTTATTTATTTATTTATTATTTTTATATACCACCTTTCAGCAGAATCAAAGCGGTTTACAGATAACAGTTAAGAAACATTACATATTAACAGATTTCCAAGAGGTTTCAACATAGAACAAGAGGGTATTTGAAACTTTAGCATTTGCACGGTGACATGTAACAATATAATATATATATTTTTTTATTTGATTTTAGTCATATATAACCAAAATAGGTACAGGTCAATCCCATAATAAATAAAAGAAGCAAGTAATACACTGAAATAAGAAATATACACAATGATAAAGTCCACATCATGGAATCCCACTGTTAACAGCAAATAAACATTGAAAAAAAAAGGAAAACAAGAATATATACTATCCACAAATGGAGGTTACGTCCCCTCCTGTAACTTAAGTCCTTTTCCCAGAAAGAAAATTTTCTAAATAAGAAACTTCAACAAAGGTATATGAAGCACCTTCATACCCAATGATACATTTGCAAGGAAACCTTAAAAAGAACATAGCACCCAGTGCCAATACCCGGGACTTGAGATCTAAAAACTGTCTCCGACGCAACTGGGTGCTGCGGGCAACATCAGGAAATATATTAACCGACTGGCCACAAAACTTAACCATTTTGACCTTAAAAAAGGCCCTAAGTATACGCTGCTTTATTTCCACAGAGGAAAAAGTAACCAGTAGTGTGGCCCGAACATTTATAATGTCCTGAGAGTCCTCCAAAAAGGCTGTCAAATTTGTCATAGGAGAAGAAATCTCGTCTAGTTCCCATCAACCGAATTAAGCTTCTTAAACGTTGAAGGAATATAATAAATCTGTAAAAAATCAATAATATCAGAAATACCCAGCACTTCTTTGAGAAATTTATCCAATAGAATTCTATGTGATATTAACGGGGACCGAGGAAAATTCAAAAACCGTAAATTTGAAGCACGCATGGAGTTTTCCAGGCGCTCTAACTTAGAGTGAAGCATCAAAGAATCTTTTATACCAGCCACACCAGAAGCATGTAGTGGAAGCACCTGGGACTCCAATCTACTAACAGCCGTATCTATAACTGTAACTTTTTCATCCAACTGTTGCAAAGAAGTAACAGTTTCCTGAGAAAACGTACAAAAGGCATTAAAAGAGGAAGACATTTTAGAATCAATACATTTTAACATGGCCCAAACATCTTTTAAGGTAATTTCAGAATCTGAGGAGGGGGCAGGAAGCTCCGAAGAGCCACTCACCCCAATCGACAAGATTGACTTCGGAATATTAATCGGCTGCAATTTTCTCACCGATATGGAGGACTCAACAGGACCATCAAAAAAAGCTCCAGGGGCAGGGCACAAAGGAGGGGATCTTCCACCGGAGCTCAAAGACACCAACTCTGGAGAAGACGGTGCAATCGGAAGGGGAGCAAAATGTTTGTCCAAGGACCCGACTGGTTTCATATCACCAGCCACGACCTCCGGAATTTTGCCCCCGACTTTGGCTTTCCGCTTCCCCATAACCAACCAACCCAAGCTAAACTACAGAAAACAAAAAACAAACAAAAGAAAAAAACACCTTAAACAGGTTGCGAGGAGCGGAATCCCAAAGGCAAACCGAAAACACCGCAGTGACGCTGAAGGGGCGCCAAAGGGGTGGAGCTAGCCCCCTTTGGACACACCCCTTTGGAACACGCTCCGCGTAAAAGACAAAGCACAATTTTATAACCAAGAAGTGAAGGAAGGGCCTAAGGTTTTAGGCTGTCCCGGCTGTGCCTGCCCGATGGAATGGGGAGGGGAAACAGCAATCTCCAACACCTCCGCGGCAGCAGCAGTCCCCAGGCTAATGAACAGCTCCACACACCTCCTTCAAATAACAGCTGATCCACTGAAGAGACTCCCGGCACAGCGTTTTAACCCCCGAAGGGAAGACCTCCTGGTCAAAGCTGTCCCAGCTGTGCCTGCCTGATGGAATGGGGAGGGGTAACAGCAATCTCCAACACCTCCGCGGCAGCGGCAGTCCCCAGGCTGATGAACAGCTCCACACACCTCCTTCAAATAACAGCTGATCCACTGAAAAGACTCCCGGCACAGCGTTTTATCCCCCGAAGGGAAGACCTCCCGGTCAAAGCAGCAGGTCTGTATAGGCAACAATACATCTGAGCCCTTCCGACAGAAGCAAGGAGTACCCTAAGGCTCTTCCTTATCTGCGCTGCTTTTTAATTTATATATGCAGCCAATCTGCCAAATCACCAGAGACTTCGGTATACTTTGCCTATTATATGCAGACGACGTGCTGATTTTCACACCGATCAACGTCTCAAATCCCGACTACTCAGCGCTAATCAACTGCTTCAATGCAATAACTGACTGGCTCCTCATTCAGAACATGAGAATAAATTTCAAGAATACCAAAGTCCTCATAGCCACAAGAAACAAGCGATTTTCTCCCCCACCGACCCTCAAAGTAAGAGACGCAAAACTTCCATTCAAGGCCACCATAAGGTATCTGGGTGTGATACTCGATCAACAACTTAATCTTAAGGAGCACATAAAAGGCACCATAAGGACACTTTAACACAAGATAAAAACACTGCACCACCTGAGACCCATGCTCGAGACCAAAGATTTCCGTACAACTTTCCAAGCAATAGTCATACCTCACTTCGACTATGCGAATATCGTTCTGCATGGCCTCCCCAAGAATACACTAAGTCCACGTCAACTGGCGATGAATGCATCTTGTCCGGGGCTTCAAAGAGGGATCATATAACACCAATCCTAATGGATCTACAGTGGCTCCCGATAAGCTGCAGAATATTATATAAAACTCTCCTCATCACTTTCAAGGCCATTAATAAAATATCCCCTGCATCGATCTCAAATCTCCTCACCCATGCACCAAACAATAGATCCAGGAGACTAGTAGCCGAAAACACACTAGTTACTCCTAGTAATTCCACAAAATGGACGCAACTAACTACTAACAGAGCTTTTGTGTCTTATGCTCCCAAATGCTGGAACAAACTCCCCCCCAGCATCAGATCAATCAGGGATATCATTCAATTTAGAAAGGCCATTAAGCACCATTTATTCACTTTGCACTTCAACCTACCTTACCTACCTTAGCATTGCCTTCCGCCTGACCACCCTTAATTGCCTCTCACATAGCTATAACCCAGAACAGAGGTAATAGAACTGCGGAAAGTGCTGCTTTTCTGTAAATATCAAGACACGATGTTACCTGTTTAAATGTATATAGTTTTCCCCTGTTCATACCCAGTTTATATTCCCTGTTATCTGTAAACCTATGTCAGTTTTATTCTGTCTAGGTAATATGTTGTTTAATGTAAACCGCACTGATGATGAATAGTGCGGTATTTAAAAACTGTTAAATAAAATAAATAAAATAAAGCTGTCCCAGCTGTGCCTGCCCGATGGAATGGGGAGGGGAAACAGCAATCTCCAACACCTCCATGGCAGCGGCAGTCCCCAGGCTGATGAACAGCTCCACACACCTCCTTCAAATAACAGCTGATCCACTGAAGAGACTCCCGGCACAGCGTTTTATCCCCTGAAGGGAAGACCTCCCGGTCAAAGCTGTCCCGGCTGTGCTTGCCCGATGGATTGGGGAGGGGAAACAGCAATCTCCAACACCTCTGTGGCAGCGGCAGTCTCCAGGCTGATGAACAAGCTCCACACACCTCCTTCAAATAACAGCTGATCCCGCCATGTAACAATATAACTTATTTATAAATATGTACAATATATACAAAGGAATTTATTTACAGGGGCGAGGATATCCACATAACAGTGGTTCATCTATTAGTATTTAACAGCTGGCTTTGGTTAGGTACTTTAACATGGAAGAGGTCAGGGGGATGGGTTTGGAGGGGAGGATCAGTATCCTGCCATACTGGGTCCAATCAAAGGAGCATTGAGTCCAGAATCCTTTCTCCAACAGTGGATAGTTCAAGTTGAAGGTATTTGGCAGGATCACAAAAAATAGATCCGTTCTTTGTTACTCAATCCCAGTGATAAATGGTGGCTATATTGTTAATAATGGTTTATGGACTTGTCATCCAGGAATTTGTATAAACCCTTTTTAAACCCAGCTATGTTAACTGCCTTGACCACATCCTGGAGGAGTGGAGTCAATGTGACCCTGTCCAAAAAATGTCCCATCGCCTGATGCTGCTGTGTGCAGAATGTCCACTGCATCTGATACATCTGAAGTCAGGCTGAGGGGTAACATGGACTGTAGAGGCCATGTGGCCCAGGAGGCACAGCATCTACCAAGCCATGACAACCGGACAATGCTGCACATCCCTCGCCAAGGTGACTAGGCATTGGGCCCTCTCTGCCAGAAGGAAAGCTCAAACCAGTGTGGTGTCAAGGAGAGTCCCAATGAATATGAGGCATTGAGTTGCAGGTGGGACTTTGGGTAGTTGATGACAAAGACCAGCTGTTACAGTACCTGAATAGTGTGCTGTATGGACTGTTGGACCTGGTCTGTCATCCTGCCCCTGACTAACCAGTTGTCCAGGTTGTTGTTATTGTTAACTGCCATCGAGTCTCTGTCGACTCATGGTGGCCCTCTGGATAGTTGTCCTAAATAGTGTTCGATCTTCAGTCAGGCGATTATTCATTGTTGACAGACTGGCACCCATAACTTCTGTTATTATCGATCCATCTCATTACTGGCCTTCCTCTTTTGTGTTGATCTTCTATCTTGCCAAGCATGATGTCTTTCTTTAATGATCTCTCTCTTCGCATGATGTGTCCAAAGTATAAAAGTTGAAGTCATCTGAACTTCTAAAGAAAACTTAGCTTTGAACTCCTCTAGCACTGACTGGTTTATTCTTCGGGCAGACCATCTCTGCTCTTGAGAATCTTGTCTAGGTCCTTCATAGCCATTCTGTCAAGAGCAATGCATCATCTTGTTGTTTCTTTATTGATAGTTGATCCAAGTAGATTAAAATTATCCACTATTTCAATTTCTTCTCCATCAACAGTGCTATCTGGTCGGATATGGACCTGGCATTGAATATCTGGGTGCAAAGTTCAGCGTCAACAGCTGCTATACAAGTGCTAGCTGGTGGTGTTGAATATTCCCTCTTTATTTGTGGGTATCACCAATAAAGGTGATACCCATAAATAACTAACTGTACCCCCATGTAAAATTTTTGGTCTTATATAACTTTGGCCTAGGCCCTAAGCTTTTGTCTCCTCCTCATTCCTCTCTACATTTTGGAAGCCATCCCACCCACCCCACCAAGAAATCAGCAGCAGCGGGGGCATTGTCATGGCATGGCATGGCAGGAGGGGTGGCACGGGCAGGGCTTATGCCTGGGGTGGCAGAAAACTTTGGGCCTTATGTTCCTATATGCTCATGTTTTTCTTGTGGAATCCTAACAGCCTTGCATGGGTGCTGTTTGTAGAGTGCTGGAAGAGAAGAATAACTCTCACACTATAGTGTGACAAATTGGGGAAAACAGAGAAGCTGGAGACTCTTCTGGATATCTAAAGAAGGGTCTCTGGACCCAGAAACTTTGATGAACTGGAGAACTCCCAACTACAGCAATTAGAGTGGGGAATGGCTCTTTTTTTTGGTCTTTCATTTTTTCTCATCCCTTTGGGTTTCCAGATAAATTGGAAGAGGTCTCTCTACTGGGTTATAGTACAATGGGCCTTCATTTGGTGCTGAAGCCAGCTTTTCTGGGGCAGATATTCAGAATTATGACCTCTGACCTACACAACATCCCCTTTTGTCTCCTTTCAACCTTCGCCAGCAGCATTCCATCTCTCTCTCCTATCCCCTGTCCAACAACAATGCTTTCTCTTACTTTACTTCTCTGATCCCTATCCAGCAAGAACTCTCTTTCTCTCTCATCAACTCAAAACAATCCCCTCTCTTCCCACATCCCTACCTACTAGCAGACCCCCTTGCTTTCCTCTGACACTGTGCCCCAGAATAACTCCTTTTTCTCCCTCCCTCTATGCAGAAATAGCCCCCACTCTCTCCCACCATTTCCTATCTAGTAATAGCCCCCTCACAATCCTCCTACCTAATATCTCGTATCATCCTTTTCTCTCTCTCTGCTTCCCCTTATCTCCAGCATGTATCTTTCTTCCCTCTCTTTCTCTCCTACCTCTATCCCTCTGCCCTTGCTAATACAGTATCTTAGCTCATGATGGACCAATTCTTCAGGCTGTTACTTCAGCATAAATAAAGTAGAAAAATTAGTGTGGACCTGATCTGATAGGCCCACATTCATAGGCCTGATTTGGCTCCAGTGCACTCCTCCAGCAAGCCTTTCCTGTTACCACAAAACCCTTGAAGAGCTAGAGACACTGCATGGCCTGCGAGCTGCTGGTTCACATGCTCTGCACCAAATTTTTTGTATTATTATTATTTATCTGTATTTAGCTCACATCTTTCCAGTAATAGTTCAAGGTGAGCTACAATCAGGTACTATTAGGTATTTCCCTGTCCCTGGAGGGTTTACAATCTAAGTTTGTACCTGAGGCAATGGAGTGTTAAATGACTTGGCCAAGGTCACAAGGAGTGTCAGTGGGATGTTGCTATGGCCAGCTCAACCACTAGGCAAACTAGGCAGTCATCTAGGTGGCAGCTTCTGTGAGACGGAAAAGAGCAAGGCATTCAAAGCTAACAATAGATTCTGACATCCAGAGAGGTATAAGGCTTAAGGTTCGCCTAGTATGCCAACTATTACTGGAAAGACATGAGCTAAATACTACTAAATAAATAAATACATAATAAAACACCTCGAACCAACTCTGGGACTGGCCCTGTATATTGCTGACATTTTTGCCATGGTCCCTACTTATAGCAATGATGTCCTTGATTTGCAACTTTGCAGGGATTCTTCCATTATTTTATATCCTGTTGCAAATTAACTAAGTCTGGATATTGCAACAACAGTCCTTGGCTGGGGTCAGTGCTTCAGGGCTCCCTCTGGAATCCTGCAACCTAAATCTGCCCATTAGCTTTCACCACTGCACAAGTGACTCCCAACTCCACCCCCAGGAGCTGTGAAAACTGCTTCCACAGCATCCTTTCTCTGGTTGACTTGAAGAGTGGAAGACCTGACCTGGGATTTGATCCCATATGTTCCATATAACAGATCCTCCATATAAAAGTGGGCTGGTCCAGCAGTAATATCTGTAATGGAGATTACCTTAGGCTTGTTTTATGGAAGCTCTGTAGTAAGTCAACAGGTGGTGTGAATGAAGTCTCGGTGTAGGAAGTAGTATCTTGCACAGGTTTATTTATTTATCAAGCTTATTAATCACCAATCCATTGTTTGGTTTTCTGATGCCTATTAATAAATGAACAGGTGCTGCAATTGTTGCCTTTTGTGGTATAAGAGATGGTATCACACTCTAGCTGATTCACTAGTGCTCCATATTTAACAATTGTTATGAACAATGTTATCTTTAGTTCAAGGGTTTACAAACCTGTCCTGGATCCTCCCTAGCCAGTTGGGTTTTACGGATATCCACAATGAATATGCACGAGAGAGATTTGCATACAATAGAGGCAGTGTATACAAATCTCTCTCATGCATATTTATTGTGGATATCCAGAAAACCTGACTGCTGGGAGGCAGGTTTGGGAACCCTGCTCTAGGTGATGGGAATCAACTCTATTATGGTATAAAGGTCATCCTCAGCATGGAAAGGAAGAAGCAATAAATCTTTCCTTGTAGTCCTCATATTTATACTACCAAATTAAATCATACTGGGGTCTCTACAGCAGCTAAGAAGATCTGAGGCTACAGAAGAAGTTCTTTGCATTTTGCCATCCATTGCTTTCTATGTGAACTTTCAGCAAGTCACTTAACTTCCCTGTAATCAAGCTCCCACTGTAAACTCTTTGGTGAAGGAACATTATTACCATTAGTATTACAACTACTTAAATTCCTTTATATAATGCTACTGGATGTATATATTTTTGTATTGACACATATGGTCTTTGCTTAGTTTACAATCCAGTCAGGACAAACAGACAAGACAAAGTAGTATTTAAGGAAAGTCATGGCCATGGGTAAGATTTAATATTTCAAAGGTGGGTTAAAAGGCAGGATTTAATTGAGGAAAGTACCATTATGTAAGTGAGTAAAGCTCCAAAAATATCAGGTTTTGCCCCGCAAATAATCAAGAAGAAAAATTAGAAATGGGGTGGGTGTGGTTCCACCCACTAGAAAATTTTCGTATCAGCCGACTTTTATCTTTTAGAGCACAATGAACACTGATTTTTCAATGTAGATAACAATTATTATTAATAAGATAGTTATCAAATTTCCTATGTCAGCCTCCTATAGCTTTTAATTTATCAGCAATAATGAGGAACACTAGAAAGCTGGGAGCACAGAAAACCAACTTCTATATTCACCTTATTCCATAGTTTTTTAGATTTCTCCCCTAAATCTGTTGGCTTGGCTTTCTTTTTCCTGTAAATTTCTTTCCTTGGCAGCTTTATGATATGTATAATGGATCAGGTTTCAGATCGTGAGTTCAGTAACTATCAGAACGGATGATCAAGAGAACGAAGAGTATAATTATCCATATATGAAGGGGCAGAGAGAAGCCATTCTTATACTTAGAGAAAACTTTTGCAAGAATAAACAAAGATCACTTTAATATCCTTGTGACTTACCCAGAGTCCCACGCCAATCACTACCAGGAAGTAGATGCTGATTACACTAATATCTGCAGCATTGTTTATGGCCACAGTCTGTGTGGTAGGTTGCTGGGTGGCCCTAGGGGTCTCCATTCTTGGATCGATGTAGCAATTTTGCTTCTGGAGAGCAGACTAAAGCAGAATGTCCTGACTGTCTTCTGAAAGAAGCTTTCTTCAAGTTTGTCCCTTTCCACAGGTTAATGGGGAACCAGTTATTTGTTAAATAGCTGATCTATAATTAACTACTATAATGATAAAGTCCCATGGCCAAGGAAATTTCTATCACTCTTCCTGAATATGGAAGTCCTCTGAGTAAACTCTCCCTTCTTTTAACTGAACCCTCTTTTGGTGCCTCATTTTTCAGTCCTACTCCCTCCATCACCGATGAACACTGAATTTTAGTTCTTCCAAGGCTCTTTTTGAATTCCCCCATTTTACTACATTAAGTTAAAACTCTCATTTTATACCATTTTCTGTTTCATCTTGTGCTTCTCCTTTCATGACATTTTTCTTCACAGTCTTTCTGTTGCACTCTGAAGAACTGATCTATGTAATCACAAAAGCCCATGTATATCATCATCTTTGACTAATTTTCTCGCTGGTCCAATGTAACACATCATAGGCAGTGAAGACTAGTTTTCTCCAGGATCAGTAGAGCTTTTCCATCAACAATGCAGACTCATTAAAAAATGAGAAATGTAGCCAATAGCAAATTTCCCTTAAATGTTTCCAATCCCTCACTTACCAGCAATGAATATTTTTTAAGTTGTAACAATTTTCTTTATGTAGCCAGTCCCTGGGGAACTCCTTTCTGGAGAGGTAGATTTGTTGGGCTACAGGATATATTTTGTATTTTTGGGTCCAGAGGGCTTGGGGGGGAACGGGGGGGGGGGGAGTGGAGAGGGAGGAGAGAGAGACCTTTCTCGAGGTCCTAAATCACCACCCACTCGGTATTCACACTTCAACAGTCCTCCACTCAATGATGGAGTGTTTAAGAAATAGGTCTACACAGTGATGTATAATGCAAACTCCAGCTTTGCTGAACAACTCTGGAGTGAAATGAACATTCCAGTCCAAATAAGAGGCCAGAGATTAACCACAGAAAAGAAGCAATGTTACAAGTTATATATAAAAAATGATTACAAAATATAAAGAATAGCACACTAAAAAGACACTATGGGGTCTATGCTGTAACACAAATAGCGGGGGTGGCTGTCCATCCCCGCTATTCATCCCCCTTTCCCATCCCTGATGAAGCCTCCCCATACGAACAAGGAGTTTGTATGGGGAGGCTAGACAGGGGTGGGAAGGGGGCAGTGTGGAGGAGTTAGGGCAGGTGTGGGTGGTCCGCAACCCTGGACATACAAGGTCGATTCTGATGTCAGCCCTGTATGTCTGGACTGATAGACTAGACCCCGGAGGTGGAATAAGTCCCCCTAGACGTTGGGCAACAGCAGGCCCGGGGAGCGTCAAAGGTGAGGGGGGTGCAGGAGATTCCCCGCAGCCTGACCCTGGCCTTGGGAGGCCAGATCGGGGGTCGGGCTGTGGGGAAAGAACAAAGTTGTCGGCGGCCTGACTTGGGGAGGGGGGGAGACCTGACTGAGTTAGCCAGGCAACAGCCTGTATGTGCAGGCTGACTGGAATCAGGTCCTGGCCTGCACATGCAGGCTTAGATGCGATTCTGATCCTGCCCCATGGGATCAGAATTGCGTCTACCACTGTGAGTCCGGTTCCAACCGGATGCACAGTGGCCCTGGACGAAGACATTAGAATAGGCCTCCACATGGCAATGTTTCAGTGGCTACCTGCTTCAGGGGTTGTAAAATGTCTAAAACAAAAACAGAGAGATCATTAAATACAGTACAGAAATACATTTATCAGCTTAAATAGAGATAGGATTTAAAAACACAAAAGAAAATTATTTTGATATTTTTAGAGCAAATTTGTTTTATTAAAGGAACATTACCAGCCCCCAGAGGGGTTATGAACAATGTACAAAGAAGAGACACAGGTAAAACAAGCTAAAACAAACAGCATGGTTACATTTTTTCCTCCCCCCTGAACACGGTCCCCATCCCTCAACAGTGTTCAGAAGCGCAGAACCAAAAACTGGGTTATCCCCCCCCTTCCAAACTCCCCCCGGTGGCCCAGAGGGAAAGATAAAGGGAAGAAAGGAAAGGAAACCATACCAGCGACCATAAGGGTCCCATCCCCCACCCCCTCAAGCATGAGTAGAGGTGCGCACTAGCGCTAACACATCCCCTCAGGGAGACTCGGGGTGTACTCTTCTCCCGGGTCCCACCGTCGGCTCCAAGAAGGCAGGGGAGACAAGCAGGCAGAACGAAAACTAACCCCCCTCTTCCTCCACCTCCTATCCCCTACCACATCCCCTCTACCCCCCCCTAAAGCCCCTCCCTCCCCTCCCCCCCCTGCCCCATCCCCTCCCAAGGACTAAGACAGGCGCACTTAATCAGAGACCCAACTGCCCGCCCAAGAGGGACTGTCAATTGCCACCAAGAATTCGGCTGCGGGTGTGACGGGGTAAAGAATGCAGATGGGGCCCCCACGCAGACAAAAAACGCTGCCAACGTACTGGATGCCCCTGAGCCCGGTGCCGCTCCATCAACAGCACCTCATGCAGTCGCCCCCTCCAGAGGCCGTATGTAGGTCCCCTGGCATCCATCCACCGAAGCAAAATGGTCATCCTTGCTACCACCAGGACAAACGCAACCATAACCATACCCTCGCCCCAGCCGCTCTTCACAGTCACTCTCCCACACATCCAGCACACCATTGAGGGCCGTAAGAGAGATCGGGCTGCCCACACACCCAGTTAGATATGTCTGCACTTTCCGCCAAAACACTTGCACTCGGGTACAGACCACATCATATGCCCAGGGTCGCCCTCTCCGCACCACACCGGGGGCAGCTATGAGTCCCAGCAATCCCTGCTCTCCACGCCCGCAATGGGGCGTAGTAGAGCCGACGCATCAACTTGTACGGCATGTCCCGAAAGGACACCATCACAGAAAGCTTGGGAATAGCAGACAAACCTTGCAACAGCTCGTCGCTCGTCACCGGACCCTCCAGCTCCCGAGTCCAGGCCACGGCCAGTTCGTCCAGGGCCATGGGCATGGCGGATTCCCACAATGTCTTATGCAACCAGGCCACCCGTGTGCCCTGCTCCCCTCCCAATAACGCCACCTCTGAGAACTTACCCCCCCCCAAGCGCCTCCGGGGGCATCGTGCGAACATAACTCCGAAGCTGCACGTACCGAAACGCATCCCGCCCATCCAGAGGGTAATGTCGACACAACTCCGGGAATGGCAGCAGGAGCCCCTCCGGCGAAAACACATGTTCTAAATTAATGATTCCCAACTTCGCCCAACGCGTGAACGAGCCGCCCTCCTGTCCGGGCAAAAAATCACCATTCCCCTGAATGGGGAGATAAGGCGAGTGGCTGGCGGAGAGCTTACGGCCACTACAGAAATAGCGCCACCCCGTCCGACTCGGATCCCACAATAGAAACTCGAAGCACGCGGGCCAGTCCAAAGGGACTTCCTGGGATGTAAAAGAGAGCGCGGGTGGAAAGGCTTCACCACCGCCCGCAGCATACCCAAGGGGGTATACTCCTCCAGATCCCATAGCCAATCTCGGGCGTATCGCAATAGGCAGGCCATATTGTATGTACGTATGTCAGGTAACCCCTTGCCCCCCAGAGACCAAGGCTGGCACAGAATTTCCGCCCTTACTCGAGGCCGTCGTCCCCGCCACAACAAGCGGTTCACCAATCTCTCCAATTTCTCCCGATCAGAGCGCTGCAACTGCAGCGGCAGAGTTTGCAACCACTGTTCCCTCTAAGCTGTGCGCATGTGCGCGCGCACACACCTCGCCAAGCGAGCGCACATACTTTACAACAGAGCGCACAAAAATTACGGCTCTGATTCTGATAGAAAACAACACAGACGTCTTAAAATTTAAAAGTTATGATTGTAATTACTAGAAATTTCCTGCTTCGTTTAGTAATCGTCTATTTTCATTTAATTTGATTAAAATCAATGTGGTGTACATACTGTATTCTGACGTGTAGTCAAATTTTAAAGTATATAACTCCGAGTGTCGTTATGTGGCGCACAAAAATGTAACCTTCCTTCAAAAGCTGCACACAGCTGATATATTATGCGCACACAGCCTACAGAAAATTAGAGGGAACATTGTTTGCAACAGATATAAAATTTTTGGAAACAAAGTCATCTTATAGAGAGCGATACGGCCACCCAAAGACAATGGGAGATCCCGCCATTTATCAACACTAGCGGCCACAACATCCAGTACTTTGTCGACATTCAAGTGGTAGAGATCCTCTAAAACGGCCGGGATCAGCACTCCCAAATATTTTAAAATGGCCAGTTTTCCCACTTCAAAGGGAAATCCCCCTGCCAAACCGTCGGACCACCCGGGCTTAAGTACATCGCCACCGATTTATCCAAGTTTAGGCGAAACCCGGAGAGCACCCCATATTCGTCAAAAAGTCGTAAAAGGTGTGGGAGGCCTATCTGAGGATCCGCCAGATGCACCAAAAGGTCATCGGCGAAGGCAGCAACGCGAAATTCAAAATCCCCCATTTGGATCCCCTGAACATGAGGATGAGCCCGAATCCGCTGTAAGAGAGGTTCCAAAGTCAAGATGAATAGAAGGGGCGATAGGGGGCAGCCCTGTCGAGTCCCTTTCTGGATGGGAAATGCAGTGGACATGGTGCCGTTAACCAAAATGGCTCCAATCGGGTCCGCGTAAAGGAGCCTCACCACCTGGACATAGAAGCCCGTGAACCCCATAGAATCAACACGTGGTACATGAAATCCCAATTAACCCTGTCAAATGCTTTCTCAGCATCGAAGCTGATGAGCATAGACCGCAACTTAGCCACCCGTCCCATACACATAGAGAGTAAAAGCCGTTGCAGACTATAAGCGGCATGGCGGCCCCGCACAAAACCCACCTGGTCTTTATGGATCAAGGCCGGCAAGATGGGTGCCCACCCCCGCCATAATTTTCGCTAAGATCTTAATGTCCACATTGAGAAGAGAGATAGGCCTGTATGAGCCCGGTAGCAACGGGTCCCTACCCGGCTTCGGGAGAACGGTCACCAGCGCCTTGTTCGCCTCATAGGGAAAGGCACCCCGGCCAACCAAGTCCTCAAAGTAGCCAGCGAGAGGGGCTTCCACCACCTCCCCCAGGGACTTGTAGAACTCTCCCCTTAAACCGTCCATTCCGGGAGCCCGGCCGTTTTTCAAATTCCGAATCCCATCCATGACTTCATTCAAGGAGATAGGCTTGTTCAACGTCTGTGCCTGGTCAGCCGTCAGCCTAGGTAGAGAACACCCCGCCAAGAAAGCCCGACCCTCCTCTCGCACCCCCACCATCCTGAGCATAAAGTTGCCGATAGTAGTCAGAAAAGACCCGTTGAATCGCTGTGGTTTCCTTACAGAGAGACCCGTCCGGGCGACGAATCGCCCCGATGTGGCGGGCCCCACCCACCGGCCGCACCAAGGCGGAAAGCAGCTTCCCCGCCCGATTGCCATACTGGTATAATTGATAGCGGTAGTACAACATGGATTTTCGAGCCCTTTGGTGTAAAAGCGTTTCCAACTCGCGCTGCAGCTCTCGTATTTGGCGCCCGTGGGCCGCCGTTCTTTCCGCCGCTAGCCGCCGCCCGCGCCCTACCTAGCTCGCGTTCCAACAAAAGAATCTTATGATTACGGCGTTTCCTCAGGGAACTATAATAGCTAATAATCTCTCCCCGCATGACCGCCTTACCCGCCTCCCAGAGGAGAGCCGGGGTGGTCTCTGGAGTATCGTTGATGGCCTCGTAATCCCGCCACCGATCCTTGAGGTAACCCCCAAACGCAGCATTCCCCGCAGAGTTCCAAAGGATAGCGCCAGAAACGATGTCCCAAGGGGGCGCGGCCACCGAGCTCGAGAGTAACCATGGCATGATCGGAGATGATAGGAAAGGCCAACCGCTGCCGCCAGCACTCGATTAACAGAGATTCCGAGATCAAAAAATAATCTATGCGGGACCAAGTATTGTGTGGCTCGGGACAGATGGGTATACTCCCTATCTCCAGGATGTAACACTCTCCAAATATCCCAAGAGGTGGTGTGCCTCGGTTATCCCAGCAATCGCCGCTGACTCCGACGGTCCCCTGCTCCCAACCGGCTGAGACCGGTCCACACTGTCATTCAGGGCAGTATTGAAGTCCCCACCCAATATTACCTGATAACCAACCGCCCCTGCCACCAAGCTTTTCCAAAGTTTGGTAAAGCCAATCTCATACACATTAGGGGCATAGACAGAGCCCAGAACGACCTTGGTGCCCTCAAGCATACCGCGTGCCAGGACGTATCGGCCACCCGGGTCAATATCAACCGATTCCTGACCCACCCCACGGACTGGGCTATTAGAATGGCTACCCCCCGTTTTTTTCCGACGGCTGGGGCACCGTACACCCGAGCCTTATAGTGAGAACCCAATTTCGTGTGCTCAGCCACCGTCTGGTGGGTCTCCTGCAGCAAAGCGACTCCGATCCTCCGTTTTTTAAGTTGCTGCACTAATTTATATCTCTTTATTGGGGAGCCGATACCACAAACGTTCCAAGAGGCAATCTTCAAGCCACTAGCCATTATGCCCTTCGATAGAACAGCTCCCAACATAAGCCATCCGCATCTGACGGTGGTGAGAATCCCCCCAGCCTAGGATCCCCCCCTCCGGGTCCGTCCCCCGTCCGGTCCCACACGCCTGGCCACAGGCATAGTATCTGCACGCGCCATGCCACCTGGTAATGTCCATCAAGCATCCTGTCTCAGACATCCCCTCCTCCCCCTGAATCAGACAGCCCCTTGCGCCCCTAAAAACTACCCCCCCTCCCCTCTCCTCCCCCCCCATCCCCCTCCTCCCCCCCCATCCCCCCTCCTCCCCCACCCCCCACCCCTCTAACCTGCCCCATTTCCCCCAAGCATACAACCCTTATCCCCTTCTACTACCCCCCCTTGACCCTTACCCCCCGTCTCTCCTCCCAGCCTCCTCCCCAACCTCTCCCGGCCAGTCTAACCCTGGTCGGACACCTCCCGGTGGCATCGGATCCCCACCCCCCAACAGACTCAACACATTCAGACAACATGCCCAGCTCTGGCCCCTGATCGATTACAATATTTCCTACCGCCCACCCATAAGGAGCAGAGAGGCGAAAGCCCCCTACCCTCCACCCCCCACATTCGGTACCCACCGCTCAATGCAGAAAAGCGAGGGCCAGAGGAAGCCCACAGCCCACCTCCCGAACCCCCGGTGCCAACGCTTGTCGTAGAGAGCACGGGAGTGGTGCCAAGGAAAATCACAGAGAGTGCGGTACCCAGCCGCCTGAATTGCTGGGTGTGCCACCCCCTCCTCCTCCCTCCCCCCCCCCCCCCAGATGCAATCCCAACAACCTGCCAAATACAATACCCAACAACCAGAAACAGAGTTATTAAAGCATAATCAGCATATAATTGGAATCCCAGGGTGCATGAGGGCACTAACAGTCGCACCCGAAGGCAGTAATATAAAGTGACATGGAAGAAAGGAGCAATAGCAGAAAATAAAATTGGCTGTAGGAAATAAAAATAAAGAGATAAGGGTAATAAAAAAACCCCAAAACCAAGCAATGAGATAGAGAAGAATGGCACTGGAAGCCAAAGATAATAAAAATTAAAAGGAAATATAGGATAAAGAAAGAAAGAAAGAGAAAAACAAGGGAAAAGGACATTTAAGGGGGTAAAATAAACAAACAGTCTTCTGTGTCGGTACTCAGCCGGGTATATAGAATTGAGAATTGGGTGGGCCGCCAAAGCAGCGGAACAGTTCTCACAGGAGCACCCCGGCAGGTCCAGGCCCAGAGAAAACGTCTCGGTTCAGGCAATCTTCGCGGACGAGACCGCTAAGGAGCAACTCATGTCCCCAATCGTCGCAACGCGCTACCAAAGGCACGGCCCGCCTCATGCATCAGCCACTGACTGCTCAGCTATACGGGCAAGGAAGGCCCCAGCCTCCGCGGGGGTTCCCCAGAGATGCGCCTGCCCCCGATACTCCACCCGCAGCTTGGCAGGGTATAGGAGGGAAAAAACGCAGGCCCCTGCCCGCCAGCTGTGCGCAGACCGGCGAGAAGGCCTTGCGCTGCTGGCTCACCAGCGCCGAATAATCCTGGAAGACCAACAGAGAGTCCGCCTCCCCAGATCGTCGCCGGTGCCCGCGAGCCGCCCGCAGAACCAACTCTTTTTGACGATAGTCCAGGAATCGGGCAATGACAGCCCGCGGCCGCCGGTCCTGCTCCCTCCGAGGGCCTAGTCGATGCACCCTTTCCAAGGCAATAGGAGACCCCACTGCTTCAGGCATGACCTTAGACATCCACTCCTGCAAGTAGGCCGGGAGGGCGCTATCCGCGATGTTTTCAGGAACCCCTATAAACCGGAGATTCTTCCTGCGGCCCCGGTTCTCCAAATCGTCAATCTTCTCGCCCTGCTGCTTCACAGTCGCTTCCAGAGCATGCACGCGGGCCGCAAGAGAGTGTTGCTCGTCTTCAAGACCGGAGATCCGGGTCTCAGCGTGCTCCATACGGTCCGTGAAATCATTAATACTTTGGGCCACCGACTGTATTTGGGCGCCCAACTCCCGGAACCGACCATCCAGGGCCCGCGCCACTGCAGCGCTCACCTCATCAACCATGCCCGGGTCTCCCTCCGATCCCGGGCTTCGGGGCGCCCCCTCCGCCATCTTAGGATCGGGAGCACGTGTCTTTCGGGATGAGGATTTCGCGGCCATCGGAGGTGCTCCGCCAGTCAGAGAAGGCACCAAGGTACGCTGACCACTTTCCTTACTGCCCTTTAGCGGGATAGGGGGCATGAAGTCGCTGTAAATTGAAAGATTAAGATAGGCAGTGGGGTATGGGGTCCGGAGCCGATCAGCACACAGCCAGTCAGCTCATGCCCAAACCGGAAGTCTTGATATTTTTAAATGAGAGTAACATAACATCTAAGCTCTTCCAGAACAGGCTAAAAAATGACAACTGTTATAAAAATGTCATAATGAACAGCATTCCCATTTGTAATTTTAGTAAATTACTTTTTGTATATATAAAAAAAGGTTACTTATAAATCAACTGTGAGCCAATAAGATTATCAGCCTGACAAGTGAACTAGTCTCTTGGCACTGAAATGCTGGCTGTTGCAAAACCATGAAATGACACAGCACAAGATCTTGCTAAGTTTATAATAGTGGTATTTTAAGTGCAGACACTTATAAAAACCACCAGGTAAATATATTCAGATGAAAGAAGTGGCAATCTCTGTATCCAATGTTATAAAAAAATGTAAATATGGTAAAGTGAACTCTATCTAATGCTAGCTAGTGCAAATAAGTCAAGGATCAAAGGTCAATGATATTGAAACAAAAAGACTTAATTAATGGTAAAGTTAAATAATAATGGCAAGAACCAAATTGCATAATATTGGGAAAGTATTATTAAAAAAATATAGTTGCATTTCACTAGCTATCACATTTACAAACATCCAGAACTCATAAACCAAAACATTCTTATACTTAGTAAGCAAGAACTTGTGGCATACAGTATCAAAATGTTTGGCTATATTTTTTGTATCCAATTAAAAGTGCATTGAGCATTATATCCTCAAATTTAGTATCACCAGTGAAGAAAATAGGCATGACTGCATTATCAATAAAAGTTATAGACAAGCTCTGAACCAGTTGTTAAAGAACATAAAGCATTATGGGCCTGATTTTCGAAGGCATTTACATGGGTAATTGCCCTACATGGGTAGTGCCCTTCAAAAATCCCAGATAAGTCCCTAACGCGCCCAGATGCTATGCGGTTAGCATTGGGACATGTTAGGGGCATTCTGGGGCAGAGTGGGGGCGGAGGAAAGGGCCAACTGAGTAGCAGCGATTTTTGATGCTACCCACTTTGCCCTCTGCACCTTATCTTAGCCTATCTTTCAGGCACAGAGGCTAAGCGGGTAGCATCAAAAATCGGTGCAACCCGGCTAGCTCCTGCGGCTTCTAGGTTGTGCGGCAAGACGCAGATTTTCAATGCCGGGGCCACATATGACCCCGGCATTGAAAATCCAGGTTAGATGGATGGCGGGCGGGCTATGCAACAACGCTGCGCATAGCGCCATCCAGATGAAAATTGGGCTCTATATTCTCAAAATTAGTATTATTAATAAAGACAGCAATTACTACCTTCTCCAATAAAGGCCCTGTAGTGAAACTATCCACATTCATATCTTCTTTAGTGGCATCTATTCTGGTGTCTAAATTCATTTTTGTTTTCAGAATTAAACTACAATAGAGTCATATCCTTTAATGAGAAAGTGGTAATCACTGTCTTTATTGATGGTACTAATTTTGAGAACATGGGGCCTAATATTCAAAGTGATTAACACAGTTAGCAGAGTTACTAACCACATTAATCACAGTGAACAGAATATTCAACAGCATTAACTGAATATCCGCGGCTGCTGGCTGTACATGCTTTGATGCTAACTGCTTAGAATTGTGGTGTATCATGGCGTTCCAGGCTGGAGCAGAGGTGCAACAATCGCTAACCAGGCAGCAAGGATATTGAGCTGCTGCCTGGTTAGCAGGATGTGGCGAAAGCCATGCACAGGTAACACTGGCCTAACTTTCATTGCGTATCACTAACTGAGCAGTGACTCAATACCGCCGCTGCCTGGTTAGTGATCAGCCTATGTAGCTAACTCAGATATTCAATTCCGTGGCTGGATATGAACCCGGCATTCAATATCTAGGTTTAATGTTCAGCACCAGCAGCTATCTACGTTAGCAATGCTAGCCACTGACGCTGAATATCGGGCCCATAATGTTTTATACGATTGGTTCAGACCTGGACTTCTTAATTCCCCTTTCCATGTCCTATCTAAAATTGGCCTTCAAATTTTATCATCTGAAAAGTTTTTCTGTAGATAGATTGACCAAAATATGAGTAATATATGGCCATAATTTGGAACATTCTTAATCTGATTTATAGTATCATCAATTTTTACTAGTTTTTATTGGAATTCAGGTTACTACGATAAGGTGCCAGATATTTAATTAAGCTTTTTTATCAACACATTTTTATCCTTTTTTTAAAATTTGGAACCCAATTCCCAGAGTGGGACGTCTGGGTCCCGGACTTCACTGATGACGACAGGCCCGTTAGAACCCAATTTTGAACCTCAGGAACTAAACATTTCTGCGGTTCACAGATTCGGGCCCGAGGATGGCCCGGCGTGCCCCTGCCTGCCTCTGGGAATGTCTTCCCTTCAGGCTCCACTGTCTGCCGTGGCTTGGCACCCCTCTTTCCTGCCGTCTGACCCATGGCTGGCCAGCCGGGCATGGATCAGGCAGCAGGGCCCTCCTTGCACCCAGCCCCAGCGGGAATACCCAAGCCCGATCACTAAATTAGTGCTGCTTATTTCACTTTCGAGGTGGAATAAGCAGCACGTCCCCTTTGACCTGGCAGGATGTACAGGGCCGTGACCTGAATCGGCCCTGTACGTCCTGCCGGGCTGGCCTGTCCCCACTCTGCCCCAGCCTTGCCCCCTCCCGCCGGCTCTCCCCATCCTGCTGCTCAAGACATGTGGAGAGAGCTGAAGGGGGAATCGGCCAGGACGGCTTGCGAGGCTGCATGTCCGACAGGGACATGCAGTCCCGCAACCCGCAACTCTGCATCGGGCCCATGTTGTCAATAGAATATGTAATTATATATCTTTTATTTATTTCATTGATTAAAATTAATCTGTGCCTTAAGTTTATTTTATTTATTTATTTATTTCGCTGCATTTATATCCCGCTTTTCACTGGGTCAAAGAGGTTTAACAAAAAAGGGGGGGGGGCAATAATCAATTTGACAGGGAAGGGGAGGGGGCGTCACCATGAGGGCCAACATTGATGATCTGAACAGAAAGTAACAGAATTAGACAGTTGATGTAAGTCTCTTAGTTGGTAGCAGAGGGGTTAGGTCAGAGGGTCTGGATGTGCAGTCAATGAGAATGTCTGTTTCAGGTCCAAGATATTCATGAAACATGATGTTTTTTAACTGTTTCTGGAATGTGGAGAGGTCTTTGGTGCTTAGGATCTGGCTTGGAAGGGAGTTCCAGAGGGAGGGCATGTACAGTTCGAATGCTCTGTTGCAGGTTTGTTGATTGAACTTAGTTCGTTCGTGGGGGATAGTGAGAGTGTTGCTGGTGGTCTGTTGGGTTGGTCTGTTGAGGGTAGGCTGGGGTAGTAGAATCCGGAGTTGAGAAGTCTGTTATTAAAGATCTAAGAGTGCTTTTAAAGATTCTTTCTATGAAAGACATCACAGTCTTTGATGCAATGTGGGATTAATTGATCTTTATGGAAGTTTCTAATTGTGGCAAGAAATAACTGATACAGATTTGGATAGTAAACCAGTAACTCATGAGAAAGCACCAAACCCCCTAACAAAGTAATAGGCCTAAAAACCTCCAAATTGACCCTGCAGCAGAGCCTGTTCACTGCTTTGGGCTGTGTGGAATCCTTCCACACCAACAGAAAATAATCTGGGACCCCACCAGCTGCACATAGGGAAAATAACACTACACCATCAGTAGATGCCTCTTCATCTGTTGTATCGAGCCCATCCCTTTCACTGTACAGAATTCATTGTCCCCCAAATGAATAAATAAGACTTTTGGTGATGAAAAACTCTTTGCTTGCAAAACTGTAGGGAGGAGCTGGTTCCAATACATACCATGAATTCCCAGGCAGCAGGATCCAGACTCCCAAGGCCATCAGTTCCAAATGAACTCTCAGTCGCAATCCTGAAGCCCACTTCTGCATCCAGATGAATGTCTACACATCCACTAGCAGATTTCTGGAGACAGGAACCCTGGGAATGAAACTAGGAGAAAACAACATGTGAACAATTCCAACATTAACGCACATAAGTAAAAAAAAACAAAAAAACTTGTTAGAATGCCAATGTCCCAGTTTCTGTATAAATGCTGGGGAACCTCCTTGACCAGTGGAAAGTTGGCAGCACCAATTGCAATAAACAGTATTTGAACTATGTAACTGATCCTGTAACTAGGACCTGTCCTCCAGGTGATGTAAAACCCTCTCGCACCGAGAACATTTCTCCAGGGCCATGTGCCCATGAGGGGAGGGTTAGGACAGCTGTTATAGTTGGTGATTCAATCATTAGGCGTGTAGATAGCTGGGTGGCTGGTGGACGTGAGGATCGCCTGGTAACGTGCCTGCCTGGTGCAAAGGTAGCGGACCTCACGCACCGCCTAGATAGGATCTTAGATAGTGCTTGGGAGGAGTCTGCTGTCTTGGTACATGTCGGTACCAATGACATAGGAAAATGTGGTAGGGAAGTTCTGGAGGCTAAATTTAAGCTTTTAGGTAGGAAGTTGAAATCCAGAACTTCCAGGGTAGTGTGCTCCGAAGTGCTTCCTGTTCCACGTGCAGGACCCAAAAGTCAGGCAGAGCTCCGGAGTCTCAATGCGTGGATGAGACGATGGTGCAAGGATGAGGGTTTTGGATTTGTTAGGAACTGGGGAACATTCTGGGGAAAGGAGGGGCTCTTCCGAAGGGATGGGCTTCACCTTAACCGGGATGGAACCAGACTGCTGGCATTAACCTTTAAAAAGGAGATAGAGAAGCTTTTAAACTAGACAATTGGGGAAAGCCGACTGTCACCCAAGAGCGCATGGTTCGGAAGATGGTATCCTTGCAGGATACTACCAAAAGCAGTGAGGTTCCAAAAAAGAGTAAAGTAGCTCAAATGCCCTTGAGTATGGTGCAGACAGAGCGTGAAGATTCCAAATTACCCATACCTACCAATAACCAGATTAATATTAATAAAATACAGTCTCTAAAATGCTTATATGCAAATGCTAGAAGTCTAAACAATAAGATGGGAGAGTTAGAATATATAGCACTAAATGAGAGGTTAGATATCATTGCAATCTCAGAGACATGGTGAAAGGAGGATAACCAATGGGACACTGTGATACCTGGATACAAACTATATCGTAATGATAGAACTGATCAAATTGGTGGAGGGGTTGCGCTCTATGTTAGAGAGGGCACCAAGTCAGAAAGGATTAAAGTTTTGCAGGAAACAAAATTTGCTGTAGAATCTCTATGGATTGAAATTCCATGACTGAAGGGGAAGGTGATGGCAATAGGGGTGTACTATCGACCGCCTGGCCAGAATGAACAAATGGATGATGAAATGCTCAAAGAAATCAAGGAAGCTAACAAAAGTCACAGCAGAGTAGTAATAATGGGTGATTTCAATTACCCCGGTATCGACTGGGTCAGTGTCACGGCAGGACATGCTAGGGAGATAAAGTTTCTAGATGAAATAAATGACTGCTTCCTGGAGCAGCTGGTTCATGAACCGACCAGAGGGGAAGCCATACTGGACCTAGTCCATAACAATGGAGGTCAAACCTGATGCTAGTGAAACTCCGCATATTGAAATCTGGTCAGTAGGTTTCCATCCACATGACTTAGCCAGTACTGCCGCCCCTCTTGCCACAGGCTCAGAAAATCCCTTGCCCGGCACATAGGGCAAGAGAAGGTTTGGAGATCTTTTCACCACCAACCACATGCTCTTCCCAACCTGACCCATCTTGTATTGGCAGATCTGCAAGTGCACTTTCTCCTGTTGGACCCAGACATCCTCACACAGCAGCCTCAATTTCCCTGCACAAAATTTCCCAAAGGTCACCAACTTGCTCATGTGCAGAGCTACAAAAAGGCAAAGGAGAATGCAACCTTTATAATAGCACCTTGAAAGCTAACGAACAGACTTGCTGCAATGCCAACAACAATTTCACCAAGGCATCATGAACAATAGGCAGATGGGAAGGCCATACTGCAGTGCTCCCAAAATGACCAAAACCCTTCACTAGCTTTCTCATAAAAAAACAGGCAGTGGGGGTCCCCAAATCCTTGAACTTTACTCATAAATGCCAAGCTTGCTAAAAGGTGGTCATCGCACTGTTAGATATGCCCTGCATCCAGCAGTGGGATTGGACTGGTTTGGCCGGATTTGCATGAACCGATTCCTGTCACAGCCCGCATTTGCCTAGCCGGGCCAAACATGGCATTGAAATGCCAGCACTGCAGTGGTGGGAATCCCCCTGCTTGCCAATATTTGACAGTATCAAGGGATCGCAGCATCGGGAGAAGCCCCTAATGCAGTCAAAACATTGTCAGGTGAGCGATTGGGCCGCAGGGCAATGATCAGGTTGCTACACCTCAGTGGAGGGCAGTAGCCCGAACATATGGTCACTGCAATGCCTCCACACGAAGTGCAGCAACCCAGCTGTCATGCATGTGGGAGGGTTGCGACCAAACCAGTTTTTAGTCAATTTGGATCCCACCACTGCCTCCATCTTTGCATACACTACAACCTTCCCACCACACTTGCACTGAAAGATAGCCCCTGAGGCAAACCTTGCACCGCCAAAACATCTGCATATCTTTTCCAGTCATCCTTCTGAGTTTTCACCTCAAGCTTCTGAATTTCTGGTAAAGCTGTCCACAGCTTCTCTAGCATTGCCATTGGGTTGGAATCTGCATCAGGTGCTAGTGCTCAGAGACATGATCACTGGAAATGAGAAAGAGCATCAACAATTTCATTCAAATGCCAGGATATGGAGCGCTGACAGCATTGCATTTAAGAACAGACAGCAGAGGACTGCCAGTCAAAGCAACTCAGACAGTAAAGAACATCTAGCAGATTTATTGATGGTCTGAACCACCACTGTATTAAGAACATAAGAACACAAGATATGCCATACTGGATCAGACCAAGGTCCATCAAATCCGGTATCCTGTTTCCAACAGTGGCCAATCTACGTCACAAGTATCTAGCAGTTTCCCCAAAAGACACAGGTTCCTCAATGCTTGTACTGGAGCAAGCAGTGGATATCCCAGGTCCCCTTTAATAATGGTTTATGGACCTTTCCTCCAGGAACTTGTCAAAACCTTTTTAAATCCAGCTACACCAACAGCTTTTACTACAACCTCCGGTAATGAATTCCAGAGTTTGATTACATGTTGAGTGAAAAAATATTTTCTCTTATTATTCTTAAATAGGTTACCCTGTAGCTTCATTGCATGTCCCTTATTCTTTCTATATTTTGATGGTGTAAACAATCGATCTATGTTTATCCTTCTACTCCATTTCTTAATTTATAGACCTCTATCATATCTCCCCTCAGCTGTCTCTTTTCCAGGTTGAAGAGCCCTAACCTTTTTAACCTCTCTTCATAGGAGTATCCTTCCATCCCCTTTACCATTTTGGTAGCTCTTCTCTGTACCTTTTCTAATAACGCTATATCCTTCTTAAGATTCTGTGACCAGAATTGCACACAATATTCAAGGTGTGGTCGCACCATGGAAAGATACAGAGGCATTATAATAACCTTTGTTTTATTTTCCATTCCTTACCTTATGATACCTAGCATTCTATTTGCTCTCTTGGCCACCACTGCACACTGGGCGGAGGGTTTCAACATGTTACCTATGATGACGCCTAAATCTTTTTCCTGGGTGGTGGTTCCTAATGTGGAACCTTGCATTGTGTAACCATAGTTTGCATTGTTCTTCCCTAGATGCATAACTTTGCATTTGTCCACATTAAATTTCATCTGCCATTTGGATGCCCATTCTTCCAATTTATCAAGATCCTCTTGCAATTTTTCACAATCCTCATGGATTTTAATAACTTTGAATAATTTTGTGTCATTTGCAAATTTGATTACCTCACTCGTTATTCCACTTTCCAGGTCATTTACAAAAATGTTAAAAAAGCAGCGGACCCAGCACAGATCCCTGGGGTACTCCACTATTCACCTTTCTCCATTAGGAAAATTGGCCAATTAGCCCTACCGTCTGCTTTCTATCTTTTAATCAGTTCTTGATCCACAATAGTACACTGCCTCCTATTCCTTGACTTTTTAATTTCACCAAAAGTCTCTCATGAGGGACCTTATCAAAGGCCTTCTGAAAATCCAGATTACACTATATCAGCCAGTTCACCTTTGTCTACCTGTTTATTCACACCTTCAAAAAAATATAGTATGACCCTCTGATGTGTCAGTCACTCACCTCAGATGGTGCTACCCATACTGGGAAGTACTCCAAAAAGGCAATATTCTGACACCAATCCCTTTTCTGCCATGCTAGCAACTATGGTTGCACACACCAGGTCCCTTGAAAAAAGACGCCAAAATCCCATTTCCCTGCCTCTCCCAAAAGGAGCTTGCCAAATGCAAACCTCATTAAATTGATCTAAAAATGCCTGCCAAAAACTAAGGTCCTCTCACACACTGTGTGGTATTCACATGAAATTAAGCTTCCACCTTAACCCGCAGGTCAGCCGTGCAAGCCGAATGAATAAATGACTGCACCATCAGATTGACTCAACAGGCAAATTTGAACCAACCAGCCAAGGACTGCACTTGCCACAGCGTCAGCTTCTTACATCCTAGCGCTTCAGTGATCACTGCATACTACACTTCCACCTTATCTTTGGGCAACCGTGATTTCATGTGCATGGATTCCAATTAAATCCCTAGGAAAATAAGCTACGCACAGAAGCTCTATGACTTCTCTACAGCTAATGGCAGGCACAAATTCAATTCCATGCAGTGGAAGGCCTCCACGAGTTCAGTACAATTTGCCAACTCAGCCATCCCACCCAAAAAAAACATCATCAAGATAATGGACAAATGGATCCCTACCAGCCACCCTCTGCACCACCCAATGAACAAAAGTGATAAAAGCCTCAAATCAGGCACATGCCACAGCCTGGCCCATAGGCATGCACTTGTCAAAGTAAAAGGACCCATCAAATCGGAAATCCAGCAAACGTAAGGAATCAGGATTAAACAACAGCAAGCAAAATGCTGACTCAATATTGGCTTTTGCCATCAAGGCACCCCTACCCAACTGCCACAGCATGGAGACGGCTTGGTGAGAAGAGACATTATGCACCAAACACAAACTGGGATCACTGAAGGAGTTGGCAATGCAAGGTTGTGAATGAGGCAAAACTTGCCTGGCTCCTTTTTGGGCACTATGCTCAAGGGTGAAGCCACTAGATCCTACAACTGTGGCTCCAGAAATGGCCCCACAATCTGCCCCAAATGCAACTCCCTTCCCAATTTTTCCCACGCTATTGCCAGTTTTCTGACATTGATGGTGCATTGCTATTCACATGCTGCGACTCTAGACCAGAGAATGGAATCATGAATCCTGACAGAAAATATGCTGCCTCCCTGAAGAGGTAAGTCTGCAGTCAATGCCAAACAGTCTCCTGCCTAATGGGGAAAGACACCTTGGCCAGCCATTCCAGGCATGACTGATACTCCTTCTTTACCCGCTTAAGTCCTACCCAACCCATCTTGGTAGGAACAGCAGTAAGCTGGGGACCTCCAGACACATTGCCCTGATGCTGGAAATAACATGCCTGCATTGAAATGAAATACTATAGGTTAACAAGTATCTTCAACCACTGGTGAGCTTTACAAGCCTGATGACCTTCTAGTATAAAAGCCTTCATGGTCACTACTAGTCATGCTCAAAGATCATCATTGGTCCATTGTTTTATAGTATAATTCAATCACAACACCATACAAAGCCTTAGGTGTAACAAAATATATCAAATTTCAAACTAAAAAAAATCTTTTCAATAAAAGTGATATATCTAAAGTGATATCAACAAAATCAACACAGTATTGTGTTTCAATAAGATAACAAAGAACTTATCTGCATCAGAGAAAGAGTTCGGTGATAAGTCCCAAAAGAGCTACTCCAGCCGGCTGTGCGCAAACCACGAGCCAAAAAACTCTGACAAAAGTAAAATATATATACAAAAGGCATTAAAAATGTCACGTGCTAAACCAGCCGGTAAGGAATCAGAGAACATCTCACAGCAAAGACATGTGGAGGCCAATTCTGAAAACGTGCACGTCTGGGCAGCGGGCATGTCCAAATGGAAACGTGCAGGAATAGAATCTGATTCTGCACACACAGGGATAGAGGCAACCGCGTGTACAGAATCACCTACATAGAAGTGCTAGGCACAGCCTGCACACAGCACTATGTTGTACGAAGATGGGTATATGCCAATGGCTTTTTACATCCCCTTGTGCACTGTATTCTGAAAAGATATACGTCTGTGACCCTGCCCATCTCCGCGATATACCCGCGAACGGCCACACCCTCCCTGAAAACATGAAAGCTGTTGTGTCCATGGGCAGTGCTGTTTTGAGGCTGAATGACAATTAAGTTAGACAATTGAAACTAGTCTGTGGCATGCCCAGAACACAACAATGCAATCGCAGTGCACTGTATGTAGCAGGAAAACAGGTAGAGCGTGAACCTACTGGCACAAGATGCAGTGCAACACTACAGTACATACATGGCAGCAGATGACCTCCCGAGGTATGCATGTGGTGTACATCACAGGAACATGATTGTACAATGCTAAGTAAGGGCATAATCCCAGCAGAATAGGCCTTCCATAGTGAATGATCCAATCAGTTTCCCTTCACTAATAAAGGGCCATTGGAATGACAGCAGTCAGCAGTGCAAACACCACACAGACATGCCCAGAGACACCATCGTCGCTCCCTTTAACTTTGATCATATGTAGAGAGCAAAGCTGGTGCACCTGGGAATGGCGTACTGCATTTTGCACTGTTGCACGCTCTACCTCTGAGGTTCCCTGATCAGTGACAGGGACGTGATTGCAGAACCATCCTGCTCACTCTTGCCTGTACTCAATGGCATTTGGTGATGCTTCAGTCATCCCTACTGTCCAGGTACCTGCCAGGCATACCTGTCCCTCCCCTGGATATGTGGATGAGCAATCTAGATCCCCCCATGAAGTCCTCCAACCACACGCACACACATGCACTCTCACGCAGTCAGTTGGTCCATTAGATGATAGAGGGGTTAAAAGGGCACTAAGAGGTGACAAGGCGATTGCGGAGAGACTGAATGAATTCTTTGCTTCGGTCTTTACTGAGGAAGGTGTAGGGATGTTACCCATGACTGAAGTGGTATTTAAAGGTGTGGAAGAATTGAAGGAAATATCGATACATCGGGAAGATATATTACAACTATTTGATAAACTGAAGAGTAGAAAATCACCTGGACCGGATGATATAAGCCAAGGGTGTTGAAAGAACTGAAATATGAGATTGCAGATCCGCTATTGGTAATCTGTGAACTATCATTAAAATCATCTGTAATACCTGAAAATTGGAGGATGGCCAACGTAACACCAATTTTTAAAACGGGATTCCAGGGGTGATACGGGGAACTACAGACCAGTGAGCCTAACGTCAGTACCGGGAAAAATGGTAGAAACCATCATAAAGAACAAAATTGCTGAACATGTAGATAGCCATGGCTTAATGGGAGACAGCCAACATGGCTTTAGACAAGGAAGATCTTGTCTTACTAATCTGGTGTTTTTTTGAAGGTGTAAATAAACAGGTAAACAAAGGTGAGTCGGTTGATATAGTGTATTTGGACTTTCAAAAAGCCTTTGACAAGGTCCCTCATCAGAGACTTTTGGCAAAACTAAAGAGTCATGGGATAGGAGGCAGTGTACTATTGTGGATCAGGAACTGGTTAAAAGATAGAAAGCAGAGGGTAGGGCTAAATGGCCAATTTTCCCAATGGAGAAAGGTGAATAGTGGTGTATCCCAGGGATCTGTGCTGGGTCTGCTGCTTTTTGACATATTCATAAATGACCTGGAAAAGGGAATAACGAGTGAGGTTATCAAATCTGCAGATGACACAAAACTATTTAAAGTTGTTAAAACCCATGAGGACTGTGGAAAATTGCAAGAGGATCTTGATAAATTGGAAGACTGTGCATCAAAATGGCAGATGAAATTTAATGTGGACAAGTGCAAAATTATGCACCTAGGGAAGAACAACCCGAACTATGGTTACATGATGCAAGGTTCCACATTAGGAACCACCACCCAGGAAAAAGATTTAGGCGTCATTGTTGATAACATGTTAAAACCCTCCGTCCAGTGTGCAGTGGCAGCAAAGAGAGCAAATAGAATGCTAGGTATTATAAGGAAAGGAATGGAAAATAAAACAAAGGATATTATAATGCCTCTGTATCGTACCATGGTGTGACTGCATCTTGAAAATTGTGTGCAATTCTGGTCGCCGTATCTTAAAAAGGATATAGCGTCATTAGAAAAGGTTCAGAGAAGAGCCACCAAAATGTTAAAGGGGATGGATGGATACCCCTATGAAGAAAGGCTAAAAAGGTTAGGGCTCTTTAACCTGGAAAAGAGACAGCTGAGGGGAGATATGATAGAAGTCTATAAATTAATGAACGGAGTGGAACCGGTAAAGGTAGATCGATTGTTTACATTATCAGAATATAGAAAGACCAGGGGACATGCAATGAAGCTACAGGGTAAACTATTTAAGACAAATAAGAGAAAATATTTTTTCACTCAACATGTAATCAAACTCTGGAATTTGTTACCGGAGGATGTAGTAAAGGCTGTTAGTGTAGCTGGGTTTAAAAAAAGGGTTGGACAAGTTCCTGGAGGAAAGGTCCATACACCATTATTAAAAAGGGACCCAGGATATCAATGCTTGACCCAATACAAGCATTGTGGAACCTGTATCTCTTGGGGAAACTGCTAGGTACGTATGACCTAGATTGGCCACTGTTGGAAACAGGATACTGGGCTTGATGGACCTTGGTCTGACCCAGTATGGCATATCTTATTTTCTTATGTTCTAATAGCCATCTGCCAAAAGAATGCCCGGCACCGAATATCTTAGCTGATGGAAAGGAAACTGCTCATGACATTTCTATTTGGCTACCTACGTACACGATAATTACAATAGTGGACTTCAAACAGATACAGAGCTGCAGTAGGCCCAAACAGCCCTTCCAGTATATCAGCCTAAAGGGTTAGACGGCGCATGTGCATTGGACTTCATAGGCCCACATATGTAAACAACTGCAATAGTGATCTGTGCACAAGATATATGTCATCTACCAGCATAAGATATCTCAAATATAGGGGTATGTTTACTAAACCGTGCTGTCACCCGCGGTAGTTCCCATGGTAATGGCACAGATGCCCATATAAAGGAATGGATGGTGTATCGTATGACAAGTAGTGCCAGGTAATACGCGTAACAATGCACCCTCAGGTAACGTGCGTCGCAAGGTGCCATATAGGGCACATCACAAGGCACCTTAACCGGAGGCGCCTCACAAGGTACGTTGTTATACGCCCTACAAGGTGCCCTAACCTAAGGCGCCATGCAGCTACCCCCAGAAGGCCCCATATAAGATGCCGGTCAAGGTGCCCATAAGGAACAGTAGGTTACGGCACCTGAAAAGCAGGACATGGGGTAGCAGCCTGCACATGAACGCCGGATGCCACACAGCTGACAGACGCAGATAGACGGAGAGAAGGATGGTTGGCGACTGTGATGAGGGTAATACTGTATGTGCTGGCAGCACATATCTGCAGAGATATGACTGTTACAGGAATGACAAGTACCTGTGTAGAAAAGGCATAAAAGAAGGAGAACAAAGAGGGAGTGAACCCATGACCACTGGCCTGAAACCAGTAGGCCACACCACCACTGTGTGGTCCACAGCAATTGCTGCATACAAGAACACTGCAGGGCACCACTCAAAACACCTGCTGTGTGCCAGGAGAGGGCAACCCAAACAGTCACCATGATGCAACACACATGCACAACAGGCGTCCATAGTCATATCACAGTCTGTAAGTGGGATGGGAGCCACATGGAAACACATGCACACACACCATGAGATGTAATGCAGTGTAAACAGCATGCAAAAGAGCATGGGAGCGATACATAAAGGGTGTCAGGGGCTGGATGAAGGGACAACTATGTGGAGGGCCCGTGGACCAGTGCAACGGAACGAAAAAAGAGCATGTGAGAATCCAACCTGCACAGTGACGTGGCACATACCAGCCAACAACAGCAGTACCAATCCACCAAGCCGACTGTTCACATGGACACTACAAAGATATAGCCATATGTAACACACAATATGCGACAGATAGGATGCAGAGAGGGCACACTGTGGCACACAGCACAGAGATGGAAGGGTGTCTGGAGAGGTTACGAGGCTGCAGCAGCATGGGCAGGTTAGCAGAACACAGGAAAGGAAAAGGAATGGAACATGTGGGAATCAAACTGGCAACCTACAGACCACCAACAGGCATCTGTGACCACTATCCCAAACAACCCCAACAAGCACAATGCAAACAAGTTACCACAAAAGGCACACACTGGATCACAGTGCTGAAATGGACAGCCCCTCTGCTCCACTGCGAACTGCAGACATCGCGGTCTCACCCTGATGCACCTTATGCCTGGAATAAACTCCCGGGGTCTGTGTGCCAGGCACCCTCTCAAACACACATCCAATCCATGCTGAAAGCTCACCTACCCGCTGCTGCCTGTGGACTCTAACTACCCTGATCCCCCTCCTCCTTCGCCTCTCCTACCCCTGCTCCCACATTCTCTCACTTTTCCTAACTAGAATGTAAGCCGTGGTGAGCAGGGTGTCTGTCCAGCGCTGTGTACAAGGGGCAGTGCCAGACACAAGTACTGAGTGATCTATGTAATTTACCAGTTGTCTATCCTGCCTTATCCATAAATGAAAGTGGTGGCCAATGGAGGCCACGTGGCATGCCCAAGGCGACAAGGAATGCCAATAAGACTAGAAACCCCAGTACCACAGGCCTGACATTGCTGTCCCCAGGTGGGATGTGAACCCATGGCCCTCTGGCCTGAGGTACCTTGTCCTAACCAACAGGCCATGTCTTCCACTGTGCAGGTGCAGTAGGTGTGGTAGTAATGAAATCAGTGAGATATTACTTTGTGATATAACTATACCCATACACAGTACACTGTGACAATACCTGTACACCTTCCCCCTCCCCCGCAACCCCACACCCGGATGGTGTACCCCAAGGTTCTGGCGTGGATCCCTCATTACCCTCTCCGTACACAGTCCCCTGGTGTGCCCATCACCACCCATGGCTGGCTGTATCAGCTAGATACTGATGGCTCACAGAGCCACCTCTGCACACTTGAACCCTCCGCGGCTAACCAAACCCTGATCCACGCCTGGCGTGATGACATTGCTGCCTAGGTGACTCACCGCGACCTGAAAGTGAACATGGCCATGACCGTACCTCCCATCCATCATCGTAACACCTCCCTGCCCCCCTCTGTTGTTGGTGTCTGTGGATAACTCTGTACCTTCCCCAGGGTCCCCAGGCCACAATCTTGGACCATCCCTGACCCCTCACCCCCATTCACGAAACACAGCCATCTGATAGCTAATACCTGTCCCCCTTTCTCTACAACAGCAGTGACACCCGCCCCATCCTCCCTGAACATACCACCAATATGCCCATGCACTCCCCAATTGCATCCCATCAGTACCTCAGTAGTCTGCCCCCTGCAGGTCTCACCTGGACACACCTCATTCCCCGTCAATGTGTGAAACAATTTGCTGTGCATCCAATCCTGTGCCAGGCCAGTCATGGCCACACTACCCCCCTTGTCAGGTCACGTCAAAGCCTCCCTATCCTTTACCGCATCCATGTCAAACATCCCCTGCTGAGCTCAAAATGCAGAGACTCTGTGGCTCCCCACCACCTCTCGTCTCCCATCTTCCCATACAAGCCCCCCTGAAAACATCGGTCCCCAGCAGACACCCTCCACCTGTGCAGTACACCCCTACTGCTAACTCCATACCCCGCCCCTCTCACCGTGATGCCCCGTACGCTGTGAACAAACTACCGCTGTCCGTACACCAGGCACTGTCTCCAACCCCCCAAAAATCCAGGATGAAACCACACATCCTCGATGCAGCTATGGAAGCATGATTCCCCTGACCCCCTCCTCCCCTGTTCCCAGCGGTATCCCTCCCACTCCATCTGTGTCTGTGCTGACTAGATTGTAAACTCTGATGCGCAGAGCATGTCTCCCACCTGTCTGTACAGCGCTGCATATGCCATATAGCACTATACAAATGCTCAGCAGTAGTAGTAGTAGTAGTACATGTCTGCACCATCACGGCCACAGCACCAGAACACACAGCTGACAGGGGGCACATTTCAGGCAGGCACACCAGGCTGACAACACACACACAAGGCAATAAGGTCTGAAGGGAAGATACAGAGATGTAATGTCATGCTGCCACACAGTGAAGTGCATACGCAGTGCACAGGCAAATGTGCAAACATGCCAATGATGTCATGTCCCAATGGCCCAGCACCACCCCTCAGATGTGTAGACCTAATGTGTGGGTATCTGTGGGTCATACAGCAGTGTAGATGCCCCTAGAACAGCATGTGATGTGCTGAGAAAGACCAGACGTCAGGTAGTAATGCACACATGGCATCAAAAACAATGACACAATGCAACATGAGGACATGGTATCAGGTACGAGAGTCACATGTGGGCAAAAAGCAAAGAAGACGGGATCTCACTGACATACAGAGGTAGCACTATGTGGAAGGTCCACTGCAATGGGTGCCGTGGAAGCAGGAACAGTCATAATATGGCAATGTACAGGGACTGCACAAATGAAGCCTGGAAATGGACACACTCACCACCACAGTGCAAAGCTACTGGCACGTGAGTGGCACAATGTCATGTCAGAAAGAGGACTGTGCACACATGCAAAGATAAGTCTGCAAATCAATGTACATTGCCACATCTGTCCAGTAAACACACACAATAACATGTACATAGAGGTACAAAGAGACGTCCACAACGATGCATGTACCCACACAAATCCCACCCCGGCACATGCACCAGTGTAAGAGACGAGTCAGGCACATGTGCATGCACGGTGTACGTTGAAACATGACAGAGTGCTGCCACATATCCACTGTAACACCCCCTGCGATGGTCAAACAGCAATCAGAGATGGTGGCACGCATCACAGTGTTGTGGAGGCAACTAGTGTTACATGTAGAAGTAGAGATTAGCCACACAAATAAGCAGGACCTACAGAATGTATCTCCTGTGCCACATATGTGGCTGCATGTACCTGTGTAGCCAAATATTGGTGCAATGACTGCATGAGAGCCCCACACATTGGCCACACACAGCTACACAATGTCAGATGGATGTACAACATACAGTGCGCATGTGAGTTCCTGCTGCAGATGTACGGACAAGTGTCCACAGTGCAAATGCCACCTGTGACTCCACAAGTCCGGCTATGACCATCCCAGATTACATGGCTATGCAAAGTCACGAGTGACGTCTCAATGTTCCACAGCAATGCAAAGGTGATGTGTCTCTGCTGCGATAAACACAACACCCAGACAGAGCACGGCAGCAATTGTGTGTCGGGCCCCCCGGTGATGCTCAAAGTATCAGGCCAACAATGATGTCCAACATAGGCATGTGTCCGACTCACATAGGTCCATCCCCCACTGGCACCATCACCCAGGGACCGTTGCATGGAGGTGTCCTGTCTACCCACAGTTGGGTGATGGGGACTCCAGATGCAGTGTAGTAGTTGTGCTGTGTGTGTTGGCTGCGCCCTGTGTTAAAAGGAGAAGATAAAAGGTAAAGGTATGCTACACACACCATCAGGTCACAATGCAGACAGTGACACCACAATATGTACATAATGAATCCCCAGAAATGAAAACATGACACGACCACAACACACAGCACAGTGCATGTTGACCACAGCAGGAGATGGCACTGCAGACCAGGTTGGCATCTCGACATGGTCATGTCTATGCCCATGTCACACAGACATGCTAGAGGTGCATAGCATGTCCAGCAGTGGTGGTGCACAGAGATCCCACAGAAAGGCACGATGATACAAACAGGCCAAAAGAAACATCTACACGTGGATGTCAGGCAAAGAAGATCTAAGGTGCAACCTACCATCAGTGTGCAGCAGGTGTCTGATGGGGACTGTCTGAGCCAGGCAAAGGGCACAAGGGGTCACAGTAGAGGCAGAGGATGTCAATGAAATGCGTTCAATCACCACGTCGTTATGTTCAGCCATCAGTGGCACATGTCCAAGGTATGGTGAGATGCGTGTAACAGAAACGTTGATGCATAGTGTCCTGTCAGCAAACATGAGACAAGTCAGGCAACAATACATGACACATGCATAGACACATGCACACAATATACACAAGGGCAACAGCAGAAGATCACAGATAGATGGAGTGATCACCACTGCACAAGTTCCTAGACACAGCCCTACACCAGACAATGCCAGAGCGCATCAGATGGTACCGTCACCTAGACACACCCCAAAGACACAGAGACATACACAGTGAGACAAGGTGAGCATGCTGCAAGTAGCATACGGCATGTCTGTGCACAATCAGTGATCAGTGGAGACAATCATTATAGTCCATGCAATGATACACTGATGTTGTGTAATGCCACAATGCCAGGGAAGGCTGTATGTGCAATCCACCAATCTCACACCCTGTGCCTGGAGAGACACACAGCCCGGTCACATGTGTCCCAAATACAGTGTATAAACACCAGAAATGTGCACAGGCCAATGGCCATATGCATGTCAACCGAACATATGGGGGATGGAGCCGCAGGCCAAACAGGTGTACAACAACATAGGTACAGTGGAGAGGAAAACACAGACATGTGTAATGCTGCACTTCCCCCACAGTATATTTACCTTTATGTCCACCCACCCCAGTCACCTTCAGGTCTCAATGACATACACACAGTTTCCACATGCACCACAGCACCGTGCAGGGTCTGCAGCTTATCCTGGGGAGTCAAAAACACAAGTGACATAAACATATGTCATGACAGTGCCGTGAAACACTTAGAGCAGCACGTACATGGAGACACATATGCACATCTGCACATATGCAGAACTTACAGGAGAACAGCTCCTCGATCAGATGTTGCTTGACTGCTATTCCCTCATGTGTGTCACCACGGCCACGTACAGGAGGGCACACAGGATCCTCCTCCAGATCCTCATCAATTTCAACTGGAACATTGTGCCTGAGAGCAATGTTGTGCAGGATGCAACAGGCCAGAATGATACTTGCCACAGTCATGGGTCCGTATTGTATGGCACCGCCGGTCTTATCCAGACACCTGAAGCGACTCTTCAGAAAGCCAAAGGTGCGCTCAATGACTGAGCGACTGGAGGCATGGGACTCATTGTACCTCATCTCTGCACCTGGCCGTGGGAGATGCACAGGGGTCAGCAACCAGGCACGACAGCCATATCCCACATCACCTGCAGAATGAAATGTGGTAAGGTCAATCAGGAGATGATGGACACACAAAAGCACAGAAGCATCAACGTGTAACTGGACAACAGATAAACAGGGACACAAACATACAATGTCATAGAATGGCACACGATGGCTCTGCACCAACGTCTGGAGCTGGGAGACACAGAACCCCGAGGAAGGCCAATGAGGGCAACACACATCAACTGTATCCAGGCCAAACACACGGCCAACCACCTGTACCCAAACAGCAGTAGTGGCAGATATGAAGGCATCTGGCTGACAGTGGCAAAGCACAATGGAAGGGATGGAGATGTGCATGTGTGCAACCATGTGATGCCCATGATACAGTGCACACACAGCAGATGTCACAGAAACACATACCTGAGGGGTCAGGTCAGAATGGCAGTAGAGACAAGATAATGTGGACAGACATACAGCATACACGTGTGATGTAATGTCCCACTACAGCTCCACCCACGTGTTGTCGCAGACATGGACAACGGAGAATGGCCCCCACACACACTGTACAGCATGAGGAAGGTTCTGGGTGCATACCTAACTCCCCCTCCTGGACCATACATGCACACACACGTTGCATACGGAGTCCACGAGGGATACACCACAAAGGCACACACATGTACATCTGCGTGTGCGGTATGTCTGAGGCCATATGCTGGAGTCATTGTCAATCAAGAGGTGTCGCACCCAACCATAGAAGGGACACACCATATGTGCCTAGAGTGTTCCTGTACATAAGACCTGTGCAACAGAACAGCAGTAGCAGATACCAGTGTTACCCGCATGTGTGCCGAGACACCCAGATGAGCAATGAGCCACACATGGTAGACATAGCGATGTTTACAGTCACACAGAGGTACGTGATCACATCTCCGGTGACAGTGACAGGGTGTGATGGTGTACAAAGCCAAATACAAGGCAGTGCCCCACAACCACAATGCAAGGAAAGGCATGCAGAGGACACAGGTGACAATGGGACCCCAGATATCATACACCGTACGCGCATTTGAGATATGGTAAATACCCACCCAGCAGGACACAGTCCCCATATTGTCTGGCCTCAAATTGGCCGAACAGTGCCGAGTGCTGCAGGATATAGGAGTCATGGGCTGACCCTGGGAACCATGGAACCACATTCAGAATATGCATATTTGCATCACAAACAACCTGCACATTCAGGGAATGGTAGTGTTTGCGGTTGCGGAACACAACCTCCCTGTTGCGTGGCAGGACCAGGGCAACATGTGTGCAATCAATAGCTCCCATCATGTGTGGTATCCCTGCAATCCACTGGAATTCCTGGCACAGGGCACCCCAATGTTGCCTATTGTTAGGAATCGCAATGTAATTCCAACCCGGCTGACCATGGCCCGCAGTACCTGGTGGAGACAGCGTGGAAGGTTGGCCTGTTCATCCCGCCCACTGCGGCCACCGAGGATTGGAAACAGCCAGAGGCAAAGAAATATAGGGCAGCCAGAAGATTGGCCAATCCTGGTATGGCATGTGACCGGGCAGTCCGGGGCTCGAGGCCAGGTCATAGATCCTCACAGAACTCCCTAATAGTCCCTGTGTCCAGCCAGTAGAGGGAGATGACCTGGTCCTCACGTATGTCCTAGAGCATTGGCCTGGGTCTGTAGAGGCGTGGCAGGCGGGGCCATGCCTATGGCGCCATGCTGGTATCACCTCAGCCTGTGGAGCCCCCACAGCTGCAGGTCTGAGTTGCAGCAGGACTGCACCCATGCCCAGTGTCACAGCCCCAGGGACACCATCTCCCCCATCAAGCAACTGCAGCTCTGCCAGTTCCACAATGCCACCACCGCACAGCCCGCATTCCCGATCTGAGCCATGATAGACATGAGATGGAGCACAGGTAGACGTTAAATAGGGTGAAGGGTGTGGCAAATAATCTGAGCAAGCCTAACACACCTGGTGATGCTGGGACGTATACCAGCAACAGCATAAGATAATGCCCAGCACGTACGGAAGCATAACACCATAGTGCGCGCAGAAACACACGTTCCCCAAAATGCATGTCCCGTGATTGGCTCTGCTGAATGTGGGTAGGAGGAGCACAAGGCATGTCCCTGTGCCCTAGCATCACACAAACATACGGCGTGATGCACTGCGTGCCCCACCCAGACAAGTTGGTGAGCGCAGAACATAAGGCACATTCCAATGTGCGCAGGCGGGACGTCCATGCGAATGTCTGACACAGACTAGTGCCTGGGGACATGCTGCGTGACCCACCTACGCATGCCGGAATATGCCGTATGTAACAGACAGCACCCAAATCAATGATTAGCAGAATGTGCGTGTACACACCACGAACAATGCTGGAGGCTAAACCGCCCGTTTATGCAGCGGTGCACACCAATAGCAGCGCTGAGGAAAGGTCTGAACACGGAGAACAGAGGGGAAGGGCATAGTGCATCTAGGAATGCACCTTAGGCACACACTTCACAGGATGCAATACGTCATGTGTAAGGCACGTACCTGTGCACAGGATGGGAGCAGTACATGTGTGGAGCAGTACATGTGTGGGGCAGATGAGGTGTCCCCATGCACTGGCATCCGCAGACATAGACGTGCACATGGAGGCACCACGTACCCCCCCCACCTGTGATCTGCGGACCCAATCTCAGCAGAGTGCGCGCAAACACAACGCACGCTACTGCGCATGCGTGCGACGCCCATGAGTAACGTGCATAGGACCACACCCTAGGTACATAACTGGGCACAGCATGCCCATAATGCCAAGAGTGTATGGTACACAGGAAGTACCATATTATGGAGCAGGAGATGCACCCTGAGGCAGGAGGGGAGAGCAGCCAGCAGCCACCAGTGGTCCACACCACATCGGATCCAGAGGGTGAGAGGGCAGGCCCATCTGGGGCCATACACCACCCACCTGACCAGGCTGGAGGTGCACCAGGCCCTAAGTGCCACCGGACTCCCATAGCCAATGAAGCCAGGAGGAGGGCGGTCCAATTCACCCAGGAGGAGAATGACCTCTTCCTGGCTAGCATCCTTGACAGGTTCAAGGTGCTCTTCGGTCGGCTGAGCTCCACCACCACCATCAGGATGCACACCAGGGCATGGGCAGAGGTACAGATGGTGTAAGCGTCAGCAGGGGGCCCACACTGCGACATTGAAAGCCTCCACAAGAGGTACTGTGACAGCAAGAAGAACATCCATGCCCAACTATCACGGGAGAGGCGCGATGCATAAGGCACATGTGGGGGCCCAGCGCAGGGGGCCACCCTGACCTCATTGGAGCAGCGCCTGGTGGACTGACTGGGGCCTATGTACATACATGGCCTGCCCCCTGTGCTAGATACAGCGCACCCACGTGCAGGTAAGACGGAGAGAGGTGATCCAGTGACAGACCATAAACAAGCGAGTGCAGGGACTGATGCAGGGTGGCGGGGGGGCCATGTCAGGAGTTCCACACAGACGCATGTCCTCAGCCAGTCCTATGCAACATATGGCATAACCCACACCTGATGCACCATCCCCACACTGCCCCTGGACCATAGCCCCCTGTCAGCCATGCAGTGTAACCCACCACCCGCAGATGGCCGAAACCTGGCCCAATGGGGGACACCATCCCACCCACACACCCCCTTCCCACGCCATGTCCCCAGGCCCACACCATGTGGCACTGACACCCCCCCTCCTGGACACCATGCAGTGCCATCCCAGGACACCTGCCAATCCCAGCAGGGCCCTGCAAAGGCCCACCGCCAGGTCCAGATACCCCACCCATCCATTCACAGGCTGGCAGCCCTTGGAACCACAGACAGGGGCGTGGACAGCATGCTGCCACCTGCCATGCGTGGCCCTGTGCCAAGAATACCCCTGCGAGATGCACACATGGGCAGGGGTAGTGCACCAAGGGATTGCGTACACAGGGTGAAACGAGCAGACCATGAACAGATTCATGGGGTACAATCCCTGGGGACGGCATAGCAGTGGGGGTTCAGTGACAGGTACACACACAGAGGTAGCATTGCATAGGGGGGCCACTGAGGACATTACAGAACAGAGCCATATACCAACCAAGAACAGGGAAACAAGGATGTACCCGACAGTGGCCAGTGAGCAGGGGAGGGGGCAGAGGGGGACCATGGATCAACGGACCAGCCAATGGGAGAGGTGGCGGGACTGGGTCAGAAGGGGGGCCGGCATGGCATGTGGGGTGTGCCGTGCCTGACACCACCACCCCAGCCACAGGGACAAGGTGTGTGGGTGAATGCAGGGACTCTATGACAGAGTGTGGAACTAGGTGCTGTCCTGTCGGGGGGTCAGCAGGTGTCAGGCAGCACATGCCAGGGCAGACCAGCAGAGATGGGGGGATCATGTCTGGCAGCTGGGGCAGGAGGGGCAGAGCGTGCACCCCCACATGGCACTGGAAAGTGCATGGGCCACGGGGTGGGTGGGGGCCATGGACATGCATCAAGCATGTTGCATGCCGATACCCTCCCAGCGAGTGACAGCGGTCCGTGGGAGCAGATGCCGGGGGTGACAGCACTGGCTGTGAGAGGGTGCAGGGGGGCAGGGTGGCGGGCCGAGAGGGGTCGGGACAGTGGAAGCAGGGCATGACTGCCATAGATCAAGGGGAGGGGACCAACACAGAGTCAGTGAGCGGGGCAGCACAGGCACTGCTGAAGGTGCAGGGGACAGAATGGAGGTGGATGTGGTGATGGTGAACAGGGGTGGGCACGGCATGGTGTTAGGGTGCAGGGGCGGGGGGTGACAGGTCTGTGGTAGCAGCATTGGGCAACAATGTGATGTGGGGACATAGTGCACAGGTGGTGAGGACAGCAAGGTCACACAAGTCGCTACGTGGGGGAGACAGAGGTGGACTGTACCTGTGTGTGCCATAGACATTGGGTGCAGGGACGCAGGAGGAATGTCGGCCACTGTGGCGAGTCTATTATGGGCTGGCAGCACATATCTGCAAAAATATGAGTTTTAGAGGCATGCAAGATATCTGAGTTTGACACGCATGGGAGGGGGAACAATAGGGGATCGAATCCATGGACACAGTTTGGAACGTCACTGTACGGACCAGTGAGCTATACCTCTATGGCCTGCATGTACAGCAATGTCTGGGTACAGAGGGACTGCAGGTCACTGCATAGACCATCTGCTCTGTGCGCCAGGTTATGGTAGCCGCACCAGCACCCATGATGTATTGCACATGCGGAACAGTGGTCTACAGCAGATCACAAATGGGGTCTGCACCTCTCTGTTACCGCAGCCTGGTAAGATGGACTGACGTGCGTGATACAGGCACAGAGTAGCTACGGACCCCGTCATTGTGCAGGTTCTGTATTCAAGCTGAGAGTAAGGATGGCTGCCCAGCACTAGGTCCACAGTACATGTGGTGCTACATATAGGCTATATATAGACAAACCACAAAATTACAAATAAATGAAATCAATTCAAACCACAATGCAATTATCAAAATTGTATTGACAAACATTCATACATAAACTACAAAAATTCATATTATAGCCAAAAACGATACAATAAACAACCATGTTTAATTATTTCTTAAATTGTTATTTATTTCACAACCATTTTTACAAAATATAATACACAAGACACAACAATAAATATATTACCCCACACTTTTAAAAACACACCCCTCTATATAAATATACCCTTTAGAAATCCTAAACAATTCATTCATAGAATTTACACATTCAAATATGATACTCATTAAATTGTAACCCATATGTCATCACCTTTTATTACATACAAATATCTTCTCATTAGATCATATGTCCAAATATTCTATGGTCCTGTGGAAAAATCACCGTACTTCCTTTATAGTGATGTAGCTAAATGCCCTCCTTCTATTTGAAGGATCACGTCACATTTAGATGATTCAGTCAAATCCTCTACACTGTTGTAGCCATATCCTGACTTTTTCTCATGATGCTTCCCAATACTCTCTCATCAGGATTAATCATGTCTTTCAAACATCTATTTTACTTGTAAAGAATGGAAAAAATCCACATCAATTCCCCTAAAAAGATAAGACAAAGCCAGTAAGGAAAAACACAAAGCATGATATAAGCATTCTGAAAAACATCAGTATCAAAAATATAACCAAAACCTACCGACCACTATTATTTCAATATATACCAAGGAGAATCACCCTCCAAAAGACATTCATAGTCCCAAATCTTCAATCCAAGCGAGAGAACATGAAAAATTCAAAACTCCACACAACGTGCATCATGAGTAAGAGTTTTGCCGTCCAGCGGCTTCATCAGGGCAAGCTACAAAATATAACATAAAGTAACAAACTATCCAAAACAACATTAAAACAAACAAAACAATTACATTCAAAAAAACATATCAGAACTCCCGACCTCAAGATCCAAAATGATAAACTCCTGTCCACAAAATGGTTCCCGAAAGGAAAGCAGTTTTCCTAAGAATGCCCACACATGTGCTCTTATACCTAAGCGAAAACTCCCCTCGATTAAAAAAAAACCCACTGCCATTCAATCTGTGAATTTAACCCATTAGGCGCTACGCTATTCGAACGAAAGATATACTCTTGTTCCCTCCGGCATAAACGCTGTTGAAAATTGCCGCCCTCACCACCCCTAACCTGTTCAATAATAAAACAATGCAAATCGCTTAACAAACGATTTTTAAGTTTCCAATGTGAAACTAAAGATGCCGATTCCACCCCCCGACGGATGGCAGATAAATATTCAATAATCCTCGTTTTAAAAGGATGCTATGTCTGGCCAAGATATCACAACAAACAAGGACACATGATTGCATATATCACACCTTCAGATTTACATTTGGAAAATCACAAAGTTTATGAGTAAAACCCAAATTTGGATGTTTAAAAACCTGTACTTCCATGGTAAACGAAAAACCCACACATTTGTTACATTTTTTATGTCCACCATGGTCTCTAACCAATCGATCATAACAATGTGAGTGAACTAAAAAATTCCTCAAATTTTGTCCTCTACTGTATGAGAAAATACACGGTGTGGCAAATACCGGGTGAACCCTCAAAATGTCCCAATGAGATAAAATCTAATTACGTATATGAGTGGCCTGTGTAGAAAACGGTAATACACAGGTCAAAAAAGAGTCAACCTCCTTCTGTGACCGTAAAAAAAAGCCAATCACGATGAACATTCGAGGCCCTTTTATATGCCCTATTCGTAACATGTGCTGGATAACCCCTATTCTCAAATTTTTTTTGCATCTGCCGTGCTTAAAGAGAATACTCTTCTTTGGAAGAACAAAGATTCCGTAATCTGAGAAATTGACCAACAGGAATATTATTGCATATATGTCGTGGCTGGAAACTGGTGTAATCCAATAAACTGTTCCATCTGTAGGTTTTGAATAAATTGATGTATAAAATCTACAATCTTGTAAAGTGATTTGTATATCTAAAAAGTGAACAGTATTCTTTGAAATTTCCGGAGTGAACGTTAAATGTGAATCCTGTTGGTTCAGCTATGTCAAAATTTCTTGTAAAACTGAATCTGGTCCTTGCCATATGAAAAAGATATCATCTATATAACGTACCCATTTTACTATTGAGGACCAAAATTTCGATTTTGATACTACATGCTCTTCAAAATACCGTACATAAAGGCAAGCAATCGATGGTGCCACCATAGCACCCATTGAAACTCTTTCAACTTGATGGTAAAATTGACCATGAAATTCAAAATAATTCCTATACAACACCAATACTAACAAATTCCGAAGGAATGCAATATGACGAGATGATAAATCCGTTTCTGCCAAATAATACATCGCTGTCCAAAGGCCTTGTTTTTGAGGAATATTAGTATACAAGGTGGAAATATCCATAGTAACCAAAGTATATGTACCCTCTTCCAACAATCATGTATCCAAAAATGGCAATAAATCACCAGAGTCTTTAATAAATTAAAATCCTTGACTCACCAACGGATTTAAAAATGAGTCTGTATATTGAGACAACGGTTCCAAAACTGATCCAATCCCCGATACTATTGGATGGCCAGGGGGATTTTGCAATGTTTTATGAATTTTTGGAACAATATAAAATACTGAAATTCGAGGATCCTTAGCATATAAGAATCGTAATAACCGTTCCGTGATTAAACTTTGTTGCAAGGCCCCTTCCAAAACATCCAAAATTTCCTCTTGAATCAATTGGGTAGGAGATCTTCTTCTAGCACCCTGTAAAAACGAGTGTCACTCAATTGTAAGGTTACTTCAATAATTTATGCCTCGCTATCCAAAATAACCACACCTCCGCCTTTATCGGCAGGTTTTATGACTATTGAAGCGTCATTCTGTAAGGACTTTAATGCAGACCACTCACTCCGGGTGAGATTATGCTTCACTCTAGGTGAGGGCAACCTTTTCAAACCATTAACAATCACTTGTTCAAACGCCGTGATACTGGGGTCTACCACCCCCGGGGGGACCCAGGTGGATTTAGGCTGGAATGGTGTGGATATTCGGGAGGTGGAATCAGATTCACCCGATTGTGCTGAAAAATATAGCGCTATCTTCAATTTACATAAAAAAGTTTGTAAACTTACATGTATCGCCAAAGTATCAGCAGGAGTAGTGGGTACAAATGACAAAGCTTGATTCAAAAGTCGATATTCTTCCACGGATAATTGTCGATGAGATAAATTAAAGACCAAACCTTTCAAAGCGTCAGGCTTATGACTATGCAGACTATCCAACCGATCCATAACTAACATCCCCCTCTCTTAGGGCTAAAACCTGGGGGTCCGTGCCCCTTGTTGATATCTGCCGCCCCCTCGATAACGGTTACGACCCCGATTGGGTCTGTGGCCCTGATCTAAAAAAGACTCCTTATTAGAGAAATCCGAAGATTCATCAGAGGAGCCCTCAAATGTCACATGTTTCTCTTTATTAGGAGGACGTTGATACATCTAGGGGTATACTTCCCCTCGATGATAATCACCGGTATCCCTCTGAAACTTCTTTATTTTGCATTGTAACACCTCCTGCCGACATGAGATCATCTGTTCATCTATTTCCTTGGTTTTAACTACATAATCCTCTTGGTTACGTAAACCTGAAAGCACCTGATCCAAATCATTATTCAACGTGGAACGTTCTACCACAGATGTTTCTACTATATGCAACATTAAATCAAAAGAACATTTTGATAAGATAGCATTCCATTTTTCCACAAAGGCTGTATTAGTAGTAAAGAGGTGAGGCGCACGGTGCATGCGCAACGGCGTTTATGCCGGAGGGAACAAGAGTATATCTTTTGTTGGAATAGCATAGCGCCTAATGGGTTAAATTCACAGATTGAATGGCAGTGGGGTTTTTTAATCGAGGGGAGTTTTCCCTTAGGTATAATAGCGCATGTGTGGGCGTTCTTAGGAGAACTGCTTTCCTTTCGGGAACCATTTTGTGGACAGGAGTTTATCATTTTGGATCTTGAGATCGGGAGTTTTGATATAATTATGTTTTTTGAATGTAATTATTTTGTTTATTTTAATGTTGTTTTGGATAGTTTGTTACTTTATGTTGTATTTTGTAGCTTGCCCTGATGAAGCCGCTGGACGGCGAAACTCTTACTCATGATGCACGTAGTGTGGAGTTTTGAGTTTTTCATGTTCTCTCGCTTGGATTGAAGATTTGGGACTACAAATGTCTTTTGGAGGGTGGCTCTCCTTGGTATACATTGAAATAATAGTGGTCGGTAGGTTTTGGTTATATTTCTAATATTGATGTTTTCAGAATGTTTATATCATGATTTGTGTTTTTCCTTACTAGCTTGGTCTTATCTTTTTAGGGGAATTTATGAGGATTTTTTTCCGTTCTTTACAAGTAAAATAGATGTTTGAAAGACATGATTAATCCTGATGAGAGAGTATTGGGAAGCATCATGAGAAAAAGTCGGGATATGGCTACAACAATGTAGAGGATTTGACTGGATCATCTAAATGTGACGTGATCCTTCAAATAGAAGGAGGGCATTTAGCTACATCACTATAAAGGAAGTATGGTGATTTTTCCACAGGACCATAGAGTTTTTGGACATATGGTCTAATGAGAAAATATTTGTATGTAATAAAAGGTGATGACATATGGGTTACAATTGAATGAGTATCATATTTGAATGTATAAATTATATGAATGAATTGTTTAGGATTTCTAAAGGGTATATTTATATAGAGGGGTGTGTTTTTAAATGTGTGGGGTAATAAATTTAATGTTGTGTCTTGTATATTATATTTAGTAAAAATGAATGTGGAATAAAAACAATTTAATAAATAATTAAACATGGTTGTCTATTGTATCGTTTTTGGCTATAATATGAATTTTTATAGATTATGTATGAATGTTTATCAATACAATTTTGATAATTGCATTGTGGTTTGAATTGATTTCATTTATTTGCAATTTTGTGGTTTGTCCATATATAGTGTTTATATTTTCCAGTTTTTATTAATATGGTTGATGAGCATAAGCCTATTGAGGTTAATAAGAATGATGAAATTTTATCTAGAAAGGAAGAATTTCCTACATTACAAGATGTTTTTTGTTTTTCCGACCTTGAGGCCAAGAGATTATTGATGGGTTCCCGTTTATTTGGTGAACAAACATCGGAAATTGAGATTAAAGATTGGTCTACTGTTACAGCTATTCGTCGTAAACGTATACGAACAGAACTTCATTCAGAAACAATGAAGGAATATTGCAGGGATAGACGCATCCCTCGAGGCTTGCACATGTACCGTGCACCTCACCTCTTTACTACTAATATGGCCTTTGTGGAAAAATGGAATGCTACTTTTGCGATACATGTAAGTTTACAAATTTTTTTACATAAATTGAAGATAGTGCTATATTTTTCAGCACAATTGGGTGAATCTGATTCTACCACCCGAATATCCACACCATTCCAGCTTAAATCCACCTGGGTCCCCCCGGGGGTGGTAGACCCCAGTATCACGGCATTTGAACGAGTGATTGTTGATGGTTTGAAAAGGTTGTCCTAACCTAGAGTGAAGCATAATCTCACCCGGAGTGAATGGTCTGCATTAAAATCCTTACAGAATGACACTTCAATAGTGTCACAGAGCAGACTCTCTAGAGCCCCCTGTGGAGCTAAAAAACACTACTCCTCAAGTAAACAGTGACGTGTGGAGAGAGCACATGACACAAGGGTATCAGAATAGGTATAAGGGAGTGAGGTCACAAGCCTGGAATTATCACCCAGCCAGTAGGGAGGCAAGGAAGGTCCCACCTGACCCCAATAGGCTAGGGTGTGGTGCAGCTGGGGATTACGTAAATAATCAGCACAGCTCACAGAAGGAAGCAGAGAGAGCTGAGGAAGCTGGGAGACCTGAGAGACGAAGGAGATTAAGAGAATCAAGGCAACCAAGAGAGTTGAAAGACCCAAGGAGAAAGGATATTCCCAGGCAGAGGAGATATCCAGAGTGGGAAGGACACAGACATCCCAGGTCTCTACAGCAAGGCAGAAGGCACTGGCTGAATGAAAGTCTGAGTGAGTCTGATGAACAATTAAGTGAAAGAGATGAGCAACTGAATTCAGACAGGGACAGTGTATGCAGCAGCCTTGATAGAAGCTATGCCCTAAGACACAAGTTACAAGCTAGGAAAAGCTATTCTGAGCCAGAGAGGAGAAATGCTAAGCTGAGCTATGAGAGCATTTTGTATGAGAAACAAAAGCCCTATAATGCTAACTTAATGAAAGCAGGAAAACTCCAGAGTCTGGGCTACAGACAGAATATAGAACAAAGCTTGTTACCTGTGAGAGAGAATCCTTCAGAGGGATATAACTGGCATAAGCCTTCTCAGAAAACTGCCGTTGGAGACAACAGCTGTTTTGTAAAGCTCCTGTTAAAACAAAACCCCGAACAAAGGTTCCACTTTCTAATAGCTGGGCAGCTAACTGCTTTACTCTGCCTGATAACCAGAGGCAGAGGAAAGGCTCCTGGTTGAGCAACTCCAGAGAATATGGTAAAGCCAAACAGATACATTCTGTAGAGAGTCAAGTACGTCACAAGCTGGAAAGTTTGTTGAACAAACTACCTCAGGAGAGAAGTGATGAAGCATCTGTACATGACAGTGTTCCCATGCAGTATGAGCCTTATGCAATAGAGGATAACATTGAATTGCCTGTTGAACAGATGGACTGTAGTTTGATACTAGCTGACCAAATAGAGTCTCTCAGATAGAAGGCTGAACTGCTCCAGAGAAGCCTTTATCTGGAAACCTGACAAGCTGTATTTCTGCTTCCATTCATATTTTGTTTGCTGAAAGGAAAGCTATTTTTGTTATAGTTCTTTTTGTTTACCCAAGAAGGGTTATGTTGATTTGATTGTTATACTTTTGAAAGAATCCTACGGGACGGGGAATAAAACCCAGTTAAACCGATTTCGGTGTCACAACTTATTTGTGTACTGGCAAGGACTATAAATATTGAAAAGGCCAGTACTTTACACCCGGGTGCAGTACCAGCTGTGACCAGCAGGAGGTGCTGCACGACAAAGGGGTGACAATAGTCATAAAACCTGCCGATAAAGGCAAAGGTGTGGTTATTTTGGATAGTGAGGCATATATTACTGAAGTAACCTTACAACTGAGTGACACTCATTTTTACAGGGTGCTAGAAGAAGATCCTATCCCATGGATTCAAGTGGAAATTTTGGATGTTTTGGAAGGGGCATTGCAACAAAGTTTAATCACGGAATGGTTATTACGATTCTTATATGTTAAGGATCCTCAAATTCCAGTATTTTATATTGTTCCAAAAATTCATGAAACATTGCTAAATCCCCCTGGCCATCCGATAGTATCGGGGATTGGATCAGTTTTGGAACCATTGTCTCAATATACAGACTCATTTTTAAATCCATTGGTGAGTCAAGGATTTTCATTTATTAAAGACTTTGGTGATTTATTGTCGTTTTTGGATACATGATTGTTGGAAGAGGGTACATATACTTTGGTTACTATGGATATTTCCCCCTTCTATACTAATATTCCTCAAAAACAAGGCCTTTGGACAGCGATATATTATTTGGCAGAAACGGATTTATCATCTCGTCATATTGCATTCCTTCGGAATTTGTTAGTATTGGTGTTGTATAGGAATTATTTTGAATTTCGTGGTCAATTTTACCATCAAGTTGAAGGAGTTGAAGGAGTTTCAATGGGTGCTATGGTGGCACCGTCGATTGCTTGCCTTTATGTACAGTATTTTGAGGAGCATGTAGTATCAAAATCGAAATTTTGGTCCTCAATAGTAAAATGGGTACGTTATATAGATGATATCTTTTTCATATGGCAAGGACCAGATTCAGTTTTACAAGAATTTTTGACATGGCTGAACCAATAGAATTCACATTTAACGTTCACGCCGGAAATTTCAAAGACTACTGTTCACTTTTTAGATATACAAATCACTTTACAAGATTGTAGATTTTATACATCAATTTATTCAAAACCTACAGATGGAACAGTTTATTGGATTACACCAGTTTCCATCCACGACATATATGCGATGATATTCCTGTTGGTCAATTTCTCAGATTACGGAAACTTTGTTCTTCTAAAGAAGAGTATTCTCTTGAAGCACGGCAGATGCAAAAGAAATTTGAGAATAGGGTTATCCAGCACATGTTACGAATAGGGCATATAAATGGGCCTCGAATGTTCATCGTGATTGGCTTTTTTTACGGTCACAGAAGCAGGTTGACTCTTTTTTGACCTGAGTATTACCGTTTTCTACACAGGCCATTCATATACGTAATTAGATTTTATCTCATTGGGACATTTTGAGGGTTCACCCGGTATTTGCCACACCGCCTATTTTCTCATACCATAGAGGATGAAATTTGAGGAATTTTTTAGTTCACTCACGTTGTTATGATCGATCGGTTGGAGACCATGGTGGACATAAAAAATGTAACAAATGTGTGGTTTGTTCGTTTACCATGGAAGTATAGGTATTTAAACATCCAAGTTTGGGTTTTACTCATAAACGTCATGATTGTACAAATTGTAAATCTGAAAGTGTGATATATGCAGTCATGTGTCCTTGTTTGTTGTTATATCTTGGCCAGACATCGCATCCTTTTAAAACGAGGATTATTGAACATTTATCTGCCATCGGTCGGGGGTGGAATCGGCACCTTTAGCTTCACATTGGAAACTTAAAAATCATTCATTAAGCAATTTGCATTGTTTTATTATTGAACAGGTTAGGGGTGGTGAGGGCGGTAATTTTCAACGGCGTTTATGCTGGAGGGAACAAGAGTATATCTTTCGTTGGAATAGCGTAGCGCCTAATGGGTTAAATTCACAGACTGAATGGCAATGGTTTTTTTGAATCGAGGGGAGTTTCCCCTTAGGTATAAGAGCGCATGTGTGGGCATTCTTAGGAGAACTGCTTTCCTTTCGGGAACCATTTTGTGGACAGGAGTTTATCGTTTTGGATCTTGAGGTCGGGAGTTTTGATATGTTTTTTTGAATGTAATTGTTTTGTTTGTTTTAATGTTGTTTTGGATAGTTTGTTACTTTATGTTATATTTCGTAGCTTGCCCTGATGAAGACACTGGACGGCGAAACTCTTACTCATAATGCACGTTGTGTGGAGTTTGATTACACATTGAGTGAAAAAATATTTTCTCTTATTAGTCTTAAATAGGTTACCCTGTAGCGTCATTGCATGCCCCCTAGTCTTTCTATATTTTGATGGCGTAAACAATTGATCTACGTTTACCCGTTCCACTCCATTCATTAATTTATAAACCTCCATCATATCTCCCCTCAGCCATCTCTCTTCCAGGTTGAAGAGCCCTAACCTTTTTAGCCTTTCTTCACAGCGGTATCCTTCCATGCCCTTTACCATTTTGGTAGCTCTTCTCTGTACCAGTTCTAATAACGCTATATCCTTTACAAGATATGGCGACCAGAATTGCACACAATATTCACGGTGCGGTCACACCATGAAATGATACAAAGGCATTATATCTTTTGTTTCATTCTCCATTCCTTTCCCTATGATAGTCCAGGCTGCGCCGCCGGGCCCCGGTACCGCGGCCGGCCCAGTAACTGGGTTCCCGGGGCCCGACCATGGGGCAGGCCTCTTTTGCCGGGGGAGGGGGGGGGGCTGTGGTTGGGCGGCAGGCGGGGCATCCACGCCGGGGCTCCACGCCGGTCATGTGGAGCCCGCGATTGGACCACGCAGGTGGTCATGGGGGCGGGGCAGCACGAGCAAGGAGGGATCACCGGCTGGCGGTCTTCCTCTTCCTGCTTGCTCGCGCTGCGCGGAGGTTTGTCGGCTTGGGTGGTCTCTTGTTCGGGTGTGCAGGCGGGGGTAGGCCTTGCTACGGTGGACGGGGGTTCTTTTGTGGTCGTCTTGGGTCACGGTTCTCAGAGCGGAGGTGAGCACATTTAAAATATAAACAACAAAAAAAAGAAGAAACTAACCCTCGTTCAGTCAGCTGCCTGCTAGCCTCAGTCACGTGGTGGAGGGGCTGGCCCGGCCGTTGCTTCGCTCCGCTTATTCGGGTCTTTGTGGGGCGCGGCAAAAGGGGGTGCGGCGAATAGGGGATGGGGGGGGCTGTGTGCTTTACATTTTTCTTTTTCAACAGATATTAAAAAAAAAAAAAAAAGGGGAAAGTAAGTAAAAGTGCACTCATATTAGACTGGCCCACGGCACACACTTCCTGGGCTCCTTCATGGCTCAGCGTATTCTTGGGTGGGGTGCGGGAAGAGGGCCGCGGGGCGCTTCCCGGGGGCTGGGAGCCGCGGGGCGTGGGCTTACGCCCAAGGGCCGAGGTAGGGCAGCATGCACCGCTTCCCCGGTGCCCAGTGCGCTTCGTGGGGCCCGGCAGGGGCGCGGGCGTGGCAAGTCCAAAGGGGCCCGGGGCCGGGGGGCTGCTGGCGTGCCTCCCATGCCTGGGCCTGCGGCCGAGGGCGCAGATCCAGGCGTGCCGGTTCCTCACTCGGGGGCTGTGGGCGGTGATGGCATGCTGGGGGCACTTGAGGGCGGTGGGGCTCTTGCTCACCCGGGTGTGGGTGGGGTCCCTCGGGGCGCCTGCTGTTGGCCCGTTAGTGGAAGGGGGGCTGGCAGGCCTTCCGGCTTGTCACCTCCCTCGGTCGAAGGGTGTTGGTCCCCCGCCCCCCCCGGCTTCTTTGGTTCTACGGGCCCGTGGGCGTATGGGGCCGTCCCGTGGGGGGGCTTAGGGCACTGGGGGGGGGGCTGGGGTGGCTGGTTCGGCGATGGGCGTGGGGTGTCTGGGAGCGCTGCTGCGTGGGATGCCGGTGGTCTGGGGTCTTCGGCATGTGGTTGGGGGGCCGGGCCGAGTGCAGCGCCTAGTACTCCTGGGGCTTTGGCTGCTGGTTTTTCTACTTTCTCTTTGCAGGTCCCGCGGAATTCAACGCCTTTGATGTCCATGGCTGCTTCTGCCAGGCTGGCTGGCGCAGGTCCTTCGAGTTCCGTGAATGAGCTGGTCGCTGCGGCGCCTGGACTGTCACTTGGGAGTGTCCCAGTGGACTCCTCCGGTGGGGTTGGTGAGTATGCGGGGGTCTGTGGCGGGGCTGCGGGAAGGGCTCTTGATTCCGTTTCGGGTTCCGTTGGGGCGACGAAAGAAAAGGCCAAGCGTAGGCGCTGTCGGCAGGCTTCGTCCTCCTCTTCCTCGACGTCGTCCTCGGCCTCCTCACATGGCTCTGCACCTGTGACGGCTGACGGCGGGGCGGGCTTGGGTACCTCCGTCGTATGTTGCGCGGAGTTGTGGGAGTGCGTTCCGCGGAAGTTGCGCCGGCGGATCAAGCGTCGCAAGTACATTGATATATTCCATCGGCTCGACGGCCGGAAGCGTTCCGGTGAGAGCAGGAAGAAGCACAAGGAGGATGAAAAGGCAGGCAGGGTGCGCAAGGTCTCTCTCAATACCCTTAACTGGACCCATGCCTTCTTGCGCTTAGCGAGCGTCTGGGGTCACTATTTCCCGGATCAGTACGGGGCCTTGTTGGCTTACGCCGATAACATTTTGGCAGTGTCCCAGGCGCATGAGGGGTGGGCCTGGTTGAATTATGACGAGAAGTTTCGGGACCGGATGGAGGAGAATAGTCACTTGTTGTGGGGGACGAAGGACATCAATCTTTGGTTGACCCAGATGTCCGTGAAGGGTCGGGTTGGGGGATCAGGTGCTATGGTCAGAAAGGCGGGGTCATCTCTGGTGCCGTCGGGGGGCGTTCCTTTCGAGGCTCAGTCTCCGCCCCGCCCCAGTCCAGAGGGGTGCTGTTGGGGGGGACGTTTGCTGGCGCTTTAACAAGGCGTCGTGCCCGTTGCCCGACTGCAAATTCAAGCATGCCTGCTCCTTGTGTGGGAGCGCGCATGCGGCCGCAAAGTGTAGCAGGAAGGGAGTCGCGGTAGCCCCTGCGGGGGGTAAGTGAGGCGGTGGGCGGGGCGTTGGCCCCTACCCCCGTGAGGGTCGAGGTGATGCGCCGGTGGTTGGTGGAGTACGGGCGGTCCTGTCGCGGAAGGGTGGCGGGTTTGCTCTTGAGAGGGTTTTCGGGGGCTTTCGAATCCCTGTCCAGGGTGCGTCCGCGCGGGGGGGGGCTCCGCAACGCTGGTTCTGTGCAGGAACACGGGGATTTCATGCGATGGAAGATCTCGGAGGAGTGTGCACTGGGTAGGGTGGCGGGCCCCTTTTCTGCGCCCCCCTTTTCCCCGTTCACAGTCTCGCCGTTGGGAGTGGTTCCCAAGAAGGAGCTGGGCAAGTTTCGGTTGATACACAACCTCTCTTGCCCTCCGGGCGATTCTGTCAATGATCGCATACCTCGTGAGCTCTGTACGGTGCATTATGCTTCTTTCGACGCGGCCGTTTCCCTTGTGCGCCAATGTGGGCCCGGTGCCCTGCTCGCCAAAGTGGACATTGAATCGGCATTTTGGTTGTTGCCGGTACATCCTTCGGCTTTCCCTTTGCTGGGTTTTCGTTTTGAGGCGCAGTTCTACTTTGATAAGTGCATGCCTATGGGCTGTGCGATCTCTTGCGCTTATTTCAAGGCGTTTAGTACCTTCTTGCATTGGGTTGTGGAGTGGCAGTCGGGGGTCTCAAGCATTGTGCACTACCTCGATGATTTCCTGTTTGTCGGGCCGGAGCGGACCTCTACCTGTCCCACTCTCTTGCGAACTTTCTTGGGCTTGGCCGTTGACTTTGGCATTCCCATTGCGGCCAATAAAACCGTGGGACCGGTCACTCGCCTCACCTTCTTAGGCATCGAGATCGATACGGTTGCTATGGTCGTGCGCTTGCCAGCGCCGAAGATCCAGCGGCTACGGGAGCTGGTGGCCTCTGTCAGCTCCGCCGCTAAGATTTCCCTCCGGGTCCTTCAGTCGGTAGGGCATCTCAACTTCGCTTGCCGTGTCCTTCCCATGGGGTGCCCCTTTGCACGGCGGTTATCTTTGGCTATGGCGGGACTGTGCCTCCCTCATCATCGGATCCGGGTATCTGCGGGGATGCGTGAGGACTTGCGGGTCTGGGATGCGTTCCTTGCCGGTTTTGACAGTTGCTCCGTGCTTCAATTGCCTGAGCTCTTGAATCTCGACCTGCATTTGTTTACAGATGCGGCTGGCAGTTCCGGTTTTGGTGCCTTCTGTCACAGTGCCGATAGTGATGGCTTTTTGGGTATGGCCAGACCGGCTGCGTGATCGGCGGGTTGTGTTCTGGTGTGATAATGCCGCGGTGGTCGAGGTCATTAACCGGCATGCACCTCGATGTCCGAGGGTAGCTTCATTGATGAGGGTGTTCATGTTGGCCTGCTTGCGTCTGAATGTCACCGCCCGGGCACGGCATGTGCCGGGCTCCCAGAATTCTATTGCTGACGCTTTATCCCGCTTTCAGTGGGCGCTGTTCCGGCGGTTGGCTCCAGGGGCGGACGAGCTGGCCTCATGGGTCTCGGAGCATCTCTGGAAGGTTGGGCCCCGGCGTAATGTCCTTGCTGGCCGCGTCGGTGGCACGCAGTACTTGGGCGATGTACCGGTGGGGATACCTACAGGTGAGTGTGTTTGTGAGCGCGCTGGGCTGGTCTGGGGGGCCGGTACCCGACGGATTGGTTGGCCGGTTCATGTTGTGGGCTAAGAAGGAGGGCTGGGCTCGGTCGGCGGTCACGGGAGCGTTGGCGGGATTTTCCTTCTTTTGTAAGGCTGCTGGCTGGGGTAACCCTCGCGTATCCTTTTTGGTCCGGCGGCTGCTCGCTGGTTGGGCTCGGGTGCAACCAGGGTTGCGGAATTGGAGGCTCCCGGTATCTCACAAGCTTTTGCTGCAAATTTGCAAGGCTTTACCGCACGTGGCGGCCTCTGTTTTCGAGGCGGTCTTGTTTCATGCGCTGTTTACTACAGTTTTTTTCGGTGCGTTCCGGGTGTCCGAGCTCGTCCCTAGGTCCGCGAGACGGGGGGCTTTTGGTGGGCTCGATGTCGAGCACATCCGAGTGGATTCAGTGCAGGTGCGGATCTTCTTGCCGCGATCGAAGACGGATCAGTCTGGTAAAGGGGGCTGGGTCCTCTAAAGCGCCATCTCTCCCTTGTTATCCTGCCCGGTTCGTGCACTGTGCAACTATGTGCAGCGGCGGTCGGCGGCACGTGGCTATTTTTTCATTCACGCTGACGGCAAGCCCGTGACTCAGTTTCAGTTTACGGCTGTGCTGCGTTTAGTGTTGCGTGCCTTGGGTTATGCTGATCTGTGTTACGCTTCGCATTCGTTCCGGATCGGGGCGGCTACCAGTGCGGCGGCCGCGGGCCTGGACGCGCGGGTTATTCAGTGCATTGGCAGGTGGCGTTTGGGGGCTTATGCAGGGTATGTTCGCCCGTCGGCCCCCGGCGGCGTGGAATAGGGCTGCGTGGTGTCTTGGCTGTGGTCCGCTTATAGGGGGGGGACTCGGGGATACTAATGTCTTCTCTTCCTATTTCAGAGTTGCCTGCTGGGTGGCAGTCTGCTTTTTCTGCTTTCAGATGGTGTGTGCTCTGGAGACTGGTGGATCATCGGGCACTCCTTTGTCTACTGGGCGGAGCTCAGGCGGCGGTTCGGCCGTTAGGCACTCACCTCGGTCTGGCCATGTCTGGAGTGCGGCTGTGCTGGATGGGTCAACGCGGCATGCATTGGGGGCAGCTCTTGGCCCGTGTTCAGGCGGAGATCGGACTGCGGCGGCAGCCGGTTGGGCTGCTGCTCCACCTGGGCGGCAATGACTTGGCGAGTTGGCCTTGCTGGCAACTCATCAGAACTGTGCAGAGAGACATTGCTCATTTGCGGGAGGTTCTCCCGGGGGTGGTCATTATTTGGTCGGACATTATTCCCCATCCTGCTTGCTGGACTCAGCGGCGTTGGTCGAGGGGTCTGGTTAAGATCAACCAGCAGATCGGGCGCTGGGTCCAGCAGACGGGTGAGCTTCAGGTCCTGCACCCTTGGGCGGATGTTACTTGTGCCGGTCTGTATCAGCTCGATGGGGTTCACCTTGCCCCGGTGGGGCATGACTTACTCTTAAATGACTGGCAGGAGGCATTGGAGTCGTGGTGCTGGTCGCAGCTTTCGGTGGTGGGGGCGGCGCAAGGATAGTGATCTACCTTGCGCTGGTGGCGGGGTGGCGAGCTGGTGCTCGCTGACCCGGCGGGGCATTTCAGGTTGATGCCGCTTTCCACGGGAGCGGCACTGCTCTTTAGGTTGGGGGAGACGTCCCGGTTGGGGTCTCTGCCCGGAAAAACGGCAACCCTTGAGCCGGCCTTTGCTAATAACATGGCGAGGCGGGCGGTAGGGGGCAATTGGGGGGGTGGATGATGCACCACTTTGCTAGAAACGGCTGGTGGGGGGCATCATCCGGATGACGGGGTGGGGGGGGTCTTTGTTATTGTTGTAATTGCTGAGTTGGCCCATGTTGGGCCGGTGTTCTAATACCGTTAAATAAAGCTGCGACCAAGCAATTTTGCACCAATACCTGATGTCGGCGTGCTTTGTCAAAATGGTAGGGGTTGTTGGGGGTAGATGTGGTGGGGGGCTCAAGCCAGGGGTTGGGCATCCGGATACCTCGGTTAGTCCAGGCTGCGCCGCCGGGCCCCGGTCCTGCGGCCGGCCCAGTAACCGGGTTCCCGGGGCCCGACCATGCGGCAGGCCTCTTTCGCCAGGGGGGGGGGGCTGTGGCTGGGCGGCAGGCGGGGCATCCGCGCCGGGGCTCCACGCCGGTCATGTGGAGCCCGGTGATTGGACCGCGCAGGCGGTCATGGGGGCGGGGCAGCGCGAGCAAGGAGGGATCGCCGGCTGGCGGTCTCCCTCTTTCTGCTTGCTCGCGCTGCGCGGAGATTCCCCCCTCCCTCCCTTTGTCTTTTGGCTGGGGGGAGAGGGCGTTGCAGCTGGTGGAGGGGGGGGCATCGTTCAGGGCCAGGTGGTCGGGGTGGCGAGCTGGTGCTCGCTGACCCGGCGGGGCATTTCAGGTTGATGCCGCTTTCCACGGGAGCGGCACTGCTCTTTAGGTTGGGGGAGATGTCCCGGCTGGGGTCTCTGCCTGGAAAAATGGCAACCCTTGAGCCGGCCTTTGCTAATAACATGGCGAGGCGGGCGGTAGGGGGCAATAGGGGGGGGTGGATGATGCACCACTTTGCTAGAAACGGCTGGTGGGGGGCATCATCCGGATGACGGGGTGGGGTGGGGGGTCTTTGTTATTGTTGTAATTGCTGAGTTGGCCCATGTTGGGCCGGTGTTCTAATACCGTTAAATAAAGCTGCGACCAAGCAATTTTGCACCAATACCCGATGTCGGCGTGCTTTGTCAAAATGGTAGGGGTTGTTGGGGGTAGATGTACTGGGGGGCTCAAGCCTGGGGTTGGGCATCCGGATACCTCGGTTACCTAGCATTCTATTTGCACAATGGGCGGAGGGTTTTAACATGTTATCCACGATGATGCCTAAATCTTTTTCCTGGGTGGTAGTTCCTAATATGGAACCTTGCATCGTGTAACCATAGTTTATGTTTTTCTTTCCCAGGTGCATAACTTTGCACTTGTTCACATTAAATTTCACCTGCCATTTGGATGCCCAGTTTACCAATTTATCAAGATCCTCTTGCAATTTTCCACAATCCTCTTGGGTTTTAACAACTTTGAATAGTTTTGTGTCATCTGCAAATTTGATAACCTCACTCGTTATTCCCATTTCCAGGTCATTTATGAAAATGTTAAAAAGCAGCGGACCCAGCACAGATCCTTGGGGTGCTCCACTGTTCACCTTTTTCCATTTGGAAAATTGGCCATTTAGTCCTACTCTCTGCTTTCTATCTTTTAACCAGTTCTTGATCCATAATAATATACTGCCTTCTTTCCCATGACTTTTTAATTTTGTCAAAAGTCTCTGATGAGGGACCTTGGCAAAGGCTTTCTGAAAGTCCAGATATACAATATCAACTGACTCACCTTTGCCTACCAGTTTATTCACACCTTCAAAAAAACACAACAGATTAGCAAGACAAGACCTTCCTTGGCTAAAGGCATGTTGGCTGTCTCCCATTAAGCCATGACTATCTACATGTTCAGTAATTTTGTTCTTTATGATGGCTTCCACCATTTTTCTCAGAACTGACATCAGGCTCATCAGTCTGTAGTTTCCCAGATCAACCCTGGTACCCTTTTTAAAAGTTGGTGTTATATTGGCCATCCTCCAATCTTCAGATATTAGAGATGATTTTAATGATAGTTCACAGATTACTAATAGTAGGTCTGAAATCTCAATACCGTTGAATTTATACCATCCGGTCAAGGTGATTTGCTACTCTTCAGCTTATCAAATAGTTGTAATACATCTTCCTGGTGTATCAAAATTTGTTTCAAATCTTCCACAGCATCTCCTTTAAATGCCATTTTAGTCATGGGTAACATTTCTACTTCTTCTTCAGTGAAGACTGAAGCAAAGAATTAATTTAGTGGCCTTGTCCCCTCTTAGTGCCCCTTTTACCCCTATATCATCTAATGGTCCAACTGACTCTCTCACAGGTTTTTTTCCTATGAATGTACTTGAAAAAGTCTTTATTATGCGTTTTTGCTTCCACAGCAAGCTTCTTCTCAAATTCTCTCTTTGCCTGCTTTATCAATGCCTTGAATCTAACTTGCCAGTGCTTGTGTTGTTTCCAGTTTTCATCATTTGGCTCCTTTTTCCATTTCCTGAAAGCGTAGTTACTCACCTGTAACAGGTGTTCTCCAGGGACAGCAGAAATCAGTCCTCACATATGGATGATGTCGGCGCCGATAGAGCCCTCGTGCAGAGCAATTCCCCAGCTTTCAAAGAAAGCCTTTGGGATTGCATCGCGCATTTGCGGTCCCCTTCCCACCCAAGGGTGCCATCTTGCTCAGTCAAATGACATAGCTAAAAAGACGTCAAAATGAATAAAAATCACTAATAGGACTGCAACTCCAGGGGAGGAGGGAGGATCATGATGACTGATTCCTGCTGTCCCTGGAGAACACCTGTTACAAGTGAGTAACTACGCTTTCTCCAGGAACCAGCAGGAAGTCAGTCCTCACATATGGGACTCCCTAGCTAAAGACTACCGAGAACCCATAGCTGAAAAATGGCTCCCTCTAGAAGAGCCGCAGCAGCTGCAATAGGAATTCAGCCAAGAAAGCAACACCCCCTGGTAGCCTGACACCAAAGGGTCAGAGGGTTGGAGTTGCCTAAACCTCAAATAGGTTACGGAGTATCACCTGGCCGAAAGCACTGCCCCATCGGGACTCCCTATCCAGGCAGTTATGGGCCGCAAAAGTCTGGCTTGAAGACCAAGTTGCGGCCCAGAAGATGTCTGCCAGTGGAACAGAGCGGAAGTGAGCCACTGATGTGGCCTTAGACCTGACACAGTGGGCTGTGACTCGACCCTGCAACAGGAGGTCGGCCAGCCTGTAAGCCCAGGCAATGCAGTCTGCCACCCATCTGGACAGCGTATGCTTGGAGACAGGTAACCCCAGCTTACTGGGGTCATACGAGAGGAAGAGCTGAGTAGCCCTTTGATGTCCCTTCGCATGCTTCAGGTAGAAGGACAACGCCCTCTTACAATCCAGGGTATGCAGGACTGCCTCTACCTGGCTGGAATGTGGCCTGGGAAAGAAAGTTGGAAGAATTACCTCTTGGTTGGGTGGAAAGAAGAGACCACCTTTGGAAGCAACTTGGGGTGAATGCAGAGAACCACCCTATTCCTATAAAACCTTGTGTAAGGTTTATCAGTTACGAGAGCTTGCAGCTCACTCACACGTCTGGCTAATGTGAGTGCCACCAGGAAGAGCACCTTCCAAGAGAGAAAGCGCAGATGGCAAGAGGGCATCGGCTCAAAAGGTGGGTGAGTAAGCTGCTGTAAGACCACATTCATATCCCACTCAGTTGCCGGAGGATGAACTGGGGGTTTCAGCAGAAGCAGACCTCTGAGGAATCTGGACACCAGGGGGTGAACCGAAAAAGGTTGCCCCTCCACTGTCGAGTGGTTTGCTGACAAAGCCCTCAGGTTGACCCTGACAGAGTTAGACGAGACCTAATTCTGAGAGGTGAAGCAGGTACTGCAGCACCACTGGTACAAGGCAAGAGAAGGGGTTATTATTGTGCTGGCTACACCACACCTCAAATCTACACCACTTGAAAACATAGAATTTCCTAGTGGACTGTAACACTTCTTCCACATTCTGAGGAAGGAGGAGAGGAGCCAGCACTACCCATTCAGCAGCCATGCCATCAGGTTGAGGGACCTGAGGTTGGGGTGCAAGAGAGAGCCCTGCTCCTGGGACAGGAGGTCGGGCTGCGTCCCCAGTGGGAGTGGGGTTTCCACTGCCAGCTGGAGAAGAAGCGGAAACCAAGGCTGTCTTGGCCATCTGGGGGCTACCAGAATGACAGAGGCCTTGTCCCGAAGGAGTTTGAACAGAGTCCAGGCCACCAGAGGCGTGGGAATAAATAAATCTATGGATGGATTTTCCCAGCGGTGGAAAATCTGCTGGGCCACCACCGGATCCAGTTGCCATTCGTGAGGTTGGAGAATTCTGCTTAGTTTGTCTGCTAGGCAGTTCTCCTGACCAGGCCGGTACACTGCTTTGAGAGACATACCCTGCCTGATGGCAAAGGAGCAGAGGTCCAGTGTCTTGACATAGGATATGAGACCCCATACCTCCCTGCTTGTTCACGTAGAACCATGCTACCTGGTTGTCCATCTGTATCAATACAGACTGATGTGAGAGGACATGACAAAAGGCTTGAAGAGCTAGGCGGATCGCCCGCAGCTCTAAGAGGTTGATTTGGTGGGCAGACTCCTGAGGAGAACATAACGCCTGAGTGCATGATCCTTGGCAATGGGCTCCCCAGCCCAGCAAGGAGGCATCTGTCGTTAGCACCCTTATGTGCAAGGGAGTCTGAAAAAGCACTCCCTCAAGCAGGTTGGGTGGCTGACACCACCACTGTAACGACTTTACCAGTCATTTGGATACTGTTATCCTGTCTCTGAGGCGGCCAGAGGCCTGAGTCCACTGATCTCTGAGGCACCACTGAGCTTATCTCATGTGGAGATGGGCATTTGGGGTCACATGCACCATGGAGGCCATGTGGCCCAGAAGGCGCAAGAAGTGTCTCGCTGAGACCCGAGTCCTGCGCCTGAACTGTTGTGCCAGGGTTAGCAGCCTCTGTGCCCTGTCTTCCGGCAGGTAAGCCTTCACCTGAAGGGTGTCCAATCTTGCTCCTATGAACTAAGTTTTGAGTGGGGAGCAAAGTGGACTTTGCGTGGTTTACGACAAAACCCAGACATTGCAACAGGTTGATAGTGCGAGAAGTGGTCTGTTGGGCCTCCTGAGGTGACTGGCCCCTGATGAGCCAGTCGTCCAGGTAAGGGAAGACAAAAATTCCTTGACTTCTGAGGAAGGCCGCCACTACAGCCAGGCATTATGTAAACACTCTGGGAGTAGAGGCTAGGCCAAAGGGGAGAACCCTGTATTGGAAATGTTTTCCTCCCACTACAAATCTGAAATATTGTCTGTGGTCTGGGTGTATGAGGATGTGTGTATAAGCATCCTAGAGGTCTAAGGAGCATAGCTAATTTCCCTGGTGGAGGTAAGGCAGCAACATTCCAAGGGAAAGCATCTTGAACTTTTCCCTCACCAGGAACTTGTTTAACTTTCTTAGGTCGAGAATGGGTCTGAGGCCTCCTGTTCTCTTTGGTATGAGAAAATACCTGGAGTAGAAGCCCTTGCCCTGCAGGTGGTGGGGCACCGGTTCCACCGCCTGATCCTCTAGAAGACCTGCCAACTCCTGCAAGAGGAGGTCCCTGTGAAGAGGGGGTCTGAGAGGCTCTCCTGGAAAGAAGGAGGGTGGTATCTGGCTGTGTGGTAGGCTATGGCCTATGATAGCCTGCAAATATGAAAGGCCTGTAAGTTAGGCCCTGATTCCAACCCCCATCTGAGAAAAACCAAAGAAAATCTGTAAAAGCTTGAGAAAGCTGCTTTAAACTGCTTAACAAGAAGTTTTTCATGAATTCATAAATCCTTTATTATTCTCTTGTGTTCTGATGATAGAAATGTTTCAATACTTGCATTCCTAGAGCTAGAAACGACCTTGCAGTAGAATTGTATCAATATCTAGAAACTGTGCCCTTGTTAGAACAATCTTAGAGGAGGGAGCAGGGTGCTAGGCCCAGAAAGGGTCTCCGATTGGACAGGTGCAGGGGGCGTTGGGACCAATAGAAAGTCTGCATGTATCAAACTGAAAAGAAATGCATAAAATGAATATCTTTCTGTAAGAGCTTTGCTCAGTCCTTTTGAAACGTGACTGTCTGAGCCTTGTGCACAATAAATTGGCTTGGACCCTGCAATAGACTCCTGGATTTATTCATTGTTTGCACTTCGCTGCTTCATATTCTTGGTGCGTTGGCTGGGAATAAGCGGATAGTGAATGGTATTCAAGTGAATATTCCACGTATTTCGCCTCCAGGTTTGGTTCGGTTGGAACCATTTCTGTCCGACCGCAGGGGAAACCTCAGGCGCCACCGGTCCTCTTGTATTGGGGAGGGTTCCGCCTCGCCTCAGCGGACCACTGGGTCTAGCTGGCCAACACCTCCGAACCTGAGGGGAGTCCGGGATCCAACCCATGAACTGGTTTGGTATCGGGAACCAGATCCGGTGAGTAGACATTTTCTTGCTTGATAGTCAGTGAGGCCTGGGGAAAAGTCTTGCATGAGTACGCGAGATTAATTTGGTATAGACTAACTGGGAACGTCTTGCATAAGTGCGCAAAAACGAGAGAGCCTGATCACCTCTCATAAGGGCGGTCCTAGTACGCTTCGCATAAGGGTTAGCAGAGCCGAAGCCACCGATCCTTCGGGTTGAGTTAGTCAGTAAAACCTTGGACATTTGGAAAATAATTTCTTGTTGCTGGCATGACTGTCTGTGTGACTGAGAGGTCTTGAAATATAGACCAAGTGAGAGCGGACTCCTGAGTAGCGCAGTTCCTGGCCGGGCGACCGCGCCCAGGTCGCAAAAAGGAGGAAGCATTTGGTGTTTGTCCCCCCCATTGTTCTGTGGGCTGTACGGACCCCTTACTGGCAGCCATATTACCTACCCTTACTGTCTGTTGTCATGTACGTCATTATGATTATGGGAGGGGCGGAGTCTACGCAAACTCCGTTGGAATGTATGATCAAGAATTTCCGTAAGGGATTTTCCGGAGACTACAGAATAAGAATGTTTCTGTCTCGATTAAAATGCTTTGTGAGAGGGAGTGGCCGGTGCTAGCTACTTCATGGCCCCGTGAGGGCACCTTTGATGTGGGAGTAGTCTCCCGTGTTCATCAGATTGTACAAAAAACGTACCCTGATCAGTTCCCCTACATAGACTCCTGGCTGGGTATTTGTGAGAGGCAGCCCTTTTGGATGAAGTGTTGCTATGAGGAACAGTGTAGAATATTAGTAGCAACCACTAGGGGGACCCGGAAGTTTGAGGAGGGGAAGCCGCCTGTGTATTCCGCCTCAGAGTCCCCAGAGATCCTGGCCCGTTTACCCCAGTATCCATATAGGTTAGTTCCACCAGCTCCACCACCTGGAGCAGAACCTGATGAGGTACCCCAGCAATTACCGCTGCAGCAGCAAAAGAAGCCCACTTCCCCGAGTGATAGCCCCGAGTCTGGCCCAAGTACATCAGGGGGACCAGGGTCCTCCGATGATACTGGGAGCGGAGGCTCTCCTGCCAGTTCAGGGTCACCTGCCAAGGAAGCCTATACCCGGGAACCGTATGATTTAAGAAGTGTAACACCAAAGAAGGAGAAAGCGGGGCGCCTAATGCCATTGCATCAAATACCTGGTTTACCTATCCTAAATGAACAGGGCCAGATGGCGCCAGGACCAACCAGTCTAATCTACGTGCCTTTTTCCACTACTGATTTTATTGAACTGGAAAACGCATTATGCGTCCTATACTGAAAAACCCCAAGAATTGACAGAGTTAATGTCTAGTATAATGCAAACTCATCAGCCTACTTGGACTGATTGTCGCCAGCTCCTGTCCACTCTCTTTACTACTGAGGAGCGAGCGCGAATTGTGCAAGCAGCCATCCGCTGGTTAGAAGAAAATCCCGTAGAGAGAGGGGAAATGAATCTCCCACAAGCAGCCGCCGCAGCTTTTCCAAATGAAGATCCTAGATGGGATCTGAATGACGAAAGGGGGGGCGGCGGCCCTAATTCGATTTCACCAGGCCTTGCTACAGGGCCTGAGGAAGGGAGGCCAGAGGGCCATGAATATCAGGAAGGTATCAGAAGTTATCCAGGGTCCGGATGAGAGCCCAGCGGCCTTTTATGAGCAGTTGTCTGAAGCCTATAGATTGTATACCCCATACGATCCAGCCGCTCAGGAAAATTTGCATATGGTAAACGCAGCCTTTGTCAGTCAGTCCCAGAGAGACATAAAACAAAAGTTACAGAAACTGGATGGATTTGCGGGCATGAATACAGCCCAGTTAATGGAAGTTGCTCAGAAAGTGTTTGTGAATCGTGAAAATGAACGTAACAGAGAAAGTGAACGTAAGATGAAGAAGAAAGCAGATCTTCTTGCTGCCGCTTTAGTTGAACGACGTGAAGGAGGTTTTCCTAATCGAAGGAGCAGAGGACGCGGAAGGGGTTGTGAAAATAATTGGACCCCACTGGGTGCGAATCAGTGCGCCCATTGCAGAGAAGAAGGACATTGGAGAAGTGAATGCCCGCATCTTGACTCCACCCCCAGGAGGGGAGGAGGGAGTCCCTGGAGAACAGGAGGTCGATTTCAGAGTCGGCGAGGAATGACTCGAGCACAGTTCCAGCGAGAGAGGGAAGAAGCTATTGAGGGAGTGGCAGTTGCCACGGGCTATGACATGGATGAAGACTAGGCCAGACTGGGCTCCAAGTTCACCCTGGGTCCCCAGGAGCCTATGGTCAGTTTGAAAGTAGGGGACCAATATATGGACTTTATGGTGGATACAGGAGCTGAACATTCAGTGGTGGCAAAGCCAGTGGCCCCTCTTTCCTCTCGATCTGTCACCATTATTGGGGTCACTGGGGCCAGGGCCACCAAGCCTTTCCTGCAGAACCGCATGTGTGAACTAGGGGGACAGAAAATAATGCACCAGTTCCTGTATATGCCTGTGCTCTATTCCACTTTTGGGCTGAGATATGCTTGCCAAGCTTCAGGCGCAAATATCTTTCGCTGAAGGAGGAGAAATGCAAATGACTGTGAATTCAAAGTCTGCTGGATTGATGGTGCTGACTGTTCCCCGAGAAGAAGAGTGGCAGTTTTACAGCGTATCTCCAACCAAGCCAGCTAGTTCCTGTATACTCCCCAACCTTTTAGCCCCGCCTGAGGTATGGGCAGAAGATAATCCACCTGGCCTACCGAAGAACATAGCCCCTGTCATTGTCGCCCTCAAGCCAGGAGCAGAACCAATGCACGTGAAGCAGTATCCTCTTCCACGACCAGCTATTGAAGGTATCCACTGCCATCTGATGAAACTACTGAAGTATGGACTTCTCAAGGAGTGCCAGTCACCTTGGAATACCCCCCTTCTCCCAGTCAAGAAACCTGGGACAGGGGATTACCGCCCAGTACAAGATTGGAGGCAGGTAAATGATGCAGTTGAAACTATACACCCAGTGGTACCAAATCCTTATACTCTCTTGGGACTGATCCCCGCTGAGGCTACTCATTTCACCATCCTGGACCTGAAAGATGCCTTCTTCTGTATACGCCTAGTCCCCACCAGTCAACTTTTGTTCGCTTTTGAATGGCAAGACCCCACAACAGGGAGGCGGAGCCAACTCACCTGGACTCGATTACCCCAAGGATTCAAGAATTCACCTACTCTCTTCAGTGCTGCTTTAAATCAAGATCTCTCAAGCTACTCAGTGAACTCAGGACAAAGGGTTCTCCTTCAGTATGTGGACGACCTGTTCATAGCCACAAATTCAGAAAGTGAATGTCTACAAGCCACCAGTGAACTCTTGTACCTTCTAAACGAGGCTGGATACAAAGTCTCAAGAGCCAAGGCGCAATTATGTCAAACTGAAGTTAAATATCTAGGGTTCCAGTTGTCTAGCGGGATTCGACACTTGGGACCGGAACGCAAAGAAGCTGTGTGCAGTATTCCCACTCCAACCACCAGGAGGCCTTCCTGGGGGCCACAGGATACTGTCGTATATGGATCCCCAATTTCGCTCTGCTGGCAAAACCATTGTATCAAGCTACCAGAGGAATGGAAAAGTTTCCATTGGAGTGGGGACCCGAACAGGATGCAGCATTTCAATCTCTGAAAACCGCTCTGATGTCATCACCAGCTCTGGGTCTACCAGATGTCCAGAAACCTTTCCATCTCTATGTTCATGAGTCACAAGGAAATGCTCTAGGGGTGCTGACTCAATCTCTTGGATCTTGGCAACAGCCAGTAGCCTATTTGTCAAAACAATTGGATGTGGTTGCAAATGGTTGGCCCCCTTGTTTGAGAGCTGTTGCAGCTACAGCCCTCCTAGTGAGCGAAGCAGACAAGCTCACTCTGGGACAGAATCTTCAAGTTACTGTACCACATTCTGTCCTGACTCTCATGGAACACAAAGGAAGTTTCTGGCTCACAAATTCACGAATGTTGAAGTATCAGAGTATGCTGTATGAAACCCCCCAGATACAATTGAAGGTCAGACAAGCTCTGAATCCTGCTACGTTGCTCCCAATTGGTCCTGGCCCCCCTGATCATGACTGTTTAGAAATTATGGACACTGTATTCTCAAGTCGCCCGGATCTGACTGATGTTCCTTTGGAGAACCCCGAACGGACTTTCTTTGTGGATGGAAGCAGTCTCGTCATCAATGGGCATCGTTGTGCCGGGTATGCAGTGGTGACCCTTGATCTGGTAGTTGAGTCCTCAGCTCTGGCCCCAGGAACTTCAGCTCAGAAGGCTGAACTGATAGCTCTCACTAGAGCACTGACATTAGGAGAAGGGCTCCGTTTAAATGTGTACACAGATTCCAAATATGCCTTCACAACTTTGCATGCACATGGAGCCCTGTATAAAGAACGAGGGTTGATCACCTCAGGAGGCAAGTCCATTAGGTATGGACCCGAGATATTGAAATTATTAGACGCCATGTGGGCCCCTAAGCAAGTAGCAGTCATGCACTGTCGAGGTCATCAAGCAGGAATAGGAGAAGTTGCCCGGGGAAATAGGTTTGCTGATGCCACTGCCCGAAAAGCAGCCACAACTGAACGAGTTTTGACCCAAGATACTTCAGTGCAGGCAGCCCTATTCCCTGTGCCTCTTAGCTCATGGGCCCCCCGATACACTACAAGAGAGTTAGATTACTTCTGTGAAGAGGAGGGGGGTGTCCTAACAGAAAAAGGTTGGATAGTGCTGCCACCTCCAGAGGGTAGCGCACCCCCAGGTCCCACAGTAATTCCTGAAGCATTGGGACCGGCCTTTGTTCATGCTTTTCATCAGGCCACACATTATGGGAAAACTGCTATGGAAAGCCCTAAAACCCCTTTTCTGTATTTCACTATTGGGACCCCTGTCCGCCTCAGTGGCTCGTCAATGTTTGACATGTGCTAAGAATAATGCTAAGCAGGGTCCCAATCCACCCCCAAGAGTTCAGTCAGTAGGAGTTACCCCTATGAGTGATAGTCAGGTGGATTTTACTGAGATACCACGAGCAAATGGATATCACTATCTGTTGGTCTTAGTTTGCACCTTTTCTGGGTGGGTAGAAGCTTTTCCCACCCGAACTGAAAAAGCCCGAGAAGTCACTAGAATTCTGCTCCATGAGATTATTCCCCGATTTGGAATACCATTGACTATAGGATCAGATAATGGACCTTCATTTGGGTCCCAAGTGACCCAACAGTTAGCCCGAGCTCTACAGATACAATGGAAGTTGCACACTGCCTATAGACCCCAGAGTTCAGGGAAGGTAGAACATATGAATAGGACCCTGAAATCCCAGTTGTCCAAACTTTGTCAAGAAACACACCTGAAGTGGCTCCAGGTTCTCCCTATAGCCCTTCTTAGGATACGTTCTGCTCCAACCAAGTCTTTAGGAGTTTCCCCTTTTGAGATTTTGTATGGGCGACCCCCACCCATTGTACAGGGAATAAAAGGAGATATGAAACAGATTGGATCTGAAATTACTAGACAAGAACTATTGGCTTTAGGTTCTGTTTTTCAGAGTCTTCACACCTGGGTACAAGATCGATTGCCCATTAATTTGACAGAACCTCTGCATCCCTTCAAGCCTGGAGTGTCAGTGTGGATCAAAGAGTGAAGAAAGACCCTGTTGGCACCGCATTGGAAGGGACCTTATATTGTTATTCTATCAACCCCAACTGCAGTAAAAGTTGCAGAGCTTGAACCCTGGATCCATCATAGTCGAGTAAAACCGGCAGCCGCTCCTGAACTTGCCTTACCCCCTTGTGCAGCTTGTATAATTACCACCCGAACTGGGATAAAGGTCACTCAGACTTTACTTTATCATTCCTACTATACTTGCACTGGTATAGTTAGTCGATGTGTGTATAATGGTACAGAACTGAATATCTGTACGAAAGGGAAGAGTAAAACTTGCTTCAACCCTCGTCAGAACCCCTCTTATTATGTACTGGAGGTGCGCTGGAATGATGAGGACGGGGCCCTCATAAATGCCACAAGTCAACTCCCGAATCCCACAAGACCCGTTATCCTGAATTTTGATGCCTGTGATGTAATAAACAGAAGTGCTTACTACAAGTGTGGGTCTTGGGAACAAGCCTACTATTATGATGATAAATATATGTGTCCTGAAGGAGCATACGGATGGGGACGGTGTACTGGAAAGTATTCCCCAACCGTCTACAGCAAGTCATCTAAAGATGCCTACTTCTGTCCAAAATGGGAATGCGTGTATTATGCCACTTGGTCTGGTGGGCCTATTGGACGAGATGGAGATAGTCGCATAGCCAGCTTGGAAAGATTATCGTTACCTGAGCCTCAGAAGTGCAAGAAAGGTGCCTGTAATCCTCTACAGCTCCTCATACTTAGCCCTAGCCAGTGGAAGCAGGGGTTCAGATTTGGGTTACGTATAGCAGGAGGCGGCATAGATCCTGGAACTTTTATATATATACAGCTAAATACTAAGACTCATGTATCCGCACCTTATCGAATACATCACTCCTTTTATGAGGCCATGCAGGCAGAATTTGAAATCCCTCACACCTCCCAAAACTTGTTCATTGAACTCGCTGGGGCAGTAGCATCTAGTCTCCACATCTCTGATTGTTTCTTCTGTGGCGGAACTAAGATGGGAGACCAATGGCCCTGGGAGGCGCAAAAGTGAACTATTCCATTCCTTATAATCAGACTGCTTTACATAACACTACTAGTGAGTGGGTACTGGCTCACCCAATTGTTGGTAACTTGTGTTTTGCTCGTACAGGACCACAGTTCACTATGCTAGTCGGACAGCTGGTCTGTCTCAATCAGACGTTTTACAACAGTACCACTAAGAAGACGTCCTGGTGGTCGGGGGTAAACACTCCAGAGCCCCCCAACCCTTTAGTCCTCTTTCCTAATCTTGCCAGCATCTGGACTAATTTGACGTTTCATAGTACCTGGCAAGCTCCACCTGGACTATATTGGATTTGTGGAACTCGAGCATATGCTAAGCTTCCTCACCATTGGGGAGGAGCATGTGTATTGGGAACTATACAACCTTCCTTCTTTCTTCTGCCTATTTCCCATGGAGAACAACTGGGTTTCCCTGTGTACAGGAGTCGACAGAAACGAGAAGCCTTGAAAATAGGCCAATGGGACAAATGGGATGATGAGGAGTGGCCACCTGAGAGAATCATTTCATACTACGGACCCGCCACTTGGACACAAGATGGGACATGGGGATACTGCACTCCTGTATACATGATAAATCATATTATACGCTTACAAGCTGTTGTTGAAATAATAACAAATGAAACTAGTAAAGCACTAACTCTTTTAGCTAAGCAAAGTACACAAATGCGCACATCTATTTATCAGAATCGTTTAGCTCTAGATTATTTGTTAGCAGCTGAAGGTGGAGTATGTGGAAAATTGAATTTAACCAACTGCAAATTGACAATAATGGACAAGTTGTTGAGAATATAGCTACTCAAATGCGAAGACAAACATATGTGCCTATTCAGACTTGGCATGGTCTGAAGATTGATGGGTGGTTTGGTTCAGCATTCTCATGGTTAGGTGGTCTGAAGACCCTTGCGTTTATTGTATTCATGTTAACTGTATGCTTGTTGCTCCCATGCCTATTACCCCTTTGCTTACGTATGATAACCTCAGTTATCGATAACATTGTAGAACGGAAGGCAGCTACGAAAGTTTTAGCTATGTGGCAATATGTTTATAGTTACCCTGCTGCTCCAATTTTAAACTCCTGTTCAATGTAAGCACAGAACAGTCCTCTGACTGTGCAACCTTTGTTATATGTAAACCGCACTGATAACAAATAGCGCGGTATATAAAAGTTGTTAAATAAATAAATAAATATCACCCTATACCCAAACATGATGATGTGACGCGAGTATAATGTGTGATTTAATTCCCACCCTTTTTAATTTGCGGGTGAGAATAATCAAAGGGGGAATGTGGTAGGCTATGGCCTATGATAGCCTGCAAATATGAAAAGCCTGTAAGTTAGGCCCTGATTCCAACCCCCATCTGAGAAAAACCAAAGAAAATCTGTAAAAGCTTGAGAAAGCTGCTTTAAACTGCTTTTCATGAATTCATAAATCCTTTTATTATTCTCTTGTGTTCTGATGATAGAAATGTTTCAATACTTGCATTCCTAGAGCTAGAAATGACTTTGCAGTAGAATTGTATCAATACCTAGAAACTGTGCCATTGTTAGAACAATCCTAGAGGAGGGAGCAGGGTGCTAGGCCCAGAAAGGGTCTCCGATTGGACAGGTGCAGGGGGCGTGGGGACCAATAAAAAAGTCTGCATGTATCAAACTGAAAAGAAATGTATAAAATGAATATGTTTCTGTAAGAGCTTTGCTCAGTCCTTTTGAAGCATGACTGTCTGAGCCTTGTGCACAATAAATTGGCTTGGACCCTGTAATAGACTCCTGGATTTATTCATTGTTTGCACTTCGCTGCTTCAGCTGAAGTGAAGCAAATAGCCCCTTTGGACTATTTGCAGGACCCAGATATCCGAGGTGATGGCTGGCCACCTGTGGGTGTACAGGGTTAGCCTGCCTCCTGAGTAAGAGCTTACCACTGGCGGAAGAGAGACTATGCCTTGGGAGTCAAAAATCCCCTCCTGGCTGTTTAGGAGCCGGAGCCTGGGGCTTGGGGTCTTCTGCTTAAGCGGGCCATCACCCTGTCCCTTGGCCTGCTGCCCCTGTTGGGGAGCTGGGGTGGCCTGGTAAGTGGGGTTGTTGCGGTAAGCAGTACCCTTCCTCGGGAAAAAAGGCTTTTTACCCGAGCCCTTCTTCTTAGAAGGGGCAGAGATCTTCTTTGAGAGTCTTGTCCGGGTCAAGTACTCGGACTCGAGCTCGAGCTCAGCAGCCTTCTCAGTCATGGGTTTGCCAAAGAGGTTGTCACCTCGGCAAGGGACATCGAACAACTTGTCCTGAACTCATGGCTCCAGATCAGATGACATTAGCCAGGCCTGGCGGCGTGCACTGATGCCGGCCGTGGCTACTCGGGCCGAAGCCTCGAAGCCATCATAGGCCGCTCAAGATATGAACTTCGAACACTCCCAAATCCCGGTGGACAAGGCATTGAAGTGCTGCAAGGGTGCCTCAGAGAGGCCAGCTGAGAACACGGCAATCTCCTTTGCCAGGTCCCTCAAGTACATGCCCATGTACAGCTGGTAGGTCTGGAAATGGCATGACAGCATCGAGCCCTGGTAGCATTTTCTGCCATGGGTGTCCAAGTTCCAGGCCTCCCGGCCAGGAGGCACCGAGGAGTGTGTTTTTTGGCTCTTGAGCCTGTGCATGGCCGATTCCACAACCATGGAGTTGTGGAGCAGCTGTGCCTTTTGGAATCGACCCACTTGCTGAGCACCGGCATCGAGGCCGGCAACTCCCACACGCGGAGCATCAGCCGTTTCAGCATCGGAGGAACCGGCACAGTAAGGGCTTCCCTCGGGGGAAAGTCATACTGGAGGGCCTTGAGCTCTTCAGCTTGAGGCTCCTCCTCGGTATCCACCGGCAATGCCAAAGCCTTGGCCATGTCCCTGACGAAGTCCGAGAACCGGGTATCCCCCGGAGGGGACCTTCTCCGAGGCTCCGAACCCGGTGAGTCCTGATGGGAAATTAGGTCCATGGATGTCTGGGGACTCCTCATCTATGTCTCCCATGCTGATCCCTCCGAGGAGGAATCGAGGGGCTCTGTCTGCGAGGGCTTCAGCCCTGACCGCCCTGACGCTGAGAGCATCAGCATCGATGACCTCGGTCCTGAACGGGAAGTCGAAGGAGACCTTGGCCGAGGATCGACTCAAGTCCAAAGTGTCTCGAGGATCGGCTTGGCCTCCGGGGTCAACTTGGACGTCGAGGTCCCGGTGGTTGAGGCGGATGGACCGGTGAGACTGGCTATCAGCGCCCGCTGCTGCTCCATGAAGGCAGACATGCTGCGCTCCAGGGCCGTCCTCCTGAGACTGAGCTCAGAAGACTCCGCAGCCTCCAGCTCGGGTCCCGATGTCGTCGGGCCCAACACCGGCTGCTCTCGAGGGGAATCCATGAGGACAACAGCACTTACCCGCTTCGATGTCTCCGGCTCTGTGCGAGGTATCTTTGCAGGCCGCTCCGACTCCGAGGACCCGGGGCAGCAGTCAGGACTCCGTGACCTGGCCTTCAAGGGCCCAGGGCAATTGGAGGCATCCAATGACGCCACCCTCACAGGCTTCTTCTTCCTCCGGTGTTCCCGGGAGGGAGACCCCCGTTCAGAAGACCCCCGATGGTGCTCGGGTTCAGACAGCTCCCGAGGCGTCGAGGCTTCTGATGAGGTCCGGATTCGCGGGGATGTGGACTCCAAGAAAATCCTTTCACGCTGCTGCTGCCTACTTCAAAGTGCCTTAGAGGACATTTTCCCACACAGGCCACAGACCTTCGGGTCATGGTCGGGCCCGAGGTTCTTCGAGCAGCTGGTTCATGAATCGACCAGAGGAGAAGCCATATTAGACCTAGTCCTTAGTGGAACACCAGATCTAGTGCAAGAGATAAGGATAGTGGGGCCACTTGGCAATAATGATCATAGCATGATTGCATTTGATTTAATTAATGGAGGAGGGGTAGTAAGGAAATCCACAGTACAACCTTTTAACTTTCGAAAGGGAGACTATGATAAAATGAGGAAAATAGTTAAGAAAAAAACTAAAAGGAGCAGTTGCAAAGGTTAAAGACTCCCATCAAGCTTGGGTGTTGTTGAAAAATACTATCTTGGAAGCCAGCTGTATTCCATGCTTTAAGAAAAGTGGAAGGAAGTCCAAAAATCTGCTAGCATGGTTTAAAGGTGAGGTCAGAGAGGCTGTTGTTGCCAAAAAAGCATCTTTCAGGAAATGGAAAAAAGAGCCAAACGACGAAACCTGGAAACAGCAAAAGCACCGGCAAGTCAAATGCAAGGTATTGATAAGGCAGGGAAAGGGAGAATTTGAGAAGAAGCTTGCTGCAGAAGCAAAAACGTGAAACATTCGTAGCAAAAAACCTGTGAGAGAGTCAGTTGGTCCATTAGATGATAGAGGGGTTAAAGGAGCACTAAGAGGCGACAAGGCGATAGCGGAGAGACTGAATGAATTCTTTGCTTCAGTCTTTACTGAGGAAGATCTAGGGATGTTACCCATGACTGACGTGGTATTTAAAGATGCGGAAGAATTGAAGGAAATATCGATACATTGGGAAGATGTATTACAACTATTAGATAAACTGAAGAGTAGCAAATCACCTGGGCTGGATGGTATACATCCAAGGGTATTGAAAGAACTGAAATATGAGATTGCAGACCTGCTATTAGTAATCTGTGAACTTTCATTAAAATCAACTGTAATACCTGAAGACTGGAGGATCGCCATTGCAACGCCAATTTTTAAAAAGGGTTCCAGGGCTGGTCCGGGAAACTACAGACCGGTGAGCCAGATGTCAGTACCGGGAAAAATTGTAGAAACCATCATAAAGAACAAAATTACTCAGCATGTAGATAGTCATGGCCTAATGGGAGACAGCCAACATGGCTTTAGAAAAGGAAGATCTTGTCTTACTAATCTGTTATGTTTTTTTGAAGGTGTGAATAAACAGGTGGACAAAGGTGGGTCAGTTGATATAGTGTATCTGGACTTTCAGGAAGCCTTTGACAAGGTCCCTCATCAGAGACTTTTGGCAAAACTAAAGAGTCATGGGATAGGAGGCAGTGTACTATTGTGGATCAGGAACTGGTAAAAAGATAGAAAGCAGAGGGTAGGGCTAATGGCCAATTTCCCCAATGGAGAAAGGTGAATAGTGGTGTACCCCAGGGATCTGTGCTGGGTCCGCTGCTTTTTGACATATTCATAAATGACCTGGAAAAGGGAATAACGAGTGAGGTTATCAAATTTGCAGATGACACAAAACTATTTAAAGTTGTTAAAACCCAAGAGGATTGTGGAAAATTGCAAGAGGATCTTGATAAATTGGAAGACTGGGCATCAAAATGGCAGATGAAATTTAATGTGGACAAGAGCAAAGTTATGTACCTTGGGAAGAACAACCCAAACTATGGTTACACGATGCAAGGTTCCACATTAGGAACCACCACCCAGGAAAAAGATTTAGGCGTCATTGTGGATAACATGTTAAAACACTCGGCCCAGTGTGCAACGGCGGCCAAGAGAGCAAATAGAATGCTAGGTATTATAAGGAAAGGAATGGAAAATAAAACAAAATATATTATAATGCCTCTATATCATTCCATGGTGAGACCGTACCTTGAATATTGTGTGCAATTCTAGTCGCCGTATCTTAAAAAGGATGTATTTGTTTTTTGAGCCCAAGCAGTTGTTAGCTTTCTTGGAGACTAGGGAAGTGAGTGGTTGAGGTTGTTGTAAGTTCTCATACAGCTGACGTGTGAGTCTATCATTCGCCTGTTTGAATTTGTGTGATTAATGGCTACGATATCTGTGTCATTATATTGTTTGATTTGTTTCCTAGTACTCCCCTATTTCCTTTTTTTGTGGTCTGATAATGGGGGAAAATGAGTATGTGATGGCTTTATATTTTTTTTCCTTTTGTATTTGATGTTTCTATTTTTCCATTTTCATTCATGGAGATTGTCTGAATGTCAAAATTTATTAAATTCATATAAATAAAAATTAAAAAAAAAAACCTGCTCTATCTCCTTTTTAAAGGTTAATGGCAGTGGCCTGGTTCCATTCCAGTTAAGGTGGAGCCCATACCTTTGGAAGAGCCTCTCCTTTCCCAGAATGCTCCCCAGTTCCTAACAAATGCAAACCCCTCATCCATGCACCATTGTCTCATCCATGTATTGAGACTCTGGAGCTCTGTCTGCCTTTTGGGTCCTGCACGTGGAATGGGAAGTATTTTGGAGAATGCTACCCTGGAATATCTGGATTTCAACTTCCTACCTGTAAGCCTAAATTTAGCCTCCAGAACCTCCCTACCACACTTTCCTATGTCTTTAGTTCCAACATGTACCAAGACAGCAGACTCCTCCCCAGCACTATCTAAGACCTTGTCTAGGTGGTGCATGAGGCCCGCTACCTTTGCACCAGGCAGACATCTTTCCAGGCGATCCTCATGTCCACCAGCCACCCAGCTTCTACATGCCTAATTATCGAATCACCAACTATAATGACTGTCCTAACCCTTCCCTCGTGGGCACATGGCCCTGGAGAAACCTCCTCGGTTCAAGAGGGTTTTACAGCACTTGGAGGACGGGTCCTAGCTACAGGATCACTTCCTGTTGCACCAGAGTGATGCTCTCCTGTCACGTGACCTCTCTCCTCCATGGCAACAGGGATGCTGCCAGAATGGAGGTGGAACTTCAGTACTATATCCCTTTAGGTCTCGTCTATGTACCGCTCTGTCTTCCTTATGTCCTCCAAGTCTGCTACTCTAGCCTCCAGAGACCAAACTCGTTCCCTGAGGGCAAAGAGCTCATTGCACCTAGTGCACACATAAGACCCCTCACCAACTGGGAGAAAATCATACATGTGACACTCAATGCAAAAGACTAGAAAACCCCCATCTCGCTGTTGGACTGCTGTCTGCATCTTAGTTTTAAGTTTGTGTTTAGGTATTTAATTTCTTCACTTACAAAGGATTACTATGGATACTTGTACTAATAAAACTATACCTAATATGTTTAATGTACTTTGTTCATCTAAAGCAGGGGTCTCATACTCCAGTCCTGGAGGGCCATAAACCAGTCAGGTTTTCAGGGTATCCCTAATGAATATGCATGAGATATATTTGCATGCACTGTCCCATTGTATGCAAATATATATCATGCATATTCATTAGGGATACCCTGAAAACCTGACTGGTTTGCGGCCCTCTAGGACTGGAGTTTGAGACCCCCGATCTAATGAAGACTTATTAAAAACTGGCTGCTACACAGTACCCTGTCCTGTGCTTCTAAGGTAATCTGTGACCAATTTCCTGGGTGATTCACAAAGCCCTTGCTAGGACTGAGGGAATCTTGGGTTTTAATTTTAACCAGCAAGCTCTCTGCTGGGTTTTAAATTTGAACTGAAAGCACTTTGCTGCTGCTAGGCCCTGAATGATTATTAAATTTAAACTAGAAGCTCTTTGTTGGGTTCTAAAATTAATCAGAAAAGATCGATTGTTTACGCTATCAGAATATAGAAAGACTAGGGGACATGTAATGAAGCTACAGGGTAAACTATTTAAGACAAATAAGAAAAAATATTTTTTTACTCAATGTGTAATCAAACTCTGGAATTTATTACCGGAGAATGTAGTAAGGGCTGTTAGTGTAGCTGGGTTTAAAAAAAGGTTTGGACAAGTTCCTGGAGGAAAGGTCCATAAACCATTATTAAAAAGGGACCCAGGATATCAATGCTTGACCCAATACAAGCATTGTGGAACCTGTGTCTCTTGGGGATACTGCTAGGTACGTATGATCTAGAATGGCCAGTGTTGGAAACAGGATACTGGGCTTGATGGACCTTGGTCTGACCCAGTATGGCATATCTTATGTTCTTATGTTCTCTGCTGGGTTTTAAACTTAAACTGAAAGCTACCTATTGAGTTTTTAATTTAAAACCTCTTTGCTGCTACTAGGCCCTGATTGATTTAACAAATACACTGGATTCACAGATTAATCAGCTTTAATCTAAAGAATTCCTTTTTTACCAAGATTTAGAAAAATTCCCAGAAGTTAATATTTACAAGTGCAGATCTCTTGCCAGAAGTAGAAGTTCCTTTTTGTAGTCCTTCGAGACTGAGAATCACAGAGCTCTGGTTGAACTATTTATGCCTGTGCTTCTGAGGTAAGCTGTGACCAATTTCCTGGGTGATTCACACAGCCCTTGCTTATATATAGGGGGTATTTCAAAAAGGCCCTTTGATCTGTCACTTGGCTTCAACACCTATTTAAAACAATTTCACAGGTCTCTTGCCCTCTATCTAGAAGGCCTCTTTGTAAAGGTCTCTAGAAATAATTTATTGCTCAAAGAATACTGACCCTGTTTTTCCTTTTATGCTAAGTTATACTCTGATTTGATTTAATTACAGCTCTTTGCTAATGCCAGGCCCTGACTGAGTATTACATTTAGCGTGGTTACTCACCTGTAACAGGTGTTCTCCAGGAGCAGCAGGAATCAGTCCTCACATATGGGTGACGTCGGCGCCGACGGAGCCCTCGCGGAGCAATTTTCCCCAGCTTTCAAAGAAAGCCTTTGGGTATTGCAGCGCGCATGCGCGGTCCTCTTCCCGCCCAAGGGTGCCATCTTGCTCAGTCTGATGACATAGCTAAAGACAGCAAAATATTAGCAAAAAAACAAAACAAAAGCATAGAACTGCAACTCCAAGGGGAGGAGGGAGGGTTGTGAGGACTGATTCCTGCTGCTCCTGGAGAACACCTGTTACAGGTGAGTAACCACGCTTTCTCCAGGACCAAGCAGGAAGTCAGTCCTCACATATGGGACTCCCAAGCTTAAGGCTACCGGAGACCCTAAGCACAAAAATGAGCTCCCTCAAGCTCAGTAGCCCAGAAGGAAGGAATCTTCTCTGAATATGTCTCCAACCGGTAGCCCAACATCCGGGATGGAGGGTAGGAGTTGCCTATACCTCGAAGAGGTTACGGAGGACTGCCTGTCCGAAAGCACTGTCCCTGCGGGACTCCCTCTCCAGGCAGTAGTGGGCCGCAAAAGTCTGGCTTGAAGACCAAGTAGCGGCCCGGCAGATGTCTGCCAATGGAACAGAGCGGAGGTAAGCCACTGACGTAGCCTTCGCCCGAACACAATGGGCCGTGACTCGACTTTCCAAGGAGAGGCCGGCTGCCTCGTAAGCCCAAGCGATACAGTCAGCAATCCAGATGGACAGAGTACGCTTGGAGACAGGGAGCCCCAACTTATTGGGGTCATAAGAGACGAAGAGCTGAACAGCCCTTCTGTGCTCCCGCGTACGGTCAAGGTAGAAGGTCAACGCCCTTCTACAGTCCAGGGTATGCAAGACCATTTCAGCTCGGCTGGAGTGTGGCCTGGGAAAGTAGGTCGGAAGCACCACCTCCTGGATGATGTGAAAAGGGGAAACCACTTTGGGAAGAAATTTAGGGTGAGTCCGTAGGACTACCCGGTTCTTGTAGAACCTAGTGTACGGAGGATAAGACACCAGGGCCTGCAGCTCACTAACGCGTCTAGCAGAAGTGAGGGCCACCAAGAACAAGGTTTTCCAAGAAAGAAAACGAAGAGGACAGGTAGCCATAGGCTCAAAAGGCGGACAGGTAATCCGCTGTAGAACCACATTGAGATCCCAGTCCGGGGCTGGTGGGCGCAAAGGTGGTTTAAGGAGAAGGAGGCCTCTGAGAAAACGAGCCACCAGAGGGTGGCTAGAAAGAGGTCTGCCCTCCACCGGCATGTGGTGCGCAGAAAGAGCACTGAGGTGGACCTTGACTGAGTTGGACTTAAGTCCAAGATTGGATAGGGAAAGCAAGTACTGCAAGACCACTGACGCTGAACAGGAGAAGGGATCTTGAGACTGCTGAGCACACCAGACGGAGAACCGACGCCACTTCAGAGCGTAGGACTTCCGGGTGGAGGGCCGCCTGGAGGCCAAAATGACCTCCTCCACATCTGGAGGCAGGCGGAGGGGAGCAAGGACTACCCTTTCAGCAGCCAGGCCATCAGATGAAGCGACCGGAGGTTGGGGTGCAGGAGAGTCCCCTGATCCTGTAACAGGAGGTCGGGCTGACACCCCAGAGGAAGAGGGGTGTCCACTACCAGCTGCATTAGAAGTGGGAACCAAGGTTGTCTCGGCCACCAGGGAGCCACTAGGATCATCGATGCTTTGTCTCTGAGAACCTTGAAGAGCGTCCGAGACACCAGCGGCATGGGAGGAAAGGCATATAAGAGGCCTGTGGACCATGGAATCAGAAAAGCATCTGCCGCTACTCTGAGAGGATGCGGTTGTCGAGAGCAGAATCTGGGAAGTTGCCTGTTCAGAGGACTGGCAAACAGATCCATGGTGGGGAGGCCCCACTTGAGAAAGATCCGCTGAACCACCATCGGATCCAGCCTCCACTCGTGTGGCTGGAGGATCCTGCTGAGCTTGTCGGCCAGGGAATTTTCTTGACCTGGGAGATAGACAGCTTTGAGGATGATGCCGTGGTGGACGGCCCAAGAGCATAGTTTTTGCGCCTCCTGACAGAGAAGGGAGGAGCCGGTTCCGCCTTGTTTGTTTACGTAGAACATCGCAACCTGATTGTCTGTCTGTATCAGCACCGACTGGTGAGAAACCAGGTGAGAGAATGCTTTGAGCGCTAGGCGGATGGCTCTGAGCTCCAGGAAGTTTATCTGCTGAGCAGACTCCCAAGGAGTCCAGAGACCTTGAGTACATGTCCCTTGGCAATGTGCTCCCCAACCCAGGAGAGAAGCATCGGTCGTCAGGACCTGAGAATGCAGAGGGGGCTGAAAAGTCACTCCTAGTACTAGGTTTGGCAGATGAAGCCACCATTGTAGAGAAGAGACCAGCCGGTGAGATCTGTACGGAGTCCGCTAGGCTCCCAGTGGCCTGATGCCATTGTGTGCGAAGGCACCATTGAGCAGGTCGCATGTTCAGGTGGGCATTGGGGGTCACATGGACCGTGGAAGCCATATGGCCGAGCAGTCTCAGAAATTGCCTGGCCGAGACCAGGGCATTGCTGTGAAAGTGGCTGGCGAGATCCATGAGCCGCTTGGCCCTGTCCAGAGGGAGGAAGGCCCGCGCCTGAAGAGTGTCCAACCTGGCGCCGATGAATTCGAGATTTTGAGAGGGGAGCAAAGTGGACTTTGCGAAGTTTATGACAAATCCCAAGTGCTGGAGTAGAGTCACAGTGCGATGAGTGGCCTGAGTGGCCTCTTGGGAAGACTGGGCTCTGATGAGCCAGTCGTCCAGGTATGGGAACACAAAAAGGCCTTGAAGTCTTAGATAGGCCGCCACCACTGCCAGGCATTTGGTGAACACCCTGGGGGCGGAGGATAGGCCAAAGGGCAGTACTCTGTACTGGTAATGATTTCCTCCCACAACAAACCTGAGATATTGTCTGTGGTCTGGATGAATAAGGAAATGAGTATACGCATCCTTTAGATCCAAGGAGCATAGCCAGTCGCTCTGCTGGAGGTAGGGCAGCAGGATTCCAAGGGTAAGCATCTTGAACTTTTCCTTTGCAAGGAACTTGTTGACGTTTCGCAAGTCCTGGATGGGTCTGAGGCCTCCTGTTCTTTTTGGTATCAGAAAGTACCTGGAGTAAAACCCTTGACCCTTCAGGTGGTGGGGCACCGGTTCCACAGCCTGTTCCTGAAGGAGACTTGCTAACTCCTGAAGGAGTAAGTCCTTGTGCAGAGGGAGTCTCGGAGGCTCCCCTGGAAAGTAGGAGGGAGGTACCTGGTGAAAGTGAAGAAGATAGCCCTTCTGAACTATGTGAAGAACCCAGGTATCTGTGGTGATGTTGGACCACCTGTGGGCAAAGTGGACCAGCCGGCCTCCTGTGCTGAGAGAAACCAGCTGAGGGGGAGAGGCTATGCTGATGAAGTCAAAAACCCCCACCCTGCTGAGCAGGGGTCGGTGGTGCAGGCTTGGGGGCTTGCTGCCTACGGGACCCATTACCCCGTCCCTTGGCCTGCTTACCCTGTGGGGGAGCTGCTGAGGCCTGATACTGAGGGTAGTATTTATAGGCAGCCGCCTTCCTCGGGTAAAAGGGCTTTTTCCCCGAGCCCTTCTTCTTTTGAGAAGGGGCAGAGGTCTTCCTTGAGAGACGAGTCCTGGTGAGAGTCTCGGTCTCGATCTGTGCAGCCTTCTCATCCATGGGCTTGCCAAAGAGGTTTTCACCTCTGCAGGGGACATTGACCAACTTGTCCTGCACACATGGCTCGAGGTCGGACGTCTGAAGCCAAGCCTGGCGGCGTCCACCGATGCCGGCTGCGGCTACTCGAGCCAATGCCTCAAAACCATCATAGGCTGCTCGAGAGATAAACTTTGAGCACTCCCGAATACCAGTTGACAAGGTTTGGAACCTCTGCAAAGGTTCGTCGGAGAGACCAGCAGAGAACCCGGCTATTTGTTTAGCCAGGTCCCGGAGATACATTGCCCATGTAGAGCTGGTAGGTCTGGACTCGACAAGCAAGCATAGAGCCCTGGAAACACTTCCTACCGAGGGCATCCAGGCTTCGGGCCTCCCTACCGGGGGGCACCGAGGAGTGCATTTTTTGACTCTTAAGTCTATGCATGGCCGATTCCACCACCATGGAATGGTGCGGTAGTTGTGCCTTTTGGAAGCCGGGGCTCTTGCGGACTCAATAAATGGAATCAACCCGCTTGCTTAATACCGGCGACGACGCCGGGCTCTCCCACATGCGGAAGAGAAGTCGTTCCAGCATCGGAGGAACCGGTACAATAAAGGCCTCCTTGGGGGAGAGTCATATTGGTGGGCATCGAGTTCTTCGACTCGAGGCTCCTCCTCGGGATCCGCGGGGAAGGCCAAGGCCTTGGCCATATCCCACACGAAGTCCGAGAACCGGGTATCCTCCGGGGGGGACCGTCTCCGAGGTTCGGACTCAGGGGAGTCCGAAGGGACACACCGAGTCCGAAAGGAACCAGGTGACTCTTCGTCTTCGGATTCCCAGGCTGACTCCTCGGAGGAGGAGTCGAGCGGCTCCGGTCGGGCGGGCATCGATGCCATCCGCCCCGACGCCGAGGGAGTCGGCGTCGACGACCTCGGTCCCGAACGGGAGGCCGATGGAGACCGCGACCGAGGATCGACTCGAGCCCTCATGGACTCGAGGATCGGCTCGGTCTCCGGGGTCAACTTGGAGGTCGACGTCCCGGCGGTCAGGGCAGAAGCACCGGCGAGGCCAGCGATCAATGCCCGCTGCTGGTCCATGAAGGCAGTCAGACTGCTCTCCAAGGCCGTCAACCTGAGTCCGAGCTCAGGAGACCCAGCAGCCCCCGACTCGGGCCCCGACGGCGTCGGGCCCGACGTCGGCTCCTTCGGAGGCGAGTCTATGAGGACAACAGTACTCACGTGAGCGGGCAAGTCCATCTCGAGACGAGGATGTTTTTGAAGGCCTCTCCACCTCCGAGGACCCGGGACGGGAATCGGGGCTATGCGACCTGGCCCTCGAGGAACCAGGAGCGTCCACCGATCCCGCCCTCGCGGGTTTCTTCTTCCGATGATGTTCCCGGGTAGGAGACCCCCTTTCAGAGGAACTCCGACGATGCTCAGGACCAGAGTCCCGAGACATCGAAGCCTCTGACGAGGTCCGAGCCCGGCCGGAGTCAGAGAAGATACGTTCCCGCTGATGCTGCTGACTCCTCAACGCTTTAGAGGACATTTTGCCACACGGACCACAGATCATCTGGTCATGATCGGGTCCGAGGCAGCGGAGGCAGAAGTCGTGTGTGTCTGTAAGAGACATGAGTTTCTTATAGAGGTCACACTTTTTAAAGCCGCTGGCAGCCATCGGGAGAAAAAGGGCCCCTGCGAGATCGAAAGACCGGGCTGCCAGTGAAAAAGTAAAAAGGCGCGAAATCTGTCACGAAGGACAAAAAAAACGAAAAATAAAGAACGGACTCGCAACCGGCGTCGCGAGTCCGGGCGGGAAAAGAACCGGCGTCGAACCGAAAGAAAAAAGAGAAATAAAGAGAAATAATCAACTTTTCTGCGGGGATTCACAAACAACGTCTGTAGGGCTCCGCGGAAAAAAGAAGATTGAGCAAGATGGCACCCTTGGGCGGGAAGAGGACCGCGCATGCGCGCTGCAATTCCCAAAGGCTTTCTTTGAAAGCTGGGGAAAATTGCTCCGCGAGGGCTCCGTCGGCGCCGACGTCACCCATATGTGAGGACTGACTTCCTGCTTGGTCCTGGAGAAAAACTAGAAGCTCTTTGCTGGGTTCTAAATTTAACCAGAAAGCTCTCTGCTGTGTTTTAAATTTAAACTGAAAGCTCTTTGCTGCTACTAGGCCCTGACTGAGTATTACATTTAAATTAAAAGCTCTCTGCTGGGTTTTAAACTTAAACTGAAAGCTACCTGTTGAGTTTTTAATTTAACTAAAAGCTCTTTGTTGATACTAGGCCCTGACTGTTTAACAAACACACTGGATTCACAGATTAATCAACTTTTATCTAAAAAATTCCTTTTTCACCAAGATTTAAAAAAATTCCCAGAAGTTAATACTTAAAATTGCAGATCTCTCTCCAGAAGTAGAAGTCCCTTTTTGTAGTCTCGAACTGACACGTCTATTATCAATGCCATTATGGTGTTTTTCTCCTTAACCACTATATCCAGCTTCTTCGCATCAAGCTTTATATCGGTCGGCATGGCAGTATCCCAGGTAATCATACCCTCCTCATTCTCTGTAATTCTCTTAGGGTCATGATCCTAGTGCTTTTCGGGCACAGTGATGTTGTAGTGCTTACAGAGTTTCCAGTGGATGAGGCATGCTATTTTATTATGTCTTTCTGTATAGAAATTTTCTGCCATCAGAAATTCACAGGCAGCTATGAGGTGAGTCGCCGTTTCCAGGTCTTTCTTGCAGGATCAACATATGTCTGTGTTGCCAGTTTTTTCATTGCTGTAAATCATCTCATCCATAAGCCGCTGTCCAGGGCTGCAACAATCAACCTCTGCTTTGGCAATACAATTTTTCCCAGCCATTGTTCAGTTGGTGGAGCTTTGGTACCTGTTGAAGTAAACGACAGAGACCTACCAAAATCCCTACCTTAGCTGTCCTTTTACTTGTAGAGAAAAGAGGTTGAAATTTAATATCAGATGTAAGCATCCTGTCTTCTTGGGGATTAGGAAATACATGGAATAGAAGTCTTGGTTCCTTTCCTGGAGTGGAACTGGCTCTATTGTGCTGGACTGCAGAAGGAGCTTGATTTCTTCCTGAAGCAGGCAGATATTGGGATGAGGTAAATGAGGCCACAATAGAGGTTGATCTAGTGGCAAAGGAAGAAATCTGAGGTAATATCCCAACTTTACTATGCTGAGAACCCACAGATATGAGGTTACCTGTTCCAGTATTGAAGAAAACATTTTAACTGTTCCCTATAAGTATGGCAGGATGAATATTCTGGAGAGACACTGCACAGGCATGGCCTAATTTGCTTGCCTCTTTCTTTCTAAGGAGCCTCTTACTGAAAAAAAAAGATCAAACAGAAGAAATACATGGTTCCCGTCAGAGACAAGAAACCCCTTTCCCTGTTCCCCAATCTAGCCCACAAAATGAGAGGGGGGATCACATAGGAAACAAACTAAACCTCAGAAAAACAAACAGGTGCCAAACAGCATAATTATATGGTAGAGGAAGGAGGAGGTACCTCCAACCCGATGGATCTATGTGAGTTCAGAAAGGTTAGCAGTTAGGAAGACTCAAAAAACAAATAAACATTAGATTGAAATTTAACTATGCACTTGCATGGAAATTTAAGGAAAAAAAGAGCCCCCAGCTGCAAAATCCTCAGGTGGAGCAAAAGAAACTCCTTCCTCCTACGTTGTATTTCCTAAGATAAATCCGGAAAAGCCCGGACAGCCAAACCTTTAAACAACACAGCCCTTTTACGGAAAAACATTCTGAAAAAACACTCACAATCAGTAGCAAGAGCAAATGTTACAAGCAACATAGCTGGAACAATACTTTCAATATCAGATGATTCCAAAATAGCAGAGACATTTAAATTGTCCGCCTGGGGGACCCCAGGTGATACCCCATCAGTCAAGACCTTTTTCCCAACAGATAAATAATAAATCTTAGTCAAAGGAGGGTGGGATTCCTCAGGGACACCCATTACTTCTGTTAGGTACATTTTAAACATTTCCCTAGCATGTACATAAGAAGACTTAGGAAAATTTACCAAATGAAGATTTAAATGTCTAACAGTATTTTCTAACATTTCCAATCGAAACTTCGTATTTAGAGAGTCCTTAGCAGACGAGTCCATAAAATTCTCCAACAGCCACCTTACACTGTAATGTAGTAGAAAAGTCTGTAAAGAAGAAACCTCTTCAGCTTGCTTTTGAATTTCCAAAGAGTTACCTTGGACCTGAGTGGAAATAGTCAAAAACTGAGATACAAAAGTTTCTCCGAGCTTCACAATGGCAGACCAAATAGACTCCAATGTAAAAACTTCAGGGCGAGCAACTGAAAACGCTATAGGAATTCCCATTGCTCCAGCTCCTTCTCCTAAACTCAATTGATCCATCACCATCGAACCCCCAACAGCCAACTCCACAGCCGCACTCTCCTTTCCCCCTGGCAGCTCGTTACCAAGTCGATGACATGGAGCTAGCCCTCTCACAAGAACGCACTCACCCCCATTGAAGGTGCTCGTCTCCTGCAGGCTCTCGGGGCTAGGAATCAGCAATGCTGCCTTGGAAGGTCTCCACCGTGATGCTGGCAAGATATACGGCCCCACGCTGGCTGCCGAGCCACCTGACTCAGGCAAGCTATTAGTGGGGCACTGAGACGGCACCAAAATCGCCTGTTGCTGTGGCCGAAACAAAAAGGAGTCCAGAGGACCAGACACAGAAGGTAATGGAGAGGTAGCTAATGGGGCAGAGGAGGGCTTCTTGCCCGACTTGGCTGTCCTCTTCCCCATTAAAGAAATTGGCTGGAGCCGTGGCACCCATTTGCCTCATTTTACTATAATAAAAACAGTCCTGTTCCTGGAGGAAAGGTCCATAAACCATTATTAAGAAGGGACCCAGGATATCAATGCTTGAACCAATACAAACATTGTGGAACCTGTGTCCCTTGGGGAAACTGCTAGGTACATATGACCTAGATTGGCCACTGTTGGAAACAGAATACTGGGCTTGATGGACCTTGGTCTGACCCAGTATGGCATATCTTATGTTCTTAGTCTTTATAAGGAAGAACCTTGAATCAACAGAAGTAGAACTGTGCTGTGTCCACAGGTCTTCTGTTGGCTTCCCTTTGAGCTCAAAGAAAGAGGAACCTTGTATTTGAGTATTTGTGTCCTGTGTTTCTCTCTGCTTATTTCTTGCTCTTTGAGGGACCAGAGGAAACCGAAAGAGGTGAGGTATTGTGACCAGATCAGAGGTAATCTTTCAGTTTGTGCCATGACTCGGATCACTTCATCCTACAGCAGTTGGAAACAGCAGACAAGTCTACAGAATATGTGTGAGTAGATTATTATGGGTAATCTTGTTTGTAAGAAGCAGCAAGTTCATATGATAGATGAATGGAATGTAAGAGCTGCAGAAATTGGGCAGAAGAAAGGTAGCCCTAACTATGAGATGCATTGTAGACATGGTGATAGTGCTTAAATTAGTTTTGTGAAAATAGCATTCCATGACTGCCAGTAACCCTAGTTTGCAGTTCCTGTTTCGTGGAACTTTTCATGAGGATAAACTGAGGTGGTTACAGTATGAGACCTTGAGCGGTCTTGTGCCAGACATGAAAACCTATCATTTAACTCAGGGGTCCTCAAACTACGGCCCGCGGGCCACATGCGGCCAGCCGAGGACATTTATCCGGCCCACCGGGTGTTTTTTGCTTTAAAAGTAAATTTTACATTTTTTAAAAAAAAAGCTGTCTGCTGCCGGCCTGCCGCTGCCTCCGCGGCAGATTCCAGTGTTCTGCGGGGCCCCCCATGCCCGGCAGAGCCTGCCCTCCCTGCATCAGCTCTCTCTCTGCAGTCGAAACTGGCTTTCAGAGCGCAAAGGGAGAGTTTCCCTTTCGCGGCTCTGTTAAGACCGCAGGGGCTGATGGGAACTTTCCCATCAGCGCCCGCGGGCTTAACAGAGCCGCGAGGGAGAAACTCTGCCTTCGCGCTCTGAAAACTGGTTTCGATTGCGGAGAGGGAGCTGATGCAGGGAGGGCAGGCTCTGCCAGGCAGGGGGGGCCCCGCGGGACACTCGAATCTGCCGCAGCAGCAGCGGCAGGTCGGCAGCAGACAGCTTTTTTTAATTTTAAATTTTCCCTAGGCTGGGGGGGGGGGGGTTAGGACTGGTAATGGGCTATGGGGGGGCTAAGACTGGAAATGGGCTGATGGGATTAGGGCTGGAAGTGGGCTGATGGGGATTAGGACTGGTAATGGGCTATGGGGGGGGGGCTTAAACTGAAAATTGGGTGATGGGGTTAGGACTGGAAATGGGCTGATGGGATTAGGACTGGGAGTGGGCTGATAGGGGTTTAGAACAGGTAATAGGCTATGGGATGGCTAGGACTGGTAATGGGTTGGGCAATGTTCCCTCTAATTTTCTGTAGGCTGTGTGCGCATAAAATATCAGCTGTGCTGCTTTTGAAGGAAGGTTAAATTTTTGTGCGCCACATAATGACACTCAGAGTTATATACTTTAAAATTTGACTACACGTCAGAATACAGTATGTACACCATATTGATTGCACTAGAAAATATTGTAGAACTTGTGAAAAAGAGTAGTTTCTCACCTGTAACAGGTGTTCTCCAGGAGCAGCAGGAATCAGTCCTCACATATGGGTGACATCAACGTTGATAGCCCCTGCGGAGCATTTCCCCAGCTTTCTATGAAAGCCTTTGGGAATACTGCACACATGCGCAGTCCCCTTCCCGCCTAAAGGTACCATCTTGCTCAGTCAAATGACATAGCTAAAATACAGCACACAAAAATATAAAATAAACTATGTACAACTGTAACTCCCAGGGGAAGAGGGAGGGTTGTGAGGACTGATTCCTGCTGCTCCTGGAGAACACCTGTTATGCACCTAGGGAAGAACAACCCAAACTATGGTTACACGATGCAAGGTTCCACATTAGGAACCACCACCCAGGAAAAAGATGTAGGCGTCATTGTGGATAACATGTTAAAACCCTCGGCCCAGTGTGCAGCGGCAGCCAAGAGAGCAAATAGAATGCTAGGTATCATAAGGAAAGGAATGGAAAATAAAACAAAAGATATTATAATGCCTCTATATCGTTCCATGGTGAGACCGCACCTTGAATATTGTGTGCAATTCTGGTCGCCGTAACTTAAAAAGGATATAGTGTTATTAGAAAAGGTTCAGAGAAGAGCCACCAAAATGGTAAAGGGGATGGAAGGATACTCCTATGAAGAAAGGCTAAAAAGGTTAGGGCTCTTTAACCTGGAAAAGAGAAGGCTGAGGGGAGATATGATAGAAGTCTATAAATTAATGAACGGAGTGGAACGGGTAAACGTAGATCGACTGTTTACGTTATCAGAATATAGGAAGACTAGGGGACATGCAATGAAGCTACAGGGTAAACTATTTAAGACTAATAAAAGAAAATATTTTTTCACTCAACGTGTAATCAAACTCTGGAATTTGTTACTGGAGGATGTGGTAAGGACTGTTAGTGTAGCTGGGTTTAAAAAAGGTTTGGACAAGCTCCTGGAGGAAAGGCCCATAAACCATTATTAAGAAGGGACCCAGGATATCAATGCTTGACCTAGTACAAGCATTGCAGAACCTGTGTCTTCTGGGGAAACTGCTAGGTACGTATGACCTGGCTTGGCCACTGTCTGAGACAGGATACTGGGCTTGATGGACCTTGGTATGACCCAGTATGGCATATCTTATGTTCTTACAAGTGAGTAACTACTCTTTCTCCAGGACCAAGCAGGAAGTCAGTCCTCACATATGGGTGACGCCCTAGCTCTGGGCTAGCAGGAACCCAAGCTGAACAAGAGAACTCCCTCTAGTCCCAGCATCAAAGAAAGGCTTTTTACTGAAAGAACCTCCACCGGTAGCCCAACGGAGGGCTGGAGGGCAGGAGTTGCCTAAACCTCAAAGAGATTCCGGGGTACTGCCTGGCCAAAAGCATTGTCCCTATGGGACTCCCTCTCCAGGCAGTAATGGGCCGCAAAAGTCTGGCTTGAGGACCAAGTTGCAGCCCTGCAGATGTCTGCCTACGGTACAGAGCGGAGATTCTGGAGACCGCACCTTCAAAAGGATGTGAACAGGATGGAGTCGGTGCAGAGGGTTGCTACTAAAATGATTAATGGGCTTCATTCAGGGGCGGCCCAAGGGGGGTGCGGGGCCATGTGCGGAGACTCGGTGCGGGGCCTCATTTGCATAAGGGGCCTCATTTGCATAAATATTTGCATAATGTTACCATACACGAACTTTTAGTAAACATGCCTCTTAATGAGTGTATGAATAAAGAAAGACTAAAAGACTTCTACATTACTATAATCCAATACCAACCGCCAGGCACATTAGGAACTACTACAAACACTGCCCATTTAGAACCCATAGCAAACCGCCGTATCCTAACAGCACTACCAGGACTCATAAAACACCATACCCTAACTATCAAAAGGAAACGCTGCAAATATTAAACCAATACATTTCAGAGAACAACAATACATGACCTACTGGGGAAAGAGAACAAGTGGCAATGTCAAATAGGAATTACATAAACAGAATACCTCAGCTCAGTTACACATGCAGAACATAGACCATCACCAAACAAGGAATCACAATTTAGAAACAGGAAGACAATAATTAAACTGGGAATCCCAAAAGCCAAACTTGGAATGTACAACACTGTAGAAATAAAACTATACATTAATTTGCTCTTGTACTAAACAAAGCGCAGACGTTAATGATGCACATTTCCCAGAGCTGACATATTCCAATTAATAAATTCAAAATAAAGAGATATTTTTCTACCTTTTGTGCATTTTTTTTCAGCTGCAATTGCTCCAGCCACTTTCTTCTGGTTTCTTCGTGTCTTCCGCTAATTCTTCATCGTCTGCTGTCCATTTGTCTTTTTCTCTCTTCTAGTTTTTTTCCATTCTCTCTCTACATCTGCTTTAACATACTAATCTTTCTCCTTTTTGCTCTTTCCTCATTCCTATTTCATCCACTCAAATTTTACCCCTCCATCCTCAATCCCCACTTACTCTCCCAATATCCGGACAATTGTAGATTTGTCTTCCCTCCCACACAAAATATTTTTTCCCTCTCTCCATTTCACTCTCCCAGCTCCATCCCATTCTAATCCTCCCCCAACATCAGCTCCATTCTAGTTCCAGTCCCACCCAGCATCCGCTCCCTTCTAGTCCCCGCATCAGCCCATTTCCAGTCCTAGCCCCCCATAAGCCCATTTCCAGTCCTAGCTCCCCCATCTAGTTGCAGTCCCATCCAAGTCCCGCCATCAGCTCATTTCCAATCCCAGCCCCCCAGGAGCCCATTTCTAGTCCTTTCCTAGCCCCACCATCAGCCATGTCAAATCCTAGCTCCCCTCCACTCAGCCCATTTCCAATCCAAGCCCCCCATGAGCCTACTTCCAGTTCTAGCCCCTTCATGAGTCCATTTCAATCCAAACCCCCACCACAGCCCATTTCCAATCTTAGCACCACCCCCCAACAGCCAATTTCCAGTCCTATTCTAGCCCATCAGCCATTTCCTGTCCCTAGCCCCCCCCTCACCCATTTCCAGTCCTAGCTCCCTCCCCCTCACAACCCATTTCCATTCCAAGCCCCCGTCCCCATCAGCTATTTGCAGTTCAGCCCTCCTTCCACTCAAGCCCATTTCCCAGTCCTAGCCTCCTCATAGCCCATTACTAGTCCTAACCCCCCATCAGCCCATTACGTCCTAACCCCCCATCACCCTATTTCCAGTCCTAGCCCCCCATCAGCCTATTTCCAGTCTTAGCCCCCCCTCCCATATCCAATTACCAGTCTAACCCCCCCCATCAGCCCATTTCCAGTCTTAGCCCCCCATAGCCCCCCAGTCCTAACCCCCCCATCACCCTATTTCCAGTCCTAGCCCCCATCACCTAGTCTTAGCACCCCCCCATAGCCAATTACCAGTCCTTCCCCCCCCATCTGCCAACTTCCAGTATTTGCCCCCCCATAGCCCATTACCAGTCCTAACCCCCCCATCAGCCCATTTCCAGTCCTACCCCCCCCACTTCCAGCCTTAGCCCCCTCCCCATAGTCAATTACCAGGCCTAACCCCCCCCCATCAGCCCATTTCCAGTCCTACCCCCCCCACTTCCAGCCTTAGCCCCCTCCCCATAGCCCATTTCCTGTCCTAACCCCCCCCATCATCCCACTTAGCCCCCCCCATCGCCCATTACCAGTCCTAACCCCCCATCAGCCCACTTAGCCCCCCCCATATCCCATTACCATTCCTAAACCCCCCCCATCATCCCATTACCAGTACTAGCCTCCCCCCCCCATGGCCCATTACCAGTCCTAACCACCCCACCCCCCCTGGCCCATTACCAGTCTCCTCACCACCCCCCCCCCATCAGCCCACTTCCAGTTTAGCCTCCCCCGCCCCTCAGCCAACGTCCAGTTTAGCCTCCCCCCCCTCCCATAGCCATTACCAGTCCTAACCACCCCCCCCCCCCATCAGCCCACTTCCAGTTTAGCCTCCCCTCCCATCAGCCTACTTCCAGTTTAGCCTCCCCCCCTCCCATAGCCATTACCAGTCCTAACCACCCCCCCCCCCTATCATTCCAAATTAAAATTAAAAAAAACCCAAACCGGCTGCTTCTGCCGCGGCAGCTTCAAGAGCTCTGCCGCGGCAGCATCAAGAGCTCTGCCGCGGGGCCCCCCCTGCCCGGCAGAGCCTCCGTGCATCTTCAGCTCTTCACGTCCAAACCGCGGGCTTCTTTCAGAGCCGCGAGAGTTTCTTTTCTCGCGGCTCTGTTAATCCCGCCGAGGGTGATGGGAAATCCCATCAGCCCCGCGGGATTAAGAGAGCCGCGAGAAAAGAAACTCTCGCGGCTCTGAAAGAAGCCCGCGTTTTGGACGTGAAGAGCTGAAGATGCACGGAGGCTCTGCCGGGCAGGGGGGGGCCCCGCGGCAGAGCTCTTGATGCTGCCGCGGCAGAGCTCTTGAAGCTGCCGCGGCAGAAGCAGCCGGTTTGGGTTTTTTTTAACTTGGGATGCTTAAGAATGTTTTTTGCGCGGGGCCCCCTGAAACGCGGGGCCCTGTGCAAAAAACATTCTTGCTCAATGGACGGGCCGGCCCTGGCTTCATTATAAAGCATATGAGGACAGACTTAAAGATCTTAATATGTACACCTTAGAGGAAAGGCGTGATAGAGGTGATATGATTGAGATGTTTAAATACCTCCGTGGCATAAATGTTCCGGGAGAGAGCCTCTTTCAATTGAAAGCAAGTTCTGCTACGAGGGGACATGGGATGAGGGTGAAGGGAGATAGATTCAGGAGTGATATGCGGAAATATTTCTTTACGGAAAGAGTAGTGGATCCGTGGAATAGTCTCCAGTGGAGGTGGTAGAGATGAGGACAGTAACTGAATTCAAAAAAGCATGGGACCAACACAGAGGATCTCTAAAGGTAAAAAGTGGACTGTTGTAGTTGTTGTTATGGAAGGACAGACTAGATAGGCCATGTGGTCTTTTTCTGTCATCATGTTTCTATGTTTCTATGAGCTACTGAGGCAGCCATAGCCCGTACACGGTGGGCCGTGACCCGACCCTGCAAGGGAAGGTCAGCTGCCCTGTAAGCCCAGGTGATACAGTCAGCCACCCATATAGACAAGGTACGCTTGGACACAGGTAACCCCAGATTATTAGGGTCAAAAGAGACGAAGAGCTGAGTAGCCCTTCTATGCCCCTGTGTATGGTCAAGGTAGATGGACAAGGCCCTTCTACTGTCCAGGGTATACAGGACCGCTTCAGCCTGGCTTGCATGAGGCCTAGGGAAGAATGTTGGAAGAACCACCTCTTGGTTAAGGTGGAAGGAGGAGACAACTTTTGGGAGGAACTTTGGATGAGTCCTAAGGACTACCCTGTTCCTATAGAAGCGGGTGTAAGGCCTGTCACAGACCAGGGCCTGAAGCTCACTCACTTGCCTGGCCGAGGTCAAGGCTACCAAGAAGAGAGTCTTCCAGGAAAGTAAGCGGAGAGGACAAGTAGCCATCGGCTCAAAAAGTGGGCGAGTCAGTTGTTGCAAGACATAAGAACATAAGAACATAAGAACATAAGAAATGCCATACTGGGTCAGACCGAGGTCCATCAAGCCCAGTATCCTGTTTCCAACAGTGGCCAATCTAGGTCATACGTACCTAGCAGTTTCCCCAAAAGACACAGGTTCTGCAGTGCTTGTACTAGGCCAAGCATTGATATCCTGGGTCCCTTTTTAATAGTGGTTTATGGACCTTTCCTCCAGGAACTTGTCCAAACCTTTTTTAAACCCAGCTATACTAACAGCCCTTACTACATCCTCCGGTAACAGATTCCAGAGTTTGATTACACGTTGAGAGAAGAAATATTTTCTCCTATTTGTCTTAAATAGTTTACCCTGTAGCTTCATTACATGCCCCCTAGTCCTTCTATATTCTGATAGCGTAAACAATTTATCCACGTTTATCCGTTCCACTCCATTCATTAATTTATACACCTCTATCATATCTCCCCTCAGCCGCCTCTTTTCTAGGTTAAAGAGCCCTAACCTTTTTAGCCTCTCTTCATAGGAGTAGCCTTCCATCCCCTTCACCAATTTGGTGGCTCTTCTCTGTACTTTTTCTAATAACTCTATGTCCTTTTTAAGATACGGTGACCAGAATTGCACACAATATTCAAGGTGCGGTCGTACCATGGAGCGATACAGAGGCATTATAATATCCTTTGTTTTATTCTCCATCCCTTTCCTTATGATACCTAGCATTCTATTTGCTTTCTTGGCCGCCGCTGCACACTGGGCGGAGGGTTTTAACATGTTATCCACGATGACTCCTAAATCTTTTTCCTGGGTGGTGGTTTCTAATGTGGAGCCTTGCATCTTGTAACTATAGTGTGGGTTGTTCTTTCCTAGGTGCATAACTTTGCACTTGTCCACATTAAATTTCATCTGCCATTTGGATGCCCAGTCTTCCAATTTATCCAGATCCTCCTGCAGTTTTCCACAATCCTCTTGGGTTTTAACAACTTTAAACAGCTTTGTGTCATCTGCAAATTTGATTACCTCACTAGTTATTCCCTTTTCCAGGTCATTTATGAATATGTCAAAAAGTAGCGGACCCAGTACAGATCCCTGGGGTACTCCACTATTCACCTTTTTCCATTGGGAATATTGGCCATTTAGCCCTACCCTCTGCTTTCTATCTTTTAACCAGTTCCCGATCCACAATAGTACACTGCCTCCTATCCCATGACTTTTTAGCTTCGCCAAAAGTCTCTGATGGGGGACCTTGTCAAAAGCTTTCTGAAAGTCCAGATACACTATATCAACCGACTCACCTTTGTCTACCTGTTTATGCACACCTTCAAAAAAACATATCAGATTAGTAAGACAAGATCTTCCTTGTCTAAAGCCATGTTGGCTGTCTCCCATTAGGCCATGACTATCTACATGCTGTGTAATTTTGTTCTTTATGATGGCTTCTACCATTTTCCCTGGTACTGACGTCAGGCTCACCGGTCTGTAATTTCCCGGGTCACCCCTGGAACCCTTTTTAAAAATTGGTGTTACGTTGGCGACCCTCCAATCTTCAGGTATTACAGATGATTTTAATGAAAGTTCACAGATTACCAATAACAGGTCTGCAATCTCATATTTCAGTTCTTTCAACACTCTGGGATGTATACCATCCGGTCCAGGTGATTTGCTACTATTCAGTTTATCAAATAGTTGTAATATATCTTCCCGGTGTAGCGATATTTCTCTCAATTCCTCTGCAGTATCACCTTTAAATACCACTTCAGTCTTGGGTAACACCCCTACATCTTCCTCAGTAAAGACCGAAGCAAAGAATTCATTCAGTCTCTCTGCTATAGCCTTGTCTCCTCTTATTGCACCTTTTACCCCTCTATCATCTAATGGTCCAATTGACTCTCTCACAGGCCTTTTGCTACGAATGTACTTGAAAAAGTCTTTATTTCGTGTTTTTGCTTCCGTAGCAAGTTTCTTCTCAAATTCCCGCTTTGCCTGCCTTATCAATGCTTTGCATTTAACTTGCCAGTGCTTGTGCTGTTTCCAGTTTTCATCATTTGGCTCTTTTTTCCATTTTCTGAAGGTTGCTCTTTTTGCAGCAACAGCCTCTCTGACCTCACCTTTAAACCATGCTGGCAGTTTTTTGGACTTTCTTCCACTTTTCTTAATGCGTGGAATACAGCTGGTCTGGGCTTCGAGGATAGTATTTTTAAATAACACCCAAGCTTGCTGTAAGTCTTTAACCTTTGGAACCGCTCCTTTTAGTTTTTTCCGAACTATATTCCTCATTCTATCATAGTCACCCTTTTGAAAGTTAAAAGGTAGTACTGTGGATTCCTTTACTATCTGTCCTCCACTGATTAAATCAAACATGATCATACTATGATCACTATTGCCAAGTGGTCCCAACACCCTTATTTCTTGCACCAGATCTGGCGTTCCACTAAGGACTAGGTCCAGTATGGCTTCCCCTCTGGTCGGTTCATGAACCAGCTGCTCCAAGAAGCAGTCATTCATTTCATCTAGAAACTTTATCTCTTTAGCTTGTCCTGCTGTGACACTGTCCCAGTCGATACCGGGGTAATTGAAATCACCCATTATTACTACTCTGTTGTGGCTTTTGTTAGCTTCCTTGATTTCTTTGAGCATTTCATCATCCATTTGTTCATTCTGGCCAGGTGGTCGATAGTATACTCCCACTGCCATCACCTTCCCCTTCATAAATGGAATTTCAATCCATAGAGATTCTACAGCATATTTTGTTCCCTGCAAAACTTTAATCCTTTCTGACTCAATGCCCTCTCTAACATAGAGTGCAACCCCTCCACCAATTTGTTCAGCTCTATCATTACGATATAGTTTGTATCCAGGTATCACAGTGTCCCACTGGTTATCCTCCTTCCACCATGTCTCTGAGAGTGCAATCATATCTAACCTCTCATTTAATGCTATATATTCTAATTCTCCCATCTTATTGTTTAGACTTCTAGCATTGGCATACAAGCATTTTAGAGACTGTATTTTATTAATATTAATCTGGCTATTGGTAGGCATGGCTATTGGTAGGCATGGCTATAAGACCACATTCAACTCCCACTCAGGGGGTGGAGGACGGATAGGAGGCTTGAGCAAGAGCAAACCCCTGAGGAACCGGGACACCAAGGGGTGAACCGACAGAGAGTGTCCTTCCACCAGAGAGTGGTGAGCTGCCAGAGCTGAGAGGTGACCCGAACCGAATTGGACTTAAGGCCCAGATTGGATAAGTGCAGCAGGTACTGAAGTACTACTGGTACAGTACAGGAGAAAGGATCTTCTGTACGTAGCTGACACCACACAGAAAACCTTTTCCATTTCAGGGCATAGGGTTTCCTAGTGGACTGCTTCCTAGAGGCCAGGACGACCTCTTCAACTTCTGGAGGTAGGCCCCAAGGAGCCAAAACTACCGTTGCAGCTTCCAGGCCATCAAATTGAGAGATTTGAGATTGGGGTGTAGAAGAGACCCCTGGTCCTGAGAAAGAAGGTCGGGCTGCAACCCCAGAGGTAGTGCAGTGTCCACTGCTAGTTGAAGTAGAAGTGGGAACCAAGGTTGCCTCGGCCACCTGGGGGCTACCTGAAGTACCGAGGCCTTGTCCCTGAGAATACTGAACAAGGTTCGGGCCACCAAAGGCGTGGGAGGAAACGCATACAGGAGGCCCTGGGACCAGGGAATTAGAAAAGCATCTGCTGCTATCCGCAGAGGATGCAGTTGTCTGGAGCAGAACCTTGGCAGCTGTCTGTTCAGGGGGCTGGCAAAGAGATCTATGGATGGAAGTCCCCATCTCAGGAAAACCTTCTGAACCACCAAGGGATGGAGTTGCCATTCGTGGGGCTGCAGAATTCTGCTCAACCTGTCTGCCAGGTAATTTTCCTGGCCAGGAAGATAAACTGCCCTGAGCAACATGTTGCGGTTGAGTGCAAAAAAGCACAGGTCCTGCGCCTCCTGACAAAGGAGCCTGGACCCAGTGCCGCCCTGTTTGTTCACATAAAACATGGCCACCTGATTGTCTGTTTGTACTAAGACAGACTGGTGGGCCAGGGTTTGAGAGAATGTTTTGAGGGCTAGACGAATAGCCCGCAGTTCCAGTAGATTGATTTGCTGCTGGGCCTCCCAGGGAGACCACAGACCCTGGGTGCACTTGCCCAGACAGTGTGCTCCCCAGCCCTGAAGAGAGGCATCGGTGGTCAATACCACTGTAAACCCAGGTGGCTGAAAAGGCATCCCTTTCAGTAAGTTGGGGGGATGCAGACACCAATGGAGGGAGTGCAGGAATGGTCTGGACACCCTTACTCTGTCTCTGAGGCTCCCTGTGGCCTGCGACCACTGAGTTCTGAGGCACCATTGCGCAGGCCTCATATGAAGCCTGGCATGGGGTGTGACATGAACTGTCGAAGCCATGTGGCCAAGAAGCCTCAGGCAGAGCCTGGCGGAGACCAGTGACCTGCTGAGAAACTGGTTTGCCAAGGATATCAGTCTTTGGGCTCTGTTCTCTGGCAAGAAAACCTTTGCTTGCAGAGAGTCCAGCCTTGCTCCTATGAACTCCAAGTTTTGGGAGGGGAGCAAAGTGGACTTTGCGAAGTTTATGACAAACCCCAGGTGCTGGAGTAGAGAAATTGTTCGGAGGGTGGCTTGCCTGGCCTCCTGGGCTGTCTGACCCCTGATGAGCCAGTCGTCCAGATAGGGGAAGACAAAGATACCCTGATTCCTTATGTAGGCCGCCACCACTGCCAGGCATTTGGTAAAGACCCTGGGGGCGGAGGTGAGGCCAAATGGCAGTACTCTATACTGATAATGGTTTCCTCCCACAATGAACCTGAGGTACTTTCTGTGGTCTGGATGAATGAGGATGTGAGTGTACGCATCCTTTAGATCTAAAGAGCATAGCCAATCTCCCTGCTGGAGGTAGGGCAGAAGTGTTCCAAGAGTAAGCATCTTGAACTTCTCCTTCTCTAAGAACTTGTTGAGATTTCTGAGGTCGAGAATAGGCCTGAGGTCCCCTGTCCTCTTTGGTGCTAGGAAGTACCTGGAGTAGAAACCGTGACCCTGCAGGTGGGGAGGCACAGGCTCCACAGCCTGGTCTCGCAACAGCCCTTGAAGCTCCTGCAAGAGGAGGGCTGTATGGGCCTTGGAGGCTGTCCTGGAAAATAGGGAGGAGGCAACTGATGAAAATGAAGCAGATAGCCCTTGTGGACTATGCTTAAGACCCAATTGTCTCCTGTAATGGGTGGCTACCGGTGCGCAAACAGGGCTAGTCCACCTCCTGTACAGGGATGGGACAGCAGAGACGGAGAGGCTATGCCCTGGGAGTCAAAAACCCCCACCCTGCTGAGTAGGAGCAGGAGTCGGAGGCTTGGGGGCCTTCTGCCTGCGGGGCCCATGTCCCTGGCCCTTGGCCTGCTGCCCCTGTGGGGGAGCGGGGGAGGCCTGGTAAGTTGGGAACTGTTTGTAGGCAGCCGCCTTCCTCGGGTAAAAGGGTTTTTTACCTGAGCCCTTCTTGTGTGAAGGGGCAGAAGTCTTTCGAGACAGCCTTGTCCTCGTGAGGTGCTCGGTCTCGAGCTCAGCAGCCTTCTCGGCCATGGGCTTGCCAAAAAGGTTCTCACCTCGGCAAGGGACATCGACCAACTTGTCCTGAACCCATGGCTCGAGGTCCGATGACTGCAGCCATGCCTGGCGTCGAGCTGCGATGCTGGCTGCCGCAACATGGGCCGAGGCCTTGAAGCCATCGTAGGCCGCTCGGGACATGAACTTAGAGCATTCCTGGATCCCCGAAGACAAGGACTTGAACCCCTGCAAAGGTTCCCCAGAGAGGCCAGCAGAGAACCCGGCAAGCTCCTTTGCCAGGTCCCGCAAGTACATGCCCATGCACAGCTGGTAAGACTGGACACAGCAAGCAAGCATCGAGCCCTGGAAGCACTTTCTACCAAACGCATCCAGGTTCCGGGCCTCCCTGCCAGGGGGCACCGCAGAGTGCATCTTCTGACTTTTCAGACGATGCATGGCCAATTCCACCACCATGGAATGGTGTGGTAGCTGTGCCTTCTGAAAACCCCGGGCTCTTACGGAGTCGATAAATGGAATCGATCCGCTTGCTGAGAACCGGCGCCGAGGCCGGTGCCTCCCACATCCGGAAGAGGAGCCGTTCCAGCATCAGAGGAACCGGCACAGTAAAGGCCTCCTTCGGAGGAGAGTCATACTGGAGTGCCTCGAGCTCTTTGGCTCGAGGCTCCTCCTCGGGATCCGCCGGGATCGCCAAAGCAGTGGCCATATCCCGAATGAACTCCGAGAACCGGGTATCCTCCGGAGGGGACCTACTCCGGGGCTCAGACTGCGGTGATTCCGACGGGACGCACCGAGTCTTGAAGGTATCGGGGGACTCCTCGTCCTCCGTCTCCCAGGCGGACTCATCCGAAGAGGAGTCGGGCTCCGACTGCGCGGGGCCCGGCAGCACCCGCCCCGACGCCAAAGGCACCGGCGTCGACACCCTCAGTCCCAACCGGGAGGTCGAGGGTGACCGCGACCGAGGACAACCTCGAGCCTTCATGGTCTCAAGTATCGGCTCGGTCTCCGGGGTCGACTTGGACGTCGATGTCCCGGTGGTCGGGGCAGTTGCGCCAGCGAGGCTGGCCATCAGCACCCGCTGCTGATCCATGAAGGCAGACAGTCTGCATTCCAAGGCTGTCAGCCTGAAACCCAGCTCAGGAGACTCAGCAGCCACCGACTCGGGCCCCAACGGCGCCGGGCCCTACGTCGGCTCCCTGGGAGGAGAGTCCTCGAGGACAACAGGACTTATGTGTCCAGCAGACTCCAGCTCCACTCGAGGTACTTTTGACGGCTTCTCCTGTTCCACAGGCCCGGGACAATGATCGGGGGTCCGAGACCTAGCCCTGGAGGAGCCAGGGACCTCCTCCGACGCCGCCCTCGCGAGCCGCTTCTTCCTCTTTCGCTCCTGCTCGGGGGACCTCCTGTCCGAGGAACCCCGACGATACTCGGGGTCAGACTCCCGAGACGTCGAGGCCTCAGATGAGGTCTGGGCCCAGCCGGAGGCCGAATCGGAGAAAAGCCTTTCCTTTTGGTGCTGACGACTTCGCAGTGCCTTAGTGGACATTTTTCCACACGGTCCACAGATCTTAGGATCATGATCAGGACCGAGGCACCGAAGGCAGCAGTCGTGTGTGTCGGTGAGAGACATTAGTTTCTTGCACCGATCACACTTCTTAAAACCACTGGAAGCCATCGGGGAAAAAAGAGTCCCCACGAGGTCAAAGGACCGGCCTTCCAGGGAAAAAGAAAAAATGGGCGCGAACGCCAGCCACGAAGAGCAAAAACCGAAAAAAGAAGATCGGGCTCGAAACCGGTGTACCGAAGCCGGCGGGAAGGGGAACTGGTGTCGAACCGGAGAAAAAAACGCGAAGAATCGCAAGAATGTGAAGAAAAAATCTAACTGTTTTCCGGGTGAACTAGGACAAATGTCCGACGGGCTCCACGGAAAAAGAGAGACTGAGCAAGATGGCACCTTTAGGCGGGAAGGGGACCGCGCATGCGTGCAGTATTCCCAAAGGCTTTCATAGAAAGCTGGGGAAATGCTCCGCAGGGGCTCCATCAACATCGATGTCACCCATATGTGAGGACTGACTTCCTGCTTGGTCCTGGAGAACCGTAAATACACAACAACTTTTAAATTTTAAGACGTCTGTGTTGTTTTCTATCAGAATCAGAACCGTAATGTTTGTGCGCTCTGTTGTAAAGTATGTGCGCGCGCACACGCGCACAGCTTAGAGGGAACAGTGGGGTTGGGGGGGTTGCTAGGACTGGAAATGGGCTGAGTGGAAGGGAAGGCTTGAACTGCAAATAGCTGATGGGGACGGGGGCTTGGAATGGAAATGGGGCTGAGGGGTAGGGGGTCCTTGAACTGCAAATAGCTGATGGGGAGGGGGATTGGAATGGAAATGGGCTGTGAGGGGAGGGAGCTAGGACAGGAAATGGGCTGATGAAGGGGCTAGGATAGGACTGGGAATTGGGTGTTGGGGGGAGCTAAGATTGGAAATGGGCTGTGGTGGGGGCTTGAATTGAAATGGACTCATGAAGGGGCTGGAACTGGAAGTAGGCTCATAGGGGGCTTGGATTGGAAATTAATCCAAGGGAAGATATTAAGGTAGATGCGATTTCCCATATGGCTCATGCATAAGTCTTAACCTGCCTTTATTTAAGGGCTTAATTATAATCGGGACTGGATTGTAATTTGGAGTCTTGTTGTATAAAACAATTTCCTGTTGCCTCCCCATTGTTTCCTTTTGATTGCTCTTGTGGACTAATTTTGGATATATGTTGTTTTTCCTTTAGCTATTTCTATCTGTATAATTTAGATATTCCATATTTCTTGGTTCATTCATGTGAATGCTTGAGTGTTCTTGTATAAATGCCAATCAAGATTAAATTTTAAAAAAAAGAAAAAACAAAAAACCGTAGAGGTTTCCAGCACAGATAACAGCTTGGCATGACTGTATGTTTATAGCAGGAAGAAAGTCTTGAGCAACTGCGGTAAGATTTTCTTATTAGACTAACCATAAACCTTATTGGGGACGTTAATTTTAAAAAAAAAAGAATTTCCAGGGCAAGAGAAGGTCACAGTTAAAGCATATATAAAAAGAGAACAACAACTGATTCCAATTGGCAGTGTATTATTGAGAAAATAAACTCTCATGATCGTGATTTTATTAAATTATGTTGAAGGTTATTTTACAGAGGTTTTGGATTCGACAATCATGATGGAAGAGGGAAAAAAGTGATTAACCATTCTTTTACTCGTGTTTGTATAGTAAATACGTTTTATTTTCTAGGTCATGGATCTGAACTTATTTTGGTTAAGAGAATTTATCTGCTGATTTCTGAAAGGAAGCTTGTCTGTACAGGGCTGTGTATACAGTCAGGGTACTTAATAACATCATATTACTAAAAGCCCTAAGAAAGAGTTAACAAATTAGACATTCCAGAGCTTATTATTCAGCAACAACCTTGAAAGACTCTACCAAAATAAGTAGGCTGAACTTTCCTAATAACAGACATTAAGTTTGTTCTACAAAAGATAGTGCAGGGAGGAGTTTGTTTCTCAGTCTCTCAGTCTCGATTCAGAGATATCAAAACTGCAAGTGTTAGAATTATTGTCTAAAATGTTATGTCTGGGAATACATGTATGTCTCCTCATGATGACCTATGCTAATGAGAACTGACCTATGACGTAGAGATATAGAGTTATATTATGTTATGAATATACGTGATGCTTGACATAGAACAACAAGGTGGAAATTATGCTGTGTAATAGAATATTTACCTATAGATAAAATGGCTGAAAGCTGTGATGTCAGAGTGAACAAGGTGCTAACTTGGTTTGCTCTCCCAAAGCTTTGGTTGTATTTTTAATAATACAAGTGTGTTGTGTATTATTTACTGATTTACCGTGCTTGCTTCCTTCTCATTGCTTTGTGTGTGGATATCTGTTACCCAAGAGCACTGGTCAGTTACCGATGAGGGGAGGTGCAGAGTACACAATCAGTTTCATTCTAACTGCTCACCCTGCAACTTCTCTAACTCTGTCCTTCCTTTATCTGACCACCACCTTTTAAGTCTTATTATTCATCATCCTCCAGCTCAGCCTCGTCCTGCTTCCACTAATCTATTTAGAAACCTTCTTGCTATTGATCCCTTAGCTCTCTCCTCCACTATTTCCTCACCCCTTTCATCCATTCTTTCTTCTAATTCTATTGATGAGGCTGTGGCCTCCTACAATGCTGTACTCTCCTCTGCTTTGGATTCTCTTGCTCCCCTCATCTCACGTCCTGTTAGACATTCTCCTCCACAGCCTTGGCTCTCTCCTTTTGCCTGCTACTTGCGCTCCTAAGCCCACTCTGCTGAGCGTGCCTGGCTCAAATCTCGCTCTCATGCTGACTTTCTCCACTTTAAATTCATGATCTTCTCCTTCCAAACAGCCATTGCACTTGCCAAACAAATCTAGAAACATAGAAATATGATGACAGAAAAAAACCACATGGCCTATCTAGTCTGTCCTTCCATAACAACTACAACAGTCCCCTTTTTACCTTTAGAGATCCTCTGTGTTTGTCCCATGCTTTTTTTAATTCAGTTACTGTCCTCATCTCTACCACCTCCACTGGGAGACTATTCCACGGATCCACTACTCTTTCCGTAAAGAAATATTTCCGCATATCACTCCTGAATCTATCTCCCTTCACCCTCATCCCATGTCCCCTCGTAGCAGAACTTGCTTTCAATTGAAAGAGGCTCTCTCCCTGAACATTTATGCCACGGAGGTATTTAAACATCTCAATTATATCACCTCTATCCCGCCTTTCCTCTAAGGTGTACATATTAAGATCCTTCAGTCTGTCCTCATATGCTTTATAATGAAGACCACTAATCATTTTAGTAGCCACCCTCTGCACCGACTCCATCCTCTTCACATCCTTTTGAAGGTGCGGTCTCCAGAATTGCACACTATACTCCAAATGAGGTCGCACCAAAGACTTATACAGAGGCATTATCACCTCCTTTTTTCTGCTAGCCATTCCTCTCCGTATGCACCCAAGCATCCTTCTAGCTTTTGCCATCGCCTTTTCTACTTGTTTAGCTACTTTAAGATCATCAGACACAACCATGCCTAGGTCCCGCACTTCTTTAGTAGACAAAAGTACTTCACCCCCTATACTATATTGCTCCCTTGGATTACTGCAGCCCAAATGCATGACCTTACATTTTTTAACATTAAATCCCAGCTGCCAAATTCTAGACCATTCTTCAAGCTTAGCTAGATCCCTCCTCATGTTATCTACCCCTTCCTGGGTGTCTACTCTATTGCAGATTTTGGTATCATCCGCAAAGAGGCAAACCTTACCTGAAAGCCCTTCCGCTATATCACTAACAAAGATGTTAAAAAGAATCGGACCAAGGACAGATCCCTGGGGCACACCACTGATAACATCCTTCTCCTCAGAGTGAGCTCCATTTACTTGTACTCTTTGTCGCCTCCCACCCAACCAATTTCTAACTCAAGCAGTAACTTTAGGGTCCATCCCTAGGGTGCTCAGTTTGTTTATAAGTCGCTTGTGAGGAACAGTGTCAAAGGCTTTACTGAAATCTAAATACACCAGATCTAGGTTCTGCAATGCTTGTACTAGGTCAAGCATTGATATCCTGGGTCCCTTCTTAATAATGGTTTATGGACCTTTCCTCCAGGAACTTGTCCAAACCTTTTTTAAACCCAGCTACACTAACAGCCTTTACTACATCCTCCGGTAACAAATTCCAGAGTTTGATTACACGTCGAGTGAAAAAATATTTTCTTTTATTAGTCTTAAATAGTTTACCCTGTAGCTTCATTGCATGTCCCCTAGTCTTTCTATATTCTGATAACGTAAACAGTCTATCTACGTTTAACCCGTTCCACTCCGTTCATTAATTTATAGAACTCTATCATATCTCCCCTCAGCCGTCTCTTTTCCAGGTTAAAGAGCCCTAACCTTTTTAGCCTTTCTTCATAGGAGTATCCTTCCATCCCCTTTACCATTTTGGTGGCTCTTCTCTGAACCTTTTCTAATAACGCTATATCCTTTTTAAGATATGGCGACCAGAACTGCACACAATATTCAAGGTGCGGTCTCACCATGGAACGGTATAGAGGCATTATAATATCTTTTGTTTTATTTTCCATTCCGTTCCTTATGATACCTAGCGTTCTATTTGCTCTCTAGGCTGCCGCTGCACACTGGGCCAAGGGTTTTAACATGTTATCCACAATGACGCCTAAATCTTTTTCCTGGGTGGTGGTTACTAATGTGGAACCTTGCATCTTGTATAACCTCACTCGTTATTCCACTTTCCAGGTCATTTATGAATATGTCAAAAAGCAGCGGACCCAGCAAAGATCCCTGGGGTACACCACTATTCACCTTTCTCCATTGGGAAAATTGGCCATTTAGCCCAACCCTCTGCTTTCTATCTTTTAATCAGTTCCTGATCCACAGTAGTACACTGTCTCCTATCCCATGACTCTTTAGTTTTGCCAAAAGTCTCTGATGAGGGACCTTGTCAAAGACGTTCTGAAAGTCCAGATACACTATATCAACCGACTCACCTTTGTCCACCTGTTTATTCACACTTTCAAAAAACATAACAGATTAGTAAGACAAGATCTTCCTTGTCTAAAGCCATGTTGGCTGTCTCCCATTAGGCCATGACTATCTACATGCTGAGTAATTCTATTCTTTATGATGGTTTCTACCATTTTTCCCAGTACTGACGTGAGGTTCACCGGTCTGTAGTTTCTCGGATCACCCCTCGAACCCTTTTTAAAAATTGGTGTTACATTGGCGATCCGCCAATCTTCAGGTATTAGAGATGATTTTAATGATAGTTCACAGATTTCTAATAGCAGGTCTGCAATCTCATATATCAGTTCTTTCAACACCTTTGGATGTATACCATCCGGCCCAGGTGATTTGCTACTCTTCAGTTTATCTAATAGTTGTAATACATCTTCTCGATGTATCAATATTTCCTTCAATTCTTCCGCACCTTTAAATACCACTTCAGATATGGGTAACATCCCTACATCTTCCTCTGTAAAGACCGAAGCAAAGAATTCATTCAGTCTGTCCGCTATCGCCTTGTCGCCTCTTAGTGCCCCTTTAACTCCTCTATCATCCAATGGTCCAACTGACTCTCTCACAGGTTTTTTGCTACGAATGTACTTGAAAAAAATCTTTATTTCGCGTTTTTGCTTCCGCAGCAAGCTTCTTCTCAACAAGTGATTCATTTCGTTCGTAAGATTTATTTATTTTATTTATTTAGCATACATTTATATACCGCTACTTCCAGCGATCAGGAGCGGCCCGACTAGGTAAACAGGGAGAGTCAGATCAATTGACAAATTTCAAAATTTACAGCGTGATTTACAAAGGTTGTCTGATAGGTTGTCAGACCAATGCCAGGAATTTTCAATAAACGGGGAAAATATGATTCAAGGGATATTCACAGCATACATGTATAGGTGGGGGAGAGGGAGATATTAACATATATACATTTTATGCTTGTTACATTCAGGAGCATAAGATTATTTTACATTTGATGAAATTTTGTTGGAGCAGATACTGGGTGGAGAGTGTTGAAGATTGAGAAGAGGAGGACAGGAGTGTTGAAGATTGAGAAGAGGAGGACAGGAGTGAAAGGTGGTGAAATAGCTGGGCTATTTGAAGGCGGGGAAGTGAAGGGGGCAATTTCCAAATTATATAGGGCCCGTCTTCCTCTCTCTGTGATCTCTTGTATTTCATGAAGGCCTCCCTCTTTTTCTTCACTTTTTCAGCTACTGCTTTTGAAAACCATTGCGGTCTCCTTTTCCTTTTACCTTTATTTACCATTTTAACAAAAAGGTTGGTTGCCCTTAAAATATCCCCTTTCAGTTTTTCCCACTGTTTTTCTACATCCCTCAGCTGTTCCCATCCAACTAACGACTCCCTGAGGTATTGTCCCATCTTCACAAAGTTAGTCTTCCTAAAGTCTAAGATCCTCGCCTTTGAATGGATTCTAACAGCCCTAGTCCTAATACTGAACCACACCATCTGGTGATCACTGGATGCAAAATGATCTCCCACTACAACATCAGAAACAATTTCACCATTGGTAAGCACCAAGTCCAGTATGGCCCCTTCACGTGTGGGGTCTGTTACCAATTGCCTGAATAGTTCTCCTTGTAGAGAATCCAGGATCTCCTTACTTCTAGATGATACTGCAGCAGGAATGTGCCAGTCAACATCTGGCATATTGAAATCTCCTATCAGTAGCACTTCCCCTTTCCTAGCAATACTGTGCATGTTTTCAATTAACTCTCTGTCCACCTCTTCCTCTTGTGAGGGAGGTCTGTATATCACACCAATGTAAATAGATTTCTCTTTCCCTCTTTCTAGTTTAACCCACAATGCCTCCCCTCTCCCTTTTAAGCTCTGTAATTCCAAAGCTTTAATAGTAGTTTTTACATATAGTGCCACTCCTCCTCCCCTACTTCCTACCCTGTCCTTTCTGAATAAAGTATAGCCAGGTATAGTTACATCCCAATCATGATTTTCTGTGAACCATGTTTCTGTAACTGCCACTAAATCCAAGTCAGCCACTCCCACCAAAGCTTCAACATCAGGGATCTTATTTCCCATGCTACGGGCATTTATATACACACTGCTTTCCATATGTTACCCCTGTTACCCATTTCCATAAAGGTATTTAATGTATCACCTACCTGGGGGCTTACACTTACCTGGGGGCTTTCTTCACCCATCCCCAATGAATCTAGTTTAAAGCCCTCTTCAGTAGATTAGCCAGTCTACTACTGAAGATGCGTTGACCTTTCTTGGACAGATGGATGCCATCTCTGCTCTGCAACCTTTGGAATAGCATCCCATGGTCTAGGAAACCAAAACACTCTCGATGACACCATCCACGCAGCCATGCATTCATCTCCAGGATGCGGGCCTCTCTGCCTTGGCCTTTACCCTCAACAGGGAGGATTGAAAAGAATACCACCTGTGCACCTAACTGCTTCACCCTCTGTCCCAGAGCCATGAAGTCACTTTTGATACATTCCAAGGTATACCTGGCAGTATCATTTTGTTCCAACATGGATTAGTAACATTGGGTAATAGTCAGTGGGCTTGATGAGTCTCGGCAAACTCTCCGTAACATCTTGGATTTTGGCACCAGGCAGACAGCATACCTCTCTGGACATCAAGTCTGGTTGGCAGATGGATGCCTCAGTACCCCTCAGAAGAGAGTCTCCAACCACCACTACCCTTTGTTTCCTTGTGGTCACTGATTCTGCAACTTTGGGGTACTTGAGCTCTGGTTCTTCCCTTTCCAGGGATGCTTTCACCTCCTCCACTTCCAGGGCTGCATAATGGTTCTTCAGTTAAAGGGCTGGAGAAGTTGGATTGGTGATTTTGCAGGCCCTGGTGACTTGTGTCCAACCATCGACATTCTGTTGGCACCCATCTTCTCCTCTGCTGGAGAGCTTGGTTGCTGCAAGAAGGATCTCATCAATGTACTTCTCACTGTCTTGAATGCTCCTCAGCCTCACCACCTCCTCTCTGAGTTCCTCCACTTGTTTCCTCAGAGCTTCAGCATGCAGGCACCCTGCACATGGAACCAGTCCTTCAACTGGCATTAGGACCTCTGTCTGGACCGAGGCAGAAGCTGTAACGGGGGCAACAGCTTTAGCGATACGATTTTTCCCAGTCATTGTTCTGTTCGTGGAGCTTAGGTATCTGTTAAAGCAAAAGAGAGAGATCTACCAAGTACCAGCCGGTTTCCCAGCTGCTCTTTCAGAGAAAAAGCAGTTAAATCTCCTTAATTATATTCAAAATGTGCTGTCCAATTCTCTGTGCTTTGTCAAATGTGGAGGTGCCCTATAAAGCAAGACTACTTGCTAGGGGTGGGTGAGAGTCTTCACCCATCTGATTAACTCTCTTGTCTCTAATCCTCATCGTCTTTTTTATACACGCAATTCTCTCCTCAGTGTGCCCCCACCTCTGGCTCCTATCTTCCTTCCTGCCCAAACCTTGGCACAGTACTTCCATGACAAAATCCATAAAATCACCCTCCATTTCACTACCTCCTCTTCTTCCCCCCCTTTTTCCCAACTCTCCCCCTTACTTCTGCTTCCCTTTCTTCCTTTCCTCTGGTCTCTGATGAGGAAACAACACTCCTCCTTTCTTCCTCTAAGCTGACTACCTGCCCTTCTGATCCTATGCCCACCTACCTCCTTAGCTCCATTTCTTCCACTATCATCCCCTCCATCACTCATATTCTCAACCTATTGCTCTCCACTGCTACCTTCCCTTCTGACTTCAAGCATGCTATTGTCACACCCCTCCTCAAGAAACCCTTATCGATCCCTCCTGTCCTTCTATCGTCCCATCTCTCTCCTTCCCTTCATTTCTAAATTACTTGAGCGTGCTGTCTACCACCGCTGTCTCGACTTCCTCTCCTCTCATGCCCTCCTAGATCCTTTACAATACGGTTTCTGTCCCCTACATTCTACCGAAACTGCTCTTAACAAAGTTGCCAATGATTTGTTTCTGGCTAAGTCCAAAGGCTTTTATTCTGTTCTCATTCTTCTGGATCTCTCTGCTGCCTTTGACACTGTTGACCACAATCTTCTTCTTATCACCCTGTCTTCAGTCAGTTTCAAAGGCTCTGTACTTTCTTGGTTCTCCTCCTATCTCTCCCACCACTCTTTCAGTGTGTACTTCGATGGCTCCTCCTCCTCTTCTACCCCTTTACCTGTGGGTGGACCTCAAGGTTCTGTCTTAGATCTGCTCCTCTTCTCTCTCTATACCCAATCCCTTGGTGACCTTATCTCTTCCCATGGCTTTCACTATCATCTCTATGCTGATGACTCTCAACTCTACCTCTCTACGCCTGTTATCTCTCCTGAAATTTAAGCTAAGATCTCGGCCTGCTTCTCTGACATTGCTTCCTGGATGTCCTACCGCCGCTTGAAGCTGAACATGGCCAAAACTGAACTCTTGTCTTTCCCCCTAATGCCTCCCCTCCTCCTTCCCCTTTCTCAATCTCTGTGGATAACTCTGTTATCCTTCCTGTCTCTTCGGCACGGAACCTTGATGTTATCTTTGACTCATCTCTCTCCTTCTCTTTACATAGCCAAAACATTGCTAAAACATGCCGTTTCTTTCTTTACAATATCTCCAAAATTCGCCCTTTTCTCTCTGGTAACACTACTAAACTGATTGTCCACTCTTTAATCACCTCCCGCTTTGATTACTGTAACCTTCTCCTTGTTGGCCTCCCTGCTAACCACCTCTTTCCTCTCCAGTCTATTCAACATTCTGCAGCTCGTCTGATTTTCCATCAGTCTCGTTTTCACACATTACTCCTCTTCTCATGTCACTTCACTGGCTCCCCATCCGCTTCCGTATCCAGTTCAAACTCCTCCTTCTAACCTATAAATGTATTCATTCTTCTGCCCCTCATTACCTTTCATCCCTCATCTCTACCTACACCCCTCTCGCCTACTCCGCTCATCTAATTGTCTTTGTTTATCTATGCCTTTTACTCGTACTGCTAATTCTAGACTTCGCTCCTTTCAACTGGCTGCACCCTTTTCCTGGAATTCTCTACCTGTCTGTCCGCCAAGCCTCCTCCCTGGCCATCTTCAAATCCAAATTGAATTCCCATTTCTTCACTATTGCTTTTTGTTCCTAACTCGTCTTTTCTTGTTCTCTCCATAAACATTTATTCTTGTCTTGTTAATTGTTATTTATATTATCTAATTTATTTCATATTTTGTCTTGACTAGATTGTGAGCTCTAACGGGCCGGGACTGTCTCTTTTTATGTTTGTACAGCGCTTCGTATGTTGCAGCGCTTTATAAATGCTTAGTAGTAATAATAATAATAATAATAATAACAATGTGTAAGAATGCAAATGTTGAAAAGTATTATTAGAAACAGTACTCCTTGGGGCTTATTATATTTCCAGATACTCTGGGAAAAAATGATTAAGGATATATTCTCCTGATTGAATTTTTAGATAAGAACATAAGATATGCCATATTGGGTCAGACCAAGGTCCATCAAGCCCAGTATCCTGTTTCCAACAGTTGCCAGTCTAGGTCATACGTACCTAGCAGTTTCCCCAAAAGACACAGGTTACACAATGCTTGTACTGGGTCAAGCATTGATATCCTGGGTCCCTTCTTAATAATGGTTTATGGACCTTTCCTCCAGGAACTTGTCCAAACCTTTTTTAAACACAGCTACACTAACAGCCTTTACTACATCCTCCGATAACAAATTCCAGAGTTTGATTACACGTTGAGTGAAAAAATATTTTATTTTATTAGTCTTAAATAGTTTACCCTGTAGCTTCATTGAATGTCCCCTAGTCTTTCTATATTCTGATAACGTAAACAATTGATCTACATTTACCCGTTCCACTCCGTTCATTAATTTATAGACTTCTATCATATCTCCCCTCAGCCGTCTCATTTCCAGGTTGAAGAGCCCTAACCTTTTTAGCCTTTCTTCATAGGGGTATCCTTGCATCCCCTTTACCATTTTGGTGGCTCTTCTCTGAACCTTTTCTAATAACGGTATATCCTTTTAAAGATACAGCGACCAGAATTCCACACAATATTCAAGGTGCGGTCTCACCATGAAACAATATAAAGGCATTATAATATCCTTTGTTTTATTTTCCATTCCTTTCCTTATGATACCTAGCGTTCTATTTGCTCTCTTGGCAGCCGCTTTCACACTGAGCGGAAGGTTTTAACATGTTATCCACAATGACACATAAATCTTTTTTCTGGGTGGTGGTTCCTAATGTGGAACCTTGCATCGTGTAACCATAGTTTGGGTTGTTCTTCCCTAGGTGCATAACTTTGCACTTGTCCACATTAAATTTCATCTGCCATTTTGATGCCCAGTCTTCCAATTTATCAAGATCTTCTTGCAATTTTCCACAATCCTCTTGGGTTTTAACAACTTTAAATAGTTTTGTGTCATCTGCAATTTTGATAACCTCACTAGTTATTCCCTTTTCCAGGTCATTTATGAATATGTCAAAAAGCAGCAGATCCAGCACAGATCCCTGGGGTACACTACTATTCACCTTTCACCATTTAGCCCTACCCTCTTCTTTCTATCGTTTAACCAGTTCCTGATAGTTGTATAATGGGTACACTACTCGTCAAACTGATTGACAGGTGAGATAAGGATGACAGGAGCCAATCAGCGTTCACTTCCGGTGTATGTCCCACCTTAGGCCACGCCCCTCCCATAGAAGTGAATGGTGAGTTAGCCCCGCCCACTCCTGCCCCCAAACTGTTGACAGGTACCAATCAGCGTCCACATCCGGTGTATGTCCCGCCTTAGGCCATGCCCCCTCCCATAGAAGTGAATGGTGAGTTAGCCCCGCCCACTCCCACCCCCAGGCATGGCCACCGCCCCCCCTTGACATGCCTCCACCCCGCACCAAGGATGACATCATCCAATCAGCGTCCACTTCTGGGTTTCTGCCACACCCACGCACTGCCCCACAATATGGCATTAGCCAATCAGCACCCACTTCCGGGTTTGTGCCCCACCCACAGCCTCCCACCCTCAACCACGCCCCTGCCTACATCATCAGAAATGACATCACCGGAAACAGGGTGTCATCAGAAAAGGGCCGTGTCCTTTTCCACTGACCTCAGCGGAAGCAGAGTGACTGACTCCGGAAATGTGTTTTGCTTCTGGTTAATGTTTACATCTGCAAAAAGCAGGAACCCTGAAAAACAAAAAAATGCTTTTCTCTCTCCCACTGCCCCAGTTCTTTTTTTCTCACAAAAGATTCTTAGCACAGCACAGGGCTTTTCACAGAGGCCCAGACCGGGTAGAAGCTTTTCTTTACAAATGTTAAACCTCAATTAACACATCTTTTGTTAGAGAAACCAGTGCTGTCCATGTGATAGAATTTTGCTTTTAAGACCTCATGGTTAGCGAAAAGTATTCTGGCAAACACAGTGTAAGTTCAGACTGAAATACAGAGAGAGAGAGAGACCTGAGTTCAAATACCCCTAATACAGCTATTTTTTGGAGAGAGAGAGCTGAATTCAAATCCCCCTAATACAGCTATTTTTAGTGGCTTTGAAAAAACCAAGACAAGTCTGAACATGCCTCTCTAGGGTGTGGTAACACGTGATTGGTTGAAACAAGAGGCCTGTTCTGAGCATGCTCCAGGTGTTCTGAGCATGCTCCTGGTGTAAGGCTGTGTGTCCTGTGTAAGGGGAACATTTTAACACAGAGATTCAAAAAGAAAAAATGGCTCTTTTTGGAACACCAAGCAAACTAGGATCAGCAAAGTTAAGAGAATGACTGACTCCGGAAATGTGTTTTGCTTCTGGTTAATGTTTACATCTGCAAAAAGCAGGAACCCTGGAAAACGAAAAAATGCTTTTCTCTCTCCCACTGCCCCAGTTCTTTTTTTCTCACAAAAGATTCTTAGCACAGCACAGGGCTTTTCACAGAGGCACAGACAGGGTAGAAGCTTTTCTTTACAAATGTTAAACCTCAATTAACACATCTTTTGTTAGAGAAACCAGTGCTGTCCATGTGATAGAATTTTGCTTTTAAGACTTCATGTTTAGAGACAAGTATTCTGGCAAACACAGAAATACAGAGAGAGAGACCTGAGTTCAAATCCCCCTAATGCAGCTATTTTTTAGTGGCTTTGAAAAAACCAATACAGAGAGACAAGTCTGAACATGCCTCTCTAGGGTGTGGTAACACGTGATTGGTTGAAACAAGAGGCCTGTTCTGAGCATGATCCAGGTGTTCTGAGCATGCTCTTGGTGTAAGGCTGTGTGTCCTGTGTAAGGGGAACATTTTAACACAGAGATTCAAAAAGAAAAAATGGCTCTTTTTGGAACACCAAGCAAACTAGGATTAGCAGAGGTAAGAGAAGTTTTTTTTTTGTAGAAAAGTGTTGTAATGAATCTCCGCTCCTACAAGAGCTAGAGGACATACAGGCAACCAATCTACGCTGTTTGTGCTTTCTCTGTACATATCAAAGGGAGGCATTTGATGTCATAGCCAGCCAAAAGGACTACACAAAACCTGATGAAAAAAAAAACACATTTAAATCTGTTATACAGGCAACGGTGGACTGTATTATCAGGAAATGCTGGCAGGGCGTTATGCATAGAGACTGTGCAGCTTGTGTAATACATGCTCCAGGGCAAAAGACATCATGATTGTCTGACACAAGGAAATACAACAGAAAATCCATTAAACTTGTAACAGGTTGTGTCTAGGACCTATTGTAAATGTTGCCATGATTGTTGGTCATAAAATGAAAAGCAACTGCCCTAGTTTATGAAAATTTGAATTTTTTGTTTGAACTCATCAGAGATTTTAATACCACTAGAAATCCAGGACAACTGTTCAATATTTTGCTTAGATCTGGGGAAAATGTGATATGTAGCTAGTAGAAGGTTTAATCTGTGACAGAGATTATAGATCATTCTTTAAAAAACACCAAGTTCTGTAAAAAATTGACTTTTTATGAAAATGTATGTATTTCCAGAATCTATTAGCCAAACATACAGATGAACAAAAATTATATGTATGCCTTTATATTTTTTTTAAAAACTTGTAATGCTCAAATGAATCATTTCACAAGATGAAAACATTTTATTTGAAATAAAACATTTGAACCTACAGCTTTGTGTGGTGTGTTTTAGGATTGCCTAGTTAATTAAACCTACAATGGGTTGTCTGTAAAAATGGGACCTTGTGATTTATCTATTGTAGAACTAAAATCCACTTAAGATGTCTGGGGGTGGGGGAATGTGTATTAGCCACATTGGTCCACATACACAATATATAGCATCTGTTACAATGTACTGTTTGCGAAAAAAAAGGCAGTGTGAATTAGCCAGGTCGTATGATAAGATTATGAGATCCAGAGATGTTTCAGTTAAAGAGTCTGGGGCGGCTGTAAACCCCATCAAAGAATTTCATTTAAAAAGGCGCCGTACATTTCAGCAGCTAGAAAAGATCACATAGTCTCTATAGCTTGTATCATCTGCAACTCTTCTTCAGACATGGTGAGTAGATATGAGTCTTACTTTTTAAAAAATATTGTTGGCTATGTAATGTTTCTGTCTCTTATGATTGTCTTTAAAAAAATAGGAGCAGAAGCCGCGGGGTACAAATAAACTCTCTTACAAAAAGAAGACAGCAAAGAAAGTTAAAAGGTATGTCATGCGTTTTTTAATTTTCCAGCAGCTATGCTCTTTATAATGTGTCTTGTTTTTTTTAAAATATTAAAGACCAGGAAGCTGCTACAAAACAAGATGACCAGCCTAATCAACAGATGACACCTTACAGAAAGCCAAAAGACAAGCAGAATAGTGAGTATTCCAGTTTTATCCGGCACCTAGATTTTAAGGCCGCTGTAAAAGAAAAAAAGTATTAGCCCCTACGTTTTTCTTTTTCAGATCGAGAAAATGTTAGAAAACCAATGGCTATCGGAGAGAAGTCTAACAGGAAAAGATCACGCAGCAAAAGTTTTTCTGACGGTGAATCTACACACACCGGTACAGAATACAGCGAGCATGGTGAAAGCTGTGTCTTTGATCACAGTGTTTCAGAGGACAGCGCAAATAATCATGCATTAGGCCCCGCTGAAGAATCAGAACCAGTTAGCTATGTTCAGTTTGTGAAAAGGTGGGATCGTAAATTGGACAAGTTTAATGGTGTAATTTATTCAGAGGAATTTCAGTTTATTAATTTAGACAGGTAACATCATTATCTGAGGCTCAATTCGCCATTCGGCAAGGTATTCAACATATTCTGGATGAGGTTAGCAGCAGGGTTTCACCCGGTGATTATGTACAGGTGCATCTACACTCATCTCTTTTTCACAATTCCTTGTATTCTGGAAAGTTAAACCCAGAAGCATTAGACGCTGACGATTTCTTAAATCAGATCGCTAAACTCCTTCAGAGTCACAGAGAAATCCAGGTTTGTGATATATTCCGTGTTGTTGTACTTGTCATAAGAAATCGGGGTGGGGAGTTCGTAGGGTCTTAAAGACTATACCGTTTAGCCATATTATTCATAAGAAAAGGATGTATTTGATAGACTTGAATAACACTGATAATAGGTAAAAATGACAGATGTCGAATTGTTAGAAGGTGCTAAAATACTACATAATGAATTGGGGTGGCCGGTACATAGAAAAGTCATGCTCGATGATGTAGCAATATGTGCTTTACACAAATTCACGGGGTTTGTTTTAAGACATCAGACAGACCTGTGTTCCCTAAGACTGTGTTCTTGTTGATAAACGATGACCATTTCTATGGTATAACCGATGTCAAAAAATTCTATGGGGAGCACAACTTCTATAGTTACTGTCAGAAACCGTACAGTCATGATCATAATTGCACATTATGGTGCCGTCTTTGTTTGACTCTAACGTGTGAGAATAATGTTGGTGTACAACAGAGATGCCCTAATTGCAAACTCTTTTGTCGTTCTAAAGAGTGTTTAGATAGACACGCGTATCTGGCTCTGAAAGAAGAAGTGGCGTGTTTATCTAAGATACTGTGCCAGAAATGTGAGTCTTATGTGGACAAGAAACATAAGTGCAAGGGCCGGCATTGTAAACTATGTCGCGAGTCCCTAACCGGGGATGGCGTCCTCTTATGTTTTATGACCCCTATTGGTAAAACTGAAACATCTGAAAAGTATATTTTTTATGATTGTGAATGTATGCAAGAAACAGGCTGGCATGTCCCTAATTACATATATGCGACGGACTTAAATGATGAAAGAAACTGGGAATTCAAGGGTCTTGAATGTATTTCTGCCTTTATACAGATTTTTTGTGACAAAAAATTTAAAGGCTACACCTTCATAGCCCATAATTCCAAAGGTTATGACGGATATTTTGTTCTTAAACAACTGCTTAAGAAAAAGATGGACACAGGGCTGCTGGTTCAAGGTGCTAAACTTTTACAAATTACCGTTGAACCTTTGACTATCCATTTTATAGACTCTCTAAATTTCCTGCCTATGAAACTTAGCAAACTTCCACAAGCCATGGGTTTTACAGGCAGCAAGGGGTACTTTCTGCACTTTTTTAATACGCTGGAAAATCAAAATTATGTGGGCCCCATGCCGGGTGTTGAACATTACGGTGTGAGTAACATGTTGCCTGAAGAAAAAGAGGAATTTTTACAATGGTACAAGGACAATCAGCATAAAACTTTTAATTTGCAAAAAGAGTTGGCTTATTACTGTCAGCAGGATGTATCTATTTTGCGGCAGGCCTGTGTTCTCTACCGAGCTGAAATCATGAAAATGACAGAGAAAGAAGTGTTTGTAGAGCATGGTGACATCTCAGAAATTCAAACAAGGTGTTTAGACCCTTTCCAATATATAACCCTTGCATCTGTATGTATGGCTATGTTCAGATTAATGTTTTTAGAACCCAAGACTGTGGCACTCATTCCACCAGATAACTATCACTGGCAGACAAAGAGATATTCATCCCCATCTATTCAATGGCTGATGTATGTAGAGGCCAAAGAAAATATACAGATCACACATGCTCTGAAAGGTGGCGAAAAAAAGGTGGGGTCTTATTTTCTTGATGGCTATGCCGTGATCGGTGGGGGTAGAAACAGCTTTTGAATTTAATGGTTGTTTTCACCACGGCTGTCCGAGCTGTTATAACGATAAAGACCAGAATCCTGTAGCAGCCACGACCTATGGTTTTCTTTATTACAAAACACAGCTAAAAGCTGCATTCCTGGAAAGCCATGGGTTCAAGGTCATAAGTCTATGGGAGCATGAGTGGAAGCAGATGGTAAAAGAAAATGACGGGGGCTGCGCAGATTTCCTGGCTGACTCCGCATTACCGCAAACCTCTGATTCCACGAGATGCCCTTTTTGGGGGTAGAACAAATGCCATTTGTCTGTACCACAAAACAAGACCTGGGGAAAAAATACACTACTATGATTTTACCAGCCTATACCCTTTTGTCAATAAAAACAAAGGAATATCCAATAGGCCATCCAAAAATCATTTATGACAAATTTGGTCCCCCTACAAAGTACTTTGGTTTTATAAAAGCAAAAGTATATCCCCCACGAAAGCTCTTTTTCCCGGTGTTACCCATACGGTTGGGCGGTAAGCTTATGTTTCCACTGTGTCACATGTGTGCTGACACACGGCAACAGGAAATGTGTGCCCACACGGATGAGGAGAGAGCTTTTGTGGGGTCTTGGTGTATGGTGGAGATGAATTTAGCCATTGCAAAAGGGTATGTGGTTGTTGAAATCTATGAAATCTGGCATTTCGAGCAAAAATCTGATAATCTCTTTTCCGAAAACATCAAAATGCACCTCCGTCAAAAACAAGAGGCTTCTGGCTACCCTCGATGGTGCAATGATACTGAAAAACAAAATGTGTACATAGCTGATTTCTTTAGAAAAGAGGGGGTGTGTTTGCGTGACCAGATTAATGTAAACCCTGCTAAGCGTCAAATAGCAAAACTTTTCTTAAATTCCCTGTGGGGTAAATTTGGTCAAAGAACAAACCTGCCTACCACAAGCATTGTGAGAGAACCTGATGATCTCTTTAAATATCTGTTTTCTCCTGAATTCGAGGTTTCATCATGCGATTTTATTGAAGATGAAACAGCCTGTGTGTCTTGGAGGTACTCAAAAGACCAGTGTATATTGTCGGGTAGCACCAACGTTTTCATTGCCTGTTTTACAACGGCTTATGCACGCCTGGAGTTGTACAACCTTCTAGATAGTTTGCAAGAACGCTGTCTGTACCATGATACAGATTCTGTGATATTTCTAAGTCGAGAGGGTGATTGGAACCCATCTTTGGGTGATTATTTAAGTGAGCTCACAAGCGAGATACCCTCAGATGAACATATCACAGAGTTTGTATCAGCGGGGCCTAAAACATACGGCTACAAGCTGTCAAGCGGGAAGACCTGTATGAAAGTAAAAGGGATTACGTTAAACATAGAAAGCTGCCAGAAAATCAATTTCACTAGTTTGAAAGATCTAGTTTTGGACTACAAGCCTGGGGCAGCAGATTTATCCCAGAAAAAGATAGGAGTACAGCAACCTGGTATTATAAAAAACAAAAAGGGTTGGACAAAAGAGACTGGTGTGATTAAAAAAACACAAAAGGTTGTGTATGTCAAAAGGGTGAAGTTGGAGGATGGCTTTAGCACATTACGTTATGGATACTAGCGTGGTGGATGTGCGCTGGTCACATCCTTTTTCTTGTATTTTAGCAGGGCCGTCCAATTCAGGCAAGAGCTTCTTTGTTAAAAAGATGTTAGAACACGCTGGTCGTGTATTGACTGTCATGCCTAACAATATTGTGTGGTGTTACAGTTGCTGGCAACCTCTGTATAAAGAAATGTTAAATAAATATCCTTTTATTACATTTATGGACACTTTGCCTGATACTTTTAATGATGAACGAATGTTTCCAACCAATAAAGTAAACTTGGTTATTGTTGATGACCTAAGTATGTGCATCACAGAAACCTGAGCATCATATATATTGTTCAAAATGTTTTCTGCCAAGGTAAAGCAAGCCAAACTATAACTTTAAATACCAAATACATGGTGCTCTTTAAGAATCCTAGAGATAAGTTACAGATTGCCATTCTAGCCAGGCAGTTGTACCCTGGAAAATCAAAATTCTTTTTAGAAGTCTTCGAGGATGCAACAAGAAAGCCGTTTGGTTATCTCGTTGTGGATTTAAATAACACAACGCCTGAAGCTTACAGACTGAGGACCACGGTATACTGTGAAAAACCACAAATCACACATAAAAAGAAATGAATATGTAACCAGCCCCTTCATACATGCTTGTGTATCTCAGACAACATGTCTCGCCATGTAAAGAGAAACCTGCCCCTTTTAAAACTTTTGGTTCAAGCCTCTCCGCAGCACAGAAGAGCCATCCTGAATACAGCTTCTAATGATTTGGTAGCAGCTATAGTTGAAATCGCTCTCAACACCTAAAAGGTAACAGTCCTCTTTCACAACAACAGATAAAGGTTTTAAAAGGGAAGCATCATGCCATAAAGAGTCTGTGCGATAAAAGACTACCCATTAAAAAAAAGAAGCAATTGGTGAGACAGTTGGGCGGATTTATCGGGCCCCTGTTAAGTTTTGCATTACCGTTAATAACGGGGCTTCTGACAAACCTCTAATGCAGCACGCTGAAAAAATGTACATAGTCCCTAGTCAACAACTTGAGCGCTTGAGAAACCCGCCAGATTGGGATGAAACTATTAGAACCACGACCATTCATAAGTTAGATGAAGAAATGAAAAACATCCTGCAAAGCGTCGGTATGTCTGAACACGAAAAGGCTAAATGTTACTCAGAAGTGCTACAGCGCTATCTCGTGCTTAACAGACAGAGGGATATGGAAAAAGAAAAAATAAACTTGTATCTACAGGCACAAGATGAGACATCAACGGCAGCATCTCTAGAAAATATTATACCTCCAGACCCTGTAATACAAGAAGTGTTAAACAGTATCAATATGCGCTATAGGAAAAATGCTGAGTTGCTGCTTAATAAACTGTTAAAAAACAAGAATGTGGCATCCTGGGAGGGAAATGGAACATTTGTATACTGGGGAAACCCCGTCAATGGCTCTAACCTACTCAACCTTGTTCGTGGGGCTACGCAGCCCCAAGCTCTTTCACAACGAAGAATACCCAGGGGCTGGGAGGAGTTCATGCAAACCCTAGCCGAATTAAATATGCCCTCTACGGTAATGGGTAATGCAGCCAACAGAGATGTACTGGCACGCCTCAAAGAGAACCCATCTGTGAAGGCTACTAAAATGTACACGCGTCCGATAAAGAGCAAAGAGCTACTCCTACACAAAAAACGTAAATTATCCCATGGCCACCGGTGGTTGAGTGTGTAAAAATGTATTTTCAATAAAATGTTTAAAAACAAAAAATAAAAGACTAGACAGTGGTTTCTTTTCAAAAAACCTCCTTAGAGGGGTTACTTTTTATTTAGAAGCATCAAAACATTCACGATAGGAAACACACACTTGCTGATTATGAAACGGATTTCTAAAAGATCTACACAAAGTTTGTTTGTTGCGTTTTACAAAATGTAACACCATATCATCATTTTGCATTAAATCTTCAGAATACACTTCTAAAATATTTTCAAAAGGCACCCCTTTACAGCGGTGGTGCAAGAAAAATACACAGTGATATCCACAAGCCGTAGACATTGGGTGCTGTAATTGTCTGTTGTGGTATACAACAGTTTTACAATGCTTGTTGAAAAAGCTCATAATGCTGGTAGGAAAGAATAAGCTATCAGGTGGTTGTCCATAAGAATCAAAAAATTCCCCTGTTCCATCTCCACATATATAGATGGCTAACCAGTGTTCTCCAGGTAGGTTATGAGGGTGTGTATTTACCACCAAACACACGGGCTTCCTTGATATTTGTACATCCGCTAACCAGTCGCTGGGTAGCACATCTAAAAAGAAATCTGCAACACAGGGGTCCTTCTTTAAAATACGGAAGATCTGCAGGGTGTTCATTTTTACGAATGATCAAAAAGAACATTCCTTCTATGATTAATTTCTATCACATTGTCAAAAACCCCATAAACAATCATGTTAACTGTATGGGGTAAGGCACTGGCAAAACGTATTTCAGCTCGCAGGATACCAGTTTTAATCAGCGAAGAATGGTCTGCACACTCCTGATCTGGGGAAAGGTCAAACGCCAACAGGGTATATAACCTTTGTAAAACTCCTGACGGTCAATCAGCAATGCTGTATCTTTCAGATGTTTGCCACTGGCTTGTATCAGTTGCATATATTCTCTTACACAACATCCGTTTTGAAAGTCAGGTTGAAGAGGTTTCCCGGGTACTTGTTCACCATCCACATATAGAGCGGAAAAATTAATATCATAATGTTTAAAATTGAAGGGGTTTTTAGCATAATTACCGCTGAAAGCATCATTATCCACAAATCTCAGCACAATGAGTTTTGGTAGCTGCCCCAAAAAGAGATTTTCCTGGTTAGTCACACGGGCACCGGCTGGTATGCTAAACACCTTCAGCCCCACACGGTCAATAGCATACTTGACATTAGCTTTCAGCAGAGCTTCCGCATGTCCCAGGCGCACTCCAGGGGAAACTTTAACTCTCTTTACAAAGAGCGCAGCGTTTAGGATAACGATTTTATAACTTTCTTCGGCATCACCGCTCATTAAACAGAAAGAGTTTTTGTTGCGGGTCAATATGATTTTGAGATCCACACCATTAATCAATAGCTTTTCTTGAAAAAATAGATCGCTATGTAAATGCCCCAAAAGCTCTACCTTGTGGCTAGAGACCGTAAATTGGGCCCTTTCAGTAAAGCCGACGTTGCGAGATCCTATCTCTCTCACCTCATGCTACCCGGCTGTGTCTTTATAAAACAGCCTGCTTGTAAACTGTGATTTGAGGGATCCTTCGCCATAATTGAGAAGCAGCTCTATGAGGGCTCTGTAGGGGTAGCAGTTGTTGCTCTGGCTAATGAGTTGGTCACCCAGGGTAACATCCAGCTGGCTAAACAGAGCTGCGATTGGGTAGTTCACCAGCGCTACTTTGGCTGCCGGGTCGATGTTCGAGCCATCTTCTGCCACAATTTTACAGGTCAGGTGCAAAAGTGTACTATTTAAATCAATGTAGTCTTCACCATGACCTGCGATATAGAAGTCCAAAGGGGCTGTTTCCGACAAAGCTGATAATGGCGGAATTTCCACATAAATACTTTTTTCGATACTTGTTTGGGTCGGTGCTAGTTGAAACAGGTCCAGTTCCGATTTAACACACTCTTCAGAGCCGTGGTGTACAAAAGCCATGGTGCTTTTTAGAATATATCTCGCTGCCTAGAGCTAGCACTTCTCTTCTTAGACCGGCGGTTAAGCTTCTGAGACCTGTCACCCACGGGTTTCTTTCTTTTAAAAGGCTTGGGCGGGTCCTTGTGATAACTCCCGAGACTCGGTTCTCTTTCTTTTAACAGCTCTTCTAATCACAGCCAGTCCTGATCCTGCCTGTTCTGTAGCCTGGTTCATTTTATTTAGAACAGCAGTTGTGACCTGACTCATGACATCCTTGGCTATGTTTTTTGCGGCGCCTTTCACGTGTGGTTTAATAATTTCAAAACCCCTTCTCAAAAACGGCATAGCTTTTCTAAAGAGGCTGCGAAAAACACCACCTACACCGGCCCCGTACATGATCGGTACTCCATGATATCCTGAAAGCCCATAGCTGGCTTGTGTTGTATAATAATGCCTGTATGCTTTGGGGTCTCCGTAGTCTTTAGCCACAACCATTTTAAAAAACAGTCACCCTCCGGGGTCGCAGATGAAGCTTAAGGATCACCTTCCCGTAACGAAATGAGACATGCCTGTCCTGATCCGTCTTTATTTCAAATGTGATGGTATCAATATGCTGTTTGTTCACAGGGACATAGTGCGGCTTATCATAAGTTAACGTGATAAACTCATCCCTAAACCCCTTAGTTGGAACACAGCGCAGCAGTGGCACAAAATGGTCACCTAGTAACTGGTGCTCTACAATATGTGTGTACAGGTAGAGGGTATTAAAACCGGCCGTGATATCCGCTGGAAAATGGGAACGCTGTGTATTAACGTAAGCTTTTATTCCCAAAATGGTTGCCAAATCACCATACGCATAAATAGTAGACCGATCTTCCGATTTTATTCGGATTCTTCGCGCATGGGGCTCATAAATGATTAGTGGTGCCGCTGATTTATAGATGTTGCTAATGTCCTGATTCATGGTCGCGTAATGTCCTGATTCATGGTCGCGTAATGTCCTTTCCTGACTATAAGGTGCTGTATATTTCCTGCTGCGGAAGCGACAACATACTTATGGTCTTCCTTAATATTCTCCCAGTGGTTGGGGTATTATATTTCCATGAGCCCCACTTCCCACTGTCCTTGTAAGTCCAAAGGCCTTGCTAGTTGTATGGTAAAATTAGAGCTGGTATTTTGGGAAAACACACCTGCTGAGGCATTGCTAGGCAGTGTGATATAAAAGCCACCATCATTCATTTTAAATTTTATTTTAATGCTGCTTCAAAAGAAAGAAATCAGATGTCTTGAATCTCTGATGCTTTAACCCAGGGGTCTCAAACACGCGGCCCGCGAGAGAACGTTGTGCGGCCCGCGACGGCTTCTGCTGCTGCGGCCGTTGCCGCCGTGGCAACGGCAGAATCGACGGTCAATTTTTAAAAAAAAAAAAACTGGCTTATGCTGCTCAAGCAGCAAAATCAGCTGTCCTGCGGCCCCTTCCTCTCTGCCCGGAGATCCCCGAGAGTGCTCCATCAGCGGGTGCTTTTCAAGCCGCGAAGAGAGTATTTCCCTCTCGCGAGGCTTGAAAATTGACTAGGTTTAAGCCGCGCGAGAGGGAAATACTCTCTTCGCGGCTTAAAAAGCACGCCGCAGATGAAGCACACTCAGGGCTCTCCGCGCAGAGGGGAAGGGGCCGCGGGACAGCTGATTTTCTGCTGCAGCAGCAGAAGCCAGGTTTTTTTTTAATTTACCTGGGGGGGGGGGGGGTGTAGGACTGGAAATGGGCTATTGGCAGGGGGGAGGGGTAGGACTGGAAATGGGCTAGTGACAGGGGGGGGGGGTTATGACTGGAAATGGGCTATTGGCAGGGGGGGTTATGACTGGACATCGGCTATTGGCAGGGGGGGTTAGGACTGTAGATGGCCTATTGGCAGGGGGGTTTATGACTGGAAATTTTATATTGGCAGGGGGGGTTATGACTGGAGATGGGCTATTGGCAGGGGGGTTGTTAAGACTTGAGATGGGCTATTGGCATGGGGGTTATTACTGGTAATGGGCTATTGGCAGGGGGGGGAGTATGACTGGAAATGGGCTATTTGCAGGGGGGTTATGACTGGAGATGGGCTATTGGCAGGGGGGGTTATGACTGGAGATGGGCTATTGGCAGGGGGGGTTAGGACTGTAAATGGGCTAGTGGAAGGGGGGGTATGACTGGAAATGGGCTATTGGCAGGGGGGGTATGACTGGAAATGGGCTATTGGCAGGGGGGGGGGTTATGACTGGAGATGGGCTATTGGCAGGGGGGGTTATGACTGGAGATGGGCTATTGGCAGGGGGGTTATGACTGGTAATGGGCTATGGTGGGGGCTAAGACTGAAAATGGGCAGATGGGGGTTAGGAAGGACTGGAGGTGGGCTGATGGGGGGAGTTAGGACTGGTAATGAGCTATGGAGGGGCTGACTGAAATGGGGTAATGGGGGTTAGGGCTGGAAGTGGGCTATTGGCAGGGGGGGTTATGACTGGTAATGGGCTATGGGGGGGGGTAAGACTGAAAATGGGGTGATGGGGGTAAAACTGGAAGTGCGCTATGGGGAGGTTAGGACTGGTAATGGGCTATGGGGGGTCTAGGACTGGTAATGGGCTGGGGGGGGTTGCTAGGACTGGAAATGGGCTGAGTGGAAGGGGGGCTTGAACTGCAAATGGCTGATGGGGAGGGGGGCTTGGAATGGAAATGGGCTGTGAGGGGAGGGAGCTAGGATTGGAAATGGGCTGATGGTGAGGCTAGGATAGGACTGGAAATGGACTAATGGGGGGACTAGACGGGTGCGGATGCTGGGTGGGGCTGGAACTAGAAGGGAGCTGATGTTGGGGGAGGATTAGAATGGGATGGAGCTGGGAAAGTGAAATGGAGAGGGGAAAAATATTTTGTCTGGGAGAGAAGACAAATCTACAATTGGCCAGGTATTGGGAGAGGAAGTGGGGATTGAGGATGGAGGGGTAAAATTTGAGTGGAGGAAAGAGGAATGAGGAAAGAGAAAAAAAAGGAGAAAGATTAGTATGTTAAAGCAGATGTAGAGAGAGAATGGAAAAAAAACTAGGAGAGAAGAAAGGGCAAATGGACAGCAGACGATGGAGAGTTAGCAGAAGACATGAAGAAACCAGAAGAAAGTGGCTGGAACAATTGCAACTGAAAAAAATGCACAAAAGGTAGAAAAATATCTCTTATTTTGAATTTATTAACTGGAATATGTCAGCTCTGGGAAATGTGCATCATTAATGTTTGCGCTTTGTTTAGTACAAGAGGAAATTAATTTATAGTTTTATTTCTACAGTGTTGTTGTACATTCCAAGTTTGGCTTTTGGGGTTCCCAGTTTAATTATTGTCTTCTTGTTTCTAAATCTTTTAGTCTTTCTTTATCCATACTCATTAAAGAGGCATGTTTACTAAAAGTTAGTGTATGGTAACATTATGCAAATATTTATGCAAATGAGGCCCCGCGTCTTATGCGGCCCCCGGGTTACTTTACAAGTTCTCATTTGGCCCTCAAAGCAATTTGAGTTTGAGACCCCTGCTTTAACCCAACTGTTAAATTTAACAGGCATGAGGGTAGAATCTGTTCCTGCCACATCCTTTTACCTTTAGAATCTTTTCGATTCGGTATATTCTGTCCTGTTGCGGTGTGACTTTTAGCAATTCTTCAGGATAAAAAGAACCTTGTATGGCTTCACCGTCATAATCCTGTATCTTGTATGTCGCTTTCTGGCCCCTGTTTAAAATGTCCGTTATTATAAATACCTCGTCAGTCCATGTTTGCTCGTAACCTTTTTCAAATTTTCCTTTAGTTTTTGAAAGTCTTACATGATCTCCTTTCTTTAAGGGATTCTTGGTGTGCTTACGCTTGATGCTATCACCGTAGACTCTTTTCCAGATCTGCAGAGAATTTATGTGTGTCACATCTACAGGCCTCGTCTTTATTGTTCTGTGAAAACTATGATTATAACTGTGCACAAAAGCCTGCAATACGTCTTGGTACCTAAAGGTGTTGTGTGTAGTAAAATAATGCCACATTTTGGATTTCAAAGTCCTGTTAAACCTTTCTACCACCGCTGCTTTAACATCGTTATTGGTTACAAAATGATGAACCCCTCTTTGTTTTATTACATTTTTCAGGGACCTATTTAAAAATTCTTTACCCTTGTCTGTCTGTATTTTTTCAGGTATACGACCTAGATTAAATATTTTTTCAAAGGCTTTAGCAACTTCATGACCGGTTTTCGATTTTAAACTTGCAGCCCATGCATATTTTGACAGGATGTCTACCACTGTTAATATGTATTTGTAGCCATTGTTATAATGGGACAAGGCTGCCATATCAACTAAATCAGCCTGCCATTGCGCATCCACATCTGACACGATCGTCTTGTTTCTTTTAAAACGGACCCTAGCAGGTCTGTGTAAAGTATAAGCATCTTGCCCGGTAGTCCATCTAACTACATCGTTTCTGTTGACTGTTTTATCCAGCTTTTTAGCAGCTTGAAGTAGAGGATTTATGCCCCCAAAGCTCCCTGTTGCTTTGGGGTCATAGTAAATGCTCTTCAATAAGGTTTCCTTCATGATTGCCGTGCTTTGACTATTCTTATTTTGCCAACATCTTCAGAATGGTTTTAGTAATTAATGTTGTGTGCCCTGCTGGAAATTCTGCTTGGCGTTCCAAAAAGAGCCATTTTTTCTTTTTGAATCTCTGTGTTAAAATGTTCCCCTTACACAGGACACACAGCCTTACACCAGGAGCATGCTCAGAACACCTGGAGCATGCTCAGAACAGACCTCTTGTTTCAACCAATCACATGTTACCACACCCTAGAGAGGCATGTTCAGACTTGTCTCTCAGTATTGTTTTTTTCAAAGCCACTAGAAAATAGCTGTGGCTATGATTGAACTCAGCTCTCTCTCTCAAAAAAATAGCTGTATTAGGGGGATTTTGAACTCAGCGCTCTCTCTCTCTCTGTATTTCAGTCTGAACTTACACTGTGTTTGCCAGAATACTTTTCTCTAACCATGAGGTCTTAAAAGCAAAATTCTATCACATGGACAGTAGTGGTTTCTCTAACAAAAGATGTGTTAATTGAAGTTTAACATTTGTAAAGAAAAGCTTCTACCCTGTCTGTGCCTCTGTGAAAAGCCCTGTGCTGTGCTAAGAATCTTTTGTGAGAAAAAAGAACTGGGGCAGTGGGAGAGAGAGAAAAGCATTTTTTTTTGTTTTCCAGGGTTCCTGCTTTTTGCAGATGTAAACATTAACCAGAAGCAAAACACATTTCCGGAGTCAGTCACTCTGCTTCCGCTGAGGTCATCGGAAAAGGACACGGCCCTTTTCTGATGACACCCTGTTTCCGGTGATGTCAGCAAAAAGGGATAGTCCATTTCTGATGACACCCTGTTTCCGGTGATGTCATTTCCGATGATGTAGGCAGGGGCGTGGTTGAGGGTGGGAGGCTGTGAGTGGGGCACAAACCCGGAAGTGGGTGCTGATTGGCTAATGCCATATTGTGGGAAGGGGCGGGGTGTGGCACAAATCCAGAAGTGGACGCTGATTGGATGATGTCATCCTTGGGGCGTGGTGGAGGCATGTCAAGTGGGGGTGGTGGCCATGCCTGGGGGAGGGAGTGGGCGGGGCTAACTCACCATTCACTTCTATGGGAGGGGACGTGGCCTAAGGCGGGACATACACCGGAAGTGAATGCTGATTGGTACCTGTCAACAGTTTGGGGGAGAGAGTGGGCTGGGCTAACTCACCATTCACTTCTATGGGAGGGGGTGTGGCCTAAGGCGGGGCATACACCGGAAGTGAACGCTGATTGGCTCCTGTCATCCTTATCTCACCTCTCAATCAGTTTGACGAGTAGTGTACCCATTATACTACTCCTGATCCATAATAGTACACTGCCTATCCCATTTATTTATCTTTTTCTTCTATACCGCCCCTTCCAGAGATCAAGGGCAGTTTACATAAAACAGTTAACAATTTTGCATACATTTGTATACTTTACATGGAACAGAATGGAACTATGTACAAGTAACATTACATAAAACAGTGTCTGAACTAAATTATTAGGAACTAATTACAAAGAGTATTAAATAACATGTATGTACGACATTTCATATAGGTGGGTGCATTAGTTGAGGGGGTTTGTCTAGGTTATCTCATGTTTACTATGAGTATGTTTCTGTGTTTGCTGGGGAGTGGTTCTCTGGTGGTAGGGGATTTCAAAATAGTCAGAGAAGAGGTAGGTTTTTGAGCTCTTTTTTGAATTGATAAAGGTCTTTCATCAATCGGAGAGTTATTGGGAATTCATTCCAGAGGGTGGGGGCAGCAAAGGAGAATGCCCTAGTGCTTGTGGGTTTCTTTGTTTTCCTGATAGTTGTTTGTAAGATGAGAGAGTGAGTTGCGTTTTGTCTACGTGTTCTTATATTTGATGGGGCGTGTATTAGGGTGGACAAATGTGAGGGGGAGATGTTGTTGAGGAGTTTGAATGTTGTTAGTAGTATTTTATATTTTATTTGGCTGTTAATTGGAAGCCAATGTAGGTCAAATAGTATTGGGGTCACGTGGTCAGTTAGTTGGGCTTTTGAAATTACTTTGGCACATATGTTCTGTGCTCTTTGTAACAGATAAGTGTTTTTTAGTGGAAGGCCAATTAGGAGACTATTACAATAGTCAAAGTGGGGGGTGATGAGTGCACTGACTACAGATCTAAAGTCATGTGTGTCAAGGAGGGGTCTTAGGTGTTGTATTGTCTTAAGTTTGTAGAATATTGTTTTTACTGTCTGTTTTATGTGAGGGAGCATGGTGAGGGTGTGGTCTATTATGACTCCTAGGTATTTTACTTCTTTTCTAACAGGTATAGTTGTTTTGTTTATTGTGATTGTTGTTGGGTAGTTGTCATCAGCAGCAGGTTGTCTTGTTACATACATTGCTTCCGTTTTTTTAAAGTTGATGCTGAGATAGTTGGTTTCAAGCCAAGAGGTGGTCTCGTTCATGCATTCGGAGAGGGTATCATATTTGGGGCTGTTTGTGTTTATGGAGATGGCGAGCATTATGTCGTCAGCGTAAATGAAATGGTTAATGTTGTGTTTTTTAAATATACTTGTTATGGGTTGTAGGTACAGGTTGAAGAGGAGGGCGGAGAGGAGAGTGCTGAACCTTGGGGAATTCCTTGTCGTTGGGGGAACGCTTCTGATTTGTCTTGACCTATTTGAACACGTATTAACCTGTGTGAGATGTATGACTTGAACCACTCAAGAACTGTCCCTCCTGTTCCTAAGTTTTTTAGTCTATTGATCAGTATGTTGTAGTTGATGCTATCAAATGCTACAGATATATCTATAAAGAGAAGTAGGAAGCCTTGGTTGTTGTCGTCTGTGCCTCTGATGAGAAGATCCATCAATGCAATTAGGAGAGTTTCGACATCATGAAAGGGGCGGAAACCGAACTGGTGTGAATCAAGGGGTGTTTGCTCATCAATGTAATCTTGTAATTGTTTTTTTCTATTATTTTAGCAATGAATGGAATGCTTGCTATAGGTCTATATGAGTTTGGGTCTTTTGGGTCAAGTTTACTGTTTTTTAAGATGGGGCGTATCGAGGTGAGTTTCAGGGCATTCGGCATGATACCTTGTGCTAGTGACTGGTTAACTATGTATTGAATGTTTTCAACAAGAGCATCTTTTGTGGACTTGATCCATGATACTGGGCATGGGTCAAGCGGGGAGGTTGTGGTATTGATCATTGTTATAATTTTGAGAAGGTGTTTTCGTTCGATCATGTGAAAAGATGTCCATTTATTGTTGATTTTTGTATTTGATTGTAATATTATGGTTGAGATAGTGGTTTTTTCCTTTAGTTTCTCGGCAAAATGAGTTGCAAGGGTTTTTACGCTTATAGTGGATTGTTTAGGTTCTGAGCTTTGAGTTTTTGTCAATGTTTTCACAATCGCGAATAGTTCTCTTGGTTTATTGAGTGCTAAATTTATTACTTTGGAATGGTAGTCTCTTTTTGATTTGTTAATTGCATTCTTGTATTCATTGAGTATACTTGTATATTTGGTTTTGTTTTCATTTGATTTAGTTTTTCTCCATCTTTTTTCTTGTTTCCTCAGTTGTTTTTGTAACTTAGCAAGGTCTTTTGTGAACCATTTTTCAGATTTTTTTAGTTGTTTATGAGTGAGTCCTGAGGGGGCAGCTGCTTCCTGGATTGTTAGGTTCCAATGATCTATAAATGAGTTGGTGTCTGGTAGGTTTTTGTATAATTTGGGCAATATTTTTTCGAGGAAAGAATTCTTATCAAAGTGGGTGAATCTTGAGTGGTGTGGAGTTATGTTTGTAGAGTTTGATGGGGTTTGTGCCATGAGGTGGAATGTTATCAAGTGATGGTCCGACCATGGTACTTCTGTTATTGTTAGAGGGGTGAGTAGTTGGTGGTTGTTAAAGGGGGTAGGGAGGAAGATGAGATCTAATGAGTTACCTTTTGTGTGTGTGGGGTCGTGGATTATTTGATTATATCCCATTTGTGCCATGGAGTCCATGAAATTATCTGTTTGGGATTGGTTTAGAGAAGGGAGGTTCAAGTCACCTAGGATTATGAGTGGTTTGCTTTGGGACGCTGTGCATGCGAGTTCAAGAATGGAGGAAAGGCTTTCTTGATCCGTTGATGGGGGTCAGTAGATAAGGGTGAATGCAAGGGTTTTATTTTCAATGTTGATGATGTCCATGCCATCAACATTGTTTGAGTTTGTTAAGGTGTATTGAAGGTGTTTTTTGCTGAGTATGAGGGCACCTCCTCCTCTTTTTATCTCTCGATGGCAGTTGAATACATCATATAGTGGTGTATTTAGTTGGTTAAGTATGATTGTGTCTGTGGATGCAAGCCATGTCTCATTAAAGAAGATGATGTCTGTTTTTTTTTCTCTTATCATGTCATTGACAATTGGTATCTTGTTTCTGATAGATCGCATGTTTATTAGGATGAGTTTTAATTTAGTAGCTATGTTGGGGGAGTCATTTACATTGCTATGATTTTGATGGTTTATCTGAATTAGTCTAGGATAGTGGCTGTGGGAGTTGTAGTGTGGGCAATGATTAGAAGAGTGAGTGTATTTTGGTGTGTGTGGTAGATTTTGGTTAGGTTTATATATGACGGGAATGCTGTTATGGCGGTGTGGTTGGGTTTGTATGTATAAATGTGTTGTATCAAGAGAGCTGTTAGAAGGAGAGTACGGGAAAGGCTTTTAATTTTGATGGGGGCCATTGTGTGTTTTTATGTTGGGGTATTTGGGTGTAAGGGAGACCTGTGTGGAAGAGATTAGTGGAGGTAGAGTTGGGTACAGTATGGTAATATCAAGTGGGTACAAATTTAGTTGGTACAATTTTAAATAAAACAATTTCTGATGCAGTTCAAAGATACATGTTGCAAGTTTCAATTTATAGATACACTTCTAGACAGATAGATATGTTTTCTGGTACACTTCTAGACACATAAGTTAAAGTGTGTGGTAAGTGAGTAGCATGTAAGGTTGAAAACAGGTTTAAAACAGTCTAGTTTCTTATGTGATTTCAGGTAATACTATACAAGTAATTAAATTATCTTGTGGTATTGGGTGGATAAAAAGTTTAACGATACAATTCTTGTTGCAATTTGAGATGCAGGATCTAAGAGGGTGAATAGATATATTGTATCATTGTGTGGATACAAAGAACTGATACGGATCTTATTGTATTTCAGGTAGTTTTGAGCAGATAGGCAATTCTATAGCATATAGTTGTGTTAGTTTGGTATGGTAGTCATTTAATAGAGCATTGAGGTACTGGCATAATATATCAAGAAGTTACCAGTGCATGCCTATAGACGTTTCATTTATCTTAGTTTCTTGTGCTGCTACAGTTCTTGTGTTTGTGACTGGTTATAAGTGTCCAGGCAGGTTACCTTTTGTTATTATGGTGGTCTGAGGTATGCGTTATTGACTCGTGTCTAGGAGCGGGGTCTTCCTTCTTTGTTCCGTAGTATGCCTCAGCCGGTGGGGCGGAGGATCGTTCAAGGCGGGAAATCACAGTTAAGGTTTGAGTCTTTCAGTCAGGATTTTCCAGGCTTAGGGGGCTCCCACCTAAGGGCAACGCCAAAGGGCCCTCTGGCGAGGCCCTCAGGCGCGGGCGCGCCCAACCAGTGCTCCTTTTATTGGCGTGCTCCTGCTGCCCCGATTGGGCAGCACGTGGTGTGGAGGTGGTCCGGTGCTCCGGCGGGCTCGCCGGAGTGCTGGGATGCAGAGACCGATGCGCTCGAATAGCGCTCCTTTTATTGGCGTGCTCCTGCTGCCCTGATTGGGCAGCACGTGGTGTGGAGGTGGTCCGGTGCTCCCATGACTCTTTAGTTTTGCTAAAACTCTCTGATGAGGGACCTTGTCAAAGGCTTTCTGAAAGTCCAAATACACTATATCAACTGACTCACTTTTGTCTACCTGTTTATTCACACCTTCAAAAAAACATAACAGATTAGTAAGACAAGATCTTCCTTGTCTAAAGCCATGTTGACTGTCTCCCATTAAGCCATGACTATCTACATGTTCAGCAATTTTGTTCTTTATGATGGTTTCTACCATTTTTCCTGGTACTGACGTCAGGCTCACGGGTCTGTAGTTTCCCGTATCACCCCTGGAACCCTTTTTAAAAATTGGTGTTACGTTTGCCATCCTCCAATCTTCAGGTATTACAGATGATTTAATGATAGCTCACAGATTACTAATAGCAGGTCTGCAATCTCATATTTCAGTTCTTTCAACACCCTTGGATGTATATCATCCGGCCCAGGTGATTTGCTACTCTTCAGTTTATCTAATAGTTGTAATACATCTTTCCCCATGTATTGATATTTCCTTCAATTCTTCCGCACCTTTAAATACCACTTCAGTCTTGGATAACATCCCTACATGTTCCTCAATAAAGACCGAAGCAAAGAATTCATTCAGTCTCTTCGCTATCGCCTTGTCACCTCTTAGTGCCCCTTTAACTCCTCTATCATCTAATGGACCAGCTGACTCTCTCACAGTTTTTTTGCTATGAATGTACTTGAAAAAGTCTTTATTATGCATTTTTGCTTCTGCAGCAAGCTTCTTCTCAAATTCTCCCTTTGCCTGCCTTATCAATGCCTTGCATTTAACTTGCCAGTGCTTGAGCTGTTTCCAGGTTTCGTCGTTTGGCTCTTTTTTCTATTTCCTGAAAGATGCTTTTTTGGCAACAAAGGCCTCTCTGACCTCACCTTTAAACCATGCTGGCAGTTTTTGGACTTCCTTCCACTTTTCTTAAAGCGTGGAATAAAGCTGGTCTGGGCTTCCAAGATAGTATTTTTCAACCACACCCAAGCTTGATGTAAGTCTTTAACCTTTGCAACTGCTCCTTTTAGTTTTTTATTAACTATTTTCCTCATTTTATCATAGTCTCCCTTTCGAAAGTTAAAAGATAGTACTGTGGATTTCCTTACCATCCCTCCTCCATTAATTAGATCAAACGCGATCATGCTATGATCACTATTGCCAAGTGGCCCCAACAACTTTATCTCTTGCAACAGATCTGGTGTCCCCCTAAGAACTAGGTCCAATATGGCTTACCCTCTGGTCGGTTCATGAATCAGCTGCTCCAAGAAGCAGTCATTTATTTCATCTAGGAACTTTATCTCCCTAGCATGTCCTGCCACTGACCCAGTCGATACCGGGGTAATTGAAATCACCCATTATTATTACTGCGCTATAACGTTTGTTAGCTCCCTTGATTTCTTTGAGCATTTCATCATCCATTTGTTTTTTCTGGCCAGGCGGTCGATAGTACACCCCCACTGCCATCACCTTCCCCTTTTTACATGGAATTTCAATCCATAGAGATTCTACAGCAAATTTTGTTTCCTGCAAAACTTTAATCCTTTCTGACTCAATACCCTCTCTAACATAGAGCGCAACTCCTCCACCAGTTTGATCAGCTCTATCATTACGATGTAATGTAATGTAATTGACATGAATGAATGGGAAGATCTTCCATGCTTTGATGTATTTAGAAATTTGATAATTTGTGTGGATTTGTGTGATGTGACAAAGGTTAAGAAAAATTAAGTGTTTAATGGAAAGACAGAAGTGAATAACTTACTGAAAAAGAAAAAGAAGAAAAATTTAATTGCTTCTCTAAGTCAAAGCAGGTTTGTTTGATTAAAGAAAAAAAAGGGTGAACCAAGAATAGTGAATGATACAATGTCATTCAAACAAGTGAATTAAGTAATTAAAGCAATATGGTAAAATATGTATAATGTTTTTTTTCCCTTGTTATAGTAGACTAGTTGAAAATCACATCTATGAAAGCATAAGAGTAACAATGTCCGCAGAGAAAATGCTGACATTTCTACAAATCTGTTTTAAAATAGCCTGAAAAGAGTTGATTGGAGGAGTAATCTTAAATTCTCATGTCGTCTATGTTTTAGTTATTATGGAAAGACCTCTGCAGAATTGATGTTATTAATTGCAAGTGTGAAGCAAATGCCTTGTTGCTAGTGGAATAGTTTTAAATTAGTATCTTCTATTGCTGTTGTTTGTGTTCTTGCTCAGAAATTTCCGATTGGACTTAAGACACTGGGTTATTTTTCAGACTTTTGACCCTGTTGTAGCAGGAATGCCTCTGGCAACAGTAGTCTTTGCAATCCAAATTACTGATTTTCTTGTACTACAACATCCCTTGTATGTCTTTATATCTCTTTCAGTTACATGTCTTCTGCACTTGGAAAAAAACCAGCCTCCTTCCAGCTCTAGATTGTTACTGTTTGACCTCACTATTTCTCAACCACATATAATTTTGCATGAGGTTTCTGTTTTACAGCCTGCACAAATTCGGGCTACTTTGGTGCCTCTGTCATAATTATCTGAACCTGATGGGTCTCATGACAGTCTCATTTCTGTAACTGATTATTCTAAGAACCTACCTGATCCCCTCTGCCCTTATCTGATCCTGACTGAGTTTTATTTACTGATGGTTCTGCTTTCTGCAATAAAAAAGGAAATTTGCACTGGGTGCTACATTCTTTTGCAGTTTCCTTGCAAATGTATCATTGGTTATGACGGTGCTTCATATACCTTTGTTGAAATTTCTCATCTTGAGAAATTTCTGTCCGGGAAATAGGGCTTATGCAAAGTAGGGGATGTAATAGGATGACCTCCATTTGTGGTTAGTTTATATCCTTTGTTTTCCTTGTTTTTGATTTCCACGGTTTTCAATAGTCTGATCTCATGATGTGGACTTTATCACAGTTTATTTACCTTACTTGATGTAACAATGTTTTTTTCATTTGTTTGGTAAGTTATTATGGGATTGACCTGTACTTATTTGGTTATTTTAATTGACTAAAAAAATTATAAATAAAAAAAATAAAGGAAACTTGAATGTTGGATATGCAATTATAACAGTTGATTCTGTGATAGAGTCAGCTGCTTTTCTATTTTCTAATGCTCAACTAGCTGAAGTGTTCGCTCTTACGAGTACTAGAGCTCAAGTTATCTGCTCACTTGATTGTCAGTAGGCAGATTCAAAGAAAGAAAAAGTTCAGTTTGACTATTTCTGCTTCCATTGTTTGAATTTTCTTGTGACTATTTCTGCTGCAAGCCTGCTCCCAGGGAGGGGCTAATTACATTATCTTACAGCCTGCCACATGTACCTGGTCCATTCCAGTCTTCACAGCTTCCAGAGCCTGCACACAGCTAAGCATTCAGCTTTCTATCTTTGGCTGTTGCTAATATAGAATTTAACTGTTGGTTATACATTACCTTTTGGGAATATTCTGACTGCCTACATTCCTTGTGTAGCCCTTAAATCAGATATCTGAGTGTGCCCACTGTTCATGTAAGGCCTACTGGCCAGGGACACTTAGGTTCCCTCCCACCCCACCCCTCACGCCACCCACCCCAGGGCTGCATTGCTTATATAGTGGTCACCTACGTTGCCATCTATCCTTTTTAATTTGGTTTTAAGACCACCTTTTCTTCTTCTTCTCCTTCTAGGACTGCTTAATTAGCATGTCGTGTATTCAGTGCAATAGCTGTGGTGCTTTCATTCAGAGACAAATCATTTGGAACCTAAGAGCTTGTTCTATGTGCCTCAAGTCAGCTGCCATGCATAAAGAATCGACTCTACTAAGGGAAGAATTTGCTGCAATGAAACACACCTCTTCTAGGATACAAACAGAGCAAAGTCCACCACCACTCCCACAAAGAATCAAACATCCCAGGAACAAATGGATAACAGTGGGCTCGGGTAGATTGCGACCTGTAATGCAGAGACATCCTATACTCCTATACATCAAGAGATATCCCTGCATAATGCCTTCTCTGCTTTGGTTAATGAGGATCACCAACCCATGGAAACTGAAGGGCCCTTAAATGAGTTAGTCAATGCCCAATCTCCTGCTAAAGCACCAATATGAAGACAAAACTCACCAAACAGAAAACTACTACTACTTGGAGATTCCATCATCAGAGACACCAACTTGGGAACACAGTTCAAAGGAGAGAAGATAGCCAAATGCCTCCCAGGCTCTTCAGCCAGCAGGAATACAAACCACTAAGGGCAAAAACCGAAAAAAGAGAGGACGGGCTCGATACCGGCATACCGAACCCGGCGGGAAGGGGAACCGGACAAAAACCGCGATGAAATCGCAAGAAAAATCTAACTTTTCTCCGAGTGACTAGGACAGACTTCGTTGGGCTCCTCGGAAAAAGAAAGACTGAGCAAGATGGCACCTTTAGGCGGGAAGGGGACTGCGCATGCATGCAGTATTCCCAAAGGCTTTCATAGAAAGCTGGGGAAATGCTCCGCAAGGGGCTCCATCGACGTCGATGTCACCCATATGTGAGGACTGACTTCCTGCTTGGTCCTGGAGAAACAATATCACCTCTATGCAGATGACCTGATGATCTATACCCCATTTGACACAAGAAAGCCTGATTATTCCACCATCACCTCCTGCATGACATCAGTTACAGAATGGTTAACACAACACAACCTCATAATCAACTACAACAAATCTGAGGCTCTCACAATCACTAGAGACACTGCATTTAATCCACCAGATAACATTCTAATAGGAAACCGACCAATCCCCATGAAGAAAGAAGTGAAATATCTTGGGATACATCTGGACCAAAGGCTTAACTTCCAAGCACACATCAAGAAAACTACTTCCAAAGACTAAAAAATGAAGATCCTTCAAAACCTATGACCATTACTTGACCATAACCACTTTTGCACAGTATGCCAGGCAATAATCACACCATAGCTTGATTATTGCAACTTGATACTCCAAGGACTACCTAAATGCGTAACTCAAACCCTACAAATTGCGTAAAACACTGCAGCACAACTAATTACAAGAACAAAAAGACATGAGCACATCACCCCAATCTTAAAATCCCTTCACTGGCTCCCCATTCATTCACGAATAAGCTACAAATCAATAATGATGACTTTCAAGATCCTGCATAACCAGTCCGCTGAATGTTTAAAGGAACTGATCCAGAGGGTGCCAGATACTCGATTAAGGAGGAAGCAACACCAAAACACCCTCTCGACAGCAGCTATCAAGACTTGCATCTTACAAACAACACTCCATAGAGTTTTGAATATTACAGCCTGTGTGTATGGAACTCACACTCCCACACCACCTAAGAGCAACTACGGACAGTGCTGACTTCCGAAAACAGCTAAAGACTTACCTCTTCATGGAATACTTCGATATCATAGCAAACACCAATGTTCCCTCTAATTTTCTGTAGGCTGTGTGTGCATAAAATATCAGCTGTGTGCAGCTTTTGAAGGAAGGTTAAATTTTTGTGCACCACATAACGACACTCGGAGTTATATACTTTAAAATTTGACTACATGTCAGAATACAGTATGTACACCACATTGATTTTAATCAAATTAAATGAAAATAGACGATTACTAAATGAAGCGGGAAATTTCTAGCAATTACAATCATAACTTTTAAATTTTAAGACGTCTGTGTTGTTTTTTATCAGAATCAGAGCCGTAATTTTTGTGCGCTCTGTTGTAAAGTATGTGCGCTCGCTCAGCGAGGTCTGTGCGCGCGCACACGCGCACAGCTTAGAGGGAACAGTGGCAAACACACAACCTTAACATTCAAGAACTCCTACCAATCACTCCACCCACAATGCTGTACAATACACCAAACAGAGACCTAAAACTACATTGTAAATAGTTGAAATGTTGCACAGTTAACTGGAGATATATTCAAGTGAATTATTAATTGTTCCTTGCAAAATAGTTGCTGAATGTACCTGTTCCATGTAAAACTGTTATGTTCATTGTAAACCGCCTTGATAATACTGAAAGGTGGTATATAAAAAAGTGTCAAATAAATAAATTTGCTTCAAATTATGGTTACTTACACTTTATATTATTACCTCCATTACTGCTGACTTTCTTCTGATGAGCCGAGGGCTAGGGGTGAAGTTGGGAGGGAAGAATCTTACCTTACATGTGGATATGGTATGTTCCGATGTAAATTATGCACTGTGTATTTTGCGTTGTTGATTATTCAATAAAATTTAAATGGGAAAACCCCCCACACTTTATTAGGAACCAGACTTGGCCAAATTTCGGCAAACATACCTAAGTCAGGGGTCTAAAAAATAAGAACCAACAGTCAAAATAAAAGGCAAAACAAAAAAATAAATAAAAAAATATATACATACACAATACAAAAAAATAGATTTATATAAAATCCAATAAATTGTGATACTAGCATGTAGTAAAAAAAAGAGAAAAAGTAAAACTGAATAAGGCATAAAAAGATACTAGTTCACATAAAACAGAAGTAATAATGCATTTATTTACTAATATACAAATCAATCAATAGTATTGAGACGGTAAACCGTGAAAGTAAAAGACATAAAAAATAAATAAACAAAAACAATCAAAACACAGATAAACCATCATAAATATGTGCATATAAAATGTGTGACTAGAAAAGATAAAGCAAAAAATAAAATAAAATAAAGGCACATTACTGGAAACAAAAAAGCCCAGCTACATTATCTTAAACACCTGAAATGATGAAGGTGAGAACAAGTAATTTACAAAATACATCATGATGTCCGGCATACTATACATGTCTCCCAGAAAATAAAGATAAAATCTAAAAATGAAACATAAAAAATGAAAAGTATGAAGAGAAGAAAAGGGGGGGAGGAGGGGAGCAGGAAAGAGGGAGGGAAAGAGAGGAAGGAAGAGAATGGAACAAAAGCAAACCACCATATGATAAAATACTGCCTAGATTATAACCCATTTTAAATATACATAAGCTTTTACAGAGTGATAAACTTTAAAAAAAAAGGAGCTGCTACAGCAGATCGCTGAAAACCACAAGTTTGTTTATCCAAATATCAGGTAAAACATTATAGATCATAAAGAGCACTAAAGTGCCATTGAGAACATGAATTTAGCTGCTTGCTGTAAATATGTCTATGGCTAGAAAAAGCATAGTTACTCACCTGTAACAGGTGTTATCCGGGAACAGGTTTTATCAGTCCTCACATATGGGTGATGTCGGTACCAACGAAGCTCACGCGGATTCACTCCCCAGCTTTCAAAGAAAGTCTTAGGGAGTTAAACCACATATGAGCAATCACCTTCCTGCCCAAGGGTGCCATCTTACCTCAGTATGATGACATAGCTTAATCAAGCATAAAACCAACTTCACGGGGAGGAGGGAGGGCTGTGAGGACTGATTTCTGCTGTCCCTGGAGTATACCTGTTACAGGTGAGTAACTACGCTTTCTCTGGGAACAAGTGTATCCTGATGCTCCAGGGAGAGCCTAGCCTGCTCATAGGTGAATGAGATGTAGTCTGCCACACAGGTGGACAGGGTACACTTGAAGACCACAATCCCAAGCCTGTTGATGTCATAAGAGATGAACAGTTGTGAAAAGTGGCGATGGAGCTGTGTCCTCGGAAGGTAGAAGGATAGTGCCCTTTTTCAATCCAAGGTATGGAGTGAGGCCTCCACTCTTGATGTGTGAGGCCTTGGGAAGAAGGTGGGAAGGACCACCTCCTGGTTTATGTGAAAAGCAGACACCACCTTAGTCAAGAATTTCATGTGGGTCCGGAGAACAACTCTGTTTTTGTGGAACCTGGTGTAGGGGGCATGGGTTACCAATGCCTGCAGCTCACTGACTCTTCTGGCTGACGTGAGCGCTACCAGCAACACTACTTTCCTTGACAGGAGATTGAGATGGCCATCAGCTTCCCGAGAACAATGTTCAGGTCCCACACCACCAGGTGGATGGGGGACTGCGAGAGGAGAAGTTCCTTCATGAAGTGGCCCACAAGGGGGTGCCCAGAGACAGTCTGGCCGTCGATGAGGTGATGATGTGCCACTAGGGCGCTGAGGTGCATCCTGACAGAACTGGACTTTAAACTATTCCAGGATAGGTGCAAAAGATATTGTAGGATGTCCTGCACCAAACAAGAGAAAGGATTGAAATTCCTGTCTGTGCACCAGACGGAGAATCTGCACCATTCGAAGGCATATATGCGCCGTGTGGAATCCTTGCACGACGCCAATAGGATGTCCTTCACCTCCTGGGAGAGGTGGAGGTGCACCGTAGCTAGCCGTTCAGCATTCACACCATCAAGGCACGGGACTGAAGGATGGGATGGAGAAGGGTCATGTCCTCCTGAGAGAGTAAGTTCGGGTCCAGGTCCAGAGGTACTGGGGCTGTTTGGGATAGTTGCAGGAGCAGAGGAAACCATGGCTGCTGGAGTCGAAGAGCACTGAAGATTACAGAGGCCTGGTCTGACTGAATCTTGAGCAAGGTCTTGGAACCAGAGGAGTAGACAGGTATGCATACAGCAAACTCCCGGACCAAGGCAGAAGAAAGACACCCACCGACACTTGGTTAAGGGTGTCAGACGGCTGCCTGGGTGAGAATCTTCACAGTCTTGTCAAGTGCATATATCTATATGATTTGCAAGGTATTGTGGGCAATATAGTTCATTCACACCAGACACAGCTGCTGACAATAATTTAGTTGTGCTCTTGGGTAAAGCCAATAAGATATTTATTTATGGGGTTATTTCTCCCAACACAGATATGCTTGGTAGCACATAAATTAGGTTACTTGCTTTCAGTGTTAACTTGGAAAAACAAAGTCAAAATCAGGAAAACAACAAATGAAAAGCCACAAAACAAGAAACAAACTGTTCTTTTCAGGTTAACTTCTGATTACTTCCCACATAGATACAGAAGTGATTCTCTCCTAGCTCACAAGCAATTAGGTAAGGCTTAATTGCTAGCAGTTATCCAGCTGAAACCCCTTAGCTGGCTTGCTTTATACTGTGTGGGTCAAATCCTGCTTCAGGAGCTTTTCTGAGTAGATTAAAGAACAAATTAAAGAACAAATACATAGTTACCCTGTTAGCCAAGTTGAATATCCTGTTCATATGTAAACACAAAGTACTATTGGAAATGTGTATGTTCATTGTTTATTGTAAACCGCGCTGATGCTGAATAGCGCGGTATAAAAGAGACTTTAAATAAATAAATAAATTTGTATTTCTTTGTGATGGTTGCTGTACTTTATAACAGAAAGTTACCAACGGAGTTTAGATAGAGAGCAGTCCATATAAACAGGATCCTCATCTGCTATTATTCCCCCTTGTTCAACAAGCATGGGTTCAATATCATGGATTGGCACAGATGAATCTCTCAATGGAGCATTTTCAGGAGAATACTTGTTTCCCTGCTGTCTTTCAAGGTTATAGCTAGGGAATAGATCAGTGTTCATACCTGAGCTTCCATTGCTGCTAGAGTTCCTCTCTATATAGCCTGGCCAGTATGTAGTCCAGTTCTTATGTCCAGCCTTCCAATCCAGATCCCTGGACACTGGATCTCTCTTCACATACCTTCTGGCACAGGTCTTAGGGTCCCTTCCACGTGCAGCCGTCTCCCTCACAGGTAGCCTCTGGTGATTCCTAGCTCTGCAGCACCATTCCTCTGGCTTTCCCCAGTCCAATGGTGTATTCTGGCCCTTGGAATACCTCCCAGTATACGTACTGCTTTGGACTCTTCTAGACCTCTCAAAGGCTTTTCTCTTCCTTCTTCCAAAGGTTCTCTTTTCCTCTCTGTCCGTCCGGTTTGGCTTCTGCTTCTGATGATCCTTCAGATGAAACTGATGATCAAACTCAAGCTGATTCTCAGGATACTGAGGACAATTCTCTGGATATCCAAGGTGATCATGAAGATGGTCATCTATAGAATAAACTCTACTCTTATTCTGCTTAGATGAGTGATCCTCCCTAACACAGCGCAGCTGTGCTGAATCCGGCCCTGCCCTTTGAGATGAGTGCTTAGGGATTACCTCATAGCCCTCCTGATTGAACACACGTTTCCTCACTTCAGCTCCTCTAATGGCTGTTGGAAACCTGGTGCATTCTGGGACTGGTAGTCTTTTATGGCAAAATTCTGTTTTCTTTTTTCTACCAGAACTGACAGGTTGCTTGTTCAGAGTCACTTCACCTTTTCTATAGCTCCTTCCTGAGCTATGATAAGCTTCCTTATCACAAGGGCCAGCCTCTGGGAGCAGAAGCACGGCAGTTGTGTATTCTCTGGGTTGGTGAAGAGGACCTGCATCGGGGACCCCCAACGTCAGAAGATGGAGTTGATCACCACTGGGTTGAGGGGCCACTCGTGGGACTGAAGAACTCTGCTGGGGCGATCTGCGAGCAGATTGCCCTGGCAAGGCACAAAGACCACCCGGAGGATCATGCCTTTCTCCATGGCAAAGTTCCAAAGGTGAACTGCCTCCCTACAGAGGAGGTATGAGCTGGTTCCCCCCTGTTTGTTGATGTAAAACATAGCTACTTGGTTGTCCATCTGGATGAGCATTACCTGGCCCACCAGGTGGGCCTGAAACACCCAAAGGGCATTCATTACAGCCCGGAGTTCCAGGCGGTCGATTTGGAGGGTACATTCCTCCTGAGTCCACGTGCCCTGCGACTGTAGACTGTCGCAGAGGGCTTCCCAGCCGAGCTTGAAGACGTCCATGGTTAGAAAATGTTGTATCAGTGGGGCCTGGAAAGGTAGGCCGGTCATGAGATTTAGTCAGCTCCGCCACCAGACAAGAGAAGCCACCAGGGACTGGGTGATCCAGACTCGATCGTCCAGTTGGTCTGTGGCTTGAGTCCATTGAGAGCCGAGGGTCAACTGGGCATGATGCATCCAGAGATGTGCCTGCGCAGTTATGTGAACCATTGAGGCCATGTGTCCTAACAGGTGCAGCAGGAGATGGGCGGATGCCGATGAGGAGCCCTGCACCTCCTTCGCTAGGGTTACCAGATGCTGTGCCCGATCTAGAGGGAGGAAGGTCTGACCTGGATTGAGTTCAGAAGGGCTCCTATGAACTCCAGGCATTAGGTCGGGTGCAGATGTGACTTTGGGAACTTGATCACGAACCCCAGATGCTACAGCACCCTTATAGCATGGCGGACCACATGACATACCTCCTCTGGTGAGCCTGCCTTTATAAACCAGTCATCCAGATAGGGGAACGTGAAAACTCCCAGTAAGCGGAGGTGAGCAATGACAATCGCCAGGCACATGGTAAACAACCTGGGGTAGAGGAGAGATGAGAGGGGAGCACCCTGTACTGGTAGTGGCAACCTCCAATGATAAAGAGGAGGTACTGATGGTGCCAGGGATGGATCAGGATGTAGGTATAGGCATCTTATGTTTATGTTTATTGAATTTGATATACCGCTGAGGAAAATACATCGCAGCGGTTTACATAGTAGAATTAAATTAGGAAAAGAAAAGGAAGTTACAATGTAAGACAGGAAAGCAAAAGAGCAGAATCATACAACAGGACGTGATGGGGAAGGGAGGAGGATAGAGCAGAGTGGATCACACAAAAGGATTGGGGAGGTCAAAGGCACGGGCAAAGAGGTGAGTCTTGAGGTTTTTTTTGAAGGTGGAATGTTCGGGTTCAAGTCTGATAGAGGAGGGCAGGGAGTTCCATAAAGCGGGTGCCAGGAAGAAAAATGCAGATGCACGAGTGGACTGAAGTCGAGCAGAGGAGGGTGAGGGAAGATAGAGGCGGTTAAGATGGAGAGAACGGAGGGAACGGGCGGGGGCGTGCAGATGTACGAGATTAGACAGGTACTGGGGTGTACGGGTGTAGATGACTCGATGAAGAATTACCAGAATTTTATAGTGGATACGGGGCTGAATAGGCAACCAGTGTAGATGGATGAGGAGGGGTGTGATGTGATCACGGATGGAGGCATGAGAGATCAGACGAGCTGCTGTGTTTTGTATAAGTTGAAGACGGCGGAGGTGGACATTAGGGAGACCGGCTAAGACAGAGTTACAGAAATCAAGGCGGGACATGACGAGTGAAAGGAGGAGAGTGGTGAGGGCTAAGGGGGAGAGGAAAGGTTGAATGGCCCGGATTTGGCGAAGATAAAAGAAGGAAAGCCGAGAGATATGTGCAATATGATCACGGAAGGTTAGTGTAGAATCGAAAAGAACGCCAAGGTAACGGAGAGAGGAGACTATGGGAACCGGGGAACCAGAGAAAGAAGGGGAAAGCGTGGGTGGAGAAGCATCCCGAGTGAACCACATAGCAAGAGTTTTGGTGAGGTTGAGGTGTAAACAGTGTGTAGTGAGCCAGTTGGCGACAGCAGTAAGACAAGTGTTGAGAGGGGAGAGATCAGGTGAGAGGGGAGAGGTGTGATAAAGGAGAAGTAAATCATCAGCGTAGTAGTAAGCAGATATCCCGTGTTGTTGGACTAGGAGGGCAAGAGGTGTGAGAAAGATATTGAAGAGGAGGGGTGCTAAGACTGAACCTTGAGGGACCCCACAGAGGAGGGGGGTAGGCTTAGAAGTAGTAGAGGAAGAGGGGGCAGAGGAAGAGCGGACGGAAAAGGACCGGGAGTGAAGAAAGGAATGAAACCAGTGAAGAACAGTACTGCAAAGACCTGCATCACGGAGACGGGCAAGGAGGAGGGAGTGATCAACAAGGTCGAAAGCGGCTGATAGATCAAGGGAAACCGCCACCGAAAGGTCACCCCGATCGTGAGCAGAGTGGAGTTCATTTAAGAAGCCTAAGAGAACTGTTTCAACACTGTGACCGGGTCTGAAGCCTGATTGACGGGGGTGTAGAAAGTGAGTAGAATCTGTCAGACGGCTGCCTAGGGTGAGAACTTACACAATCTTGACGATGCATATATTCATATGATTCTTGCAAGGTATTGTGGGTATTGTAGTTCATTCACTCCCAAACACAGCTGATGACAATAATTTGAGTTGTGAAACCAAGTGGTAAGATCAATAAAATACTTCTTTTATTGATGGGGTTTAATTCACCCAGCACATGTATGCTTGATAGCACTATAAATGAGGTTACTTGCTTGCAGTGTTTAAAATGGATAACAAAAAGTCACAAAGTAAACCAGAAAACAACCTTCAGCTTGTCAGGCAATTAGCTAATGTTTTCTTAGCAAATAATTACCAAATACAAAGGCACAAAGTAAAGAATAAACTTTGCTGGTTAGGTTAACTTCTGCTTATTTTTCCACGCCGATCTCAGCAGTGATTCTCCCTTGCTCACACACACAATCAGGTGCAGCCCTAATTACTATCGATGGACCAGCTGAAAGCCTTTAGCTGGCTGGCTGCTACTGTGTGAGCCCAAATCCTGCTTTAAGAGCTGTTTGCAGTGGAAATAAAGAACAAAGTTAGGTTTCTTTGTGATGGCTGATGTGTTTGCTCAGAGAAAGCTAGCAATAGCATTTAGATAGAGAACAGTCCATATAAACTGTACTTTCATCTGCTGTATCAATCAGCATAGGGTCATTATCATACATTGGCACAGACGAGTCTTTCATTAAGGCACTATCATGAGAATGCTCATTCCCTTGCTGCCATTCTCTATTATAGATAGGGTCTGGATCAGTGTTCATACCTGAGGCCTCTCCTGCTATCATTATTTCTCTCTGTATAGCCTGGCCAATATGTAATCCAATTCTGATGTCCAGCCTTCCAATCTTGATCCCTGGACACTGGATCTTCTCTCACATACCTTCTGGCCTTGGTCTGAAAGTCCCTTCCACATGCAGTCTTCTCTCTTCCAGGTAGCCACTGGTGATTCCTATCTCTGCCACTCCATTCCTCTGGCTGAATCCAGTCCAATGGACTCTGCTGGCTTTTGGAATACCTCCCAGTATGAGTACTGCCTTGGAATCTCCCAGACCTTCCAATGGCCTTTCTTCTCTTCCTTCCAGAGAGTTTCCTTCTCTCTCTATCTGCGTGGCTTTTGCTGAAGCTGTTCTTCAAACTGTTGCTGAAACTGTTTCCTGAAGAATAAGCTCTATTCTTATCCTGTTCTAATGTGTGCTGCTCCCTAACACAGCGCAGCTGTCTTGAATCAGGCCCTGCCCTTTGAGATGAGTGCTTAGGGATTACCTCATAGCTCTCTTGATTGCACACACATTTTCTCACTTCAGCCCCTCTCATGGCTGCTGGAAACCTGGTGCATTCTGGACTGGTAGTCTTTTATGTGAAAACTCTGTTTTCTCACTTCTACCAGAACTGACAGGTTGCTTGTTCAGAGTCACATCATCTTTTCTATAGCTCCTACCTGAGCTATGATAAGCTTCCTTATCACAAATCAAGGAAGGAGGATAGCTGGGAGAAGACAACTTTCTCGAGGATCTTAGATAAAAAAGGAAGGTTAGAGACGGGGCGATAATGTGCGGGTACAAGTAGGTCAAGTGAGGGCTTTTTTAGGATAGGACGAACCAGGGCGTGCTTCCAAGGTTGGGGGAAAATACCAGAAGAAAGGCTTGAGTTAATTAGTGTAAGAGCTGGGGGAAGAAGGGCCAGGGAGGGAATGAGGAGCCAGGAGGATGGAAATAGGGTCAAGGGTACAGGAAGTCTTCTTGGAAGAAGAAAGTACTGCAAGGAGCTCTGGAGGGGTGAGTGGATGGAAAGAGTGCCAGGTGTGAGACAATTGGGAAAGAGGTGGAGGAGAGCAGGGAGGGGGACTAGAAATTGGGGGAGGGCAGAAAGGGAGGGAGTGCCGAAGATCGGTTACTTTGGTGCTGAAGTAAGTTGCCAGTTGAGAGGGGGTAGGTGAAGGAGCAGGAAGGGAAGGGGAGGTGTGAGACTGGAGAGAGGTAAGGGAGCGAAGGACAGAATAAAGGTGACGGGTCTGGTTTGGTGCAGAAGAGATAGCGGTAGAGTAATAGTTTTGTTTGGCTTCGTGGACCTGGGATCTGTAATAGGAGTGAGCAGAGCGGAAGCGGGAAAGGGAGAGTGAGGAAGGAGCCTTGCGCCATCGGCGTTCTGCACGACGGAGTTGAGATCGGAGAAGGAGGAGACCGGGATGAAACCAGGGCTGGGAGGGGCGAGGTTTAGATGACCGAGGGCGGAGAGGTGCAATCAGATCCAAGGCTGATGAAAGGGAGGAGGACCAGGTGGAGGCCTGAGAGGAAGGGGAGAGAAGGGGGAAATCAGCTGGGAGCAGTTCAGACGCGGGAGGGAAGTGTTGTGGAGTTTCTGAGGAGATATGCCGAGTATAGGGAATCGCAGGGGGGGGGAGAGTGAGAGGATTTGGAGGAGGGGGAGTTGGAGGGCGAAATGGGGGGAAGAGAAAAGGCATTGAAAGGTAATGCAGAGATGGTCAGTCCAAGGGAGGGGAAAAGCATGGAAGGACTGCAGAAGGTAAAAGGAGGTAGAGAGAGAGAGAAGAAGATCAAGGGTATAGCCAGCGGAGTGAGTCGGAAAGGAGATATGCTGAAGAAGGGACAGATCATGTAGGAGAGAAGTGAAGGAGTGGTCCCTGATAGAGACAGGGGGAGCAAGATGCAGATTGAAATCTCCAGTGATAATCAGTTGAGGGTAGGCTAAGGACAGATCGGTGATTGAAGAAAGAAGGAGATCCCATAGATCGGGGCGGAGGGCTGGAGGAGCATAGAGAAGGAGCAGGTGCAAAGGGGGGGTGTAATGGAATTTCAGGAGCAAAGCTTCTGGGTAGCGCAAGAGGGGGGAGGTAAGGGATGTGAAGGGGATGGAAGAGTGGAAGAGAGCCGCTACACCACCGCCTGAGCGGCCGAGACGAGGGGTAGAGACGCCAGTAAAATCTGGTGGAAAACAACGGGCTAGGAGCGCGTCTTCCCCCTCTTTTAACCAGGTTTCGGTTAGAAGTAAGATGTCAAGGGAATTGTGAGAAACAAGGTCGGAAATAAGAAGTGTCTTGGAGTGAAGGGAGCGGCAATTAAGGAGACCAAAACGGAGAGAAACAGGTGATGACCGGGATGAAGAGGGGTGAGGAAGGGAACTAGGGGATAGTGAGCTGGGCAGGCACAGGAGAAGATTTGAAATGGAGCGGAAAGCAGAGCCGTGACAGGTGTGCAAACGGGTAAGGGGGAGAGGTCGGTTGCCCCAATGCACCGGGATAGGAGGCATAGGGGAAGAGAAGTTGCAGACAGTAATTGGCGAAAGTGGGGTGCCAGCAAGGGGCAGTGAACTTACCGGAGCAGTAGTGGAGTGAACCAGTGAGGAAATCCACAGAACCCGAAGAGGGCCGAGTAGGGCCAAACCAGTAATCAGACAGATCGCAGAAAGGACTGAGAGGTGCGCCCTACATAGCATAGCCAATCATTTCGGAGGAGATAGGGCAGCAATGTCCCAAGGGATAAACATTTTGAACTTCTCCATGACCAGAAGGTTGTTGGGTCCCACAAATGCAGATGGGTCAAAAGCCGCTTGTCTTTTTTGGGACATGGAAATACTGGGAGTAGAACCCCTTGCCTCAGAAGAGAAGAGGTACTGGTTCCACTGCCTGATCCTCAAGTAAGGACTCAAGTTCCTTCTGTAGGAGCTCCCTGTGCAGGAAGGTCATGAGAAATTCCCCTGGAAAAAAGGGAGGAGGCGTCTGGTCAAAGTGCAGAAGATAACCTTTGCGCATCAACTGCAGAACCCATGGTCGATGGTCATACCCAGCCAGATATGAGCTTTTGTCAGTTAAGTTACTACTACACTGAGGTCCCAAGATACTGCAGAAGGCTTGGGAGACCTCCTGAGAAGCAAGACCACATGAAGCAAAAACTAAAGGCTGTAGGGAGATGGTGCTGTCTACATGATGGTGGGAGGTGCTGACTGCATTCAGATAAACCCTTACATAGTTGGTTTTCAAACCAGACTCAGAAAAATGTAGAAGGTATTCAAGCAGATCCTGTCCCTCACACCAGATAGAAAACCTTCTCTATTTGAAGCTATGAGACCTGCATGTCGAATCTCTATTGGAAGCCAAAAGAACGGCACTAACATAACTGGCAGGATGAGACCAAACAAAGTTGGCCTCTCAGCATCCAAGCTATGAGAGCTAGTGACTTGATGTTGGGACGCAAAAGAGTCCCCAAATCCGGTGTAATATGGGTTGGTGAGTTGCCCAGACAAACAGGGCCTCAGAAAGTCTTGAAGGACTACAAAAGGGGACTGCTATTTCTGGAGAAAGATCTGCAATTGTAAGTATTTACTTCTGGGAATTTTTCTAAATCTTGGGGAAAAAGGAATTCTTTAGATTAAAGCTGATTAATCTGTGAACCCAGTGTATTTGTTAAATCAGTCAGAGCCAAGTAGCAGCAAAGAGCTTTAATTTAAATCAAATCAGAATATAACTTTTCATAAAAGGCAAAACAGGGTCAGTATTCCTTGAGCAACAAATTATTTCTAGAGACCTTTACAAAGAGGCCTTCGACATAGGGGGCAAAAGACCCGTGAATTTATATACCGCTTTGACCCGGTGAAAAGCGGTATATAAATACAGCTAAATAAATAAAATAAATAAATAAATAGATGTTAAAGACAGGTGGCAGATCAAAGGGCCATTTTGAAAGTCTCCCTCTATCCAAGCAAGGACTGTGTTAATCACCCAGGAATTTGGTCACAGCTTACTTCAGAAGCACAGGCATAAATAGTTCAACCAGAGTTCTGTGATTCTCAGTCTTGAAGGACTACAATATGATTGAGATGTTTAAATACCTCTGTGGCATAAATGTTCAGGGAGAGAGCCTCTTTCAATTGAAAGCAAGTTCTGCTACGAGGGGACATGGGATGAGGGTGAAAGGAGATAGATTCAGGAGTGATATGTGGAAATATTTTTTTACGGAAAGAGTAGTGGATCGATGGAATAGTCTCCCAGTGGAGGTGGTAGAGATGAGGACAGTAACTGAATTCAAAAAAGCATGGGACAAACACAGAGGATCTCTAAAGGTAAAAAGGCCCAGGGATCTGTCCTTGGCCCGATTCTTTTTAACATCTTTGTTAGTGATATAGCGGAAGGGCTGTCGGGTAAGGTTTGCCTCTTTGCAGATGATACCAAAATCTGCAATAGAGTAGACACCCAGGAAGGTGTAGATAACATGAGGAGGGATCTAGCTAAGCTTGAAGAATGGTCTAGAATTTGGCAGCTGGGATTTAATGTTAAAAAAAGATGTAAGGTCATGCATTTGGGCTGCAGCAATCCAAGGGAGCAATACAGTGTAGGAGGTGAAGTACTTTTGTCCACTAAAGAAGAGCGGGACCTAGGCGTGGTTGTGTCTGATGATCTTAAAGTAGCTAAACAGGTAGAAAAGGCGACAGCAAAAGCTAGAAGGATGCTTGGGTGCATACGGAGAGGAATGGCTAGCAGAAAAAAGGAGGTGATAATGCCTCTGTATAAGTCTTTGGTGCGACCTCATTTGGAGTATGGTGTGCAATTCTGGAGACCGCACCTTCAAAAGGATGTGAACAGGATGGAGTCAGTGCAGAGGGTGGTTACTAAAATGATTAGTGGTCTTCATTATAAAGCATATGAGGACAGACTGAAGGATCTTAATATGTACACCTTAGAGGAAAGGCGGGATAGAGGTGATATGATTGAGATGTTTAAATACCTCCGTGGCATAAATGTTCAGGGAGAGAGCCTCTTTCAATTGAAAGCAAGTTCTGCTATGAGGGGACATGGGATGAGGGTGAAGGGAGATAGATTCAGGAGTGATATGCGGAAATATTTCTTTACGGAAAGAGTAGTGGATCCATGGAATAGTCTCCCAGTGGAGGTGGTAGAGATGAGGACAACAACTGAATTCAAAAAAGCATGGGACCAATACAGAGGATCTCTAAAGGTAAAAAGTGGACTGTTGTAGTTGTTGATATGGAAGGTGTCACACTTCAGCACCCTCTGGTATATATAGGCGGTTGCCTAGGAGGGGTTGGCATGTGATGCATAGGGGAATACATATTTATAAACCTTCTAAGTGCTGCAGCCTGGTATCCGTTGTAGTTGTGGTCCAAGTAAATACAGCAAAGGCTTCTGTGGGTTTAACAATAACTTTATTGCCGCACAGGAGTTTGGTGAACTACTTCCCCAAACACAGACAAAAGATGGTGCTACGCAATTGTGTCAAATAAAAGTCCAAGAATCCCCTGATGCTTCTCAGGTACAAACTCAAAGCAAAACATTCAGCTTTCAAACTTCCTTCAGCTTCAACTACAACAGCTGTTTCTCTCCATTGGCATTGCTTTCATATACATGCTTTAAACATAGGAAAACTTCCACAGCCTTGTACTTCTCTTCACAGCTGAATTAATTAGGCTTGAGTTTCCCACAGGCAGAACGCTGCCTTTCTCCGTGGAAACTCTGGTTATAGCAAATAGGCTGTCTCAGCACTTCTATAGGATATCTTTGTACAGCTTCCACTCCTTTTACAGGATACACTTATATGGCTTTCACTCCTTATAACAAACCCCACAGTCCATAGCTGATCCACTGCTATCACTTAATGGTGCATCAGTTTGCATGTCCTCCAGCTCTGGGTCTGATATTTATTTATTTATTTATTTTATTTTATAACTTTTATATACCGCGCTATTTGTTATCAGTGCGGTTTACATACAACAAGGGTGCACAGTCAGAAGTCTGTTCTGTGCTTACATTGTAACAGGAGTTTATGTCCTTAAGACCTGGGTTAAGGGAGTCTACAGACTGCCACTGCTTAATTAGTGCTTTAAGCTGCTTCCGTTTGTTATCTCTAAAATATCTAGGCACTTGCAAGGATTCCAAATCACCAGCACCTTTTAAAACATCACAAAAAGGGCTCACCTTCTTTCTGGTCTGCCTAGTATGTGCTTTCTGGTTGAGAGGCAAATATTTCCCTTGATACTGCTTCACTGGTTCTTTTAACACAGCGTGCTCTTCAGAGTCTAACTCTTGCCCGTGTCTGTGCTGCCTGCAATTAGTAACATGCTGAAAGGCACCTGGGCTATACTCAGAGCTAGAGCTCCTGTCACGTTCTCTGTAGTATGAAAACTTTTGCAGTCTTTTGAATGGGACTTTCTCTCTCTTCCCAATCTCTCCTTTATAATTCTGGCTTTGAGAGAAGATTCCAGAGAACTACTCCTATCCCTTCCAGGCAAGGTATCTGACCTTTTCCCCTGAGGTTTAAAATAGTCTCTGACCTGTTTTGTTTGCTGTGCAGCTCACGGTAGTTCCTTCCTGGAAGCTTTTTCAGACGGCACTCCTGAGACCTGGCTGTCTCCCTGCAGTCTGGCCAGCAACTCCCCAAGCACCTTGTGCCAACCGGGTACCGGTTGCTCTTGGCTTTGCTTCTCCTGGTCCCCAGATCTCTCCCTGGATCTGACTCTCCTGGACCTTCCTGGAACTGCTCTCTTTCTCCTTGCTGCTCATGGAACTCCACGTAGTGTTCTCTCTCTCCAACTCCCTCTCGTTCCTCTGCCAGTTCTTTCTGACTAACAGTTGATTCCTGGTTATGTGAACAGGGCTGCCCTATCAGGTGTGACTCCGCCCCTTTTCCTCCCACGTCAGCTCCCTGGGTTTGGCTCTCTTTCTGCTTTCCTGTGCAGAACAGCTTTCAGGGCTGAATCCTTAACCCTTTCCTGACCCGGTTTACTGACAGCTTCTGAGGACAAAAAGTGTTTTAAACCCCTATTTTTAGGTTCTGCAACCTCTGCCTTGTCACAAAGGACAGACTAGATAGGCCATGTGGTCTTTTTCTGTCATCATGTTTCTATGTTTCTAGGTCTAAGGAGCATAGCCAATCTCCCTGCTGGAGGTAGGGCAGCAGTATCCCAAGGGTAAGCATCTTGAACGTTTCCCTCTCCACAAATTTGTTTAGGTTTTGCAAGTCTAGGATAGGCCGGAGGCCTCCTGTCCTTTTTGGTACCAGGAAGTACCTGGAGTAGAAGCCTTGCCCTTTCAGGTGGTGAGGCACTGGTTCCACCGCCTGTTCCTTTAAAAGACCTGCCAACTCCTGAAGGAGGAGGTTTCTGTGCAGAGGGAGTCTTGGAGGCTCCCCTGGAAAATAGGAGGGGGATATCTGGTGGAAGTGGAGCAAGTAGCCCTTCTGGACTATGCTGAATACCCAGGTATCTCCTGGGATGGCTGGCCATCTGTAGGCGTACAGGGTCAGCCGACCTCCTGTTCTGAGTGGAGCCAGCTGTGGAGAAGAGGCTATGCTGTGGGAGTCAAAACCCCGTTCCCTGCTGTGCAGGAGCCGGAGCTGGCGGCTTGGGGGTCTTTTGCCTACGGGGCCCATGCCCCTGCCCCTTGGCCTGCTGGCCCTGATGGGGAGCTGGAGAGGCCTGGTATTGAGGGCAGGATTTGTAGGTAGCACCCTTCCTCGGGAAAAAGGGCTTCTTCCCCGAACCCTTCTTTTTCTGAGAAGGGGCAGAAGTCTTACTGGACAGCCTTGTCCTGGTGAGAGTCTCAGTCTCAATTTCCGCAGCCTTTTCAGTCATGGGCTTACCGAAAAGGTTTTCACCTCGGCAAGGGACATCGACCAACTTGTCCTGCACCCATGGCTCCAGATCTGTTTACTGTAGCCAGGCCTGACAGCGTGCACCGATGCCGGCCGCGGATACCCGGGCCGAAGCCTCAAAGCCATCATAGGCTGCTTGAGATATAAACTTCGAGCACTCTCGAATCCCTGTTGACAAGGCCTTAAACCTCTGCAAAGGTTCCTCGGTTAGGCCAGCTGAGAACCCGGCAATCTCCTTTGCCAGGTCTCGTAGGTACATGCCCATGTACAGCTGGTAGGTCTGGACACGGCAAGATAGATAGCAGAGAGCCCTGGAAGCACTTTCTACCGAGGGCATCCAGGTTCCAGGCCTCCTGGCTGGGGGGCACCAAGGAGTGCATCTTCTGACTCTTTAGACGGTGCATGGCCGATTCCACAACCATGGAGTGGTGCGGTAGGGGGGGACCGTCTCCGAGGCTCAGACTCCGGTGAGTCTGAAGGGATGCACCGGGTCCGGAAGGTGTCCGGGGACTCCGTCTCCCACTCCGACTCCTCCGAGGAGGAATTGAGTGGTTCCATGTGGGCCTCGGTGCCACCTGCCCCGACGCCGAGGGTATCGGTGTCAATGACCTTGGCTCCTCACGGGAGGTCGAGGGGGACCTTGACCGAGGATCGACTCGAGACTTCATCGACTCGAGGATCAGCTCGGTCTCCGGGGTCGACTTAGATGTCGAGGTCCCAGTGGTCGGGGCAGATGCACTGGTCAGGCCGGAGATCAGCACCCGCTGCTGTTCCATGAAGGCAGCCAAGCTGCTGTCCAAGGCCGTCAACCTGAGTCCAAGCTCAGGAGACTCAGCAGCCCACAACTCGGGCCTGACGCCCGTCAGCTCCCCCGGAGGAGAGTCCACGAGGACAACTTCACTTACGTGACTCGGGGATTCCGGCTCCACACGAGGTAGCTTGGAAGGCCTCTCCGACTCCGAAAGCCCGGGGCAGCGGTCAGGGCTATGCGACCTGGCCCTCGAGGAACCAGGAGCCTCCACCGATGCCGCCCTCACGAGCTTTTTCTTCCTTCTGTGCTCCCGGGAGGGAGACTCCCTTTCAGAGGAACCCCGACGGCGCTCGGGGTCGGACTCCTGAGATGTCGAGGTCTCTGACAAAGTCCGGGCCCAACCGCCCGCCAAGTCAGAGAAAATTCGCTCACGTTGATGCTGACGACTCCGAAGCGCCTTCGATGACATTTTGCCGCACAGGCCACGGGCCAGCGGGTCATGATCAGGCCCGAGGCATTGGAGGCAGCAGTCATGTGTGTCAGTGAGAGACATAGGTTTCTTGCACCGATCACACTTTTTGAACCCGCTGGCAGCCATCGGGGGGAAAAGGGCACCTGCAAGGTCAAAAGACCGGGCTGCCAGTGAAAACACAAAAAGAGCGCGAACGCTAGTCACGAAGGACAAAAAACGAAAATCAAAACTCCGGACTCGATACCGGTGTACCGAGCCCAGGCTGGAAGGGGAACCGGCGTCGAACCGGATAAGACATGCGAAAATCACAGAAAAAAATCAACTTTTCCCGGGTGACACGAACTCACGTCCGTCGGGCTCCGTGGAAAAAGAAAGACTGAGCAAGATGGCACCCTTGGGCGGGAAGGGGACCACGCAGGCACGCTGCATTCCCAAAGGCTTTCTTTGAAAGCTGGGGAAATGCTCCGCACGGGGGCTCCGTCGGCGCCGACGTCACCCATATGCGAGGACTGACTTCCTGCTTGGTCCTGGAGAAAAAGGATATAGCGTTATTAGAAAGGTTACAGAAAAGAGCCACCAAAATCATAAAGGATACCCCTATGAAGAGGTTAAAAAGGTTAGGGCCTGGAAAAGAGACGGCTGAGAGGAGATATGATAGAGGTCTTTAGATTAATGAATGGAATGGAACGGGTAAACGTAGCTCAATTGTTTACATCATCAGAATATAGAAAGACTAGGAGGCATGCAAAGAAGCTACAGGGTAACCTATTTAAGACTAATAAGAGAAAATATTTTTTTCACTCAACGTGTAATCAAACTCTGGAATTTGTTACTGAAGGATGTAGTAAAAGCTGTTAGTGTAGCTGGTTTTAAAAAAGGTTTGGACAAGTTCCTGGAGGAAAGGTCCATAAACTATTATTAAAAGGGACCCTGGATATCACTGCTTGACCCAATATAAACATTGTGGAATCTGTGACCTTTGGAGAAACTGTTAGGTACTTATGACCTAGAATGGCCACTGTTGGAAACAGGGATATTGGGCTTGATGGACCTCGGTCTGTCCCAGTATGGCATATCTTATATTCTTATTTTCTTAGAAGGAAACCATGGCTGTCTGGGCCAACAAAGGGCTATGAGTGTCATCATGCCTCCACTGTCCTGGAGTTTCATCAGAGTTTTTCCAATCAGAGAAATAGGAGGATATGAGTACGGAAGACCCTCACCCCAGTTGAGAAGAAAGACATCCAAGGCTAATTAGCCTTTTGCTCTTACTCTGGAGCAGAACTGAGGCACTTGCCTGTACCAAGGAGTAGTGAAAAAAATCTATTGATGGGGTGCCCCACGGTAGTCCTGTAAAATGGTCTGAAGTATTTCCTGATCCAGGGTTCATTCATGAGGTTGAAGGACACAGCTCAGTCTGTTTGCCAGAGCATTGTCCTTGCCAGGTACTTAAGTGGCTCAGAACATCATCCCTTGTGAGATGGTGAAGTTCCACATCCTGACTGTTTCCCAACATAGTAGATATGAATCTGTTCCTCCCAGCTTGTTGATGTAGTACACTGTAACCTGATTGTCCATTTTGATCATGATAATTTCATTGGCTATATGATTTCTGAAAGCCTTTAGCACTGCTCTCTGTTCCAGGAAATTGATTTTCCAGAGTTTCTCCTGGCTGGACCAGAGATCATGAGTGTGGAACCCATCTATATGAGCTCACCAGCCCAGTCTGGATGGATTTGTTATCAGTAACCTTTGATAGGGAGGAATTTGAAAAGGGCAATCTCTTGCCAGTTTGGAATGATCCTTCCACCAGATGAGAGTCCCGGAGCAGAGAAGTGACAAGAGATGATGTGAGTGGATTGCATCCACTGCATGCTCAGGGGACACAGACTGTCAGATGCCAAAGGAGTTACATGGACTGTTGAAGCCATGTGGCCCAACATTCTCAACATAATTCTCACTGCCATCTACTCACTCCTTTGAACAGTTGTGGTCAACATTATTGGCACCCTTGCAATTCAACCCTTTAATGTCTAATATCTCCTTAAAAAAGTGTCTGTTTTGCTGCCTTAGGAACTGGAGACTTGGAACGTATTAAAGGAATCATGGAGTCAAAGGGCTACCAAGATATTTTGGAGTGAAATGTGCTACCTAGTGTCAAAAAGCTAGGTCTGAGTTGAAGGTCTGGGTTCTGCAGCAGGACAATGACCCAAAACATACATCCAAAAGTACAAAAGAATGGTTAAAAAGGAATAAATGGACTGTTAAACTGGCCAGCAATGAGTCCTGATCTCAATCCAATCAAGAACCTTCAGAAAGAGCTTGGTAAAAGGAATCCTGGAAACATTCATGAACGGGAACAAATCACAGTTGAAGAGTGGGAGAAACTACCAGCAGACAGATGTATGAAACTTATAGATGGCTACAAGAAATGTTTGGAGGCTGTCACCACTGCCAAGGGTTGTGCAACCAAATAGTAGTGAAGGGTGCCATTAATCCTGTCCATATTTTGTTTTTTTCTGATTAACTTCTATGTCTAAGCTGCACAGATATCTTTTTATTGTATACCTTTGAACATGCTATTAAAATATTATGGCATACAACTGGAATATTTCTAATTATTTCTCAAGATATTTTACACAACATACCTAAAAAGCATAGTTACTCACTTGTAAGAGGTGATCTCTGGGAACAGCAGGAATTTAGTCTTCACATATGGGTGATGTCTGCACCGACGGAGCCCGCACGGGAATGCTCCCCATCGTCCTATAGGAAACTGGGAGTACTCCACTGCGCCTGCGTGACTGCTTTCCTGCTCTTCTGACTCCCTTTCCTCAATTGGGTTTGTAGCTGAGAAGGAAGAGTAAAAATAACCCTACAACTCCAAGGGGAGGAGGATGGGTTGTTGTATTACAAATTACAGATTTCTTTGAATCAGCAAGGAATATTGAACTTTTGAACCATCCCGTATGTGAGGAATCATGCTGAGCCAGCTGTATCTGAATTGTTTACTAGCACGGAGACCAAAGGTGTAGGGAATGACTGACCAGAATTGTTTATTAACTCGGAGAACAAACAAAGGCTGGAGAAGGACTAGTCAGAAATTACTGTTTATGAAAGGTGTATGGCGTGGAGAATAATTGTAGGGAAAATCTCATGTAGGGAGTCATGCTGTCCAGCTGTGACACATTTGTTACAGCCTATAAAAAGAGCTAAAAAATCCAAGACAGGCAGAGAGCTGATGTCCACCTGGGCAGCACATGCCAGAGAATGTGAGGGATCCCAGACTTTTCTCCAGCCTTCGCTGTGACTGTCCCAACTGATGATAAAGGGGCTGCGATGATGTTGGAGTTTGGTGAAACATTGTTCTATTGTCATATCACAGTCTTCACTGTGGCTCTCCCAGCTAATGATAAAGGGGCTGTGATGATGTCAGAGAGTTTGGTGGTGCATTGTTTTATTGCCCTGCAATGATGTCAGGGAGTTTGGAGATGCAATATCAACTGTTGTGTTGTCATTGTAATATCACTAACTCACTAACTTATTGTTATATTGTCTAGCTAATTGTCATATTAAATAGCTTATTAAATACCATGCACGTCTGGCTGTTTGCTCTTGAATTTAACACCCTAGCCAGGCAAATTAGTGACTTCCAGAAACTGCCTTCCATGCCTTTCTATATTGTTGGTAGAAATATGCCTTACAACAGTCGGCTGCCCTCTAGCACTTTCTAAAATCTTATCTAGAGGATGCATGAGATCCACCACCTTCACACAGGCAGGCAAGTTACTGAGCAATCCTCGTGTCCATCAACTACACAACTATCTACATTCCTAATGATCAAATTACCAACAATGATGGCAGTCTTGGAGTTGAGGTGGGGGTTTGGACTTATGCACATAAAATAAACTAGCAAATATTTGTGCACCTAAAAGTGTGTGTACTTTCCATGGAGTAATTTTCAAAGGGAAAGTATGTGTGTACAGTATTTTCCTTTTGAAAATTGGTATAAATTAAGCTCATATCTACCACACAATGACAGAAAATCTTTGTTTTAGCCAGTATTTTTGTTAGAAAAAATAAAAACAGCAATTTAAAAAAAAGCAAACTGCTTCAGCAACCAGTGATACAATCTATATGCTTCATTTATTGGGTATTATTAGAAAATGAACATCAGTTTTATAAAAACATGCATGATTTAGAAAAATTAAAGACAAGTGGTTTGTGAAAAGCACTCTTGGTTCTCGTATCTACACTGTTAGATACTTTAAATTTTTAATTAGAAATTTTAATATCTTCCCTTTATATATTGAAAATGATATTTTTCAAATAAATTATTGTAACAGTAAAAAAAAAGTCTCTCTCACACACTGTGAGCTGGACTGAGGAGGTAGATGAGTTTCTTGCAGTGGTGGGCTGAGGAAGGCCTGGGACTCCTACAGATGCTCTTTGGTGTGCTGAGCGATAGAGACACTAGTTTTTCACTGGCTTTAAGTGACAACAACACCTGGGGAAAAATAGATTTGAAGAAATACGAAAATAAGTTTAGTTTAATAAGTCTCTTGAAGTTAAACATATGAATCCCACCCAAGTAGTATTTCTTCTCCTGTCATGGCCCATATGCATCATTCCCACATTACAATTTATGTTTGCAAGGAATGGAGTGGAGAAGTAGCCTAATGGTTAGAGTACTGGCTTAGGAACTACCAGACAAGGGTTTGATTACCACTAGCACTCCTTGTAGACTTGGACAAGTCACTTATCCCTCCATTGCCTTAGAAAATCCAGGTTATCAATGTCCCTGTTTAATGTACATTACCAAGTTTAAGTTACAATGTAAACTGCTTTGACTGAAATGATAAAGCAGTATAAAAAAACTGTTAAATATAAATAAATGATGATCTCTTCAGTGGAAATTAAGCAATGCACTAAATTTGTTCTTATTGGGGGCAAATTTATAAAGGATTTTTTATACATAAAAATCTTTTTACATGCAAAAAAGGGCACATAAATTAACTCTTGGTATAAGTGCACGCGATGCTAAGAAGGTGCATAGGTTTACATGACCCATGTGTAGGCACATTTAGGAGTGAAATTTGGACAAAGCATGGGCCAGGGTCACGATTTATATGCATAAGGGCTCATTCCATCCCGGACGTAGATCCCCTCTGTACGTCCAGTCTGAGCCAGACGCACAGAGGGGATCGTGATTCTGATCCCAAGGGGCATGTCTAGCCCTGCAGGATTAGAATCACAAACAGTCCTGTATGTGCAGGCTGGGACTGCGATTCAACCCGGCCTGCATGTACAGGACCTTCCCGGCTAACTCAGTCAAGGCTCTTCAATGGAGCCACAGCATCATGTTGCCATGGCACCGTGGCTCCACTGAAGAGCTGCGATGCCGGCCGCAAGACTCCAAAGCTGCAGTCCCCACAGCCCGACCCCCGATCTGGCTTCTTAAGGCCAGGGTTTAGGCTGCGGGGAATGTCTTCAGGCCCCCCCTGCCCCATCCATGCCCCACCCAGACTCCGCCCCTGAGTTGCCTCTTCCCTGCCCCATCTAACTTCCCCACACAACCGGCGGGGAGGTTAGACGCGGTGGGGGTAGGCACAAATAGCCCCCATATTTTACATGCAAACATTTATGTCTGCTCCTAAGCAAGCATACATTTCTGCGGCTTCAATCTAGGTATGATTTCTGCTGTTTTGGCCTTAGTATTTCATAAAGACACATGGAGCCCGATTCCACTAGGGGTACATCCAGGCCAGGCCATCTGGACGGCCCCAAGCAGGATGGGCCCTAACCAGGACGAGCCTTTTAGGATCCGATTCTGCACTGCAGGAACCAGACGTTCCCATGGGTGCAGGATCATGCCCTGGGATGGCCTGGCATGCTCCTGCATGCACAAGAGACGTCCACTCCCACATGCTGGTCCCCCCGCAGAATCGCTGACCCCCTGTCACCCCACCGCCCGACCCTTGGTGGGGCCAGCCGGGCCTGGATTGGGCAGCGGAGATCCACCTTGTGCTGCTTCTGGACATCAGGGGGTTCCCAGGCACAGTCGAGGTCTCTGCAGCTGCTTATTCCACCTCCGTGGTGGAATAAGCAGCATGTCTCACCTCCAGTCACAGGACGTACAGGGCCATGACTTGAATTGGCCCTGTACATCCTGCTTCTCGGCCCACCCCTGCTTTGCCAACACACTGCCCCCTCCCAGCTCTCCCCATACTGCTGCTCTGGCCATGCGGGGAGAGCCTGTGGGGGAATACTAGCCATCCCAGAAGTTGCCTTGCTGAATCAGGGCCATAAGGGTTCTTTTGTTAAAGAGCGTTAGCTGACAACGCGTGTTCTGGCATGTGCTGATTGCGTATTAGGACACATGTTGCCAGCTAGTACAGGGCCATGACAGCGTGGATCGATTCCCGCTTTAACTGTCTAACTCGTGTTAGGGTCATGAGTGGGAGGGATAGGGGTGGAGAATAGAGATGGTGTGCTCCATGCAGTTAGCACTGGGTTCACACTACACTCACTGCATTAGTGCAGGATCACCTAACACCACCTCAATATGAAAAGGAACAGGGCCCCATGTTAACTGCCAGGAAAATGATTTCCACACCTCCGACAGTTAACGCATGGTATTGCACAACACACCTTTAATAAAAGGGTCCCAAAGGTGCTTGATTGGTCAGTTATAAATTATTCTCACTAGATCTAGATGTCATCAGAGACAGGCTGAAGCCAGTCTCGATTTTATCCACTGCATTTAAGAATTGGAGTTCCCGCTTTCTTTAGAGAAAATGGAACTCCAAGACCCACTGATGTAATAGGGGAAATCAAAAGGCAATGAAATGCTGAGCACAAGGAAATCAGTCCCATTCCCTTCTAGAGGTTTATTATGAGGCTCTTTAGTTTTGAGAAATTTGGATTAAACCAGAGAAAAGACCCACTGAACAGGGTGGAGAACAGGTCTGGTCATTAAGGACACAGCTTCTCAGGAGCAGATAACTCCATAATCAAGGAAGCTTGAAAACTCTAGTTTACAGATATGAAGTCCAGTTTCATATAGAGTGTCTAGGTCATTCAGGCCATTCAAAATTTGCAACTAGTTTATAAAAGGCTCACGTACATGGAGCGTTTTGTAAAATATGTATAAGGACATGGAAAAAATATGTAAATTTGGCTGCATGTCCAGCAGGAACAACCCTTTTACAGCAAAACACATAAAAAAGAGCATCATCATTCATAACTTTGTTTATATAAGTAGTGGCATTTACATTTGTAAGTGGTAACTTTTAGAAAACTGCACATACAAAATGAGCCAATTAAGGAGCCATAAAACAAAAGTTAACTTTTTGTTAAATCATAGTGGTTTCCAATGCCAGGGAGGTAAAAACAATTCCACACTCAAGCTTTCCTCCCAACTCCCAGCCCAAAAACGTTTAGACCAAACTTTCAAGCGACTAGAAGCAGGTGCAGATGCTGATGGGGAAGTTGTCCAGCATATACATGTAGCACCATTCTAAAATTTGAAATACACATCTAAATCAGCTTTTTACATGTGTAAATGGGGCCTAATTCTTCTAAAATCATCTCCTCATAGGCTATCAAACTATTGAATGCAGCAGAAGCAATGGCCCTTAATTTAAAGGCATCCCACATGCAAATAGTGGCTTTTAAATGTGCAGATTGCCTACATATGCAAATACAGATTTTAGAAAGCAGCTATTTACACATAGTGATCCACACCATGTAAAGATTGCAAGGAGGCATCGCTTGGGCGTGGAATGGAAGTAGTTTCAGCAAGCCTAAAATATCAATGTGCATTCCCCATTTTACAAAGGGAATACACATGGATATCAAAAATTGAATATGTTGGCATTTACACCTGCCAGAGGCAAACATAATTCCTTGTTGGCAGGGGCAGGTGAAAGGCTAAGCCCAGCACCCCCATCCCCAATCATCCATCCCAACACTGATCCCCCCTTTCCAATATCCCTCCTGACATCATTGATCCCTTCCAATCCCCCCGCCTGATATTCCTGACCCTTATTTGCCAGCTTGATCCCTAGTGATAGTATCACAAGATTACCACTAGCAGTCACAGGTGCCATTTTGAACCCAGGACACTGATGGAGCAGTACTAGGGATCACTCTTGCTCCCCACTAGAGCCAAGAGACCCCTATAAGAGATTGAGATGGGATGGGGGGAGTTTCTCTTGGGAGGGTCAGTTGGGGGATTGTGCCTGTCAGGCAGGTGCTGGGGGTGTTGCAAGGGATATGTGAAGTCTTGGGTAGTATTGGAAGGGGTCAGTCATTTCAGGAGGGGTATTGGAAGGGGTGATGATGTCGAAAGGGGTTTTGGGAGAGGGTAAGTGATGTCAGGGGGAAGATGGTGGGTGGGGACATGTGCTGCTGGCACAAAAGAGGTTTAGAGTGAGTGGGATGGATGCTGTTCAATGCAGCAATTTTTAAAAAAGTGCTCCCATACACATTTGGGGAAAAACTGGATACTTTATTTTCCCCATGTGGAGCTTTTTAAAATTGTTGCTCCCGCTGGACATTGTGAGGCAAAGACCTGCATTTCTGCATGTCCTTTCACATATTTACAAGAGACTCTGCTTTTGGAAAGGTCTTTGTAAAATACAATGGGAATTTTCCATGTCCTGACTTGGAAGTCTTTAATGCATCTGAGAACCTGAAGAAACTGAAAAAGCATAGCTGCTTACCTGTAATGAGGGTTCTCTGTAGACAGACACAGAAGTGGGTGATGACATCTGATGGCACCAACATGAGCTTTTTCGTAGCTCATGAAAATCTGAGCACAGATGGAATTTCCAGCACAGCTGCTACCAGGACCAGCCCATCCACTAGGTGGGTTAGGTGGATGCTAGGGTGGCAGACCTCTGTGGGCGGCACAGTGCTGGTGGCAGGCCATGTACTTTGGCATACATGACCTGCTAACCCCTGTGCACTGAGCCACGCTATCCCATGCTGAGTTGCGCCACCACTTTTGCTGATTCTGGCAGTGAGTAGGCTCGGTGGCAATGGTACGCAGCAGGCCATGTGCTTCGGAACACATGGCCGGTGAGCCTGACGTCAGTACCGGGAAAAATGGTAGAAACCATCATAAAGAATAAAATTACTCAGCATGTAGATAGTCACAACCTAATGGGAGACAGCCAACATGGCTTTAGACAAGGAAGATCTTGTCTTACTAATCTGTTATGTTTTTTGAAGGAGTGAATAAACAGGTGGACAAAGGTGAGTCGGTTGATATTGTGTATCTGGACTTTCAGAAAGCCTTTGACAAGGTCCCTCATCAGAGACTTTTGGCAAAACTAAAGAGTCATAGGATAGGAGGCAGTGTACTATTGTGGATCAGGAACTGGTTAAAAGATAGAAAGCAGAGGGTAGGGCTAAATGGCCAATTTTCCCAATGGAGAAAGGTGAATAGTGGTGTACCCCAGGGATCTGTGCTGGGTCCGCTGCTTTTTGACATATTCATAAATGACCTGGAAAGTGGAATAACGAGTGAGGTAATCAAATTTGCAGATGACACAAAACTATTTAAAGTTGTTAAAACCCAAGAGGATTGTGAAAAATTGCAAGAGGATCTTGATAAATTGGAAGACTGGGCATCAAAATGGCAGATGAAATTTAATGTGGACAAGTGCAAGGTTATGCACCTAGGGAAGAACAACCCAAACTATGGTTACACGATGCAAGGTTCCACATTAGGAACCACAACCCAGGAAAAAGATTTAGGCGTCATTGTGGATACCATGTTAAAATCCTCGGCCCAGTGTGCAGCGGCGGCCAAGAGAGCAAATAGAATGCTAGGTATGATAAGGAAAGGAATGGAAAATAAACAAAAGATATTATAATGCCTCTATATCGTTCCATGGTGAGACCGCACCTTGAATATTGTGTGCAATTCTGGTCGCCGTATCTTAAAAAGGATATAGCGATTTTAGAAAAGGTACAGAGAAGAGCCACCAAAATGGTAAAGGGGATGGAAGGATACTCCTATGAAGAAAGGCTAAAAAGGTTAGGGCTCTTTAACCTGGAAAAGAGGCTGAGGGGAGATATGATAAAAGTCTATAAATTAATGAACGGAGTGGAACGGGTAAACATAGATCGATTGTTTACCTTATCAGAATATAGAAAGACTAGGGGACATGCAATGAAGCTACAGGGTAAACTATTTAAGACTAATAAAGAAAATATTTTTTCACTCAACGTGTAATCAAACTCTGGAATTTGTTACCGGAGGATGTAGTAAAGGCTGTTAGTGTAGCTGGGTTTAAAAAAGGTTTGGACAAGTTCCTGGAGGAAAGGTCCATAAACCATTATTAAGAAGTGACCGAAGATATCAATGCTTGACCCAGTACAAGCATTGTGGAACTTGTGTCTCTTGGGAAAACTGCTAGGTACATATAACCTAGATTGGCCACTGTTGGAAACAGAATACTTGGCTTGATGGACCTTGGTCTGACCCAGTATGGCATATCTTATGTTCTTATGTTCTTATGGCCTGTCGCTGCTGCCGAGCTGAGCCACCCCCCGACCCGGCCAGCAGAATCAGCAGTAGAAGGGGGCAGTGGCATGGCTCACCACAGGGAAGGGGGGAGGGCAGCATGGTTTGGCACACAGGGTGGGGGGGGGGGGAAGAGCGACACTGCTGGGGCTTTTGCAGGGATGTTACAATCAGCCTGACATCAGTACTGGGAAAAATGGTAGAAACCATTATAAAGAATAAAATTACTGAACGTTTAGATAGTCATGATTTAATGGGAGAAAGCCAATATAGATTTAGCCAAGGAAAACCTTGTCTTACTAATCTGTCATATTTTTTGAAGGTGTGAATAAACAGGTAGATAAAGGTGAGCTGGTTGATATAGTGTATCTGTATATTCGGAAAGCCTTTGACAAGGTCCCTCATGAGAGACTCTTGGTGAAATTAAAAAGTCATGGGATAGGAACTGGTTAAAAGATAGATAGCAGAGAGTAGGGCTAAATGGCCAATTTTCTCAATGGAGAAAGGTGAATAGTGCAGTACCCCAGGGATCTGTGTTGGGCCCTCTGCTTTTTAGCATATTCATAATGACCTGGAAATGGGAATTGAAAGTGAGGTGATCAAATTTGCAGATGACTCAAAATTTTCAAAGCTATTAAAACACAAGAGGATTGTGAAAAATTTCAAGAGGACCTTGATAAATTAGAAGACTGGATCTCCAAATGGCAGATGAAATTTAATGTGGACAAGTGCAAAGTTATGCACCAAGAAAAGAACAACCCAAACTACGGTTGTATGATGCAAAGTTCCATATTAGGAACCACCACCCAGAAAAAAGATTTAGGCGTCATTGTGGATAATATGTTGAAAACCCTCCATCCAGTGGCAGCGGTGGCAAAGAAATCAAATAGAATGCTAGGAATCATAAGAAAAGAAATGGAGACTAAAACCAAGGATCATTCCGTGGTGCAACCGCATCTTGTATATTGTGTTCAATTCTGGTCGACGTATCTTAAAAAGGATATAGCAAAATTAGAAAAAGTACAGAGAACAGCCACCAAAATGGTAAAGGGGATGGAATGATATCTCTGTGAGGAAAGGCTTAAAAGGTTAGATTCTCTTCAACTTGGAAAAGAGAAGGCTGAGAGGAGATATGATAGAAGTCTATAAATTAATGAATGGAGTGGAACGGGTAAATGTAGATCGTTATTTACTCCATCAAAAAGTAGAAAGATTAGGGGACATGCTATGAAGCTACAATGTAGTCCATTTAAGACTAACAAGAGAAAGCGTAGTTACTCACCTGAAACAGGTGTCCTCCGGGGACAGCAGGAATCAGTCCTAGATATGGGTGATGTCGATGCCGAAATAGCCCTGCACAGAAGCTTCTCCCCAGTTTTCAAAGAAAGCCTTTGGGAGATATACCCCGCCCAAGAGTGTTATCTTGCCTCAGTCAAATGACATAGCTAAAGATGGCAAAAATGATAAAGAAGCAACTTCACGGGGAGGAGAAAGGGTTGTGAAGACTGATTCCTGCTGTCCCTGGAGACCACCTGTTACAGGTGAGTAACTATGCTTTCTCTGGGAACAAACAGGAAGTCAGTCCTCTCATATGGGAGTCCCTAGCTACAGGCTACCGAAAAACCTGAAGAAATGGCATGGGTGACCACGAAAACGTGAGCCCTCAGCAGCAGCAAGTGAATCTTAAGGAGACAGACTCTGAAGAGACTCAAGTGTCCAGGGAGAACTAGTGCTCCGGGAGCCTGAAGAGTCGGAGGGCAGGAGTTGCCTTCACCCCGAACAGATGATGGAGTACAGCCTGGGTTAACTTGCCGTTCTGCACATCACACTGAGAATCTGTGCCATTTGAAGGCGTAGGCCTGTCTCATGGAGACCCTACAGAAGACCAGGAGGACCTCCTCTATCTCCCTTTAAAGATTGAATGGGGCCAAGGCTACCCTTTCAGCAGCCAAGCCGTTAGGGGAACCAGGGCCGCCAAGGACAAGCGGAGAAGCAGCGGGAACCATTGATGTCTTGGCAATCAGTGGCGTGGGCTGGAAGGCATAGAGAAGGCCCCCCGTGCACGGGATGAGGAATGCATCTGCTGTCACATGTGAGAGGTGTGGTTGGTGGAAGCAGAAGCGGGACATCTGTGTGGGTCAGACTCAAGAAGAGGCCCATCAGCGGAACTCCCAGAGTTGGTAGAGCCAAGAGACTACCCTGGGGTCCAGCCGTCACTCGTGTGGTTGGAGAACCCAGCTCAGTTTGTCCACTAGGGCATTCAGCTGGTCTGGCAGATACACCGCCCAGAGAAGCATCCCACTGCAGAACACAAAAGAGCAGAGAGCCACTGCCTCCTGACAAGAGAGCATAGAACCCTGTGCCCCCCTGCTTATTCATGTACAGCATCACCACCTGATTGTCCGTTTGGACTAGCACTGACTGGTGCTTAGGAGGTGGCGAAAGGTTCGGAGCGCCAGGAATATGGACTGAAGCTCCAGCAGGTTGATCTGCAGTTGGCTCTCTGACTGCAACCAGCTGCCCTGAGTGCAGATATCTTCGCAGTGTGCACCCCAAACCAGCAGGAAGGTGTCTGTGGTGAGGACCCTCTGGGGATCGGGGGCCTGGAAGGGCATCCTTGCTTGGAGGTGCTACGGAGCCTGCACCAGCTGAGGGAGTCCGTAAGTTGGCAGGTCACTGTGTCACCCTGTCCCGAAGCCATCCGGTGGCTGGGATCCACTGGGAGCAGAGGCACTCATGTGGAGGCAGGTATCCGGGGTGACATCAACTGTGGATGCCATGTGGCCCAGCAGGCATAGCAGGAGGCAAGCAGAATACGGTGTGTCTGCATTGTACGTCTGCGGCCAGTGCCCTGAGACTGTCGGCCCTGTCTTGGGGTAGGAACGCTCTGGCCTGGAGGGTATCTAGCCAGGCTCCTATGAACTCCAGACACTGTGTCAGGAGGAGGTGAGACTTGGGATGGTTTATGACAAACCCCACATATTGTAGGATATTGATGGTGCGGGCCGTGGTCTGCCTCACCTCGGCGGCCAAGCCCCATCTGATGAGCTAGTCGTCCAGGTAGAGGGAGATGAAGGCTCCTTGGAGACAGAGGTGGGCCGTGACCACCGCTAAGCAATTGGTGGGGACGGCCAGGCCAAAGGGTAGAACTCTGTATTGGTAGTGGCCACCCCCACCACGAACCTGAGGTATTGTCTGTGGCTGGGATGAATAAGGATATGTGTGTATGCATCCTTTAAGTCCAAAGAGCACAGTCAGTCTCCCTGCTGGAGGTATGGCAGTAGCATCCCAAGGGAAAGCATCTTGAACGTCTCCCTCACCAGGAACCTGTTCAGGTCCCGCAGGTCTAGGATGGGGCTTATGCCTTCTGTTCTTTTTGGTACAAGGAAGTACCGGGAGTAGAATCCTCTGCCACAGAGGTGTGGGGATACAGGTTCCATCGCCTTGTCCTCGAGAAGGCCTGCGAACCTCTGCAGTAGCAAGGTCTGGAGGGAGGGGTAATCTGCTCCAAGAGGAGGAGGTAGCCCTCCTTGACCACCTGGAGGGCCCAAGTGTCGGTGCTGATGGTTGGCCACTAGTGGGATGTCCCCCTGTGGGCTGCTGGGGTCAGCGCCTCCTGGGGGTGGAGAGGCTATGCACAAGGAGTCAAAAGCTCCTGCCAAGCTGTGCTAGAGCTGGTGCCTGGTTCTTGGGAGTCTTCGACATACGAGGGTCACGCCTTTGTCTCTTGGCCTGCTGACCCTGTTCGGAAGCTAGGGAGGCCTGATACTGAGGGCAGTTTCCTTAAGCTTTTCCCTTCCTCGAACAAGGAGGCTTTTAAATTAGGGCCTTCTGTTGGGGAAGGGTAGCGATCTTCTTGGACAGCCTAGTCCTCATCAGGAATGGACCAACTCTGCAGCCTTATCAGTCATGGATTTGTCAAAGAGGTTCTTTCCTTGGCAGGGGACATCAACCAACTTGTCCTAGAACCATTGCTCCAAGTTGAAAGACTGTAGACAAGCCTGGCATTGGCACTGATGCCCGCCGCGGCTACTCTAGCCGCTGACTCAAAGCAGTCATAGGCTGCTCGAGTCATGAATTTGGAGCACTCTCTGATGGCAGAGGACAGGCTCCGGAACTGCTGGAGGGCTTCCTCAGCCAAGAACTCAGTGAGTTCCTTCATCAGGTCCCTCAAGTACATGCCCATGCACAGCTGGTATGCCTGGATCTGGCCGATGAGGATCGAGCCCTGGTAGCACTTTCTGCCCAGGGTGTCCAAGGTGCGTGCCTCCCTGCCAGGAGCAGTGAGCAGTGTGTCTTCTGGCTTTTAAGCTGACACATGTCCGACTTCACCACCATGGAGTTGTGTGGCAGTTGTGCTTTCTGGAAGCCCGGGCTCCAGCAGACCCGATACATTGAGTACAGCCGTCAGCTCACAATGGGCACTGATTCCAGAGTTTCCCACATGCAGAGAAGCAGCCGTTCCAGGATCATGGGAACAGGCTCTGTAAGTGCCTCCTTCAGAGGGGCCTCGTGTTGGAGGATCTCGAGCTCCTCCGTGCAAGGGTCCTACCTCAGACTCTGTGTCAAACGACAATGCCATGGACATGTCCAACATGAAGTCAAGGAAGGCCATATCCTTGGGCTGGTTCTGTGCCAGGTCTCGGAGGGAGACGGGTTCGAGGGCACGTCGCAGTGGCAATGGGTATCTGGTGATTCCTCGTCCTCAGTCTCCCAATCTGACTCATAATCGGTAGAGAAGTTGAGGCCAGGCTGGGTTTCAAGGTCGGGCCTGAGCCTGACTGTCTGTGACCTCAGAGGCTCTGTGGGTGGAGCCGTGCCCACTCATCGGGGAAGACCTTGGTCCTGAGGATCGGGACTGGGATCGAAACTGGTGTTGAGGATCAACTTGAGGCCAATGGCACACAAAGATCAGCTTGACATCCAGGGAAGTCCTTGAAGTTGAGGCCCTGGTGGTCTGGGCAGATGACCCAGCGGAACCAGGCATCAAGGCCCACTGTTGGGCCATGAAGACAGACAAGCTGTGCTCCAAGGCCGCCATTCTGGTCTCCAGTCCAGATGGCTCCGCAGCCTTTGGCGCAGGCACTGAGAATCTTGGGCCTGTCTCCGGCTCGACCAGGATGGCCTCAGTGGTCCGAGGGTAGTCACAGGAGGCCAATGAATCTTTTCGGGTGACCTTGGTTGGCTGCTACCACTCTGATCTCTCAGACTCGCAGCGTGGACTGCATTACCAAGCACGGGACTTACCCACCTTCCTCAACTCATCCACAGACACTGTCCTTGAGGATTTCTTCTTATTATTATTTATTTATTTACATTCTCTTATATACTGCACTATTCTGCATCAGTGCGGTTTACATTGAACAAACTGAAATTACATTGAACAGGGCATTATAACTTGGAGATAACTATTTTACAGGGAACATGGGCTATGGAGGGTTAAGTGGCTTGCCCAAGACCACAAGCAGCTCTTCTTGTGCTCCACCGCCAGGGTGCTCCGCTCTGAGGACCCTCAGCCTTGGTCAGAGGCGGTGGGGTCACTTCGGGGCTCCAGGGTCCCAGAAGGGTCCTTGGAGCGCGGAGTCACTGGAGACTCCGGGGCAGAGTCTGACCTTTGAAAGATCTTGTCATGCTGCTACTGAGGACTCTTAATGGCCTTGGAGGACATCTTTTTACAGAGGCCACAATCTAAGGAGTCGTGGTCTGCCCTGAGGCAACAGAGGCAGCAGTCATGTGTTGTCAGTGAGAGACATGATCCACAAGCACTGAACAGACTTTTTGAAGCCACTGGCAGAGGCCATGGGAGAAAAAAGGGCCCTAGTGAGGTCGAAGACCCGGGGCTCTGCCAGTGAAAAGGGCACAAAACTGTGATGGTCAAACAAAAAAAAAGAGAAACAAAATATGAACCCAAGTCACAATGCTGAGGCAAGCGAGTTCAGGGGGGGGGGGGGGCGGGAAAGGGAACTGGTACTCAACCGGGGAATAAAATTTCCAAGAGAAAAATAAAAATCTTTTCCCAGGAAAAACAGACACATGTCCAGTGGGCTCCATGGAAAAAAAGGAGACTGAGGCAAGATGGCACCCTTGGGCAGGAAGGGGACCATGCATGTGTGGTGCATCTCCAAAAGGCTTTCTGAAAGCTGGGGAGAAGCTTCCACGCAGGGCTCAGTCGGCGTCATCCATATGTGAGGACTGACTTCCTGCTTGTTCTGGGAGAAAATATTTATTCACTCAATGCGTAATCAAACTCGGAATTCATTACCCAAGGATATAGGTCTTAGTGTAGCTGGGTTTAAAAAATGTTTGGACAAGTTCCTGGAGTAAAGATCCATAAATCATTATTAAAGAGGACCAGGGAAATCCACTGCTTACCCAGAGACAAGCATTGTAGAACCTGTGTACCTTTTTTGGGAATCTGATTGGTACTTGTGACCTGGATTGACCATTGTTGGAAAAAGGATACTGGGTTTGATGGACCTTGGTCTAACCCAGTATGGCATTACTTATGTCCTTATACTTCCAGGGATGTTGTTGCCTCTTCCATTTCCAGTACTTCATGACAGTTCCTCACTTCTAGGGAAGCTGGAGTTGAGGTTTCAGGTCTGCAGGTCCTGGTGATTTGTGTCCAGTTGTCATCTTTTCATACAATGTCATCTTCCCTTCTGCTGGAGATCATAGATGCATCTAAAAGCATTTCATCAATGTACCTCCCATTGTCATGGATGCTTCTTAGCATTACCAACTCTTCTCTGAGTTCCTTAACTCTTTCCTGAGGGATTCAACCTGAAGGCATCTGTTCCATGCCCTGGTTCAGTTCTTGCTGTCTGTCTGGAAGGATTTAGAAGTGGTAATGGGAGAAACTGCTTTGGCACCACAATGTTTCCCGCCCATATTTCTGCTGTTGGAGCTTTAACATCTGTTGGTGGTCTGGAGCTTGTAGTGCAAGAGCTACTATGGCAGACTCGATTTGCCTACAGGACAGGAGTTGCTATAGCCCAGACTGGATTTGCTTGCATGGCATATGCCATTGCAGCCAGAAGTGGATTTGCTAGAGATAGTACCTGCAGTGCAGAAGTTGCTACAGTCTGGATTGGATTTTTCTGAAACTGAGGTCATAGGTGCAGAAATCAATGAAGCCAGGACAGGAGTCACAGGAGCTGGACTTAGTGGCACTGAAGACATCAATGCAGAGGCAGCTGGGCCCTGACTAGAGGCACTAACTCCAGTGCCTCCCAGTAAGGACCCAGCTGGGGGTAAGTTGCTGGGGTCAAAGTAGCTGTGACCTAGACTGAATTAGCAGGACCTCTCCCCCTTCAAGTCCAGCCAAAATTCCTCCACCAAGCTCCCCAAACCTAGAGATGATGGCAGCCATGAAGTCTTTTAGATTGTACAGGAGCAGGCTGTCATGTTCCAGAAAAGGTGGCACCCTTTGTAGAGCTGCTCCCTTGGGAGGCTAAATAGAAGAACCATCTACATCTCTTCAAATAAGTATTTATTAGAGTGCATCAGGAACCATTGGTGGCAATGTTTAATAAAGATCCTGAATATTCCCCAAGTGCCATCTAACTTTTCTGGGAAAGACAAGGAAGAATCCTTAAGAATTAATGGGCATTCGCAGAATGGTTCTCACCTGCAGCTTTTACTAGTTTATGCATTGTCCACTGGGTATCTCTAAACTAAGCCACAGTCAAAGCATCCTGGAATTGGTGCTGGCCACTCAGCTTCTGACAATCTTTGTAAGTCAAAAGGTGATACAAAGTTCAAGGCAGAAACGTAAATAAAAAGCTTTAGTCATTAGAGTTGTGGCTTGGAACAAAACTTGAAGCTCGAGCAAGGTAGAATCCACTCAGCTAAGAGGTTGGCTCTAGGGGCCAGCCTGTGCAAGTGACCAGCCTGTATAAAGTGGCTGGCCGTCGCTGTTTTAATTTGGACTCGAATATTCAATGCGGGGTCCTACTGGTCCACAGGCATTGAATATCCAGTCTGCCCAGATAGTGCTTTAGCTAACTAGGTAGCAGCGATATTCAGCTGCCGGCTGGTTAGCTAAACTGGCTAAAGTTAGGCCAGTCTTTTAGGTGCCTAACATCAGCTGGCTTGTGCTAACCAGCTAGCGGCTGAATATTGCTGCTGACCAGTCAACATGAGCGCCATCCCACGGAATGCCCCAATGCTACGTGGTTAGCAGCAGGGCATTCAGCGGTGTTAGGAGAGGGTATGCAGTAGCACAAAATACTTATGTGCTACTGAATAGCCTCATTGTGATTAGTGCATTTAGCAAGTCTGCTAGCCGCATTCATTGCTTTGAATATGCCCTACCCCATGAGTAAACTATGCACTCAGATTCAACAAAAGAATTGAAGATTTCAGCAGTCAAAAACAACAAACAAACAATTTGGGCTCTACTTTGGCTTAGTCTAGTCTAAGCTATTAGGGGTTACCTGGCTAGAAGATACTTTTGCCCTATAAAAGCAGCATGCCCGAAGAGGCTAGGTCCAGGGCAGTCATGATATAGTCAAGCATGAATCAGAGGTCCTGGGGAAAACCAAAATTCTGGAGCAGCAAAGTAAATCGGGAATGGAATGGGAACATGAACCACAGGATCACCAGGATATGCACAGGTCAGTAATAGAACAGCAGGATCAGCCAAGCACAAAGCAGGAACAAGAAGAGATAAATGAACAAGATGACCAGCAAACCCATGAGGCAATCCCAACCACAACTATAGGATCTGCAGGTGTGCATCTTCTTGGTTTTCCTTAATTGAGTCCTAAAGCAGAATATAGCCACAGCTGGTCTAATGGGAAGTTTCAGAAGTGTGTCTGCCTTACTGATGCTCAAAGGATGACCTCCCCTGGCTTCAGGGCCATCGCTACCCAGTAAGCCGGGTAAGCGCGGCAGGAGGGCATTGTTGCTAGCCGCCTGCCACCAACTGCTTCAAAAAAGAAAGCAGCCAAGGGAACATTTCTCTGTTCCCATGGCTCTGCTCTCTTTTAAACTGCTTGTAAGAAACAGGAAATGCTTATTCTTGCCTTTAGAGACTCCGTGACCCAGCAGTGTGAAAGTTAGCAGAGCCGCGGGAAAAGAAATGTTCCTGCAGCTGCTTTCTTTTTCAAAGATGAATCAAAGCAGATACGGGAGGGGGGGGGGGGCTGAAAAGGAGCAACACAGGGGGGGAGCTGAAAGAGAGGAGTTACTCACCTGTAACAGGTGTTCTCCAGGAGCAGCAGGAAATCAGTCCTCACATATGGTTGTCATCGGCGCCGATGAAGCCCCAGCGGAGCATTTCCCCAGCTTTTCTATGAAAGCCTTTGGGAATGCAGGCACGCATGCGCGGTTCCCTTCCCGCCTAAAGGTGCCATCTTACCTCAGTCAAATGACATAGCTAAGAACAGCACACAAAAACGAAAAATAAACTATGTACAACTGCAACTCCAAGGGGAGGAGGGAGGGTTGAGAGGACTGATTCCTGTTGCTCCTGGAGAACACCTGTTACAGGTGAGTAACTACTCTTTCTCCAGGACCAAGCAGGAAGTCAGTCCTCACATATGGGTGACTCCCTAGCTCTGGGCTACTGAGGAACCCAGGCTGAACAAGAGAACTCCCTCTAGTCTCAGCAGCAAAGAAAGGCATTTCAAGGACACAACCTCCACCGGTAGCCCAACAGAGGGCAGGAGGGCAGGAGTTGCCTAAACCTCAAAGAGATTCCGGAGTACTGCTTGGCCAAAAGCACTGTCCCTACGGGACTCCCTCTCCAGGCAGTAATGGGCTGCAAAGGTCTGGCTTGAAGACCAAGTTGCAGCCCTGCAGATGTCTACCAAGGGCACAGAGCGGAGATGAGCCACTGAGGCAGCCATTACCCTGACTCGGTGGGCCGTAACCCGACCCTGCAAAGGAAGGTCAGCCGCCTTATAAGCCCAGGTGATACAGTCAGCCACCCAGATGGACAAGGTACGCTTGGACACAGCCAACCCCTACTTATTGGGGTCAAAGGAGACGAAAGAGCTGATTAGCCCTTCTATGCCCCTGCATACGGTCAAGGTAGAAGGATAAGGCCCTCCTACAATCCAGGGTATGCAGGACTGCTTCAGCCTGGCTTGCATGAGGCCTAGGGAAGAATGTTGGAAGAACCACCTCCTGGTTGAGGTGGAAAGAGGAGACAACCTTTGGGAGGAACTTGGATGAGTCCTAAGGACTACCCTGTTCCTATAAAAGCGAGTGTAAGGCCTATCACAGACCAGGGCCTGAAGCTCACTCACTCGCCTAGCCGAGGTAAGGGCTACCAAGAAGAGTGTCTTCCAGGACAGGAAGCGTAGAGGGCAAGTAGCCATCGGCTCAAAGGGTGGGCGAGTCAGCTTCTGCAAGACCACATTCAGCTCCCACTCAGGGGCAGGAGGACGGATGGGAGGCTTGAGCAAAAGCAAGCCCCTAAGAAAACGGGACACCAAGGGGTGACCAGACAGAGAATGGCCCTCCACCAAAGAGTGGTGAGCTGCTAGAGCTGAGAGGTGGACTCAAACAGAATTGGATTTAAGGCCTTGATTTGACAAGTGCAGTAAGTACTGAAGGACTACTGGCACAGTACAGGAGAAAGGATCAACTGTACGTAGCTGACACCACACAGAAAACCTTTTCCATTTGAGAGCATAGGTTTTTCTAGTGGACTGTTTTCCTAGAGGCTAGGACAACTCCTCCCTCAACATCTTGAGGCAGGCCCAAGAGAGCCAAGACTACCCTTGCAGCCTCCAGGCCATCAAATTGAGAGCTTTGAGATTGGGGTGCAGAAGGGAACCCTGCTCCTGTGAGAGAAGGTTTGGTTGCAACCCCAGAGGTAGTGGAGGATCCATCGCCAGTTGAAGCAGAAGAGGAAACCAAGGCTGTCTCAGCCACCAGGGAGCCACCAGCAGGACCGAGGCCTTGTCCTGAAGAATCTTGAAGAGAGTTCGGGCCACCAAGGCGTGGCGAGGAAACGCATACAGGAGGCCCTGAGACCAGGATATCAGAAAAGCATCCGCTGCTATCCGCAGAGCATGCGGTTGCCTGGAGCAGAACTTTGGCAGCTGCATGTTCACGGGCTGGCAAAGAGATCCATCAAAGGGAGACCCCATTTCAGGAAGATCTTTTGAGCTACTGAAGGATGCAGCTGCCACTCGTGGGGCTGCAATATTCTGCTTAATCTGTCTGCCAGGTAGTTGTCCTGGCCTGGAAGGTACACAGCCCTGAGGAGCATGTTGTGCTTGAGGGCAAAAGAACAAAGGTCCTGAGTTTCCCGACAAAGGATCCTGGACCCAGTTCCACCCTGTTTGTTCACATAAAACATGGCAACTTGGTTGTCTGTCTGAATCAGGACAGACTGGTGAGCCAGGGTAGGAGTGAAAGCTTTGAGTGCTAATCGAATAGCTCGGAGTTCGAGAAGATTGATCTGCTGTGCAGCTTCCAGGGAGACCACAGGCCCTGGGTGCACTTGCACAGACAATGAGCTCCCCAGCCTTGCAGGGAGGCGTCCATGGTCAGCACTACTGTCTACCCTGGAATCTGAAAAGGCATCCCCTTCAGAAGATTGGGTGAGTGCAGCCACCAGTTGAGGGAGTTCAGAAATTGTCTGGACACCCTTATCCTGTCTTTGAGGCTGCCTGCGGCCTGTGACCACTGAGACCGAGGGCACCACTGTGCAGGCCTCATATGGAGCCTGGCATTGGGGGTCACATGTACTGTCGAAGCCATGTGGCCTAGAAGTCTCAGGCAGAGTCTGGAGGAGACCAGGGACCTGCTGAGAAACTGATTTGCCAAGACCATCAACCTTTGGGCCCTGTCTACTGGCAAAAAGCCTTTGCCAGCAGAGAGTCCAGCCTTGCCCCTATGAACTCCAAGATTTGGGAGGGGAGCAAAGTGGACTTTGCGAAGTTTATGACAAACCCCAGACTTTGTAGAAGAGCAATAGTCCTGAGGGTGGCTTGTTCGGCCTCCTGGCACGTCGGACCCCTGATGAGCCAGTCGTCCAGATAGGGGAAGACAAAGATACCCTGATTTCTCAGGTAGGCCGCCACCACTGCTAGGCACTTTGTAAAGACTCTGGGGGTGGAGGTGAGGCCGAAAGGCAGCACTCTATACTAATAATGGTGTCCTCCCACAATGAACCTGAGGTACTTTCTGTGGTTTGGATGAATGAGGATGTGAGTGTACGCATCCTTTAGATCTAAGGAGCATAGCCAATCTCCCTGCTGGAGGTAGGGAAGAAGTGTCCCAAGAGTAAGCATCTTGAACTTCTCCTTCACTAGGAACTTGTTGAAGTTCCTGAGGTCCAGAATGGGTCGAAGGCCACCGGTTCTTTTGGGCACCAGGAAATACCTGGAGTAAATACCGTGACCTTGCAAGTGGGGAGGCACAGGCTCCACTGCCCTGTCCACCAATAGACCATGTAGCTCTTGTAGAAGAAGGTCTGTGTGCAGGGGAGGCCTTGGAGGCTCCCCTGGAAAAAATGGTGGAGGCAGTTGGTGAAAATGGAGGGCATAGCCCCTGTGGACTATCTCCAGCACCCAACTGTCCCTGGTGATAAGGGGCCACTGATGGGCAAAGAGGGCGAGGCGACCTCCTGTGCAGGGTTGGGAGAGCAGTGGAGGAGAGGCTACGCTCAAGGAGTCAAAAACCCCCACCCTGCTGAGTGGTAGCAGGGGCCTGAGGCTTGGGGGTGTCAGGCCACAACAGAGGATAATCCCTCCAAGTTTGGGTCGGGCCAGTCGGGACCTGACTATTTTCCCAAGAAACCGACAGAAATTCTGAGTAATACCACCCCGGTTCATTTATCAACTAAGTCTGGGACCCCTTCTGGTCGTGGACCCGTTGATTACTATAAATCTACCGATAGGACAGCGGGTCAATGGTTCCCTTACTCTAGCCGACGACCCGAAAGTCTGAGTGACATGGGGATTCGAACGACCCGCACACATGACTATCGCATTATGCAGTTTAAGGTAGGGGAAGATATTAGTGCTTATTTGGCTAAGTTCCAAGATCTATGGGAAGCACAAATGGGTGTGCCCCATAATGCTACTCATATGGCTCTTATGTTTTTTCAGACTCTGTGTAATACTCTACCCTTGCCCATCCAGCTGAAACTTAAAAACATAGTCGCGCTGGAGTCAGAGACATGGCAAAAACAACAGGCACATATTTTTCATTTCATCAGACAGGCAGAGGAGGAGTTAGCTAAACCGGAAAGAGACAGGAAGGCTGCCCAAGCCCGTTTGTTTAACTTACAATTGAAAGAGATAGATCAAGGAAAAAAGGAAGGATTAGTCAGTGTATCTTCTGCTGACAAGAAACTGATAAAAACTCTACAAGAGGTTAAGGAAGCGAAACAGCAAGCACAAACTGCACGAAAACTATTTGAGGAATGTGTGGAACGTTTATACGAGTCCTCCTGTGTTAGCTGCACCGACAGTGACTCGGAAGACGCACACAAACCTGTGACACGTGCTCTGAATGTTCAAGGACGTGGTCAGCTCTCGGGTCAGGTATCATGAGCCTTGCAAGGTGCCAGTTTGGGCTGGAGAGTCTAGACTTGGGCCTACAAGGGGCGATCAGATATGGGCCTGCAGAGGCTAGCTATGTGCAAAGAAACACATACACAGGAAACCACAAGCTGCCAACATATATGCTAGGCCTGGCTCTGAAGAAAGCAGATAGCTGGATCATGGTTGGTAAGTATGGGAGGTGGGGGGGGGCCAGGAGGGATTTTGCAACAGGAACTAAGGGGAGCAAAAAAAAAGGCAATAATAGGAAATAAGGGGGGAGGGGGAGAGAACACAAAGGAATAGCTCTGGGACTGTCTGCAGAAAAACGGAAGAGAAAAAAGGTATAAATGTAACATGCTTTTTATATTCAGGGGGGAGAGTTGTCTTCTTGAGATGCCAAGTGCTCGATAGAACTCTCTTCCCCACATCTGCCTGTATTTGGTCATCAGTTATCTAATAAACAGAGACTCTGATTGCACCTGTATTAACTTTTTGGATCTGATCATTGCAGGTAATTAGTAATAATTAGGTTGTGGTCCATTTTGTACGAAACAGGGCCGTACAGGGGTCCTCTGCCTACGGGGCCCATTACCCTGGCCCTTGGCTTGCTGACCATGGGGGGCAGCTTGGGCAGCCTGATATTGCGGGTACTGTTTGTAGGCAGTGCCCTTCCTCAGGTAAAAGTGCTTTTTACCCGAGCCCTTCTTTTTATGAGAAGGGGCAGAGGTCTTCCTCGACAGCCTTGACCGTGTGAGGTGCTCAGTTTCGAGCTGAGCGGCCTTCTCGGTCATGGGCTTGCCAAAAAGGTTTTCACCTCGGCAAGGGACATCGACCAACTTGTCCTGAACCCATGGCTCAATGTCTGATGACTGCAGCCATGCCTGGCGTCGAGCCGCGATGCCGGCTGCCGCAACTCGGGCCGAAGCCTCAAAGCCATCGTAGGCGGAGCGGGACATGAACTTCTAGCAGTCCCGAATCCCCGAGGACAAGGACTTAAATCTCTGCAAGGGTTCCCAGGAGAGACCAGCAGAGAACCCGGCCAATTCCTTGGCCAGATCCCGCAAGTACATGCCCATGTACAGCTGGTAGGACTGGATACGGCAAGCAAGCATCGAGCCCTGAAAGCACTTTCTACCGATGCCATCGAGGTTCCGGGCCTCCCTGCCAGGGGGCACCGTGGAGTGCATCTTCTGGCTCTTCAGACGATGCATGGCCGATTCCACAACCATAGAATGGTGTGGTAGCTGTGACTTTTGAAAACCAGGGCTCTTCCGGAGTCCATAGATCGAATCGACTCGCTTGCTTAGAACCGGCGCCGAGGCCGGTGCCTCCCACATATGGAAGAGGAGTCATTCCAGCATCGGAGGAACCGGAACAGTAAAAGCCTCCTTCGGAGGAGAGTCATACTGAGAGTCATACTCTTCAGCTCAAGGCTCCTCCTCGGGGTCCGCCGGAATAGCCAAGGCAGCGGCCATATCACGGACGAACTCCGAGAACCGAGTGTCCTCCGGGGGGGGACCTACTCCGGGGCTCAGACTGCGGTGAGTCCGAAGGGACGCACCGAGTCTTGACGGTATCAGGAGACTCCTCGTCCTCCGTCTCCCAAGCTGACTCGTCCGAGGAGGAGTCAGGGTCCGACCCCGCGGGGCCCTGGAGCACCCGCCCCGATGCCGGAGGCACTGGCGTCGATGCCCTCGGTCCCGAACGGGAGGTCGAGGGAGACCGCGACTGAGGTCGACTCAGAGCCACGATGGACTTCGAAGTCGATGTCCCGATGGTCGGGGCAGATGCGCCAGACAGCTGGCCATCAGTGCCCGCTGCTGCTCCATGACGGCAGACAATCTGCTCTCCAAGGCTGTCATCCTGAGACTCAGCTCGGGAGACGCAGCAGCCACCGACTCGGGCCCCGGTGGCGCCAGGCCCGACGTTGGCTCCCTGGGAGGACAGTCCTCGAGGACTACGGGACTTATGTGTCCAGCAGACTCCGGCTCCACGCGAGGAGGTTTTGCAGGCTTCTCGTGTTCCACGGGCCCGGGGCGACGGTCGGGGGTCTTAGACCTGGCCCTCGAGGAGCCAGGGACCTCCTCCGACGACGCCCTCGTGAGCCGCTTCTTCCTCTTGCATTCCCGGTCGGGGGACCCCCTGTCCGAGGAGCTTCGACGGTGCTCGGGATCGGAATCCCGAGATGTCGAGGCCTCAGACGAGGTCTGGGCCCGGCCGGAGGCTGAGTCCGAGAAAAGCCTTTCTTTTTGCTGCTGTCGACTTTGGAGTGCCTTGGAAGACATCTTTCCACATGGCCCGCACGACTTAGGGTCTTGGTCGGGGCCCAGGCACCGAAGGCAGAAGTCGTGTGTGTCAGTGAGAGACATTAGTTTCTTACACCGATCACACTTTTTAAAACCGCTGGAAGCCATCGGGGAAAAAAGAGTCCCCGCGAGGTCAAAGGACCGGCCTTCCAGGGAAAAATGGAAAAAAGGGTGCGAACGCCAGCCACGAAGGGCAAAAACCGAAAAAGAAGAATCGGGCTCGATACCGGTGTACTGAACCCGGCGGGAGGGGAACCGGCGTCGAACCGGGAGAAAAAATAGCGAAAATCGCCAAAAAAAATCTAATTTTTAACCGGGAGAACAGGACACATGTCCGGTGGGCTTCACGGAAAAAAAGAGACTGAGGTAAGATGGCACCTTTAGGCGGGAAGGGAACCGCGCATGCGTGCCTGCATTCCCAAAGGCTTTCATAGAAAGCTGGGGAAATGCTCCGCTGGGGCTTCATCGGCGCCGATGACACCCATATGTGAGGACTGACTTCCTGCTTGGTCCTGGAGAAGGAGCAGATACTGGGGAGCTGGAAGGGAGCAAACACTGGGGAACTGGAAGGAAGCAGACATGGGGGGTGAGGGGGCTACAAAGGAGAAGACACAGGGGGGAGAGCTGGAAAGGAGCAAACATGGGGGGGAGCTGTAAGGGAGAAGATACTGGGAAACTGGAAGGGAGCAGACACAGAGGGGAGCTGAAAGGGAGCAGATACTGGGGAGCTGGACAGTAGCAGCCACGGGGGGAGGGCTGAAAGGGAGCAGACACGGGGGGGGGGATAGCTGGAAGGGAGCAAACACGGGGGGAGCTGAAAGGGAGTAGATGCTGGGGAGCTGGAAGGGAGCAGACACAGGGGGAGCTGAAAGGGAGTAGATGCTGGGGAGCTGGAAGGGAGCAGACACAGGGGGAGGGGCTGAAAGGGAGCAGACACGGGGGAAGCTGAAAGGGAGCAGACACGGGTAGGGGGCTACAAGGGAGCAAACACAGGGGGGAGAGCTGGAAAGGAGCAAACACAGGGGGGGGGGAGCTAAAAGGGAGCAGATACCGGGAAGATGAAAGGTAGCAGACATGGGGGGCTACAAGAGAGCAGACACTGGGGAGCTGGAAGAGAGCAGACACGGGGGGGGGAGATCTACAAGGGAGCAGACACAGGGGGGAGCTGGAACGGAACAAACATGGGGGAGCTACACGGGGGGAGCTGGAAGCGAGCAGACAGGGGGGAAAGCTGGAAGGGAGCAGACCCGGGGGGGGGAGCTGGAAGGGAGCAGACACGGGGGGCTCGGGAAGTGAGCAGACAAATGGGAATGGGGCTGGAATGTGGCTAGGAATAGGAGGGAAGTTGGAAGAGAACTAACAGGGGGAAAGTGGGGGTTAGAAGGGAGCTCGCATGGGGGATTGGAAGGGAGCGGAAAAGAGGGGAAGGAGGAGGCTGGAGGGAAGATGGGGGCTTGAAGGGAGCTGACACCCAGGGATGGCACTGGAAGGCAGATGGACAGAGGAGAGGGTGACTGGAAGGGAACTGACACGGGAGGGGGCACTGGGACTGAAAGTTCGCTGATACCTGGGATGGTATTTGGAATAGAAGGGGTTGGACAATGGAGAAGGAGGGGGGACTAAAAGGGAATAGCCACCAGTGGCGGTGCTGGGAATGCAAGGGGATTGCCACTGGAAGGTACTGGGAGGGGAAGCTGTAAAGGGGGCTGATACTGGGGAGGGTTACTGGGACTGGAAAAAGGCTGATGGAAGAAAATGAAGAAAGCAAATGGAGAGACAAGAAATGGCAGATGTACTATAGACCATAGAAAAAAAAGATAAGAGAAGACAGAGGAAAACAGAAACCTCAGATCAGGACCAGCATGATCAAAAATCATCAGACAACAAGGTAGAAAAAATAATTTTATTTTCAATTTAGTGATTGCACTTTGCGCGATCGTTTATATTTCAAACAGTATGGGGAACTGCCTCTCTTATCTGGTGTGGCACTGCACGTGGAGTCTGGCTTCTTGGGGTTTCATTTTAATTTCTGTCTACTTATTTTTATTTTACTTTAGGTTGTGGTCACTTATTCTTTACTTGGTGAAGTCTTTGTTCTGAGTGTGTGACCAAGGCCAGGTGTTCTGTTAATATGGAGTTCGTATGTAGGGATCTGTACTGTAGTAATTTAACTGGTACAGCTTTTCAAATAGGTGTATGGAGGTTTTGGGGCCCATTGCAGCATTTGTAGTGCTGTTTTTTTCTGGGTAGACCCCTTATTGTATGAGTTTTGGAAGTGCATGCTGGTATGGTATGATAGATTTGACTTTGTAGATTTTCAGTGACTTTTGCAGTGTTTTATATTAGTTCACAATATGTCTAGCACTGGAGAATGTTTATGTTGTTAGTGAGATGACCAGAATCAGATTTTATTTTTTTTTTGGACTATCACAGCCTGTTTGTATGATTTTAAGTATTTACTGCTAAGTATTTTTATTTTGGTTATGCATTTGCTCTTTTGCTGCAATTTTCTTATAACACTGGATGTGAAGTAGAAATACTAATATCGCTTGAAAAGCATTCACAAAGCGGTTTTGGGAAAAAGGAGGGTAAGGTGCAGCCAACATTAATAATAATGAGGGAGGGGCGCCGATTTATAGGTTGCAGGGAGGCACTAGAAACCCTAGCACTGGCCCTGCCTGGCTTCTTCCTTGGTTGTGCAGTTCCAATGGCTCTGCAACAACCTAAGCTCTCAAAAAGACCAAGGATTCAGTCCCTGCCAACCCTGACAGCATGGTAGCCTAAGAACATAAGATATGCCATACTAAGTCAGACCAGGGTCCATCAGGCACAGTATCCTGTTTCCAACAGTGGCCAATCTAGGTCACAAGTACCTAACAGTTTCCCCAAAAGACTCAGGTTCCACAATGCTTGTATTGGGGCAAGCAGTGGATATTCTGGGTTCACTTTAATAATGGTTTATGGACTTTTCCTCCAGGAACTTGTCCAAACCTTTTTAAACCCGGCAACACTAGCAGCTTTTACTACATCCTCCAGAAGGAAATTCCAGAGTTTGATTACACGTCGAGTGAAAAAATATTTTCTCTTATTAGTCTTAAATAGTTTACCCTGTAGCTTCATTGCATGTCCTCTAGTCTTTCTATACTTTAATGGCGTAAAAAATCGATCTACGTTTACCCATTCCACTCCATTTATTAATTTATTAATCTCTATCATATCTCCCCTCAGTCGTCTCTTTTACAGGTTGAAGAGCCCTAATCTTTTTAGCCTTTCTTCATTGAGGTATTCTTCCATCCCCTTTACCATTTTGGTGGCTCTTCTCTGTACCTTTTCTAATAACACTATATCTTTTTAAGATACGGCGACCAGAATTGCACACAATATTCAAGGTGCGGTCGCACCATGGAACGATACAGAGGCATTATAATATCCTTTGTTTATTCTCCATTCCTTTCCTTATGATACCTGGAATTCTATTTGCTTTTTTGGCCGCTGCTGCACACAGGGAGGAGTGTTTAAACATGCTATCCACAATGACGTCTAAATCTTTTTCCTGGGTGGTTGTTCCTAATGTGGAACCTTGCATTGTGTAACCATAGTTTGGGTTTTTCTTTCCTAGGTTCATAACTTTGCACTTGTCCGCATTAAATTTCATCTGCCATTTGGATGCCAAGTCTTCCAATTTATCAATATCCTCTTACATTTTTTCACAATCCTCATGGGTTTTAACAACTTTGAATAGTTTTGTGTCATCTGCAAATATGATAACCTCACTCGTTATTCCCATTTCCAGGTCATTTATGAATATGTTAAAAAACAGCGGAGCCGGCACAGATCCCTGGGTTACTCTATTATTCACCTTTCTACATTGGGAAATTGGTCATTTAGCCGTACCCTCTGCTGTCTGTCTTTTAACCATTTCCTGATCCACAATGGTACACTGCCTCCTATCCCATGACTTTTTAATTTCGCCAAAAGTCTCTGAGGAGGGACCTTGTCAAAGGCTTTCTGAAAGTCCAGATGCACTATATCAACCGACTCACCTTTGTCTACTGTTTATTCACACCTTTAAAAAAACACAACAGATTAGTAAGACCAGACCTTCCTTGGCTAAAGCCATGTTGGCAGTCTCCCACGACTATCTATATGTTCAGTAATTTTGTTCTTTATGATGCTTTCCACCATTTTTCCTGGTACTGACATCTGGCTCACCGGTCTGTAGTTTCCCGGATCACCCCTGGAACCCTTTTTAAAAATTGGTGTTACATTGGCCATCCTCCAATCTTCAGGTAATACAGATAATTTAAATACAGTTCACAGATTACTAATAGTAAGTCTGAAATCTCATATTTCAGATCTTTCAACACCCTTGGATGTATACTATCCGGTCCAAGTAATTTGCTACTCTTCAGTTTATCAAATAGTTGTAATACATCTTCCCGGTGTAGTTCTTTCAATTCTTCTGCAGCATCTCCTTTAAATACCATTTCAGTCATGGGTAACATTCTTAGTAGCCTGCTATTAAGCTAACTGATGAGGTGCTCATATCAGAAGAAGTCAGGGGACATAAGTATTGGAGCTGATTTCATGGAGTGCAGATAAATGGGTCAACCTTTCCTTGAAAACACTAATAGGGAAAATTTTATAACTTGTGTGTATTTGGGATATATTTTATAAAGTGTTCATACTTTACTTTATAAATTAGGCCTGTAAAGACATGTTTCAATCTAGTCGCAGCAGTTATACCTGCTCTAGAGAAGGTGTAGCTGCCCTCACCTAGATTGTCCAGACACTTGCATAAGTTATTATATTTTATAACTTACATGCATAAAGCACAGTTACTTACCTGTAACAGGTGATCTCTGGGAACAGCAGGAATAAGTCTTCACATATGGGTACGTCGGTACCGACGGAGCCTGCGCGGGAACGCTCCCCAGCTTCCCAAAAAGGAAAGCTTTTGGGAGCATCCCACAGCGCCTGCGCGCTGCCTTCCCGCCTTTCCAACTGTCTCTCCTCAGTTGAGTTTCATAGCTGAGACAAAGAGAGAGAAAGAGGAAAGGAAGATAGATAGAGATACAACTCCTAGGGGAGGTGGGTGGGTTGTGAAGACTTATTCCTGCTGTTCCCAGAGATCACCTGTTACAGGTAAGTAACTGTGCTATCTCCAGGAACAAGCAGGAATGAGTCTTCACATATGGCGACTCCCTAGCTGTAGATGCCAGGGGGAGATCCCATAAAATGCGTGTCCCTGGAACAGGACTGCACTTCTCACACATGGATCTCTGGCATCCCATGAGGGATGGTGGGTAGGAGTTGAAAAGAAAGGAGCTGTAGGAAAAACAGCTAACCTAAGGACTACAGGAAAGGAGTCCTTGGTATGTATGATAATTACCATTAAAAATATTGAATGAGCGATCACAATATGGACCTTACCTACTGGATTGCAGGAAGTAGAGAGGCTGATGGAGTATACTGGAGATTCAGTAGAGGAATCCTCAAGGTGACCTCACGCAGTGAAGGTGAAGGTCCAAATCTGGAATTGGCAGGTGACCCAGGTGTCAACTTGGGTAGTATAAAAACGGCAGGTCTTCAGTGGAAAGCTTTATGGGAAAAAGCTGAAAACTCTTTTAGCTACAAAGTCATTAACATTTAGGAGTAAAAGAGGAAGACTGACCGATTTGGACAACTAGCCCAGTCCTGGAGGGAAGAAGGGGTATGGGAAAAGGCCCATATTCCCAAGGAGGACAGATGTGTGAAGGGCTGAAACCTCAGAACCACTGAAGATCTACGCTGTCTTTCCTAGCTGGTGAGAGATAGGAAAGATATTGAAGCATGGTGCTTCAGGGATAGCGAGACCTAGAGTAAAGTGGAAACTGTCAGTACCACAGTAGTGGTTGTGTGCATAATACCCCCGACATACTGAGGGACAGTATGAACATATGCAAGCCCACTGTCTGGAACCTCTAGGAAGGTAAAAACCTTTATAGCATAGACAGTTAGGGAGATAAGTATGTAAATACATATCTACTTATAAGGAAGCATCTCGACAGATACACGTATATATATATAGGGATATATATAGGGGCATAACATATGCACACACAGCTTACAGACATATGTATCTATAGAAGTATATAGAGATATATACATACATGAATATGTATGTCTGAAGATACATGTCTGCAACTAAGCAGATAGGGATATGCTCATAAGAAAATTCACATGAGAGATGTGATGGAGAAAGATTCATCTAATAACAAGAAGGTGGAACCTACTTGAGAAGATATATAGAGAATCTATTCCTCCTGGCTAAGATGGTGCAGGAATGCTATCCAGTGAAATAACCAGGATGGTTGCGTGAAAAAACAGAGGAAAATATCAGTCTGTAAACAGCAAGTCCTGAGTCTTGTAGAACTCTGACATGGTAAATGGACAGAAAACGCATAGGAGGAGATACCAGGATGACCCACTGGAGGGACACAAGGGGTATCATGCGTTACTAGTAGAATATGTGCTGTCCATAAAGGAGTAGGATACCATTAGTACAAGCTGCAAGGAAAAAAAAGAGCATATTTCTGCAGGATTGGAAAACTCTTTGGACATTCACGCAGAAAAGGCTTATATCCTGTATTATAACAGGAGATAACAGGGTGTGGAGAACCCTCACAGTCATGGAAAATGACAGATAAGTCTTTCCCACCATATAGAATAGTCATCAGAGACAAAACCCCATGCTCTCTAGCAAGGGCCCATAGTAGAAAGCTTCTATGAAGATTGCAGAGAGCATTATGCAGGAGAATTAGGAAATAAAACTGTCTGTAGGTCAACTTTTGCTGCCAAATCCAAGGGAGTGGAGATGGCAAGAAAAGAAGATAGTGTGATAAGCCTGAAGTGATTAGGATTATCCAAGATAGATGAAAGCACTATCTTGGAATCACTACTAAGGCCAGACAGAAAGTAGTGGAAGACAGACTGGAAACTTGCGGAAAAGTACCAGTAGTCCAATCACTGGAACTCCTGCATAGGCAGCTGCTGAATGAGACAGCAGAGAGAATCGTCCTGTGTAAAACAGAGAGAACAGACAAAAGGAGAGGAGAATTCCTGTCCCTGTCTGATGAGCTGCCCAGAGAAAAGAAGGGAATTCAAGGGAAAAAAACTCTACACTGGAATGAAAGGCTAGGGAAGCCCTGCATTGATATGGGACCACTCATTCAGGGGGAACCCTGGATGAGAGGGTAGAGAAAGAAGAGCTGAAGGGTGACTTACCAAATAGTAAGTCTGCGGAAGGAAAAAATTCATGTTGGGACAGAAAAACTATCATGGGATAGTTGTTAACTTCCCTTCTTGGTAGGAAGAAGAGGAGAAACCTGTGACCCATAGACATTTATTTATTTATTTATTTAAGGTTTTTCTATACCGCACTATTCGGCATCAGCACGGTTTACAATAAACAAGTTTGTACAATGAGGAACAGCCATACATTGAACTTACATAGAACAGGGAGTTTAAACATGGATAACAGGTGAACTTTATACATTATATACACAGGGATTGCATCACATCTAAGTTTATGATACAGGCCCTAAGGGGGATAGATGGGGGAGGTGAAGAGTTTTCATCGGAAATTGGTTAGACAGCGTTGGCTTGTTAGACTATAAGGTCATGAATATGGACATGAATATCCTGACAGCTCAGCATATCTAGGATGTAGAGTTTTGAAGGGAAAAACAGTGAAAAAACGTCTGCTAAGAAGAAGTTAACTGTAGGTTGTAACCTTCAGGAACCTATGGTTGCTGGGTTTGTTCAGCCTGGCTAGAGTTTGGATTCTTCAGACCAGGGCGAGATTTCCCCTGCTTGGGAACATCTGTAGAATGGGCAGGAGAAGAGTGAAACCTTCTTTTCCTAGGGAAAGAAGGTTTGGTAGGGCATTTCCTACGTACTGGGGAAGGAGAAGGCTTAGGATAGCCTCCAGAAACAGGGAAGTCAGTGGAGCAATGAGCAACCTGACGTAAAGACTCCCTATTGAAGAGATTTTCTCCAGTACAAGGAGTATTACCCAGTCTTTGTTGTGCCCATCTGTTCAAGTCTGAAGCCTGGAGCCAGGCTCTACGTCGTGCTCCTATGGCTATAGCAGAGGTTCTGCTAACAGACTCAAAAGAGTCTAGAGAAGCACGAGAAAGAAACCAAGAGATATTTTGGCTATGACTAAGAAGTAAGGAATAATCTGCAGCCTTGGGCTCTGATAGAAAAGGAGTCAAAAGAGATAATTTCTTTGTGACCTCCTGGAGAGATAGACTCATATAAAAAATATAAGAGATAATCCTTGCTGCCAGCATAGATGTTTGGAAGGTTTGACGTCCAAAGGCATCAAGTGTTCTAGATGCACGACCTGGCGGATAAGAAGAATGCTTCTTCTTGCTTTTTACCTTCCTCATTGCTGATTCCACTACAATGGAATGATGGGGAAGTTGAGTCTTTTGAAACCCCGGATAGGGGGGCACCTGATACAGATCATCAGTTGCTGTAGAAGGTGAGGAAACCCTTAAAGGTGTTTCCCATACTCTCAGAAGAAGATCCTGCAAAGAATGATGTAAAGGAAGCATTATATTTTCCTTTTCCGCAGGAGAGCCTTGAGTAGGATCACAGCCAGGGATAGGAATAGCAAGGAATGTTGCCATGTCAAGGAGAAATTTCTGAAAAGAAGGATCTCCAATGGGAACCATCCCTGGATAGGCTAAAGTTGAAGCAGTAGCCTGGGCACCGGAGGATGTATTGGTCCGGTGCAGGAAAAGAGCCCCACTAGATGGATACTGGTACTGGCAGTTACGACTTGAGACAGTCAGTACTGCATCGTCCATGCCAGGTATTGACTCCAAACTAGGTATAGAAAGGAGTGATCCTGGTGAAAAAGGCATGGAAGTGGCTGGTCCCGATGTTACTGCAGGAACCGGCATCGATACCGATACCGGTAGCTGAGCTGGAATCGGAGGCGATACCGCCATCGAAGCAGTCATCGGAGGATGCTCAAGCGGTACCGAGGCAACCAAAAACCCTTGGTGAGTATCCTCGGTACTGCGCATCCGGAATCGATAAGCGTCGGTTCCGAGACGTGTCGGTTCCCAGTCTTCTAGACTAGATATCGATTCCAGACTCGGCATCGAAGGGAGCGAGTCTATCGATGCATGTCTAGAGGGTACCGACGTCGGTGGTCGTATCGGCGATGCTGCCGATACTGGAAAGTCAATCTGGGACGTATTGATCGGTCCCGAAGGTACCGAGGACACCAGATGACGATCCCTGGCGAAGAGTGAATCACTCAACACCAGTGCCGATGCCGGGGTATCGGTACCGCTCGAAGCGGATGCCACCACCGAGCATGGCTCAGATACTGGAAAGTCAATCTGGGACGTATCGATCGGTCCCGAAGGCACCGAGGACGCCAGATGAATTCCTGGCAAAGAGTGGATCACTCAACACCAGTGCCGATGCCGGGGTACCGGTACCGCTCGAAGCGGATGCCACCACCAAGCATGGCTCAGGTATGTTCTGTGAGGGGTGAGCCCCAGGAACAACCTGAAACCCCTGAAAGGCTTTGGAGACCGAAGACTCCCGCCGGGGTTTTGAAGCCAATAGGGTCTTGAGGGCAAGGCCGGAGCCGTCATCATGCTTGGCATGAGACCTACCACTCAAGGATTGGCTAGTCTTAACAGACTGTTTGTGGGTTACCTGATCCTGTAGAGAAGAATTGGTCGGTGCCCTGACACTGGAAGGGAACTCGGTATCGAGGGAAACTCGAAATGAAGAATGTCTTCTCATAAAATTGTAGCCTAATGGCTCCGGAGGAAAAGGGTCAGGACCCAAACAGGTTAGACACCAGTTATTGGAGTCTAAAAGAAAACTGTATTTCCCCAGTTAAGGCACTTCTTAGGCGAAGAAGGCTTCATGATGGAGAGGCCTTACAGGCCCAAAAATTTAAGACAGAAACTGAGGGAAAACTCTCCCTGAGTTTGAGAAAAAGAAAAGAAAAAAACCCACCGGCGGTACCGGTGGAGGCGGGAAAAACAGCCGCGACCACAAGAAAAAAAGAATTAAAGAATCAAAGAAAAATTTTCTGCGGTGACAGGAGGACGTCCTGCCGGCTCAGCGGAAAAACGAAAACTGAGGAGAGACAGTTGGAAAGGCGGGAAGGCAGCGCGCAGGCGCTGTGGGATGCTCCCAAAAGCTTTCCTTTTTGGGAAGCTGGGGAGCGTTCCCGCGCAGGCTCCGTCGGTACCGACGTACCCATATGTGAAGACTCATTCCTGCTTGTTCCTGGAGATATTTACATACTGCTTACACTCCACCCCTATGCATGCCCACACTTCCATGCATGAATAATGCCCAAACTGATCATCTGATGGTGAATTTGCCACTTTTAATGGATCATCTCGGCGAGACATATCTAGTGATGTGCCATAAGACACAGACTTTGACTGCTCCGGTAGTATCACACAGCATATGTAAAGGTCACTCCTTTCATGAATATACTTGGCGGGTTATAGACCATGTCCCGTTGACATGTCGGGGTGGTAATAGGATTCAACGTCTTCAATATCTGGGACAAAAATGGATTTTCCGTCTAAAGACTGTGGTCCCCTAAGATTTGAACCTGGAATTGCATTGGTGGAGCCTGGTGTGAATCGGATCGGCAGATCTTTCATTGGTGTGATAATATTGACATCAGCAAGATTTCCCCTATAAGATTCGGAGAGGGAGAAATGGAGGCATACAGCCTTGGATACGGATTGATGAAGGGTGAAGAAAGACCGAGACCTGAAACATGGCGCCGTGTTGCTATTTTTATTTGGCTTTGATTTCAAAAGCTAGCCAGCCAATTGTTTGCCGTTTGAAGGGAAAATTAACCAACGGTTTGGAAAGTACATTATGAAAAGAATGATCGCTGAAAAAGTGAGATTTTTGTTCTTGACCAGATGACTGGACATATGAAGTTGAGGATTTGCCTTATAAGATAAGTGGGCGTATTTTTAGTTGTTCTAATTGGGGATTCATTGAGTGGGAGTTCCCTGGTTTTTCACGGTTTAAGGTGAAATTGAGCATTACTCATTAAAACGAATAAAAGGACGGTTTTTGCTACAAGAGTGATTAATCCCTCAAGGCAAACAGTCCGACAAAAATTTATTATAGTAGTCTGAGCGAATAGTAGGGGGTTTTGATAGGGGATAGGTATATATAGCTAATAGCTTACATTCCCTAGGGTTTAGTTATAGTACTTTAAAGGAAAGGCAGGATAGTGGCGATATGATAGAGACATTTACCAAAAAGGATCAATTTATCCTGGGCAGACTAGATGGCCCACTTTGGTCTTTATCTAGGGTTTCTGATCCTAGGGGGACGATATTCAGTGACGGTATCCAAGTCCAATCAGGGACATCCAGGGCAAACATGCTGAGAAATGCCAGGGATGTCTATGTCTCCACCTAATTTTAGTAACATAAATGTCCCTGACTCCAACCTGTTAATAACCTTTTGAAGCTGCGGTCTCCAAAACTGCTGGACAGCAACCTTGGCCTGGAAAGACTGGGGTTTCTAGTCCTACAGGTGCTCCTTGTGGCCTTGGGCAAGCCACTTAACCCTCCGTTGCCTTGGATATAAAAACATAGATTATGAGCTCTTCAGAGACAATGTATGTACACTGAATGTACACTGAATGTACACTGCTTTGAGTCATAGAAAAGCAGTATATAAGCCAAGCAAAATAAATACATTTTAACAAGAAAATAACTTGCAAATCTGAATAACTTCTGACCTCAGTTATTCTTCTGGTTATGAACCAGTTCTGTCTGACCTGACCTACACTCGCTTCTTGACCACTTTTCTGCCTGCTGCTTGGTTTAGTTCCTGGTTTGCAAGATGTTCTGCCTCCTTCTACTGGTGACCGCTGGGCTAGTCCTTCAAGTGCTGGCAGCCTCCAAGTACCAGAGGGCTCGACCGGAAGGAAAAGGGAGCTGCTATAGGTGAACATGCACAACCTAGGCCCAAGGTCCTGGTGTTCTCCATGGATTTTTACACAGCTGTTGTAATCTTGAAGGCATCTGAACTGAGTTGGTTTTCTGAAGCAGAACCGCGGAAGTATTTGCTTTTGAAGATAAGGTCTACATAATATATTATTGAGACTCTCCAGTGTTGGAAGAGGTCTTGCAATATTCTTTGTCTAAGGTCCATGCAAGCAGTTCCAGGCAATCGCTGAGACAGAGTAGTTACTCACCTGTAACAGGTGTTCTCCAGGAGCAGGAGGAATCAGTCCTCACATATGGGTGATGTCGGCGCCGACGGAGCCCTCGTGCGGAGCATTTCCCCAGCTTTCAAGGAAAGCCTTTGGGAATGCAGCGTGCATGCGAGGTCCCCTTCCCGCCCAAGGGTGCCATCTTGCTCAGTCTGATGACATAGCTAAAAGACAGCAAAAAATCAAAATGAAGTATATGACTGCAACTCCAGGGGAGGAGGGAGGGTCATGAGGACTGATTCCTGCTGCTCCTGGAGAACACCTGTTACAGGTGAGTAACTACTCTTTCTCCAGGACCAAGCAGGAAGTCAGTCCTCACATATGGGACTCCCCAGCTCTAGGCTACCGGGAACCCTAAGCTGAAAAAATGGCTCCCTCTCAAGAGCCTCAGCATTCGTGATAAGAATAGCCTCTGAGAACGCCCCCGTACGGTAACCCAACACAAGGGCTGGAGGATAGCAGTTGCCTAAACCTCAAAGAGATCATGGAGTACCGCCTGTCCGAAAGCACTGTCCCTTCGGGACTCTCTCTCGAGGCAGTAATGGGCTGCAAAAGACTGGCTTGAAGACCAACTAGCGGCCTGGCAGATGTCTGCCAATAGAACAGAGTGGAGATGAGCTACTGACGCGGCTTTCGCCCTGACACGGTGGGCCGTGACTCGACCCTGCAAGCGGAGGTCGGCTGCCTTGTATGTCCAGGCGATACAATCTGCTACCCAAGTGGACAACGTATGCTTAGAGACCGGTAACCCCATCTTATTAGGGTCAAAGGAGACGAAGAGCTGAGTAGCCCTTCGATGCCCCCGCGTACGTTCTATGTAAAAGACAACGCCCTCTTAAAGTCCAGGGTATGCAAGACTGTTTCAGCCCGGCTGGTATGCGGCCTGGGAAAGAAGGTCGGAAGAACCACCTCCTAGTTGAGGTGGAAAGAGGAGACCTCTTTTGGAAGGAACGTAGGATGGGTCCATAGGACCACACTGTTCCTACAGAACCGTGTGTATGGCCTATCAGAAACCAGAGCTTGTAATTCACTCACACGTCTGGCCGAGGTAAGAGCCACCAGGAAGAGCGCTTTCCAAGAGAGGAAGCGCAAATGGCAAGTGGCCATCAGCTCAAACGGTGGGCGAGTAAGTTGCTGCAAGACCACATTCAAATCCCACTCAGTTGCTGGTGGACGAACCGGAGGCTTGAGTAGAAGCAGACCTCTGAGAAATCTGGACACCAAGGGGTGAACCGACAGAGACTGTCCTTCCACCGGTGAGTGGTGTGCTGACAAAGCACTGAGGTGGACCCGAACAGTTAGACTTAAGGCCTAGGTCTGACAGGTGAAGTAGATACTGCAGTACTACTGGCACAAGGCAAGAGAAAGGATTTTCATTGCGCTGAGCACACCATACCGTAAACCTACACCACTTGAGGGCATAGGACTTTCTGGCGGATTGGCTCCTAGAGGCAAAGACCACCTCCTCAACCTCCTTAGATAGAAGTAAGGGAGCTAGCACTATCCTTTCAGCAGCTAGGCCATTAGATTGAGGGACCTGAGATTGGGGTGCAGAAGGGAACCCTGATCTTGAGACAGGAGATCGTGTTGCAACCCCAGAGGGAATGGAGTTTCCACTGCCAACTGCAGTAGAAGTGGAAACCACGGCTGCCTCGGCCATCTGGGGGTTACCAGAATCACTGAGGCTTTGTTCCGCAGGATCTTGAACAGAGTTCGGGCCATCAGGGGCATGGGAGGAAAGGCATACAGGAGGCCCGTAGATCAAGCGATCAGAAAAGCATCTGCTGCCATCCTCAGGGGATGCGGCTGTCTGGAGCAAAACCTGGGCAGCTGACGGTTTTGTGGACTTGCAAAAAGATCGATGGATGGAAGTTCCCAGTGGAGGAAGATCTCCTGGACCACCAATGGATTCAACTGCCATTCGTGAAGCTGAAGAATCCTGCTTAGCTTGTCTGCCAGGAAATTCTCCTGACTAGGTAGATAAACTGCTTTGAGAAACATGCCTTGCTTGAAAGCAAAGGAGCAAAGGGCCAGTGCCTCCTGACATAGAAAGAAGCCTGGACCCCGCGCCCCCTTGTTTGTTCACGTAGAACACTGCCACTTGACTGTCCGTCTGAACTAGAACAGACTGGTGAGAGAGGGCATGAGAAAATGTTTGCAGTGCTAAGTGGATTGCTCGCAGCTCTAAAAGATTGATCTGCTGCGTGGCCTTCCGAGGAGACCAGAGCCCTTGAGTGCACATGCCCTGGCAATGTGCACCCCAGCCCTTCAAGGAAGCATCGGTCGTCAGCACCCTTGTGTGTGCTGGAGCCTGAAAAGGTACCCCCCTGAGAAGGTTTGGGAGATTGTAGCCACCACTGTAAGGAGTCCAAAAGTGATTTGGACACCTTTACTCTGTCTCGGAGGTCGCCTGTGGCCTGAGCCCACTGAGCTCTTAGGCACCACTGAGCAGCCCGCATGTGCAGTCGGGCATTCGGAGTCACATGTACCGTGGATGCCATGTGGCCCAGGAGCCGCAGGTAGTGTCTGGCGGAAACATGAGAATTGCTCTGAAACTGGTGGCCAAGTCCATTAGTCTGTGGGCCCTGTCCTCAGGCAAGTAAGCTCTTGCCTGCAGGGTGTCTAATCTTGCCCCTATAAAGAGTAGTTACTCACCTGTAACAGGTGTTCTCCAGGAGCAGCAGGAATCAGTCCTCACATATGGGTGACGTTGGCGCCGACGGAGACCTCGCGGAGCAATTTCCCCAGCTTTCAAAGAAAGCCTTTGGGAATTGCACCGCGCATGCGCGGTCCCCTTCCCGCCCAAGGGTGCCATCTTGCTCAGTCTGATGACATAGCGAAAAGATAGCAAAAAATTAGCAAAAACGAAATGATAGGACTGCAACTCCAAGGGGAGGAGGGAGAGTTGTGAGGACTGATTCCTGCTGCTCCTGGAGAACACCTGTTACAGGTGAGTAACTACTCTTTCTCCAGGACCAAGCAGGAAGTCAGTCCTCACATATGGGACTCCCTAGCTTAAGGCTACCGGATGCCTCAAGCGGAAAAATGAGCTCCCTCTAGCTCAGAAGCACAGAAGGAAGGAATCTTCTCTGAAAACGCCCCCGACCGGTAGCCCAACACCAGGGCCGGAGGGTAGGAGTTGCCTAAACCTCAAAGAGATTATGGAGGACTGCCTGTCAGAAAGCACTGTCCCTGCGGGACTCCCTCTCTAGGCAGAAATGGGCAGCAAACGTCTGGCTTGAAGACCAAGTAGCGGCCCGGCAGATGTCTGCCAACGGAACAGAGCGGAGATGAGCCACTGACGCAGCCTTCGCCCTAACACGATGAGCCGTAACTCGACCCTCCAATGAGAGGCCGGCCGCCCCATAAGCCCAAGCGATACAGTCAGCAACCCATATGGACAAAGTACGCTTGGAGACAGGTAGCCCCAACTTATTGGGGTCAAAAGAAACGAAGAGCTGAACAGCCCTTCTATGCTCTCGCGTACGGTCAAGGTAGAAGGATAAGGCCCTCCTACAGTCCAGGGTATGCAGGCCCATTTCAGCCCGGCAGGTGTGCGGCCTGAGAAAGAAGGTCGGAAGAACCACCTCCTGGTTGAGATGAAAAGTAGAAACCACTTTTGGAAGAAACTTAAGGTGAGTCCGTTTAAGACGACCCTATTCTTGTAGAACCTAGTGTAAGGAGGATCAGACACTAGGGCTTGCAGTTCACTAACGCGCCTAGCAGAGGTAAGGGCTACCAAGAACAAGGTTTTCCAAGAAAGAAAACGAAGAGGGCAGGTAGCCATAGGTTCAAAGGGCGGACAGGTAATCTGCTGCAAGACCACATTCAGATCCCATTCAGGGGCTGGTGGGCGTAAAGGAGGCTTAAGGAGAAGAAGGCCTCGGAGAAAACGAGCCACCAAAGGGTGGTGGGAAAGAGGCCTGCCATCCACCGGTGCGTGATGTGCAGAGAGAGCACTGAGGTGGACTCTGACAGAGTTGGATTTAAGGCCCAGATTGGAGAGGTAAAGCAAGTATTGCAAGACCACTGCTACCAAGCAGGAGAAGGGATTCTCAGACTGCTGAGCACACCAAATGGAGAACCGATGCCACTTAAGAGCGTAGGACTTCCGGGTGGAAGGCCTCCTCGAGGCCAAGACAACCTCTTCCACCTCCCGAGGCAGCTGGAGGGGAGCAAGGACTACCCTTTCAGCAGCCAGGCCATCAGATGAAGGGACCGGAGGTTGGGGTGTAGGAGAGACCCTTGATCCTGTGTCAGGAGATTGGGCTGAAACCCCAGAGGAAGAGGAGTGTCCACCGCCAGCTGCATTAGAAGCGGGAACCAAGGTTGTCTCGGCCACCGGGGAGCCACTAGGATCAGCGACGCTTTGTCTCTGAGAACTTTGAAGAGTGTTCGAGACACCAGCGGCATGGGAGGAAAGGCATACAAGAGGCCTGTGGACCATGGAATCAGAAAAGCATCCGCCGCTACTCTGAGAGGATGCAGTTGTCGAGAGCTGAATCTGGGAAGTTGCCGGTTCAGAGGACTGGCAAACAGATCTATGGTGGGGAGTCCCCACTTGAGAAAGATCCGCTGAACCACCAATGGATCCAATCTCCACTCGTGTGGTTGGAGGATCCTGCTTAGCTTGTCTGCCAGGTAATTTTCCTGACCTGGGAGATAGACCACTTTGAGGAGGATGCCGTGGTGGACGGCCCAAGAGCACAGTCTTCGTGCCTCCTGACAGAGAAGGAAGGAGCCTGTGCTTCCTTGTTTGTTCACGTAGAACACTGCAACTTGATTGTCCGTCTGGACCAGCACAGACTGGTGAGAAGTGAGGTGAGAGAAGGCTCTCAGAGCTAGGCGGATGGCTCTGAGCTCCAGGACGTTTATCTGCTGCACAGACTCCCAAGGAGTCCAGAGGCCTTGAGTACATGTCCCTTGGCAATGTGCTCTCCATCCCAGGAGAGAAGCATCGGTTGTTAGTACCTGAGAAGGCGGAGGAGATTGAAAATCCACTCCCAGTAGCAGGTTTGGCAGATGAAGCCACCACCGCAGAGAAGAGACCAGCAGGTCGGAGACCTGTACTGAGTCCGCCAGGCTCCCCGTGGCCTGATGCCATTGAGTGCGAAGGCACCACTGAGCAGGTCGCATGTTCAGGCGGGCATTGGGGGTCACATGGACCATGGAAGCCATATGGCCGAGCAGTCTCAGAAATTGCCTGGCAGAGACCATGGAATTGCTGTGAAAGTGGCTGGCGAGATCAATGAGCCTGTGTGTTCTGTCTAGAGGCAGGAAGGCCCGCGCCTGAAGTGTGCTTAACCTTGCGCCAATGAATTCGAGATCTTGAGAGGGGAGCAAAGTGGACTTTGCGAAGTTTATGACAAAGCCCAAGTGCTGGAACAGAGACACAGTGCGATGAGTGGCCTGAGTGGCGTCTTGGGAAGACTGGGCCTGATGAGCCAGTCGTCCAGGTATGGAAACACAAAAAGGCCTTGAAGTCTTAGATAGGCCAGTGAGGCAGCCATGAGGCTCTTACACAAGTGATCAGCCTGACCCTTCCCCCAAGCCATGAGGCTATCAGCCTGCTAAGAGAAGACATTAAGATTTCAGTAGGCACCCTTCCCCCCACTCCAGGTCTGAGCACAATATCCCCTTGCCCAGAAATCAGCAGACCTGAGCATACCGGTTTGGACAGGTCACCCAGGTACCTTCCCCAGGGGCTACTGATTGGTGGACAGAAAATATCTGAGGCGAATGAGATTATAGAATGAGTTTAAACTTGTACTGTATATAAGGTATTGTAGGACGTCCCTCTGGGCTCAGATTTTTGTGGAGGGTAACGGCTCTCTGTCTGGGCCTGTGTGCACATTAAAGATCCTGTTTGCATTCCAGCCTGTCTGTTGGTCTTCCTTCTGTGGGTGAGTGAGAGAATTAGAGCTTTTTCACAGCATTTGCTGCAACATTTCTTGGCGACCACGAAGGGACGAAATTAAATTAAATTATGGTTAAAGAAAAGCCTCTCTCATCACACCCACAGTGGGAAGACTACTGCTTTTTGCAGGATCAGGGCCTCCACCGGTCAGGGACCGACCCCTCCAGGTGATTAACGATCCTTGGCGCCCAGCATGGGGCGATGCTAGATTTAGGGAAGATTTCTACGGACTCCGGCCCCTCATCTTCAGATTCCCCTCCCACTTCTGGTGCCACCTCCAGTGCCACCATCTCCTCCCCTGAGAGCACAGAGGCTGAGCTTGAATCGTCCACCCCAGTAGCCTGCCGCCTGTGGTCGCATGATCTCCAATTGCCACTATGACAAGTACAGGGGCTCCCGTACCTTGATGCTGCTGGGCGTGTGACACTGGGACCATCCAGCCTGATTTATGTCCCTTTCTCCACCACGGACCTGTTGAACTGGAAAACCCACTATGCTTCCTATACTGAAAAACATCTCCTCCCCTGAGAGCACAGAGGCTGAGCTTCGACTATCTCTTCCATAGTCACCACCGCGTACCCCGCACACCTGCGGCCCTCCAACACCAGACTGCTTCCATCTACGAAGTAGGTCACATCTGGATTGCTTATCGGCACATCTGTCAGATCAGGGCGACTGGAGAAGACTGTATCCATCACTTCCAGGCAGTCGTGATCAGGTGGTCCCGGGCCAACAGGCAGGAATGTAGCAGGGTTTAAGGCTTGGCTGGTAGTTGTCTGCACTCTGGGATTTCCCCATAACATGCTCTGGTCTTTCCACATCCGGGAGCTGGTGAACTAGTGACTTTCCTTTATGCTTTAGCAATGTTTGGGCTGAATGTGGGACGGTGACTAGAAGGCCTTGGCCCATGGACAGTTTATCATACTCTTCCACCAACAAGGCTGTTGCTGCTATTTCTCTCAGGCAAGGTGGCCATCCCTTGGCCACTGGATCCAGCGGTTTAGACAGGTAGGCGACTGGTCGCGGCCAAGAACCCCAGTTGTTGGGTCAAGACCCCCAAAGCTGTTCTTGCTGCTTCGTGTACGTATAGAGTGAAAGGTTTGGTAACATCCGGAAGGCCTAGGGCTGGTGATGACAGTAATGCCTTTTTCAAATGTTCGAAGGCCTCCTGTTGGTCATGACCCCATTCAAGGGGGCTCTTCTCTGGGCCCTTTGTAGACTCATAGAGGGGCTTTGCGATCTTTGCGAAGTTGGGAATCTGGATACGACAGTACCCAGCGGCCCCGAGAAAGGCACGTACTTGCTTGCGGGTTGTTGGCACTGGGATCCGGCACACTGCTTCCTCCCTCAGCTGCCCGCGGCAGCGGGTATTGTCGCCTCCACCGTCCATGTTGTTCCCCACGCTCGCATGCACATGCGGACAGCTCAGTGGTGCCTCAGGACACAATAGAGCCAGGCCTCCGGCCACCTCCGCAACCCTGTCCGGGTCTCCCGCAGTCTTTACACCTCCCTGGATTAGTGGCAGGATCCCCGAAGCCTTCTTCAAGGAATGCCCTTCCAGGCCCCGCAGCACAGCTCGTCCTGATGACAGATGCCTCCCTGCTGGGTTGGGGGATTCCACTGCGGCGACCTCCGCACCCAGGGACAGTGGTCACCCGAAGAACCTCAGCAGCAGATCAATCTGCTCGAGCTTCGGGCGGTCCGGTGGGCCCTGAGGGGAAAGTCAGTGCTCGTGCAGACCGACAACAGGGTAGCTATGTTCTACATAAACAAGGAGGGGAGAACAGGCTCCCGCACACTTTGTCGGGAGGCAGTCCTCCTTTGCTCCTTTGCCATTCGCCGGGGCATGACCCTCAAGGTGGTCTATCTCCCAGGCCAGGAGAATGTCCTTGTGGACAAACTCAGTAGAATCCTCCGCCGACACGTGTGGCACCTGGATCCGGAGGTGGCCAGCCTCTTGTTCCATCAGTGGGGGACCCCGTCTATGGACCTGTTCACCAGCCCGGTGAATACGCAGCTCTCCCGCTTCTGCGGGCCGGTTCCATACCCGAATAGGGTGGCCTCAGGTGCATTCCTCCTGAATTGGATCTCCGTACTTCTTTACGCCTCTCCCCACTCCTCTCATTGCGAGGACCCTACACAAGTTCCAGCAGGAGCGAGCTGCAATAATTCTCATGGCTCTCTCATGGCCGCGACAGCCTTGGTTCCCGCTTCTGCTCCTGTCCGAGCCTCTAGTCCCACTAGGCTGTGACCCCGAGCCTGCTAATGCAGGAGGAAAGGCGGGTGCTCCACCCAAACCTTGCTTGTTGTCCCTTACACCCTGGCAGCTGAACGGGTCTCCTTAGCCCCACAGCACCTCCCAGGGGAGGTCAAGGAGGTCCTCCTCACGTCGAGGAAGGACTCGACAAGGTGAGTCTATGCTTTTAAAT